>JASDDO010000004.1:277290294-278611863 GCA_030015575.1 Agapanthus africanus | reverse complement strand
TTGACCAAAATGCGCTATAAAGTATAATTGCATGTATATCAAGGTGCTTAACACTCAATAACAAGATAGCAGACATTGCACACCATAAAGTATAAACCGCGGTGCTTAGTACTCAATAACAACATTGCAGACGTCATGTTGGACATTTTAGGGTGATTTAAAAGAATAGTTCACATAAATTCATAAAGAGTGCTTGGTTGTCTGCAATGACTCAAGTGCATGAGGGGACGTGAGAAAAACCAAGATAAGGAACAAAGTTATAAACAAAGCTCAATTGTGAATAATATCAATGTGTCAAAGGCTTTAACGAAAGACAATGGTGAATAGAGTTGGGTTTTGTTACCTTGTATGCAAGATGGTAAGTATTTTGCAATTGCCAATGGAAAAAGGAAATCATTTAGTTAATTAAGACCTTAAATTTTGTTTAACTTGTATATTTGACCGAAAACTAATTTACTCGCTGTTATTAATTGGAAAATGCTTTAGTGCCTCTTTGATAGCATATTGAAATGTCTTGAGGTCTCTCTGTTATTCGTGTGCCCATGCTTTAGTGATTCTGATCTTAGTGTATCCAGGTTTTAGTTAATTCAGGATATCCAATACATTGAGTTTCTTAATTAGAGATTAAAAGGCCATGATTTAAGGACCTCTCCTAGGACTTTAATAGTTATCCTAAAGGAGAGAATGCAAACAAAGACATATTGTGAGGGAAAAGAGACGAGGAATGAATAGAGAGAGCAAAAATGTCTCAAATCTATGAGCCCCTAGTCACTAATGGGTTACCAGTTATTCCACTAAGAGGTTTTTACATAAGGCTATGGGGTTTTATCAAGGGTTTGATTTTCTTTATTGATTTATATCATATTTGTTAGAGGCAAATATAATTATTTATGAGATCTTTTATTCAGATAGCAATGGATGAGTCTGTACTCTCTTGTAATCCATTTGGATTGTATAATCTTCTTTCAATATCTCCGGATATAAGCTAGGTTCATCCGAACCACGTATGTCCAGTAATATGTGCTTTCTTCTTTCATCTTGCTATACTTAATAATATGTGCTTGTCTTGATTGGATGATGTTGGGGGCCTACACTTAACTAAACCTCAGACACTGGATAGATAAAATAGGACCAATTCCTCCACCCCAACCCCTCCCAACCCCCCTCCCAACCCCCCTAAACTTATGGTTCATGGCAAAGTACAAACATATATGCTTGCAATCAACCTCTTTTACCTGAAAACTATGTACCTGTAGCCGTTTTTTTATTAATGACCATTAGGTTGAATATTTATTATGCATTATTGACAATTATGTGTGTGCTCAAATGTGGTTATGTCAAGGTTGCACTGACACTATAAAATGGACCGTGTCTGCGTGTCGGAAACGGATTCATGCCTGACATGTGTCAAACACTGGAATTCCATGTTGGGCTTGAAATTGAGTTGAGACTCAAGTACGAATAAGCGGATTAAACCCAATGCTTTAAAAGTGGCAAAAAAAAAGCAGAGCAGCCAGAGTGCCTCGGCGCTTAATTGCCACTTAAGTGGTTAAGTGGCCGCTTCGGTCCTCAGAAACCAACAAGTCTTATCTTGCTTCAATTTTGTGTTTTCTTGTAAGTTGTTGGTCAAACATTGGTTCTAATTGGGGTTTTAACTACATTTAAATACTCAAACCCCTTTCGTGTCGAGTTTCAAAGTCAAAATCGATGGTGTTCGAAGTCAAAAATCGAAAACTCGAAGTAGAAACTGCTCAAAACTCAAAGCTGAAGAAGCTGAAAAACGTCATCTTTGAAATCAAAATCAAAACTCGAAAAGTTTAGTTGCTTGATTCCTTGTTTCGAAGACAAAATCGGACCTCCTCCAAGCTCGATGTTGAAGTTTTCAAGTCAAAACCCTAGTTGTTCGAAGTCGAAGTCGAAGCCTCCAGGTTGAAATCAAAGTGGTGGACTTGAAATTGAAGCCTCCACTCAAGACCCTAGACGAAGTCTTGGCCAGTGACACAGAGAAATGAAGACATGAAAAGAATTAGGAATTTAGAGTTACTTTAGATGTTATTAGCACACCAAATGAAATACATACTCACCATTAAGAGTTTGTAGAGGTATACACATCAATAAAAAGGGCGTGATAATAAAAATACTAAAACTACACCCATAAACCTTTAAATGCATCCCAATCAATAAGAAATAAAGTATGGTTACCTTATTAGTGGGGTGAGAATATCATCATGCTTAAGCAAAATAAAGCGGAGCGGTGGAGAACGCTTCGCCGCTTTAATGCTTAAGCGGCCGCTTTTTAAAACACTGAACTTACACCAACAACCTCTGATCGACTTGGCCTAATTCAATTGTCCCTCTTTCTCCTCAAGCGAAGCCACGAAGAAAATGTCCCAATCCCTTATGCTCGCCCCCACTTTCTCCTTAGTGCAGCCACGATAAGGAAAAGCCCTATTCCTTCATTGACATGAGAGAAACCATAAACTTTCTTCGTATTCGACAGTCGGATCTTTCTTCATTTATTCAATTCTCTCTCTTTGGTTATTATTGAATTTAAATTTGGAGAATGACCTATGGTTGCATGTTTTTATTATGATGGACTTGTTAATATATATTGTTCATTTAAATGTTGACTCATTAATATATATTGTTCTTTCGTTGCTATTTTCATAAGATTCTAGGGTTTGAGATAACAAAGTGAGAGAGAAAGGGAAAGAGATGCGAGTCTCTGATAGTGTGCACACACACGTATGTGCTAGTGAAACTGAATTATGCCACTCACATTCTTACACCATATAAGCACCGTTCAATACCGAAGTAATTGATGCAGTAGCTGACGTGGTAACTGCTGTAGTACACAGCCTCTAAAATTATATCTCAAAATTGTCTCATTGTTATTTCTTTTAAAGGCAAGAATTATTTCTTCTATTTGCAATGTATACCATATCAATTCCTAAATTATCTTATATCCTTGTGGCAACGACTAGGTACCTAAAATGAAGGCATATATCAGTGACCCTGAGGACTTAAAGCAGGATATTTCATACCAAGAGACTTGGGATGACATGATTATAAATGTAAGTCTGATCTAATAGACCTTTGAAGTCTACAATTCGTCGACTGTTGCATAACTTCACAGATTTATTAGCTGCTTCGTACGTGTTACAACTTGCTTGATGCTACATAATGCTTATTCTTCGTAATTAGTCTTTTTGTTGCAGAAAACTTCTTAATTCAGATGTGAGATCCATTGTTATACTTAATGCTCATGCATTCTACATCCTAATAATCATACAATTCTAAGAAAGCATTGTGCGATTCCATATCATCATCATCATCTTTGAAGCCCTCTCCACATGAACAATAGGATCATCATAGCAAAGCTCCTTCAAAGATTTGACAAAGTTTTACGACCAAATGCTGACCTGAAATCAACTGTCTTAATTAGTGAAAAATTCCCCATAAATGAATCTATGACAAAGAGGGGCTATTCGTAACCCTAAATGACTAGTTAACATCCTCAAAATACTCCTATACTACTAGAGAAGTCTAGAAGAAGGGGAAATAAGATATAGAGGGCCTGTTTGTTTGCAAGAAGTTTGCAAAATCATTTTAGCCCATACTTAAATATTTTGTGTTTGTTTTGTTAGTAAAGCCCATGACTTCGAAGTCCTAATTTCCTACGTGGGATGTACGAAATCGGGAGTTCAATGTCGGAGACTTTTTGGTGGAGTTGGACTTCACATCAAGTACTATTAATTTTTTTTAAAAACTACTCTCTTAACTACCCTATTTCCCTTCATTTTCATTTAGGAACTCCTAACTTTTGTAAGGCTTAATTCAAAAAAACTACCAAATACTTTGGTCTAGTTATGAGAAACTACCAAATTCTTGTTAAATACATAAGAAACTACCACAAAACTTTCAAAAACTACTTGAAACTACCACAGAACTACAAAAAACTACCATAAATAAGGTGCCACGTCAGCAATAGGTGCAAGAAACTACCATGAAACTTTCAAAGCATCGCAGTATCTCGTAATTTTTGAGAGAATTTGGTAGTTTCTTGTAATTGAGGCGAGGAATTGGTAGTTTTTTTGGAATTTAGCCTTTTTTAAAATGCCTTACCAAACACAAACTTCAAACCCCTAATTTAAAGTACAACGAACTCCTAAACAAACACAAGAATTCAAAAGTTGCACTCATTTTCATGCATGACTTTTAACTCTTGGTTTTTAACTCCATTGAAACAAACATGCCCATATTCTATATAAGGAATTGTGTGATCCCATTGTACATTGTACACTAGATAATTTGAGTTTGTTTCTGATTATCTTTATTTTTCTTCTAGTCTCACTATAATACCTTTAAGTTTTTACCACTGCATTTGTAACAAACAAGGGAAACCGTCAAATGGTGGTTTGTGCATTTACTATTAAGTCTTCCTTCATGGCAGTTCCTATCAGAATCTTTGGATGTTCTTCAAGACACTGAATGGATCCTATCATTGGGCAACGCCTTTGAAAGGCATTATGATCTGTATGTTGCTGATGATGAACATTCAGCACTGCTGCATAGGTATTATTGACCATCTGAACTGAATTTCATTTGAGATAACTACTAACTTGCATATATCCAAATTCTTTTCATATCCTTATCATATCCACAGACTTTATCTCTTAGTTATATTAGCTTTCATGCTCACTGATTATTATATGTTCATAATAATTTTAAATTTTCTGTTTCAGATTGCTAATTAGTTACTTGCTGCTTTGTGTTCATTCTATAATCTCATTTGTTTACCTTGTGCTCAGGACCTTGTATTTTCCATTTTAATTGACTTGTGAATTTGGGTTATCGTGATTGCATCCAAATAAGCAAAATATTGTATAATTATACATATCACGAACTTTGCTAGACACAGCCCCGGTTATGTAATTCTGCTTCATGCAATCAATCAATCCACACACACACGCATGCGCGCGCGCAACTATTTTTCGACCTATCCATTGATTGTACATATGGATGGATGCATATGGTAATGTTCAAATTTTACATATATGATAAGCCAACCTTTGGTCTAGGAGGTTCACATGCAAAAGCTTATTTAAGTCTGAATGGATGCATAAACAATAGTTTTGACTACATGTAAATAGTATCATGACAAAAGGTTTGTAGTATGTAGGAATAACAACCCCCCACCCCTCCAAAATAATTAATTGATGGCAGCCAGCCAAGCAAGGCTTCGAAAGCAAAATTGTAGAATTAGAAATATAGTAAACATAACCAAATATGTTGCTTCATGGGATCCATGTATTTATTACTGTGACCTCACATGCAAAGATGGATAAATAATACATGTGCATGCTTATTTGATTTGATATTCTGCTTGGGATATTTCATGACACATGAATGAATGTTTGAAGTTCGTTTTAAGCCAAATTCATTTCTTCTCTTCAAGCATAATATTTATGCAGAATATCGTTATTATCTCTAATAAGGCTTTACCATCAAAATGGGGTGGAGCAAGTCAGTGTAATGTTTGACAATGTTTGAACCAGCTGTAGACCTGAATCTGATGTCAACCACCAAGGAGATTATGGAGAAGAGAGGAGTTGCCATAGTAGTAAATGATAGATTAGTTGTAGGAAGTTATGCTCAACTCTATTCAAAGTTAGATAAAAGAGAAACAGAACACATCTTCAGAATCACATTACTCTTATTCAAAAATTCATCAAAACGGTTGACCCAAAAAAATACAAAACAAAAACAATTACAGTGATTGAGATCAGGTTGCTTATGAGGTCCAGGTGATGGCTTAGTGTCTTTTTCTCTTTCAGAAATTTTTATTTCATAGTTGTCCTTAAAATGTAGATTTTCTGTAGCACAAAAATTTGCTTCTATCAAGCCTGGTCTGAAGAAGTCCTTGATGTTTGTATTGCAGATGCCTTGGCATGCTTCTTCAAAAAGTTGATGATATAATTTATGTTCATAACAAAATTGAAGCAATGTATAAACAAGCAAATATATCTGTCCCTGTAAATAGGCTCGGGCTTGCCAAAGGCATGGGGTTGGTATGTTGGTAATACAAGTTGTGTTATGTTCAGCAATTTTATTTTTTGTTATGATGATTATTTGATATTTATTGCAGGTAGCTGCATCGCATTTGGATACTGTTCTGGAAAAACTTAAATCAATACTGGATAATGTTGGTCACAGTAGGTTTCAAAGGTACTTGTAGGGTTCTCTTTTCATTCTATGATTGATGTTGTGTGTCATATATTTTGTGATATTAATGAATTATATTTAGCTTTGAATAACAATAAATGTGAATTCTTGATAATTGATATTTGTCGTGGCTTTAAATATGTAATGACATATTCTTAAACAAAAAGTAATGTTTTTGGTTTTTGCAAATGGCCAGTATTTTTCACTATTGGTAACAAGGGTAATATAACGTATTTTCTTTTCTCTTATGCCTCCGCCTCATATGCCGTCCTGCTTTATCTTTATTAATTTCCTTCATAAACTCTGAAATGATGTGATCGCTGAGCTCTTGAATTTTTGTACGAGGCATACCTACAATTGTTGTCAAAAGACCGGGTTCAGGCTATATAGGCCAGGTCCAGTCCAAACTTATTTATATTGCCCGAACATGACCCATTTATGTTTCTCTTGGTCCTTCCCTGATCTCTTGTATTGCCAAGAAGCAGAACATGTTTCATTTGGATGGAAGAGAATTTTTTTCTTAACCCTACCCTTTTCCACCTCCACACTAAAAACAACACACACAGATGCCTGGACACATGCGGATATTCCACTTTATTATGAAAACTATTGTTTTCAATTTGTTACTTATCCTTTTCTCTGTTAGTTGACCAAGCATATAGGTAGTCTTTTAGCCATCGTCTCTTTGCTGTCATACTTTGGTGTCTAAAAGTCGTACAAGAATTTGGTAGTTTCTATTTTCCTTGAATTGTCTCGTTTGAAACTCAAACCACAACCTGAACTTCCTTATATATGTTTCACTCTTGTTTCATACATCCACATACTTAATCATATAGTTGGACACTGCTATATAAAGGTTGATGCCTTGTGGTTTAATTCTTGAAACATTATATATTCTTTCTCTCTCTGTACATCTGTGTGTCTGTGTGTGTGTGTGTGTGTGAGAGAGAGAGAGAGAGAGAGATCCTGATCAAGTTCTATTCATAATCGTTTGCACACATCCCCATGAGTGCAAACGATTATGAATAGAACTTAATCAGGATCCTAGTCCCTCTCCGTCTCTCCCTACACACACACACTATGGATGTACATACATGTGTAAGTATGTATATGTATGCATGCATGTTTATGTTAGTAGGCCTTAGGCATTCTACCATGAATTTAGCACAATTAAATTAGGGTTTTCAAAAATTAGAGAGAGCTCAAGAAACTACAACAAAGGATCATAGCTAAAGAATTAAACATTGCAACAATAACAATAGGAGTTGCATACAAAGTAGAGATCACACAACCTTTGAACCATTTTCATATGCTCCAATTTATGTTGGACTCTAGCTAGACTCCTAGGATGTGTGCACAAGCTTGGTGAAGACCTCCTTTCATCGAAGATGATCCACTTGAGGAAAACCTATCTAGCTCCATCTCCACTTTAATCTCCATGAGTTTAGTGAAGAAACTAATACCCAAAGCTTGCGAGGAATGGAGTACTAGGATGTAGTGTAGTCTCTTTTATTTTTGTCTCACCAAAACTAATTCCTTTTTAATTCTTGTATGATTTATAAGTGGAGGAAGAAGAACTAAGTTCTAAAGAGAAGACAGTGTAAAAAACTTATGAAAAATAATCCTCAACCATTTTAACAAAATGGTTACAATTATTTAACATAACTAATTTCAATCTCAACCATAGATTCTCATATCTTTTACAAGTGTCCATACACTTCTCTCCCCTCCACTTGTCAACTTATAGACATAGTCACATAATTCGCGAATTATTCGCCGAATTCGCAAATAATTCACGAATTTTTGATTAGCCGACTTAATCGCCGAATTAATCGGCGGGCCGAATAATTCGCGAATTATTCCCGAATTTTGTGAAAAAACAGCGAATAATTCAAAAAACAGCAAATAATTCACAAAATCAAAACCCAGCGTCTCATATATTAATTTCTTGCTCGAAATCCTTCCCGAACATTTCCCGAATACCTGCCAATTTTTTTCGAATAGTTCTCCGAATCTGAACTTTCGACCTCGCCGAATTATACCCGAATGACGAATTTATGACTAGCTTATAGAGAGTGGCTAAGGGCGTGCTACACTTAAGCTATAACATAAGCTAAAGAGAATAAAATGGAAAAGGAAAAACAACATTATATAAATAATTATATGTTACATAACATATAATATATATACATATATATATTTGTAATTTCCATATGTATTATAAATACATGCACGAGACATAAATAATAGTGACAATATACTAGAAAATACATACATACATATATATATAATATGTAATTAATATATTAAATCAACACAAGATTTAATATCCGTCTTTCTAAAAAGACCGGGTGGTATATACCGATGTCCGATTACCGTCGGTGTATCTCTACACTAGTTTTAATCGAACCCGATACGTATCCAATACGTATATCTATATCATATCGCTAGAGTCGAAAAAACCTAAATGTGGGACTCTAAACACTCGACAATACGCTGCCAGTGGGTTTAACCATAAGCACGTTAGCGACTCTAACCGTAAGTAACGGCTACCAGGTACTGAGCGAAGCGAAGGTCGACAAGCAAGCTCGTCCAAATCCTACCGAGCCTATAAGCGACAGTCTCTATAGAGTCCGGTCTGTTCGTCAGAGAGTTTTGCATATCGAATCTAGGGGTGCAAAACGCCAGACTCCTAATAACCTATTAAGTCGTGTCAGTGTCAAGCCCATCACCCACCGAGAAACTACTGATCTACAATCATTAAATCTCATTCGTTCTGGCCAGAGACTTATGTTGTTATCCAACCGAATACAGTGTGACATTTACCCCCAATACTGGGAGAGACGAATCCCTAACAATCCGCTCACTGCCTCCATGTGGCTCGGGATTGTACCCAACTAAAACCTGTTTGCACAATTCAATAGAGCCGTGATAGGATAATAATCAAAGCACAGTAGGAACTCACGCGAGACAAATGGCGATATCAGGTCGATAGACTAACCTGTACTCATGTCATCAGAGAACTGCTACCTGACGATATGTATATTATCATCTAGCATGTTCTCGGTGAGTCCATCCAGTGTAGCTCATAACCCAATGATCACATGTATACAACGTTTGGTGACCGACACCAATGGCTGTGAGACCGGCCATCGTCCCTTGTCGGGATCAAGAAACGCATGCACTAGTCTATTCTGAAATACCGATGCCCAGTCTCGATACTCCCACGACCAGTGACATTTAAGGATTTGCTTATGGACTACCCAGGTCTCACCTGTATGATCGCCATCATAACCCTAGCAGTCAAGAAAGAATCCTATGGGCTCTATCAACATGTAATAGTGATACGCAATACCACATAATACATGTACATGATAAAAAAACCCAGATAGCATACTATCATCTCGAGTAAAATTGTTCTACCTGTATAGTTTCTCTCTCAATTATCATAATCACATGCCTGCAATTACAATAATTGTCTTGAAGACACTATAGCCAACAATCTCCCACTTGATGGGTTACGATGATGATTACATTAATTGATTTCGAAAACTTTAGATTAGATAACCTAGAAGTCCAGTTTTAGGTTACACATTACATACACACACGTACCTCATTGTTTATATTCATGTTGATTTATATTCATGTTTACATATCTTATTACATCTTAGTTATTACTAATGTTTTGATATTATAAAGCACTAACGTCTGAGTTTTCCATAGTCCAATTCCTCAATCTCTATCGCAAGCTGAACATGAGTGCTTTAGCCATCAAACCGAGCAGTGAGGAATTGAGTTTAATGATGCATAATTTAGTTTTTTCCGCATTTTTATTTCTTGATGTGAGTCCATATTGGGACGAATTTTCAGATGTTTTTGGATATTATTATCGTTTCCGTTTATACATTTCTTGACTCTTTTATTTTGGCAAATGGACATGTACTAGATAGATTTTTATATTTTACTGTTTTTGATATCCTATAGACAGCCGTAATGTGACTGTGGAGGGATATTTCCTAACCACAGGTAGCATGGTTGGCTCTGTCACGTGCCGTAGTTAGCGTACTCTGGGAAGCGGGGCGTGACAGAATACAACGCGACATCTACTCCAATACCGGGAGAGACGAATCCCCAACAATCCACTCACTGCCTCCATGTGGCTCGGGACCATACTAAACTAAAATCTGTTTGCACATCTCAGTAGAGCCGTAGTAGGGTAGTAATCAAAGCACAGTGAGGATTCATACGGGACAAACGACGATCTCAGGTCGACAGACTAACCTGTACTCATGTCACCAGAGAACTGCAACCTGACGATATGTATAATACCATCTAGTATGTTCCCGGCGAGTCCGTCTAGTGTAATTCATAACCCAATGAGCACATGTATATAATCATTGGTGACTGACACCAATGGCTGTGAGACCGGCCATCGTCCCTTGTCGGGGTCAAGAAACGTATATACTAATCTACTCTGGAATATCAATGCCCAGTTTCGATACTCCGACGACTAGTGACATTTAAGAATTTGCTTATGGACTACCCAGGCCTTACCTCTATGATCGCCATCATAACCCTTGTAGTCAAGAAAGAATCCTATGGGTGATACGCAAT
This sequence comes from Agapanthus africanus, assembly GCA_030015575.1. Taxonomy (NCBI): domain Eukaryota; kingdom Viridiplantae; phylum Streptophyta; class Magnoliopsida; order Asparagales; family Amaryllidaceae; genus Agapanthus; species Agapanthus africanus. Next base: position 278,601,024 of record JASDDO010000004.1, on the reverse strand, counting down.
ACCACATAATATATGTACATGATGATAAAGACAAACCAGATAGCGTACTATCATTTCAAGTAAGACTGTTTTACTCGTATAGGTCCCCTCTCAATTATCATAATTGCATGCCTGCAACTACAATAATTGCTTTGAGGGCACTATAGCCAACAATTTATATGTTTGTTTGTGCATGAGGAGGGGGATGAATGCTCTGAATTATTAAGGATGGATAGAGGGAATTCTGTATGTAAGCCTTTTATAGCCTCATTAGATTGATAGGCGCACCAACTTTGTTTCTATAGCGTAATATGATATCATAAGACTTATGTGGTATTTACATGACAGTGTTTATAGATGTCACTGGTTATAACGGAGTCGGAAGCACCTAAGAATTATAGCATATTATTTTCATATCAATATAGATTGACACTCGAGACTAGACTTTTCTCCTTGTAAATATATAGCTTGCAAGATTCCAGATGCAGCAATTCTGATGATTAATCCATATTATTTCATGCTGTAGGTTCCTATCATTCTTCTCTAGTAGAACTGGAGTTGAAGATGCTGATGATATATATGCTGGTTTAGCTCTAATGTATGGTTATGCTGCAAGATACGCTCCATCAACAGTTATAGAAGCTAGAATTAATGCTCTTGTGGTATGCTTTCTAATTTGAATTTTTTTCTTTTCATTTAGACCCGGGACATTCCATGATCAGTTTGGATTGGAAAGAATAATGATTAATGAACAATCCTCCATTTAAATGTCCTGGCTTCAATTGAGGATGAGTTTTGGGGAAGAATTGAGGGAACTCAAGGTCATGATGCTTTTGAAGGTCCCACAACATGAGAAAGGAACCCAACATCTCAGATTATATTGCTTTTAGGGGCCCCACTTTTTGTAGAACATATATATTGTTCTCATCCTTGATTTAACCAATATATTTACCACTTTGTTTCGACTAAATATATTAATGGATGATATTTTTGGTTGTCTTGATCATTTTGTTGCATGCTTCCCAATAAGTCATATATTAGCAAAAATGTCGATGCTTGGTTCCAGAATAATATCATATTCTGTTCTGCCTCTTTGCTAAAAGAGCTGCATGATGGAATTAATGGCTGGACCTTTCATTCCTTATATCTGATTTATATTTAATTGCTTTTTATTCTTAGATCCAATGATAATATCTATTCTCTTACATTATGTCTCATTTATATGTAGTCAGATGGTTTTACTTACAACTTCTATCTACAGGGAACCGATATGCTTTCACGACTTCTTCATGTACAAGATTCGACTGCAAAACAGGCTGTTATAACTGCTATTGATTTGCTAGGTTACTCTCTTTTCCTTAGCATGATGTGCGAACTTTTTTCATTATCTAGCACATTCTTTTAGTTTGGGTTCTCAAGTTCATTTTCAATTTTAGGTAGTTTTAAGCAATTTCTTCCTGTGAGAGGGAGATAGTTGCTTTGCGTTTCCACCCCTTAAAATTGCATTATGATGTGGAAAAAAAGCCTATATGATCTGACATTTGTATGCATAGCATGTAGCATGTAACATGTTGTATGGTACAATATAATATACTATTCAGTGTGCATTTTTCATATATGCAAGTTGTGTATTAACCCTTTATACCATGCTATTAATTGAACACATTGAGCATATATTTTGAAACAAGTATGAAGTATCGGTTTGGGTGATCACAAAATGCAATAGGGGGCAAGATCATATGGTATGTTTTTCTTCTTCGTTTCACTGAAAAATTGGACTAGCCTAGCATCTTGGTTTTATGGCTTACTATGTACCCAAATATCAAGAAATCCATGGGCTCTTTCAACCACAGATCTAAATGCATAAATTTTTTGTTTTGGTCTTTTTCACTTTAATTCTGTGTGGAAGTGTGAAACCGCAACATGCTCTACAATGATCCAAAATTTGATACACATATATTAGTTTTTCTTTAGGGAAGCTTGATCGTTCGTAGAGTAAAAGGAGTTAGTAGAGTTGTAGGACATGAGAATTGGGACAAGGATGTCACGTATTCAAGGTATGCCATCAACACAACACAATTGGATAGCCGACAATCCCTACTCTTTTACGGGAGGTGGTAGGTCCTGTATGGGTCTAACCTGATACTGCAAAAATAATAAAAGTAGACGGCCGGATTGAGTAAAAAGCTTGAAACAATTACAAATAAGAATAACTAAGTTTAAGTTAACATTATACTATTATAACTTTTATTGTTCTTTAGGAGTTTTAAAGCTTTTGTGCCACATCTAAAATCACACACTAACATCCTTAATCCACTACCCAAAAAAAGAGGTCCGGTACCGCTCCTAGTTCTATGTTTAACCTTCACCTTCTGAACATTAAATGGGGGTATAATACTAGTGATAGAAAAGGGTGTGTTCCCCTTTATGTAAGGACCCATCTCTATTATTATAATGCAAACCCCTATTGTGTAGCTGGAGTCATCAATTGACGGCCTCTCCTTTTTTATAAGAGAATTTAAGAGAAGAGAAAAGTCCTTTAAACCTATTCTTCATATGAAGCCATCCACGTCATCAACCTACTTAAATATTCTAACATTAAATTCAAATTTCAAATTCTCTCTCTGTCCCCCCATCTCCCCCATCTGGGCACCAATATTCGTGCCACCTTTTTTCAATTTTTAGAGGTATCTCTAGAAGTTTATTCTCAAACTTACATATTCAAATGATTTTATTTAAATAATAGAATAGTAACTATACATCCACGTGCATCATACGTGCAAAATACTGGTATAAATGAGTTCAAGTCACAATGTCATAAACAGTAAAGTTTCAGTTATTTTACATGTGCAATAAATTGTATCCTTCACTAGTATTTTGAGAAAAAGGCTTCATTTTTGAGAAATTTCTTTTTCTTTAGTATTTTGAGGTTAACAGATTATGTGTACTATCATCATTATCCCACCAAATTGATGTTGCTATGAGAAAAAGGCGTCATGGAAGATTTTATACGCAACTGCCAACCTAGCTGTGCTGACCTGATCCCAAGCCTCTGAATAGGTGTCAAAATCCGACAAAGCTACATAGAAGACAGTCTAAGTTTCCTGGATATACACACATGAATACAATATAATAGGATTTGTACATGGAATTTTGCAAGTAGGATACACCATTACAAAATATCTTGATACATAAAATGTTATTGCATGACTTCTTCAAAATGATAGAATTATTAAATAGACAATGCAAATTAAAGTTTAAGAAAATAATTATATAGTGGATGCAATAGCACACTTAATTCATTTTCCACTAGATAGCCATAATTGCGAATTAATCAACTAGCATAAGAAATATTTATCGATTGTGAGTTAGAGGGATAAAACAATCTTATTAGTAAATGCACAAAATTAAAGTATAATATAGTAAGCAATACTTGAGGACTAACTTTTTAAGTAGAAAAATGAATTGATATCAGCCTTCGATCTAAAAGATTATGATTAACAGAAGAAACACATTATATGAAATGCAACTTTACTAAACATGAAGATACAAACACATGATGCAAACCAATGGCTATGATTAACCATTACTTAGGATCTATAATTATTTATGATGATAGGACTGAGACATAGGATCAAATCCGGATGGTTCGACCGAGGAAGTGCTTGAGGAGCATTACGTGATTATAGAATATCTTTGAAATTGAAGGAAAAGTATTATAAAGTTTATACAAAAAATGGCATTGCCTAGTGGATCGAAATGTTGGGCATTAAGATTCTAAGAAGCAACATGCCCAAAAAACTAGTATAGCTGAAATGAGAATTTTGAGATGGACGAGTGTCAATATTCTAAAAGGTAGGATGAGTAGGTAATTAGAGGTAGCTCCTATGGACAATAACATAAGAGAGTCCGTTGAGTTGATTTGCACCAATGCGACAAAAGCTAATACATATTCCAGTTAAGCGCTATAATTTTAGTTGGGCTAGGAATAGGCCTAAACGAATATGGAGAGACGATGTCAAAAGATATGTGTTTTCGATTCAATTAAGGACCGCCCTTAAAAGAATGGAATCTGGAATGAAAGAAAATGATCTATATATCCAACTCTAAACATTTTAGATAAAGTCTTCTTACTGTTGTTACTAAAGCAATAACCAAACATGGAAAGTTATTGAGAAACTTGGATTATAAAAGAAATTAAGATAATCAAAACAACTTAAACATTCTCATGTTCGCTAACTTTATTTAAAGGCTTAATTCCTAAAAACGACCAAAAACTTAGGGGTCGTAACAAGTAACTACCAAATTCTTTGAAAATTACAGGAGACTACCAAGTGTATTGAAACTTGTAAAATTAATAAACAATAAACTACCTAATTTGTTTAGTAAATATACAATAAACTACCTAATTTGTTTGCTAAATTTTCAATAAGTTACGAAAATAGTTTAAGAAAATTTAAGGATGCATATACAGTTTGGTAGTTTTATGTAATTTTCAAAGACTTTGGTAGTTGTCATAACCACTAAGTTTTTTGGTAGTTTTTAGGAATTAAGCCTTATTTAAAACATAAGTAATTTCTCGAGCATCTGTTGAGTTAAATACAAGAAGATTATGGATTATCCATTTATATAGGGAAGAAAAGTCAAATTCGATAAGTGCATACCTATGTCAAATCATGACATACAACTTAAGTGCCCAAATAAATTTTCATCCTCGTAGTTATTCGTGGTGGCTCTTCACATACATCAAATGGTGTATCAAACACATATCAAGTTTAAGGTATCAATATCACACCCCGCTTCCCAAAAGATAAGAGCGAGAGCTGATTAGGTTCGCAATGTATTCACACCGAGAAACACTTTCCCGACTTGAATACGCAAAGCGTCTGTATAAGCAGTAACAGGAAAATATAGTATAAGAATTTAAAGCATATAAAATATCCAACAATACTTATTACAAATCAAGTCTAAATGGACACAGATGTTCTAAAAAAAGAACATAAGAGGCCGTAAACGAAGTCTCGAACAAGAGCATACTGGAAGACTAGTGATCGGCTTATGAAGATGGATGGTTGAAGTTCTCCTCTGTCGGTTCTGTCTTGTACCTAGCCTCGTCGTCTGTCCCTATGTCGTCTGATGTCATTCCCAAGAAAAGAAAATAAGAAAACAAGAAAAGTTGAATACCGTCAGCGAACTAAAGTTCGGTAAGTCTCCAATTAAAAAGAATAGTAGTTTTAAAATAAACAAAATACGGTATGGAACAATAACACAAATATGAAGATAAAAACAGGAGATCAATAGATTGTGGATCAATAAAATCAAGAAAAATATAACCCGAGTGTCATGTTAGTTATTATAGTGTTTTAAGTTATATACTCGAATTGTGAAAGTTTTACATGTAACTATGATATTCTATTTTTCCCACGGAACAACAGCAACATGGGATTCAAGATTTATATGTAATGCAATGTACCGTATTCTCCGGGTCTATGATGAATATATGATCCCCTGTTACACATAAATACCTCCATTCTTCGAGCTATCTTATCCCCATGATATATATATATATATATATATATATAACTCTAGTATCTATTATATATAAATACCTCAATTCTTTGAGCTATCCAATAACACTAGTATCTATTATACATGTCATGTTTACGAGATTCATTAGATTCACGAGATTCATGATTTTCAAGATTTATATTTCACAAAATCCATGATAAGCACATGATAACAATAATGCATCGATAAGAACATAGCTCGAGTTCAAGTCGGTATATATATCAAGTTCACAAGGCATGAATGTTAGTAGGTGATATGTTCAAGCATGAACTAGAAACTATGTCTTAAAGTAACACTGAAAACTAATAGTTAGTTAATTCGTATGAACACTAAAATAAACAAGGAGTGTAGTCTTAGGTGTTACGCAGTCATGGGGTCAAGTCTCGTCCAAATCCGACTTTTGGTTTGGGAGATGGACGCGCTTCGGTTTCGCTGCGCGGAACAGAATTTGGCTAGCACCGACATATATTTTTAAAACGCAGTTTGCGATACTTTCTATCGGTTTTCAGGTCTCAGATTATACTAGGGACAAAATGTTCTTTCAGTCTACTTATCTAAAACACGTGAGTTTGTGCAATTTGGACTTCTGAAACTTTAGTTATGATTTTTTTTATCTAAGGGTTTCAAAACAGTTTTATCTTTTCTGGACAGCAAATATTTTATGATTTGCGGAGCATATATTGTGTCGATATATACATTTCTGGGTCTCAGTTTCATGGGAAAGTTGTAGATCTATCAATTAGGCATCCATACATCTATGGTTTGCCGAAAACTGAGTTCGGGTGTTCTAGTTATGACCTTTTGAAAAACAGTGCGCCAATCTGGACAGAATCAGTCCAACACGTTCTTGTCGCTAACTCGTGACTCAAACGCAGTAGGATTAGTCCTAAAATTTTATTGTGCATGTAGGACTCAGAGAACTTTTTAACCCAAAAACTGGATCAGTAAAATTATTAAAAGAGAATAAACTAAAAATCAAATACCGGGTCAGCCGGTGATTTCCAGAACACCGAAATTGAATCGGTAGCAAAAGTTTTGGCCAAAACGACCTATTTTCAGTCAATTTCAGAAGACGCTAAAGTTACGAAAATGTAGATCTTTTGTGTAGTTCGATTTAAAAAAAAAGAATCGTTCCATTTGGGTTCCTATAGCAGTAGTTATAGCCGCTTTAATACCAACTGTCCAGAAATTCCAGCAAGCACTCATGATTTCTTAAATGTCGTAAAATACGAATAATTGTCCGAATTCGATTCATGTCATATACGAGGGTGTAGTCCATGAGCATACTAATATGGTGTATCAACATAGCAATAGGTTTAGCAAGATATAAATATTTTTAGATAGAAATCGGGGGACTTACAAAGAGACAATTTGATCTTTGTACGAAGTTGTCAATTCCGATGTAGAGATAGCTTCGATTTGATTTTGAGGCCGCCGACGTTGGATCGGTGGCTTCTCCTTCGTAGCTCTCTAGGTCTAGGTCTTCCATAGAGGATGAGAGGACAATATTGAAGGAGGCAACGAAGGAGAAAGAAGATTAGGGTTTGGGAAGGCTAGGGTTTATATGTAGAACTAGAGATTATGACTTATAGGGATCAAGGGTTATGATTATATTGTGTTAGATCGAACGACACAGAGGGCTTTTAATTGAAAAGAGTTGTGATAAATCCTAAAAATTTCTAGATAAATCTTCATAAATTCAAAATAATTATTATATATTTTACAAACGTTAATGTATATTATATCTCAAAAAGAAACTTTTCTCAAAATAAATCTTTTGAAATTAAATTCTTTTCTTTAATAAAAATTCATAAAAAACCTTTAAACAATTTATATCCTTTTCAAATAAATTAAATTATCTTTTCAAATAAATTATTTTTTTCTCTAACAAAATTCTTTTAGCAAATATTCCTTTCAAAAAATAATAATTTTTTTAACAAAAAAATAAATGAAGCATCAAAGATTCGATCCTCTAACCTCTAGAACAACATCTCAACGTCTTAACCAATGGGATACAAGTAATGACCATGCATAGATTTGAAACAGAAAATATACATATGGATGTTTAAAAAAAAAGAATTTTATTAAAGAAGGGAATTACAGAAAAAAGGTACATAGAATTTGCAGTCGTTACAATCAATATATGCGATATGTAATGGACATGGTTTGGATCCTTTGATAAATTACCATTCTTCTTTATAGCGTGCTAGTCATAATTTGAACAGTTTCAGGTAAGTAAATCCAAAGTTCGAGAACTCGGTTTCGGTCTCTCATAATTTTATTAGTTTCGCTTGGTTTCGGCTAGTTTCACTAATCTCGGTTCGGATTTCGGTTTCGATGGTAATACAACATACATAAGTGTAGTTATATTAAATACTTAAATTTATGCTTCTATATTACAAGAAAACGATCCTAGTATTTAAAAATCTAGCCATGATGTAAAATATATTGAAAAGCGTACTTTTATAAGTATTAATATAGGGTTTGGGTTCACATTTTTGCGGTTTTCTAACAACGAAGACCTACAATGATCACAATGCCAATAAAAATGGTATAAAAATAAGTTTGTAAAAGTTTTGGCGGAAACGATATTGTATGGTTGGTTTCGTATCGATGGTTTCGGCCGAAACCTCGAACCTTGAGTAAATCTATCTTGTTGCTTATGCAGTTCCAAGTTCCTGCAATAAGAAGGAAAAAAACCCTTAGACTAAAGATAGAGAAGAAGAAATTGTTTAACTTTCTTTCAGGAATAATATTTAATTGTTAGACACAAGCTAAATTCAAAGAGCCAAACAATTAACATTTTCCCAAGATGCACACATTATTCGAAGATGATTAGATTCACCAACTTTCTCTTAATACCATTGTATAATTATGAAGGATCTGCTGTTATCAATGCTGCTGAAATGGGAATTTCTTTCCCTCTAAAGCGAAGGGACCAGCTTCTTGATTACGTGCTTACTTTGATGGGTCGAGATGACAGCGATAGTTCTGTTAATTCAAGTAATGAGCATCTTCGCACTCAAGTATGTTTACTCTTCCATTCTTGTTTTATATGCAGTAAAACTGTTTGATACTTGCTGATCCATGCACATTAATTCTCATACCATTTTATGCTTTCTTCTACAGAGCCTTGCTTTAAGTGCTTGTACCACTTTGGTTTCAATAGAGCCAAGGTTACCAATGGAGACACGGAATCTTGTTATGAAGGTAGTTATCACAACTTAGTTTATGATAGACCATGGATATTCACTTTAGTTCTTTAGTCTGTTCCTTCTGATTAATGCACTACCTTAACAGGCGACATTAGGATTTTTCACTTTGCCAAGCCATCCTTCGGATATTGTGGACCCACTCATACATAACCTCATTACTCTGTTATGCGCCATTCTGTTAACAAGGTGAGATTTTACAGAAAAAACACACACAGTTAGACTAGGATCCACTCGATAGGTCCTATCAAGTTTATGGTGATTATATCCACTTTGTGATATGTGCAATCAATAACGAAGAAAAGCTCTCATTTAATCTAAGCATGATTTCAATTCTTGCACAAATCTGAAAGCGGATATAATGGCTAAAAACTTGATAGGGTTGTTTTTGAATCTATCCAGTGGATCCTAGTCTCCCCCCCCCCCCCAACACACACACATTATCGTAACTAGAACACATGGACATGGAGGTGTGAAAAGAAGTTTCTCCTTTTTCCCATAGGGGCTATTTGGCAAATGGAAAGAGTTAAGAAAGTAGGAAAGTAGATAAAGTAAAACTATAAGAAAGTAACAAAACTTGTTTGTTTGATCAGAAAGTGAGAAAGATGACGAGTTGGAGCTTAATGCGGTAATAAGATTATAGATATAAAAAGCAGTAATTTAGTAGTCTTATGAAGATTATCCTTTAAAAATAACTAATCACGTGAAAAAACTGATAAATAAAAATTAACTCCTACTTTCTTCTCTTCACTTTCTAGCTTTAAGCTAGAAAGTGATTTTGGGCAGATATCCCATGTGGCAAAGAAAGTGCTGGCACTTTAATTGTTCCCCAAACAAATAAAGCGACGACTTTCTCTACTTTCCAACTTTCTTTTTCACTTACTTTTTACCAAACAAGCCTATAAGATATAGCAAAAAAATGAGAAAATTATCTCATGGAACTCTAGCCCTAAAGCATGCCAACTCATACCCTCAAACTCATGAGTTAGCAAAAGTAGTTGGTGAGAGTCGCCCAATTATTTTTTCCAAAAAGACCAACATATTTGAGAAAATTAGTTTAAACAAGGTGATATACACACACCCAACAATTATTTATACATAACTTACATATGAATCATAAATTATTTTTTATTGTATTAGAATTATATTATATAGCACTAATTATATGTATGAGAATAATGGGGGAAAGAGGCCATAGGAGGGAATTTCCTCTTATGGCGTCGAAAAAATACCCCCTTCCTCATTTTTTCCGACGATCGGCACCCACCATCTTTACCGTTATCATCTAAAATGTGGGTACACCAAATTTCATGTGATTCTACAAATTTTTCACCGTTAATTTAGTGGGTTCAAAATTAACGGTTTACCGACAATAGAACTTTTTACATTGCTAAATCAACAGTGAAAAAGTTGTAGAATCACATGAAATTTGGTGTACCCACATCAAAGATGATAACGATGAAGATGGTGGGTGTCGATCGTCGAAAAAAATAAGGGAGGGGGTATTTTTTCGACGCCATAGGAGGAAATTCCCTCCTATGGCATCTTTCCTCCATTATTCTCATTTTTATGTAATTACATTCATAATAAAACTTTTCAAAATATATGGATTTCCGTCGTTCCTTTTCTTTTTTATTATATGTACTTCAATAATTCTGCAAAATTTGAATCGGTGTTAATTTAGGTATTTGTTATTGTTACCAAAAACAGAGTTGGTCATAAAATGAAATAGCATAACGATAATAAGCGAAAGCACTTATTCTTATGGAAATTAGATTTCATATGTTTCAAGGATTACTAAATAAATCATACATATATGTTTTGTAATATTTTTGTACACATCTCTTAATATACACTATAATGCGAGTATATATATAATTTGACTAGGCTCCTATGGATAGGATATAGAAACAAATCCTATGAACTTCTTAGCCATTAGATTCACATTGGGATGTGTGTGAGCACCTGATGTCATTGGGTCTTTCCTACAGCCTGAAAAATCCTATGATTGTTACTTACATGGAGTGCTATATACAACATCAAGAGGGCATTACTTGCGCTGTCGTGGTGTTTAGAAAATCACCCATAAAATCATTTTCTACAAATTCTTTTATTATTACCGATCTCTGTTCTCATTAATAAACTATGCATGCCAGTGGTGAAGACGGTCGCAGTCGAGCGGAGCAGCTGTTACATATACTTAGGCAGGTAGATTCATATGTCTCATCTGCAGTTGAGCATCAGAGAAGAAGGGCTTGTGCAGCTGTGTACGAATTGTTGCTCAAGTTTCGTGCACTTTGTTCTGGCGGGATTTGTGCGCTTGGTTGTCACTCAAGTTGCTCACACCGTATAAAAATTGATCGGACAGCGCAAAAGAACTTATCAAATTTGCCATGTAAAAATTGCATTTGGTTATTAGCTTTATCAATGCGTCCCTCCACCGACATATCAATCACCACTTGACATAATTTTGCTAACAGCTGCATACGTATTGCCAAGCCGAGACTCCTTAAGTTTAGGGGAGAGAGTCATAGCTTATTTACCACGCTGTGCTGACACCAGTTATGAAGTCAGAAAGGCTGCAGTTCAGGTTGGACATCAAGAACTCTCTATCTTTTAGTAGATTTATATGAAAGCTCCTCGTCTGGCACTTTCAGAAATTTTTTATGCGTCTTACTGTGTCCTAACCATGCCTTTTTTGTGTTGTAGATTGTTGGCCTATTTTTCAGCATATCCTTGTCCCTTCCAAGATTGATAGCTACTGATATTGATTTAGAGTTGTCATACAATGCATTATCCTCTCTTGAGGATGTGATTTCCATTTTGAGAAGGGTGAGTATCATTTCGTTCTTAACAAGTTGCCTCTGACATGATTCCGCAGGATGAATCAATTGACCAGTCGGAGGTTTTTAATAGGGTCATTTCTTCTGTGTGTGTTTTACTAACAAAACATGAGGTAACTATTTTCCTCTTTGAACCAAATTCAACCTTACTCTCATTTAGACTCGGACCAATTTTATTTATTTATTTCTGGAACAGCTGGTCATCTCTTTGCATGCATGCACTGCTGCCATATGTGATAAGATTAAACAGTCTGCAGATGGTGCTGTTCTGGCTGTTAATGAATTCATCATTAAGAGAGGCAATGAATTGAATGAAGCTGATGTTTCAAGGTTTTAGACTAGCACCAGCTACATCTTATGTTTTTTGTTTAATCAGGAATTACTGAATTTGTCATGTCTGTGCCTGCAGGACAACTCAATCATTGCTTGCAGCCACTGTCTTTGTTACTGACAAACATTCCCGTCTGGAGATTCTTAATGCTGTATCCTTTCTGTTAGCTATTTACAGTTTCTATATAAAAATGAGATCTGTGGGAATGTGTTCTGTTTGTTTTGACTTTATCCGTGTAGTAGGAATGAATGGGATGTCTATCAACAAAACTACCAAATAGTTAAACCCTTTCCAGCAAACTACCAAAAATATCAATACTCCAAAAAACCACCATGACTAACGGTGCTATGTCATCACTAATGGTGCCACATTAACACCTTCACTTATGTTGTCATGTCATCATAAAAAATTCAAAAATCACCAAAATATCCTCTTCTTCATCCTCCTAATCCTAATCCTAATCCTATCCCTAGCCTAATCTAACCGTCGCCCTCCTGTGCTGCCACCACCGCTGCTGCTGCCACCGAGGCACCACCCTTTGTCGGCGCTGCGCTTCCCTTCTTCTCTCCTCTTTCCTAAACAATACCCAACTACTTCTTTCTTCTTCTTTTTGCAAAACCTTAACTTTAATCTATCTCCAACCCCAACCCCAACCCCAACCTCCGACCTCATTTCAGCCCTCACCCCATCTTCGGCTCCAACTCACATCCCTACCCCTAATTCATCTTCCTCATCTTCTCCGTTCCCAACTCAAATCACCGCACCCAACTCTGCCTCCAATTCCCATTCCCGCATCCATGTTTGCCCATGCCCCAAACTCTGCCCGCAACTCCCATCTCCACCCCATTTCACTCCAACCCAACTACGCATTCAACCTCTACCTTTGCCCCACCTCTCCTTTATTCTCCACTTCTCCCCTCATCCACTCCAGCTTCACCGGCCTCCACCTCCCACCGGCCTTTGCCACCAGCCATCACCATCCATCTAAAATAAATAATTATTATATAACAATTATTAAATTATAAATAAAATATTCATGACCTAGGTTGTACGGACAGGTCTTTTTGGTTGTCATATCCGTGTCGGACACGTATCGGATACGGATTTATGCCCGACACATATTTTCCATGTCCCGCTTCGAAATAAGGTGGATTTGGATTTGGATACGTGTTGGACACGTATCAGGCATGTGTTGAACACGTATCTGGCACGTTTTAGTGAAACCACGACACCTAAAAAACCTATTTTTCAATTAAAAGCGAGAAAACCCTAAACTTGTTATAACTTGCTTGATTTGTTAACTTTTTTATTTTAACTCAATTTTGCTGCTTAATATAATTTCTATGTGAAATATATAGAGTATTTTTGTTTAAGTTAGGAAAATACTGAAATTATATGATTTTGCTAAAATTATGTTAAGTACAATTAGGAAACTACTGAAATTATGTTAAATACAGGTAAGAAAATGCTAAATCATATTTCTTTTATGGAAATTGCAAAAATTGTGCTAAAAGCCTAAAATAATTAAGTTCTTTGTTGAATTTTGATAAATACAACAAAAAATGTTGAAATGCTAAAGTTTTTGTTGGATATGTTGTGATGATATGATATTATATTTTTTTATATATAATATATATCCGTGTCCCCGTATTTTATATTTTGGGATTTTGCTGTGCCACATCGTGTTGTGTCCGTGTCTGTGCAACCTTGTTGATGACTAAAAAAGTCAATTAATCTTGTTTACTAAGTCAAAAACATCATTTTATATGCATAGTTTACACCTTTAGTGTTGACCGGTGTTGACTGTTAGTCATGGTAGTTTTTGGAGTTTTGAAAGTTTTTGGTAATTGTGGGAATAAGCGAAATTGGGAGTTTTTGTGGAAATAAGCCGATTTCTTATTGGTAATCTATCGCCTTTCTCCTGGAGAGTTTTCATTTGATTCTAGGGTGTTAGTGTAAAGGTGTTTTCAAAACATAGGGTGTCAATTTTTGTATGGCCAAAAGGGACCTGCAATGGTCTGACCCAGGCCACTGCGGGCCTCATGGTTTTAATTGCAAAAAAAATAGGGCTCGTAGGGTCCTGGGCCAGGCTACTGCGGGCCCGGGTCTGCAGGGTCCTGCAGACCCCTCAATCTTTTTTTGTATTTTCAAAATTGAGTGTTAGGAGAAAGGGATTTTAAATAGTGATATGAAAATTAAGTGTTAGAGGAAAAATATTTTTAATTGTGATTTCAAAGTTTAATGTTAGTAGGAAGATAGTTTAGAATACAATGTATCTTGGTGAAATCATAATATAACTATCTCGGTAGTCACACTATATAATTTTTTTGGGTAAAAACCATCCTTTTAATTGTGATTTTTAATCTTGTGTTTCTCAAATCCAATTGAGACTCCCTTCTCTCTCCTTTAAAAAAATCTTTTGCTCAAGCCTTAGCAAGTTCCGACGAATTTACTTCGTGCGTATTACTATTATTACAATATTTATCCTCTATTTTATATATTAAATGTGCTGAACAACCCGACCTCATATGATTGGGTGAGCTTAAATAGTAGTTATAGTAATTGTTAATATATAATTTTTAATCATTATAATGTATTATAATATAAATTTTGATGTGTTCATAAGATAGTAATCTTTTTATGCACTAATAAATTTACTAGTAATTATTACCATCTAATTTATAATCACCATAATCCACCACTATAAACAAGTATTTAAAACTAATATAAATAATAAATATATTTAAATGATAGTTTTGGAAGCCCTGATTTAACTTTCTATAATACATCATCGTAAAATTATTGAATTTATTTAGAAGAAGATTAATTGTTTTTGCATTAGTAATATTTCATGATAACTAAAAATATTTTGTTTTTAATCAACATGATACACTAAGTAACCATAATGATATTAGTAATAGTAAGATAATGATTACTGATGATGATACAAAATTAGTTTTGAGTGATTTCAAATTGACATATTTCACCAAAAGCCCTTCATGGTTTGGGGTAATGTCCAGAAACCCCCTTGTACTTCCGCAATTAGCCCAAAACCCCTAAACTTATTACCTCATAGCCCCAGGCCATTAAATTTAAATTTTAAGTGGTCATGTGACCCATCACATGACCATTTTTAGGTTTTTTCTTCCCAAATTACCCTTCTTCCTTATGTTTCCCTTCAATAACCCTAACCCTAAATTCCCCAAACCCTAATCTGCAGTGTCCACATCGCCACCCTCCTTGCAGCTGTCGACTTCCTTTCCCAAACCCTAGCGTCCTCCGCCCGCTTATTAGACCTATGACGGCGTCGAGGACAGTGGAATCGTGGATGTCGATGAGGACGAGGAGAGCGAGGAGATTGGAGTGGCGACTGGATAAGCATTTCTGTGTTGTGTCAGTAGGGGTCGATGGGTATGTTGAAGATGACGGTGAGGATGATGATGGGGAGGATGAGATGGGGATGAGGAAAAGAGATCGACGCGGATGGTCACGGGGAGGATGAGGATGTGGTGGAGGTGCATGATGTCGGGGACTGTGAGGATGATGATAATGGGGTTGGGGTGCGGTGGATGTGGAGGATGTTGAGGATGATGTGGATGTCGATGAAGAACTCAAAGTCTACCTCATCGTCCCCCTCTTCCCCAACCCTAACCTTCCCAAACACATCATCTCTCTATCATCGTCGTCTCTGGCCTCCTCTTCGGCTTCCTCGCCGGCCTCCGCTCCGACCTTGCTAGAGTTCATGGGCATTGAAGAGATCTTTCATCTTAAGTTGGGAGAGGGGGTAGAAAGGTCATTGAACATGGAATTTAATGGCATGGTGATATGGAGTTATAATTTGAAAGTTTAGGGGGTTTTGGACTAACGACAATGTTGAAAGTAAAAAAAAACTAAATGATGGGACTTTAAAGATAGTCCCACATTGAAAACAACAAAAGAAACACATGGGTATAAAATATAAAATGGGTCACAACTCAACAAGGTTTGAGTTTTATTGTTGTAACCCACTTATCGTTAAAAGCCCATGTGTAAAAAGCCAACCCACTTATCATTAAAAGCCCATGTGTAAAAAGCCCATCATTCCAACTCTTCTCTAACTTTAAACTCTATTCTACTTTAAAACTAACTTTGCCATACAATACTACAAAGGGTTTACCCCAAACCACGGGTTTTTTAAAAATGAAATAAGCCTTTCAAATTTCATAAAGATTGTATTTGAAAGTCTCTTATAAGAGCCGCGATCACGTTAAAATACACTAGTTTTTTGCATGTGCAATACATGTGAAGGTATAGCAATATTATATGGTTTCTATTTAATTTAAACATTGCTGGTTTAGAATGAAATGTTAGAGAAGTCTTTAGAAATATAGCAAGGATGGCTTAATATTTTTTTTGGGGGGGGGGGGGGGATTTAAAAAAGCCTTAAAATATTTTAATGAGATGATGAGGTGGACATCCTTAAACGAGGAATAACTTGGAAGATTTTTTTTTTTCATTATTTCAAAAATTGTATTAAAAAGAACGAACCATCAATTGATGTTATGATATACACCTTGGTAGTTTGCATTATAATGGTAGAGATATGTGATTTTGCTAAAACTCACCGCGATTCTGCCTCTAGTGTTGTATTCCAAAATCCATCTTGACCATCCCCACCCCATCTCCGTCCAAAAAAAAAGCAAATTTTGATGCTACTATTCTTCTATGGCTGCATTGTTTCTACAGCTGTAAATGTTGAACTATGGCAGACACCTGGTCATAAGATTGTTTCAAATCTTTCGTGGAGTCCTGCACTGTAGTCAACCAGTTTCTAATGCTAAAATAGTTATATTAATGCGGTGATGATATTGATTTCCTTATTAGTAGACAGATATCATGTCTGGCAGAAACTACCAATTCAAATGTTGTTTTCAATGAAGTTCTGGCGTCTGCCGGGCGAGATATAGTTACAAAAGATGTATCCAGGCTGCGAGGTGGCTGGCCAATGCATGATGCATTCTGCGTGAGTTCTTTTGTTTCATAGTTCTCATTGAGCTTTTATACATGCTATTTGAATGGGTAGAGTTCACAAACCTTTGTTGATTCTAAAACCTTGCATTAGCAATCTTTGGGTGACTTGGTTAAATGAAGCTTCAATTCTTGCGTATTATGCATCTCTTGAGCATTTGGAATAGGTCTAAAACGCCAATTTCACATATGCTGAAGAGTTTATGAGAGAAGACATTTTAGAGGAAGAGGAGACAGCATTGGTCGAAAGAATTGTTTAGTTTACACTGAAATGAATACTATTGCTAGGTTCACTAAAAAATATGTATATTTATTAGAGTGGGCATAATATGGAAACAAGATAAAATAAATACTTGTTTGCATATACAATGGATTAATATGGAGTTGGATGGTCTATCGTGTGAGTATCATATGATTACATCATTGCATAATGTTTGTTTAGCTCCAGAAGTAGCCAACTAAAAAAGGCAATGATCTCATGCTTAGTCTCTGTCTATGACAATGTGTTTGGCAATACCCACAGTGCCCCACAGTTGATGTGTTACACATTCAGTTCAATACATAATCAGGAAAAAAGGTACTAAAATAGAGTTTCAGACATACATTGATATGATTCTTGCACTCTAACCAAATAGATATCACTTATCAGGTGCTAGGATAACTGACACACACACACACAGCATAAAGATACAGTTAAAAATTTGAAATCTCCGTGATTGATAGCAATTCTCATTTTGAAATCTCTGTGATTGATAGCAATTCTCTAGGGTATAGTTATTAATTTAAAGAGATGAATATACATGCCTTACATATTTTAATACTTGAAGTTTTGTACCATATGTTTGATTACTGTACCCCATCTTTAATGTCGGGCAACTATCATGTTGGTGCGGTAGCATAACCAAAATAGAAATACTACCTATAATGAATACCTAATTTGTTGAATAGTATCAACTATTTATAAACTAGATATTACTTACGAAAATGAATGTAAGATACAACACGGGAAATGGAGCAATCTGCAATTGTTGTGTTTACATTATTTTTTACTTTCACCACTTTCTTGGTATTATATGACCTGCAGTTGTTTTTGTCTTCTTTCTATTATTTTATTAGTCTGTGTTCATATTTTTCATTTCTTGGTGACAGGCATTTTCACAGCATGCAGTACTTTCAAGTTTATTTCTGGAGCATTTGATATCTGTACTAGATCGAGCATCTTTCCTTAAAGCTGATACGGAGAGGGGAGAGAACACTAGCCACAACTTCGAGTCTCCAAGTGATAAGGACATCCTGCAAGCATCTGTTCTTGCTCTCACTGCATTATTCAGGTATGCATAATTAACATTCAGTCCTGGTATTCAAACTTGCTAGATTTTCACCATTTGTGAAGGGATGCTAAATTCACAATGCATCATCACAGAGGGGGTGGTAAAACTGGAAAGAAAGCAGTTGAACAAAGTTATTCTTCTGTTTTTTCTGCGCTTACTCTTCAACTAGGAAGTTGCCATGGCCTTGCTGGGTTGGGTCAGCAGGAACAGTTGCGGTATTGGTTCAAGTTTTACAAACTACCTCTGCTTTCCTTAAGTTTGCTTGGATAATTGCTGATGATTGTTGTTCTGTTCTTATATCTTAAAGCACATTGTTGACTGCATTCCAATCTTTCTGCGATTGTGTTGGAGATCTTGAAATGGGAAAGGTATCAATGTCTATATTGGATTGGAGTGCCTATCAATTGAATATATTATAAATGGAAAACTAGAACCTGTTTCTTTATTACATAGGGAAAGATTAATGGTACTGTTTATCTGTATATAGATATTGGCTAGAGATGGAGATCACGAGGATAAAGAGAAGTGGATCAACCTTATTCAGGAGGTTGCATGCTGCATTTCTATAAAGAGGCCTAAAGAGGTACCTTTTCTTAGCAAAGTTTTAATCCATATGTTTCTTAATTTTCATGCCAACAATGCCACTCGAGACCAAAGCTGAACAGGATTATTGAAAGACCTCAAATTGTTCATGTAGATTGCATCGAAGTACAATCCTGTCTTCTTGTCATGCCCGGAGCTAAATCCTCCAGTTCAGATATTTTACCCAAATAATGTAGCTTCAAGTTGTTTAGTTAGCCATCCAACAGTGGTTCCACAATCCTTATCCAATTAGGAAAAGGTGAATGGAAACCAACAAGACTGAAAATCCACATGATCCTCATGTGCTTTACTTTCATCCATGACAGAGATAAAGAAAAAGGTTTCATGGTTTCAGAAAATGGTCACAAGCAGTTGTTTTGGGTAGTCATAGTTTGAGAGAGTTCAAACCTGCTGGATGTATACATATACTAGGAGATGCAGATCATGATTAGTGGATTGGATCCATACTTTGCACACGTGCGCGCACACACTTTCTATGGTCTCCTTTCAAATCTTCAATGACAATTGTTACATATTTCTCTTTAGCTTATTTTTCTGTTATAACTGCATAGGTTCCATCTATATGTATGATTTTGAGTAAATCCTTGAAGAGGCATGAAAGGTTCCAGAGAGAAGCCGCCGCCGCCGCATTATCAGAGTTTGTCCATCACAGGTTTGCCATCAACCACCTCTTATTCTTCACTCCAGGCAAATTACATTAGCTCACGCCTCAAATCCACTTATATCAATTTCGGAAATTCCTTTGCGTGACACGGCCGCGGCTGCTAACCTTAGAAACTGCAAGGCCTTTAATCCATAAATATTCACACAATATATTCCCAAGTTAAAAACCATTAACAATGATCTTGTACCGATCAGATCAGCCGTTAACATTTTGCAATTTTTAAGGTTACTAAACATAGGGTATTCCCGTCACAAATCCGCTTGTAAAGGGGTCCCCAATAGCTCCTCTCCAATTGAGATCTCCTTCCTGTATTGAGGAAAATCTCAAGCTCTTAAAATAAAACTTAAAATTAAATGATAACAAAACTCCAAATTACATAATCTTATTCCAAACTCCAAGTTCACTAGAAAGGACATAATCTCTAAGATGACATTATTATTTAAGCAAAAACCTGTATAGTTGCTAGAAATCCCACGCTAATCTGTAAAATTGTTAAAATTGGGCTGAGCAAACCACAGTTTAGTATGTCTAGACAACATACAATCCAACTCTTGTAAGCGAGCGATTGAATAAAAAGGTCGCTCATAAAATAAGAAATGAGATCATATACGAAGTGTCATAGAGCATGTAAAATCGAGTACATATGTTATAAATCAAATGGCATGTGTCATATGAATAATATAGAAGAGATAATGTCAAAGAAGGGAGAAATTATGAGGATGGGTTAAATATGTTTATAAGCATGGGCTATCACTTATGAACCAATGGCCGGGTTGTCATGTGCGTACCCACAACCGGTCTGATCTACAACGGCAACAACCTTGGGGCCTACAACGGCACATCCATATGGCGCCGGCACAACTAAATTTCTATCCATGTGCACAATATAAATTAGTTAACTCAGGTGTACACCTAAAAAATGGTTTTGTAAGAAGAGCAATAATATGAGCAAATGTCAATTCAAGTGTTTCACAAGTGAAGTGAAAACACATAACCATCATATAATTGGTTCTCAAATGTCGAATGATATGATCACAACTTCAGAAATAAATAATATATTCAAAATTTTTAAGCGATAACAAATAATCGAGTTGAGAATTTAAGGGGAACATCATGAATTATAATATATGCGTTTAAAACTTATCTGGATCGCAAACACAGTCCAAATCCACCAAAATTGAATGTACCAAATTATCCACTCCTTATATAAAAATTCACCACTACAATCAATATAACTCATTCAATATTGTTTCTAATTAAATTCTATATCAAACTCTTCTATGAATATTTATAATTATTAATAATATTTTTGGGTAATATTCTATTTTTTCCATAATTAAATAAGGTGAGAGAGTGCTAGTACGAATTATATGTAATTTTAGGATCCGAAATGTAATTTTATATTTAATGATAAAGTTGTTGAGAATTATGTTTTGAGGGGTAAAAGTAAAATATAAAAATTAAGGGACTATGGAGTAATTTTCCAGGCTATTATTTCATTCCTAAAATATTCTGAGGAACTAAAACAAATTATCTAAAACTTTAGGGACCCGTGATTAATATTTCGGATTATGTGTTGTGTTGGAATCTTAGCAACATGGGTAAAATTGAAATATCAATATTTTTAGGGACCTTTATAAAATTTTCCAAAATCTAAATAGGGCTGAAAATATTTTCTAAGGGTCATAACAAAATTAAAATTCTGCAGGGACTTAAAATAAATTGTTCAGTTCATTACAAATTAAAATAGATTGAGTTAGGCCTAGGCCTTAGCATTAATAAGTGGGCTTGTAACAATATGGTTGGGCTGAAATTTAAATAACTATTTTTAAACTAAAACAATATATTCATGGGTTGTGATGAATTTATTTAAATTTTGGCCCATGTGCATTTAATTTCTGGGCTGAAATTAAAAGAGAAGATATGTTGAATGATAAATTAAATTGACAGTATAGATAGTTATATTGGATCTTGATTTTTAAAAGAAAGATTTAATTAATTGAAAAATTAAAAAAATAGATAATTGATATCACATACATATATTTAAGATGATTGTATATCCTATTATAACATTTATTATATTAATTTCTCTATTTTTATGTTTTGCTATAATTATAATATACCGCTATACATATATGCAGAAACCAAATATTTTTTTATTTTATCTTTACTTCAAAGCTCATGTTATATGACATATTTTAATCTAAGATAGAGATATCAAGGAAATATAGAAAGATTAGACTTATCCGTAGATACCTAAATATAATTTGGAGGAAATCTGCTAAACTCAACAAGACCCTTCTTCTTCTTTCTTGCTCTTTATTTTCTTTCTTAAAATAATTTAGTTATGTAGAAAGAAATACGGGATAAAACCTTCTCATATGTGGTTTTAAAGGGAAAAAATAGATTTTAGCATACCCTAAATAAAATGATA
The DNA here is from genome assembly GCA_030015575.1 of Agapanthus africanus. NCBI lineage: Eukaryota > Viridiplantae > Streptophyta > Magnoliopsida > Asparagales > Amaryllidaceae > Agapanthus > Agapanthus africanus. Next base: position 278,579,052 of record JASDDO010000004.1, on the reverse strand, counting down.
TAAATCTCAACAAAATCTGTTGAGATAATATATCTAACCAAATCTATCCATAATAAAGTCTATATCTATTTATTATATATATTATAATAAAAAAATATTGTTAATTATCTATAGTTATAGATATTGTTAGAATAAACAAATTATTTCTAAACTTATCCAAACTAGCATATCTCATCATATTTCCATATCTATGTTCCAAATCTTTTCTCATTACAAAATATAATCAGATGATAACCATAATTATTGTTATAGCAATTATCATTATTTCATTTTATTTATCTGGACATTACACTTATCAAATGTAAGCTTAGTTTCTATTTGATGGATGGTTGAAAATGGTGCTAAATACATGTTAAACAAGTATATGATGGTATTTGGAAATTACTATAATATTGGTATTCCTTTATGAAACTAGTTATGAATTGGTTGACTGGAAACTTAATTGATTGATCATCGAGAAACTAATTCGATAATGTTGATATCCCAATTATATCATAACTTCTATCGTATGCAATATCTGGAAACTCCAATTTCCAAATTTGGCTGTTTCTGTTGTCAGATCAAATGATTAATTGATTGAATTTTTTGGTGTCCAGGAAGCTTACAACTAAATGATGCGTGGTTTCTTATTTGGAGGATGTATAAAGCTGTGCTACATGTTTCATTTTATACATCAAAGTATCTTTTAGTAGAAAGGCATTTTTGAACCTAATATTTTTTCTTCCCATTGTGTATGTTGGTGTGTGGTTGAGACGGGTCCATGGGAATGAGGGAATATTGGTTACTCCAAGGTAGCAATCTATACACTAGGCCTGACAAATGAGGCGAGTTGAATTTGCCTCGCCTGACAAACGAAGCGAGGCGAATTGTCCGACTCGAAAACCTAAATCCACTTGCTTCACCGACTCGCCTAGACGACTCACGGGTCGAGGTGAGTCAAGCGAGTTTTTTATTTAAAAAATTGACTTAAATTTTTAAACCCGTCAAGACGAGCTAAGCCGAGGTGAGGCGATACGAGTTGGGAGGAATCCGACCATTTCCTTCCCGTTTGACATGAGAATCGAGGCGAGACGAGTTGAGGCGATTTTCAGCTAGTTAGGCAAGTCGGCTCACGAATCGACGAGGTGAAGCGAGTTGACTCGCGAGTTATACGAGACGAGTTGCATCGAGGCAACATTGGGTTTTTTCCAAACCCACTCGCCTCGTGTAGGCGAGGGGAGTCACCGACACGCCTACATCAATGACGAGGCGAGTAAAATTCGCCTTGTCGCGTGGCGAAGCGAGGCAAGTCGGCGATGGCTCGCCTTATTTGCCAGGCCTACTATACACAACAAGCTAATGCCAGAAAACTTCTACTATACAATACAAGGAAATTGTTTTAATTGACTCAAGATATTGAGTTTAGAGCGATGTTCAGAACTCTGTTTCGGTTTCGCTCTCATAATTTTATTAGTTTCGCTGGGTTTCGGCTAGTCTCGCTAATCTCGGTTCGGATTTCGGTTTCGATGGTAATACAACATACATAAGTGTAGATATATTGAATACTTAAATCTATGGTTCTATATTACAAGACAATGATTCTAGTATTTAAAAATCCATCCATGATGCAAAATATATTGAAAAGTGTACCTAGATAAGTATTAATATAGTGTTTGGGTTCATTTTTTTCGGTTTTCTAACAACGAAGGCCTAAATGATGCGGTATATAAAGATTTCAGCCGAAACGATATTGTATGGTTGGTTTCGTTTCGGTTTCGGGTTTCGTATCGGTCTTCACCGAAACCGATACGAAACCACCACACATCGGCGGCCGTAACCTTGAACCTTGGTTTAGAGAGTAGTCAAGAGAAATTAGCAGAGAAAAGATTTATGGGAGGGGGGAATGTTCAAGTGCCTCACACGGTGATTATTATTCATATGCTTAAACGGACAAATAGGGGAAACATAGCCCTCACTATAAGATAAGTTAGGATAGGAAGCCAGTGGATACATTATAGCACTCAACTACAGTTACACACCAAAGATTTAAGCTCAATCCCCCAATTATGCAGTATACTAATGTTATAAGTTCTTACTCTTTCTTATCAAAAATATCACATCTGCCACCTTAAGAGCACCCATAATATATTTATGCATCCTGACCCCTCAATGATTCTTTTGTTTCTTTCTTTTCATATATGTCGCAAGGTTTCAGATAATACTTGTCTCGCAAGCTATAACCACTTTGATCCTTCAAGGTGCAATATGATTGGATGAAGTTGGCTTCTTGAGCCAAGGAGCAGACCCTTCTATTAGTTCTCTTCAGCTTTACCCTACACAGTCGGCAGTTTCCATACATTGCAAAATAACTACATCTAAAGTATAGATGATAATCTGTTTCTAAATCTTGTGAACATAAAACCCATGTTTCATCGATATGCATTCTCCGAGCTTGTAGTTTGTCCATAGTTATCTTTTCAGGATAACATTATATAAAGACTCATATCAGGGCAGTATCCAGAGAACCATATTACTTCATACCTGTCAGTTTTGAGATATTAATTTCCAACTTTACCCAACAAGGTTGAAAAGTAAATTCATCAGTCGCATTGGGGATCCACCACCAAAAATCATTTTGGTTATCATATATGTGGATTGTGCCTATATAAGTAGAAAATGGAGTTGCTGCATGGCATTTCTCAGTCTTCCAGTCATTCTGTTCAGGAATATAACATAGAAGGGTTCTGCTACCCCCTAATAGACCTAAAAATCTCAGCCAAGGTTATCTATGAAATTTTTACCATGCAATCAAATCATAGGCCAGTATTCTCTTCGTTAATTATCCTTATTCCTACCATGGTTTGAAATCTCGGCCGATACCGATCCGAGATAGCTAATTCCTATCCCAAAATGTACCATCTAAGTTCCAATCCCGATATGATACCAGGTATCATTGTGTTTACCATTTGATTAGCGGGTTATATGATTTAGTATATTAGTACGTTGATATGTTTAATAATAGATGGGGTATCACGGCTTATTTGACCTTACTAATGACTTAAAAATATCTCAAGCGATATATATTACTTTCTTCTAGATATTAAAACAACCGCTAGATATCATTTGCCACTACTAGACAATTCATTAAATATTTTATTATCATTTCTACTATTTAAATTTCAACGATATATAATCCGATAATTCCAATCCGAGACGGCTGATACAACTGAGATGACTGATCCCGATCCTGATCGCGAGATTTTAAACCTTGAAATCTATGTACTCCAATTCAATATTCCTAACTTGAAAATATTTTTTAGTAATAGATGCATTAATGTCTATAGAGATATTCCATATACGGCTGCCCTTTTTTATACTTTTGCGCCATCCAGTTAGCCCACAATGAATCTGCCTGTATAAAGTTCCAAAGGAGTTTAACTTTTCAAATCTTTACAGGATCTCTAGGTTTGTCTTGCATAAATTATTCCATGAGACGGAGTTCACACTTTGCTTCCAAATGAATTTAGCACATAGCTTTCTAATCTCTAGTACATATATGAAAATTTTGAATGTAGCAAAAAAAAACATCGTAGATACAACGGTTTTGGCCAACTCTATCGTGTCTGCTAAAGATAAAAATATAGCTTGCCAAGCTTCTAATTTTTTCATGCATTTATTAATTAAAACTGCATACTCCCTGCCACAATATTAATGAATAGTTAATGGAGTGCCCAAACTCCTGATAGGTAATGATCATTCATCCATTTGGCACAAAAAAATGATCATTCATCTACATCTAGTATATTCTTTAATCTTGAAATACATCCTTAGCTACTTTTCGATTATTCAACTTCAAACCTTAGTACTCCTTGCATTGATGCAGATATTTTTGATAGAATGGAAGATATCCTCATTGGCTTTCCAGAAAAAAACCCAATAAATCGTCTACTTATATAAGACCTGTAATACTTTATGGCGATTGTAAAGAGATATGGAGATTATAGATCTCCTGTCTCAGTCCTCGATTTGTCATTGCCAAGTAAGTTGGTCATCAATTAAGACAGTAAAGGACTGAAGATACATTCCTTGATCAAATCAACCCATTTAGCAGGAAAACCCATGCAGCTCATCATATGACAGAGGTCTATTGATTTTATCGTAAGCTTTTTGAAAATCAACTTTCATACAAGCCTCAACACTTCACCTTTTATTAAAACATCTGATTATTTCATGAGCAAGGAGCAATTCCACAAATTGATCTCATTCGTAGGAAAGCACTTGAGATCAATTCCTCTAGCATATCCTTCATCCTTTTGTAGAGTTATTTATCTGGAGTTATTTATTTGTCTTTGTAGAGAACATTCGACATGCAACAGGCCTGTAAATTTGTATAGTTGTTATCCTGTAGAATTAGAGTTGGTGGAAAGCAAGGTTGCATGGACACGGATTCAGGGACACGGGTACGGCACGATACGATACGGTGATACAGCAAAATCCTAAAATATAGGATACAGGAACACAGCTATATATATAATCTTATAAAGATAAATAAGATATCAAACAATTATGTTAAATATTAAACAACGAAAAATTAATAAGTCTAAAATGTTACACACTAATAACATACTAAAAATATATTTATACGCATACGACACACACACATACACACACACTTCTGATACGTGTCGTGCAAGTATCAGTGTCCGATACGTGTCGGACACCGATACGACAACCCATTGGAAGTATCCGTGCAACCTAGATGGGAATTAGAGTAAAAAATGGATGAGTAAGGCCCCCGACAAGTTTCCCTTTTATCTTAAAGTAAGAACAACCTCCATGTTATCTTGTTTAATATCTTCTCGATGGAAGCTGAAGAATTTAGCATTATACATTAGGAGGTGAACTGGTGGAGCCTTTTAATCATCAGTACAGGGAACACATTCGTTCACCTCGCCCATCCTTTAATTTTGACTTTGCAATGTCATTCGGCTTCCTTTTGCAAATAAAAATCAGGGAAATATGTTGGGGTAATCATGCTGGTAGAATAGTTCTTGATAAAACTCCACTACCTTATCCCCAGAATTATTCTTCTTGGTGAAAAACCTGTTGATGAGTTTATGAATATGATTTTTTATTATGCCAAGAATGATGATAAAGGTGCCAAGAAGAGAAATTCAATGTTATAGGATGCGATATGCATTTTCATACGCCCAAAGACGGTATAGCGCATAAGCGATTTGCATTGCTTAAATTAAAAATTCCAAAAAAAATATTAATAAAAAAATAGAAAAATGCTAAATGTGTTCAAAATATATATTGTCTATAATTTTAACGTAATGAATATTATTGAATTATTAAGTAATCAACTTTTTGTTGGAGAAAAAACAAAATTCATGAAGTTTTAGGATTTCTAAAAAAATTAACATTAAAATTGAAGAAAATATATACTTTTTTATTGAGAAGAAATTAAAGAGCTTTCACAAGTTTCTTCTTAAACAGGAGATGTCCTACCAGAGTTTTGCCGAAGTTTTCATTGAAGAGCAAAAGAGAGAAGGTTGGAGGCAAACCCTAATTTGATATGTGACAAAAAAGGATGAGAAATAAGTAGAAATAATTTATTGAGCTATTGGAGAGATTTTAAAGATGTACTTAGAGATGTAAACAGATCGGATATGGATCGGATATAGATTTAACTATATCTATATTTGGTAGTCGTTGACAGATGCGAATACAGATACAATTGATGAAAAAACACTATCCGTATTTGAAGGATACAGATAGTGATATAAAATGAATATCACAAAAATTATATTCATATATAGTATAAAAAATCGGATATTAAATCGGATACGGATATGAAAGGAATATATGTGTTATCATATCCGTATCCGGTTATCGTTGACGGATACGAATAATTATTGGAATTGAAAATTGATATCCATATTTGATAACATAAATCTTTGTATCCGTTTACATCCCTAGATATACTTAAGTTATTGGGTTTGGGATTTGGATATAGGTATAATAAAAACCCTACACCCGATCATTACCCAACTCAACCTTAAGTTTCTATGCGTTTTATGCGGCCGCATGATGCAATATGTGGCTGCATAAAAACTTCAATGCATTAAGGAAAACTTTTTCACCGCATATACCAAGAAAACCATGCGTTTTCATGCGCCGAGGGGGCGCATTTGCATATGCCGCCGCATAGAATACATTTTTCAACACCGGGGAAATTCCCTCCTATGACAGTAAAAATGTCGGTTTACACCGTTTTTTCAATGATCGACATCATCCATCTTAATCTTCATTGCTAAAAAACATAGGCTCATCAAATTCCATGTAAGTTAATATTAAAAAAATTACCCATTGATCTAGCAACGGAAACTGTTATGAATCCGAAGTGTTGATTTTCACTCAATCAATGGAAATGCAAAATATATGAAGATCATATGAAATTTGGTCTATGTGTTTAAAACCGCAAAGATTAAATGAACCGTACCTTCTTCCAAATATGTGTATGGTTGACCTTTTGTCCGTCTTAGGAGAGAATTTCCCACCTTGGCACCTTTCCTCCATTATTCTCTACAACAACAAACATTCTTTCTTTTTTGTTCTTTGTTCTATTCGTATCAAGTTTATTTTACCTGGAATAAGAATTAATCAGGACTAGCTTGCATTGTCCCAGGTTATCTAAGTTTTTATTCTCCAGATCTTAATTATTGGAATTGGTTGGTTAAATTTGAATGGAAATCTTTTTTTTTAATTAAAATTTTAACTATTCTTCATGATGACTTTCTTTTAGAGCCAACATCCAGCTATTGATCCTACGAAGATGTATTGATCCCTGCTGATTCGTGATCGCACTCATTAGCAGCATTATACTATACAATTGACTTTCAATTGCTTGTTCTTATATTCATTTTCACGTTAAATATTTTGATGATAGAAAACATTTAAGTTCTTCAGTTCGAATATTACCAAAATTAAAGTTGATAGGTAATTCTATTCTTATATTTTTATTATAGTTGTTGAATCTTCATATTTTTGTTATCTCCATGTTTTGCGTATCTGTGTGTCAACCATGTTATAAATATACCACGTGTCACGCCCGCTTCCCAGAGTGCGTTAAGATCGGCACGTGACAGAGCCAACCATGCTACATGTGGCTAGGAAACATTCCTCCACAGTCACATTACGGCTGTCTAGAGATACCAAGAACAGTAAAAATAAAATAAACTATCTACTACATGTCCATGAGCCAGAATAAACGAGTCAAGAAATAATATGCGGAAGCAATAAATCCAAATAACAATAACAATCTGGAAGGTATGGAAATAACTAAACCAACTGGATACTAACAGGATCCTCACTGCTCGGCCCAACGGCGGAAATACTCCTGATCAGCCTGCGACAAATGTAGAGGATCTGGGCCATGCAAAACCCAGATGTCAGTACGTCATAATATCAATAATAATATAATCAGGGGTAACAAGTTATGCAGGCATGAGTATGAACAGTAATAAAAGTATAACAGTAACACGAATAAGAAACAATGAAGGGTATAAGCACATGCGACGTGCGGTGAGTAATCTAAACTGTGCTACTGGGTTATCTATTCTAAAGTCTTCGAAATCAATTAATGTAATCCTTATCGTAACCCATCGATGATTATTCCGTAACGCCCGGAAAAACGGCAAACAATAGGTATTCCGTAACGCCGGAAAAACGACAAACAATAGGTATTCCGTAACGTCCGGAAAAACGGCAAACAATATGATAGCCCTTTGAGTTACGTTCAGTTACATTCTTGATTTCCCTATACCCAAGTTATGTGTTCAAGTCAGATATTGATAAATCTGAAGCTAATGCCAACACAGGATCAAGCAGGAACATATTTGTTTATACAGACAACAGGATATGTCCATCGGGACAACATGTCAGGATTGTCGGCATTAGAAACATGATCAGGTAACATGTCAAGTAGTGATATATCAGGTCATGTCAAGTAGTACATAGTGTAACAAATGGGTGCCCAACAGTAAGATGTAGCAAGTATGGAATCAGGTAAAAGTACGGATGTACGATAAAAACATGGATGCACAAATATCTATCAGAGGTTACATCATGACTAAGTAGGATGCGCAATATCAAGCATGTGGTGCTAATGTATTAATAATATGAGTTAATGCAATACAGGGTGCAACTAGTTATGCAGAATTAATGGTATGGATACACAAATAAACATGGATGCAAGAATAACTATTAATGATTGCGACTATAGCTCCATTACTATGTAGGATGCACATATTCTAGCATGGGGTGTTAATGTAGCAGTAACATGGAATGCAAATAGATATATAATTAATGGTATGGATGCACAAATATCGATTAGGGTTACATTTACAGTTCCAAGACTAAGTGGGATGCATATTATTAAGCATTGGGTGTTACTACAATAATAATATGAATTAATATGATCTATAGATGCAGTTATATATATTTTAAATGATATGAATGCAAACGGGTATCCGAAAACGGTAAAACTTTAATATGGATGTATAATGTGATAAACGGGTAACATTTTATTCATATGGATGCACAATGATATACCTAACATGTAGCAAGATGAATTAGCATTCGACTAGATATGTAAATAACGATATGGATGCATACGGGTATCCGAAAACAGTAAAACTTTAATATGGATGTATAATGCAATCAACATGTAATATTTGTATTCATATGGATGCAAGATAAGTATTATAGCATGTAGCAAGATAAACTTGTCTCGATCGAATCACGCGACGGATACGCACGGCACGTCCGACGTCGGTAAATCGTCGCAATGCACACGCAGCACGCGGGACGGGTCCAGGCAAGGCAAGAGGGTGATCACACAGACAAGGTATGTTCACTGGATCACTCGGATCATCAGCGACGAGCATGGCTCCGGCGGTGATCACCGGAATCAAGTAACAAGATCAAGAAAAAGAAAAGGAGAAAGAAGAAGAAGTAAGAAGAAGAGTCTGTGTATTAAATAAATAAATAAATAATATATAAATATATATATGCAGAGGGGAGAGAGAGAGTCACGAGAGAGAGAAAGGGGTTGTTAGTTTGTTAGGAAATTAGTTTAGATTTAAATTTAAAAAATCTTTTATTAGTTAACTAAATTTTAATTTGTATCAGTTTATAAAATTAATATTATATAAATAAATTTGATATTCTGGTAAATATGAACATAGTCCAAAACATACCGGGTCGGGTCTAAAATTCAGTTTTAAAATACGAAAAATATACATGTCGATCAAAATTAAAGTTGGATATCCGGGTAATGAAAATGCATACCCCCACGAGCGGATGCACGTACGTGCGCGTAGCCATCCAAACAAGCCCGTTTCACTGAATGGGACGAGAACAAGATGCGCGGATACTACCATAGGGTCAGGGGTATCATGCAGGCCATGCAATATATTTTTAAACTATTTTATGTGACTTAAATGTTATATAAAAATGCAGATGCCAGGTAAAATGCTAGTATGCAAATGAAAGTGCACGAGTCCACGTATCAAGTCAGGATAAATCATAAACATGAATCAAGACAGGTTTCAAGTATGTGGGTCGGGTCGGATGCAAATACAGATGTCAAAATACTATTCGCACCCAAAACACAGTAAACCGAGAAACTACCATAAATAAAGAAATACTTGACTAGAACTGGTAAATGAACTAGGGTGTTACATTATACCCAACATAAAAAAAATTCGTCCTCGAAATTCCCCAAAACAAGAAAAGATAAACAATCAAGAATCTACAAGAAGAGATCTGGAAACTTCTGTCGAATCTCATCTTCTCGTTCCCAAGTCGATTCTCTGTGCGAGCGATTCCCCCAAGAAATAAATACGAGTGGGATAACCTTGTTCTTAAGGACCTTTTCTTTTCGATCAACAATCGACATCGGTCGTTGGTCAAAGGTCAAATCCTCTATTACAGCCAGCTCCGAATGATTCAACACGTGTGTTTCATCTCGAACATACTTATGCAGTTGAGATACATGAAACATGTCATGAACATTCGCCAAAGATTGTGGTAACGCCAATCGATAAGTCACTTCTTCAACACGCTTCAAAATCTCGAAAGGCCCCACGAATCGAGGACTAAGCTTGCCTCGACTTCTAAAACGAATCACTTCTCTAATCGGTGATATCTTCAAGAATACCAGATCACCAACAGCGAACTCTAGAGATCTTCTCGATGTGTCGGCCCAACTCTTCTGTCGATCTTGTGTTGCCTTCGTATGATTCCGGATAGTATTAACCTTCTCTACTGTTTACATGATCAAATCCGGTCCCAACAATCTTCGCTCTTCAACATCATCCCAACAAACAGGTGAACGACATTTGCGACCATACAATGTTTCGAATGAAGCCATCTGAATAGTCGCCTGAAAGCTGATGTTGTAAGAAACTCTACCAAGTGGAGATGATCCTCCCATGAACCTTTGAAGTGTAACATGCAAGCTCTCAACATGTCTTCAAAAGTTTGGATCGTTCTCTCCGACTGGCCATTTGTCTGGGGATGATAAGCTGTGCTGAACTTCAATCGCGTCCCCAAACTTTCCTGTAAACTCTTCCAGAAGTGCGATAAGAATCGGGTGTTATGGTCGGACACGATGCTCACAGGTACTCCATGCAATCTTACAATCTCCTGCATGTACCGTTCTGCTAACGCTTCCGTTGACTGACTAACTCGAAACGGTATGAAGTGAGCTGTCTTGGTCAATCGATCAACAATCACCCAAACTGCATTGTTGCCCTTTGGACTCCGCGGTAAAGCTGTCAGGAAATCCATGGTTGTATGTTCCCACTTCCATTGAGGAATCGGAAGTGGTTGCAATAAACCAGCAAACCTTTGATGTTTAGCCTTAACTTGCTGACACACCAATCACTTTGCTACAAAGCGAGCAATATCCCTTTTCATGCCTTCCCACCAGAAATGCTGTCGTAGATCACGGTACATCTTCATGCCTCCTGAATGTACGGAATAAGCGGAACTGTGCCTCTCCTTCATAACTTCTTCGCGAATGTCTCCTTTCGGCACACACAAACGGCTACTATATCGCAACGAACCATCTTCATGAATCAACTAGTCCGTTCGAAGTCCAGCTTCAACTTGTTCTCGAAACTTCTGCAATCTTGGATCCTGTGGCTGCGTTGCTTTAATATTATCGATCAACGACGACTGTACTTGCAGACGCATCAACTGTCCTGAAGAATGCGGTAGCACAATCTCCAACTCAAATCTCCGAAAATCTTCGATAAGTTCCTTCTGTGCAGTCAACATCCGAATTGCTTGTAACCGACTAAGCGCATCCGGCACTACATTAACTTTCTTCGGATGGTACTTAAGATCAAGATCGTAGTCAGCCATCAGCTCCAACCATCTACGCTGCCTCATGTTAAGCTCTTTCTGTGTGAACACATACTTCAGGTTTTTGTAATCGGTGAATACTTCGACCCTTTCGCCCAATAAGTAGTGTCTCCAAATCTTCAAAGCGAAAATCACTGCTGCAAGCTCAAATTATGAGTTAGGTAATTCTTCTCATGGATCTTCAACTGTCTCGATGCGTAACCTATAACTTTCCCATGCTGCATCAGAACACATCCCAAACCTTTCCCAGTTGCGTCGCTGTGAATCATTAATCCTCCGGAACCGTCTGGTACGGTCAAAATTGGAGCGGTTATCAATCTTTGCTTCAGCGCCTCAAAAGCTGACGCACACTTTTCCGTCCATACGAACGGTACTTCCTTTCGCGTAAGCTTGGTCAAAGGCTCAGCCAAATGGGAAAAATTCTCCACGAACCTTCTGTAATATCCGGTAAGTCCAAGAAAACTTCTGATATTTGCTACGTTCTTCGGAATTGGCCAATCTTGAACTGCTGCAATCTTTTCGGGGTCAACGGCGATTCCATCTCCGGATACATGCCCCAAAAACTTCACTTCTTCAAGTCAAAACTCGCACTTGCTCATCTTCATATATAATCTTTTTTGCCTCAATGTCTGCAGTGCGATCTTCAAGTGTTCTGCATGCTCTTCAAGGCTCCTTGAATAGACCAGAATATCATCGATGAACACCACAATAAAGTGGTCCAAGAACGGTGAAAAGATTCGGTTCATCAAGTCCATAAATATCGCCGGTGCATTCGTGACTCCGAATGACATCACTAAATACTCGTAATGTCCATATCGAGTTCGGAACGTAGTCTTGCAAATATCCTCTGATTTAACTCGAACTTGATGATATCCGGATCGCAAATCCAGCATCGAGAATACCCTCGCGCCACTGAGTTGCTCGAATAATTCGCCAATGCGAGGGATTGGGTACTTGTTCTTAATAGTCACCCGGTTCAATTCTCGATAATCGATGCACATCCTCTTTGTGCCATCTTTCTTCTTGACTAGAAGAACTGGAGCACCCCAAGGTGAATTGCTGCTGCGAATCCAATCCTTCTCAAGTAATTCGGTAACCTGCTTCTTTACTTCTTCCAACTCCACTGGTGCCATCGGATAGTACGCTTTTGAGATTGGCGCTGCACCAGGAACAAGATCGATCGCGAACTCCACATCTCGTTTGGCGGTAAACCCGAGATGTCCTCGAACACGTCCATGAACTCTCGAACTACAGCTGGCGCTTCCTCCTTATCAACTTCCATCGACGAAAGAACATTGTTTGTCGGCGTAGCCCTAAACTCGACTGGCCCGACAGAACTGCTTCCTCCAGCAAAAACAAACTTCGGATGTCCGGAAATCTGGAAAATCACTTTTTTTGCCCTACAATCAATGTAAACGTGGAAAGTGCCGAGAAAATCTATTCCCAAGACAACTTCATAGCTGCCGGTATCGATCCCCAAGAAATCTGCAAATAACTCCCGTCCGCAAATAACAACAGAACAATCCTTGCATTCGCTACTAGATATGATCTTCCCATTCCCAGTGTGTATGCCCCAACAACTAGACAGGGCCGTGCAAGAAATCGAGTGTGCAGCAATAAACTTGGACGACATAAAACAATGAGATGCACCAGAATCGAATAATGCTAATGCGGGAAAATCATGAACAAGTAGGATACCGGAAACAACTTCTCCTGAAGCCAAACACTGAAGAAGATAAGCACGGTAAACAGGATTCGAGCTGACGATAAAACATGAACTGGTAAGAAATGAAACCGAAAGAAGCAAGATAATATCACGACCATAAATCAAGGAAAGGAATCAAGACTAGGACTCCAAGTTACTTAAATAGAGTACCGCATTGTAACCATGCCGCGGTACATAGTTACAATCACATAACTCCACTCAAGTCGTCCAAATTCTAGTATTAGAATCAGAGGAACATGGAGAAACAATAGGGAATCAAAAGGTTTCAAGCCGAGATGCAAAGTTGTTTGCATATCGTCAAGACAAGGGTCAAGAGAAAGATATGATTCATGAATCACGATAACAATGTGGCAGGACATGTTCCTAATCACGAGTATTCTGATTCTTGTATTGGGTCCAATACCCAACTACAAAAGAATCAAACCCGATTAACCTAAATCCCATGGCTCTGATACCAAACAAACCCTCACGCCCCGCTTCCCAGAGTGCGCTAAGATCGGCACGTGACAGAACCAACCATGCTACTTGTAGCTAGGAAACATCCCTCCACAGTCACATTACGGCTGTCTAGAGATATCAAGAACAGTAGAAATAAAATAAACAATCTAGTACATGTCCATGAACCAGAATAAACGAGTCAAGAAATAACATGCGGAAGCAATAAATCCAAATAACAATAACAATCTGGAAGGTACGGAAATAACTAAACCAACTGGATACTAACATGATCCTCACTTCTCGGCCCAACGGCGGAAATACTCCTGATCAGCCTGCGACAAAGGTAGAGGATCTGGGCCATGCAAAACCCAGACGTCAGTACGTCATAATATTAATAATAATATAATCAGGGGGTAAAAAGTCATGCAGGCATGAGTATGAACAGTAATAAAAATATAACAGTAACACGAATAAGAAATAGTGAAGGGTATAAACACATGTGACGTGCAGTGAGTAATCTAAACTGTGCTACTGGGTTATCTATTCTAAAGTCTTCGAAATCAATTAATATAATCCTCATCGTAACCCATCGGTGATTATTCCGTAACGCCCGGAAAAACGGCAAACAATAGGTATTTCGTAACCCCTGGAAAAACGACAAACAATATGATAGCCCTTTGAGTTACGTTCGGTTACATTCTTGATTTTCCCATACCCCCAAGTTATGTGTTCAAGTCAGGTAACATGTCAAGTAGTGATATATCAGGTGGTGTATCAGGTCATGTCAAGTAGTACATAATGTAACAAATGGGTGCCCAACAGTAAGATGTAGCAAGTATGGAATCAAGGTAAAAGTACGGATGTACGATAAAAGCATTGATGCACAAATATCTATCAGGGGTTATATAATGACTAAGTAGGATGCACAATATCAAGCATGTGGTGCTAATGTATTAATAATATGAGTTAATGCAATATATGGTGCAACTAGTTATGCAGAATTAATGGTATGGATACACAAATAAACATGGATGCAAGAATAACTATTAAGGATTGCGACTATAGCTCCATTACTATGTAGGATGCACATTTTCTAGCATGGGGTGTTAATGTAGCAGTAACATGAAATAACGTGACATGGAATGCAAATAGATATATAATTAATGGTATGGATGCACAAACATCGATTAGGGTTACATTTACAGTTCCAAGACTAAGTGGGATGCACATTATTAAGCATTGGGTGTTACTACAATAATAATATGAATTAATATGATCTATAGATGCAGTTATATATATTTTAAATGATATGAATGCAAACGAGTATCCGAAAACGGTAAAACTTTAATATGGATGTATAATGTGATAAACGGGTAACATTTTACTCATATGGATGCACAATGATATACCTAGCATGTAGCAAGATGAATTAGCATTCGACTAGATATGTAAATAACGATATGGATGCATACGGGTATCCGAAAACAGTAAAACTTTAATATTGATGTATAATGCAATCAACATGTAATATTTGTATTTATATGGATGCAAGATAAGTATTATAGCATGTAGCAAGATAAACTTTCCTCGATCGAATCACACGACGGATACGCACGGCACGTCCGACGTCGGTAAATCGTCGCAACGCACACGCGGCACGCGGGACGGGTCCAGGCAAGGCAAGATGGTGATCACACAGGCAAGATACGTTCACTGAATCACTCGGATCGTCAGCGACGAGCACGACTCCGGCGGTGATCACCGGAATCAAGGAACAAGATCAAGAAAAAGAAAGAAGAAAGAAGAAGAAGTAAGAAGAAGAGGCTGTGTATTAAATAAAGAAATAAATAAATAAATAAATTATATATAAATATATATATGCAGAGGAGAGAGAGTCACGAGAGAGAGAGAAAGAGGTAGTTAGTTTGTTAGGAAATTAGTTTAGATTTAAATTTAAAAAATCTTTTATTAGTTAACTAAATTTTAATTTGTATCAGTTTATAAAATTAATATTATATAAATAAAATTTGATATTCTGGTAAATACAAACATAGTCCAAAACATGCCCGGGCCGGGTCTAAAATTCAGTTTTAAAATACGAAAAATATACATGTCGACCAAAATTAAAGTTGGATATCCGGGTAACGAAAATGCATACCCCCAAGAACGGATGCACGCATGTACGCGTAGCCATCCAAACAAGTCCGTTTCACTGAACGGGACGAGAACAAGATACGCGGATGCTACCATAGGGTCAGGGGTTTCATGCAGGCCATGCAATATATTTTGAAACTATTTTATGTGACTTAAATGTTATATAAAAATGCAAATACCAGGTAAAATGCTAGTATGCAAATGAAAGTGCACGAGTCCACGTATTAAGTCAGGATAAATCATAAATATGAATCAAGCCAGGTTTCAAGCATGTGGGTCGGGTCGGATGCAAACACAGATGTCAAAATACTATTCGCGCCCAAAACACAGTAAATCGAGAAATTACCATAAATAAAGAAATACTTGACTAGAACTGGTATAAATGAACTAGGGTGTTACACCATGTAAAAGAGAACTTATAGTGTTCTGAAAGGAATAAAGAAGAAGAAATCATTGTCATATTTAAACCAGAATATCCTGATCCCTTCCGACAATAAAAAACTGATGAACCAGTCCAATTGTTAACACACAACTCATGGTACATGGGGTCATATGATGTTATACATTTATGTATTGACCTGGATATGGAATGATGCTCAATGTCACTCCGGCACAGTGCATGGTTGGATCTGTGCCTTGAGTACATTCTATAGTTATTCAATCTAAAAATATGAGACTAATTTGATTGTGGTGGTTGTGTAAGAAATTATCCTCTACTTTTTCAGTGGTGTGGCCTCCTTACTGGAACATATGGTTGAGGTGATGTGTCTGCATGTTTCAGATGAGTCAGCAACCGTAAGAAGCCTGTGTTTGCAAGGACTTGTTCAGGTAATTATTTTACTGCATCCTTGTACTACTCAATTATTTACTAAATTTCCTTTTCAAGGTTAGAACTTCTGAAACATAGGCACCTTCTATTGTTTATTGGTTTCCTATTTTCTGTTATTATTTCTTCAAGTAACTCTACATGTTTCAGCAGATTATTAACCTCATGTTGAAGAATAATTTTTATTTCTTCTCCAATCCTGGGTGTGACTGAAAGCGAGCAATAAAAATAGGCTATAGTTAATGCCTGGTTCACATTGCATTCATAGTGGTCACGACTTCTTATAAACCAAGGAAGCAACCATGCAACGCCTGATCATTTCTATTATTTTACTTACATGTATATCTGAGAATTATGCAACCAATAATAAGTTGAAACACTGATAGATGGTTTATATGCTGCACTCTTTGAATGGGCTAGCAAATAGCGATTTTAATTTTTCCTAACTTTGTAGGACTACTTGTTTCATTCCCTTTTCTCAGTACAATATCCATTAGCTTTTTAAATATTTTTAATATTTCGTTTCAGATACCAGAAAGTCACACGAATCAATATATTGCACAAGTTCTTGGTGTAATAGTAGCTTTACTTGAAGATCCGGAGGAATCAGTCCAATTAACTGCAGTGCAATGCTTATTGACAGTGAGTTTCTCTTTTCCTTGTAAAATTATTAGCCCCCTTTTCATTTGGCAACTATCCTTATCTGCATAAATTCTTCTTGCTAAAAGTCCATGATTATATTTGTATGTATGCAGATACTGAAATCATGTCCTAAAGACGCTGTGGATCCTGTTCTAATCAATCTCTCTGTACGGTTACGAAATCTACAGGTGATTCCCTTTCTTGTTAAAAATAAGAAAATCATTTTAAATGCACTTACAGTTGTATGAGAATAATTCTGTATTCGTGGAATATTCCACCATGCAAGTATTCCAGACAAGATGGTCTTACAATTGCAGTAGCAGCAACTAAGTACAATATCTGATGACTAGGAACATGCAACACATTCATTAAAAAGGGGTTTAATTTAAGAAAACTACCAAAAAGTTTAGGTGTTCTGTAGCAAACTATAAAAAAATTACCATGGTTAGCAGTGACACGCCAACTCCGTTAACTTTTATGTAACATTAGTGACATGTGATCTCAAAAGAGTCTAGGAGAAGAAAAATAACTTTTTTCTGTTTTTCTTCTTCTTTCCTCCTCCTCCTCCTTCTCTCTTTGCTCTAATCCACTGCCTTCTTCTTCATTTTTTGTCATAGCTTAAATGCTAAAGCTCTGATCCTGTAATTTGTTACAGGAAAATACTCCAATCAAAAGTAACTGTCACATTCAAGGCAAAAGGAAAGAAAGAATAAAACTGCAGGCATGCCAAATTTTGGCCACAACCCCCTACAACATATCCCACAATTTAAGAAAAACCACTCCAAAAAAAAAGAAATTACCAACTTTCAAATCAAAAAACTAGAACTGCATGAAAGTCAAATTTCAAAAGCAGACATCATAAAGTCATAGAAATTAGGAGAGGGGTTGACACACGTAATAGCTGATTCTTGGACCTCCTCCGCCACCAAAAAGTACTCATCTTATTTCATTGATCAAAAGTGCTGATCAAAGCAATCGAAGTATTTAACTATGCTTTTCTCGCATAGTAGAAGCCAAACAAAAGAATTAGTGAAGCCCAACAAAGAGTGAATTAATGAAGGATGAGAGAAAGAGGAGAAAGACGTTGAAGAACTCTAAAATCTTGTTGGCGCTCTCTCAATAAAAACTAAGCATCAGTTATTTTAGGGCCGACGGTCATCAATTATTTTAGGGATTCTCGGTCGTCGTCCGGAATCGGCATGCTACATCGGACCATGTATATAGTGATAAATAAGCAAATGTTTCATAGGATCCGTCTATCTTCTTGGAATATAGGCTTCCTTACGGGTAGACTAACAGAATTAGTGGAGGTGATGATTAGGAACAGAGTTAATATTGTGTTTGCAAGAAACTAAGTGGGTAGATGAAAAGGGTAGAGTTATAGAGGCTTGGGTTATAAACTTTGGTATACGGGTATAGATAAAAATCGTAATTGGGTAGGCGTAATCATAGATAGACGGTTGTTTGAGTATATAGTTGAGATTAGGAGAAAAGATGATGGGATTTTACCGGTTAAGCTTATCTAGATGGAAAGATCCTTATTGTTATTAGTGCTTATACACCACATATAGGTCTTGATGACGCTAATAAGCGTCTAATTTGGGAGGATTTAGATGGGATGGTGCAAAGGATAGCTAGTGGAGAGAAGTTATTTATTGGTGGTGATCTCAATGGACATATAGGTACCAGACGTAGTGGGTTTGATACCATCCATGAATGTTTTGGTTTTGGACAAAAGAATGAAGCAGGTAACTCGATTCTATATTGCCTTATCTTATGAATTGATTTTAGCAAACACTTAGTTTAGGAAAAGAGTCACCTTATCACCTTTAGGAGTGGATCGAGTGCAAGTCGAATACACTTTTTTCTGACTAGAATGATAGATGGAGGTTGCTGCATCGATTGTAAGGTAGTGCCAGGTGAGAGTATAACCACTCAATATAGACTTTTAGTTATAGATGTTCGATTTAGAAAATGACCTAGAAAGATTAGATATAAGGTAGAGCTTAGAATTAAGTGGTGGCGACTGAACGAAGGTAACCAAAAGCCTTTATAGATCATATAGTTTAAAAGGCGGATTGGTAGTCTCAAAATAATTCAGTCACAACATGGAATAAGATGACTAGCTATATCAAGAGGGTAGTTAGAGATCTACTTGGTGAGTCGAGAGATGGTTCTCCACCATCTATGGACACGTTATGGTGGAACGAAGAAGTAAAAACTGCTATTAAAATCAAGAGGGATATTTAAAGAAAAACAGAGATACAGAGAGATTTGAGAAGCTAAAAAAGAAGTTAAGATAACTGTTCAGGAAGTTAAAACTAAGGTCTACAAGGTGTACGAGAAGGACAAAAAAGGCTGAAAAATGATATATACATGATTTCTCGGATGCGGGAAAGGAAGATCAGAGACTTATGTGCGGTGAAGTGTCAAAGATAAAAATCAGAAGGTTTTAGTTCGAGATGAGAATATCAAACAAAGATGGAGAGATTATCTTGACAAATTATTCAATGAGATTTACTAAGGATTTGGATGGACTTGTCTTTCAATCTCAAGATATAAACAGTGATTTCATGCATAGAATAAGAATACCTGAGATTAAAGAGGCTTTGAAGAGAATGAAATCAAGAAAAACGGTTGGTCCAGACATGATTCTTATCGAGATTTGGAGATACTTAAGAGAGATGAGCGTTAGATGGCTGAAAGATCTTTTTAATAAGATTTGGCAGACCAAATAGATGCCAAATAAGTGGAGAAAAAAATACGCTTGTACCTATCTACAAGGACATGGGTGACATCAAAGTTGCTCAAACTACCGTGGAATAAAACTTATGTGTGGTACCATGAAACTTTGGGAGAGATTGAACACAGGCTAAGCAAGAATGTTAAGATAACAGAGAACCAGTTATGGTTCATGTCTGGACGATCGACGACAGATACTATTCATTTGCTTTGTCAACTTGTGAAGCATTTTCGAGAGAGGAGAAGAGATTTGCATATGATATTTATTGACTTAGGAAAGCGTATGATAAGATACCTAGAGAGGTATTATGGGGGCAGTGATGAAGAAGAAAGCATAATCAAGGATATGTACGATGGAGTAATGGCAACTGTTAGAACTCTCGGCGGCATAACGCGTGATTTTCTGATCACAATTGGCTTGTGTCAAGAATCTGCGTTAAAGTCCATTCCTGTTTACCATCGTGATGGATGAGCTATTAGAACTATCCAGGATGAGCTATCTTGGTGTATGTTATTCGTTGATGATATTGTTTTGGTAAATAAAACGAAAGTAAGGGTAATGCCAAATTGGAGTTATGGAGTCAAACGTTAGAATCTCGAAGGTTCAGATTGAGCAGGTCCAAGATAACATATATGCAATGCAAATTTAGCAAATAGAGAAGCTGAGACCACAATGGTATAATACTGGATAAGCAAAAGATATCACCGAGCGATCAGTTTAGATATCCAGGTTCCATTATTCAAAAGATGGGAAGATCGATAGCAATGTCAACCAAAGGATCCAGGTTGGTTGGTTGAAATGGAGGAGTGCAACATGGATTTAAGACAATCGCAACTTTCTGTTAAGCTTGAAAGGAAAGTTTTATTGGAGCGTTATTCGGCCTGTCTTATTATATGATATATACTGCCAGACTCTTAAGAAAAATAATACACAGAAGGTGCATGTAGCGGAAATGCGCATGCTTCATTCTGTTGCGCCCTATTTTCCAAAATACATAAACACGACATGCGACAGAGCCAACCATGCTACCTATGGTCAGGAATAATCCCTCCATAGTCACATTCGGCTGTCAAGGTGTAAAATAAAATATAGCTAACACATGTCTATCTGCCACAATAAATAAAATCAAGAAAATGCGTAAAGCGGAAACGAATCAAGATCTAATAAACAATAGTATCTGAATCATGTCTCTTTGGGCTCACATCGATAAAATAACACTACGGAAATAAAAGAAACTAAACATCTCTAGACTAAACGTCTAGCATCTCATTGCTCGACTTGCTTGCTAAAGTACTTCTGATCTGCCTGCGATAATGTCAGAGGAGCTGGGCCATACAAAACCCAGACCCAGACGTCAGTGCGTCATAATATCAAAATCAATAGTAGTAATCAGGATATGATGCTATTATTAAACATGTGTATGAATAATAAACATAGGTATAGAACAGTGAGGTGTATGTATGTGATGTGTAACCTAAAGTCTATGCTTCTAGGTTATCCATCCTATGAGTTTTTAAAATCAATTTAATGGAATCGTCGATATAACTCAATAGTATCTCGTCCATGCCCGGAACCACGGTCAAGATTCTCGGGCTGAATTCGAGACGTGCCGATAAACAGTAAACATGTAACATGTACAGATGAATGATGTCAGCAGCATCATTCCGGAGCTGGCCAAGTCCGTAAAGACCGATCAATATGAGTATCGAATTGTTGAGTTACAAGTCAAGTTTCATTATTGATTTTCCCTTACCCCCAAGGTTTTGTATTCAAATCAGGTATTGATGATATAAATCTAATGCCAATACTGGATCAAGCAGGTACATGTCTTGTCTATATAGACAATAAGTCAAGTCCGTCAGGACAAGTCAGGATTGTCGGCATTATTAATAAGATTCAAGCAACAAGTCTGGTAGTGGGTCGTGGACATATCATGCAATGTATATTAACCAAAATAAATACCAAAAGTAAAACTGTAGCCAATTTCAAACCACGGTAAATACTACTAATGCCAGGATGTATATATATCTATCTGTAATAACCATTATACGTTCATTACCATATATATTGCAATCTAGATAACATATTGAACTGTTATAGTATTATAATAATATCATGATGTTCCGACATGCAACTAGATAAACTAGTATCAATACAGACACAGACGGATGCTATAGAACTGTAAATCGGTAATTTCCGCTGAATAGTAAAACGCGTGCACTATAATTTATCGAATAAATATCGATATAATAAAATAGTATATCATAAGTTTAAAACTTGCTTGATCGAATCTCACGTCGAGATACGGATGTCACGTTCCGACGTCGAAATAAAGTCACGACGCAAAATTTACGTGCGCGGAACTGGACCCGGCTGAGCAGCTGCGTGACGTGGTGACTGGGCCAGATTACGACGGTGACTGGGTCGTCCGAATCGTCGGTGACGTGCGCAAATCCGACGAGACGACCGGAAACGGAAGAAAAGAATGAGGAACATAAGAAGTGGAAGTTGTTGTTGGGGTTCTCTAGACTTGGCGAGAACAGAGGAGAGATAGGTGACGAGGCCGACGACGAGGTGGCGTCGCCGTGAGGGGATTTGGTGTAATCGGGATTGATCAGGGGTTCGGTGGTGTATGGTGTTCTGGGATTGCTGGAGAGACAAGAAAGTGATGGAGATGGTCGGAGGTGATGGGTTTTCCGACGACGATGGGGTTCTGGCGAGGTTGAAGGTGATCGGTTCTTAGTGTGATCGGGAAGGTTGGAGAAAGGAGGAGAGAACGGCGAGGTAGGGGAGAGGACGGCAAGGATGAGTGTCACGCCCTGCTTCTTAAAGTGCGCTAAGATCGGCACGTGACAGAGCCCACCATACTACCTGTGGTTAGGAAACATCCCTCCACAGTCATATTACGGCTGTCTAGGTAAAGAATAATGAAACGGCAGTGAAAATTATAATAAAATTATAATGAACTACCATGCAACGGGATAAAACTGTTATTGTTATAAATACGAATCAATGCTGTAAAATTTTATATTGAAAATAACTTGCTAACTATTAACATACGTATATTAATAAATAACTATATATTGGAATATGTAATGTAGCATGTCGCAAGTTTAGAAACTTGTCTCGGAACCAACGGTTGATGTGCAGACGGTGACGTCAATAGGTTGATCGACTATTGCTACACAAAGAATCAAAAGACAACGGCGTCGGCAATGATAAAGGTGTGCAGTGGCTCGGCACGGCACATGACACAGTGTGTGAAGCGGCATGACACTGTGCTGGGCCTTGCGGTGGCACGAGGCTGATGCGATGGTGGTACACAAGTGGCGTGAGCTGAGCACGAAGCGGGTATGGTATGGCACAGGAGCATGGCACATGGCGTGATACAGTCTGGGTACGGTGATGACGCGGTCATGGCATGGTCTGGGTACGGTGCATGGTCTGGTGGTCTGAGTATGGTGCATGGTCTGATCTGGGTGATGTGATTGAAAACGAGAGGAGAGAGACTTAAAGACAGGAAAGAGAGAGTTATATGAGATATTATAAGTGTGTGTGTGTGTATATATATATATATAATATTAGGGTAACTAGATAATATCAAATCACTTCAAATATTATCCGAATCTAGTAAAAAATATAGTTTTGAGAATAAAATAAATACGTAAAGATTTTGGCCATAATACAATAATCTACTGTTAAATACATATACCCCAAATAACATTTAAATAAATATACATAAAGGCTTTTCTAAATATTTTGTTGTCTATATTTTAGAATTTGATCATAATAGATAAGAACCACATAAGATATGGAGTGATATACCATGCAAAGTCAGTTAGAAAAATATTATTTATTTATATCTTGTGTTATAAATAGATATATAAAGATTTAAACATATATAAAATATATACAGTACTCGATTCACGTAGATACACTATACTAGTAAATATTTGATATAATCTCGCACCATATCAGGTTTCAAACATGCGGGTCGGGTCGGATAACGACTACTACTACTTGAATCATTCGCAACCCAATAACAAAAGGAATAAAAGAATTTTAAAGAAAGACATAAAATACCATATTATACTGCATAAACGTACTAGGGTGTTACATAATCTGTCAATCTGCAAGCTTGTAGAAGATCGTCTATCGATATATTTGTAGATATGTTACAACCAACTGACTTGGAGGATATCACAGTTTTATTCTTGGCATATTTTTGTTAATATTTCAATATACTGATCACTTGGTCTCCTTTTGCCAGTATAAGGGTTTCAATCAAGATTTGAAAAATCGGCCGATCATGATCCAACTCGGATGGCTCAACTCGGATTATGAGAGTAGCAAGTCGAAACAACCCCTTGGATGCGAAATCAAAGATCTAGGCGAATGTTCACTCATACAATAGTGAAATCGGTCTGGATTGGGCCAATCCGGCCATCCTCCCCAGAAAAACTCTCAAAAAAAGTAAAACCCAAAAAACCAAAAAATAGAAAACCCATGGTAAAATAGTGATTTACACGGTAAAATCACTGAAGCAAAAAATAAGAGATCAGATCTACAAAATGGACTACGTATCCATTATTGGAAGAAAAGAATGGTTGAGGGCTTAGGATGCAGGCTCGTGAATAGGCAAAATAAAGGCAACAACAGAGATGAGTATTCTTAGGCGAATTTCTCACCGGCGGCCACTAAGTTTATATCATATATATGATTGAGGTTTAAGTTTAGATTGAGGTAAATTTAAGTTTAGATAGGTTTGGGTCCGGTTGTAGTTGGATTTGGGGTTGGTTTGATTAGTTGGGGTTTAGTTTTGTTGAGATGTGAGAGACAAATAGTTATACATTGGAAAAACTATGAGAGATATATGGGTATAAGATAGACCAAAACTCAACAAGACTTGAGTTTTATTGTTGGAACTCATTTATATCAAAAGCCCGTGTACACTCATAGATATACTATATAATTACTTCTCTCGTTCTTGAATATATATATATAATGGAGGAAAGAGACCAGAGGAGGGAATTTCATCCTATGGCGTCGAAAATATATACCCTCCATCGTGTTTTCCGACGATCGGAATCCATCATTTTCATCGTTATCATCTAAGATGTGGGTATACCAAATTTCATGTGATTCTACAACTTTTGCACCGTTGATTTAGCAATGTAAAAAGTTCCATTATCGGTAAACCGTTAATTTTGAACCCACTAATTCAACGGTGAAAAGATTGTAGAATCACATGAAATTTGGTGTATCCACATCTTAGATGATAACGATGAAGATGATGGGTGTCGATCGTCGGAAAAAACGATCGAGCCATAGGAGGAAATTCCCTCCTATGGCATCTTTCATCATTATTCTCTCTCTATATATATGTACCTCTAATATGCACAAAAAGTGTCTTTGAGAGACCCATCTCTACAAGTGTTGTGCAATCCATATGACAATCACACCAAGAAAAAGTGACAGTTGTACTTGAGAGGGAGTGTTGAGATGTGGGACTAAAATAGTCCCACATTGGAAAAACTATAAGATACATGAGTATAAGATAAGATGGGACAAACCTCAACAAGGCTTAAGTTTTATTATTGAAACCCACTTATATCAAAAACCCGTATGCACTCATAGATAAAATATATAATCACCTCCATCGTTCTTGAATATATATATATTAAAAAAATCTAATAAGTTTAATTAAATTTTGGTTTGGTTTACTAATAATTGTATTATCTTTATCATTTTAGCTTAAAATGGAATTGTTATATTGATTGAATTTTAAATTTGACATGTGCCTTTTAATGATTTTGAATATTAAGCATACTATTTTTCTGTAATAACCAATTTTGCGAATAGCCATTTTATGATAATTTATTTTTTTGAAGATAAAAGATAACATATTTTGTAGTAGATACAGTTTTAAAAATAGATTATTCAAGCAATGAAACTAGCTACTTGAATTCTGAACTATCCGAAATCTAAAAGTCGAATGAAACACTAGTAGGCATCAGAAAATCTTCATTGTCATTAACAAAATCAAAAAATATTATCCTAACATTCTCGTGCATCCACATGTCAAATCTCTACTATTATAATACAAACTCCAAGCATATAGTTAAAGTAATCAATAAATCTCATTTTTATTAAAAAAAATTTAAGAAATAAGAAAAATCATCCAAACAATTCTTCATATTATGCTATGTACATCAACCTATATAAATATTTTAATTGACTCAATCAAATTCAATTTCAAACATCCTGCCTTTCCCTCTTCTTTCTCAACATATATCTAGGAATCAATATCCAAGTTATCTTTTTCAACTTTAAAATGTATCTTTATAACTTTATTCTCAAACCTCAATACTTAAATCACATAATATTTATTTAAACCATAAAGTGCATAGATACTATAGTGCTGAAATATTATTATCAATAACTTATTATATCAATCTTTTTAAACTTGTTAGATTATTAAATCAATATAATTTAGAAACCCATTAGATTATTCATTTAATACAGTAGATCATTTAGATTATAAATTATTAGATTATTAAACATAAAAATTATAATGGGTTTGGATTTATGACTACGAAATTTTAATAAGTTAAAATACTTCTATATACTTTTACCGTTCTTTTTAAAAAATTCTAGCAAGTTCCAATAATTTAACAATTTTTAACACAATTGATACAACAAATCAAATCTGTTCTTTCCGATCCGAGATGGATGATTCAACCGATATTACCGAATCAAGTCCCAAAATGAGTCTGATCCCGATCCCGATCCTTCAAGCCTTGGTTTTTCAACTACTAATTCATGTAATCATCTATGCTACTGAATAATTATAACTCCACATCTTATGTACTTGCATGTAGTGCTTGAAATAAAAAGGAACATCGAAGGAAATAAAATAGGCTTATCTCCAAATTGGTTTCATGTGGTTGCTTAATTAAAAACCTTTCAAATTCTTCAACTGATTTTCCAGTATGACAACCAGACTCAGCATGTTAGTGGAATATGCATTTTAAGGATGTGCGCTTTTCCTATGTGTGGCGTTGTATGCTTGTTATGTTGGACAATGAAATGATTGCTTATTTGCAATTTCGATTCATTACTTGCTAAAGTCAAGGCACACCTTTCTATTCAAAACTTTGTTCTAAATTCAAAAATGATCTATGCCTCTTTACTTGAGGCCTCGTCCTCACATCTTCATATCTGATTGTACCACTGTTTTCTCAACTAGGCAACTTCTACACTTCAACTAATCATGTGTCTGTCTTTGAGACCAATCATTTAAAGCCTTTAATAAATATCAACCTTCAATTCCATGTTATGCACAATATTGAAAATAACGATAACGTAGAGTGTAGCGCTCCGCCACCAAATAGCAAAGAGCCCAAATAGTGTAACACATTTATATTTCAATTAAAAAAATATAACTATAACTATACTAAATATAAAGGTATTAAAAATAGTCTTAAAACCAGACATAGCTACAATTTCATAATGTTTACTTCATGAGTTCTCATTTCTCATCATACATCACAAGTCCTACAAAGAGTGGTTAAATAAACTACGACATCATTCAAAATGCATAATGAAGTGTCCGAAAGGCGCTAGAAATCTAGAAACTAAAGTCATCTTCATCGGCTGATCAAATTCATTCCATCTCATGAGCATCCTTACGTGGTCAGAAATGGCCTCTGGTATACGCTATTTATTAAAATAGCTTAAGCTATGAGGTATTTGCGCTATTTATAGTGCTATATAGCGATTTTGGTTTTGCTATGCTCTGAGGTGCGCTATTTGTGCTATGAGGCGCAATTTTCAACATCGGTTATGCCTTTGGACCTGTAGTGCTTGATAGTATGAACTATAGAATAAAATAACATAGTCAACAAAAGTTGTCAATTCAAACGTCATTAATAAAGTTTTGCTAATATTAATTATTTACAACATTGTGCAGAACTAATTTACAATTATACATTATTGCCAAGGACATAGAATCTTTAACTTGAACACATTTCAGTCTTGATATTCTGAAATGTTGCATGGAAACTATGCAAAAGCAAGGATACTGTATACAAAAATTTAGATGGACGATATAAAAGTGCAAAATTATAACCTCTTTCTCCGTTAAAAAACACAGGAAGGGCTTATAGAACGATCCTCAATATGTCAATGTGAGTGCTCTGCATGCCAGAGGTTTAGAATGAACTTATTTTTGTGCATCAATTAGATTCTTTCCATAAACTGCATTCTGGTTTATATGCTAAGCTAATTTTCAATTGCTAATTACCAAGATCAGTTGTCTACATTTCCTTGTGTACAATGGTTTTGATAATTGGATAGACATGGAAATCAGGATTTTGGGTTTTAAAATTTTGTGTATGCTCACAATGTGTGACTAGTATTCCTCTCAGATTTCTTACTCAAGACAAGATGTTTTGAATCTCTTAAAACAGACATGCATGAATGCAAGTATGCGTTCTAATGCGTTTGCAGCATATGGAGCATTAAGCAACTTTGGAGTAGGTTCGCAGCAGCAGGCCTTTCTTGAGCAGGTATTACCACATTTAGATGATTAAAATCAGTGGATAGGTTGGATCCTTTGTGATGCGTAATGTTTTTGATACTGGCTTTGTGCTAATTCAAAGTATTTTATCAGGCAAGCCTTGTCGCTAATCGCAACAATTTCATTTGCCTAGATAAATTTTGTTCTACTGCACATATCAATTTGTCTATATTCTCTTTTATATTCTTGAATACAAATTTCCCTCAGAAACCTCCATCTTAATACTTGATTATGCTTCACAGGTTCATGCCACTCTCCCCCGCCTGATTGTCCATTTATATGATGACGATCTCAGTGTTCGTCAAGCATGCAGGGTACAGTGATAGGTCATATTTCCGTCATTTTCCCGTTAAGAACAAGTTATAAGCTTATGCGATGTGGTTTAAACAGAATACCTTTAAACAATTGGTTGCATTGCTGGAAGTGGATGGCTTACCTGCTCTCTTCTACAAGCAGTTTCTTAATTCAGATCGCAGGTGAGTATCGGGTATCAAGATTTATTCTCTTCAAGCTGTCTTAATTTGAAAAATAACACAAAATCTTTTATCATACATTAGAAGCGATTATGAGGACTTTGTAAGGGATCTAACAAGGTTTCTGGGTCAATATTTTGCTGCAAGGATTAATACCTACTTAGCATCTATAATCCAGGTATTCATCTCTGGCATTCAATTACTTCCATTAATCAAAACTTTTTCTGCTCTCTAAGAATTTGGTTTTCTTTAGGCATTTGATGCACCTTGGCCAGTCATACAAGCAAATGCGATATACTTTGCCAGTTGCATGCTGTCGCTATTAGAGGATCAGCGCACATTGGTTCCTTATTTTTCCCAGGTCTGTAAACTTTTAGAGTGTAACGTTTCCCAGACCAAAAATTATAAGGGGGTTTTCCTCTTCTTTCTCCAGGTGTTCGGGATGCTTGTAGTTAAGTTGAGCCAATCAAAAGAGGCGGTTGTGCGAGCAACATGTTCGTTTGCTCTCGGATTACTTCTCAAGTCCTCGAACCCTCAGATGTGGACCGTAGTTCCGCAATTTGATGTAGCCGACTCTGCAAGAAGTTCTTTTCAAGATTAAGATTCCAATGTTGAAATTTAGGGTCAAGAGGAGATACCTGGAGCTGGAAAGTGTGAGATCAATGCAGGATCTCTTGTTCCCAACTTCATATCATGTACCTGGGAGCAGAAAACCCGATGACTGCTTGTACATCGAATGCAGATGATCATCTGCGTTGAAGCTTCTGTGAAATTCAAACTTTCAGTGTTTGGTAGCTCTTGTAAGATGTATGAGTTTGTATTATAGTTCCTGTATATTGTATTATGTACAGTGTATAGTGGATGAAATGAATGAGTGCTGAGAATAGTCTTACGAGTATTGCAGAAATCAGTAATATTGAAATGAACAACGGAAATGTCGAGATTGGAACATGTGGAAGGAGATGGTTATTTTCTTTACCTTTTCCCTTGGTCTTCTTGTGAGATAAGGCCAGATTACTGTAATGCAATTTCAAATAGACTGCTGTGTAAGTTATACTTGTGTGAAAACTCTCGAAGAAAACAGTGTGCAATTGATGCACTATTTAACAACTTTGCGTGTGAGGTCCAGGATATGGTATGCAGCAAAGGCTTCTCTTTTGTTCTCATAGATTGTATCCTTTCTATTTTCCTCTTTTTTCAACAGTAGACCTTCCATCAGGTTATTGGATGCTTCTCTGGGGCGACGATGGACATAAACAAACACAGTTTTGATTCAAACCTATGCGCTAGAACCATTAACGGTTAGCTAAATTTGGGTCTGCAAAGTGCAAACGGACCGTGTCCAAGACAAACACCAAGTCAGGCTCAGTAGTGAGGGAGAAAATATGCAGCACGAAATCAAAGGCCATACTTGAAGCTACCAAAACAAACTAATTATCTTACTCTTATTCTCTCAAGTACAAATCGTCCACATCGGCATCCAATCATGCACAACACCATAAAGAATACCAACAAGGTATACAACACAATGACTTTTTTCTGCTCGTATATTTCCTTGAATCTAGTCGATAATTAAGATTTATAATGAAGGGAAGTAGTTTAATTTCTTGATCATATATAGTCTGCAAGCATCAATTTACAAAAGTCGCATGTACAAACATTTGCCGCTAGTAACTTCTTATTATGAGCAAGCCAATGGCAGTGACAATGAGGGTCGAAGGGATCCCAAAGCGTAAATGGCTCCAAAAAGAGAGGTTGTAACTGAAGTAGTGAGCACGTCGAGCCTGTTCGCAGACAATAAGGTTTGCTGCTGAACCCAAAAGAGACAAGTTGCCAGCCACGGTGCTGACCCATGCCAGCACGAGCCATGCCTTTGTCTCTTCACCTGATGCCGATGCCGCCACTCTTGCTCCAAGCAAAAGGACTGATGATACATATAAATAACACGGGATTAGGCCGCTGCAATATATAATCATGAACTGATGAAACTTGGAAAAAGCAAAATTTGTATCCTCGAGCACCTTTTTTTTTTTGATTGATCAAGTTTTGAGACATAATAGGGGGTAGACTTACAGTAACTTTGTGTATCTCAACTTTTGTGTTAAAATAACTAGAATCATTTTACTCATGACTCGCTGTGTGGAGGTGGTGGAAATTTCAACTTTCATATTGAAATAACTAGAATCATGTTACTCACCCGTAGGCACATTGGAGGCAACGTTCGAGAGCACAAGGATCACAAGTGAGAGCATTGCTGTCCCTCCAGCGCTATCGATTCGAGCATGCGGTTCTATGAAATCCCAGAACGCACTCGGTATGCCAGTTTTGTTAAGACCAGCGACGGTTATAAACATCCCACAAAAGAAGATCAACAAAGAGTATGACACCTGTTTTACATTGCAAAGGAACAAAAATCAGCTCAAATATTATTTTAGCAAGAAAGAAATCTATGGATCGGTATGATTATGTAATTACCTTGTCAAGGCAAGGGCGGGCATCTTTAAAATCGAGCACGACCAGAACAAGAGCAGCAGTAATCGCAGTCCACGACATGTTAAGCCCCATCAGAAAAGCGATCAGCATCCCAACAGTTACAAGATACACACATGTCTTCCATATCAATCTTTTCCACTTCTTTTTATCCAAAGATGGAAGAGAATCAGCAACCCCTTCTATCGAAGAATCATTTCTTTCATTACTAGGACTTCTTGATTCCACCTCGGTCAAAGTGCTCGATACGTTTTGTATATCGTCCTCACCAAAACTTATCCGAGGGTTTGGCGAAGACACATGAGACATTGTCGCAGGCGAAAACCTATGCGAACCCACACCATAATCATCTTCTTCAATATCATCACCATTAGCCACTTCTTCATCCTTTTCTATTGACAGCAACTTCCAAAAGTAAAATATAAGGATCAAAGCATTTACAAGCACGCCCGCTGCCATAGCCGGAAAAATCCCTAACAAGAATCTCCCAAACGAAATCTTACCCTGAACCGCAATAACAAGGTTCTGAGGGTTTCCTATCGGGGTGGCCGAAGATCCAATGTTAGCACTCGAAGCGAGAGCCAAAAGAAACGGCTGCGGGGGCAGATTGTGCTGCCTTGCGACCTTTAAAATGAACTCCGTAAGAACCACACACGACGTGTCATTGGTGAACAAAGCACTCGAAAGCGCCGAAACAAGACATGCTCTACACAGCAAATCTTTTGACCCTCTGCTTCTCCAAGAAAGCAACTTGGCCAGGTATTTAAACATGTCGGCTCTCTCAAGAAACACACTAACGAGCATCGTGCCGAAGAGGAGGCCTAGGACTTGGAGGTCAATTGAGGCGTAGGCTTCTTCGGGCGAAATCACCCGAAAAACGACCATGAGCATTGCCCCAAGAAGCGAGCCCGCGGTTCGTCCAATGGGCAGGAATGGGACTGCAGGGAAGACTGCCAGAACCCAGAAAATCACAAAGGCTATCGATCCTAGAACTACTTTTGGTGTGGATGATGCTAAGGCCATTTTCTATGAAGCCAAAAAAAAAAAAAGAGCAACTAGAACTACTTTTCTCTTAAGACCTTATAGCTATCATGTACCAAATCAAATTACATTGGCTGTCAATCTCATGATGATATATTGCATGATCAACATAAGAATAAATTAAACCTTAACCAATCTTTCATGGTTTTGATCTACAACAAACCAAATAACAATTCGTTTGCGGAAAAATGAAAGTTGTTAAAAATGGAACTGCGCCTCACCTCCTTCATTGACTTCACCAGTGGAAATTATTGCCATGAGCAAAAGGACTTAATGGAGGCCTCATGCTCACCATAGGTGTGTGGATCTCCGAGATTGCGTTGGATTGCGGATCTCCTATGTTGACGTGTCACTGCTAGAATGAACAAGGAATTGGCATCAACACAGGTGGCGAATACAACTGTTTTGACCATCAACTTAAATTATAGTTTAGGGCAGGCTGTGGGAGAGACCTGGATCCAGCCTGCGTAGGATGGCTAATTTATCTCAGCTATTATCTAAAAAAACACTTAAATTATAGGCCTCAAAGTTAAGTCAATGATCATGAAGCAAACAATCTCTTTTGCTCAATGGTCATTTCATTGTCAAATTGATTGTTATTTTAGATTTTTATTTTTTATTTTTTATTTTATATCTTTGAAGATTTTGTTTTTCTAAGATGTCATTGTGATTATCAAATTTATTTTTTTAAGCTTTTGTGCATCTCCTTAAAATCATTACTCAATTTCAAATGTCAGAAGCCATTGTCATTATTAAATAAATTGATGGTTGTTTTTTTTCTTTCTCTTAATATATTGTAATCAAGGGAAACTTGTTTCAGAGCCAATTTGAAGAAGTGACTTGTTTTTTAAATCCACACATTTCCAAAATGGTCAAAAAACCCAATACTTCGAAAATACAAACGAAACCCAAAATGACTTATACGTATAATAATTAGAATATTTTTCCCAAAATCCCAATTTTAACCTTATTCTTATAGGACAAAGTATTTTCTAAAAGATACGTATAATAAATGCGAGATCTTGTACTCGTACTTTTCTTCTCCATTGCTATTGCTCCATCTTCGTCTTTCTCAAATCGCAAAATGATCACTCCTATTTGAGCACCAATAGAAAATTTGAATGGATATTAAAATTTTACCCGTAATTTTAATTTACACTCTCAGATTGTACTTCTTCGTTTCTAATTTTCAGTAACCCTAATATCAACCTTGCTTCTATAGTTAGAGCCTGAGACCGCCATCTTTAATTTCTTAAAATCCATGCTATTTCTTTGCCATTTTTTCTTCGTCAATGAGAGAAATGATCGTGTCCAGTTTTTTCAACGATTTCGAGTGAGATCACTAAGTTCTTAACTTAAAATCCAAAATATGATGGCTGAAAACTTTTTTTCTTGTAGACTTTAAAAATTAAGAAGATGAGTTCAGAGAAGAAATTAAGACGAATAGTAATAAAGAAGAAAGAATATGGGTTAAGAGAAGCAATTAGGGCAAATAATAATAAAGAAGAAATAATAAAGGATAACCTAAAATCTCACCTTTTAAAATCTTGGAAAATCTTAAAAAATTCCATGTTCTAATATTTTGAAAAACTTTCAAAAGGATATCATAGACAATGCATACAAAAATACATACACAAATCTAGGGTTTGGGTTTAAATAATGTCAAATTATATTTTTTGGGGTTTCCACAATTTTGAGAACTTGCCGGTTTAAAAATAAATCAGATTATAAAAGCTGGGCCAGGAAGCAATATAAGATCAATATCATTGTCAAATTGATTCTTTTTTAGGATTTATATATCTTGTATTAATTTATTTTTTAAAAAAAATGTTTATGACCATCCCCTTTGAAAATTATGTTATACTGTCATTCTGCACAGGAGATGCATGTATATGATAAGAAAAGGGATTCGCAGTCTTTGGTAACATGGTATGAGAATATCAAGCGAATTATATATATACGACAAACCGAAAAAAATTACAAAAATTCAAACATTACATATTTCAACTTGAATGTTAGGAAAAGAAACTCGAATGTTAGGACTTATGTATTACTGTGTTTAAATTATTAGAGGGTTTATGGAATATATGAGGGGATACATGTAAAATAATAAATTTTAAGGGTGTGGTTGGCTGGGGATAATCTAGATGGTAATTTTAGATCACCATGAAATATTACCATACTTGTTTAGGTATAAACGGTATTTCCGAAAATATAGGATTACCATGGTAGTGAAATAAACCCATTTCATGGTAATCCTATTTCCTCCAAAATATGTGTCTATTCTAGATTACCACAAAATATTCTCATCTAACATGAAAATAGTCATGATCATCTGCCGCCGTCCTTCATTGCCATCCACCGGCCGGCCGACCCCACCGTCGATCGTCTGCCGGTCGGCCCACCGCCGACCGGCCGTTCGTCGACCGGCTGTCAGTCATCACCGATTGTTCACCGGCCGGCGTCACCTTAGATTGGCCGTTCGCCGCCGGCCGGCCCCGCCGCCCCTTGCCGGCCGTTCGCCGCTGGCCGGCCCCGCCGCCCCTTGCCGGCCTCTTGCCGGCCCGCCGCCGATTGGCCATTCGCCGCCGGACTCGCCGCCATCCACCAACCCTCTTCCGACCTCGCCGCCGGTCGACGGTTGCACATACATGTTAGGAATACGTATGCCCTAAAGGCTATTATTGTATGATATAGTGAATGCTTGGACATATATATAGAGAACTTTCTTGCTCGACATGATAGTATGCCATCTGGTTGTTCTTTATCTTAACATGTACACATGTATTATTATATTGACTCTATGATATATGTTAATAAAGCCCTTAGGATATTTGCTTGACTACCAGGACTATGATGCAGATCATACTACTGGGACTTGTGTAGTCTATAAGCATATCCTTTAACTGTTCCTAGCCGAGAGAGTATCGGGTATCGATATTCCAGAGTAGACTAGTATGTACGTTTCTTGACCCTGTAGGGGGCGATGGTTGATCCCATAACCATTGGTGTTTGACATCAAAGATTGTACACATGTGCTCATTAGAGAATGGGTACATCGAACAGGACTCGTCGAGAACTCTTAGATGGTATTATACCTATCGTCGGATAGCAGTTCTCTGGTGACACTGGTACAGGTTAGTCTGTAGACCTGAGATCGTCATAGTGTCTTGTGCGGTTCCCACTGTACTTTGATTTCCTCCCTACCACGGCTCAAAGGAGTCGTGCAAACAGGTGGATTTTAGGTACAGTCCCGAGTCACATGGAGGCAGTGAGTGATAGGAGGGGTTTCGTCTCTCCCGGTATTGGGAGTTGATGTTGCACTATGCTCGATTGGCTATAAAAGTAAGTCTCTGGACAGAGCTGATGAGATTTACTGGTAAGTGTTATCAGTAGTTTCTTGAACCGTTATAGGTCAAACATTGACATGACTTATCAAGTTATTGGGGTCTGACGATTCCACACCTAGACTCGATATGCGACATATCAGATGAAGAGACCGGATTGTACGATAAGTGTTACTTATAGGTTTCATGAGAGTTTGGACAAGCTTGTTTTTTGATCTTCTAATCGCTCAGTACCTGGATAGTCGTTACGTCCAGCTAGTACCGCTGACGGCTTGTGGGTAACTGATATGATCATTACTTG
Source organism: Agapanthus africanus (assembly GCA_030015575.1). Taxonomy (NCBI): domain Eukaryota; kingdom Viridiplantae; phylum Streptophyta; class Magnoliopsida; order Asparagales; family Amaryllidaceae; genus Agapanthus; species Agapanthus africanus. The sequence goes on along the minus strand of JASDDO010000004.1, from coordinate 278,542,875 downwards.
CTGCTGGCGTATTGATGAGTCTTTAAAGTCCCACATAGAGGTTTTCTAGTTCAAGCGAAACGAAGTAGGGCACATATGCTGATATGTATGAGAGCCTGATTAAATACGAGTATGCGATACTGTATTCTAATCTGGTGACTTTTGATATCGGTTAGGTTATATGTGATATAACCGGATTATTGAATCAAGTGTTGATTTGATAATATGATATACAGATAAATGATATTAGTCGGTTATATATGATATAACCGGATTATTAAATCAAGTGTTGATTAATAATTTGATATATATTTATATTTGATATAATTATATATTAACTAATATTATTACTCACTAATTATTTTCTTCTCTTAATATATATATATATATATATATATATATATATATATATATGGATTTTCTATTTTGAGAAAATAGAAAAAAGAGGTGGACATTGGAGAGATATTTGTGGCATGGTGTAAAGTATAGCTCATGCATTTTTTTATTAGTTTTCATTCACTATTGAAGCATGGTTGGATTTTATATTGTGATATAATCCATGCTTCAATAAGTGAAAGGGATATGAGCCATTCTCCACACTTGAAACCCTAGCTCTTTTCCTTAGCTCTCTCCATTTTCTTCTTCCTTCTCCTCCAAGCCCTAACCTTTACATGAGTTGTGAACCCTAGGGCTTTAGAGATTTCTAAGTGAGCTAAAACACCTACTTCATCATCCTACTCTAGATTATCCATTTAGATTAGGCCGTTTCCTTCACTAATGCATGATTGGTGAAGAGGTAGCTTGACTTAGAGAAGCTTCTTGGTGGGTCATCTTCGGCCTCGAAGATCGCGAAGCAAGCACGTTCATTTCTTCAAGTGGAGCTAAGAGGAGTCGTAAGGACTACTACCCAGAGCTTGAGAAGAGAAGGACTTAGTTTACAAAGGTTGTAATTTCATCACTTAGCTATAGATCTTGCTTTGTCATATCTTAAATCCTAACACTCTAATTAGATCCTAGATTAGTGTAGCTTAGCACCCCAAAAAATTTTAAATTGCATATTTGATGCTTATGTAGACCTTGTGGTGGTGCTAGGAAACACTTTCATGGTATCAGAGCCAAGCTAGAGCATTAGATGATGTGTTAGAATTATGAAACCGAAACAACTCCGAAAACCGTAAACCCAAAACATAGTTTCTGTCGATTTTAAAATGTCCTCTGAATTTTTTTTAAACAGGTGCAGAATATTACATGTGATGTAACTAGAACACTGAAGAAAAACGAGATCATGAATCATCTTTTTGGCCGGTGAAACCCTCAAAATGCCAGGCCAGGTCGGCCCCACTTTCAGATTTTGGTCTCGTATTTTTTTGGTATTCTGGTAGCTAGGGTTTATGCTTTCAGGTTATGTTAGTTTTTTCCCAGATTGCATGTGATGTTATCTTTTGTATTGGGGCAATTCGGAGTGTTTCGTAGTCGCATTTTAAAATCGTTTCGGATTTAAGTTTGATATGTGATACAATATTTGGAATCCACATTAAATTAGTTTTGTGAAAACTAGTTAGTGTTTAGTAAATCTAGCGGTTTAGTTTCGTTTGATCGATTGCCACGGAGTTTTGATTTGGATCAAAACTCCGTCGTAATCTTGTATTATACGCGAACACTCGTCGGGTAACACTACTAGATAGCCATGCCTTATAGCCCCGACCAAGTGACTATAGGAGAACCCCGTTGCCAAAAGCATCCACTCGGGTGCTCGCGGGCACGGTGTTCCGTCTAAGTGAACTTCGTCAATGGCATTGGGGATGCGACCATCTACTAAAGTTCCCGACGAGCATTCAATCAGGTAGTCGGGAATCTTGTTGAATTACCCGACTAAGTTATTAAAAAGTGTTTTCGATTTGAGACTAAAATGCAAGGTTTATAGAGTTAGGCATGAAATTCAGAATATGAGATATTCCGGGTTTATGATGTCTAAGGTAAATGCGGATTCTAAATATTGTAGTTTTTTATTTTTTTCTGCGACCGTAAGTGTAATATGTGGGGTATCCCCGATCTCGTTGCTATATGCCAACTGAATTCGGGATACACATATTTACTTATGTTGATGACATGTGATATTATTTGTTGCTGTGATATGTTATATTGGATCGTCGTGATTGAATAGCAGGGTTTTTTTTTTTACGTGAGATGAGAGTTTCATTTATGTAAAACTGTATGTAATATTCTTTTATTGGGAAACTTCCGGGTTGAGGATGATATCACTATTGATGTATATTATTTACTTTTTCGCATTAGGATAGACCCAAGACGGGGAGCACAAGTAACCAGGTTCTACAGTTCAGTGGGAGGCCATCTCGAGGAGTCGAGACCGGCTCTCCTAACTCTAGAATTGGCAGGGTTGCTTGCCGCTCTTGTAGGGGTCTAGAGATGTGGGTTTGACTATTCATCACGACCGTAGAATCTGTGTTTTTCATTACTGGCTAAATTTAAAACACGGACCTTCTAGTATATCCAATATTTCATATGTTGACTTCTGCTGCTTGATTTCTGTGATGTGATCATATAACTGCGTGAGACGAATGCTAATATATATATAATAAACGTTGCTTCTGTTTTGCACCCGCGCTAGTCCAGCCCCTTGTAGGGTGTTTTTCGTCACCCCATTGAGATGGGAATACGCACGCACTTGTCAGGCGTACTACAGATTCCCCTTTTCTAGGGTAGGCGGGGGTTTATTGATCGTGGGGATCTGAATCTGGCAGCCGCGGACTAAGCTACCGTTAATTACCCCTCACTTTGGAGCGAGGGAACCTTCGATTGACGGGTAAACTAGTCATGTGAACTCAATGTGCAGTGTACGTATGTTTTGAAAGGGTTTTGGATATATCGAGGGCCCCGAAGAGTTTTTACGGGGGTCCCGCTACCCGGATAGCAGGCTGGGGGTCAAGGGGACCAGCAGCCCCTTTGCGGGGTGCGGGGCAGCGCCCCGTTAGAAATTTTTTCTAACGGGGACAGTGTTGTGGAGTGTGTGTATAAGAAAATGAAGAATAGCGTCCAAAGAACGCACGGATGCCGGCGCCCTACGTGCCTGGCACGCGGGTGCTGGCGCCGGTGCCCCACGTGCCTGGCACGCGGGCTGTAGGTGTCAGCAGGAAAAGTGACTTGGTCCCTGCACTGGAACTGTGCTCCCGATTTTACTTATGGAGTTGAACTCCTGATAAAGAGGACAAGTGGGCTCAGCCCCTGCACTGGGAGTTGTACTCCCAAAAAGAAAGATTTATTATTTTATATATGTATAATATTTTTTTTTGAGGAGTTAAACTCCTAAGATATTTTTGGAGCTGATGAAAGGGGACTCCTTTCTTCTCCCTTAGGCTCTGGATCTTCCCCAAAATGGGGTTTTTGGAGGTGGGTCTCCTTCTTCTTCCTCTCGGTTGGCCGGATCTTGGAAAAAGGGAGTGCGATTTAAAAATCCCCCCCTTTTGAGATCTGATGGAAGATCTGAGCTCCCCTTTGTCGGTTTTGTGGTGAAAAACTATTTATTTTTAGGAAAGGAAGAGTAAAAATCTTGATTTAATTCAGAAAATGGGAAGAAGGTTTAGAATCTTGAGGAAGGAGAAGGAGGCACAAAAACCCTAGAGTTTGAGAGAATGAAAAGTTCTTTTTTATTTCATCATCATTTTGCCTTATATAGGCTTACACATTTACATATAGCCCCTTGGGTTTTACAAAATAGTATTTTGCCCATCCCATATCTCATGTGCTCATTTCTTTTGAACACGAGCCATGGGTTTTACAAAAAAATGGCTTTTTGCCCATAAAGATTATATCAAAATTATTTATTACATGATTTTTATTTTACCATGAGGGAGGCTGGCCGCAGGGCTCGACTTAGGCATGGACCTACTTGATCTGGGCTTGGGCCCGCTTACTTGGGATTGACTTTGACTTTGACTTGGTCAACCGGGGTGCAATTTTCGACCCCAACATCCCTGCTCTGTCGTTAGTTAAGTAACCTAACGGTGCATGATGGGGCCCCGTGGTGAATGCGGATGACATAAGCGCACGTTCTATTTTCGTTTTTTCTGTGATGTTTAGGAAACTTAAATGATGGGACGTCATTAACGAGATTAATGAAAAGATAAGAAACCTAAAGATGTTGTAGAATCAAATTTTTCAAAAAGGTAGCTCTAGTTCTTGCTTTGCATAGTGGTATTCCTCGATGAATATTCAGCACCTCATTCGATGAGAAAAGAGCCGAGATCCCTTCACCGAGAGTGACTTCTTTAGTAAAGACTAGAAAATGCTACAACCCACTCGATTTCTTTTGAAAACTACTCGATTTTAAAAGCGGAGTTTAAACCACTCCTTTTTCAAATCACTAGATTCTACAACGATATAAAGTTCATAATGATAAAGGTTTTCTTCAAAACCAGATGTAGCCCTCCGTCATTTCAGATAAATACGATTTAGCATTCGTGCTGCGTTTGTTGACCATAGCCAAGACGTAGTGTACGGTAGCTGATTAGTGCTTATCTTCCGCATGTGATGCGATTGGATTAGGGTAGTTGCACGACCTTGTTGACCTTATTAAGGGTCGTACGTGTGGGTTTAATTCAATCACGAAATGACGGGTTGAAATTGGCCATCGCTTATGATTTGTTGACCATAGCCAAGATCATAAGTCGCTAGGGGTAAAAACAGATATCGGGAATTTCAAGTGTTGAAATTTGCAATGAGATTGCATACCTTCTATGAGATAGTTGAATCCCGATACCCACTGCGGGTAAGAATTACTCCTGGGAGAGTTTTCCAATTTACATTTAGTTGATCCAGTAGGTGTCTAAGAAAGATGTTAACGGGGTTATGCCCTTGAGGAAACGAAGTTATTTAATTAGTTCCATGCGAAAGCATGGGGAGACTTCCTTGGAGTACCAATACCTGCTTGGCTGACCGATTGACGAACTTGTAGGGTGTAATTAATCACGGCTAATCTTATCTTTTAGGGTTTGAAGAAAGATTTGATAAAAACAGTGGGAGTCATCCTGATTAGATAAGATAATAACCAATCTAATCTTGAAAAAGAGCGCACGCTAAAGTGTTTTCCTCTCTCCCTCTCCTGGTAGCGACCATGACACGCCTTAATCAAGGTAATAATGTATTAACCGAACCTGCTTATTATACTGAGCTGGGGAACGTTGGTTCCGCTCTATATTATAATTGTCATAAGTCTGAGCAAGGAATAGGTGAATATCAGGATTCCCACACAACCCGAACGAAGATAGAGCATGATGATGCATCTTCTTCGGGTGTGTTCGTTAGCGAGAACTATTTCTCAGTGTGCTCTATATCCTGGGTATTGGATACCGGATCAGGATCACACGTTTGTAATTTGTTACTTGGGTTAAGAATAAGTAGAGAACTGGGAAAGGGTGATATGTCTCTCAAAGTAGAGAATGGAGCAATTGTTGCAGCCAAAACAGTTGGCGAATATCATCTAGTATTACCAAATGGCAATACACTGATTCTGAACGACTGTTATTACGTACCAAAAATGATGTGCAATATTATATCAGTTTTTTTGTTGCATAAAGAAAGATATAATTTTGCATTAGAGGATAATATTATGAACATTTTTCTAAATCAAATGTTGATTGGGTTTGGTACGTTATGTAATGGTATATACGTTCTAAATAAAACTACAGTTCTAAACATACAGAACACACTAATTGTTGGCGGAGACGCGATACGTTTTATGATATGCGTTCTACTATGTTCTCTACTTACCGCAATCAAGACGGTGTCACTTTGCATTTAGCCGGTTGAGCACGGGTCGATCCACAGGGAGATGGTTGTATGTCCGTTCTTATCTTAGACGAGTCAATTCAAGAATGTATATGTGTATATTCAAATCTATCCTATGTGTTTGTATTTATGTTCAAATAAGCTTGTTAGGGTTGAGCTTGGTTAGTAGAGTTAGGATTAGTCTTGTGCTTTTCTTTTACCATTCTTAAAATGAAGTTGGGATAATAGAAAGTAGCGGGGATTAGGAGGACATAGGAATAAGATTTGCGAGTTTAAGCAATATTTCCAACGCTAAATCATTCCTAGTGCCCCTTGTCCTTCCGCTACGTGCGCTTATTTCCAACCTTAGGCCAAACACTCGCAACCATGTATCCAATTAAGTCACAACTTGTCACGCCCTGCTTTCCAGAGTGCGCTAAGATCGACACGTGACAGAGCCAACCATGCTACCTGTAGCTAGGAAACATCCCTCCACAGTCACATTACGGCTGTCCATGAGATATCAAGAACAGTAGAAATAAAATAAACTATCTAGTACATGTCCATTTGCCAGAATAAACAAGTCAAGAAATAATATGCGGAAGCAATAAATCCAAATAACAATAACAATCTGGAAAATACGTCCCAAATACGGGCTCACATCAGGAAATGGAAATGCTTAAAGAAAACTAAAGTAAAAATACTAACAGGGTCCTCACTGCTTGGCTTGTCGGTTGAAGTACTCCTGCTCGGCCTGCGACAAGGGTAGCGGATCTGGGCCATGCAAAACCCAGACGTCAGCGCGTCATAATATCAACAATAATATAATCAGGGGGTAACAAGATATGCAGGCATGAGTGTGAACAGTAAATAAGGTATGACAGTAACATGAATAAGGAACAATGAAGGGTATAAACACATGTAACGTGCGGTGAGTAATCTGAACTAAGCTACTGGGTTAACTACTCTCAAGTCTGTGAAATAAATTTAATGAATCGTCGATGTAACTCAATAGTATCCCGTGTATACCCGGGACCACGGTCCAGACTCTCGGGGCTGAATCCGAGACGTGCCGCTAAGCACAAACAGGAAGCATGTACAGACGAATGATGTCAGCAACATCATCCCGGAACTGGCCTAGTCCCCAAAACTGATCAGTATAAGCGTCGAACTGTTGAGTTACAAGTCAGGTTTCATTATTGATTTCCCCTTACCCCCATGGTTATATGTTCAAGTCAGGTATTGATAAATCTGAAGCTAATGCCAACACAGGATCAAGCAGGTACAGGTTTGTCTATACAGACAACAGGATATGTCCATCGGGACAACATGTCAGGATTGTCGGCATTAGGAACATGATCATGTATAAAGTCAAGCATTGGTGCAACAGGTCATGTCAGGGGGTGCACATTGTATCAAAAGGGTGCTCATAATAAAACTGTAGCAAGTACTGATGCACGATAAAAGCATGGATGCACAAATAACTATCAGGGGTTACATCATGACTAGATAGGATGCACATTACCAAGTATGGGGTGCTAATATAACAATAATATGAATTAATACGACATAGCATGCAACTAGATATAAAGAATTAATGGTATGGGTACACAATAAAATATAGATGCTCAATTATCTATCAGGGGTTACAAGACGCACTATTATCCAGCAGGGGTTACAACTACAGCTCTAGGACCATGTAGGATGCATATTATCAAGCATGGGGGACTAATGTAATAATAATATGAGTTAATGTAATATGGCATGCAACTAGGTATGCAGAATTAATGGTATGGATACACAATAAAACATGGATGCATAAATAACTATCAGGGGTTGCAACTATAGTTCCATTACTATGTAGGATGCACATTATCTAGCATGGGGTGTTAATGTAGCAGTAATATGAAATAACGTGACATGACATGCAACTAGATATATAATTAATGGTATGGATGCACAAATATCGATCAGGGGTTACATTTACAGCTCCAAGACTAAGTGGGATGCACATTATTAAGCATGTAGTGTTACTACAATAATAACATGAATTAATATGATCTGTAGATGCAGCTACATGTATATTAAATGACATGGATGCATACGGGTATCCGAAAACAGTAAAACTTTAATATGGATGTATAATGCAATCAACATGTGATATTTTTATTCATATGGATGCAGATATAATAGTATAGCATGTAGCAAGATAAACTTGCCTGAGCAGAACACACGACGGGTGCGTATAGCACGTCCGACGTCGGGTAATCGTCGCAACGCACACACGGCACACGGGACAGGTCCAGTCAAGGAAAGAGGATGACCACGCAGGTAGAGGACGTCCACTGGATCACTCGGATTGTCAACGACGAGCACGACTCCGACGGGTGATCACCGGCAACAAGAAGCAAGATCAAGAAAGCGAAAGAAGAAAGAAGAAGAAAAGGGTTGTGGTTCTATGGGTTTGGTGCTCTGGGGTCAGAGGCGAGGGGTGATGACGACGATGGGTCCTCGACGACGAAGTCCCCGGCAAGGCAGTGGGTTTTCCGGTGATGGGCAGAGGTTGCGGGTGCTAGGGTTATGGTCGGGGTTCTGGTGGCTGTAGGGTGAGGGTGGTGGTGATGGTGTCAGGAGTCGAAGGTGGTGATGAGGACGACGGGGGTCGGAGCTCCGGTGAGGGTTCAGATGAGGTTTTCCGGCGAGGCAGTGGGTGCGGGTGTGGTTGCAGTGGGCTCGGGAGAAGATGTGAGGTGGTGGTGTTGTCGGAGAGGGAGACAAGGGTGATAGGAGAAGGCGGAAGATGCGACTACGAGATCAACGGCGGCGAGGACGATGACGAGCGTGGGTTTCTGGGTCTCGTCGCGGTGGGTGTGCAGGGGGAGGAGTGAAGGCGACGGGAGGAGGTGGTAAAGGAGAGGGGACGAGGAGGCCGAGGATGGAGACGAGGGGTCGCCAACGCGAGGGCGACGGCGAGGCGCGGCGTGCGGCTAGGGTTCGCGAGAGGCGAGGGGCGGGAAAGGAAAATTTTGGGAAGATGAGAAAGAGAGAGAGGCTGTGTGTTATAAAAATACTTAATATATTTATATATATTTAAGTAAAGAAAGAGAGTGAGAGAAAGACTGTTGAGATTGGATTTTAAGATTTGAAAAATATATTTAATATAGGCATTTGGTTAAGAAGTATATTTTTAACTGTTAATAATAGTAAACAGTTGTAATATAAAGAATTTAATATGAAGAAAAAAATTGAGTTTTCTGGCTAAAACAAACTTACTCCAAAACACGCCCGGGTCGGGTCTAAAATTTTGGTTTGAAAATACGGTTAATATACGTGTCGACCAAAATAAAAACAAGATATCCGAGTAACGAAAAAGCATACCCCCAAGAACGGATGCACGCATGTGCACGTAGCCATCCAAACGAGTCCGTTTCACTGAACGGGACGAGAACAAGATGCGCGGATGCTACGACAGGATTAGGGGTATCATGCAGGCCATGCTAGATACTTTTAAAATATTTTATTTGAATTTAAATGTTATATTAAAAAAATGCAGATGCCAGATATAATGCCAGTATGCAGTAAATAAAAAAAATGAAAATGCACGGATCCACATAACAAGCCGGGATAAATCATAAACATGAATCAAGACGGGTTTCCAGCAAGCGGGTCGGGTCGGATGCAAATACAGATGCCAATTATACTATTCACACCCAAACAATAATAAATCAAGAAATAGCCATAAATAAAGAAATACCCAAAATAGAACTGGTATAAATGAACTAGGGTGTTACACAACTACATGTCACGTTGTAGTGCGCCCAAAGGACTTCTCGACTTAGGTCGCGGCTATATGTTACGTATAGCGTGCCTAAGTGAGAGGGTTGCATTTATTTGGTCTAGGCTCGTTTCAAAATATTTGACGAAGAGAAGCATAAAGGATTTTTCCGTCCTTCATACTAACCTTCTTTAGCCCCTAACAAGTGGAAATTATTCACACATTTAAATGAAAATAAAAACAAAACAAGAAAGAAACAAAGAAAGAAAGAAAGAAAGAAAAAATATGGTTTTACAAAATGGTAGCAAGCTAACTACTTGGGTCCTTACCTTAGCAAGGGACTCCGTCAAGTATCATGGCTTGAAAATACGGATAAAAAGATAAGGGAAAACAAAACAAGAAAATAAAAGAAAACCAACAACTACTTAACAACAATTAATAAGGTTACACTAAGAAATTAAAATTACAAGACAAGAAAAGTAAAGATACAAGTTAAGAAAAATAACCTCATCTTCATTAACTTCCACTCAAGAGCTCTTACTACATTTTCATGGAGAATAGATGAAGAAGAAAAATAAGATACAAACTAAACTACACTAATTCTAACTAAAACGAAGCATCCTTTACTTGGCACAAAACTGGGCTATTTATAGGTAGAGAGCTGAAACTTTAGGGCCAAATTCTGAGCCCAAATGCAATTTACCAAAACACCTGAAAAATATCTTCTGGTACTGAGTTAACTCGGCCGCGGAACTGCCGCTTATATGCCACATTGGCCGCAGTTCCGCGGCTCTTTAGGGGGTTAGGTTGTCGTTTTTTTCATGGTTTCTTGTGTTGCTTTTTTCTTGTGTTTGACAGGTCCTAAATTGCAAAGTGCTTCCAATATTTCTTCAGATTTTCAACAGTCCAAATTTGCTTCACTTTTAATTCATTTGATATTTATCTCCCTCGAGTTCCGCGCACCCATTTAATCTTATGATACCCCTCTCGTGCTCTATGCTTGACCAAGACACAAATGGCCACTGTTTTTCGTCTTGTCTCTTGAACTGGTAAGCGGCACTGGACGGATGCGGATGACCGGAACCCGGCTTTTATCTGTCTGTGGCATATGTTCTGGATTTTGGCGTAACTGTGGAGATTTTGTATCATTTGCGTTATTTTGGACTAGAAACCTGTAACCTGTAAATATGTAGCAAACACGGATCAAAAGCATCTGCCTATAAACAAATGAACAAAAGAATGGGCAGTATTAAATGCAATATTCTGGTATTAACAAATACCCCCAAACTTAACGTTTGCTCGTCCCGAGCAAAACCAATTATTTTCAAAAAAAGTCATAACCTCACTTTCACAGGGAAGGCGATTGCACTGAGCTCGTGCAACAAGCCGTTAAATCTCTAGGTGTCTCTAGTAGGAGGAGTGTTGTCTCTTGAGGGTTTTTAGCGGATACTACCCATAAAATCCCGTCAAGCTAGTTTCATAAGTTAACGTCGATTCTACTCCTACAGTTTAGCATCTAAGTTAGAAATTCTATTATTTTAAGTTAGAAATATTCAACCCTTCACACCTCTAATTTATTCAACCTTAGATCCTATACATTTTTACAGTTTAGAAAGATCTCAGTATCTCTTGAGTTTTCCTTCTAAAGCACAGTCTCCAATCCAGAATTTTTATCTTCCTTACGGAAAACATAAGTCTTATTCTTTATTCCTATCTTTCCTCCAAATATCGATCGTATACCTCTACGTGCATGTAAAATTTTGTCCCTACACTCAAGAATTCAATTCAAGCTATAGTACTCTTGCCCTAATACCTAATACTACATCTTTTCATTAATGATGGACGGATTTGCTCATAAATCTTTCATGTGACTATTAATGCTTCTTGAGGCACTAACAGCCGATTACTGAATGTGTGAGCTTAAAACGTAAATAGTAGTCTCCAGGTCTTGACTTTATTTTTATTTTTATTTTATTTTATTTTTCCTTTCAAGTCCAAAAATATTTTTCATTAATGCTCTTTTGGTGGTTAGCTTTATATACCGTTTTTTCTTTCATATTAGGTTTTCAGGTAAGAGTATTTCTAGGTATTCTCTACTATCCCAAATTTCAAGATGCGTGTGTGTGCACTTTGTAGAGTGTATATTTTCTAAATTTGGACTTAAAAATATGAACTATTTTTCAGACTTATCCTTCAATAAAGCATTCAATACTTTCCCTTCATCCCGACTTAACTCAAGAACTGAACTCAAGATTACATACTTCTAAAAAAACAAGGATGTATAATTACCAAGGTTAAAAAGAAGGAGGGTTATTTTTAGGGTTTTCACCTAAGCCTAGGATTCAGTTATTTCTAACGTATCAACTAAATTTTTGGAATAAAAATCTAAGTTACCCTACTAGCTAACTTGACGACAAAGCTTTTATATTTTTTGGAAATTTTTTCGATTTTTATGGGTTTTTAATAAGTATGCAAATGCAAAATATATACATGAATGCGAAGATAGAAAGCTTAGCGAGCACATCCCCAAACTTAAACTTGGTAGTGCCCTCACTGTCATGCTATACCAAGAGGGTCAAAATTGTCAGCGCTCCCCTATTTTTTTTTTATATATATATAAAAGAAAAAGAAAACTAAATATATATACACAAGAAGGTCCCCCCAAACATAAGTAAAACAGTGTTGCCACTGTTTAAGCGTTAAAGTTCAGAGTTAGGGGGAGAGAACAATATCAATCTATACAAGGCCTTACACAGGCCAAAAGTTAGCGCCAACTATTCAAATTTTTTATCGTGATAATGCGGTGGTTGGTGAAAGAACGTGTGGAGAAATGAAATGAAGAATACACGAGACCGTGTGGGGATGGAAGCGAGGTACGGTCTCGGTGGAGGAGAAGAATGGTGGGGGGGAGAAAGAAAGGGAATACAAAATTAAGGATGGAAATGGATTGAATAAATTAGTACAGTTTGTAATGATTAGAGTGAAAAAATGGAGTGCACTAATCTATCAACATGTCGAGAAATGGGACCAAACCTCTCAAGATTCGTAAGAAAATATGGGTCGACCGAACTTGGTAAAATAGACACAGGAAATGAAAGTGATTCGGTGTCTTGCAAAGTGGGAACGATGGAAAGGATGGAGGGGAGTGATTGAAGAATGGTATCAGTTAAAAATTCAGGAGGGTGTACACAGTCAGTGAAAGGGATAGGATGAATTGGAAAATCCGACTCATCTAGTAAAACTGTTTCATCCTCAATACTATCCTCAAAATTCTCCTCAAAATTCAACTCATCCATGCATTCATCATCAACAATTTCCAGATGCATATGGCGTTCGGGAAAAGAAATTAATGGTTCGGGATGATGTCCACACGGAAGTGAAATGACATGATGAATTGGTGAGAAAAACTCATCCAAATCTGTGGGTTCATCATCCAAAATATTCCCAGCGTCGATATCCTCAATCAAGTGAAAATCAAATTTCTCAGACACCTCATCAAAATCATTGATTTCAATCAATTGTGGTTCTAGGATGGAGGTGTAGAGGTCAAAACGATTGGGTGTGGTTTCACTCGACAGGGTCCCTTCATAATCAGGTAAATCAAACACTGCAAAGTCGCACAATTCATCAAACGTTCTATCTTCAATTTGTGATTCTTTTGGGGTACTCGATAGACTTTCGAAACCGGAGTTGTGGGATTCAATTTGCAACGGATAGGTTTGATTTGGAAGGGTGTACTGCTCACTCTCACTACTCAAATTCTCAAATTTTTCTATCGCCTCATCATACATTGGAAAATTCGGAGCTAGTTGGAAACTAGCTGCCGGTTCACAAGATTGTATGAGGGCGACAATGGATGCATTCACTTCCTCAATTTGGCTTGAAGCTACCCGAAATTCTTCCAACGTTTGTTCAAGACTAAACATGGGTTGTGAAAGGGTTTCTGCACAAGAGTCAAAGTTGTTTAGATACGTGAAACTCCCAAATGGTTGTTCTTCAGAAGTGTCTAGAAGTGTAAAAGTCGGGTAGGATTGATAGGAATCGAATGGTTGGATAGGATTAGGATCAACGTTATGATAAGAAGATAATTGGAATTGTTGTCCTAACGAGTTCGGAGTGGTGAAAGGCATGAAAGATCGGCTATGGGATTGTGCAATATGTTCAGTAATGGACATTGGTTTAAAAGTTGCCACGTCACCCTCAGAAGGGATATCAACATGAGAATGGGTGAAAGTTTGAAATGGTTGATATGACGTGGATTGTGGTGTCCAAGTGGTGTTTCTAGAAGCGTCTATCCGATCTCTCAAAGAAATTTTGGGCATGGATGGATCGTTCGAAGTTCGGCCAAAGCAAGAACCGTAAGAAGAAATGTCTGATTGTGGGTACCAAAGTTCAGTAAGAGTTGGTCGTTTTGGGGTACCCATGTTATGAAAAGGTAGGGAGGGAGGAAAGTGGATGAATTTTTATAAATTTTTTATTTTTTTTGTCTTTTGTTTTTTTTGAAATTGTTTGTTTGGGTTTTTGAAAGAATACAGAATTATGGGACTAAACTTTACATAAGCACAATCACAATATGCACAAATAACACCTAGAGCTAGGGTCTTCAAAGTCCAACTAGACCACTCCTAGACTTCTAAGGGACAAGTTGCAGGATAACTCTCGAATCGCCTCTTCACTGCCAATTGTAGCCAGGTAAGAACAAGTGAGGTAAGGAGGGTTCCGATCACGAATCACCGTGAGAAGGACCTTTTAAAATTACCTCCTCACTTGTCTAGCCTAGGCACCATAAAGTCAAGTTTAGATAAACAACCGATTCACTTGTCCTAAATGAGCGCGGTAAGTCCTTATAGGTTTGGTCTAGATATTTTTTATTAACTCAAGATAATGCGTATGCTTTTTGTGATTTATGGGGTCTTAGGAAGGGTGATGAAATCCCCACCCAATCTTAATTGGTGTTCAAGCCCCTTAATTTCCGTCTTATAATCTGCAAAATGGTAAACAAACAAAATCTAAAACAACAACAATTTATTTGTAGGCGGCGCAAATCTGTGCAAAGAAATCTGTAGAAAAATACAGTTTAGTAGAGTATACAGAGAGTTTTGGAGAAGGGGAAGGGGTGGAAAAAAATTTGGGCTTAGAAGCCAAAATATCACCGCAGAACCGCCGCTGAATCCTATCTTTGACCGCGGTTCCGCGGTTGAATAGTGGACTTGGGGCTTCTACTTTGGTCCCTACACCCCTCTTGTTCTTTACTCCAAAATAAAATGTTCTGTTTCTTTATTTGATTACTGTACTTGCTCTAGATAGCCTGCACACTTGCACACAAAAAATATTAAAAATAACAAAAAGGGTTTTTATTATATTTATTATTATTTATACACACACACACACACACACACGCACACACATAAAAAGAATATTAACCCGAATGAGAAAGAAAATACGTGACCGTCTCCCCGGCAACGACGCCATTTGATTGTTGGCGGAGACGCGATACGTTTTATGATATGCGTTCTCCTATGTTCTCTACTTGCCGCAATCAAAACGGTGTCACTTTGTAGGTAGCCGGTTGAGCATGGGTCGATTCACAGGGAGATGGTTGTATGTCCGTTCTTATCTTAGACGAGTCAATTCAAGAATGTATATGTGTATGTTCAAGTCTATCCTATGTGTTTGTATTTATATTCAAGTAAGCTTGTTAGGGTTAAAATTGGTTAATAGAGTTAGGATTAGTCTTGTGCTTTTCTTTTGTCATTCTTAAAATGAAGTTGGGATAATAGAAAGTAGCAGGGATTAAGAGGACATAGGAATGGGATTTGCAAGTTTAAACAAGCTTTCCAACGCTAAATCCATTCTTAGTGCCCTTTGTCCTTCCGCCATGTGTGCTTATTTCCAACCCTAGGCCAAACACTCGCAACCATGTATCCAATTAAGTCACACCTACGTGTCATATTGTAGTGCGCTCAAAGGACTTCTCGACTTAGGTCGCGACTATATGTCATGTATAGCGCGCCTAATTAAGGGGGTTGCGTTTGTTTGGTCTAGGCTCATTTCAAGATGTTTGGCGAAGAGAAGCACAAGGGATTTTTCCGTCTCTCATACAAACCTTCCTTAGCCCATAACAAATGGAAATTATTCAGACATTTAAATGAAAATAAAAACAAAACAAGGAAGAAGCAAAGAAAGAAAGGAAAAATACGGTTTTACAAAATGGTAGCAAGTTAACTACTTGGGCCCTTACCTTAGCATGGGACTCCATCGAGTATCATGGCTTGAAAATACGGATAAAAAGAGAAGGGAAAACAAAACAATAAAAGAAAAGAAAACCAACAACTACTTAACAACAATTAATAAAGTTACACTAAGAAATTAAAATTATAAGACAAGAAAAGTAAAGATACAAGTTAAGAAAAATAACCCTCATCTTCATTAACTTCCACTCAAGAGCTCTCACTACACTTTCATGAAGAATAGATGAAGATGATGAAGAAGAAGAAGATACAAGCTAAACTACACTAATTCTAACTAAAAAGAAGCATCTTTTACTTGGCACAAAATTGGGTTATTTATAGGCAGAGAGCTGAAACCCTAAGGTCAAATTCTAAGCCCAAATACAATTACCAAAACACCCAAAAAATATCTTTTCGCACCGAGTTAACTCGGCTGCGGAACCGCCGCGTATATGCCACATTGGCCGCGATTCCGCGGCTCTTTAGGGGAGTTAGGTTGTCGTTTTTTCCATGGTTTCTTATATTGCTTTTTTCTTGTGTTTGACAGGTCCTAAATTGTAAAATGCTTCCAATATTTCTTCAGATTTTCAACAGTCCAAATTGGCTTCACTTTTAATTCATTTGACCTTTATCTTTCTCGAGCTCTGATCGCACGCTTTTGGCGTGTCGGATGTTCAAAGAATTAAAGTATAACCGCGATCAGGACGGTGTCGCTATGCAGCTAGCCGGTTGAGCACGGGTCGGTCCACAGGGAGATGGTGGTATTTTACCTTCTTGTCTTAGACGAGTCAATAAAGAATGAGTATATGTTTGTTCAGACTAACCTAAGTGTATTATTTGCAAGTATAAAGTTGTTAAGAAAAGATACGAAATTATAAGCTAAAGAAATCCGTACTCAAAACCTTTGAGCCGAGTCTTAACCAATTGAAGCTAGAGCAATCGGCAACAACGTGGATTAGGGGATTTAAGCGCGGTATTCGTGGAATCCGGCTTATTTACCCTTGTCCTTCCGTTCTTGTCTCTTGCTTTCGCCTCCGGCCAAACCGAACGCAACCGGTCGCGGTTAGGAATCACCGTTACCTTGTCAGGGTAGGGTGCCTAACGGAGCGCTTG
This sequence comes from Agapanthus africanus, assembly GCA_030015575.1. Classification (NCBI taxonomy): domain Eukaryota; kingdom Viridiplantae; phylum Streptophyta; class Magnoliopsida; order Asparagales; family Amaryllidaceae; genus Agapanthus; species Agapanthus africanus. The sequence goes on along the minus strand of JASDDO010000004.1, from coordinate 278,525,994 downwards.
CGTAACGTTTGGGCGGAGTTCAAATGGAAAATAACGGGAAAAGGAAATGAGGAAAGAAGTGTTAACTTACAATACCGTATTAATTCTTAACAACGACGATAATTACAACATTCACAAAATGAACAACAAAGAGCAAAAGAAAAGAACAAAAAAAAGAAAAGATTACAAGTAATTAAAGTGCATGGAATTAAATTGCAAGTAAGTAAAGCAAGAATGAAAAATGCAAGTAATAAATAAACAATAAAAAGAACAAGAAACTAGAACTCAAGACAAGCATGGGATCAATAGCCAACCCTTAAACTTGCAAGCTCAATGAAGAGGTTGCAAGATCAAGAGAAGGGTAAAGAACGCATGTGAAGTGAAGAACTAGTCCCGTGAGAAAATACGACCCTTGAGATCAATAACTAACCCTTAACCTTTCAAGCTCAATGAAGAGGTTCAAAGATCAAGAGGAAGCAAGAATCTCAAGGGGGAGCTAAACCAACAAGAAAGATACAAAAACCCTCATCTTCATTAACATCCACTCAAAAGCTCTCACTACAATTTTCATAGAGGAAGAATGAAGAAGAAGAAGAAAGAAGAAGAAAAACTAACAAAAAAGAGGCTAAAGAAGTGCTCCCTTGGCTTTGCTCAGATCCGGAGTATTTATAGGAAGGGAACTGGAACCCTAGGGCCAAATTCTGACATAATATGGAGTACCCAAAATGCCCCCAAAACCCCAGCAGATGAGGCGCCAACATGGCCGCGGATCCTCGGCCAATACCCCCTATTGGCCGCGGATCCGCGGCCCTTTAGTGGTGTTAGAGTGTCATCTTTTGGGGGATTCCCTGATTTTCTGTTTCCTCGTGTTTGCCAACTCTATAATGCACAAAGTCTTCCAGAATATCTTCAGATTTCTTAGTCCAAGATTGCATTATCTTTTTCACTTTTGACTTTATCTCCCTCGAGCTCCGCGCACCCATTGATTCTTGTGCAGCCCCCCTCGTGCTCTGTGCTTGTCCCAGACACGAATGACCACTGTCACATGTCTTGTATCTGGAACCGGTACTCGGCACTGGACGGATATGGATGACCGGAACCCGGCTTTTATCTGCTGTGACAGATGTTCTGTATTTTGACGTAACTGTGGAGATTTTGTCTTGATTTGCAATATTTGTACTGGAAACCTGTAATCTGTAAATATGTAACAAACAAGGATTAAAAGCACCTACCTATAAACACACGAGCGTAAGAATGGGCGGTATAAAATGCAATATTCTGATATGAACAAATACCCCTAAACTTAACCTTTGCTCGTTCCGAGCAAAACCAATTATTCACAAAAATAAAATGATAACCGCACTTTCGCAGGGAACGCGATTGCACTGAGCGCGTGCAACAAGCCGTTAAACCTCTAGGTGTCCCTAGTAGGAGGAGTGTTGTCTCCTGAGGGTTTTCAGCGGATTACACCCACAAAATCCTGTTAAGCTAGTGTCATAAGTTAACAATGATTCTACTCCTACAGTTTAGTATTTACGTTAGAAACTCTATTATCCTAAGTTAGAAATATCCAACCCTAATGCTTCACACCTCCTATCTATTTAACTTTAGATCATATACGTTCCAAAAAAAAGTTTAGAAAGATGTTGGTATCTCCTGAGTTTTCCTTCTAAAGTGTGGTCTTAAATCAGGGATTTTTGTCAACTTTACAGAAAATACAAGTCTTATTCTTCATTTCTATCTTTTGTCTAAACATCGATTGTATACCCCTACGTGTGTGTATATTTGCACTCCTACACTTAAGAATTCAATTCAAGCTATAGTACCTTTGCCCTAATACATAATACTACTTCTTTTCATTAAGGATGGACGGATTTGCTCACACACCTTTCATGCGACTATTAATGCTTCTTGAGGCACTAACGGCCGATTACTGAATGTGTGAGCTTTAAAGCGTAAATAGCAGTTTCCAGGTCTTGACTTTATTCTATTTTTTCTTTTTCTTTTTCTTTTTTCTTTTTCAAGACCGGATATATTTTTCAACATGCTCTTTTGGTGTTTAGCTTTAAATACCGTTTTTTTTCTTTCATACTAGGCTTTCAGGCAAGAGTATTTCTAGGTATCCTCTACTATCCCAAGTTTCAAGGTGCGTGTAAGTGCAGTTTGTAGGGTATATACTTTCTAAATTTAAACTCAAGAAAAGAAACTATTTTTCAGACTTATCCTCCAGTAAAGCTTCAATACTTTCCCCTCATCTTGACTTAACTAAAGAACTGAACTCAAGATTACCTATTTCTCAAAAAAACTGTAAGGACGTATACTTACCAAGTTTAAACAGAATGAGGGTTATTTTTAGGGTTTTCAATTCCTAAGCCTAGAATTTAGTTATTTCTATCATATCAACTAAACTTTCGGAATAAAGATCTAAGTTACCCTATTAGCTAACTTGACGACAAAGTTTTTATATTTTTGGAAAATTTTCGATTTTTATGGGTTTTTAATAAGGTATGCAAATGCAAAATATACAAATGAATGTGAAGGAAGAAAGCTTACCGAGCACACCCCCAAACTTAAACTTGACAGTGCCCTCACTGTCAGGCTATACCAAGAGGGTCAAAATTGTCGGCGCTCCCCCTAAAAACAAATTATATACAAAAAGGAAAACCAAAAATATATACAAAAAAGGAGTCCCCCCTAAACTTAAGTGAAACAGTGTTTCCACTGTTAAGCGATGAAGTTCAGGATTAGGGGGGAAAGAACAGTATCAAGCTATACAAGGCCTTACACAGGCCAAAAGTGAGCACCAACCATTCAAAGATCTTATCGTGAAAAAGCAGTGGTTGGTCAAAGAAGGCGTAGAGAAAAGAAATGGAGAATACGCGAGACCGTATGGAGATAGAAGCGGGATACGGTCTCGGTATATGAGAAGAAGAAGAATGGCGGAGGGGAAAAAGAAGTGGAATACGAACTTGAGGGTGCAAATGGAGTAAATAGATTAGCACAATTTGTGATGACCGATGTGTGAAAAGAGATTGTGCTAATATATTTACCCGTCGAGAAATTGGGTCAAATCCCTCAAGATTCGTAAGAAGCCATGGGTAAGCCAAACTTGGTAAACCAGACATATGAAATGTAAATGATACGGGTTCTTGCAAGGTCGGAACGATGGAAAGGATGGAGGGAAGTGGTTGAGGAAGGGTATTGGTTAAGGGTTCAGGAGGGTGTACACAGTCAGTGGAAGGAATATGATGAATTGGAAAATCCGACTCATCAATTAAAACTGGTTCATCCTCAAAACTATCCTCATTATTCTCCTCAAAATTTAGCACATCCATGCACTTCTTTTCAAAATCAAGACGCATATGGGGTTCGGGAAAAACATTTAATGACTCGGGATGATGATTTGAAGAGACAAACTCAGCCAAATCTACGGGTTCATCATCCAAAATGTTCCCAGCGTCAATATCCTCAATCAAGTGAAAATCAAAATTCTCTGACACCTCAACCAAAGCATGGATATTAATCAATTCAGGTTCTAAGATGGAGGTGTAGAGGTCAAAAGGATTGGGTGTGGATTCACTTGGCAAGGTCCCTTCACAATCTGGCAAATTAAACACTACAAAGTCGCACAACTCATTAAACATTCTATCTTCAACTGATAATTAATTTGGGACACAGGAGTTGTGCGATTCAATTTGAAACGGGTAGGTTTGATTTGGAAGGGGGTACATCTCACTCTCTCCACTCAAATTCACAGCCTGTCCTGCCGCCTCATCATACATTGAAAAATTTGGAGCTAGTTGAAAACTAGCAACCGGATCACTAGGTTGTATGAGGGCGGCCATGGACGCATTCAAATCCATCATCTGTTGTGAAGCTACCCGAAATTCTTCCAATGACTGTTCTAGGCTAGACATAGGTTGTGATGGGGTTTCAGTAAAAGATTCGAAGTTGTTTGGATACTGGAAACCCCCAAATGGCTGTGTAGAAGCAATGTCTAGGGAAGGTGCAAAAGTCGGGTAGGACTGGTAGGAATTGAATGGTTGGACAGGAGCAGGATCAACATTTGGATAAGAAGGTGAATGAAATTGTTGATCCCAAGAATCTGTAGTGGTGAAAGGAGTGAAAGATCGGCTACGAGATAGTTCAATTTGTTCAGCAAGAGACATTGGTCTCGGGGTTACAACTGGACTTTCAAAATGGGTATCAACGCAAGAAGGGGTGAATGTTTGAAACGGTTGATACGAAGTGGATTGCGGGGTCCAGTTGTTCGTCCTAGACGCGTCTATCCGATCTTTCAAAGAAATTTTTGGCATGGAGGGGTCGTTCGAAGTTCGACCAAAACAAGAACCGTAGGAAGTTATGTCTGGTTGTGGGTACCAAAGTTCGGCAAGAGTTTTGCGAGGTGGAGTACCCATGATATGAAGAGAGAATGAAAGAAAGGTAGAAAAAAGGAGAGGAAAAAGAATGTGATTTTTTTTTTAATAAATTAACAAAAGAATGAAATATACACAAAAAGAATATGGACAAAAACAATCACGACACAAAAAACACCACACACCTAATCGTTCTAGGGTTCACCTAGGTCAACTAGACCTGCTCAAGAACTTGATTGTCGAAGTTAAACTGTGTCGAGAAACAGACTCAAGATACACTGATCACGAGGCCAGATAAGTGCAGAGATAAGGGGAGGTTTTCCAACGCTTTCGCGAAGTTCCTTAATTAAATAACCCTTTCTCTTTTGGCGGTTTCGCCGTTAACACTTTCCTAGACACCCCGTAAACAATATACCGTTAAGCGAGGTTCTAAACACAGTCCACTTCTCCTAGTGAGCGCGAAGTCCTTAAAGCTTAAAGTCTAGTTTCTTTTAAATTTGTGCGGGTAAACGTTATGCACAAGTTCGTGATTTGTGAGCCACGGAAAAGGTGATGAAATCCTTTACCGTATCTTGTGGGGTTCGCTTGCCCTTAAGTCCGTATTAATGTATGCAATGCACAATTCAATAAAAATTCTATAAAGAATCAAAAAATTATTTTTTTTTTATTTTAGCACGACACTGCAACAAATACGGGTTAGTCAATTTTTAGCGTTTGCTATCGAACTTACAAAGAATCCTGCAAAGAATAGTATATTGGATGCGTCGGATTTGAGAAGAAGGTGTTAGGAAAGTACGTACCGATAAGTTTTTGGGTTAGGAAACCCCCGTTGAATCAAATCCGGTAAGCTTGAAAGGTTCGCTTGCGCGGGTCAAACTACCCGGATCTTTGGCACTGTACTTCGTAATCACCTTTGCCTTGAATGCACACTTTGCTCCCACAATCGCAGTTTGCAAATGCGCAAAAATCCGCACTCTTGCCCACAAAAATGATCAAAAATAACAAAAAGATTTTTTTTTAATATATTTTTTAAATATATACAAAAAGAATATTAACCCGAATAACAAGAAAAGAAATACGTTACCGTCTCCCCGGCAACGGCGCCATTTGATCGCACGCTTTTGGCGTGTCGGATGTTCAAAGAATTAAAGTATAACCGCGATCGGGACGGTGTCGCTATGCAGCTAGCCGGTTGAGGACGGGTCGGTCCACAGGGAGATGGTGGTATTTTACCTTCTTGTCTTAGACGAGTCAATAAAGAATGAGTATATGTTTGTTCAGACTAACCTAAGTGTATTATTTGCAAGTATAAAGTTGTTAAGAAAAGATACGAAATTATAAGCTAAAGAAATCCGTACTCAAAACCTTTGAGCCGAGTCTTGACCAATTGAAGCTAGAGCAATCAGCAACAACGTGGATTAGGGGATTTAAGCGCGGTATTCGTGGAATCCGGCTTATTTACCCTTGTCCTTCCGTTCTTGTCTCTTGCTTTCGCCTCCGGCCAAACCGAACGCCACCGGTCGCGGTTAGGAATTACCGTTACCTTGTCAGGGTAGGGTGCCTAACGGAGCGCTTGCGTAACGTTTGGGCGGAGTTCAAATGGAAAATAACGGGAAAAGGAAATGAGGAAAGAAGTGTTAACTTACAATACCGTATTAATTCTTAACAACGATGATAATTACAACATTCACAAAATGAACAACAAAGAGCAAAAGAAAAGAACAAAAAAAAGAAAAGATTACAAGTAATTAAAGTGCATGGAATTAAATTGCAAGTAAGTAAAGCAAGAATGAAAAATGCAAGTAATAAATAAACAATAAAAAGAACAAGAAACTAGAACTCAAGACAAGCATGGGATCAATAGCCAACCCTTAAACTTGCAAGCTCAATGAAGAGGTTGCAAGATCAAGAGAAGGGTAAAGAACGCATGTGAAGTGAAGAACTAGTCCCGTGAGAAAATACGACCCTTGAGATCAATAACCAACCCTTAACCTTTCAAGCTCAATGAAGAGGTTGAAAGATCAAGAGAAAGCAAGAATCTCAAGGGGGAGCTAAACCAACAAGAAAGATACAAAAACCCTCATCTTCATTAACATCCACTCAAAAGCTCTCACTACAACTTTCATGGAGGAAGAATGAAGAAGAAGAAGAAAGAAGAAGAAAAACTAACAAAAAAGAGGCTAAAGAAGTGCTCCCTTGGCTTTGCTCAGATCCGGGGTATTTATAGGAAGGGAACTGGAACCCTAGGGCCAAATTCTGACATAATATGGAGTACCCAAAATGCCCCCAAAAACCCAGCAGATGAGGCGCCAACATGGCCGCGGATCCGCGGCCAATACCCCCTATTGGCCGCGGATCCGCGGTCCTTTAGTGGTGTTAGAGTGTCATCTTTTGGGGGATTCCCTGGTTTTATGTTTCCTCGTGTTTGCCAACTCTATAATGCACAAAGTCTTCCAGAATATCTTCAGATTTCTTAGTCCAAGATTGCATTATTTTTTTCACTTTTGACTTTATCTCCCTCAAGCTCCGCGCACCCATTGATTCTTGTGCAGCCCCCCTCGTGCCCTGTGCTTGTCCCAGACACGAATGACCACTGTCACATGTCTTGTATCTGGAACCGGTACTCGGCACTGGACGGATATGGATGACCGGAACCCGGCTTTTATCTGCTGTGACAGATGTTCTGTATTTTGACGTAACTGTGAAGATTTTGTCTTGATTTGCAATATTTGTACTGGAAACCTGTAATCTGTAAATATGTAACAAACACGGATTAAAAGCACCTACCTATAAACACACGAGCGTAAGAATGGGCGGTATAAAATGCAATATTCTGATATGAACAAGCTCCGTGCACCCATTGAATCTTATGCTGCCCCTTTTGTGCTCTGTGCTTGACCGAGACACGAATGACCACCGTTTTTCGTCTTGTCTCTTGAACTGGTAAGCGGCACTGGACGGATGCGGATGACCGGAACCCGGCTTTTATCTGTCTGTGGCAGATGTTCTGGATTTTGGCGTAACTATGGAGATTTTGTACCATTTGCGTTATTTTGGACTAGAAACCTGTAACCTGTAAATATGTAGCAAACACGGATCAAAAGCACCTGCCTATAAACAAACGAGCAGAAGAATGTGCAGTATTAAATGCAATATTCTGGTATGAACACACACACACACAAGAGAAAAAGTTCAGAAATTAACGAAGTTTTCTTGTGGCATTGTAGACTAGGTCATATCAATGCGACAAGACTAGCTAAGTTGCATAAAAATGGACATTTAAATTCTTTTGAATTTACATCTTATGAAACTTGCTAGTCATGTTTCAAAGGCAAGATGACCAAAACTACGTTTATGGGACACGGAGAAAGAACTACTGAACTCTTGGGACTGATACATATTGATTTATGCGGTCCTATGTCTACACATGCCCGGAATGGTTCCTCGTACTTCATTACATTCACTGATGATCTCTCAAGATTCGGACATGTGTTCTTGTTAAAATATAAATCTGAAGCTTTTGAGAAATTCAAGGAATATAAGTACGAAGTTGAGAACCAGACGGGTAAAAGTATTAAAATCCTACGATCTGATCGAGGAGGAGAATACTTGAGCATGGAATTCTGAGACTATTTAAAAGAGAATGGGATTCTCTCTCAACTTACTCCTCCGTATACACCACAACACAATGGAGTTTCGGAGCGGAGGAATCGCATCCTATCAGATATGGTGCACTCTATGATGAGTACTGCTGAGCTATCTATTTTCTTTTGGGGTTATGCACTTGAGACAGCTGCATACCTATTGAATCAAGTTCCACCAAAATCTGTGCCTAAAACACCATATGAGGTATGGAGTGGAAAGAGACCATATCTTAAACGAGTTAAGATATGGGGTCATCCGGCCTATGTTAAAAAACAGAATCCGAACAAACTCGAAGCACGATCAGTTCTTTGCCAGTTTGTGGGATATCCAAAGAATTCACATGAATATATCTTCTACCACACTGAGGAACAAAAAGTGTTTGTTTCTCAATATGCCACCTTTTCGGAAAAGGAATTTCTTATGAAAGAAATTAGTGGTAAAGAGGTAGAGCTGAAAGAAGTTCCAGCTACATAAACTACAACTGATGATTTGATGGAACCGGAGGATTCAATAGTCCCAGACGAATCTCAGCCACTCCACAGATCTAGTAGGGTTCCTCATCCACATGAGAGATACTATGGTTTTCTCATAGATGGTGGGAGCGAGGATTGCATCATGGAAGATGATGACCCAACTAGTTTCGAGCAGGCCATCATAAGTGGGGACTCTGTGAAATGGCTGGATGTAAGGCGATCTGAGATGGAATCCATGTACATCAACAAAGTATGGACTTTGGATGTTGCTCCTAAAGGGGTATAACCATCGGGAGCAAGTGGATGTTTAAAAAGAAAATTGGTGTAGATGGAAAAGTTGAGACCTTCAAAGCAAGACTTGTAGCAAAGGGTTTTCGCCAACGACCAGGTGTCGACTATGATGAAACCTTTTCTCCAGTAGCTATACTTACCATCAGGATCCCACTTTCCATTGCTGCAAACCATGACTACGAAATCTGGCAGATGGACGTCAATGCCGCTTTTCTAAATGGTGATTTAGAAAAGAGCGTGTACATGACACAGCCAGAGGGAGCAGCGGAAAGGTGTGCAAGCTGCCTAAATCAATTTACGGATTAAAGCAGGCATCGCGGAGTTAGAACATCTGTTTAGATGTAGCAGTCAAAGAGTTTGACTTCATAAAAAACAAAGATGAACCTTATATATACAAAAAGGTTGTAGAGAGTAAGGTTGTCTTCCTCGTATCGTACGTGGATGACATACTCTTGATAGAAAATGATATTCCTATGATACACTCGGTCAAGCTCTTCTTATCACAAAAGTTCTCCATGAAAGATCTAGGTGATGCCTCATACATCCTGGGGATAAAGATATATAGAGATAGATCTGAGCGGATGTTGGGATTTTTCCAATCTAGGTACATAGACACCATACTAAATAGGTTTATTATAGAAGATTCTAAGCGTGCCCTCTTGTTCAGAAATCACTCTCTCCAAAGAGATGTCTCCCAAGATTGATTTGGAGAGGGCTCACATAACAGTGATACCCTATGCTTCTGCAGTTGGGTTTATCATGTATGCGATGTTATGTACCAAACCGGATGTAGCTTACGCATTAGGTGTAGTGAGTAGGTATCAATCAAATCCTGGGGAAAAGCACTGGACAACTGTGAAGAACATTCTTAAGTACTTGAGAAGGACTAAAGAAATGTTCTTGGTGTATGGTAACGGAGAACTCCAGGTGGAGTCCTTTACCGATTCGAGCTTCCAGAGTGATAAGGACGACAGTAAGTCGGTCTCGGGTTTTGTCTTCACCCTTAATAGAGGGGCGGTATGTTGGAAGAGTTCCAAACAAGATACCGTAGCATACTCGACGATAGAGGCTGAATACATCGCTGCCAACGATGCTGCCAAAGAGGCTGTTTGGATGAAGAAGTTCATTGCCAAACTTAGTGTGGTTCCATCCATTGAGCATCTAATACCTTTGTATTGTGATAACAATGGAGCAGTGGTTTTGGCTAAGGAACCCCGGTCCCATCAGAGATCCAGACATATTCTTAGGCGGTATCACCTGATCCGGAAGATAGTAGATCGCCGAGAGATCGAGATCAGGAGAGTTGACACGAATGACAACACAGCAGATCCACTCATGAAGGCCCTCCCCCAGACGTAGTGTGAGAGACTTTTTGGGATGTTGGGTATGAGATACTACAACAACTGGCCTTAGTGCAAGTGGGGGATTGTTAGGAATATGTATGCCCTAGAGGCCATTATTGTATGATATAGTGGATGCTTGGACATATATATAGAGGACTTTCTTGCTCGAAATAATAGTATGCTATCTTGTTGCTCTTTATCTTAACATATACACTTGTATTATTATAATGTCTCTCTGATACATGTTGATAAAGCTCTTAGGAAATTTTCTTGACTTCCAGGACTATGATGCGGATCATACTACTGGGACTTGTGTAGTCCACAATCACATCCTTTAACTGTTCCTAGTCGAGAGAGTATCCAGACAGGGCATCGATATTCCAGAGTATACTAGTGTGTACGTTTCTTAACCCTGTAGGGGGTTGTTCCCCTCCGAATGGCGGCCTGGACTTTGCGTCTTGCCTGAGATTCGGGGCAGATGCTATATGGTTTTATCCGTCTACCTCTCCGAAGATGCCAAGTTGATTTATGACACCGTGTATCGGAGGTTTAGACGGATGCGGCCGATGTAGCAGACTTCGTCAGATTCCCCCTCCGGGTGAGGGGTTTTTGATTGTGGGGACGCTCTTCCCTGCAGGCGCAAGCCCCTGCAGTTAATTACGCTACCGCATCGCGGTAACAACTTTCTCCTTCTCCAGAATTTCACTTCGTGTCGTGTGTGTTTATTTTATTTGTGGTTGCCCATGGATTGTATACGGAGACTGAGTAATGCCGTCGCCCGTAGGACGTGGATTAGTCCAAATCCGTATTTATTTAGATTTGGGTTTGGTGTTTTTAGTTTAAGGATACGTTAGCCGTATTGAGGCTAAGATCAACTTAAACTTCGTTAAGGATACGTTAGTCCTGTTTGAGACTAAGATCAACTTAACGTGGTGACCCATTTAATTATATGGTCGTCAGGACTCATCACCTCTCTGACATCGTTGAAGGATTACAACAATAGGTGTCAGAGGAGTTCAGAGATGTACCCTTGAACCAAAATCGATTTGAAGTTTTATAGTCCATTTAAATGTTTAAGGATACGTTAGCCGTATTTGGGGCTAAGATCAACTTAAATGGGACCGTTTAGATCCTGCAAAAGAGCATTTGGAGGCTCCATTGTTCCAATTTAGGGACATAGTGGTCCATAGGTAATTTAGGGACGTTGCGGTCCATGCTCCAGTTTAGGGACGTGGTGGTCCATGCTCCAGTTTAGGGACGTGGTGGTCCATATTCCAGTTTGAGGACGTGGTGGTCCATATTCCAGTTTAAAGACGTGGTGGCCCGATATTAGTTTAGGGACGTTTCGGTCCGATATTAGTTTAAGGACGTTTCGGTCCCATATTAGTTTAAGGACGTTTCGGTCCACGAGTTTAAGGACCCCGCAGTCCATATACGTGTGGTCGTTGGGACCCATCATCTCTCTGACGTCGTTGAAGGATTATAACGACAGGTGTCAGAGGAGTTCGGAGATGTATTCTCGAACCGATAGTAAATTGATTTAAGAGAGCAATCTTGCTCAGTCAATTTAATTTAAGGACTTATGGCCAAAATTGGGTTAAATCCAGTTGAAATGTTCAACATTTTATTTGCTTTTGCATTGCATTTCTTTTTTATTTTTATTTGGGCTTTGCCCAGAAAGGATGCAGAGCATCAATTTGTTTTGGGCTCTGCCCTTTATAAATGATGCAGAGCATCAATTTGTTTTGGGCTCTCCCCTTTATAAATGATGCAGAGCATCAATTTTATTTGGGCTCTGCCCTTTTATTGCTTTGCAATTTATTTTGGCCTGCTTGGTCTTTTTGATTTGGGCCTGGCCCTTTTAGGAAATGCATTGCATTTATCAGGCGCTTTGCGCCAATCAGAGAGCGCAAGCGCTCGTGGTGATGACACGTGTCATGCAGCGCAGTGCGCTGCGCTAGTGCGCTATGCTTGCGCTGCTGACACGTGGCGCGCTCTGGTGAGTTGCGCCAATCACAGAGAGCAAAGCTCTATTTCAAAAGTGCATAGCGCAAATGGTTCAGGCGCTGACACGTGGCGCTCTCTGGTGTCTTGCGCCCGCCCAAGAGCGCAACAGTGCAGATTTATAAGTGCAAAGCACTATTAATTTGAGAATCTTTTAGATTCAAGAACAGAAGTGCAAAGCACTGTTAGATTTCTTGATCTAATTTAGATCGAAGGAAAAGATAAGTTTTTTCTTATCTTAAAGAACCAAAGGTTCATGAAAAAGTGCAAAGCACTATTTTTATTTTATTTATTCATTTTATTTAGTTATGTTTAAAGATCAATGATCTTGTTTTTAGATCACTGATCTGTTCATAAGAGAATTTTCCCTTCTTTCAAAGGTTTTTACCTTCTGTTGTTTTTGAGGAGTTATCAAGAGTTCTCTTCTCTTTTTTTTAGAAAGATGTTCATGACTTTGAATTGAGGTCTGGGGTCCTTTTTATAGTGCTCATAAATTAGTTAAATTTGTTAAAGAGATCTCTCTCTGAGTGATTTGGGGAATTTTCCCCATCGTTGGATCTTTGATCCAGGGGCTTCTGTTTTACAGAAGAAAATCTTCTTGTTTTAACAAGAGCAGAAAGATTTCTTTAAAATCTTAATTCTGTTTGGCGCAAATGCCCCAGCGCGTGACACATGTCACGCAGCGCACAGCGCAGCGCAACTGTGCTGACGTATCTGCACTGACACGTGTCGCCCAGCGCACAGCGCAGCGCCCAGCGCAATTGCGCTGGCGCATCTGCGCTGACACGTGTCGCGCAGCGCAGTGCTTGCGCAGCTGAAGCGTTGCTTCATTTAATTTTGTTTAAAACAGAGCTTTGCTCTGATTGGGTGCGCTGCCTTGGGCGCTGCGCTGATGCATTTGCGCCTGACACGTGGTGCGTTGCGCCCAGGATTTGAAGCGTTATTTCAAAATTTGAATTTTGAATTTCCAGCAGAGGTTTGCTCTGATTGGGGGAAGATGAAGCGTTGCTTCATCTCCCGCCTTGGAATTTGAACAGAGCTTTGCTCTGATTGGGGTAAACAAATGCCCCCCCACCGCTGCGCTTACGTGGCCTCCAAACGCAAGCACAACGGTGGCAGAATCCCAACCGTTGCGGCACCTTTTGGAAGTTGAAGAGGCACTCGATACCTATAAATAGGACCTTTGGTCCTTCACAGATGATTATTATCTCTAAAAATTTTATTTTCAGAACCTCAGAGCCCTGCTCTTGTTTTTAAGAACTCTTAGATTTTCTTTAAAAGGAACTATTTTGGTAAGAATTAGTCTTGAATTAAATCAATTTCAATTAACAGAGCTTTGCTCTTATAGATTTTTGATCTAAAGAAACCCTTCTGGTGTTTCACCAATAGAGTCTTGCTCTCAAGAATCTGTTCTAAGGTTTCTTGACCCATGAACAGAACCTTGCATCTTTGTCGAAACATAGATCTCTTTGATCTAAAAATGATGAACTTTTAAGAGTTTGAATACGAATAATGAAAATTAAAAATGGAGTTTTGCATTTTAATGGACCATATCATCTTTTAATAATAGTGATCTCAGAATCTTGGGGGACTTCTTTAAATTTCCCTTATTAGGATTTTGATAGTCACTCCTGTTCGTAGAGCATTGCTCTTGAGGAGTTTAACTGTCTGTGCTCGTTTTTTAACAAGAATTCGCTTAATCAGTCGGTCTGCTAATTCTGTTGATCTTCTTTCACAGGAACCATAAACGCCCACATGTATGCCTTTAACGAGATCATCTCGTATGGGGACATCCGCCGACTTGGCCGTTCTCAAAATCGGGAGTTCACAAACGAAGAGTGCGCTGAAATAATGAGTCGCTTCGATGCGTACAATGGTCCACTGCTCCCCCGACGTTCCTCCCTTCTTAAGCTTATCGTGGGAGCCATCTGGGAAGCGCTTCCCCTCTTCTGTTCCGGCGTGCCGCTTAGGGCGTTGGATGCTGCTGAGGACAAGGTGCACTCGATGTACCTGTTGAACTTTATCTCGAAGAGACGGAGAGACAGTCTTATCGATCTCTTGCACGAGGTCTTTCAACAGTCCGCCATACTTGCTGCTTATCGGAGGGTAGAAGACATCAGGGGGGACCCTGACGCTTGTGCTCGCGAAAGAAAGCATACTAGGATGGTCCGCAAGGCCTGGAAAGTCATAAATAGGGTTGCTTTCGAGTTCCTTAATCCATGTCCTGGGTTCGAGGTTATTCCCTTGTAATAATTTTTTTTATTTACTGCTTTTATGAATGTAAGAACTATTGGCCATATTAATGGAAATTTTTTATCCCAGCTTGTCTTTATTTTTAGTTTTTGAGTTTTTTGCTTGTGCATGAATGAGTGTGTCTCGAACGCTTGATCAAAGATAAATTGGATGTTCCTTCTGTAGCTTTCTTCTTTCTCTTATTATCGGCATGCTATCTTAATAAACATGGTCAACGGATAACAGAGCACGCATCTTGACTTTCTTAAGAAATAGCGATGGCTTAGGCCGCAGGTTCAAATCTGCTGTCTAAGACTTTTCAACTCTATGAGCCGTGAGGGTCTCATTGAGACTTTTCTCCCTGCGGATCGAGAGGATCTCGTAGGTGGTTTTTCTCCTTAGGAATCATGAGGATTCCTAAGTGTGGTTTCCACTTATAAGTCGTAAGGATCCTATAAGAGAATTTTCCCTCTTACGAGTCGAGAGGACTCGTAAGCGGTTGTTTCCCTCCTTGTCGAAACTCGACCTTGGAGAGTGAGACCCGTGAATAGTATGCAAGAGATCATTTTGGATTGACTTGCAGGGTCCCATTGTTCAGGAAGCAAGTTTTTTAGTCCCTGCTGCCTGAGGTTTCATTTGCAAGTTGAGACGAATCGGGAATTTCCCGCGGAGATACTGGTTTCTCTGCGAGCCGACGCGAATCAGGAGGCTCTCGTCAAGGAGTGTTTGTATCCGTGAGTCGAGGAATTTGCTAGGGATTATTTGTTTCCCAAGCGCCAAGGATTATTTGTTTCCTTGGGGTTTGAAACGAGTCGAGGATTTCCCACGGAGGCACTGGTGGCTCTGCGAGTCGACGCGGATCAGGAGGCTCTCATCAAGGAGTGTTTATATCCGTGAGTCGAGGAAATTGCTTGGGATTATTTGTTTCCCAAGCGCCAAGGATTATTTGTTTCCTTGGGGTTTGAAACGAGTCGAGGATTTCCCACGGAGGCACTGGTGGCTCTGCGAGTCGACGCGGATCAGGAGGCTTTCGTCAAGGAGTGTTTGTATCCGTGAGTCGAGGAATTTGCTGGGGATTATTTGTTTCCTAAGCGCCAAGGATTATTTGTTTCCTTAGGGTTTGAAACGAGTCGAGGATTTCCCATGGAGTCACTGGTGGCTCTGCGAGTCAACGCAGATCAGGAGGCTCTCGTCAAGGAGTGTTTGTATCCGTGAGTCGAGGAATTTGCTAGGGATTATTTGTTTCCCAAGCGCCAAGGATTATTTGTTTCCTTGGGGTTTGAAACGAGTCGAGGATTTCCCACGGAGGCACTGGTGGCTCTGCGAGTCGACGCGGATCAGGAGGCTCTCGTCAAGGAGTGTTTGTATCCGTGAGTCGAGGAAATTGCTAGGGATTATTTGTTTCCCAAGCGCCAAGGATTATTTGTTTCCTTGGGGTTTGAAACGAGTCGAGGATTTCCCACGGAGGCACTGGTGGCTCTGCGAGTCGACGCGGATCAGGAGGCTCTCGTCAAGGAGTGTTTGTATCCGTGAGTCGAGGAATTTGCTAGGGATTATTTGTTTCCAAAGCGCCAAGGATTATTTGTTTCCTTGGGGTTTGAAACGAGTCGAGGATTTCCCATGGAGTCACTGGTGGCTCTGCGAGTCGACGCGGATCAGGAGGCTCTCGTCAAGGAGTGTTTGTATCCGTGAGTTGAGGAATTTGCTAGGGATTATTTGTTTCCCAAGCGCCAAGGATTATTTGTTTCCTTGGGGTTTGAAACGAGTCGAGGATTTCCCACGGAGGCGCTGGTGGCTCTGCGAGTCGACGCGGATCAGGAGGCTCTCGTCAAGGAGTGTTTGTATCCGTGAGTCGAGGAATTGGCTGAAGACACTGGTTTCTTCGGAGTTGGAATGAACCGTCGAGGTTTGGCTTCGTCTTCTGGCGGAGTCTATTGAGAAAGTATGGTTCCCTCTTTGTTTACGCCCTTGGATTGTATACAGGGATCGAAGTGATCTTAACTGTAGGGCCAAAGTTTTATCATCATTTTTTTTGTTTTATTTCCGCGATGCTCTATTATTTCAGCTTTTATATCGCGAAGGTCGCGATTGCCTAATCATTTCGGCTATTTTTTCGCGGTGCCCAATCATTTCGGCTAATTTTTCGCGGTGCCCAATCATTTCGGCTATTTATTTTATTCTTACTCGCTATTTTTTATTGCGTGTTGCCCAATCATTTCGGCTTTTTATTTTTTCTCGCTGCTTTTTATTGCGAGTTGCCCAATCATTTCGGCTTTTTATTTTTTTTATTTTTTACTCGCTGCTTTTTATTGCGAGTTGCCCAATCATTTCGGCTTTTTATTTTATTTATTTTTACTCGCTGCTTTTTATTGCGAGTTGCCCAATCATTTCGGCTATTTTGCATGCATAAATTTTTACTTGTTGCTTTTTATAGCAAGCTGCCCCATCATTTCGGCTATTTCGTATGCATGTGCGGCCTACTGGTTTTTCGCCGTAAACCTGGAATCAGACGCCGATTTCGGCATCAGCACCGCTACAACTGGGATATTGCCAGGAGCGAATCATCATCTGCTTCTGTCGATGTCGAACAAAGGTGGCTTAGCGACCAGGGTTAAGGTCCTGTCGACTAAGGCTTTTGACTTCATGAGCCGCAAGGGTCTCACAAAGGTATTTCTCCCTACAAGTCGTGAGGATCTCGTAGGTGTATTTTCTCCTTAGGAGTCGTGAGGATTCCTAAGTGTATGTTCCTCTGTAAGTCGTAAGGATCCTACAGGAGGGTTTTCTCCTTGTAAGTCGAGAGGATTTACAAGGGTTATGTACCATGCGAACATATCCCCAGTCATGGATGGGACTTGGTTAGGGAATGTTTTATTCGCGCCCGTGGATTGTATACAAGGGCCAGTATTGGACCACTTGTAGGGCAGTATCGGAAGTTGTGGGGGTTGCTTAAGCACAGGTTTAGGTCTCTGTAACTTAAGACTTTCAACTCTCATGAGCCGTGAGGGTCCCATAAGAGAGTTCTCCTTACGAGTCGTGAGGATCTCGCAAGTGTATTTTCTCTTTAGGAATCGTGGGGATCCCTAAGTGTGCTGCTCCCTTGTGAGTCGTAAGGATCTCACGCGGGTGGTTTCTCCTTACAAGGTCGAGGGGACCCTGTAAGTGTCTCTTGACGAGGTTGCGCATTTTCGGGTTTTTACAAACACTCGCCGGTAGCCCTGCTGTTTTTACTCACTGAGCCCTTTCGGGTTTTCATCCGTGCCCATTTCGCTCATGGACATACCGTTTTTTTTATTCTTTTTATTTTTATATATTTTTTTTACGAGGTCGCGCCCTTTCGGGTTTTCACGAACACTCGCCGGTAGCCCTGCTGTTTTTACTCACGGAGCCCTTTCGGGTTTTCATCCGTGCCCTTTTTGCTTATGGACATACCTTTTTTTTTATCTTATTATTTTTATGTGTTTTCTTTTTTTTTTATATCTCATCAGCCTAAAAGATGCTGCGGTAGTAGTTTAAAGACGTTTCGGTCTGCTATTAGTTTAAGGACATTCCGGTTCGACGTTTGCTGATAGAGTTTGAGCTTAGGAAGATAGCGAGCGGACATAGTCGTCGTCATCTACCATTGACCTAGGCTGTGGCTCATTAAGCATAGTATTTCTTTAGGAAGCGACCGTTTATTGGCCTGAAAGGCTTTTCGCCGTGCATGTCCATGAGTAGGTAGGCCCCACCCTGGTAGACCTTATCTATGATGTATGGGCCTTCATAGTTTGGCTCGAATTTTCCTCGCTTGGCGTGATTTGGGATCATAGGCCTTTTGACCACTAACACAAGTTCGCCTTGGCGGAATGTCCTTGGCCGGATCAATCTTTCATATGAGCGCATCATTTTTGCTTTATAAGCTTCCAGATTTTGCTGCGCTACGAGCCGGGTTTCATCAAGGGCGTCAAGCTCCTCAAGCCGAAAGTGAGCATTTTCTTCGTCCGTCAGTTCGTAGTGAACTGCCACTCGTAGAGAGGGTAACTCTATCTCGAGGGGGAGTACTGCTTCTGTATCGAACACCAACGCGTATGGCGTTGCGTTCGTGGCCGTCTTGAACGTAGTTCGATATGCCCAAAGAGCTTCTTGCAGTCTTTCGTGCCAGTCTTTCTTATTTCGGGACACCGTTTTCTTTATGATTTTTGTCAAGGTCTTGTTGAAGGCTTCAGCTAGTCCGTTGGCTCGCGGATTATAAACCGAGGAATATCTCCAGTCTATATTGTGCTGTTGCGCAAAGCGACTGATCTTGTGGCTTCTGTAAGCTGGCCCGTTATCGGAGATGATCCGTCGCAGAGTTCCAAACCGATATATGACGTGCGTCTTGAAGAAGTGGAGGATATTTTCCGTCTTCACTTCTCTTAACGGTACTGCTTCTGCCCATTTAGAGAAGTAGTCAGTTGTTGCTAGGATGAAACGATGTCCTCTAGACGATGCTGGTTCGACGGGGCCGACTATATCAGTCCCCCACATTTCGAATGGCCAGCTAGCCACCGTTGGGTGTAGTGGATTTGGATGCTGGTGGATGAAGTCCCCATGAATTTGGCATGAGTGGCATTGCTTTGCATATTCGAGGCAGTCCTGGATCATCGTGGGCCAGTAGTAGCCCATCCGTTTGATCTTCAACTTCATCTTTGGGCCTGCTTGGTGAGAACCGCAGAGTCCGTCGTGAACTTCCAGGACGACCTTTTTCGCTTCGTCAGGTCCTAAGCATCTCAGCCACAAAGAATCAAATGACCTCTTGTACAGAGTATCATTGACGAAGGCGAAAGACAGAGCTCGTTTCATGAGCTGATGTCTCGTGGATGCTTCTTCAGGCATTCGGTGGGACTTGAAGTAATCTATGAAGAATTCCCTCCAATCCTCGGTATTTTCCCAATCTTTTACTTGCAGGGTTGTCTCCTCATTCGCTCCTTTTTCTTCGGATGATTCCGGAGATATTTCTGCTGGGGCAAGCACCTGACGGCTTTGTACCACGATTCTAACGTCATCGAGGTTCTCGTCAGCCAATTCTTTAGCAAGCTTGGCCAACGCGTCTGCTTTGCTATTTTCCGCACGTGGTATGTTCTCCAAAGTGTAGGAGGGGATTTGGGTCAACAGCCGTTGCACTTTTTCGCCATACTTCACCAATTCTGGTTTGCATGTCTGGTAGTCGCCGTTTACTTGACTAACGACCAGTTGGGAGTCTCCATATATGAGGAGATTTTCAATTCCCATGTCGATGGCGATCTCGAGGCCTGCTATCAGAGCTTCATATTCGGCTTCGTTATTTGTCCTCGGCTCTGTTAGGGAGAACGCGTAGCGCATTATCCCTCCTTGTGGAGTTACAAAGATGAGTCCCACCCCCGATTTGATTATAGGGGTACTTTGTTTGCGCTTCTTCACGGAAGATGCTCCATCGAAATAAAGCTCCCATCGGGTATTATCACCGTCGATCGCATCAAACGCATGTTCGTCTGGAAGATCGCAGTTTAAAGGAGAGTCGGCCGGTATCGGGTGCTCAGCGAGGAAATCGGCGATGGCCTGGCCTTTCACTGCCTTGAGAGGTTGATACGTTATTGAGAACTCCATCAAGAGCATGGCCCATTTAGCGAGTCGTCCCGTCAATATGGCCTTTGACATCAAGTATTTAAGGGGGTCCACCTTCGAAATGAGACGGACTTCATGCGCCAACGCATAGTGCCTGAGCTTTGTTATCGCAAAGATCAACGCCGGGCAGTGTTTTTCAATGGGAGAGTAGTTGCTTTCTGCCCCCAGCAGAACTCGACTTAAGTAGTAGAGTGCTCTCTCTTTCCCTTGATCGTTCTCTTGTGCCCATAATGCGCCTAAGGAACCTTCGAGGGCGGTCGTGTAGAGAATGAGAGGCTTTCCCTTAAATGGAGCAGCCAACACCGGCGGGTTCTGCAGGTATTGCTTGATCTCATCTAGTGCGCTTTGGCATTTTTGGTCCCAGACGAACTGGGTCCCCTTCTTCATCAGGTGGCTGTAGGGACGGCACTTGCCTGAAAGATTGGCTATAAATCGCCGTATGTATGCGAGCTTCCCTTGGAGAGATCGCAACTATTTGAGAGTCCTCGGCGGAGGCATTTCCATGATCGCTTTGATCTTTGACGGATCTATTTCAATACCTCGGTGTCGAACAATGAATCCCAGGAATTTGCCTGAGGAAACTCCGAATGCACACTTGAGCGGGTTCATTTTTAAGTTGTATTGTCGAAGGCGTTGAAATACGGTCTTCAGATGCTCGAGATGTTCCTCGTATGATTTGCTTTTAACCACGAGATCGTTGATATAGTATTCGACGATTTCGTGTATAAGGTCGTCGAAGATCTTCGTCATGGCCCTTTGGTAGGTGGCACCGGCGTTCTTTAAACCGAAGGGCATCACCTTGTAACAGAATATTCCTAAAGGGGTCCTGAAGGCTGTGTGCTTCTGGTCTTCTGGATGCATTTTTATCTGATTATATCCTGACGAGCCGTCCATGAACTCATGAGTGGACGTATTGTCTATCATCAGTTCGGTGACTGGCACTGGAAAATCGTCCTTCGGACAAGCTTTATTAAGATCCCGGAAGTCTACGCATATACGGACTGTCCCATTTTTCTTCATCACCGGGACGATGTTGGCGATCCACTCCGGATATTGAACCTCCTGGATGAAGCCAGAGTCGATTAGCTTTTTGACTTCAGCATTGATACTCATTTCAAGCTCGAGCTGCATTCTCCTCGGCGCCTGTTTGACTGGCTTGATGTCCGGGGATATCGCCAATCTGTGTACAACAATTTCTGGATCTAGTCCTGGCATTTCGGAATAGTTCCACGCGAAGCAATCTTTATGCTGTAGAAGCACATCCTTTAACGCAGCCACCCTTTCTTCAGATAGCAGCTCGCTGATGAATGTCGGTCGCGGGTCATTTGCCGTCCCCAACTCAATTTTCTTGAGATTATCTGCAGTGGTATGGATTCCATTTTCCAGCTCTTTTGGCTCTGGCGGGAATTCTGAGATCACCTCATCGTTGCTGTTTTCGAAGCACCAGGGAAGGTCATCTATGTTCCCGGACTCTTCTTTTGATATCATTATCACGTGACAAGTACGGATTCGCTTCCAATCCCAATGCGGAACTGGTTCTTCTTTCGTGGCCTTGGGCTCGTGCTTCTGTGGCGGCACTACCCTCCAGTTGTCAGACAGAGCGAACTTGCCGAGCTGGTACTGATCTTCAACCCAATTTTTGAAGGTGAAGCAATCTTCGAGAGGGTGTCCTATCCCTCGGTGATAAGTGCAATAATTTGGGTTAGAGACTTCACCTGCTCGTTCGGGGTTTTTGGACTCCGGCAGTGTATGCATTTGATGTTTTAGAGCAAAATCAAGTATCTTCTTCGTCTTGTCCCGAGGAAACGAGTACGCTCGGCCCATTTTCTTCATAAGGGATAAATCAATAGCACTTGACTCCCGTTTGCGTGGCTTCTTAGCCTTTCTTTGTTGCTGTTGAGCGCCTTTTCGGCCTTTCGACTTATTTCTGCTTTTGCGTCGAGCCTTATTTATAACAGGTTGACAGGGAGCAGCCTTTTCATCTTTCACGGCCTGTTGGAAAAGGCGTTGCGTTCTGGCTTTCTCGTAGATGACCATTTCGCGGTTATGATCGTCTCGGACTTTTTGACCCGCTTCCCTTATAAGCTTGTCCATTTGTTCTTCGAACGACGGATTGGGCACTTTTGCATCCGGAACTTTCACTGGCTTAGGATTAGCGTCCTCCCATTGAGCATCCTCTTCTTCATCGAAGTCATACACGATATAGCAGCTGTTTAGTAGCTCTCGCTTCTTTGACCGGATGTATCCAAGTCCGATTGTCTCCATTTTCCCATTAGGCAGTTTGCGTTGAGTCCCGGGAACGTTCCAGACTTTGTCATATAACTTGGCTTTCCGAACGGTCTGCTTGAAGGATATCCCCTGGCGTTTCAGCAGCTTTTTCAAACCCTCCGTATAATATCTGGGAAGACGGATAGACTGAAGCTTGTCGAGCGTAGGATCTGCGCCATGCCAGATTTCTTTCTCCACTTTGGTTTCTTCAGAGCGGTAGAATAAAATTGCTTTCTCGCTCTCTCGCCTGGGAGGGATGTAGAATGTTTGTAGCTCTTCTACATTGTAAGTATTAAGTGCATCCAGTTCTTTATGGTGTTTAAGCGGCACTATGGCGACTTATAGACTTTGCTCTTCATCAGCAGACGTTCGTATTGAAGGTCGAGCAGAGAATACAACACGGATCTCATCTTCCGAGTCGCTACCAAAGATCAACGTAGGAGTGGACAGACCCGGATACACTATCTCCTCTTCCTCCTCAGTATCACTGCCGAAGACAGGGATGGTAGCGTTAGTTTTATTCTCCGGTTTGTGACACTTCTCCGTATCTACGAAATCCGGTAAGAAATATTTGGCGTCTTCATATTTGCGGACCTCGTTGACAGAGAACGGGTTCAGTTCTCCCGTCATGGTATACTCGAAACCATCCTTAAAATACTTCATACACTGATGTTGTGTAGAAGGGATGATGTTGTACTCGTGTAACCATGGTCGGCCGAGCAAAGCGTTGTAGCATGTCTTGGCGTCTATGACGTGGAACTTAACGTCCGTGACGAGTAGCCCAAAGCGTAGCGTCAGTATCACAGACCCAAGAGTTCTTGATGACTGGGAGTCGAACCCGGAGATGGTGATCTTGTCACGAGCAAGGTGCTGGACGCTCATGCAGATTTCTTTTAACACCCGCACGTTGAGGAGATTAACAGACGATCCATTATCGATCAGGATTTTGCCTATCTTTATATCATGGCAGTATCCTGAGACATAGAGAGGGCGATTGTGTTCGCACGTCCCAAGGAGAAGGTCTTCATCGCCGAAAGTGACATCGGCCGTGTGCACTTCCTCCAATTCACCCTTCATCTTTTCCTCGGCCAGGCATGCTTGGAATTGTTCCGGATCTTGGAGTGCCTTAATCAACGAATCTCTCGCCTCCTTTGATAACAAAAGGGCGTCAAGAATGCTGAGCTGTGAAGGCAGCTTTCTCAGATGCGCTAAGACGTTGTAATCCACCTTATTTTTCTTTGGCGGGTTGTTGGCGCTTAGCTCCTCCAGAACTTGGTCATCTAAGACGATATCTTCAGAGACCTTTTCTTTCCCTTTATCTTTTCTGTTTGAGGGTCCGAGATTCTTTTCAGGCAGCGTTCGATTCCGCAGCCGGATATTTTCGCAGACCTTTGGCTCTTCTTCTTTTCCCGAAGTGGATTCTTTAAAGAGAGGGGCCAGTTCCAGCTCTTCATCAGAATCGCTCCCGAATGTAGGCACTTATGACCCGCCGGTGTTAACCATGCGACAATTGCCGGTAGTTCTTTTAATCCCTTCGGTCATATTTCTTTGCTCTCGACGAGTTTTACGCTTTTCCCGCTTAAAGCGTTGTCGGTGAGCAACATATCCCTGCCACCATCTATTGAAAGCTTTGCACTCTTCGGTGGGGTGCGAAATCTTTTGATGATATAAGCAATAGGAGGGGTGCGTTTCCATTTCACCAGTGATGTTTCCTTCAGAGGATGGCAGCTTCATGCCCATTGATATGGCCTTAGCAAACTTTTTCCTCATCTTGAATTGACTTTTGTCGGTAACGGAGGTGTTTTGCTCCAGCGGGATCGTCTCAGCTCTTCCATCAAGTCGCTGGCGCTTGGCCCTTTCAAATATAGCCGTCTCACGTTCTCGATCAGCTTTATTTTTCAATCGAGCTTCGTTAAGGAACGCGTCAATCATTTCATCTGATAGCTCCGGAAATTTTGGTTCAAGATCTGCCCTCAGCGTTTCAGTGCAAGGAGTCTCCCCATCGTTCGTGATCGAATGGGAAATCATATGACAGCTCGCCACATATTCCTCGGGTTCATCCGATGAACTTTCTCCCTCATCTTCTTCTTGAAAGACGTGATTGAGGAACTCTTGGAGCGTAATGGGAGTCCGTGCCTTTTGGTTGTATTCATCTAGCGCATCAATTTGCTTTTGTAAGTCCGTGCGCTTGTCGCCAGGCTTCACGGGCTTCTTAGATTTCTTCTTCTTCTTTTTCGAAGATTTTGACGGCTGGCTGCAAGTGCTTAACCACCATCATCGGTCTTTGGAGTTGGACGTGGCTTCAACATCCCCTCAATGACCTGCGGTTCCAACGGGTTCTTCCACTTGATCGCTGGACATGTCTGAAGATCGTTTAGTATTCTCTTTGTCTTGGCTGATAATACAACCTCCCAAGGAGCTTCTTCAATGACGGAGCATGTTTCCCCCGGCGTATTCGTCCCCTTAGAGGTGTGGGGCTGCGGGGGATTCACCTTCCATTTGTCAGATAACGCGAATTTGCCCTGTCGGTACTGGTTTTCAAGCCAATTTTTGAAAATGTAGCAATCTTCGATCGGATGGCCTAGTACTCGATGATAAGGACAGTAGTTGGGCTCGTTGACGTCACTTGGTTGTAACGGACGTTTTGGATCCGGCAGATTTATGAGTCTGTTGCGTAACGCCAGCTCGAATAACCTCCTCGTTTTATCGCGGGGAAAGGAATAAGGACGTCCCATCCTATCCTCAAGGGGTACGTACGGGCGCATATTATTTTGACGAGCAACCGGTTTCGGGTCGCTCGGTTGTTGTTGAGCATTAGCGACGACGATCGCTTTTCCCTTCCCTTTGTCATTTCGGGAGTCCGGCCTTGGAAGAGGGGGTTTATGGCCCATCTGATCCATCTGCGCTAGCTTGTCGATCAAGGCCTGGAAGGTAGTTGGCTTGAAAAACATCATAAATTGTGAGATGGTTGCTTGCGGATCAAGGGTCCCCACAAACATACCCACCGCGGGAGCTTCTTCGATGCGCTGCTCGCACTTCGACCACAAGTTCCGCCACCGTATAGCATACTGAACCCACGTTTCGCCTGGCTTTACCCTGGCGTTAATCAGTGCTGTCATCGTGGTACGTTCACTGGCGCTTGCAAAACGCTGAGTAAACAGTAGCTCCATCTCCGCGAATGTTTTAATAGAGTCGTTCGGGAGTTCAGAGTACTGCTCGAACGCCGTATCCGATAAACTTCCAACAAACTGGCGAAGTAAAAGCTTGTCATCACCACCAGTATTGCCGCAAAGTGCCCTGAACTGGACAACATGCTGATGATGATTGCCCGTCCCTTTGTAGACATGGAACTTGGGAATTGTGTAACCGGGTGGGTATTTGATTTGATCGTACCAACTTGGATATGGCCGCCCCGTTTTTACGACTTGACCGGCCGCTTCGGTCGCATGATGAACCCGTATTTGTTGGGCGATGTACTCATCCAAATCAGTTTTGGAGATTGTATCCTCTTTAGCTGTCGATAGAGCTGGTGGAGGATTTGATGTCTCTCTCCTATCGTCTCCAAGGACGATCGGGGGCTCTTCAGCCGGAGGATCTTGTTGTATCATCATCCCTATCATGTCTTGGAAGAGGAGGCCCATACACTGTATGTTGGCTGCTTGTTCAGCAGCCTCTTTGTCCTTCTTCTCCAATATCCGATGAAGGAATTCGGTGTCGGTTTCTTCCTCCTGGCGCTCATCTGAGGACGTTTCAGGGTTCTCTTTTGGCCCGGTAAGTGCAGCCATAGCATTCATCATTTCTTGGAGCTTTTGCTGTTGCTCCTGTGCTTTGGTCACTGATCGGGTGAGCGGTCGATGACCCGTAGATATGCGGCTATCTTCTTTACCAGATGCCACGTAGACGGTATGAACTATCATGCCCCCTGACTTAGGGCGTTTGGGTTCACCATTTTTAACTTTTGCCGTTGACGCGGGAGTTTTCTCTGGCCTCCCTCTTTTGTGGGCCGTTGAGGTTGAAGGAACCGTTGATGGGGGCACCCTAGCAGCTGCTGTCCCCTGCTGTTTAATGGGACAGTCCTTGTCTTTTTCCACCTTCGCCTTTTTCTGGCGACGAGAGGAGTGACCTGGGTTAATCACGGAGTCTTGAACCCTCCGCCAAACTTTATAAATTTTTGAAGACAGCCGTTGAGGGGGCTGTTCTTGTTTTGTTTGCGGAACTCTCTCCACAGGCGGAGGAGATCTTTTCAGTGTAGCGGTTGGAGAATTCTTACATACCCTCCTCAGCAGTTCAAAGTTGTTCCCAGTTGGAATAGCAGCGTTGACTTCCACCACTGGAGCCAGTGGAGTTAGCCCTGAGGGGGAGTTGCCCCCTGTCTTCCTCACTCGTTGCCAATGGCGACGTCGAGCATGACGAGCCGTTGGGACTGGCTTAGAGATTGAGACATCTTCTTTTTGCCCCCTGTCTGAATGAGGCGCCGTGGGTGTTAACCTCTCAAAGACTGAGGTTGTCTTCTGAGGTGTGATATCCAACCTATCGAAGACAGATCCTCGAGCAGGGACAGGAGCAGGAATCGTCAGTCTTGAAAAGACTGACTCTTTGACAGGGGAAGCCGCCTTGACGATTTCTGAAGCAGCAGTCATTTCCTTCCTTGGGACAGCCAGTTTAGAGTTCTGATTTAGCCTGGTGAAAACAGAGGCTGTTGGTTCGGCAGTGGGCGACCCGTTGACAGGGGCCGTCGTAGCAGTGAGCCGGTCGAAGACCGACTTTTTGTTCACTTCCGGTGCAGGTATTGGCGCAGAGAAGCTTGTAGGTGTGATCATGGTCCTGAAGAACAGGCCAGTGGTGGCTTGGGTCACCTGGTCTACCGGCAGAGCGATGAAGGAAGCCGCTTGGGGCCCATATGCTACACCTCCGGAGGAGGTAGAGCGTCCATTGCAGGGGCACTTCGAGCAGTTGGTGCAGTTAGAGGCCATTGAATCTTGAGTTCTGCGCCAGGCAAAAGACCAAATCTTAGTAACTTGAAATCCGAAGGCAACCATTTAACAAACCGCGATTGGTTCGCGAGGACGACACACGAAGTGTGGAGTGGAAAGAAAAAAAGGTCCCACCGGGCATGCCAGAATTTGTTCCCCTTCGAATGGCGGCCTGAACTTTGCGTCTTGCCTAAGATTCGGGACAGCTGCTATATGGTTTTATCCGTCTACCTCTCCGAAGATGCCAAGTTGATTTATGACACCGTGTATCGGAGGTTTAGACGGATGCGGCCGATGTAGCAGACTTCGTCAGATTCCCCCTCCGGGTGAGGGGTTTTTGATTGTGGGGACGCTCTTCCCTGCAAGCGCAAGCCCCTGCAGTTAATTACGCTACCGAATCGCGATAACAACTTTCTCCTTCTCCAAAATTTCACTTCGTGTCGTGTGTGTTTGTTTTATTTGTGGTTGCCCGTGGATTGTATACGGAGACTGAGTAATGCCGTCGCCCGTAGGACGTGGATTAGTCCAAATCCGTATTTATTTAGATTTGGGTTTGGTGTTTTTAGTTTAAGAATACGTTAGCCTTATTGAGGCTAAAATCAACTTAAACTTCGTTAAGGATACGTTAGTCCTGTTTGAGACAAAGATCAACTTAACGTGGTGACCCATTTAATTATATGGTCGTCAGGACTCATCACCTCTCTGACATCGTTGAAGGATTACAACGATAGGTGTCAGAGGAGTTCAGAGATGTACCCTTGAACCAAAATCGATTTGAAGTTTTATAGTCCATTTAAATGTTTAAAGATACGTTAGCCGTATTTGGGGCTAAGATCAACTTAAACGGGACCGTTTAGATTCTGCAAAAGAGCATTTGGAGGCTCCATTGTTCCAATTTAGGGACATAGTGGTCCATAGGTAGTTTAGGGACGTTGCGGTCCATGCTCCAGTTTAGGGACGTGGTGGTCCATATTCCAGTTTACGGACGTGGTGGTCCATATTCCAGTTTGAGGACGTGGTGGTCCATATTCCAGTTTAAAGACGTGGTGGTCCGATATTAGTTTAGGGACGTTTCGGTCCGATATTAGTTTAAGGATGTTTCGGTCCACGAGTTTAAGGACCCCGCGGTCCATATACGTATGGTCGTTGGGACCCGTCACCTCTCTGACGTCGTTGAAGGATTACAACGACAGGTGTCAGAGGAGTTCGGAGATGTACCCTCGAACCGATAGTAAATTGATTTAAGAGAGCAATCTTGCTCAGTCAATTTAATTTAAGGACTTATGGCCAAAATTGGGCTAAGTCCAGTTGAAATGTTCAACATTTTATTTGCTTTTTCATTGCATTTCTTTTTTATTTTTATTTGGGCATTTCCCAGAAAGGATGCAGAGTATCAATTTGTTTTGGGCTCTGCCCTTTATAAATGATGCAGAGCATCAATTTGTTTTGGGCTCTCCCTTTTATAAATGATGCAGAGCATCAATTTTATTTAGGCTCTGCCCTTTTATTGCTTTGCAATTTATTTTGGCCTGCTTGGTCTTTTTGATTTGGGCCTGGCCCTTTTAGGAAATGCATTGCATTTATCAGGCGCTTTGCGCCAATCAGAGAGCGCAAGCGCTCGTGGTGATGACACGTGTCATGTAGCACAGTGCGCTGCGCTAGTGCGCTACCCTTGTGCTGCTGACACGTGGCGCGCTCTGGTGAGTTGCGCCAATCACAGAAAGCAAAGCTCTATTTCAAAAGCGCATAGCGCAAATGGTTCAGGCGCTGACACGTGGCGCTCTCTGGTGTCTTGCGCCAGCCCAAGAGCGCAACAGTGCAGATTTATAAGTGCAAAGCACTATTAATTTAAGAATCTTTTAGATTCAAGAACAGAAGTGCAAAGCACTGTTAGATTTCTTGATCTAATTTAGATCAAAGGAAAAGATAAGTTTTTTCTTATCTTAAAGAACCAAAGGTTCATGAAAAAGTGCAAAGCACTATTTTTATTTTATTTATTCATTTTATTTAGTTATGTTTAAAGATCAATGATCTTATTTTTAGATCACTGATCTGTTCATAAGAGAATTTTCCCTTCTTTCAAAGATTTTTACCTTCTGTTGTTCTTGAGGAGTTCTCAAGAGTTCTCTTCTCTCTTTTTTTTAGAAAGATGTTCATGCCTTTGAATTGAGGTCTGGGGTCTTTTTTATAGTGCTCATAAATTAGTTAAATTTGTTAAAGAGATCTCTCTCTGAGTGATTTGGGGAATTTTCCCCATCGTTGGATCTTTGATCCAGGGGCTTCTGTTTTACAGAAGAAAATCTTCTTATTTTAACAAGAACAGAAAGATTTCTTTAAAATCTTAATTCTGTTTGGCGCAAATGCCCCAGCGCGTGACACATGTCACGCAGCGCAGCGCAACTGTGCTGACGCATCTGCGCTGACACGTGTCGCGCAGCGCACAGCGCAGCGCACAGCGCAACTGCGCTGACACGTGTCGCGCAGCGCAGTGCTTGCGCAGCTGAAGCGTTGCTTCATTTAATTTTGTTTAAAACAGAGCTTTGCTCTGATTGGGTGCGCTGTCTTGGGCGCTGCGCTGATGCATTTGCGCCTGACACGTGGTGCGTTGCGCCCGGGATTTGAAGCGTTATTTCAAAATTTGAATTTTGAATTTCCAGCAGAGTTTTGCTCTGATTGGGGGAAGATGAAGCGTTGCTTCATCTCCCGCCTTGGAATTTGAACAGAGCTTTGCTCTGATTGGGGTAAACAGGGGCGATGGTTGATACCATAACCATTGGTGTTTGACATCTACGATTGTACACAAATGCTCATTAGAGAATGGGTACACCGAACAGGACTCGCCGAGAACTCCTAGATGGTATTATACCCATCGTCAGATAGCAGTTCTCTGGTGACACTGGTACATGTTAGTTTGTAGACCCAAGATCGTCATAGTGTCTTGTGTGGTTCCCATTGTGCTTTGATTTCCTTCCTACCACGGCTCAAAGGAGTCATGCAAACAGGTGGATTTTGGGTACAGTCCCGAGTCACATGGAGGCAGTGAGCGATAGGAGGGGTTTCATCTCTCCCGGTATTGAGAGTTGATGTTGTGATATGCTCGATTGGCTATAACAGTAAGTCCTTGACCAGGGCTGATGAGATTTACTTGTAAGTGTTATCAGTAGTTTCTCGAACCGTTATAGGCCAAACATCGGCATGCCTTATCAAGTTACCGGGGTCTGACGATTCTACCCCTAGACTCGATATGCGACATATCAAATAAAGAGACTGGACTGTACGGTAAATGTTACTTATAGGCTTCATATGAGTTTATACAAGCTTACTTGTTGATCTTCTAATCGCTCAATAACCGGGTAGCCGTTACGTTCAGATAGTACCGCTGACGGCTTATGGGTAACTGAAGTAATCATTACCTACTGCTGGCGTATTGACGAGTCTTTAGAGTCCTACAGAGAGGTTTCCTAGTTCAAGCAAAATGAAATAGGGCACATATGCTGATATGTGCGGGAGCCTGATTAAATACGAGTATGTGATACCGTATTCTAATCTGACGACTTTTGATATCAGTTAGGTTATATGTGATATAACCGGATTATTTGATTTGATAATTTGATATACAGATAAATGATATTAGTCGGTTATATATGATATAACCGGATAATTAAATCAAGTGTTGATTTAATAATTTGATATATATTTTCTTCTCTTAATATATATATATATATGAGAATAATGGATGAAAAAGGCCATAGAAGGGAATTTCCTCCTATGGCGTCGAAAAAATACACTCTCTCATTTTTTCCGACGATCGGCACCCACCATCTTCATCGTTATCATCTAAGATGTGGGTACACCAAATTTCATGTGATTCTACAACTTTTTCACCGTTGATTTAGTGGGTTCAAAATTAACGGTTTACCGACAATAGAACTTTTTACATTACTAAATCGACGGTGAAAAAGTTGTAGAATCACATGAAATTTGGTGTATCCACATCTTAGATGATAATGATGAAGATGGTGGGTGCCGATCGTCGAAAAAAATAAGGGAGGGGGTATTTTTTCGACGGCATAGGAGGAAATTCCCTCCTATGACATCTTTCCTCCATTATTCTCTCTCTCTCTCTCTCTCTCTCTCTCTCTATATATATATATATATATATATATATATATTTGGATTTTCTAT
Source organism: Agapanthus africanus (assembly GCA_030015575.1). Classification (NCBI taxonomy): domain Eukaryota; kingdom Viridiplantae; phylum Streptophyta; class Magnoliopsida; order Asparagales; family Amaryllidaceae; genus Agapanthus; species Agapanthus africanus. Next base: position 278,494,606 of record JASDDO010000004.1, on the reverse strand, counting down.
TTTGAGAAAATAGAAAAAAGAGATGGAAATTGGAGAGATGTTTGTGGCATGGTGTAAAGTATGGCTCATGTATTTTTTTATTAGTTTGCATTCACTATTGAAGTATGGTTGGATTTTATATTATGATATATTCCATGCTTCAATAAGTGAAGGGGATATGAGCCATTCTCCACACTTGAAACCCTAGCTCTTTTCCTTAGCTCTCTCCATTTTCTTCTTCTCCTTCCTCTAAGCCCTAACTCTCACAAGAGTTGTGAACCCTAGGGCTTTAGAGATTTCTAAGTGAGCTAAAACACCTACTTCATCATCCTATCCTAGATTAGCCATTTAGATTAGGGAGTTTCCTTCACTAATGCATGATTAGTGAAGAGGTAGCTTGACCTAGAGAAGCTTTAAAGTGGATCATCTTTGGCCTCAAAGATCGCGAATCAAGCTTGTTCATTTCTTCAAGTGGAGCTAAGAGGAGTCGTATGGACTACTAACCGGAGCTTGAGAAGAGAAGGACTTGGTCTACAAAAGTTGTATTTTCATCACTTAATTATAGATCTTTTTTTATGTCACGACCCGAAATTTAGTTCGTGACCGGCACTTAAATCACGCAACGTCTAAAGGCGCAACGCAAATTAAGTAAGCCGAAACCCAGAAATCTAAACCTTTTAAAGAAAATAAAAGATGTGAAGTTTTGAAATAAGAGTATGATGAAATCCAAAAGTTTTCTTAAATGGATAGATAATGGAACATGAAAATGCAAGTGGATTATACTAGTTGAAAAACATGTTTCGTCTTTTTAAAAATTTGGGCAACACCTCCTTTGTATATTTTGAAAAACCACATATACATAACAACAATAAAAGTATCCCCAAGCGGGAGCTAGCTCTTCGCCAATCGGCGGAATCACAACCAAGCAAGTCAGAAATATATGTATACGACGCCCAACGACGAAGATCAACACAAAAGGATAATGAATAAAGTAAGACATCAAACCCACCAAGCGAACATATAACCCATCGCTCTAAGTCTCGCAACCACAAGTCGTGCTAAGTCTTACTACTTATACAAATACTAGTTTTTGATTGATGGAGTTACCTAGATACAACAGGAATAATAATACAAGAGTGGGCACGATCCAATATGTCCCACCTACCATAGAAAGTCACTCGAAAGCAAGCTGTGTGCCAGCGATACCGCTACTGATCCATGCGGTCAACCTGCAAGAACTGTGGCACAACGGGGGTGAGTTGCCAACTCGTGAGTAGAAAACATCAGCAGGTAGAAATCGAATAAAACAACGACTCCTAGGTCAACTATATCATAAAGGTAATACTATGATATCTAGGGTGACCGTATCTGCATATATGCCAACAATATAATCAATGCATGTATGCATGTGGATATCATCCAAGTGTCCATCAATGACACAATAACATCATGGAACATGAGTGTCCAATATCGACACTCGAAACATCATGAAAGCATATGCATGTAAATATGAGGATATTAACCAACGTGTGTCCATCAATGACACATCAAAATCATGGAACCTGAGTGTCCAACATCGACACTCGAAACATCATGAAACCCGTGTCCAGCATTGACACGTAAATCCTCGTATCTCGGGCTCTGTCAGTTCGGATCGGCCCATATCATCTCACGACTCCGGTCGGTATCCTCCGGATAACCGCCGAGTCCAAATACTATCACCGGTAGGTAGTGCTCCCCTTCCAGGCTCACCGCCTAACTATATGAGTCTTCTTGCCCCGAGGTACCTCACCGGGTCCACCATGTACCCGCAGACGGTGCCTACCGCTCCTCGAATCGGGTTTCACATACAATCTCAGAACCGAGAAAACTCATGGTGGACATCTCGAAATATCATATTAAGAGAAACCGGGTTTTCTAAACAATACATACTTTCTTTTGAAATATAACCACGGTTTTCAAATCCAGAATCTTATGAAAACAACATCTCAATGCGTATAATCATAAAGCATGATGTATGCAAACATAGAACATAAATGTGAGCATATCATGCGACATGGTATAGTGATGTGAGCATAGCAAGTATATCATGCAACATAGCATAATGATGTGAGCATAGTAAGTATATCATACCAATAAGTCAGGTGACAGTACTGAACAATTAAGAGTAATAGCATGATGTGGCAATTCTACTGTGTAAGTGACATAGCAATTATCGATGATGAAAGTGTGTGAGCCGGCAATCTGTGTAAGTGTAACATACGCATCATCGATAATTGTGTAGGTGTACTAGCACATGTATATATAATGCAATGAGAATATCATGAACGTAGTATAAAGTACATCGCCAGCGAAATGCTATAAGGTATACATATCTATAACATATCCGAGTCGGTGAATCTATCAATCGGCATCCATCCTCACAACATCACGTACGGTATAATTCTCGTATGGCATCCTCTAGTCCAGAGTATGGATCAATCATCTGGTAAAGCATCGCGTGCGGCGACAACAAACAGAATAGAGATTCTATCGACCTATACAACAATGAGAGTACGGATCTAAAGTCTCGTACGATATCTTACTCATCATTCACATAATTATATATATATACCTATATCTCAGGTCACATCCGTATCAATCTCATATCAGGGGACCGACAAAGGTATCAATTATCTCATATCGCCTCGCATCCGCAACGACATATCAAACCAAGTCATCATATCTCATCGTATACTCTTTTCATCACATCAATATAATCTTATATACATTATCTTATTTTACCGATCTCGTAACACATCCATCTCAATCTTATCATATTCATCGATCTCATGTCATATCCTCGTACATGTCGTTTCATATCTTATATCAATCATATCCGCTCGTTTTATCTTATCTCATCGCCTACTAACTCTTTTAACCATATCCATAAGTTTCTCACATGGTTTCATCCAACCATATTCTATATATATTGGTTTCCATTATAATGTGCGGGGGTGCTATACGTCATCCACCCGACTTCCCCCATAGATATAAATCTACTCACCTGCGGAACTCCTTGTTCGCTGTAGTCGATGTGCTTCGTCGTCTCGGAAACCACGCGAAGGTACCTACAATCAATACACAATCGAAACGCTTATTAAAATCCATTCCGAAATCCGATACGGCACACGAATGGCCTATAGGTTAGAACCTATAGCTTACGCCTGCAAAAACAATCAAACAACCCTCGTCGTTGACTTAAAAATATCCAACGACCAAATACAATATCAAATCCCAAAACCAAGAATTCCAATATCGGAAAACATAGCCAAAACCAACCCAATATGCTCCCAGATTTTAGCTCGGGTTAATTGAGACTAAACAAGCAAGTACAGGGGATAGGTTATAGGGATTAGGAGCTACAGACAAAAATCCAACACCAGAACCCACTGGAAATCCGGAGACATCACCATAAAACCCGAGCTCGCCGGCCATACTAGAGGGAAATGGGCTCGTATTTGGGTGGTGGTCTTCTGGTCGTTTTTCTAGGTTTATTGACTTGCTAGATTTTCTTGAAACTACCCCGGATAACTCCAGATACCCTGTAGGCTAACAAACCCCACAAAACCGACACGGGACAATATCTAAGTTCGTATTTTGGTGCTAAACTCGGATTTTGGCCAGTAAAATAGCACTAAGGGTTAAGCAAACACCCACTACAGATCATAATTCCACACAATCACCCAAACTCTCTCTTTGAATTTCAAAACATCACTAATCTAACTAATACAAACTCTAAACTAACAATATGATAAACTAAACACAATAACTTAACTAATAGTCTAGAAATATAGCTTATTTGGCAACTCAAGAATTTTCTTGAATTGCTCAAAGTTTTCAAAATCCAATTTTGAAAGGTCCAAAATGTCGAGGATAAGGTAGGGATCATTTTTAATGAAGAGAGTAGGGTTTTAAAGAAGGAATTGAGATGATACAAGGAGGTGAAGGTGGAGGAAGCAAGAGGATGATGAGGTTGAAGAAAACAAATCGAGGGGAAATGAAGGGCAATCCTCCCTCTCTCTCTCTTATCCTCCCTCTCTTTCTTATTCTCACCCCCTCACAAGCCCATGCCTCACTCTCTCTCTCTCCAATAATTCTCTTTCTTATCTTTTCTTTTTTTCTTTTTTAAAACCAAATATCAACAAATACCAATGAAACAACATACAACCAAATGCAACATGTCATGGTGCACTAACCATGGAAAAATATAGAAATACGGATTTGGCATAACGCGATTAGTAGTGCACTAATCAATTTTTATTTAAACTGCATATAATTAATTATAAAAATGCCAAATCCAATAAATATATTTTTAAATGAATAAATCATTTTAATCTCCAATTATTTCACAAATATTGGTATATATTTGTACCATTTTACGAAAACCCCAAATTCGCAAATCGGGTAGTTTTCGCGAAGTATATTATTTTAATATTAAATTCCAAAAATAATATTTTATATTTTCTGAAATATTATTCTTTATCATATCTTAAACCCTAATAATCTAGTTAGATTCTTGATTAGTGTAGCTTAGCATCCTAAAAATTTTAAAATTGCATACTTGAAACTTGTGTAGACCGTGTGGTAGTGCTAGAAAACACTTTCAATACATATATTACCGGGAATGATTAAAATATAACAAACACGTTAATGCAAAATTTCTTGGAATTAGATGTCCGGTCATCCCATTCTCGGAAATGTAAGAATTCCCAGTAATCTTCCGTTCCATATAACAAGCCCATCCTATTTCTAATCCTAAGGGCCATTCGTAATTTTCCTTCTCAAATTCCCTGATGCACATGTCCCCCTTTTTTTTGTGGTGTGGTCCAGAACTGTAGATATTTTAGTACTTATAAGATATTTTCCTTTCAAATAGGACAAAATGTCACATTTCTCTACGCGGATTACGATTATAATATTGAAGATTATTGCATTTATGTTTTAGCACATGATCAAGACGGTCAACAAGATTATTCGAAATTTTGAAAATAGTGAGAATGAACATTTTAACCGCCATGGTACATGATTTGAGATTCACATTGATCAAAGTATAAGGAATTGAATGGAAATACTAGAAAGCAAGGCTTGAGCAATAATAGGAAAACCTTGACATTACAAGGGCTTGAGCACCACAACCAAACACTAATAGCAAAATTTAACATACAATCTAACCTTTTAAATAAATCACCAGACAAAATTAAACATTAACTTCTTAAATTGTATACACAACCCCCCACCCCCCCTCACTCTTAAAATGTCATATACTTCGCTGATGGCTATCGATAATGATAGTTTTGAGCCGTCCTATTGGCCCCATCGCCCCTTTCAACGTCTGTCAACAGCAAAAAACAGAAGAAGAAGAAGAAGGAATTAGACAAGTACCCTCTATGTAATCAGCAACGAAAAGCATTAACAATATACCTAATCAGACATCAGCCCAAGCTTATTGGACTTCGACGTCTCGTTAGTATTGCATAAAAGAACATTTTTAACAAACCATCGCATAGCACAACAATGTCGGGAAAAAAAATATACATGAATCACTTCAAGAACAGATAAAATGTGAGCCTGACTATCATATATAAAATGTGGCTTCTCTTCTGCTAGACTTAATCCGATGCTCAAGCCTTGCCGCTACCAATTTAATGGCCCAACGTATAAGATCCATCTTATAGTTGAATTATTTTGAACATGATAGCTCATGAGCCATGCTCCCTAAAATCGTCCCCTCCTCGAATATGTACAATCATTCTCAAATAATTTTCATAGATAAACTTACGGTGACTGATCCAAAATGGTGGAAGACACAAACAAAACTACTTTCCATTACAAATAATAATACACTATTGATGGCAACACCTGAATGATTTAGCTAATATGCTAACCGAATAGATATTTAAAATTACATATTCAGAGAAATATCATAATATTTGAGATGTGCATATATCAGAGCCGAACGAAAAATGAACTTGAAGATTAATATCTATCCAAGACTGGCAGGATCGTCATTTAATAGCTAGCGGAACGAAATTCGACATACCTCATAATTGTTGCTCAGGGACCACCTAAGTTCTCGTTGCCATCGCTTCCCCAAAATGACAAGCCCTGTCAAAGCAGAAGCCACGAAGATATACCGAAACGTGTTTGCTACTTTCATGTGATGATACAAAGACGATGCATCCTTCCGCCGCGCCTCATGAGGGTGGACTGATCCATCATTATCTCCTTCACTTGACTTAGTATTTTTACTATGAGGAGAATTAAGATCCTTTTTAGGAGAATCGCCAGGATTGACAAAGTCCGTGCTTTCATGATCAGGAGTTGAGTAGGGACCTTGCAAGTCTTTTCCTTCGGCAAACTTCGCTCCTTGAAGGAATTTGATTTCTCGACGATCATCGTCGCCCTCATATTCTTTATCAGCAGATAGTACAGTTTTGGCCTCAGATATGTTGAGTATATCATTGCAAAGAGGCTCTATCGGAAGATTCTCATGCTCGCTTGGTGGGAAAACAAAGCGACTAGATATGAACAACGGAATCGAAGGCTCTTGGCTGCTATTATCCATATCATTGTTATTTGGATCAATCCTTTCTTTGTCAGCTGCGTCGCGCTACTTCCGAGTCTGCCCCACGATTTGGAATAACCTCGCCCTCTCAAAAAACACCTATATCGTCCATATCGTCCAAACATTGAAACTTTCATAGTATAAGAGCAATGCAGCGACGAGTTATGTAAAGTTATGTACTGCTTATAAAATCCACAAATCAATCATGATCATACGCTCAGTTGATAATCAAGGAATAATGTATGAAGAAAGATTCAAGCACTTCTATAATTCATGGCTAAACATTGGGAGGAAAATTATATATAACTATATGAATCAAAACAACTCTCAATATAACTCAATATTTTCCTACACCTAGTTTAACAAAGCCCCATTCAATCAGTCAGGATCAGTGCCAAATATTCAAATCCAAACAGATTGAATCAAAACCCTAAATAGCCAACAAAAATATTAAAACAAATACAGAAAGCCTCGAACCCAATTGAATTGAAGAAAATAATGCTTAAGATTATTACCTCTAATCTTAAGAAATTGTAATCGAATTAAAGAAAATATATTGTATAGGGGATCCACGAGAGGGTTGAGTAAAATGAAGATGGAGAGATGGATGAATCAAAAACCCTACACTTTTTGTTTCTGCTAATAAATATCTTTATTTAGAACAAGAATATATTTGGGGGTGATATACGGGAACATGTAAGATTTTCTGTTTCGAATCTGATATCCACAAAACTTATTTTATTGATGGGTTAATTGCTAAATAATACCCTCATATTTCATCTATATTGCACTTACATATTTTATTGATTTTTCCGCTGCACTTATATATTCTGAAGTACAAATAATATCCTCAAGTAGACAAATAAGGAGAAGGAAGAAAGGGGATCTTGCTGATTTAATGGCCGAAGTAGACAAGGGAGGAGGAAGAAGAGGAGAACGAAGCATGAAGGAACCACAAAAGATCCTTTTTGATTTTTGTGGATCGGAACCCTAACCCTAGATCGATCGAAACCCGAGGTTTGAGATTGGCTGCGATAGACTTTTTCGATCTGCATTAGGAGTAGGGTCTGGGATTCCTTGCCGGATGGCATAGTGGTCGATCTTGATGAGGCTTGGAAGAAATGAAAGGAAGACTTAGGGAAGAAAGGGGCATCCATGTCATTTCACATTTTTAGTGTGTAAAGCGCAAATTTATACTTTGGGGTATATAAATGCAGCGAAAAATCAATAAGGTATATAAGTGCAAAGTAGGTGAAACATTGCGGTATTATTTAACAATTAACCCTTTATTGATAAAAATAATTTACTTAGAGTTCAAGGTATTTACTGAGTAATTGAGTAAATTACTTAATAATAGCTCAATGTTTCATCGCTTTTGCGTTTTAATAACTATTAAAAAATTTCTCTAACACTAATAGCGTGATATATTTCATTGTTAGCACTTTGCTACTTTAAGTATTTACCATCAGCTTTATTTTGCGTCAGTTTATACCTAGCACATGTACATAATAAATTGTCGAAATGGCTCGCAATGATTTAACCGATGCAAAACAGACATAACAGTAAAAACAGATGCTAGCAAAGTGTTCATGGAGAAATACATTGCAACATTAAAGTGTTGAGAAAAAACTATAAGGTATTGAAAGGCTGTGTTGCAACATAAAGACATTATTAAGCAATTTACCCTATTTGGCAACTTAAGTTCCGAATATACACTACTATTTTTATGATGTTAATATATACCCATATGCGGCGCAAGCGTGAAAAAGTCGATTATATGAACCTTAGAACATGTAAAGACTTTTGTTAAACCTTTTCGATTAATTGTAAGACCCCGGGATGCCCCCCCACCCCCCTCCTCAACTACTTATAATAGTTGAGATATAGTAAAAATTGATGAGGACGTGATAATTGTTAGGACTGTTCATGGTATGATATTTGGTAGTTGTTAAACTTTTTATAATTATTTAAAACAGGTAAATAATAATAAAAATATATTATTGCTAAATAAGAGCTAATCAATTAGGTTAACCATAACTAGATCATAGCAAGTGTGATGCACATGAAAATAACTTTTAGTAATTAAGGGTGAAATCGGGCCAGGTTGAGCTGGTTTTTAACAAATTTTATACCTAACCCGAAAATTAAAACCTAAACCCAAAACTCGTCCGAACCAGACGGGTTTACAACCAGTTGGTTTTGCAGGTTTTCGGGCTTTGCCTAGTATAAATAATCAAAGAAATTGAAATTATAATAGTTAAGATGAATTCTACAAAATAATATATATCCAAAATTTATAATTTGATATAACCATATAGTTTATATATGGTAGATTTATAGATTACATTAATTAGACATCATGCAATAAATTACAATATTCACATTATAGTTTTTGAAGTGAAATATATTGAGTCGGGTCCGATATAGGAAGCGAGCTTGGTTCGGGCCAGATTTAGGGTTTTGGCGGACGGCTTTAACACTAAACTCATACCAACCCGAAATTTTTTCATCTAATTTTCCACCTGGATCGGGTTCGAACGAGTATGGAATGTCTAAAAAATCCAGAAAAACAGGATCGGGTCGGGTCCTGATGAAAACCAACCCGGCTTTTAACCCTACTTTTAATATCGTAAATCAAAGAATGATCGTCTAGTCAAAAAAAATCTATTGTAAATCAATTTAGGTTTTAGTTTCCTTAAAATACGTAACCTTTTAGCTAGTTTTGCTGCATTTTAAACATAAATTACAATGAAATCAGGGGTTAAAATAGAATAGATTTATTTTTTTGAAATTAACTCCATCGACCTTGCGATCTCTCGTTGAAGAGAAAATCGGTACGAATTGAGCTAAGCCCAGTTGATTTATAGAATAGATTTAAATAAGTTAAGAATGTATATAATAATAAATTTTAGCTTTTATGTGTAAGTTTCCATTTTCCTTTTCCTGCTTCTCGAGGAGAGAGAGATTTGGAGGGGGGGAGGAGGGGAGACTTTTCAGAACTTTGGGGTGCTGGCCGGGGTGGGGAGTGGGGTGGCATCTCTAAAAATCAAAACAATGTAGAGAAAATTTTGACCAAGTTATTAGAAAAATGAAATAATGCCACATGGAATAATCTAATTATAATCTTTATCTTTACTGTTATAACTAAACTCTTTAGATGATGATGTCATTATTACACCATTTTATAAAAAAAAAGAGGAAAAATGTCATTGCCTTATGCTTCACCATAAGGTTGTCCACATCATTTATAGGAAAAAGACAAAAGAACATCCAGCCTATCTCTCTCATACCTCCCTAGAAAAAAATCAAAAGAACACCCAACTCATCTCTCTCTCTCACACACACACTAACCAAACCCACCCCCTACTCACTCAAAAAAAGATGTGCACCTAAACTAAGAAAAAATAATCTTTTTTTTATTAATACTTATAACATTTTGATTCCTTTTATCTGGCGTCAAAAATTTATATTCTTCACGATTTTTTTCAACGATCGGCACGCATCATCATCATCTTTTATCATGTAAGATGTGAATACACCAAATCATGTGATTCCACAACTTTTTCACTGTTAAATTAGTAATGTAAAATGTTCTATTGTTAGTAAATCGTTAATTTTGCATCCACTAAATCAATAGTGAAAAAATGATTGAATCTCATGAAATTTGGTGTATCCACATCTTATATGAAAAAGATGATGATGATGGGTGCCAATCGTCGAATAAATTTATGGAGGGTATATTTTTTCGATGCCATAGGAGAAAATTCCCTCTTATGTCACCTCTCTCTCTCTATATATTTATAGATTGATTGATTTTATTTTTCAAGTAATTATCCAACCCAATCTATCTTTTACAGGCCTTTGGCCTTCTCTTTGATAAAGTGGACACGGATCTTGGTAAGCAGTATGACGGTGGGCCTTTTTTTGGCATATGTATTTGGGAATAATATAAATTGTTGAATGTTCATGTGAAAATGGGAGTTGGTACAATTATTTATGCAAAGGATAAGAATTTGAGGGTTTTATTTGATAATTCAATTATTGTAATGCAAATATATGATTGTGGGGTTTATTTTGCCAATATCTAAAATCATGTAGTCATATAATTAGTCTTGTAATCCATTAGCCATAATCTCCCATCCGAAAAGGGCACATGACCAGCACAAGAATTACATGAAGTCAAGTGGACCCCATCGTAATCCAAATAAGGCAAAACCAGAAATCTAAACCGTATATATAAGGAAATAGATAGTAATAGGCATATATGAAGTTTTAGAAAAAATTTATAAAATGTAAAGCTTATTTCAAAAGATTGTTTGAAAAACGGACAACACTTCCTTTGTAAATTTTGAACAAAACCAATACAATGATAAGTATATAACAAATATCTCCATATACGGGTGCTAAATCAACGTCCAAACGGCGGAATCACAAAACCACGTAGTAATATATGGCGCCAAACGGCGAAGGATCCATAAACGAAAAGTAAACAACATAAAAATATATCAAGTCGACTCCACATGAGTCCGACAACAACAAAATATACAACTTTAAGGCTCGACAAAACTAGATTTGGTCTTTGATAGAGTACTTTTAGATACAAATAGGTACAAGACAAAATTCGATACAAAAAGAAACCCACCAACTCAAATATGTGCAACCACGCCCAAAAGATGGCAAACATGCCCAAAAAGCCGCTACGGATCCAAGCGGTCAAACCTGCAAAGAACTATGGTACAACGGGGGTAAGTTGCTAACTCGTGAGTAAAATTATATTAACAAGCTAGAAGTCGCATGGATAAGCGGTGAAACAACTAAGTATGATAAATATTTATATCAAAGAGGATAAATAAGCACGTGTCGAAACTACAGTTCGAGTGATGAAATTTAAGATAAAGTGCTCTTATGTACAACTCATGTACCGCTATTCTAGCATGTGGAATATGAATTTGTGTGTAGTTATCATGTCAATATCAAGTAATCAATATCTGGCCCGGTACGGACACAACATAACCATAAGTATCCGAAAGCATGTGAGTCACGGGAGTAAATACAATACTATGCAAAACAAAACGCTAACAATCATCAATCGTCGATAACTCACTGCATATACATATACAACGGTATCAAATTATGTAACGACCCTAAAATTCCTATACATTCGCGTATCATTTCTTTAATAAAATATTACAATTATTTATTTTTGGTATATTTTATTTTCTAGTAAATATATTATTTTATCACTTCATCTATTTTATCCATTCTATAATTTTTCAAAATCCAAGCCAAGACAATTCCATTTGATTTCTTTCTTTTCTTTTTCTAAGCCTATTTTCTTTTCAAGTAACAGTATATATTTAATTCTTATTAAATATATGCATGAATAAACTTATAGCTCATTGGATAATTCCTTGGATTGTTATTTCATAGGTTATAAATTCAAATCCTCATTCTTGCAATTATTGTTTATCAATTTTTATCTTTCTCATAACCTTGAATTGAGACCTTTTATTTCATCTTCCTTTTAACTCCCAAAATAATTAGAATGGTTAAGAGCTATAATTTATTAGAATTATTGTGGCCATAAACCATTTTTCATATGTCACTCCTTTTTCTTTTCTCCATCACATATTTTTATTCATTTCACATCTCCCTCTTCATCTAAATTTCTCGAAGAAGAACATGAAGAAATTCTCAAGAAGAAGGTCTCGCTAAAAACACGAGAGTATCGGTGGATAGACAAGCCTGGTGACAGTACCGGCTTGTGTATGTAAGTTCCCTTCGTTTCTTCTCCTCCTCTTGTTGAATCATTCTCATCTTGTCATGTCTCCACTGATGTCCATACTTGCTAACATCATATGTAAACTCCTTATTTAGAAAACGCATATAAAATAAATAGATAATCTAATAGTTAATTTTGTAAACTTATTTACCTTCATGAATATAATACATTTTTAATTAGTAGTGATTATCTTGTTTCATGTTTTAGTAGTTATGAAAATATGTGAATCGTATAATTCTATATTGCATACCATCACATAACGCGATCGTTTATTTAAAACAAAAGAAAAACGTTTAATGGTTTTTGTGTAGAATCTTTATTAATCTTTTATATCGATTTTAGTATATATATCATGACGGATTCGTATGCTTGTCTGTATGCCTTTCATAATTTATAGCTCGCTATTTTTATTTTATTTTATTTTATTTATATTTAGTTTTAGAAGAAAATGAGGCTTCAAATAAATACCATGACCTTGTCAATCTCAAATATCACTTTGAAGAAATACTTTTACTTTCAAAATATTTTTTAGAAAATCAATCTTGACTTCCGGACATTCTAGGAAAATTAGATTATATATTAGATAGAATTTCACGTCTACAGTAAAAATTTCAGATCTAACCGCATAACGGTTTAGGTGTTATGTAGTTTTTTTTATTCATTGTTTTTAAAACTAGAAAACTGCCAATAAAGGTCTTTTTCGAGAGACCATAACTCTATAATAGTTGATCCAAATTAAGTGTTTTCAGATGTTCTGAACATCTATATCGAAAAACATAGATTTTCTTAGTTTTAAGTTTTTACTGAAAATCGATGTAAACTATAGAAAATCGCGTTACAATATTAAGAGACGAATCTGAACAGAATTTGTCCTGATTCGCACACTGTTTTAAAATAGGACATAACCCAAACTCCCGATGTTCGTTCATGACAAACTTTTGATGTGTAGATGCACAATTGACAGAACTATAATTTCCTTTATATTAGATTACTTAGAAATGCATGAAACAATCCATAATAATCTTTGCAATACAATATATAGTTGCTCTCCAGAAATCTGAATTTCTGTTTTTAACGCTGATATTAAAATGATCATAACTAAAACTTCAGAAATCCAAATCACGTGAATCTTGGTGTTTTGGATAAGTATATCAAAAGGCCTAAAATTTTCTAATAATTTTTGTTACCTGAAACCCGATGGAAATTAACTTAAACTGCGTTTTAAAAATGTGTGACGGTGCTGAACAGATTCTGATCTGTTTTGCGTGATGATACGAAAACATGTATATCTCCCAAACCGGTAGTCCTATTTAGGCGAGACTGGAACTCACGTGTGCATAAAAATTAAGGCAATGTTTTCGTTTATATTCTGACTTCAAATGACTTGATTAACTAGTCGTATATATAATATATTTACAACATTGTTTTTGGACGTTTCTTATATACTTATCTCATATCATGTTCTATGATTGCTAATCTATTTTTATCTATATGACTTGTAATTATACCATTACATGCTAGAATTGACTTGATCTTAACACGACTTAATCATGAACACTTGAACCCAATAGATACACTTGACTCGACTTGACTCGAACCATGAATACGTATTGACTTGACATGAATACTTGACATGAACACATGAACAATTGACTTAAATACTTGAAATCGACTCGATACTTGAATTGCACTCTCTTATGTATTCATGGATTTAGGAAAGAATTATAACTTTAATCACAAACTAATATACGCAGGGTGTTGGGGTACTTTGAGTATGAATCCAACGGAATCTCAGGAGTCCCATTACTAAAATAACGTTGCTGTGTTACCAGGCTGAAACGGTACAAATAATGTTGCTGTAGTACCGGGCTGAAACGGTACATCACGAATTCATGAATGAAAGTCCGTGTTTCCAAGCCTCTGGATGATAGCCTGTTGGGTTTGGAATACTTCAATAACAATTGAAGTCCCGCTATTTTGAGCCTGTGATTCCTTGCTCCTGAACAATAGCCTTGGGTTCGAGAATACTCTTGAGATTGGTTGGCATTCACACTTGAACTCACGTTAGTTAATTTTACCCTTTTAGAGACCTTTTAGGACACTTATATTCACTTCATTTTCACTATACCTATACTCCACGACCATGTTATACTTGTTTATCATGCTGATATAGTTGACATACACATTACTATGCACGCTACTATACTTGTTTACATGTTCATGATTTATATTCATGATATACCATAAATCATATTACACCCTGCATTTCATTTATATACATCACACCATCCTTTTAGGGACTTACCGAGCGTTAGTTCGCTGACGGGGATTTTATTCATCTTTCTTTCTTGCTTGTTTAGAATGTTTGTCAGGTGGTATTGAGACAGAAGAGATAGAAACGGTCGAAAAGAAGTACAACCAGTTCGCATCATAACCGGACGTCTAGTATCATTCAGGTTTTCATTTCATTTAAGCTTACTTATGTATGCCTCTTTGTTAAGGCTTATCATGTTATCGTATCTTGTATTCAGATATTTTGTCAATTGTGAATTTTGAATGTAATAAATCAAAGTTGGATTTCATTCTTTTGCTTATTCTTGTTAGTTTATATTGCTTATAAACGCTTAACGTATTGTTATAGTAAATACGTTGCGGGCTTGCCACGTCATCGTTTCCTTCTACTGGGAAGCGGGGCGTGACAAATCACGATCACCGTTGTAGTCGTGCAATATCTATGGCATATGACCAATCATAACACAATCAAGACTATAATACATTTATATTGCATCCATCCATATGCAATCATATAAAAGTCACCACTACACCATCTTTTGTATCAATATTTAATAACTGCTATACTAATAAATGGAAATGTAAAACAAATCTTTAGGATAACTTATGTATAAATTGCTATTCAATTGTGTCCACTTTAATCAACTACCAAGATGTATATAATGGTCATAAAAAATTAGCCCATTCAATTTTCTTATAGAATTTTTCCTCATTTCATTTTTTCTCTCTCCCCTCCCCCCACCCCTAATTTCTTTTGCCAAGGTGAGGCCAATAAGCCCAAATTTTGTATATTAAAAATAAGAGATAGTTACAAAAGAGAATTAAATACAAAAAACAAGATCAAGAATATTACAAGACATTAGCTCAAGATCGAATTTTTAGCAAAGGAGGTGTTGCGTTCCAATTGCAGGCAATTGATCCGTTCCCAAGATCAGCTTGAAAGAACTTAGCCACCTTTATTGAAGTTCGGAGATACATCACAAAATATATTTTTTAAGACCTACAGATCTAAAAATTCTATACTTGTGTCCTTCCAAAGATGGCAAACAATATTCACAACCTCCATATGAAGGAGTGCACGATTGGTTTCTTATTTGATATCTTCAAATTGATGGAATCTAAAATGTCATGTAGAGATGTAGAGTAGGTGGATTGTAAAACCGACAACGTGCTAATGATGCTCAAACCACCCAATTAGAGAAACTATGCTTAAAAAAGAGATGTTTGCAACTTTCGAATTGAGCATTGCAAAGAATTACATTGTTCTACTTCACTGATACATCTTGCATGAAGTAGATCAAAAGTTTCTAAATTTCAGAGGTCACTTGCCATAAACAAAAAGTGTTCATTGGAAAGGTTTTATGGAACCAAACAAACTTAGTTGAAGAATATATCAAGGAAGGTTGTGGTAGAAGTGAAGTTTTTGTTGATTTTGTTCTGAATGTGCCCGAGACGCCTTCCAAAATAAAGTGTCTGATGATAGATCTATCTCTAGCAATTGATCTAATCAACTATATCATGCCACAACTATTAGTGGTGATGTAAATTGAGATAGCAACCATGCGCCATCTTGTATAAAAACTAAAAGTTTAATGTCACGTGGGATATCAATATTATATGCCAATTACTCTCTAAATATATCTAAACGAAATATACCTTCGATTAAAGGATCAACAAATAGATAAATTCTAGTCCCATCATGAATCCCATTTCCGATACTCTCCTTGAATAAATCTCTTGTATAAAGAAGAGTTCTCAAAGTAGAACTCCTGTAACAATTCTGAAATCTCTGTACGGAAATTCTTCTATTACTATACAGAAAAGAGTTTGACAGCCTGTGTATGAGATATAAGTCTCTTTTGCTAAATAAAAGTAAGAAACAAATTGTACCTCACTGGTAAAGCCTCTACACTGCTGTGACGTAGCCCCTGTATTCGATTCCCATCAGAAACAATTATTTTTTTCTGATTTTTTTAACTTCTTGGAAGCCCAAAAGATTACACGTGCAATACACGGTGAAATGAAAAGTTCAGAAAAATCAAACATGTGGAAAATTGAGTAAACAGAGGGTTGATCAGATGGCACGAATCTCAATACAAATACCTCAAGATCGACCGACGGAAATGGGCTTGGGGCCGGCGCTGACGGTCAGGATGTGGTCAATTTGCCCCGTGCTTTGCACACACACCTCTTCAGCTACCCTTAACTCTCCTGCACTGTTTGATTTCCCTGCAATCAAATAGAGACCTTTTATTTCATAATTTAACACAATTTTAATACTTTTTAATCCACAATTTTAATTCCCAAACCATAATTCTCCACTATAAATATCATCCCACAATTTGACTCAGCACCATTCTGAAAATTCTAGCCAAAACTCTCTAAAAAGTTCCTAAGTGTAAGTGGAGTAAAGTGGAGTTAGCGAGCAAATTAGTTCCTGTGAAGATCGAAGCCAATTCCGGAGCTTCTGCGACGCCCAAAGCATCCCTCTCCTTCCTAACTCTTCCTTTCACGTATTCAAACTGTAAGTCCCTCCCAATTCTCCTCCTTTTCATTGATACTCATTTTAAATTAAATATCGGTAAATGTGGAGTTATTACCGATATCATCTTTTCCAAAACCTATAACTCCATTTTCTTTTATCATTTGGTCAAACCAATTTTACCACTTCACTTGTAATCTTAATACTAATGTTTAGAATCAAGTTTAACTAAGAATCTCATATGTAACAACCATAATTGAACTTTTACATTAAAATAGCTTGAACTTTGTTATCACACCTTTTCGACTAATCGTTTAAAGAATACCTTTAGGAAAAACTTCACGGGGTAATGACATACCCTATATGCACACTTGGTTTCATAGCACGATACCTAATTGTATGTATTTTTGGTTCGAAGATAGTATTTACAATAAAATACCACATAATTTAAAACCGGGTTTCTTTTAAAACAGTATTTCATACTCCTTTACAATTATGTATCTACAACTCTCTTTAGGGGATCTCCTAATGGATAGTGCGGATTATCGCACATTCTGGAGATAGTAGAGCGAGATGCAGACCTCCTCACGGAGCATTCGATCTCGAAAGGATATAAATACGGTTTTTAAGAAAAAAGAATATCTAAATAAAAACTAATTTTTAAAATTATATTAAATTATAAATCCATATTTTCAAAATATAATAAACCTGTATTTTTTCTAAAAATGAAAGATTAACAAATGCCAATAAAATGCCATCAAGATACCAAAAAGGACAATATTTTCAATAAAATACCATGAACTTTCAAATGCTAAGTGTTTATCATTAAAATACCATAATACTTAAAATTCATGCTCATGAAAACCCTAAGTAATACTAATCACCCTCGAGATTTACTTTTTAACTATATTAAAATATTTTTCATAAAACCCCCTCGAGATATATAAAAACAATATTTTAAGGATTCCAGTAAATATGGATTTAAGCGGGATCAATTCTCTTGAGTCTCAGGGAGCCGGAGAAAGTGAGTGCTTGCCTATTCCGATTAGAAAACTTAAACGAAGTTATCAATAGCAATTGTCTTAGAAAAAGACACAAATCATGCCGTCCATGTGCAGTAGTTGCCGATAATTCCCGAACCTAAAAATTCAAGAGTTAAATCATACAAGTGTCGGACTCAGTCTGAGTCCAAGCTCAAACCTGAATCCAAAATCAAACACGAATACTTAATCATGAACTTGAACACTCGAAATCAACATCAAATTCAAACATGTATACTTTGACTTGAACTTAACATGAATACCAGAACACAGTGGTTGCTATTGAAACTGACTTGATTCGAACCATGAATACAACTTGACATAAATACATGAACACTTAACATGAATACTTGATATTGACATGAACTCAATCTTGCCACTTGATGTATTTATGGATTCGAGCAAGACTACTAATTTTAACTGTAATGTAGAATACACGGGGTGTTGGGGTAGTTCATGTATGAATCCAACGAAATCTCAGGAGTCCCCCTAGATCATAAATCCATGTCTACTAACACAAGCAAGCTATCATGAGGGCCCGTGTTTCCTTGCTCCTGAATTATAGCCTGTTGAGTTTGGAATACTTCAATATTAGGTTGAAGTCCCGTTACTAACACTTGATTCGGGCCCGTGGTTCCTTATCCCTGGATTACAGTTTATTGGGTTCGAGAACACTCTTGAAATTGGTTGACATTCACCTTTGAACTTACGTTACATTAGTTGACCCATGTAAAGACTTTTTAGGACACTTACATTCACTTCATGTTCACTATAGCTACCGTTCTCCTCCGAAACACAGAGACATGACCGTGTAGGTTCGTATTGCCTGAATTTCGGGATAGATGCTAATTGGTGCTATCCGTCCACATCTCCGAAGATGCCAAGTTGATTTATGACACCATGTATCGAAGGTTTAAACGGATGCGGCCGATGTAGCAGACTTCGTCAGATTCCCTCTCATTGATGGTTTTTTTTATTGTAGAGACGCTCTTCCCTGCAGGCACAAGCCCCTGCAGTTAATTACGCTACCGCATCACGGTAACAACTTTCTCCTTCTCCAGATGATCACTTCGTGTCGTGGGTGTTTGTTTTGTTTTTGGTTGCCCGTGGATTGTATACGGAGACTAATTTATGTTGTCGCCCGTAGGGCGTGGATTAGTCCAAATTTGTATTCTTCTTAGATTTGGTTTTGGGGTTGGGTTTAAAGATCGTTAATCTCATTTGAGACTAAGATCGACTTAAACGTTTGTTGAGGATACGTTAGTATAATTTTAGACTAAAATCTACTCAACAGTTTGTTAAGGATACGTTAGTCTAATTTTAGACTAAGATCAACTTAACCATTTGTTAAGGACACGTTAGTCTAATTTTAGACTAAGATCTACTTAACAGGATCATTTAGATCCAACAAAAGAGCATTTGGGCTCTATTGTTTTAGTTTAGGGACTTTGCGGTCAATTACCAGTTTAAGGACATGGTGGTCCAATACCAGTTTAAGAACATAGTGGTCCATGAGTTTAAAGACCTCATAGTCAAGGTTAAGGACGTTATAGTCTGTGAGTTTAAAGACCTCACAGTCAAGGTTAAGAACATCATAGTCCGTGAGTTTAAAAATCTCACAGTCAAGGTTAAGGACATCATAGTCCATGGGCTTAAGGACCCCACAGTCCATGAAATGTATGGTTGTCGGGACCCGTCACCTCTCTGAAGACGTTGAAGGATTACAACGATAAATATCAGAGGAGTTCAGCGATGTACCCTTAAACCGATGTGGGTTGAGAGACCCGTAGTCCAATTGGGACTAAGATCTGTGATTTATGAGCATATGAACTCATTTATCTGAATTGAGGACTTATGACCAATTTGGGCTAAGTCCATTCAATTACAATATTCAACATTTGTTTTTGAGTTGTTAGGTGTTTGTTTGGGTCCAATCCCCTTAAAAAATGCTAAGCATTGGTTTGGTTTCTGATAATATTTTGTCTTTAGTTGAATGTTGTGCATTTATCATACCTCCAGGCTTATTCAAAGAACGATTTATGTTCTATCCAAGCGCACATAAAAACATGTGGCGCACTTGGCACTAGCGCCAGTTGATGAGCGCAGTGCGCTATGGTTAAAACGCTAATGCGCTTAGTGCTTTGCGCCAGATATGAAGCGCTGATGCGCTTAGCCCTTTGCGCTAAATGTAGAGTGCTGATGCGCTGAGCGCTAGATGTAGAGCGCTGATGCGCTTTTAGTTGGAACATTGAGGCGTTTGGCGCTGGTGCCATATAATGAGCGCAAAGCGCTTTTAATAATGCAGCGCACACGTGAGGAGCACGTAGCGTGCTTAGTGCTGAGCGCTAGCCAATGAGCGCAGTGCGTTGTTGTTTGAAGTGCTATGGCACTGCAGCGCTTTGCGCTAGATGAAGAGCACTAAGGCACTTTTAAATTAAGAGCACCAAGGCTCTTCTTAGGTTAACTTTGCGCTCTGAAGATTATCTTCTTTTTGATAAGAGACTTTGTCTCAAGATTCTAAGAACAAAGTTCTTAATTTATGGGAGATATTTCATTCTCTTTTTGATGAAAGGGTTTGCCTTTATGGATCTGTGATCCTAAGAGAATTGAATAATTCTCCCCCTTATAATTAGATGTTCATAATCTCTTTTGTGAAAGGCAATTTTGTCTTATAGATCTATGATCTGTGAAAGAAGTAAATACTTCTGTTTATATTGAGACGATTTCGTCTTTCTATTCTTTTTACCTTGAAAAAGAATTGTCTTCTTTTGCCGAGAGCTTCTTCTTCTTCTTGAGATTTTCTCAAAGTTTATGGGGGGTTCCTCTGTATTTTTCTGTCTTTCTTCTTCTTCTTTTTTATTTTGGAAAGGAGGATCATTGGTCGTTGGGACCCACCATCTCTCCGACGACACTGAGAGATTACAGTGCCATATATCGAAGGTGTGGAGGGATGTACCCTTTGAACCATGTCCCACTCATCACGGGGGAAGAACATGTTGGAGCTTAAGTTTCTCGCTGCTGAAAAAGCCTTCGTAGCGTTCGCGCACATGCGTTGTTGGACGCACATATTTGCACGTAGCGTACATGGAGTTTGCGTATATGCACATTATGGGAGGAGCAAGCTCCTATGGAGAACAAATCTCCTTTGAGTATTATTGAATATTCTCATGTAGTGCGCACGTGCGTTGCACGTGGTGCGCGCATGGCGGGCACACGTGCGTTGCACGTAGTGTACATGGCGCTTGCGCATATGCGCATTATGAGGAGGAGCAGGCTCCTATGGAGAACGAATCTTCTTTTAATATTATTGAATATTCTCATGTGGTGCGCACGTGCGTTGCATGTGGTGCGCGCATGGCGGGCACACGTGCGTTGCACGTAGTGCACATGGCGCTTGCGCATATGCGCATTATGGGGAGGAGCAGGCTCCTATGGAGAACGAATCTTCTTTTAATATTATTGAATATTCTTATATGGTGCACAAGTGCGTTGCACGTGGTGCGGGCATGGCGGGCACACGTGCATTGCACGTAGCGCACATGGCGCTTGCGCATATACGCATTATGGGGAGGAGCAAGCTCCTAACTTGGAGAACTTAGCTCCTATGGAGAACTAAGCTCCTTTGAGAATTGAATCTTTTGAGAATTGAACTCCACATTTTCTAAGAGGTATCCCCTCTTATTTATATGGGAGTGCTAGAGAAGCGATTTCTCCTTTTCCCGATGTGGGACTAAAAATGCATTCCCCATGTAGTAGGGCATTACATTAGATTACACGTGCATAGCACATTTGCTCATAACTTTTGATCCCGGATGAATTATGAGGCCCATAATATATCAAATCGAAGGATTTTTCGAGACACTTTTGATACCATCAGAATTTAGCTGTTTCTCATTCCGGAGTTTGTCAAAATACAGCTCGGAATATACTGGTTTGCATCTTCTTTCTTAGATCACATGTGCATAACACATTTGCTCATAACTTTTGATCCCGGATAAATTATGATGCCCATAATATATCAAATCGAAGGATTTTTCGAGACTCTTTCAATACCATCAGAATTTAGCTGTTTCTCATTTGGGAGTTTGTCAAAATATAGCCTGGAAAATACTGGTTCACATTTTCTTAAGCGTATCGCTGCTATTTGATACCTTGGGCTCTTTTGCGCAGAAATTTTTGGCGGGAACAAATTCCCCCCACTACTTTGCCCACGTAAGTATATACGTGGGTGAAGTAGTGCAGAGTAATTCATAGTGTATAACCAGTTTCGGGTTTGTATATAATTTTCAGAATCTTGATCTGAGAAGATAACGAGCGGACACAAGCGTCGTCATTTATCATTGACTCAAATCTCGATTCTTAAGGGATATAGTTCCAAACCCTCAGCTCCATGAGCCGCACCCTTCTATTTCTTTATGTTTTACTCTGGCATGAAATAGTTTATGTGCTCATGAGTAACTTCTCCATTTCAGTGGCATGTAGCTTTGGCAAGTGTGGCCCATAGATGGTAGATAACAGTTCATCTTGAACTCTTTATAAGGTAGCGATGGCTTAGGAAACAGGGTTAGGATCTGTTGCCTAAAACTTTTCTACTTTATGAGCCGTGAGGGTCTCATAAAGACTTTTCTCCCTACGAGTCGAGAGGATCTCGTAGGTGTATTTTCTCTTTAGGAATCGTGAGGATTCCTAAGTGTGCTTTCTCTTGAGAGTCGTTAGGATCTCATAAGAGAATTTTCCCGCTTATAAGTTGAGAGGACTCGTAAGTGGTTATTTCCCTCCTTGTCGAGATTCGACTTTGGAGAGTGTGGTCCATGAATAGTATGCAAGAGTCCATTTTGGACCGACTTGCAGGGCCTCAGTGCTTAGGAAACAGGTTTTTTAATCCCCACTGCCTAAGACTTTTCCCTACGAGTCGAGACGAATCGAGAAGTCCTCGCAAGGATTTCCTAACGTTACAGTTAACCTTTGCTCTTTACGACAGATGTCCGTTAGGGTTTGTGGTACTAGGGTTTTGCCCGTCGTACCGTCGCGTTGGCTGATGTATTCCTCGATTGGCAATCTTGCCGTTCGAGTAGCCTTGCGACCGTCGTGTCTCTGATCTCCTCGGGGGCTGGACAAGACGTCTTCAAGCAATCTTCCTAGGCAGTTTGACCGTCGGAAGAGCAAGCGTTAGGAATTTTGCCATGCCGCTTTTTACTTGAGGTTAGGCTCAGTTTGGGGAGCCCCGATAAGTCATAACCACTCTACGCTGGTGTGGGATGATCTTCGATAGTCTTTCAGGTTTTATATGAGTTGCCGTCAAGACCCTGAAGCTAGGAATTTGGCATTTGCTTCGTTTGCTGGCATTGCGTCTGCTGTATCGAGACGAATGCCGCGGTTGTCTCTAGGTTGTTGATGAACCGTCGAGGTTTGGAACTAGGAATTTTGCCGTGGCTCCGTTGTTTGATTGTCGCGTCTGAATCCTGCTGGAGGAAGAACGCTGTGGTGACATCTCGTCTGTTGTATCGAGACGAACGTCAAGGTGGTGACCATTCTATGTGGGATGATCCCCGGTAGTCTTTCAGGTTTTATATGAGTTACCATCAAGACCCTGAAGCTAGGAATTTGGCCTTCGCTTTGTTTTCTTTGGCGTGTCCGAATCCTGTTGGAGGAAGGACGCTGTAGTGACATTTTGTCTGCTGTATCGAGACAAACGTCGAGGTGGTGACCACTCCATGTGGGATGATCTCCGGTAGCCTTTCAGGTTTTATATGAGTTACCGTCAAGACCCTGAAGCTAGGAATTTGGCCTTCGCTTCGATTGCTTTGGCGTGTCCGAATCCTGTTGGAGGAAGGTTGGTGTAGTGACATCTCATCTGCTGAATCGAGACGAAAGTCGAGGTGGTGACCATTCCGTGCTGGTGTGGGCTGATCTCCGATAGTCTTTCAGGTTTTATATGAGTTGCCGTCAAGACCCTGAAGTTAGGAATATTGCCTTTGCTTCATTTTGCTGGCATCGCGTCTGCTGTATCGGGACGAATGTCATGGTGGTGACCACTCCGCGCTGGTATGGGATGATCTCCGATAGTCTTTTCGGTTTTATTTGAGTTGCCGTCAAGACCCTGAAGCTAGGAATTTGGCCTTTGCTTCGTTTGCTGGTATTGCGTCTGCTGTAACGAGACGAATGCTGAGGTGGAGCTGGGATTTTGCCGTCACTACGCTTTGTTTCGACCATGGGGTCTTTTGTTGACGTTGCATCTGCATCCTCCTGGACCGCGAAGGAACGCCGTTGTTGACATTGCGTCTGCTGTAACGAGACGAATGCTGAGGTGGAGCTGGGATTTTGCCGTCACTCCGCTTTGTTTCGACCATGAGGTCTTTTGTTGACGTTGCATCTGCATCCTCCTGGACCGCGAAGGAACGCCGTTGTTGACATTGCGTCTGCTGTAACGAGACGAATGCTGAGGTGGAGCTGGGATTTTACCGTCACTCCGCTTTGTTTCGACCATGAGGTCTTTTGTTGACGTTGCATCTGCATCCTGCTGGACTGCGAAAGAACGCCGTTGTTGACATTGCGTCTGCTGTAACGAGACGAATGCTGAGGTGGAGCTGGGATTTTGCCGTCACTCCGCTTTGCTGACGTTGCGTCTGCTGTAACGAGACGAATGTCGAGATAGTCTCTAGGTTGTCTGTGAACCGTCGAGATTTGGAACTAGGGACTATGCCGTGGCTCCGCTTGGTGATGTTGCTTCCGAGTCTTGTTGGAATGAGGAGGAACGCTATTGTGGGTCTCCAAGCTGTAGATGTGGCCGTCGAGACTTGGCTGTTTTTCTGATGGAGCCTGGTGGGATGATATGGTTCCCTCTTTGTTTGTGCCCCTGGATTGTATACAGGGATCGATGTGATCTCACCTGTAGGGCAAAAAGTTTCATTTTTTCATTTTTTTTATTTCCGCGATGCTCTATCATTTTAGCTTTTATATCAGGAAAATCGCGATTGCCCAATCATTTCGGCTATTTTTCGCGGTGCCCAATCATTTCGGCTATTTTTTCTTTTTACTCGGTTTTTTTATTGCGAGTTGCCCAACCATTTCGGCTATTTTGTATGCATATATTTTTACCTGCTGATTTTGTTGCAAGTTGCCATATCATTTCGGCTATTTCATATGCATTTTTGGCTCGTTGACTTTTCGCCACGAGTATGGAACTTGGGATCTGGTGCTAATCTTAGCATCAGCATCGCTGCGACTGGAATATTGCCAGGAGCGAATCATCATTTGCCGTGAAAGGGCTTGGAATTTGATACCGATTTAGGCATCAGCATCGCTACCACTGGGACATTGCCAGGATCGAATCATCATTTGCATTTGTCGATGTCGAACAAAGGTGGCTTAG
Source organism: Agapanthus africanus (assembly GCA_030015575.1). Taxonomy (NCBI): domain Eukaryota; kingdom Viridiplantae; phylum Streptophyta; class Magnoliopsida; order Asparagales; family Amaryllidaceae; genus Agapanthus; species Agapanthus africanus. Next base: position 278,469,052 of record JASDDO010000004.1, on the reverse strand, counting down.
CAAACAGGGTTAGGATCCCGTCGACTAAGGCTTTTGACTTCATGAGCCGTAAGGGTCTCATAAAGGTGTTTCTCCCTACGAGTCGTGAGGATCTCGTAGGTGCGTTTTCTTCTTAGGAATCGTGAGGATTCCTAAGTGTGTGTTCTCTTATAAGTCGTAAGGATCTTACAAGAGTGTTTTCTCCTTGCAAGTCGAGAGGACCTACAAGTGTTTGTTCACCGTGTGAGCATATCCCTAGTCGCTGGTGGGACTTCGTTAGGGAAATGTTTATTCGCGCCCGTGGATTGTATATAAGGGTCAACGTTGAACCGCTTATAGGGCCAAGCTGGAGGTTGTGATGGCTTAAGAACAGGTTCAGATCCCTGTAGCTTAAGGCTTTTGAATCCTATGAGCCGTGAGGGTCTCATAGGAGGGTTCTCCTTGCGAGTCGTGAGGATCTCGCAAGTGTAATTTCTCCTTAGGAATCGTGGGGATCCCTAAGTGTGTTGCTTCCTTGTGAGTCGTAAGGATCTCACGCAGGTATTTTCTCCTCACAAAGTCCAGAGGACCTTACAAGTGTCTTTTAACGAGATTGCGCCCTTTCAGGTTTTCACAACACTCGCCGGTAACCCTGCTGTTTTTACTCACGGAGCCCTTTCAGGTTTTCATCCGTGCCCATTTTGCTTATGGACATACCGGTTTTTTTAACACCACGCCGGCCTGGCGATGCCGCGGGTCGGTAGTAGTTTAACGACGTTTCGGTCATTTGCAAGTTTTAGGACATTGCGGTCCATCGTTAGTTTAAGTACGTTTCGGTTCGTCGCCAGTTTTAGGACATAGTGGTCCATGGTTAGTTTAAGGACATTTCGGTCCATTGTTAGTTTTAGGACATTTCGGTCCGTTGTTAGTTTTAGGATATCTCGGTCCGCCGTTGTCGTATTTGAGGCGAATTTCTAGTTTACGGACTTTTCGGTCCATGGGGCTTTCTCTATGAATGAGCGCGATGCCCCCGGCATGTCCACCTTTTTAGGGGCATGAGGCTGTGGTGGGTTCACCTTCCAGTTTTCGGATAATGCGAACTTGCCTTGTTGGTATCGGTCCTCAATCCAGCCTTTGAAGATGAAGCAATCTTCGATTGGATGGCTTACTGCTTGGTGGTAAGGGCAGTAATTAGGATTTTTGACATCGCTTGGCTGCAACGGACGTTTTGGATCCGGCAAATTGATGAGTCTGTTGCGTACTGCCAGCTCGAACAGTCTTCTCGTTTTATCTTTGGGAAATGAGTAAAGATGTCCCAGTCTCTCCTCGAGGGATGGGCGTGTACGCATATTGTTTTGGTGAACAATCGGCTTTAAGTTGCTCGGCTGTTGTTGAGTATTGGCGACGAAAGTTGCTTTTCCTTTCCCGTTTTCATTTCAAGAGTCCGTCTTTGGAGGAGATGGTCTATGACCCATCTGATCCATTTGGGCCAGCTTGTCAATCAAGGCCTGGAAAGTAGTTGGTTTGAAGAACATCATAAATTGGGAAATAGTCGCTTGAGGATCAAGAGTGCCTGCAAACATGCCCACGGCCGGCGCTTTTTCGATGCGCTGCTCACATTTTGACCATAGATTCAGCCATCGTATTGCGTATTGCACCCACGTTTCTCCAAGCTTCACCCTGGCATTGATCAATGCCGTAATTGGGGTGCGTTCACTAGCACTCGCGAACCACTGTGTAAAGAGTAACTCCATTTCTGCAAACGTCTTAACGGAGTCGTTCGGGAGCTCGGAATACCACTCAAATGCCGTCTCTGATAGGCTGCCAACAAACTGGCGGAGCAGTAGTTTATCATCACCTCCAGTGTTGCCGCACAGAGCCCTAAATTGAGCAACGTGCTGGTGTGGATTCTCCGTCCCCTTATATACGTGGAACTTGGGATTGTGTATCCCAGCCGGTACTTTATTTGGTCGTACCAACCCGGATAGGGTCGTCCAGTTTTAACAATTTGGTTGGCCACTTCATTAGCCTGGTGAGCTCGTATCTGCTGAGCGATGTAATCATCCAGAGCAGTTTTGGAGATCGTCTCTTCTTTGGCTGCTGAAAGAGCCGGAGGAGGGTTTGATGACTCCTCTGTTGGATATAGTGCCTTCAGAGTCAACTATTGGATCACAGGCACGTGATTGCAATGATTGAGAGAGGACATATACCGGTAAGACAGTCTTACTCGAAAGGTTTGTATACTATCTGGTTTGTTTTCATCATCGTGTACATACTTTAAATGACATTGCGGTTCACTTTTACACGTTGATAGAAAAATAGTATACTATCTGGTTTACCTTTATCATCGTGTACTGCTTTAGGTGATGGTACAGATCACTATTGCATATTGATAGAGCCCTTAGGATTCTTGCTTGACTACCAGCAGTATGATGGCGATCATATACGTGGGAGCTGGGGTCTATAAGCACATCCTTAAACGGTCCCTAGTCGTGGGAGTTTCGAGACTGGGCATCGATACTCCATTAGTAGACTAGTGTATACAGTCGAGACCCCGACGAGGGGCGGTGGCCGGTCTCACAATCCATTGGTGTCAGTTGGTTCACCTAAGATGTATACAGGTGCTCATTGGGTTATGAGTACACCGGACAGGACTCGCCGGGAACATGCTGGTTGGTATTATACCTGGCGTCAGATAGCAGTTCCCTGGTGACATGTGTACAGGTTAGTTCATCGACCTGAGATCGTCATTTGTCTCGTGTGAGTTCCTACTGTACTTTGATTACTACCCTACCACGGCTCAAAGGAGTCGTGCAAACAGGTTTTAGTTGGGTACAGTCTCGAGCCACATGGAGGCAAGTGAGCGTATCGGCAGAGGTTTCGTCTCTCCCGGTATTGGGGGTGAGATTGCGCTGTATCTAGGAGAGCCATTACACGAAGCCCTCGGCCGGGGCAGGAGATTTACTGGTAGGTATTCCAGTAGTATCTCAGGGTGTTCTAGGCTACACTCCGACACGACTTGTACTGCTTTTAGGGGTCTGACTTTTACCAACCACCTAGGCCCGCCATGCGATGCTCATAGACGAACGGACCGGACTGTACGGATATTTTCACTGACAGGCTCAGTAGGGTGTCAGGATGAGTTCGCTCATCGACCTCCCTTGTGGTCAATACCTGGTAGCCCGTTACGTACGACTAATACCTCTGACGTGCTAGTGGTTAAATCCACAGCCAAAGTATTGACGAGTCTTTAGAGTCCCCCACAGACAGTTTCTCAAGTTTCGGGCAAAACGCTGTAGAGGCCGTATGGATTTATGGCAGGGTTCGAACATACGCGTGCACTTGTGCACATGTTATGGTTCGGACGGATAATACTAGCGGGCTTTGGTTTAAACCGGATCCTAGTATTGTACAGTGTAGATTTTGTCTCATTGCATTTATATTCGGTCGGAATACAAATGCGGGTATGTATATACAGTCGCGGGGTTTTCCTGTAATTTATTACGGGATCGTTTTTTTTGAAGTTGCCAGTTTGCATTCCGTTTCGTCCATTTTCCTTTCTTTCTTTCTTTGGCTGAAAATTGATGGGAGGGGGCTTATTTGCAAATGTGCAAATTAGCAAAATGGAGGGTGTTTTTTTTTGTTGTGGAGGGTTCATGATGGTTCTAGCCTCTTATGATTACTTTTTGGTCATCATTACTTGCTTTTTGAGATGAGATTGGTGATGAGACTTGATGAGGAAATGAGTGTGGGTTTTTGTTGTTTTTTCCTTGTGGTCACCCTCTTTGGTTTATGCTCACCCCTCCATTCTCAAATGTAGCTGAGCCCCCCTCTTGGACAGCCCCATTCATTTTGGTGTGAGGGTTTTGTGGTATCCCATTTTTTCATTCATGCAAAAAGATAGCTCCATTTAAAAGTTCATTCTTCCACCTTCACCTCCATTGTGGCAACTTCATTAACCCCTTGAGACAAAACGTTCTACACTCAGTCTACAGCAATCTTGAACACGTCGGCTAGCCAACTTCGTGTCCGAGTTGCCTCGGTTCAGAGGTGGGAGCCCGTAAAAAGACTTCTCGATGTGGTGCCCTTTCCGATGAGGAGATCGAGACCGGTGATTCCGCGAGGAGCTTGGGATGGTGGCCGAAGACCGAAAGACACGGATCGCTCGGTATAGCTCTCTACCCTTTCTCCAGTTTGCTAGTAGTATGTTAATGGTCCGATCCGGGTTTTATAGTCCGCGGTAGCGCCGGTTTCTAGTTAAAGAAAAGTTTTTTTTCCCGCATTTTGGCCTCGGAAAGACGGCCGGGGCGCTACCGTAGACTTACATGGTATCAGAGCCACGCCATTAACCTTTTCTAGCTTGCTCTAACGTGTTTAGAATTTCGATCGAACAAAAATTCCAAAACCGCGATTTCAAAAGCATCAGTTTCTGTCGATTTTCATTTGTGCTCGAAAAATTATTTTGAGTGTTGCAGAAATTCGTGCAGGCGATTTTAAGAATTCTGTAAAAATTTGGTTTGGTGATGTTACAGTAGGACTGCGGAACCGTGGCCAAACCTATGTTATGGCCGCGGTTCCTCCGCAGTAATGAGTCATCACCGTACCATTTTTCTACAGTGCTTTTTAAACTTGGAATTGGGGTTTTTGGTATATTCTGTTTGGGCCCAGATTTATTTTGAGTGCTACAGTTGTGCTTGGGGCCCACTTCGGGAATTTTTGTCGATCGAAAATTTTAAATATGTTAGTTCACAGTATTTACATTATATCTGCGACCGTGAATGTCATTTGATCGGTAAATCCTGTCTAATTGCTATGCCCTTTTAGACGGATTTACGAACGTGACATTCACGTTGATGTTCTGTGTTGTGCTGTGATGTTGCGGATTTGTCGTGGTGGATAGCCTGGATGCAATGGTAGTACAGTTTTGTTGTATATGTACATTTGATATTGCGGGGCGAGCGTCCGACATGTGGACTGTCGTCACTGCCTGTTTGTATATTAATTTTTTGGGGCACGACCGGGCTGAGGTCGATGTACCCGTTGTATATTTTACTTTCTGTACTAGGATTACCCCGCGGAGGGGTGCACGGGTAGCCGGGTTCTAGAGGACAACGGGCCCGCATCTCATGGCTTTGATACGGAGGGGGTTTCACTTTAGAATTGGCGGGCTATTCGCCGCACTCGTAGGGGGTACAGGTTGACCCAAGGAGGGGTGCTCAAGTTACCGGATTCCGAGAAGTGCTGGGTAGTACATTCACGTTGTTGAAGGGGGCTGCCTCGCTTCAGGTTTTGGCGGGTAACTTGCCACGCCCGTAGTGGTCTAGGATTTCATTGCACAGGCTATCCACACAACCAGGGGAACGTCGGGTTTCAGTAGAGACTCTATGAAACCCGGGGATCCCAGATATCTGTATTGTTCTGTGATGCTTATTACATTTCTGTGATGTTGCATTTTATCACGCCATGAGAGATTATTATATATTGATATATATACTAGTAGATGTTGTATATGTTTTACACCCGCGCTAGTCCAGTCCCCGCTCTGTCGTTAGTTAAGTAACCTAACGGGTGATGCCGGGACCCAGTGGCGAATGCGGATGGCATATACGTACATCGTATTTTCGTTCTTTATTGGTGTGATCAATTGATGGGACTGCATTGATTCGGATCAATGCAAGCTAAACAAACCTATTCTGATGTTGTTGGAACATTTTTCAAAAAGCTGTTATTGCAAGGACGTTCTCCTTTTGTTTTGCACAGTGGTATTCGGTTATGAATATCAATCACCTCAGTCGACGAGGCAAGGGCCGAGATCCCTTCACCGGGAGTGACCCCTTGGACAGAAGTTTGCGTCAGGGTAATAACTTCACTATAGCCGATTACTTTTGCTTTGCATCATGGTATTCAGTTGTAATATCCTGCACCTCATTCTATGGGGAAAGAGCCGAGATCCCTTCACCGGGAGTGACCTCTTTAGCAAAGGTTTTCGCCACTATATTTTTATAAAAAGCTATATGGTTCCTTCAACGATATCAAGTTCATTACGTTAAAGGTTTTTCTCCAAAAACCATTCGTAGCCCTCCGTCATTTCAGACGGGTAGCACTTAGTATTCATGCTATGTTTGTTGACCTTCGTCAAGGCATAGTGAATGGTAGCTGCTTGTTACCTTTCTGCTGTATAGATAGATGCGTTGGTTTGGGACAGTCGTATAGCCTTGTTGACCTTCGTCAAGGGCTTGTACGGGTGGGTTCAAATTAACCTGGAAAATGACGGTTAGAACTTGACATGTGACTGAAGGGTTAGCCTAGCACCTCGTCAAGGGTTTGGTAGCATCACATATGCCATAATCAAAATTTTAGAGGTGCTAAGTTAACTCGACAAGAATCGAAACTAGAAGTTTAGGGATTCATACAAATAAGCATCACATGCAAATGTAAAACTATCACTAAGAGTAGAGATTACAACCTTTGTAGATCTCCCTCGGTGACTCCTTGGCACTATGAGAGTTTGGAACGGATCGATGGAAGCCCTCCTTGTCCACGATGATCCACCCGAAGTCCCTTTGCCCAAAGCTCCTTGCCTTACTTGTTTCGCAAACGAAGTAGAGCAAACACCCTACACAAATCGGATGGATGTGTGTAGTATGATGATGTGGTTTGTATTCAACAATTAAAACCCTTTCTTTTATCAACTTCACTCAAGAGAAAAATCAAGAGAGGAAGAAGAAGATAATGGTGGCTAAGCTTGAGATTTCTATCATATCACATATGATAACTTGTTTTCATCACACCCTTGCACTAATTGTACACCTTGTTTCATATCACATATGAAGCTATTTATAGTGATGAGAAGGAATAATCATCATTATTCCATTTCCACTATAATTATGGGTGGAAATTCTTTTCATAAAGAATTAAGCATGGGTGGAAATTCTTTTCATTAAGTTAAATAAAGCTTACCCACTAAAGAATAAAGGAGCATGAGTGGGTTTTCTTTACATTAACTTAAAATGATAAATATAAATAAAAGCTTCAATATAAGTCTTGCATTGCCACCATTCTTGTATCATCAACCATGATACTATGTATGCATGTATGTGTCCATGCACATCATCATGTGCATACATGCATGCATACAAAAGGATTTAATTAAAGAATTAATCTAAATGTAATTTGTTAAATCAACACATTTGATTTAGCAAACCGGTCATATCACATACGATCCGACAAGTAGAAAATGCCTGATTAATATACGTTATCACATAACCGTATTTAATCCGGGTCCCGCGCATATCTCATATGCACACCACATCTTTTTGCCTGAGCCAGGAAACTTCATTGTGGGACTCTAAGACTCGTCAATACGCCGGCAGTAGATGATGATCATATCAAACACCTACAAGCCGCAAGAGGTCAGCTAAACATAACGGCCACCCGGGTATTGAAACGATCAGAAGAAAACCAGCGAAGCTGTAAAAACTCCCGTCGAGCCAACTGGTAACACTTACCGTACAGTCCGGTCTCTTCGTCAGATATGCTGCATATCGAGTCCAGGGATGGAATCGTCGACCCCAGTAACTCAATAAGTCATGCTGGTGTATGGCTCATAACAGATCGAGAAACTACTGATAACTCTTATCAGTAAATCTCAGCAGCCCTGGCCAGGGACTTCATGTTATAGCCAATCGAGCATAGCATAACATCAACCCCCAATACCGGAAGAGACGAAACCACTCCTATCGCTCATTGCCTCCATGTGCCTCGAGACTGTACCCAAAGACCACCTGTTTACACGACTCAGTAGAGCCGTGGTAGGGTGGAGATCAAAGTATAGTGGGAGGACACACAAGACTCTATGACGATCTCGGGTCTACAGACTAACCTGTACCAGTGTCACCTGAGAACTGCTATCCGACGATAGATATAATACCATATAGGAGTTCTCGGCGAGTCCGTTCAGTGTACCCAGTCTCTACTGAGCACCCGCATACAGTCTTTGGTGTCTCCTCACCAGATGGATATGGGATCATCCATCGCCCATCATATGGGACAAGAATGGTATACGCTAGTCTACTCTGGAATATCGATGCCCTGTCTCGATACACCCTCGACTAGGAACAGTTCAAGGATATGCTTATAGACTACACGTGCCCCACTAGTATGATCCGCATCATAATCACAGTAGTCAAGCAAATATCCTTTGGGCTTTATCAACATGTGTAAATGATTAAATCTACATGTTCAGATAAAGTAAACCAGATAGCATACTATCATGTTGAGCAAGAAAGTCATCTATCCTCATAGATAATATGTCCAAGTTTCCACTATCCATATAATGGCCTTTAGGGCATACATTTTACTAACAATCTCCCACTTGCACTAAGGCCAGTTATTGGCGTATCTCATACCCAACATTTCAAACAGTCGCTCATGCTGCGGCTGTGGAAGTGCCTTGGTGAATGGATCCGCTGTGTTATTCTTTGTATCTACTCTCCGAATCTCGATCTCCTGGCGATCTACTATCTCCCGGATCAGATGATATCTCCTTAGGATGTATCTGGACTTCTGATGGGACCTTGGTTCTTTGGCTAATGCTATAGCTCCATTATTATCACAATACAATGGTATTGGATCAACAATGGATGGAACTACTCCTAGTTCCGCAATGAACTTCTTCATCCAGACGGCTTCCTTAGCAGCATCACTTGCAGCAATATACTCAGCTTCCATCGTGGAGTCTGCAACGGTGTCCTGTTTGGAACTCTTCTAACTAACCGCTCCTCCATTTAGGGTAAATACAAACCCTGAGATTGATTTGCTGTCATCCTTGTCACTTTGGAAGCTGGAATCGGTAAAGGCCTCCATCTGGAGATCCCCATTACCATACACCAAGAACAATTCTTTTGTCCTTCGCAAGTACTTAAGAATGTTCTTCACTGCTATCCAATGTTTCTCCCCTGGGTTGGATTGATACTTGCTTACTACAGCCAGTGCATAAGCCACATCAGGGCGAGTACACAACATCGCATACATTATAGATCCTACGGCTCAAGCGTAGGGTATAACGCTCATGCGAGCTCTCTCTTCATCAGTCTTCGGACAGAAGTCCTTAGAGAGAGTGATTCCATGACTAGCAGGCAAGGTACCACGCTTGGAATCTTCCATACTAAACCTCTTTAGAATGGTGTCTATGTACTTTGATTGGGACATGCCCAATAACCTTTTGGATCTATCTCTATAGATCCTAATGCCCAAAATGCGCGAGGCATCACCCAGGTCCTTCATGGAGAACCTTTGTGATAAGAATAGTTTGACCGATTGTAGTATAGGAACATCATTTCCTATCAGGAGAATGTCATCAACGTACAATACGAGGAATGTGAAAGTACTCCCTACAATCTTCTTATAAATACATGGTTCATCTTCATTTCTGATAAAATCAAACTCTTTGATTGTATCATCAAAGCAGATGTTCCAGCTCCTTGAGGCCTGCTTTAATCCATAAATGGATTTAAGCAATCTACATGCTTTCCCGCTGCTCCCACTGTCAATGAAGCCCTCTGGCTGATCCATAAAAATGCATTCTTCTAAATCACCATTTAGAAATGCTGTTTTCACGTCCATCTGCCAGATTTCATAATCATAGTGAGCAGCAATAGCAAGTAGGATCCTAATGGATTTAAGCATTGCTACTGGAGAGAAAGTTTCATCATAGTCCAAGCCTGGTCTTTGACGAAAACCTTTCGCTACAAGCCTTGCTTTATAGGTCTCCACCTGTCCATCTACACCAATCTTTCTCTTAAAGATCCATTTGCACCCAACGGGTTTTATCCCAGGAGGCGCAACGTCCAAAGTCCATACTTTGTTGGTGTACATTGACTCCATTTCGGATCTCATTGCTTCCAGCCATTTCACTGAGTCACCACTCGTGATAGCTTGCTGAAAACTAGTAGGGTCATCTGTAGGGTTCCTAGGCACTCTCAAGGGGTCTCACAAGGCATCAACCATGCCCGTTTCAAAAATTACGGTGCCGAGAAACCCTAGACTAAGGATCGTTAGCTAGATGTCTAGGCGAAAGAAGCAACTAGTAAACTATTTTACTAAGGGAACGGAAATACAACCTTTGTAGATCCGGTCCTCCACCTCCATAGCTCCGCAATGAAGTCTCCTCGCTGTCCAAGTCGAACCCCGGGCTCTAGCGTCGGCTTCATCGGAGAATGGACGGGCTAGGTCATCGACGACGATGCCGAAGATGATCTACGTCGAGGCATCACTAGATCAAGCTCTCACTTCACCAAGTCATGAAACTTGTGAAGCAAACACACTCTAATACTTGGCAAGAGGTAGAGGATGAAGAAATAGGAAGTGGGTAGACTTTAAAATTGGATTTCTCACTCATTTCATCAAGTCACCATTGATGAAGTCTAGCTTCTTCATCTTGAAGAAAAAAAAAGAAGAAGATGATAATGATATGATAAGTATTAAAGAATAGAAAAGAATAATCATTCTTATCATAATCAAACCATAGTTAAGTGTAGAGAGCTAACTAGAGTTTATGTGAGTGGTTAGGGTTAAAGAAGAAGACAAAATGGTCACTTGGTCAAAAGCTTCATGAAGCTTCAACAAGCTTCATGAAAGAAAGAATGAAAGAAAACCATTTTGTTTTTTCTCTTTATGCTTTTATTTTCCAAAACTAATAAATAAATAAATGAATAAGTAATCATAATCCTAACCATTCATATAACCAAGGTTCAATCTTTACACTTAACCAATTTTGCATGTATCATCAAACATGATACAATCAAGTGCACAAAACTATATCGAATATACAATGTGCACAAGCGAGTGAGAAAATCCATTTAAAGTGAACCGATACTAGTTAATGCAAAGTAATATATCAAATATATAATTATGCATTAAATCATTAAATCAACACTTGATTTAACGATCCGGTCATATCACATACAACCGACTAATATCCAATGTATCGGCTTATCGAATCAACGCTTGAATCGATAACTAGGTTATATTGCATACAACCATTCGACACATTGTTCGCGAGAATGAAATACGGTATCACATACACGCATTATTCTCGGTCCCGCACATATCTCATATGCGCTCCTATTTCGTTTCGCTTGAGCCAGGAAACCTCTGTGTAGGACTCTAAAGACTCGTCAATACGCCGGCAGCAGGTGATGATCATATCAAACACCCGCAAGCCGCAAGCGGTCTGCTAAACGTAACGGCCACCCGGGTATTGAGCGATCAGAAGATCGACGAGCAAGCCCGCTCACTCTCCAGTGAATCCAACCAGTAACACTACCGTACAGTCCGGTCTGATCGTCTGATATGTCGCATATCTTGCCTAGGGGTGGTAAACGTCAGACCCCAATAGCTCGATAAGTCATGTCGATATGAGGTCTATAACAGTTCGAGAAACTACTGGTAACACTTACCAGTAAATCTCAGCAACCCTGGCCAGGGATTTCCGGTTATAGCCAATCGAACACAGCGCAACATCAACTCCCTATACCGGGAGAGACGAATCCCCTCCTATCGCTCATTGCCTCCATGTGATTCGGGACTGTACCTAAAAACCACCGTTTTGCACGCCCTCTTGGACGTGGTAAGATGGAAATCAAAGCACAGTGGGAACCACACAAGACTCTATGACGATCTCGGGTCAACAGACTACTCTGTACCAGTGTCACCAGAGAACTGCCATCTGACGTAAGGTATAATATCATCTGGGAGTTCTCGGCGAGTCCGTCCAGTGTACCCAGTCTCTACTGAGCACCCGTATATCTCCTCTGATGTCAAACACCAATGGATATGGGATCATCCATCACCCATCTGTATGGGTCGAGAAGGTACACCTAGTCTACTCTGGTATATCGATGCCCCGTCTCGATACACCCACGACTAGGGACTTTGAAGGATGTACTTATGGACTACCATGTCCCCACTAGTATGATCCGCATCATAGTCCAGGTAGTCAAGTACACATCCTAAGGGCTTTACCAACATGTAATAGAGAGGCAATCTGTGTACACGTTAAGGTAAAGAGCAACCAGATAGCATACTATCATGTCGAGCAAGAAAGTCCTCCCTATATATGTCCCAGCATCCACTACAATATACATCCAATGTACAGTAATGGCCTCTAGGGCATACATATAACTAACAATCTCCCACTTGCACTAGGGCCATCTGTAGCAGTGGTTGTAGTATCTCATACTCAACCATCCCATAAAAGTCTCTCTCTGGGAATAGGCCTTCGTGAGTGGATCCGCCGTGTTGTCCTCTGAGTCTACTCTCCTAACCTCGATCACCTGGAGATCAACCATCTCCACGATCAGGCGACACTGCCTTAGAATATGTCTGGGTCACTGATGGGACCAGGGTTCCTGGGCCAAAGCCACACTTCCATTGTCACACAATGGGAGGAACATAGTTCATCTCATGAACCAATATACACCCAAACAGCCTCTTTGGTAGCATCTTAAGTAGCGATGTATCCTGCCTTTATCGTCTAGTATGTCACGGTATCTAGCTTGGAACTCTTCCAACATACCGTCCCTTTACTGAGGGTAAAGACAATGCCTGTGACTGACATTCAGTCATCTTTATCACCCTGGAACACTTCCAGTGACTCTCCCCAGGATCAATTGATACCATCTCACTACAACTAGTGAGTATCCTAACATCCAATTAGATCTATCTCATAGATCCAAAACCCAGGATTTAGGAGGTATCAATTTGATCCTATACGGAGAATCCTTGTGATAAGTGGAGATTGATCGAGCGTAGCATAGGAAACTCCTTCCCTATCAAGAGTATGTCATCCACGTACTCTACGGGGATCGTCACCATACTCCCTACTACCTTTTTGTTTATACAAGGTTCATCTACCATTTTGTTGATGTCAAACTCTTTGACTAATTCATCAAAACAGATGTTCCAACTCTGCGATGCCTGCTTTATCCTATAAAGCATCTTGCACACGTTTCCGCTGCTCCCACTGTTTACGAGGCCCTCTGGCTGTGTACTTATAGACACTCTCTTCTAAAACATCATTTAGAAAAGTTGTCATGACACCCAACCACCAGATATCGTAGTCATGGTATGTAGCCGTGGCAAGTAGGATCTGGATGGGCTTAAGCATAGGTACTGGAAAAGGTTTCATCATTATCCACGCCTGGTCAATGACGCAAACCTTTAACAAGTCTAGCTTTGAAAGTCTCAACTTTTCTATTTACACCAAGTAATCTTCTCAAGATATACTTGCTCCTGATGGGGATTTAACCCTTCAGATATAGCAACCAAAGTCCATACTTTGTTGGTGTACATGGATTCCATCTCAGATCACTAAGCATCCAGCCATTCTTACAGAGTCTTACTCCTGATGGCCAGCTCGAAGCTAGTTGGGTCATCATCTCATGATGCAATCCTCACTCCCACTGTCATAGAGGAACCGAAGTATCTCTCAGGTGGGTGAGGAACCCTACTAGATCGGCGGAGAGGCTGAGGTTCGTTGGCATCTACTGAATCCTTTGGTTGTACCAAATCAACTGCTGTATTTTGTATAGCTGGAACCTTTCCAGTTCTACATTACAGACCTTGCCTCGAGCTTGTCCGGATTTTTCTTTTTAGACATAGGCCGGACAACCCCAAATCTTAACTAGCTTAAGACATGGGCTCTTCCCCTTCCATATCACATATGAAGTGGTAGGCACTGATTTGATTCGAACCCTATTCAATAGGTATGCAACTTCTCAAGCGCATAACTCCCAAAAGGAAATAGGTAACTCAGTAGTACTCATCATAGAGCACACCTTATCATATAGGGTGTAATTGCTCCGCCCCGATATACCATCGTGCTATGGTGTATTCGGAGGAGTAATGCTGAGAGAGAATCTCATTCTCCTTTAGAAAAGTCCAAGAGTTCCGTGCTCAAGTATTCTCCTCCTTGATCTCATCAAAGGACATAATACTTTTACCCGTATTTTGGTTCTCTACTTCTCGCTTATATTCTGTGAATATCTCAAAAGGTTCGGACTCATATTTCAACAGGAACATATGACTGAATCTTGAGAGATTATCAGAGAATATAATGAAGTATAAAGAATCAGTCCTGGCATGTGTAGACAGGAGACCTTACATACATCATCATGTATCAGTCCCAAGAGTTCACTAACTCTTTCTCTGTTTCCAATATACAGAGCTATGGTCATCTTATCTTTGTGACATGACTGGCGAGTTTCACAAGATGTAAATTCAATTTGCTTTAAATATGCATCTAAATGTAACTCCAGCTAGTCGGGTCGCATTGATATGACCTAGTCTTCAATACCTCAAAAAGGAACCGTTCATTTCTGAACTCTTCCTCTTGTGTGTGTTCTGTATACTAGGAACTGTAGTTTGATTTAGAACATCAATGCTTTTAGATAACGTGCCTGAACCGATCAACTTTTGATATAGGAAATGGTCAAAACATTATCCAACTATACAAAATTTTATCATTTCTTTACTAATAAAGAGACTGATATGATTTTGTATATCAGGTTCGGTATCTAATAACATTCGTTCAGAATCAATGTATTGGTAATACAGGGTGACAGTGACCGACAGACTTGGCTGCAACTCTTGCCCCGTTTTCTGCCTCATGAAACTTATCACCCGTTCTCAGTTTTCTACCTTTCTGTAGCCCTATGTAACATATTACATATCTGGGATTCTGATCCGGTATCATATACCATGGATGCAGAGGATACTGAGAAACAGTTCTGTATAATGAACACACCCGAAGATGATGCATCGGCATGCACTCTCTTCGTTTGGGCGGCACGGGAAATCTGGTATTCCCCAATTTCCTGCTCTGTCTTATAACAATTATAAGTTGGAGTGGGACCAACGTTCCCCAGCTCAGTATAACAAGCGGGTTCGGTCAATAATCCGTATTATTATCTTGATTAAGGCGTGATATGGTCGCTACCAGGAGAGAGAGAGAGAGAAGAAAACACTCAGCGTATGCTCTTGCAAGAATAGATTGGTTATTATTTTATCTAATCAGGATGGCTCCCACTGCTTTTTATCAAATCTTCCTTCAAACCCTAAAATGAAAGACTAGCCGGGATTAATTACACACTACAAGTTCGCCAATCTTTCAGCCAGGCCAGTGTCGGTACTTTGAGGGAGGCCCCCCGTGCTTTCGCACGAACCTAATTAATGTAAACCTCGTTTTCCCAGAGGCGTAACCTCGTTAACACCTTTCTAGACACCTACTTGATCGGCTAATTGTAATGTGTAAAACTCTCCCAGGAGTAACTCTTACTCGCAGCGGGTATCGGGATCCAACTATCTCATAGAAGGTATGCAATCTCATTGCAAATTTCAACACTTGAAATTCCCGATAATATTTTGCCCCTAGCGTCCTATGACCTTGACGCAGGCCAACAAACCATAGTCCGCTAGTCAAGTTCAACCCGTCATTTCCTGATTGAATTAAACCCACCCGCACGACCCTTGACGCAGGCCAACAAAGTCGCACGACTACCCTAATCCAATCTGCATCATATGCATAAGCAGATAAATACTAGTTAGCTACCGCACACTACGCCTTGACGCAGGCCAACAAACGTAGCACGAATACTAACTACCACTTATCTGAAATGACGGAGGGCTACGACAGGTTTTTCTGAAAACCTATTGCATAATGAACTTGATATCGTTGTAGGATCGAATGATTTTAAAATGGAGTGTATTTGAGGCTTTTCTAGTTTTGCTAAAGGAGTCACTCCCGGTGAAGGGATCGTCGGTCCTTTCCTCGTCGAATGAGGTGCGGGATATATCATATATATCACTGTGCAAAGCAAAACTCTTAAAAGCAATCAAAAGACAAACCGAGGGTTGTAGCATCTGCCAGTTATTGCTAAAGGAGTCACTCCCGGTGAAGGGATCTCGGTCCTTTCCTCATCGAATAAGGTGCAGGATATATCACATATACCGCTATGCAAAGCAAGAACTGTAGCTACCTGTTTTATTTTGAAATTCGATTCTACAACATCTTAGGTTTCTTTTATTTCATTAATCTCATTAATGAAGTCCCATCATTTTAGTACCTAAACATCACAGATAAATATGACGTACACTTATGCCATCCGCATTCGCCTCGATGTCCCCTCGTGCACCGTTAGGTTAGGTGACTAACGGCAGAGCAGGGCAGGGCTAGCGCGGGTGTAAAACATAAGTAACGTCTATATAATATATCATATATACTATATACTGTATCTATCACAGAACATCACATGATCACATCACAGATATCGCAGCAGAAGAAACATATGAAATATTGGATATACTAAGACGTCCGTGTTTTCAATACGAGCCAGTATAAAACACGGATTCCACGGTCATGATGAATAGCCAATCCTACACCCCTAGACCCCTACGAGAGCGGCAAGCAACCCTACCAATTCTAGAGTTAGGAGACCCGGACTCGACTCCTCGAGTTGGTCTCCCACTGGACTCCAGAACCCGGTTACTTGTGCTCCCCTCCTTGGGTCTATCCTAGTGCGGAAAAGTAAATAATATACAAACGGTGACAACTTCCGCAACCTGGAAGCGCCCCAATAAAAGAATATTACATACAAGTTTTTACATGAATGAAAATGAAAAACACTCATCTCACATAAAAACCCCCGGCTATTCAAACACGACGATCCAATATAACATATCCAGCAACACATAACATCACATGTCATCAACGTAAGTAAATATGTCCATCCCAATTGTCGTTGACATATAGCAACGAAACTGGCAATATCACATATTAAACTTACGGTCACAGAAAAGAAAGTGTAAAACTACAACAGTTGGAATCCGCAACCTCCTCAGACATCGCATGCCTGACCAAATGAATTCCTTAGACATCGCATGCCTAACAATTATAAACCCCGCATTTTAGTCTCATTATCGAAAACACTTTTCAATATCAAGTCGGGCAATTCAACAAGATTCCCGACATCCTGATCGAATGCTCGTCGCAAACTTCAGTAGGCGGCCACACCCTTGATACCGTCGACGAAGTGCACCAAGGTGGAACACCGTTGCCGCGAGCACCCAGACGGATGCTTTCGGCGACGGGGTTCTCCTGCAGTCACTTGGTCGGGGCTAGGGGGTGTAGCTGTCTATTAAGTTTACCCGGCGAGTATCCGCGTACGCTACGTGATTGCGACGGACTTTTGATCACATCAAAATTCCGTGGCAACCGATCAAGTGAGACTAAACTGCTATGTTTATAACATTCATTCAGTTATCTCATAACTTATTGTGAATTCCAATTATTGTATCCCATTCCGGATAAATAGAAAATGTCAAACTTTCCGATCGAACAATCGAACACCCAAGTTTTCCCGATACAGATCAACACATGAAACAAGTCTAAAAACATTCAGTTCGTGCCTCAGTACCAATGGTCCAGCCGTAGAAGGGTCAAGCCAACGCCTCACATGTGGCACGCCGTACTGCCCCAAACCCGAAGGTTCAAAGGGCAGTTCAAGACGGTCACATAATCGAGTTAAGGTTTGTTGTCTTCTAGAGGGTCCATCGCGTTACTTGCACTACTTAGAACGTCGTTAAACTACGGAAAAATCCAACACTTGGAAATTTCCCGACAGGGGAAAAATTGGGTATTTTTATCCGGTCGAACTTTTTAACATATTCTAAAATTTATCCGGAAAGCCACACAGACAAAATTTGATAATCCGATCGAATCAGCGATTCCCAATACAACCCCAAAATACTCAACTGTAGAATAAAATATTAAAATTATCCAGAAAACACAGGAGTCAAATATAACAATTACTGTGCAAAGAGGAGTCAAAGAGTCAACATTATGGCCGCGGAACCGCCGCTCCACGTGGGCTTAGGCCGCGGTTCCGCGGCGTTATGACGGAGTTAGGTCTCCGTTTTTCACAGTAATTCTTAAAAAAACCCTGCTTAATTTTCTGCATATTTTTAATATTGAAAAATCCAGATTTTTAAAAATTGGACAGAGAGCATTTTGGAAAATGGGTTTCGGGTTCGTTCGGATTTCAAACGTCGTCTAGACTTCGCCTAAGGCTCTAGCTAGGCTCTGATACCACTGTAGGGTTCCTAGGCACTCTCAAGGGGTCTCACAAGGCATCAACCATTCCCGTTTCAAAAATTACGGTGCCGAGAAACCCTAGACTAAGGATCGTTAGCTAGATGTCTAGGCGAAAGAAGCAACTAGTAAACTACTTTACTAAGGGAACGGAAATACAACCTTTGTAGATCCGGTCCTCCACCTCCATAGCTCCGCAATGAAGTCTCCTCGCTGTCCAAGTCGAACCCCGGGCTCTAGCGTCGGCTCCATCGGAGAATGGACGGGCTAGGTCATCGACGACGATGCCGAAGATGATCTACGTCGAGGCATGACTAGATCAAGCTCTCACTTCACCAAGTAATGAAACTTGTGAAGAAAACACACTCTACTACTTGGCAAGAGGTAGAGGATGAAGAAATAGGAAGTGGGTAGACTTTAGAATTGGATTTCTCACTCATTTCATCAAGTCACCATTGATGAAGTCTAGCTTCTTCATCTTGAAGAAAAAAAAGAAGAAGATGATAATGATATGATAAGTATTAAAGAATAGAAAAGAATAATCATTCTTATTATAATCAAACCATAGTTAAGTGTAGAGAGCTAACTAGAGTTTATGTGAGTGGTTAGGGTTAAAGAAGAAGACAAAATGGTCACTTGGTCAAAAGCTTCATGAAGCTTCAACAAGCTTCATGAAAGAAAGAATGAAAGAAAACCATTTTGTTTTTTCTCTTTATGCTTTTATTTTCCAAAACTAATAAATAAATAAATGAATAAGTAATCATAACCCTAACCATTCATATAACCAAGGTTCAATCTTTACACTTAACCAATTTTGCATGTATCATCAAACATGATACAATTAAGTGCACAAAACTATATCGAATATACAATGTGCACAAGCGAGTGAGAAAATCCATTTAAAGTGAACCGATACTAGTTAATGCAAAGTAATATATCAAATATATAATTATGCATTAAATCATTAAATCAACACTTGATTTAACGATCCGGTCATATCACATACAACCGACTAATATCCAATGTATCGGCTTATCGAATCAACGCTTGAATCGATAACTAGGTTATATCGCATACAACCATTCGACACATTGTTCGCGAGAATGAAATACGGTATCACATACACGCATTTTTCTCGGTCCCGCACATATCTCATATGCGCTCCTATTTCGTTTCGCTTGAGCCAGGAAACCTCTGTGTAGGACTCTAAAGACTCGTCAATACGCCGGCAGTAGGTGATGATCATATCAAACACCCGCAAGCCGCAAGCGGTCTGCTAAACGTAACGGCCACCCGGGTATTGAGCGATCAGAAGATCGACGAGCAAGCCCGCTCACACTCCAGTGAATCCAACCAGTAACACTACCGTACAGTCCGGTCTGATCGTCTGATATGTCGCATATCTTGCCTAGGGGTGGTAAACGTCAGACCCCAATAGCTCGATAAGTCGTGTCGATATGAGGTCTATAACAGTTCGAGAAACTACTGGTAACACTTACCAGTAAATCTCAGCAACCCTGGCCAGGGATTTCCGGTTATAGCCAATCGAACACAGCGCAACATCAACTCCCTATACCGGGAGAGACGAATCCCCTCCTATCGCTCATTGCCTCCATGTGATTCGGGACTGTACCCAAAAACCACCGTTTTGCACGCTCTCTTGGACGTGGTAAGATGGAAATCAAAGCACAGTGGGAATCACACAAGACTCTATGACGATCTCGGGTCAACAGACTACTCTGTACCAGTGTCACCAGAGAACTGCCATCTGACGTAAGGTATAATACCATCTGGGAGTTCTCGGCGAGTCCGTCCAGTGTACCCAGTCTCTACTGAGCACCCGTATATCTCCTCTGATGTCAAACACCAATGGATATGGGATCATCCATCGCCCATCTGTATGGGTCGAGAAGGTACATGCTAGTCTACTCTGGTATATCGATGCCCCGTCTCGATACACCCACGACTAGGGACTTTGAAGGATGTACTTATGGACTACCATGTCCCCACTAGTATGATCCGCATCATAGTCCAGGTAGTCAAGTACACATCCTAAGGGCTTTACCAACATGTGATAGAGAGACAATCTATGTACACGTTAAGGTAATGAGCAACCAGATAGCATACTATCATGTCGAGCAAGAAAGTCCTCCCTATATATGTCCCAGCATCCACTACAATATACATCCAATGTACAGTAATGACCTCTAGGGCATACATATAACTAACATCATCATCATCCATGATGCAATCTTCTCTATCACCATCTATGAGAAACCCATAGTATCTCTCTGGTAGGCGAGAAGTTCTACTAGACCTCCTGAGCGGGTGAGGTTCTTGAAGTTCTACTGCAACATCAGTTTCAACCAATTCCTCCTGAGTAATTTATGTCTCTAGAACCTCTTCTAGTTCTACCACATTGCCATTAGTACTTTCCGTAAAGATCTCATTTTCCAAAAATGTGGCATGCTGAGCAACAAACACCTTTTGTTCCTCTTTGTGGTAGAATAGATATCCATACGAATGTTTTGGATACCCCACAAATTTACACATGACCGATCGTGTCTCGAGTTTGTCTGGATTCTGCTTTTTAACAAAAGCCGGACAACCCCAAATCCTAAACCTTTTAAGAGATGGTCTCTTTCCATTCCACATCTCATATGGAGTGGTAGACACGGTCTTGGTTAGAACCCTGTTCAATAGATACATCGCTGTCTCCAATGCATGTCCCCAAAAGGAAAGCGGTAACTCAGCATCACACATCATGGATCGTACCATATCCAATAGGGTACGATTCCTCCGTTCTGACACACCATTGTGCTGCGGTGTGTAAGGAGGAGTGAGCTGAGAGAGAATCCCATTCTCTTTTAAGAAGTCTAGAAACTCTGTACTCAAATATTCTCCACCTCGATCCGATCGAAGTTTCTTGATGCTCAAGCCTGTTTGCTTCTCTACTTCAAGTTTATACTCTTTGAATTTCTCAAAGGCTTCGGATTTGTGCTTTATCAAAAACACGTGTCCGAATCTTGAGAAATCATCAGTAAAAGTAATGAAGTATTAAAAACGACCTCTTGCAAGTGTAGACATTGGTCCGCATACATCACTATGTATGAGGCTTAAGAGTTCACCAGCTCTCTCTCCGTGTCCACTAAACGGAGTTTTGGTCATTTTACCTTTGATACAATACTGGCAAGTCGCATAAGATTTATATTCAAACGGATTTAAATATCCATCTTTATGTAGCTTGTTTAGTCTTGTTTCACTAATATGACCAAGTCTACAATGCCAAAGAAAAGCTTCATTTATATCTGAAAACTTTCTTTTACTAGTATGTTGTATATTAAAAACCGTGTGTTGGTTCAGGACGTAAATACCGTTATTTAGTATACCATACCCAATCAACTCTTGATTCAGGTTAATGTTCATAACATTATTTTGCAATATAAAATGATATCCTTCATTGTCCAACAAAGAAACGGATATTATATTACATAGCATACTTGGTACTAAATAACACGGGTTCAAAACCAAAATACTTCCTGAAGGCAACCCTAGATGATACTCTCCCACGGATACAGCATGTATATTGGAACCATTTCCAACCCGCAGAGTATGATCTCCAATCTTTAAAACTCTACTATTTCTCAATCCCTGCATACAATTGCAGATGTGAGAACCAGAACCGGTATCCAATACCCAGGATGCAAAGTTTAAAGAAAAACAGTTTTCAGTTACAAACACACCTGATGTGGAAGCATCAGCATGCTTCTTCTTCTTGAGATCAGCAAGATATTCAGCACAGTTGCGTTTCCAATGTCCTGACTTTTTACAGTAAAAACATTCTCCTTTCCTGCTTCCCACAGCCCCGGCTTTGTCTTTCCCCTTCGCCTTTCTAACTCCACCTTTCTGTTTGATGGACTTCTTCTTTTTCTTTCCCTTGGACTTAGCTTTTGGGAATGAAGAGGAAGATGGCCCAGCAAGCAGAGCGGGAGTCCTTGCCGTTTTCAACATGTTCTCTGCACTTCTCAATATATTGAGAAGTTCAGGCAATGATTTCTCCAAATCATTCATATTGAAATTTACTATGAACGGAGCAAAGGCAGGGGGGAGAGACTGTAGAACAATATCCGTATATTGCTCATTATCCATAGTCCATCCCAGTTCCTCAAGTTCTTCAATAAGACCAATCATTTTCAAAACATGGTCTCCAACTGATGCACCAGGGGCCATTCGCATCTGAAACAGCTTTCTAGATGCCTCGTATCTCAAAGTACGAGATTGCTCTTCATACAACTCCTTTGTGTGAAGAAAGATGGATTGCACATCCATATTCTCGTGTTGCTTCTGATGGACATTGTCCATAGAAGCGAGCGCGAGGCACTTGGCCGTGTTGCAGTCATTTTCCCAAGTTTTTCGGATCTCCCTATCCGAGACAGATGATTCAGGTCCTGGGACGGGTGGGGCTTCGGTATTGAGGACATATGATACCTTATCATATGAAAGTGCAATGTTTAAGTTCCTCAACCATTCTTTATAATTTGGTCCTGTCAGTTTATTTTTCTCAAGTAGTAGCTTAAGTCCTGACATCTGTAACTGCCATTCGGAGAGAGAAAAGGATACACTTAGCGAAATGCTCTTGCAAAGAATTAGATTGGTTATTATTTTATCTAATCGATGTCTCCCACTGCTTTTATCAAATTTTCTTTCAAAACCTGAAAAGAAAACTAGCCAGGAATAATTACATTCTACAGTTTCGCTAACCGGTCAGTCTATCTAGACACCCACTGGATTAGCTAATTGTAAAGTGCAAAACTCTCCTGGAAGTAACACTTACTCACAGTGAGATCGAGATCCAACTATCATATAGATGGTATGCAATCTCATTGCAAATTTCAACTCTTGAAATTCCCGATATGGTTTTTACCCCTAGTCACTTATGACCTTGGCTATGGTCAACATATCATAAGTACTAGTCAAATTCTACCCGTCATTTCGTGATTAACTAGACCCACCCATATGACCCTTGACTATGATCAATATAATCACATGAATGTCCTAACTAATCGCATCATATGCTTTGTAGGAAGACATCACTTAGCTATCGTACACTACGCCTTGACTATAATCAACATACGCAGCACGAATACTAAGTACTCTGCTTCCTAAAATGACGGAGGGTTGCGGATGGTTTTTAAGAAAACCTTTAACGCTTTGAACTTGATCTCGTTGTAGAATCAAAACATTTAAGAAAATGAGTGGCTTAAGCTCCGCATCCTTTTGAAACTTGCATTTTTCATAAAAAGCCGAGTTTGTTTCAAATATGATTCTACAACATCATTAGGTTTCTTTTCTTTACATTAATCTCATTAATGTGATCCCATCATTTAAGTTCCTAAGCCATCACAGAATAGAACGTATACTTATACCATCCGCATTCGCCACAGTGTCCCGTTATGCACCGTTAGGTTACTTAACTAACGGCATAGCGGGGCGGGACTAGCGCGGGTGTAAAATATAAGCAACGTTTATTATATATCATATATATAATAATAATCCATTCGTCTCAGATACTAAGTAATCACATTACAGAATATCAACAGCAGAAGCATATAAAAGGATATCTAGGATGTCCGTATTTTGTATCGAGCCAACAATAGAAAATACGGATTCCACGGTCGCAATGAATAGCCAAGCCCACACCCCTAGACCCCTACGAGAGCGGCAAGTGATCCCGCCAATTCTAGAGTTTAGGAGACCCGGTCTCGACTCCTCGAGATGGCCTCCCACTGAACCCTAGAACCCGGTCACTTGTGCTCCCCTCCTTGGGTCTATCCTAATGCGGAAAAGTAAATAATATACAATTGATTTATACATGAATGAAAATAAAACTCTCATCTCAAATAAAAACCCCGGGCTATTCACTCGCGACAATCCTACTCATCATATCTCAGCAACACATAATATCTCATATCATCAACATAAGTAAGTATGCGTATCCCGATTGTCGTTGACGTAAAGCAACGAAAACGGCGATACACCACATACTACACTTACGGTCGCAGAAAATAAAATGAAAAACTACAACATTTGGAATCCACAATCACTTTAGACATCATAAATTCAAAATATCACATACTTCGTATTTCATGCCTAACTATATGAATTCCACATATTGTATCACATTTCAGATAAATAGACAATGTTAAACTTTTCGATCGAATAAACAAACACCCTAGATTTCCCAAACTGCACAACACTTGAGCCGAGTTCAAAAATTTCTAGAACATGTCACAGCCCCTTATGGACCAACCGTAGAAGGGCCAAACCAACGCCTCACATATGGCAACGCTAAACTACCACAAACCCTAAGGTTCAGTAATAGTTTTGACGGTCACATAATCGAGTTAAGGTTATGTTCTTCTAGAGTGTCCACAAATACGCTTGCATGTTTTTCGAAAGTTTCGAATTCATGAAAAATCCAACACTTGGAATTTTTCCAATACGGGAAAAATTGTGTTTCTAATATTCGTTCAAACATTTTAACACGTTCTAAAAAAATCTGAAAATCTGAACGAAGTTAAACTTTTCCGATCGAATCACCAAATACAATATATCTCCAGAAACCTCAACACTTGAGTATGTTTAAAATATCTCAGAGGCATGTACTTATTAAATCAGGTCTACTGTAGAAAATTTAGCCCCTGAACCCACTGTACGACCGCGGATCCGCGGC
The DNA here is from genome assembly GCA_030015575.1 of Agapanthus africanus. Taxonomy (NCBI): domain Eukaryota; kingdom Viridiplantae; phylum Streptophyta; class Magnoliopsida; order Asparagales; family Amaryllidaceae; genus Agapanthus; species Agapanthus africanus. The sequence goes on along the minus strand of JASDDO010000004.1, from coordinate 278,444,213 downwards.
CAATAGCATGCTATTGCCGCGGAACCGCGGCACTTTAGAGAGTTCATTAAAAAAATTTTATACAGTAACTTCTAAAAAAGCCTGCTGAAAAAAGCCTGCTGAATTTTTTAAGAACTTTTAATTTGGAAAAATCCAATTTTCAAAAAATTTCCAGAGAGCGGTCCAAATTGGTGTTTCGTGGTTCGATCGGACTTTTAACATCGCCTACGCATTGCCTAAAGCTCTAGCCTGGCTCTGATACCACTGAAGGGTTAGCCTAGCACCTCGTCAAGGGTTTGGTAGCATCACATATTCCATAATCAAAATTTTAGAGGTGCTAAGTTAACTCGACAAGAATCGAAACTAGAAGTTTAGGGATTCATACAAATAAGTATCACATGCAAATGTAAAACTATCACTAAGAGTAGAGATTACAACCTTTGTAGATCTCCCTCGGTGACTCCTTGGCACTATGAGAGTTTGGAACGGATCGATGGAAGCCCTCCTTGTCCACGATGATCCACCCAAAGTCCCTTTGCCCAAAGCTCCTTGCCTTACTTGTTTCGCAAACGAAGTAGAGCAAACACCCTACACAAATCGGCTGGATGTGTGTAGTATGATGATGTGGTTTGTATTCAACAATTAAAACCCTTTCTTTTATCAACTTCACTCAAGAGAAAAATCAAGAGAGGAAGAAGAAGATAATGGTGACTAAGCTTGAGCTTTCTATCATATCACATATGATAACTTGTTTTCATCACACCCTTGCACTAATTGTACACCTTGTTTCATATCACATATGAAGCTATTTATAGTGATGAGAATGAATAATCATCATTATTCTATTTCCACTATAATTATGGGTGGAAATTCTTTTCATAAAGAATTAAACATGGGTGGAAATTCTTTTCATTAAGTTAAATAAAGCTTACCCACTAAAGAATAAAGGAGCATGAGTGGGTTTTCTTTACATTAACTTAAAATGATAAATATAAATAAAAGCTTCAATATAAGTCTTGCATTGCCACCATTCTTGTATCATCAACCATGATACTATGTATGCATGTATGTGTCCATGCACATCATCATGTGCATACATGCATGCATACAAAAGGATTTAATTAAAGAATTAATCTAAATGTAATTTGTTAAATCAACACATTTGATTTAGTAAACCGGTCATATCACATACGATCCGACAAGTAGAAAATTCCTGATTAATATACGTTATCACATAACCGTATTTAATCCGGGTCCCGCGCATATCTCATATGCACACCACATCTTTTTGCCTGAGCCAGGAAACTTCATTGTGGGACTCTAAGACTCGTCAATACGCCGGCAGTAGATGATGATCATATCAAACACCTACAAGCCGTAAGAGGTCAGCTAAACATAACGGCCACCCGGGTATTGAAACGATCAGAAGAAAACCAGTGAAGCTGTAAAAACTCCCGTCGAGCCAACTGGCAACACTTACCGTACAGTCCGGTCTCTTCGTCAGATATGCTGCATATCGAGTCCAGGGATGGAATCGTCGACCCCAGTAACTCAATAAGTCATGCTGGTGTATGGCTCATAACAGATCGAGAAACTACTGATAACTCTTATCAGTAAATCTCAGCAGCCCTGGCCAGGGACTTCATGTTATAGCCAATCGAGCATAGCACAACATCAACCCCCAATACCGGGAGAGACGAAACCCCTCCTATCGCTCATTGCCTCCATGTGCCTCGAGACTGTACCCAAAGACCACCTGTTTGCACGACTCAGTAGAGCCGTGGTAGGGTGGAGATCAAAGTATAGTGGGAGGACACACAAGACTCTATGACGATCTCGGGTCTACAGACTAACCTGTACCAGTGTCACCTGAGAACTGCTATCCGACGATAGATATAATACCACATAGGAGTTCTCGGCGAGTCCGTTCAGTGTACCCAGTCTCCACTGAGCACCTGCATACAGTCTTTGGTGTCTCCTCACCAGATGGATATGGGATCATCCATCGCCCATCATATGGGACAAGAATGGTATACGCTAGTCTACTCTGGAATATCGATGCCCTGTCTCGATACACCCTCGACTAGGAACAGTTCAAGGATATGCTTATAGACTACACGTGCCCCACTAGTATGATCCGCATCATAATCACAGTAGTCAAGCAAATATCCTTTGGGCTTTATCAACATGTGTAAATGATTAAATCTACATGTTCAGATAAAGTAAACCAGATAGCATACTATCATGTTGAGCAAGAAAGTCATCTATCCTCATAGATAATATGTCCAAGTTTCCACTATCCATATAATGGCCTTTAGGGCATACATTTTACTAACAGTGACTTATGATTTGTTGACCTTCGTCAAGGTCATAAGAGCATGGGGTAAAAATCACATCGGGAGTTTCTAAAGAAACTGAAACTTGCCAGATATGCGCATACCTTCTGGAGTATGATAACGTGAGTGGATTCCATCATGTTATCATGCGATGATAGTTGGATCCCGATTCCCACTGATGAGTTGGTATACTCCTCGGGTGATCCCGACTAATTCTTCTTTCAGGTTTGGAGGAGAATTTGACGATACAGTGGGAGGTTTCCTGATTAGATAAATTGATAACCATTCTGATCTAGGTTAGAGTGCACGCTGAGTGTTTCTTTTCTCTCTCTCTTTGGCAGCGACCATGACCCGACCCTTGACTATGACTCAGTGACCAAGTTAACCGAACCTTCTTAAAACACTGGCTTTTGGATTGTCTGAGTTACATACCTCATTGCCACTCCTACTTTTACCCTTTTCTTCAGAACACCCCGTATTACTACGAACATCCACTTCCATTGGATAAAACCTTCGTATGGTTATATACGAACTCGAAGGAACTTATTCGAGGATGGTTTCCGGTTCTGGAGAAAACGAATAGGACTATTCAGCTGTCTTTTCCTTTTACCTTCTCTCAGGTTGCGAGTGCTCCTTGGATTAGGACAGTACACCTATTACGCTTATTGGATAGTCTTCTTCCAAACCATAGGCAGGTGCCGAATGGCAGGGAATGAAGAAAACCATTTAGCTTAAAAGGTGTATAGGAGATATTAAGAAAAGACAAATAAAGGGATTAGTAAGAAAGCAAAGTAAATTGCGACTGCTATTCACGACCAAACCAAGTATTTCATTACCACTCCAACTTCACCTTTGTATTTCTCCAGAACACTCCGTATCACTACGAAGATCCACAGTTTATTGGATACTCCATCGTATGGTTATATACAAACTCGAAGGAACTTGTTCCAGTTCGGGGATGGATTCTGGTTCAGGAGAAATAGGAATAAGGTTTATTCAGTTGTCTTTTATCTTCACCTTCTCTCGCGTTGCGAGTGCTCCTATGATTAGGACAGTACACCTATTACGCTTATTGGATAGTCTTCTTCCAAACCATAGGCTGGTGCCGAACGGTAGGGAAGGAAGAAAACCATTTAGCCTAAGATAGTGTACAGAAGGTAATGACTAAAGACATATAAAGGGATTTGGAGAGATGACAAAGAAATATACGGTTACAGTTGTGAGTCTGATAATGGAAGAGGCATTACTAGGAATACCCGGATACCCCCTGCGAAGCATTTACATGTTTCAGTTTCACTGTGTATTGTTAAAAGAAAACTGATTTCCCAATCAGTCCTTGCTCTAGGGTATGTATTTACCAGATTTGATTCTCATATCTGTATGGTTTTACAGATGATGAGTGGGAGTAAGATATTGGGAATTGGGTGATCATCCTCATTATATCGGGATTCGTTGTAATTGGTGATATTTGAGGAAATCACCTGGGTTGTTTGCCGGACGGCAAATATTTGTTTTTGAATATCCGTTGTTATGCACCAATTTCAAATTGATATATCTGTACGTCTATTTTTATAGAGTGAGATATAACTTTTTGAAATTATGTCTATGACATTTACCTATATCAGTGGATGGTTAGGTAAGGAGCATTGAACAGCGGTGTAATTCTTCTTAACCATAAGTACAGTTTTCAACCTACGACGCACAGGGTATGAGTTATTAGACTCAGGGGACATATACAGAGTATTGTATGTTGTCCAGTGTCCATGAGGACAAAGGGATTGGTACTCGTACTACATTCTGTTTACTTGTGGCTTCTCTAGTTCTTAGACATGTGTTTCGTAGAAATGCAAGGTCTAAGTTTTGAGAAGTTGCAGGTATAAGAATAAAGCAGAGAACCAGGTGTTGCAAGTATCAGAATTCTTCAAGGTGATCGAAGATGTAGATACTTGTGTATGGTATTCAGTTGATAGTAATGATTAAGAGAACTTGCTTCTCTTTCAGGTTACTCATAATTGGAAGCACTCCTAAGTTGAGTAATGCTGATCGCCCTCTTTCCATTTAGTTTACATGCACTGGAGACAGCTGCATGATTTGAATCTGGTTCCAATTAAATCAGTGCCTCTGTTTCTATATTGGATATAGAACAGTTCATATCTTAACGATGTTAAGGTACGGGGAGTTGTCCGGCTTATGCTTAAAACCAGACTCTGGATAACTCAAGGCACGTTTCTGTAATGGCTGTTTGTGGGTTGACCCGGGCTATGACAAGAGTTGATTTTCTACCATCTGGAAGATCAATAGTGATATTGTTCTTGACTCACCACAGTTTTAATAAAAATGGACTTTTTCAGAAAACAGTAGTGGGAGTATGGTAGAACTGGAAGTGATTCCAGAACCGCAAACGAATATTGAAAATTTGATAAGAACCTAAAGATTCAATCTGGTTTGACATTCCGTTGGCCACTCCACAGATATGGTGGGTAACCTCAGGCACTCGAGGGTACTTCGGTATGCTCAAAGACGGTGACAGGGAGGTTCTTGTTTACCCAGACATGACACTACTGTTGTTCCAGACTATGAGACCCGGCAGGAGGATGAGTATAGCGTCGTTCTGAACTGGCTTTAGAAGTGCATGTGTATATCATTCTGCCAGAGGGTTGTCGTAGTCAGTGGGAGCAGCGGAAGCATAGTGGACAAGTGGCTTATGTCTATTTATAGACTAAAGCAGATATAGCGGAGATAGATCATCTATTTCTGATGTGACAGTCATAGATTTGACTTCATCAGAATAGGAGATGGATCTGTTAAGAAGGTAGTAGGGTGTAATGTCCTGGTATTTGGATGACATACACAAAGTAGGAAGTGAAATTCCTATACTACGATCGGTTATACTTTGGTTGTCACACAGTGGTTTCTCCACAAAGGACATAGATATTATATCTGATATTCTGGTTACTAGATATATGGTTTAGATCTAGATTTGGGTAGTTTCCCAATCAGGGTACTTAGACAGCATTCTAAATGTGTTTTAGAATGGATGACTCCTGGCATGGTGGTGTACCTGCAGGTGATGGAGTCACCCTCTCTAAAGGTGTCTTACAGACTAAAGGGGAGAGGGATGTGCATGATTGGCAGTTCACTTTCTTAGGCAATTGAGTTGATCATGAAATGTCAAGTACCACACCAGAAGTTGTTCTTGCACTAGATGCAATAAATTGATATTAATCCAATCCTAGAGAAACGATCGGAAGCAGTTTTAGAACATAAGTGGATGTTCTAGGGATATGATAACAACAACCTCTTTCGGGAAATGGTTATCATTCCAGGCTTCCAAGGTGACCTGGATGACAGAGTGACTGTCAGAGTTATAGTTTTCTCTCTGACGAGGGGCAGTATTTTGGACAGATGGTCCAAGGGGATACTGAGGGAGGCATGGCGCATGATACTGATTAAGTTCAGTTGATGATACAGTCTAAGAAGTTTGGATTTGGAGTTCATTTATGAACTAGGTCCCATCAGATATCCAGACATATTCTAAGACAAGTATTTCTCATTTCGGGAGATAGCTTTCTCCGCTAACTTGAGATAAAGAGAGACATAGTGTCACGCCCCGCTTCCCAAAATACGGAATACGAGGGGTAGACAAGGCCAGCCATGCTCCTACGGTCAAGAAAATGTCCTGCCGTAGTCACACTTCGGCTTCTAGTTTTTCATGGTAAACAGTAATTGATGCGCAGGTAATGAGAAATGCAGTAACTGAGAGAAACAATGTAAAGACTGACCTGAAGTGGAACAAACGAATGTAACTCGGAATGGCAAGTCAAGGAGTCTATGATGCACGTCTAGTTCTGGTCCTGGCTAAATCTTCTCCTCACACTGAGCATGCATACTCAGGTCGTCAGAGCGACACAATAGCAATATAATATATATAACATCAAGTGACAGTTCTAACAGTGGTAATAGATATGAATAACAGTAAATCAATGACAGCATGAATATGAATGTGCAGTAATCAATGCAGCGGAACAGTAAAGCAGTAGAACGATATGTCACGTATGTCAACACAATATATAAGGTATATAAATGCCAGTATCCCTATCAGTCTCTAAGTTTCACTGTACAGGTCACTAAGCCTATCGTCAGTCCAAGTGTGAGAGTCAACCACTCGCGAGTGTCCTCCACCCAAGGGTAGAACCCAAGGGCAAGGGACCACGGGCCCAACATGTAACATGTATATCACGGTGTATATCACATACCCTGTAAATCTCCATATATCTCCCTAAATATATAAGCCGGCATTGGACCCCCGAGATTCTGTTGAACTCACGCTTAAACTACCCCACACCCCGTATCCTACATCAAACGCTAACCATAACCCTAAATACTAATCGATCCGTGACAAGTCTGCACGAGAACTGGAGGCAGGACCTCCATCAAGCACGTCCCGACTAATACCTAAGATAAATGGCAGTGTCTGGTGCCTTATCTGTGACACCCGTGCAAGCGCTTCCATAAGTGTCCCATACCACTTATAGTCACACGTACACGCATCCCACAGACGTCGACAATGCAATAGAGTAATAGAGTCACTGATTGTGTACAAGTACGTATCACTTTCACTTAATCACGGATACACGAACACTGACGTACTTGCCACAATCATCACTAAAAACTAACACTGGGTAAATGCACGATATCACTAGGTAATCACTGCGATGATATGAGTATGATATGATGCGTAAACAGTATATGAAGCACGATTAAGGTGTCATAAAAACAGTATTCTATCACTTGCACGATTTATCATGAAACATACATATATAATTTAGCGAAATGATAAACAGGTAGTAATTAGTATGTTCAGTTGTTCATCCATCAAATTTGGTTTCAAGCCAATCGGGTTCCAGGATCATTAATTATAGCCATTTCATTTTAAGCGCTCGCGGCTGGAAATCCGGTTTCAGAATCAGAAGTCCGTTTTGCAACGCATTTTAATCCCAATTGGGATCATATTTTAGCGACGCTACAGTTGGATAAAATCTAGGGTTTTCAATAAGATTTTCAATGTAACAGACGAATCTTCAATCGCATCTGTACGTCAGGAGATATACACTGTTTAACAATAATATGTCAGTTCTGATTCTGCTGGGACTGTTATGTGTCCCGATCTATTAAATTACAGATTAAATATCAAACGGTAACGAAACAGAATGAAACCAATTGTGTTGTCTATCTAACAGATTCACCTACAATAAACAGTGGATTTCCGCAATCTACGAGTCATGGAAATCTTGTGGCACTCAATACGGAACAGCAACCAACAATTGGAGTCGTTCTGGACTGCAGTCCAGAGTCGCACTCCGATCCAATTATCATCACAATTTAAGTACAGGAATACCCGGAAACCAGTATAGGGTTAAATTTCGTCGAGTCGGATTCGATTTGAGCCCTCGAACGCACCATTCCAGTATGTATATGATTTATGGTGAATTTAACGGTTTTCAGGTACAATAAGATTACAGTTTTACGATTAAACTTGGGGGTAGTTGTTTTAGTCGTTAACGGTCATATTTTCCAGCGAAATTTGCACACGTTATCCATCCCTACAAGGGCCAATGCAATATATCCAGTTCTGTCAAATTTGATAATGATTTTCTATGAGAACAAGCATCGAACAGTTTTGTTGTAATATTTAACATAAGGCAAAACATGGGATATATATACGATTATAATTTGTAAACTAATAATAAATAGCATGTAGCAAGTGGGAACTTGCCTGGAGATGTTGGGGCACACGGCAGCGACACGACACACGTGCGGCACGGCAGTAACACACGCGCGAGCGGCAACGTCAAGATTTGGCCTCGGCTTGAACTGGTTGGCACGGGCTTGGTTTTGGCAACTGGTGGCGAAGGGGGTGGTGTAGCGATCGTCTATGGAGTTGTGAAGGGGTCGGCTGGTGGAGGGGTTTCAGAGGGGAGAGATATCGCGAGAGAGAAGGAGTCAGAGAGAGAAAAAGGATTGCAGAGGGAGTGAGAGAGAGAGCAGGGAAAAGAGAGAGTGAGGGTTGTAGAGATAGAGTGTGAGAGGGATACAGAGAGGGAGAGAGAGTTGTAGAGAAAGAGAGAGAGTGATGGAGAGAGAGAGAGAGAGAGAGAGAGAGAAGAGAGAGAGAAACAGAGACAGGGTTAGAGAGGGAAACGGAGAGAGTGAGAGGGAGGGAGTGCAAGAGAGAAGAGATGGTGGGAAAGATGACGATGATGTTAATGATGCTGCTGCTGCGGGGGAGGTCGACGACGAGAAGCTCGCCAGCGTTGGGGCAGGGGACTCGGTGTGCAGGTGAGTGGGTGCAGGGGAGTGGGTGCAGAGGATCTCGAGTTGATGGGGGTAGAGTCGTGAAGGGAGAAGGAGGGTGAATGAGTGGCTGTCGTCGTCGTGGGTCGAGCGAAGTGGTGGGATGAACGCCGGCGGTGGAGGTGGCAATGGGTTGTGGGATCAGTGAGGCTGGGAGTTGGGAGGGCTCGATGGATGTAGAGAGTAGGTGAGGAGTGAATTGGAGAGGGAGAGTGACGAGGGGAGTTGGAGTCGTGACCGGGGTCGTCGGCGACGTGGGGTAACGGCGAGGCGTGGGTGCGCGACGTGGGAAGGAGTGAGCGGAAAATGAGATGGGAAGAGAGATGAGGGATTTCTCCAATGGCAGAGAAAAGAGATGGGGTGTGAGGGAAGAGAACGGGGTTGAAGTCGTGGGTGTAACGGCAGGAGCGGGGGCGTGGGCGTGGGCGCGAGGCGCGGCGGAGAAGGCGGATCGCGCGCGCGGAAAGGAAAAGAGCCGTTGGAGGGGATGATGAACAGGAGCGGGTCGGGTCGCTGAGGAGGCGGGCTGAAGTAGAACGGGCCGGGCCAAGGAAAACAGAAATTTAATTTTTAGAATTCTTGGGGAAAAATGGGTGTTGGGCTAGGGCTGGGTCTATTAAAGAAAATTTTGGATGAGAAAGGAGTGTGCTGGTTTGAAAATAGAGTGGGAAATAAGTGGGCTCGGGGCAAAAATTAATTTGGTTTTAGGATTTGGTTTTAAATTTTCAAATAAGATAAATGGGACTTTAAAATATATAAATAATTATATAAAAATAGATAAAATTATAAATAAGAATAAAATAGGATTCTAGAGTAATAAAATACAGATTTTGGTATAACAGGGGCTGGGTATTACATCATACCACCCTTATAAAAATTTCGTCCTCGAAATTTAAAATAAAGGATAGGTTATACAAATATAAGCGAAAGCTATTAGATTGCACACTAACACAAAAGATTTATTAGCAGTACGTGGACGAAGAAATTTGAAAATATATATATAAGTAAGAACAACATACGGAAGGGTAGGTCTAATAGGGATAAGACAGGAACAACTATAATGGTAAATACATGTATACGAGAATTTAGATAACAATAACGAATAATAATACTCAAGGCTTGTTCGATAGAATCGGACCTAAATATGTGCACATATAAGCATATCAAAAGTAGCAAGGTAGAAATAATAAGTATAAGACACAATCATTTATAATAGTAAACATAGGCACAACACCCAAAAATATAGTAACGACAATGAGGTAGTGAAAGCTTAGTCGATAGGTTAAAACATTCTAAGGTAATTTATCGATCGAATAGTTTTAAATCAACTTAGAAAACTCATATAACGAAAATGGGAAACATGGAACAATATATGCGCAGTGTAAGTTTGCGCTACTGAAAACGAGATTAATAATAGCGTACTTAAAATATATGAAATAGAGTAATCAATAACACACTCTCTTTGATAAATTCAAAGTACTGAAAACTAAATTTTTGAATAACAGTGTCCCTCAATATAATTAGGGTAATAGAAAGAACACAAATAGGTGTAGGGCTAGATAGGGTAATGATTATAAGGAAGTGTGGCTCAATCAGAAGGTTGAAGTGTGTCGGCTTTAGGCTGAAGATCAAGGAGACTGGGATCGGGTCAGCACAGAAAGTAATGGTGAGCAACGAAAGGACTACAAGGTAAAAAAATATGGGGGAGACTAACGATCGGTAAATCCTATGAATCAAGAATTTGAAAAGTTAATGAACTCGGTAATTCATAAGGAAGGTCCTCCTCCCAGAAGGATCTCAAACAGGATACAGACGAAGGATGAATGGTGGCTCATTCCAAGGATCAGGGTGCGGTACTTTCTAGTCGAATCGAGGGTGAAAACTATACAATGAGTAGGGGTGGAAAGTCAGGAATCTCCGCAGAAAATAAATGGATATGGGCAATAAACAAGTATTAAGCGAACCAATAATCAAAAGGTTTACGAATTCAGAAGATTTATTTCATTCAAGAAAATTTGAAACAAGGCATTCCCAAAGGCGAAAAGTGGCCCTAAACTATACACATTTTATTTGGCCAGAAAGACAACATCAAAAGAAATTCCGTCAGTCGCGGTTGGGGAGATTCAGTAGGTTGCGGTAGGCTCGCGCACTCAGATAGGGGCGTCCATTTCCATAGCGTCTCGCAGGTATCTCTATTGGAAGTTCTTCCACAGCAGGGTCTTGATCTTCTGGTCCTTCTTCCTCGGACGGAGCTTCTTCATCGAGGTCCGATTCCATGTGATTCTCTTCTTCAGGATTTTCTTCCATGGGATTTTCCTCAACTGGATTTTCTTCTATCGGGTCTTCATCGGGATCTTCCTCTATATGGTTCTCTTCAGGATCTCCTTCTTCTTCGTCGGAATCAGCTAACACGTTAAACTCTGGGGCGGCTACTTCTTCGTCCTCTGAATCGTTATTTCCGAAGTTGACCTGGGGACCATTGACCTCATCATCAGAACTCGTCAGTGTGTGATCTAAGGAAACGCATGACTGTGTATCCTCATCCAGATGCGGCGCAGCTCCAGGGTGGGCCATGGTCTGAAAGAAAAGTCATGATTAGACAGTGGAATACATCAAGGAAAAAGCTCAAGGTACGAAGTATAGGAAAATATGCGGTTGCAGGAACTGAAAGATCAGAATTAAGATACTGTGATAATGAATTGATATAGAGAAAGCATGAGAATGATACATATGTTATGATTCAAATTTTATTGCATTCAACCAAAAGTTCAACGGATACAAGATTTCAAACGGAAAGAAATATTCATAAAAAGATGACAACATTAATACTGAAAGTAGATAACATGAAAAATCCTTCTTCGACTATTATAACGTTGCATTCTCGTCGCGTGAGTTGAATCCTGCGTTAGATCCGCCTTATCGTTGAAGTTCGAATTATGCGATAATCCTCACTTGGCAGAAGTGGGGAGTGTGGATGAGTTTCCTCCTTGTAGTTCTTTCCTTTCTGGGCAGCCGTTGATGAGATGTTCGCTGGATCCACAAATCAGACATTTCCCTTGGGTGCGGCGACAATCCCTCTGAAGATGTCCTGGCCTCTTACAGTACCCACAACATGGGGTCTTCAGCTTCTTCTGTCGCGGGGAAACAAATTGGCGCTTCATCTTCCTCTCTTTTCCTCGTCTAACGGGGATCCCTTTATGATTGGAGACAGCCGCTGGTGCCTGATTCATCTGTCTTCTCAGTCCTTCAGCCAAAAAGTCGTTTGTTCTCTCCTGGGCTTCCTTTAAACCTTGCAGTACACTCAGGATCTCAATGGCCTGATTCTGGGGAGCGGATATAGATGAAGAGTCGTTAGAAGACATGATCCTGAAACAACAATTTTGAGGATGATATAAGTCACAAGCTAAACGAATCAAAATATAATATGGATAGGACGAAATTCAAGAATATCAGAGGTGATGAATTTATTACAAGTGGGGAATCAACTGTATGACTTTAAGTCACTTGAATAGGGTACGGTAGTGCAATTGCAAACCACGTAACCTTGCCAAGTCACCCGAAACCATAGCGAATGGATAGCTGAACACACGATGTGAATATGGATCAAGAATGACAAGTTCACAATCTAGACCGAGGGATGTCTTAGATTGCCAAACTATACACGGAAAACTGCAATCCCAATCGATGCAAAACCTGTCTCTGATACCAACTAAACCATGTCACGCCCGGCTTCCCAAAATACGGAATACGAGGGGTAGACAAGGCCAGCCATGCTCCTACGGTCAAGGAAATGTCCTGCCGTAGTCACACTTCGGCTTCTAGTTTTTCATGGTAAACAGTAATTGATGCGCAGGTAATGAGAAATGCAGTAACTGAGAGAAACAATGTAAAGACTGACCTGAAGTGGAACAAACGAATGTAACTCGGAATGGCAAGTCAAGGAGTCTGTGATGCACGTCTAGTTCTGGTCCTGGCTAAATCTTCTCCTCACACTGAGCATGCATACTCAGGTCGTCAGAGCGACACAATAGCAATATAATATATATAACATCAAGTGACAGTTCTAACAGTGGTAATAGATATGAATAACAGTAAATCAATGACAGCATGAATATGAATGTGCAGTAATCAATGCAGCGGAACAGTAAAGCAGTAGAACGATATGTCACGTATGTCAACACAGTATATAAGGTATATAAATACCAGTATCCCTATCAGTCTCTAAGTCTCACTGTACAGGTCACTAAGCCTATCGTCAGTTCAAGTGTGAGAGTCAACCACTCGCGAGTGTCCTCCACCCAAGGGTAGAACCCAAGGGCAAGGGACCACGGGCCCAACATGTAATATGTATATCACGGTGTATATCACATACCCTGTAAATCTCCATATATCTCCCTAAATATATAAGCCGGCATGGGACTCCCGAGATTCTGTTGAACTCACGCTTAAACTACCCCACACCCCGTGGCCTACATCAAACGCTAACCATAACCCTAAATACTAATCGATCCGTGACAAGTCTGCGCGAGAACTGGAGGCAGGACCTCCATCAAGCACGTCCCGACTAATACCTAAGATAAATGGCAGTGTATGGTGCCTTATCTGTGACACCCGTGCATGCGCTTCCATAAGTGTCCCATACCACTTATATTCACACGTACACGCATCCCACAGACGTCGACAATGCAATAGAGTAATAGGGTCACTGATTGTGTACAAGTACGTATCACTTTCACTTAATCACGGATACAAGAACACTGACGTACTTGCCACAATCATCACTAAAAACTAACACTGGGTAAATGCACGATATCACTAGGTAATCACTGCGATGATATGAGTATGATATGATGCGTAAACAGTATATGAAGCACGATTAAGGTGCCATAAAAACAGTATTCTATCACTTGCACGATTTATCATGAAACGTACATATATAATTTAGCGAAACGATAAACAGGTAGTAATTAGTATGTTCAGTTTTCCATCCATCAAATTTGGTTTCAAGCCAATCGGGTTCCAGGATCATTAAGTATAGCCATTTCATTTTAAGCGCTCGCGGCTGGAAATCCGGTTTCAGAATCAGAAGTCCGTTTTGCAACGCATTTTAATCCCAATTTGGATCAGATTTTAGCGACTCTACAGTTGGATAAAATCTAGGGTTTTCAGTAAGGTTTTCAACGTAATAGATGAATCTTCAATCGCATCTGTACGTCAGGAGATATACACTGTTTAAAACTAAAATGTCAGTTCTGATTCTGCTGGGACTGTTATGTGTCCCGATCTATTAAATTACAGATTAAATATCAAACGGTAACGAAACAGAATGAAACCAATTGTGTTGTCTATCTAACAGATTCACCTACAATAAACAGTGGAGTTCCGCAATCTACGAGTCATGGAAATCTTGTGGCACTCAATACGGAACAGCAACCAACAATTGGAGTCGCTCTGGACTGCAGTCCAGAGTCGCACACCGATCCAATTATCATCACAGTTTAAGTACAGGAATACCTGGAAACCAGTATAGGGTTAAATTTCGTCGAGTCGGCTTCAATTTGAGCCCTCGAACGTACCATTCCAGTATGTATATGATTTATGGTGAATTTAACGGTTTTCAGGTACAATAAGATTACAGTTTTACGATTAAACTTGGGGGTAGTTGTTTTAGTCGTTAACGGTCATATTTTCCAGCGAAATTTGCACACGTTATCCATCCCTACAAGGGCCAATGCAATATATCCAGTTCTGTCAAATTTGATAATGATTTTCTATGAGAACAAGCATCGAACGGTTTTGTTGTAATATTTAACATAAGGCAAAACATGGGATATATATACGATTATAATTTGTAAACTAATAATAAATAGCATGTAGCAAGTGGGGACTTGCCTGGAGATGTTGGGGCACACGGCAGCGACACGACACACGTGCGGCACGGCAGTGATACACGCGCGAGCGGCAACGTCAAGATTTGGCCTCGGCTTGAACTGGTTGGCACGGGCTTGGTTTTGGCAACTGGTGGCGAAGGGGGTGGTGTAGCGATCGTCTATGGAGTTGTGAAGGGGTCGGCTGGTGGAGGGGTTTCAGAGGGGAGAGATATCGCGAGAGAAGGAGTCAGAGAGAGAAAAAGGATTGCAGAGGGAGTGAGAGAGAGAGCAGGGAAAAGAGAGAGTGAGGGTTGTAGAGATAGAGTGTGAGAGGGATACAGAGAGGGAGAGAGAGTTGTAGAGAAAGAGAGAGAGAGTGATGGAGAGAGAGAGAGAGAGAGAAGAGAGAGAGAAACAGAGACAGGGTTAGAGAGGGAAACGGAGAGAGTGAGAGGGAGGGAGTGCAAGAGAGAAGAGATGGTGGGAAAGATGACGATGATGTTAATGATGCTGCTGCTGCGGGGGAGGTCGACGACGAGAAGCTCGCCGGCGTTGGGGCAGGGGACTCGGTGTGCAGGTGAGTGGGTGCAGAGGATCTCGAGTTGATGGGGGTAGAGTCGTGAAGGGAGAAGGAGGGTGAATGAGTGGCTGTCGTCGTCGTGGGTCGAGCGAAGTGGTGGGATGAACGCCGGCGGTGGAGGTGGAAATGGGTTGTGGGATCAGTGAGGCTGGGAGTTGGGAGGGCTCGATGGATGTAGAGAGTAGGTGAGGAGTGAATTGGAGAGGGAGAGTGACGAGGGGAGTTGGAGTCGTGACCGGGGTCGTCGGCGATGTGGGGTAACGGCGAGGCGTGGGTGCGCGACGTGGGAAGGAGTGAGCGGAAAATGAGATGGGAAGAGAGATGAGGGATTTCTCCAATGGCAGAGAAAAGAGATGGGGTGTGAGGGAAGAGAACGGGGTTGAAGTCGTGGGTGTAACGGCAGGAGCGGGGGCGTGGGCGTGGGCGTGAGGCGCGGCGGAGAAGGCGGATCGCGCGCGCGGAAAGGAAAAGAGCCGTTGGAGGGGATGATGAACAGGAGCGGGTCGGGTCGCTGAGGAGGCGGGCTGAAGTAGAACGGGCCGGGCCAAGGAAAACAGAAATTTAATTTTTAGAATTCTTGGGGAAAAATGGGTGTTGGGCTCGTGCTGGGTCTATTAAAGAAAATTTTGGATGAGAAAGGAGTGAGCTGGTTTGAAAATAGAGTGGGAAATAAGTGGGCTCGGGGCAAAAATTAATTTGGTTTTAGGATTTGGTTTTAAATTTTCAAATAAGATAAATGGGACTTTAAAATATATATAAATAATTATATAAAAATAGATAAAATTATAAATAAGAATAAAATAGGATTCTAGAGTAATAAAATACAGATTTTGGTATAACAGGGGCTGAGTATTACACATAGAAAGAAACATCAGGGCGGATCCACTCACTAAGGCTATTCCTCGAACGCAATAGTTTCGCAAACGGGCTTTGTGAGACTGATTAGTAGAGGAGTTGGGTGTTCGGTATCACACGGGCTGAGAGTACGCGACAACGCAATAATTAGCCTTGAGTGCAAGTGGGAGATTGTTGGATATAGTGCCCTCAGAGTCAATTATTGGATCGCAGGCACGTGATTGCAATGATTCAGAGATGACCTATACCGGTAGGACAGTCTTACTCGAAAGGTTTGTATACTATCTGGTTTGTTTTCATCATCGTGTACATACTTTAAATGACATTGCGGTTCAGTTTTACACGTTGATAGAAAAATAGTATACTATCTGGTTTACCTTTATCATCGTGTACTGTTTTAGGTGATGGTACAGATCACTATTGCATGTTGATAGAGCTCTTAGGATTCTTGCTTGACTACCAGCAGTATGATGGCGATCATATACGTGGGAGCTGGGGTCTATAAGAACATCCTTAAACGGTCCCTAGTCGTGGGAGTTTCGAGACTGGGCATCGATACTCCATTAGTAGACTAGTGTATACAGTCGAGACCCCGACGAGGGGCGGTGGCCGGTCTCACAAGCTATTGATGTCAGTTGGTTCACCTAAGATGTATACAGGTGCTCATTGGGTTATGAGTATACCGGACAGGACTCGCCGGGAACATGCTGGTTTGTATTATACCTGACGTCAGATAGCAGTTCCCTGGTGACATGTGTACATGTTAGTTCATCGACCTGAGATCATCATTTGTCTCGTGTGAGTTCCCACTGTACTTTGATTACTGCCCTACCACGGCTCAAAGGAGTCGTGCAAACAGGTTTTAGTTGGGTACAGTCCCGAGCCACATGGAGGCAAGTGAGCGTATCGGCAAGGGTTTCGTCTCTCCCGGTATTGGGGGTGAGATCACGCTGTGTCTAGGAGAGCCATTACACGAAGCCCTCGGCCGAGGCAGGAGATTTATTGGTGGGTATTCCAGTAGTATCTCAGGGTGTTCTGGGCTACACTTCGACACGACTTGTACCGCTTTTGGGGGTCTGACTTTTACCAACCCCCTAGGCCCGCCATGCGATGCTTATAGACGAACGGACCGAACTGTACGGATATTGTCACTGACAGGCTCAGTAGGGTGTCAGGATGAGTTCGCTCATCGACCTCCCTTGTGGTCAATACCTGGTAGCCCGTTACGTACGGCTAATACCTCTGACGTGCTAGTGGTTAAATCCACAGCCAAAGTATTGACGAGTCTTTAGAGTCCCCCACAGACAGTTTCTCATGTTTCGGGCGAAACGCTGTACAGGCCGTATGGATTTATGGCAGGGTTCGAACATACGCGTGCACTTGTGCACGTGTTATGGTTCGGACGGATAATACTAGCGGGCTTTGGTTTAAACTGGATCCTAGTATTGTACAGTGTAGATTTTGTCTCATTACATTTGTATTCGGTCGGAATACAAATACGGGTATTTATATACAGTCGCGGGGTTTTCCTGTAATTTATTACGGGATCGTTTTTTTGAAGTTGCCAGTTTGCATTCCGTTTCGGCCATTTTCCTTTCTTTCTTTCTTTGGCTGAAAATTGATGGGAGGAGGTTTATTTGCAAATGTGCAAATTAGCAAAATGGAGGGTGTTTTTTTTTGTGGTGGAGGGTTCATGATGGTTCTAGCCTCTTATGATTACTTTTTGGTCATCATTACTTGCTTTTTGAGATGAGATTGGTGATGGGACTTGATGAGGAAATGAGTGTGAGTTTTTTGTTGTTTTTTCCTTGTGGTCACCCTCTTTGGTTTTTGCTCACCCCCCCATTCTTAAATGTAGCCGAGCCCCCCTCTTGGACAGCCCCATTCATTTTGGTGTGAGGTTTTTGTGGTATCCCATTTTTTCATTCATGCAAAAAGATAGCTCCATTTAAAAGTTCATTCTTCCACCTTCACCTCCATTGTGGCAACTTCATTAACCCCTTGAGACAAAACGTTCTACACTCAGTCTACAGCAATCTTAGACACGTCGGCTAGCCAACTTCGTGTCCGAGTTGCCTCGGTTCAGAGGTGGGAGCCCGTAAAAAGACTTCTCGATGTGGTGCCTTTTCCGACGAGGAGATCGAGACCGGTGATTCCGCGAGGAGCTTGGGATGGTGGCCGAAGACCGAAGGACACGGATCGCTAGGTATAGCTCTCTACCCTTTCTCCAGTTTGCTAGTAGTAGGTTAATGGTCCAATCCGGGTTTTATAGTCCGCGGTAGCGCCGGTTTCTAGTTAAAGAAAAGTTTTTGTTTCCGCATTTTGGCCTCGAACAGACGGCCGGGGCGCTACCGTAGACTTACATCCTCTCTGTTGCCTTCAATGATAATCGGGGGGTCTTCAGCTGGAGGTTCCGGCTGTAACATCATCCCGGCTATGTCTTGGAACAAAAGAGCCATTCGATTTATGTTGGCCGCCTGTTCCGCGGCCTCTTTTTCTTTCCTCTCGAGCATTCCTCGGAGGAATTCGGCATCAGTTTCTTGTTCCTGACGCTGCTCTGAGGTTTCTGGATTTTCTTTCGGCCCAGTGAGTGCGGCCATTGCAGTCAGCATCTCCTGAAGTTTTTGCTGCTGTTGCTCCTTGTTTCCTGATTTAAAACCAGGAAAGCTTACGGAGGAGGCATCACGTGCTAGCATGTGACCAGCAGTCACGTGTTGGCACGTGACCAGCAGTCTCGTGATATTTAAAAGCAGCGGCAAAGGCAGATTCACTCCCTGATTAAATCAAAGAAAAGGCTCCAGAAAAGGTCACGTGCTCACACGTGACCAGGGGACGTGTTGGCACATGACGGTTGAGCAGCATCCAGAAAACATAGCGCAAAAGAAGAAGAAAAGCTCGTTCCAGGGGATCACGTGCCTACACGTGACCAAGGGTCACGTGCCTACAGGTGACCAAGGGTCACATGGTCACATGTGACCGTCTTTCAAAGCCTCTCTATTTAACAGAATTAAATTCTGAAGAGCATTCAAATCTTTCCAAAGGAGAATGATTATTTGGAACCGATGGGATTAAAAATCTAAAGGTGATTAAATATCACCTATTTATGGAAAAATCTTGAACTTGGAAAGATTTCCCCTTAAAATCTAACCGAAATAACAAAGGAATATCTTTGGATTTAAAATCCAATGGTGAATAAAATTCACCTAATAATCCAAAGGTCCAGATGAATGATGAATGCAAATCAAATCTCTCAATGAAAGATTCACTAAAACTGATTGGTTCTCTTCCTTCTCTTATAAATAGGAGCCAGGAAAATACAGAGAGACAGAGACATAGAGAGAGAGAGAAATAGAGCCTTGAGACTTTGAAAGAATTTGATCTTCTGCAGAAGAAAACCTTAGGTAAGAAAGGAGAGGCTTTTAAAAAGAGAATTCAATTCTCAAAAGAGTTTAACTCTTATATTAAAAACAAGAACTTAGTTCTTTCTCTAATAGAGGATATGGAAAGTGCACATCTCCCCATGAATTGAGAATTTAATTCTCATCGGGTTGAGATCCTGCCATGCAGATCCAAAGCACAGAGAGGGAATGGAAGTTTGAGAATTTAATTCTCACAGAATTATAGGAATTTAATTCCTTTGAGAAGAAATTAGGGTTTAACCCTATGTTATAGGAATTTAATTCCTTCAAAATGGGCAGAACTAGGGTTTAACCCTAATTGAGAAACTTAACTTTCTCAAACTCACAGGAATTTAATTCCCTTAGAGAAGAAATTAGGGTTTCACCCTATGACAGAACTTAATTCCTCACATATATGGGAATTCAATTCTTACAGAATACAAATCAGAGTTTAACCATATCTAAGAATATAATTCTTTAAAAGAAAGAAGGAATTTAATTCCTCTAAAGTCAATTATTAGGGTTTAACCCTATGAAGAATTTAATTCTTAAACAAACATGCAAAAAGGCAGGGTCACGTGCTACCACGTGACCCCTGAAAAGCTCCAAAGGGGAGGGCGCTCTCACGTGCTACCACGTGACCCCTCTTGCCTTAGTGTTTAACACTAAATTGAAACCCCTGGATCCAGTGTTCAACACTGATTTTCTTAGTGTTTAAATAATTGAAAAACTTTATTTGCAGTGTTTAACACTGAATTTCTTAGTGTTTAACACTAAATTAAATCTCTGTTAGCAGAGTTTAACATTAATTTTCTTAATTTTTAACACTAAATTAAAATCTCTGATACCAGTGTTTAACATTGATCAACACTAATTTGAGATCTCTGTTATCAGTATTTAGACTGACTAACACTAGGTTGAAAACTCCATTGCCAGTGTTTAACACTGATTTGCTTTAGTGTTTAACACTAATTTGAAAGCCATGTTGCTAGTGTTTAATACTAACTGTCTTTTAGTGTTAAACATTAACTTGTCAATCTCATTCGCAGTGTTCAACACTGGTTGGTCTTTAGTGTTTAACACTAGCTTTAGCCCAATTGGCTAAGTTCTAGAGGCAAAGCCTCTCCTTCAATGGACCAACAAAAAGCCAATATTCCAAACATGGTTGAACTTAGCCCAAGATGGCCATAAGTCCTCAATGCAAACTTAACTGGGCTAATGGGCTCATAACATAATTAATTGGTCTTGGTCCGAAATTGGGCCAAAGACTATTTAATCTACCTTGGTTCAAGGGTACATCTCTTCACTCCTTTGATACTTGGCGTTGTAATTCCTCAACGTCTTCAAAGAGATGACGGTTCCCGATGACCACACATTGATACGGACTGTGGGGTCCTTAAACCCATGGACTATGACATCCTTAACCTTGACCGAGATATCTTAAAACTAACTCCGGACTGTGGAGTCCTTAAATCCACGGACTATGATGTCCTTAACCTTGACCGGAACGTCTTAAAACTAACAACGGACTATGACGTCCTTAACCTTGACCGAGATGTCTTAAAACTAATATCGGACTGTGGAGTCCTTAAATCCACGGACTATGATGTCCTTAACCTTGACCGCAACGTCTTAAAACTAACATTGGACCGCAATATCCTTAAACTACCTATTAACCGCAATGTCACTAAACTAAACAACATAGCTCCCTTAATCGCTCTTTTGTTGGATCTAAACGGTCCCGTTAAGTCGATCTTAGTCTAAAAACTAGACTAACGTATCCTTAATAAACGTTTAAGTTGATCTTGGTCTCCAATGAGGCTAACGTATCCTTAAACCCAAACCCCCAAACCCAAATCTAAGATAATACGGATTTGGACTAGTCCATGCCCTACGGGCGACGACATAACTCAGTCTCCGTATACAATCCACGGGCAACCAAACACAAAATAAACACACACGACACGAAGTGACCATCTGGAGATGGAGAAAGTGGTTACCGCAGTGCGGTAGCGTAATTAACTGCAGGGGCTTGCGCTTGCAGGGACGAGCGTCCCCACAATCAAAAAACCCTTCAAGCGAGGGGGAATCTGACGAAGTCTGCTACATCGGACGCATTCGTTTAAACCTTCGATACACGGTGCCATAAATCAACTTGGCATCTTCGGAGAGGTAGACGGATAGCACCAATTAGCATCTGCCCCGAATCTCAGGCAAGACGTCCGTCGCGCCGTCATTCGGAGGGGAACGGATTCTGGCACGCCCGGTGGGTCCTTTTCCTCTTTCCACTCCACACTTCGTGTGTCGTGTTCGCGAACCAAACATGGCTCGCTAATGGTTGCCCTTGGGTTTTAAGGTACTGAGATTTGGCGTTTTGCTTATTGCAGAAAGCAAAGAATCAATGGCTTCCACTTGTGCGAAATGCTCCAATTGCAACTGCAACCGGTGCTCCGCCTCACCAGGAGGTATAGCCTACGGGCCCCAAGCTGCTTCGCTGTTCACAATGCCCGTGGAACAGGTCACTCGAGCCACCACAGGGTTGTTTTTCGGGACCATGCTCCCGCCAATGAGCTTCACCACTCCTGTACTGACACCGGAAGCTCCCAAGAAGTCGGTCTTTGATCGGCTTACACCTACCGCGGCCCCTCTCGACGGGTCGCCCAACACCAGCGCTTCGGTCTTCTCCAGACTGGGCCAGAGCTCCTGCGGGCCCGCAATGGGGTCTACAATCCCAAAGAAGGCTGCTCCTAAGAAAATGACCAACCCCACTCCTGAAGTCGTCAAGGCGGCCTCTCTTGCCAAAAAGTCAGTCTTTACAAGATTGACTATTCCAGCTCCCGCTCCTGCTACCCAAAGGACTTCGGTCTTTAACAGGCTGACACCAGCAGCGACCCTCTACCTACACAGGGGGCAAGACGAGACTATTGCCCTCACCGGGCCGATTCCATCAGCACGACACGCTCGACGTCGTTACTGGCGCCAAGTGAGGAAGGCCGGAGGCAACTCCCCTTCTGGGCTAACCCCTCCAGCCCCGACGGCAGAAGTTAATGTTGCTGTTCTAACTGGGAACAGTTTTGAGATGCTAAATAAGGTGCGTAGGAATTCTCCTACCGCGGTGCTAAAGAGGTCTCCCCCTCCGCTGAAAAAGGCTGTGGAAGTAAAGCCAGAATAGCCCCAATCTCCTCAACGGCTGTCCTCCCAAATCTATAAAGTCTGGCGGAAGACCCGAGACTCGGTGATCGATCCAGATTTCTCCCGCTAGCACAAGAAGCTGAAGATCCAACAGGAAGTCAGTCACCAGGCTAAGCCACGAAAAGCTGTCTGGGTGCCCACCTCAACGGCCCCCTCAACTTCCACTGCTCATGAGAAGAGGAGGCCGGAGAAGATCCCCGGGCCTGCAACGAGAGCTAAAGGCACTGAGCCCAGACGCCCTAAGTCTAGGGGCATGATGGTCCATACAGTATACATGGCGTCGGGGAAGGAAGACAACCATGCGTCTACAGGTCATAGACCGCTAACACGGTCGGTGACCAAAGCTCAGGAGCAACAGCATAAGCTCCAGGAAATGATGATCGCAATGGCCGCGCTTACTGGACCGAAAGAAAGCCCCGAGGCGTCCTCGGATCAGCAACAAGAACAAGAAACTGACGCTGAGTTCCTTCGGAGGATATTGGAAAAGAAAGATAAAGAGGCTGCGGAACAAGCGGCCAATATAAAGCAGATAGCCTACTTATTTCAAGGCATGGTTGGGATGATGATTCAACAAGATTCTCCTTCTGAAGATCCCCCGATTGTCCTCGAAGATGATAGAGGAGAAACGTCGAATCCACCACTGGTTCTTTCAACGGCCAAGGAGGAGACAATCTCCAAGGCTGACTTGGACGACTATATAGCCCAGCAGATATCATGCGACTGAGGCAGCTGGTCAAGTCGTAAAAACAGGGCGACCGTATCCAAGATGGTACGACCAAATCAAATATCCGGCGGGTTATACAATTCCGAAATTCCATATGTATAAGGTGTTAGTTATATGTATGCCCTAGAGGCCATTACTGTACATACGATGTATATTGTAGTGGATGCTAGGACATATATAGGGAGGACTTTCTTGCTTGACATGATAGTATGCTATCTGGTTGTACTTTATCTTAACATGTACTCTGATTGTCTCTTTGTTACATGTTGATAAAGCCCTTAGGATATGTACTCGACTACTGGGACTATGATGAGATCATACTAGTGGGGCCACGGTAGTCGACGAGTACATCCTATAATAGTTCCTAGTCGAGGGTGTATCGAGACAGGGCATCGATACACCAGAGTAGACTAGCGTATACGCATCTTGACCCATGTGATGGGCGATGGATGATCCCATATCCATCGGTGTTTGACATCAAGGATGGTGTACGGGTGCTCAGTGGAGACTGGGTACACTGGACGGACTCGTCGAGAACTCCTAGATGGTATTATACCATACGTCAGATGGCAGTTCTCCGGTGACACTGGTACAGAGTAGTCTGTTGACCCGAGATCGTCATAGAGTCTTGTGTGATTCCCACTGTGCTTTGATTTCCATCATACCACGTCCAAGAGGGCGTGCAAAATGGTGGCTTTTGGGTACAGTCCCGAATCACATGGAGGCAATGAGCGATAGGAGGGGATTCGTCTCTCCCGGTATAGGGAGTTGATGTTGTGCTGTGTTCGATTGGCTATAACCGGAAATCCCTGGCCAGGGTTGCTGAGATTTACTGGTAAGTGTTATCAGTAGTTTCTCGAACTGTTATAGACCTCATATCGACACGACTTATCGAGCTACTGGGGTCTGACGTTTACCACCCCTAGGCGAGATATGCGACATATCAGACGACGAGACCGGACTGTACGGGAGTGTTACTGTTTGGATTCACAGGAGAATGTACAGGCTTGCTTGTTGATCTTCTGAGCGCTCAATACCTGGGTAGCTGTTACGTTTAGCTGACCGCTTGCAGCTTGTGGGTGTTTGATATGATCATCACCTACTGCCGGCGTATTGACGATTCTTTAGAGTCCTACACAGAGGTTTCTTGACTCAGGAAAAACGAAGTAGGAGCACATATGTGATATGTGCGGGACCGAGGATAATGCGATATGTGATACCGTATTATATTCTCGCGATATTTGATATCAGCCGGGTCATCGGATCAAGTGTTGATTCGATGAATCGGTACGGATAAATATTAGCCGGTTATATGCGATATAGCCGGATTGTCGGATCAAGTGTTGATTCGATGATTTAATGTATAATAATATATATGATATATTAAATTGCATTAACTAATATTTGCTCACTAAAAGATTCTTTTTCTCACTCGGGTAATACATTGATACATATGCGATATATGTTAAATGTATTATTTTATTTTGTTACGATAAATATTATATATATGATATATAATATTGTAACATGATATGATAACTAATGCAACTTGTTTAGTGGAGTTTAAACATGATTAGGGTTTGGATTAGGGTTAAGCTTTCTAGATGTTTCTAGAAGCTTTTCTTTTTGTTATGATAAAGATATTTGTAAGTGACTCATGCTTTAACCCAACCCAAACCCTAACCCTAGTCAATTCTCTACAATGGTTAAGTCAACCATGGTTGCATTATTCTTCATATCATTTCATTTTCTATTCATCACAAAAGGATTCTAACATTATTCATCTTCTTCTTCCTTCATTCTTTCATAAAAAAGCTTGCTAGATTTTTCCAAAGTGATGAATAAATATGAGAAAAAGATAAATAAAGAGAGAAAAAATCCTACTTCATCATCCTCATCTTCCCTTGCCATTTAGATGAGGGTGTTCACATCATTTCATGAGTGTTAGCTTGTGTTAAAGAAACTTCAAGGTAGATCATCTTAGTATCGAAGATCGGAAGCAAAGGTTGCATCTTTCTCTTCGTGGAACCTCTCGAGAGCCCGGAACCCGATGATCGCAGCGAAGGGACTACAACACGGAGCATATGAAGTGAAGGACCGGATCTACAAAGGTTGTAATCCCTCTCACTTAGTGTTAAAGTGTTTAGCATGTTAGTTTTCGCCTAATCTCTAGTTTAAAGTTCCGTATTCGGGTTGTTCGGCACGGCTAAATTTTTAATCGGGCATGGTTGATGCCTCGTAGACCCTTGTGCGTGTGCCTAGCAACCCTATAGTGGTATCAGAGCCAAGCTAGAGTTTTAGGCGAAGTCTAGACGAAGTTTAAAGTCCGATCGAACCCGGAAAACCCGATAAAACCCACTCTCTGGAAATTTTCTAAAAATTTGGATTTTTGTGAATTAAAAATATCCAAAAATTACAGCAGGTAATTATAAGAATTACTGTGAAGCACGTGAGCGCAAATCGACTAAAGAGCCGCGGAACCGCGGCCCCACCCCAGCATGTGCGGCGGTTCCGCGGCCCAATAGTTGATTCTTGGCACGTGCTCTTCACTGTAACTCTTATATTTTAATGTTGTGTTTTCTGGGAATTTTTAATATTTATTCAACTGTTGAATTATCTGGGTTGTATTGGGGACTTAAAGATTCAATCGGATTTTATAATTTTGTTTAGTTTGTCCGGATAATTTTAGAAACTGTTAAAAAGTTCGAACGAATATCAATAACTCACTTTTTCCCCTGTTGGAAAATTTTTCAAAAGTTGGATTTTTTTCTCGTGTTTAAGAATGTTCTAAGTCGTGCAAGTAACTCGGTGGACCCTCTAGAAGACAACAAACCTTAACTCGATTATGTGACCGTCTTGAACTGCCTTTTGAACCTTAGGGTTTGGGGCAGTACGGCGTGCCACATGTGAGGCGTTGGCTTGACCCTTCTACGGCTGGACCATTGGTACTATGGCATGTAATGGATTTTTTTAAACTGATTTCAAGTGTTGAGATACATTGGGGAAATCTTGGGTGTTTGATGATTCGATCGGAAAGTTTAACTTTTTCTATTTATCTGGAATGTGATACAATATTTGGAATCCACAGGTAGTTATGAGATAACTAATTTGAATATTATAAACATAGCAGTTTAGTCTCAGATGATCGGTTGCCACGGAATTTTGATGTGATCAAAAGTCCGTCGCAATCACGTAGCGTACGCGGATACTCACCGGGTAAACTTAATAGACAACCTCACTCCATAGCCCCGACTAAGTGACTGTAGGAGAACCCCGTCGCCGAAAGCATCCGTTCGAGTGCTCGCGGCAGCGGTGTTCCGCCTTAGTGCACTTCGTCGACGGCATCTGGGGGTGCGGACGTCTACTAAAGTTTGCGATGAGCATTCGATCAGGACGTCGGGAATCTTGTTGAATTCCCCGACTTGACATTGAAAAGAGTTTTCGATAATGAGACTAAAATGCGGGGTTTATAATTGTTAGGCATGTGATGTCTAAGGAATTCATTTGGTTAGGCATGTGATGTCTAAGAAGGTTGCGGATTCCAACTGTTGTAGTTTTGCACTTTCTTTTCTGTGACCGTAAGCGTAGTATGTGGTGTATCGCCGACTTCGTTGCTATACATCAACGACAATCGGGATACGCATACTTGCTTACGTTGATGATATGAGATATTATGTGTTGCTGTGATATGTTGTATTGGATCGTCGAGTTTGAATAGCCGGGGGTTTTATGTGAGATGAGAGTTTTTCTTTTTCATTCATGTAAAATTCATTTGTATGTAATATTCTTTTATTGGGGCACTTCCAGGTAGCGGAAGTTGTCACCGTTGTATATTATTTACTTTTCCGCATTAGGTAGACCCAAGGCGGGGAGCACAAGTAACCGGGGTCTAGGGTCCAGTGGGAGACCATCTCGAGGGGTCGAGACCGGGTCTCCTAACCCTAGAATTGGCAGTGTTACTTGCCGCTCTCGTAGGGGTCTAGGGATGTGGGTTTGGCTATTCATCGCGACCGTGGAATCCGTGTTTTATACAGGCTCGTATTGAAAACACGGACGTCCTAGTATATCCAATATTTCATATATGTTCTTCTGCTGCAATGTTCTGTGATGAGATCATATTACTGCCTGTGACGAATGTTTATATTATATATATGAGATATATGTTATATTGCAGATTTCGTTTCAAAAGAGATGCTTGTGAAGCATAATAAAATGGGACTTCATTAATGAGATTAATGAAATAAAAGAAACCTAAGATGTTGTAGAAACTTGTTTATAAAAACTGGTAGCTACAGTTCTTGCTTTGCATAGCGGTGTTCCTTGTAGAACATCCAGCACCTTATTCGATAAGGAAAGGACCGAGATCCCTTCACCGGGAGTGACTCCTTTAGCAATAACTGGCAGATGCTACAAACTCGGTTTTTCTTTTGATTGCTTCTATAGTTTCTTCTTTGCACAGTGATATATATGATATATCCCGCACCTCATTCGACGAGGAAAGGACCGACGATCCCTTCACCGGGAGTGACTCCTTTAGCAAAACTAGAAAAGCCTCAAAAACACTCCATTTAAAATCACTCGATTCTACAACGATATCAAGTTCATTACGCAAAGGGTTTTCAGAAAAACCTGTCGTAGCCCTCCGTCATTTCAGATAAGTCCTACTTAGTACTCGTGCTACGTTTGTTGGCCTCCGTCAAGGCGTAGTGTGCGGTAGCTAACTAGTATTTATCTGCTTATGCATATGATGCAGATTGGGTTAGGGTAGTCGTGCGGCCTTGTTGACCTCCGTCAAGGGTCGTGCGGGTGGGTTTAATTCAATCAGGAAATGACGGGTTGAACTTGACTAGTAGCCTATGGTTTGTTGACCTCCGTCAAGGTCATAGGACGCTGGGGGAAAAATATTATTGGGAATTTCAAGAGTTGAAATTTGCAATGAGATTGCATACCTTCTATTAGATAGTTGGATCCCGATACCCGCTGCGAGTAAGAGTTACTCCTGGGAGAGTTTTACACATTACAATTAGTCGATCAAGTAGGTGTCTAGAAAGGTGTTAACGGGGTTACGCCCCTGGGAAAACGAGGTTTACTTTAATTAGGTTCGTGCGAAAGCACGGGGGACCTCCCTCAAAGTACCGACACTGGCCTGGCTGAAAGATTGGCGAACTTGTAGCGCGTAATTAATCCCGGCTAGTCTTTCCTTTTAGGGTTTGAAGGAAGATTTGACTAAAACAGTGGGAGACATCCTGATTAGATATATTAGATAACCAATCTAATCTTGCAAGAGCATACGCTGAGTGTTTTCTTCTCTCTCTCTCCAGGTAGCGAATATATCACGCCTTAATCAAGATAATAATACGGATATATTGACCGAACCCGCTTGTTATACTGAGCTGGGGAACGTTGGTCCCGCTCCAACTTATAATTGTTATAGGACAGCGCAGGAAATTGGGGATTACCAGAATTCCCGTGCCGCCCAAACGAAGAAAGTGCATGCTGATGCATCATCTTCGGGTGTGTTCATTACAGAGAACCGTTTCTCAGTATCCTTTACGTCCTGGGTATGTGATACCGGATCAGGATCCCGCATATGTAATCTGTTACATGGGCTACAGATAGGTAAAGAACTGAGAACGGGTGATAAGTTTCATGAGACAGAAAACGGTGCAAGTGTTGCAGCCAAGTCTGTTGGTCACTATCACCCTGTATTACCAGAATACATTGATTCTGAACAAATGTTATTAGATACCGAACCTGATATATAAAATCATATCAGTCTCTTTATTAGTAAAGAAAGGATATAATTTTGTATTGTTGGATAATGTTTTGAACATTTCCTATATCAAGAGTTGATCGGTTCAGGCACGTTATCTAAAAGCATTGACGTTCTAAATCAAACTACAGTTCTTAGTATACAGAACACACACAAGAGGAAGAGTTCAGAAATGAACAAATCCTTCTTGAGGTATTGTGGACTAGGTCATATCAATGCGACCCGACTGGCTGAAGTTACATATAGATGCATATTTAAATTAGTTTGAATTTACATCTTATGAAACTTGCCGGTCATGTCACAAAGATAAGATGACCATAGCTCTGTTTATTGGAAACAGAGAAAGAGTTAGTGAACTTTTGGGATTGATACATGCTGATGTATGAAAGTCTCCAGTCTACACATGCCAAGACTGGTTCTTTGTACTTCATTACATTCTCTGATGATCTCTTAAGATTCAAACATATGTTCCTGGTGAAACACAAGTCCGAACCTTTTGAGATATTCACAGAATATAAATTAGAAGTAGAGAACCAAAATACGGGTATAAGTATTATGTCCTTTGATGAGATCAAGGAGGAGAATACTTGAGCACGGAATTCCTGGACTATTCTAAAGGAGAATGAGATTCTCTCTCAGCATTACTCCTCCGTATACACCATAGCACGATGGTATATCGGGGCGGAGCAAACGCACCCTATGTGATATGGTGTGCTCTATGATGAGTACTACTGAGTTTCCTATTTCCTTTAGGGAGTTATGCACTTGTGAAGTTGCATACCTATTGAATAGGGTTCAAATCAAATTAGTTGCCTACCACTTCATATATGATATGGAATGGGAAGAGCCCATATCTTAAGTTTGTTAAGATTTGGGGTTGTCCGGCCTATGTCTAAAAGCAAAATCCGGACAAGCTCGAGGCAAGGTCTGTTATGTAGAACTGGAAATGTTCCAGCTATACAAACTGCAGCTGATAATTTGGTAGAACCAAAAGATTCAATAGTTTCCAACGAACCTCAGCCTCTCCGCCGATCTAGTAGGGTTCCTCACCCACCTGAGAGATACTTCGGTTTCTCTATGACAGTGGGAGCGAGGATTGCATCATGAGATGATGACCCAACTGGTTTCGAGCTGGCCATCAGGAGTGGGACTCTGTAAGAATGGCTGGATGCTTATCGATCTGAGATGGAATCCTTATACACCAACAAAGTATGGACTTTGGTTGCTTTATCTGAAGGGTTAAATCCCCATCAGGAGCGAGTATATCTTGAGAAGATTACTTGGTGTACATGGAAAACTTGAGACTTTCAAATCTATGCTTAAGTCCATCCAGATCTTACTTGCCACGGCTACATACCATGACTACGATATCTGGTGGTTGGGTGTCATGACTGCTTTTCTAAGTGATATTTTAGAAGAGAGCGTCTATAAGTACACAGCCAGAGGGCTTCGTAGACAGTGGGAGCAGCGGAAACGTGTGCAAGATGTTTTATATGATAAAACAGGCATCGCGGAGTTGGAACATCTGTTTTGATGTGGTAGTCAAAGATTTTGACTTCATCAAAATGGTAGATGAACCTTGTATATACAAAAAGGTAGTATAGAGTATGGTGGTGATCCTCGTAGAGTACGTGGATGCCATACTCTTGATAGGGAAGGAGTTTCCTATGCTACGCTCGGTCAATCTCCGCTTATCATAAGGATTCTCTAAATAGGATCAAAGTGATACCTCCTATATCCTGGGTTCTTGGATCTATGAGATAGATCTAATTAGATGTTAGGAAACTCACTAGTTGTAGTGAGATGGTATCAATCGATCCTGGGGAGAATCACTGGAAAGGTTCCAGGGTGATAAGGACGACTGAATGTCAGTCGCAGGCATTGTCTTTACCCTCAGTGGAGGGACGGTATGTTGGAAGAGTTCCAAGCTAGATACCGTGACATACTAGACGATTAAAGGCAAGATACATCGTTACCAAGGATGCTACCAAAGAGGCAGTCTGGATATATATAAGTTCATAAGATGAACTTCGTTCCTACTATTGTGTGACAATGGAGTTGTGGCTTCAGCCAAGGAACTACCGTCCCATCAGAAATCCAGATATAATTCTTAGGCAGTATCGCCTGATCATGGAGATGGTTGATCTCCAGGGAGATCGAGGTTAGGAGAGCAGACATAGAGGACAACAGCGCGGATCCACTCACAAAGGCCTTTTTCCTAGTAGAGACTTTTATGGGATGTTTGAGTATGAGATACTTCAACCGCAGCTAATTGTTGGGTATGCGATACCATAACAGATGGCCCTAGTGCAAGTGGGAGATTGTTAGTTATATGTATGCCCTAGAGGCCATTACTGTACATACGATGTATATTGTAGTGGATGCTAGGACATATATAGGGAGGACTTTCTTGCTCGACATGATAGTATGCTATCTGGTTGTACTTTATCTTAACATGTACTCTGATTGTCTCTTTGTTACATGTTGATAAAGCCCTTAGGATATGTACTCGACTACTCGGACTATGATGAGATCATACTAGTGGGGCCACGGTAGTCGACGAGTACATCCTATAATAGTTCCTAGTCGAGGGTGTATCGAGACAGGGCATCGATACACCAGAGTAGACTAGCGTATACGCATCTTGACCCATGTGACGGGCGATGGATGATCCCATATCCATCGGTGTTTGACATCAAGGATGGTGTACGGGTGCTCAGTGGAGACTGGGTACACTGGACGAACTCGTCGAGAACTCCCAGATGGTATTATACCATACGTCAGATGGCAGTTCTCCGGTGACACTGGTACAGAGTAGTCTGTTGACCCGAGATCGTCATAGAGTCTTGTGTGATTCCCACTGTGCTTTGATTTCCATCATACCACGTCCAAGAGGGCGTGCAAAAAGGTGGCTTTTGGGTACAGTCCCGAATCACATGGAGGCAATGAGCGATAGGAGGGGATTCGTCTCTCCCGGTATAGGGAGTTGATGTTGTGCTGTGTTCGATTGGCTATAACCGGAAATCCCTGGCCAGGGTTGCTGAGATTTACTGGTAAGTGTTATCAGTAGTTTCTCGAACTGTTATAGACTTCATATCGACACGACTTATCGAGCTACTGGGGTCTGACGTTTACCACCCCTAGGCGAGATATGCGACATATCAGACGACGAGACCGGACTGTACGGGAGTGTTACTGTTTGGATTCACAGGAGAATGTACAGGCTTGCTTGTTGATCTTCTGAGCGCTCAATACCTGGGTAGCTGTTACGTTTAGCTGACCGCTTGCAGCTTGTGGGTGTTTGATATGATCATCACCTACTGCCGGCGTATTGACGATTCTTTAGAGTCCTACACAGAGGTTTCTTGACTCAGGCAAAACGAAGTAGGAGCACATATGTGATATGTGCGGGACCGAGGATAATGCGATATGTGATACCGTATTATATTCTCGCGATATTTGATATCAGCCGGGTCATCGGATCAAGTGTTGATTCGATGAATCGGTACGGATAAATATTAGCCGGTTATATGCGATATAGCCGGATTGTCGGATCAAGTGTTGATTCGATGATTTAATGTATAATAATATATATGATATATTAAATTGCATTAACTAATATTTGCTCACTAAAAGATTCTTTTTCTCACTCGGGTAATACATTGATATATATGCGATATATGTTAAATGTATTATTTTATTTTGTTACGATAAATATTATATATATGATATATAATATTGTAACATGATATGATAACTAATGCAACTTGTTTAGTGGAGTTTAAACATGATCAGGGTTTGGATTAGGGTTAAGCTTTCTAGATGTTTCTAGAAGTTTTTCTTTTTGTCATGATAAAGATATTTGTAAGTGACTCATGCTTTAACCCAACCCAAACCCTAACCCTAGTCAATTCTCTACAATGGTTAAGTCAACCATGGTTGCATTATTCTTCATATCATTTCATTTTCTATTCATCACAAAAGGATTCTAACATTATTCATCTTCTTCTTCCTTCATTCTTTCATGAAAAAGCTTGCTAGATTTTTCCAAAGTGATGAATAAATATGAGAAAAAGATAAATAAAGAGAGCAAAAATCCTACTTCATCATCCTCATCTTCCCTTGCCATTTAGATGAGGGTGTTCACATCATTTCATGAGTGTTAGCTTGTGTTAAAGAAACTTCAAGGTAGATCATCTTAGTATCGAAGATCGGAAGCAAAGGTTGCATCTTTCTCTTCGTGGAACCTCTCGAGAGCCCGGAACTCGATGATCGCAGTGAAGGGACCACAACACGGAGCATATGAAGTGAATGACCGGATCTACAAAGGTTGTAATCCCTCTCACTTAGTGTTAAAGTGTTTAGCATGTTAGTTTTCGCCTAATCTCTAGTTTAAAGTTCCGTATTCGGGTTGTTCGGCACGGCTAAATTTTTAATTGGGCATGGTTGATGCCTCATAGACCCTTGTGCGCGTGCCTAGCAACCCTACATAAGGGGACTGGCAATCCCCACCAGCATGTTGCCCAGTTCAGGGCCCTTTGCGGTAACACCGGCGGTGATGATAAACTGTTGCTTCGCCAGTTCGTGGGCATCTTATCAGAAACAACGTTCGAATGGTATTCGGAACTCCCGAACGATTTTGTCAAGACGTTCGGCGAAATGGAATTGCTATTCACTCAGCGATTCGCAAGCGCCGGCGAACGCACTCCGATAACCGCATTGATTAATGCCAGGGTGAAACCAGGCGAAACGTGGGTCCAGTACGCTATACGCTGGCGAAATTTGTGGTCGAAATGCGAACAACGCATTGAGGAAGCGCCCCCGGTGGGCATGTTCGTAGGAACCCTAGACCCTCATGCAACTATCTCCCAGTTCATGATGTTCTTTAAGCCAACCACGTTCCAGGCTTTAATCGACATGTTGGCCCAGATGGACCAGATGGGTCACAGACCGTCTCCCTCGAAACCGGAGCCTCGGAGTGACAGGGGTAAAGGGAAGGCAACCTTCGTCGCGAATGCTCAGCAGCAACCCAGTGCCTCAAAGCTGGCGGATCAGCTGGAAGAAAGACGGCGGTATTATAATGAGAAGATGAAGCGTCCCTACTCGTTCCCACGGGACAAGACGAAACGGTTATTCGAGCTGGCCGTACGCAACAGGGTTATCAACCAGCCAAACCCAAGGCGACCGCCACAACCCACTGAGGTGAATAATCCCAATTATTGCCCTTACCATCAAATGGTAAGCCATCCGATTGAGGATTGCTTCGTCTTCAAAGGATAGATTGAGGATCAATACCTCCAGGGAAAGTTCGCGCTGTCCGAAAAGTGGAAGGTGAACCCGCCACAGCCGCATACTCCTAAGAAAGAGGATACACCGGGGGCAGCCTGTTCTTTCATTGAAGAAGCTCCATGGGAGGTCGTACTATCAGCTAAAACCAAAAAGATGCTGAGTGATCTTCATACACGCCCGGCGGTCGAATGGAAGAACCCGCTTGAACCTCAAATCATCGAAGGGATGCTGAAGCCGCGCCCAACTACAAAGATCGGTGGTGATGGCCCAAGTACTCACACCCAACCGTCAAAATCTTCGAAGAAAAAGAAGAAGAAGTCCAAGAAGCTCGTGAAGCCTGGAGACAAGTGCACGGATTCGCAGAAACAGATTGACGCGCTGGAAGAGTACAATCAAAAGGCGTGAACTCCCGTCACACTGCAAGAGTTCCTCAACCACGTCTTTCAAGAGGAAGATGATGGAGAGAGCTCGTCATACGAATCCGAAGGATATGTGGCGAGTTGTCATGTGATTTCCCACTCGTTTACGGACGATGAGAAAACTCCTGGAACTGAAAAACTAGGGGCACAGCCTGAGCCAGAACTTGTATGGCCAACAGACGAAATGATCGACGCCTTTCTAGACGAGATTCGTTTGAAAAGTAAAGACGACCGAGAACGTGAGATGGTTACATCGGAAGGAGCCAAACGCAAGCGACTAAACGAAAGAGTCAAAGCACTCCCGCCAGATCAAAAGACATACGATGCAAATAAAAACGTATTCAAGACGAGGAAAAGGTTTGCCAAAGCCATGTCAATGGGAATGAAGCTACCACCCTCGGAAGAAAACACATTCGATGGGGCGGAGAGACACCCTAATTATTGCGCATATCATCGGAAGATTTCGCACCCCACTGAGGAGTGCGACGCTTTTAAGATGTGGTGGCAGGGATATGTTGCTCACCGGCAATATTTTAAGCGCATGAAACGCAAGACTCGCCGGGAGCAAAGAAGTACTACCGACGGGCACAAAAGAACTATCGGCAACTGTTACATGGTCAACGCTGGAGGGTCACAAGTTCTCACCTTTGGGAGCGACTCTGATGAGGAAATGGCTCTAAGCCCTCTCTTTAAAGAGTCCGTCTTAGGGAAAGAGGAAGAACCGGAAGCCTGCGAGAACATTCAGTTGCGCAATCGCACACTCCCGGAAAAGAATCTCGGACCCGCGAATAAAAAAGATAAGGGAAAGGAGAAGGTCACTGAGGATATCGCTTTAGATGACCAAGTCATAAAAGAGCTGACGGCCAAGGACCCTCCCAGGAAGGGTAGGGTGGACTACAACATCCTAGCGCACCTGAGGAAGCTACCATCTCAGCTCAGCATTCTCGATGCCCTCCTGTTATCAAAGGAAGCGAGAGATTCATTGATTAAGGAGTTACAAGAACCCGAGCAATTCCAAGCCTTCCTCGCCGCAGAAAGGATGAAGGATGAAGAATGAACTGGAAGAAGTGCACATGGCCGACATCACTTTCGGTGATGAAGACCTTCTCCTCGGGACGTGCGACCACAACCGTCCCCTATACGTCTCCGGATATTGCCACGATATCAAGATAGGAAAAATCCTGGTTGATAATGGATCCTACGTCAATCTCCTTAATGTTCGGGTGTTGAAGGAAATGTGCATGAGCGTGCAGCACCTCGCTCATGACAAAATTACCATCTCCGGTTTCGACTCCCAGTCATCACAGACTCTCGGATATGTGATATTAACATTACGCTTCGGACTACTCGTTATGGACATCAAGTTTCACGTCATTGACGCCAAGACCTGCTACAACGCCTTGCTCGGCCGTCCTTGGTTACACGAGTACAACATCATCCCTTCTACACAGCATCAGTGTATGAAGTACTTTAAGGATGGTTTCGAGTATACCGTAACAGGTGAGCTGAACCCATTCTCCGTAAACGAAGTCCGCAAGTACGAAGATGCAAAGTACTTTTTGCCAGATTTCGAGGATACAGAAAGGTGTTGCAAGCCAGAGAACAAAGCCGCCGCCACCATCCCTGTTTTTGGAAGCGATACCGAAGAAGAAGAAGAGATAGTTTACGCTGGTCCGTCTCGACGCAACAACCCGGGACCGTCCGCCCCCATGTTGATCTTCGGAAGTGACTCGGAAGATGAAGTTAATGCCGTGTTCTCCAGTCGGCCGTCAATACAAGCATCCCCTGGCGAGGATCAGAGTTTGCAAGTCACCATTGTGCCGCGGGAACACTACAAGGATCTCGATGCACTTGAAGCTTACAATGTGCAGGACGTGCAGACGTTTTATGTCCCTTCCAGGCGAAAGGGTGAAAAGGTGACCCTATTCTACCAATCCACGGAAACGAGAGTGGAGAGAGAGATCTGGCATGGCGCGGATTCTACACTCGACAGGCTCCAACCCATCCGTTTGCTCAGATATTACACAAACGGACTAAAAAGGCTATTGAAGCGCCAATGGGTACCCTTAAAGCAGACTATTCGACAAGCTCGGTTCTACAACAGGATTTAGGATGTCCCTGGGACTCAGCGCAAATTACCCAACGGGAGAATGGAGACGCTCGGGCTTGGATACGTGAGATCCGGGAGACGGGAACGAGTCCACGGTAGCTATGCCATATATAACTTCGATGAGGAAGAGGACGCCCTGTCGGGAGATGATAATCCCTCGTCAAAACTGGATCCCGCGAGTGAAGTGCCGAGTCCATCATTTGAAGAACGAATGGACAAGCTTATCAGGAAAGCGGGTCAAAAAGCTCGAGAAGACCATAATCGTGAAATGGCCATCTACAAGAAGGCCAGGACGCAACGTCTATTTCAACATACCGCAAAAGACGAAGATGCTCCTCCCTGCCAACCCGTTGCGCAAAAGGCTCGACGTAGAGGCAGAAGTAAGTCAAAAAGCAGAAAAGGAAGCCGACAACGACAACGCAGGATTAAAGAGTCATGTGATCGGGTATTGCGCGGTCCGGAATCGTCCCTCATGAAGAAGATGAGTCGAGCGTATTCCTTCCCTCGAGACAAGACGAAGAAGATACTCGAACTCGCTATAAAACATCAAATGATCACACTTCCGGAGTCTAAACACCCTGAGCAAGCTACGAGGTAGCTCATCCGGGCTATTGCTCTTATCACCGAGCCATAGGACACCCTATCGAGGACTGCTTCATCTTTAAAAACTGGGTGGAAGACCAGTACCAGCAAGGCAGGTTTGCTTTGTCCAGCAGCTGGAGGGTAACGCCGCCACAAAAGCACGAACCCAAAGCCACAAGAGCAGAACCAGATCCACAACGGTCTTGGAAGCGAGCTCGTACCTGTCATATGATAACGATATCAAGAGAAGGGCCCGAGGATAGGGACGACCTCCCTTGGTGCTTCGAAAACAATGACAATGAGGTGATCTCAGAATTTCCACCAGCTCCGAAAGAACTAGAAGATGGCATACATACTACTGCAGATAACCTCAAGAAGATTAAGTTGGGGTCGGTAGATAATCCGCGATCGACATTCGTCAGAGAGCTGCTATCTGAAGAAAGGGTGGCTGCGTTAAAGGACGTGCTTCTACAGCATAGAGATTGCTTCGCATGGAACTATTCCAAAATGCCAGGATTAGATCCAGAGATTGCTGTGCATAAATTAGCAATATCCCCGGATATCAAGCCAGTCAAACAAGCGCCGAGAAGAATGCGGCTCGAGCTTGAGATGAGCATTAACGCCGAAGTCAAGAAGCTGATCGATTCTGGGTTTATCCAGGAGGTACAGTATCCTGACTGGGTCGCCAACATCGTCCCGGTAATGAAGAAAAATGGGACAGTACGTATATGTGTGGACTTCCGAGATCTCAATAAAGCCTGCCTGAAGGATGATTTCCCAGTGCCGGTCACCGAACTGATGAAAGACAATACGTCCACTCATGAGGTTTTCTCCTTTATGGACGGCTCATCAGGGTATAATCAGATAAAGATGCATCCCGAAGACCAGAAGCACACCGCATTCTGGACTCCTTTGGGTATATTCTACTACAAAGTTATTCCTTTCGGTTTAAAGAATGCCGGTGCCACCTATCAGAGGGCCATGACAAAGATCTTCGATGATCTCATACATGAAATCGTCGAGTGCTATATCGACGACCTCGTAGTGAAGAGCATGTCATACGAAGAGCATTTAGAGCATCTGAGGACCGTATTTCAACGCCTTCGGCAATATAATTTGAAGATGAATCCCCTCAAATGCGCGTTCGGAGTCTCCTCGGGTAAATTCCTGGGATTCAT
The DNA here is from genome assembly GCA_030015575.1 of Agapanthus africanus. Lineage (NCBI taxonomy): Eukaryota > Viridiplantae > Streptophyta > Magnoliopsida > Asparagales > Amaryllidaceae > Agapanthus > Agapanthus africanus. The sequence goes on along the minus strand of JASDDO010000004.1, from coordinate 278,405,574 downwards.
CATCCGACACCGAGGTATCGAAATAGATCCATCGAAAATCAAGGCGATCATGGAAATGCCACCGCCAAGAACTCTCAAACAGCTGCGGTCTCTCCAACGGAAGCTCGCGTATATACGACGATTTATAGCCAACCTGTCAGGCAAATGCCGTCCTTACAGCCACCTGATGAAGAAGGGAACCCCGTTCGTCTGGGACCAAAAATGCCAGAGCGCGCTAGATGAGATCAAGCAGTACCTGCAGAACCCGCCGGTGTTAGCTGCTCCAGTCAAGGGAAAGCTCCTTATTCTTTATACAACAGCCCTCGAGGGATCCTTAGGCGCATTATGGGCACAAGAAAATGACCAAGGGAAGGAGAGAGCGCTCTACTATTTAAGCCGAGTTCTTCTGGGGGAAGAAAGCAATTACTCTCCCATTGAAAAGCACTGCCTGGCATTGATCTTTGCGATAACAAAGCTCAGGCACTACGCATTGGCACATGAAGTCCGTCTTATATCAAAGGTGGACTCCCTCAAATATCTAATGTTAAAGGCCATATTGACAGGGAGACTCGCTAAATGGGCCGTGCTTTTAATGGAGTTTTCGATAACCTATCGGCCTCTCAAGGCAGTGAAAGGCCAGGCCATTGCCGACTTCCTCGCTGAACATCCGGTACCTACCGATTCTCCTCTGAATTGCGATCTGCCAGACGAACATGCGTTTGACACGATCGACGGTGGTGATACCCGATGGGAGCTTTATTTTGATGGAGCATCCTCCATGAAGAAGTGCAAACAACGCATCCCTATAATCAAATCGGGGGTGGGTCTCATCTTCGTAACTCCATAAGGAGGGATAATGCGCTTTGCTTTCTCCTTAACAGAGCCAAGGACAAACAATGAAGCCGAATACGAAGCTTTAATAGCAGGCCTCGAGATCTCCATCGACATGGGAATTGAAAACCTCCTCATATATGGAGATTCTCAATTGGTCATCAGTCAAGTAAATGGCGACTACCAGACATGCAAGCCAGAGCTGGTGAAGTATGGAGAGAGAGTACAGCGATTGCTGACTCAAATCCCCTCTTACATTCTGGAAAGCATACCGCGTGCAGAAAATTGCAAGACGGACACGTTGGCCAAGCTCGCTAAGGAGCTAGCCGATGAGAACCTCGATGACGTAAGAATCGTGGTATAAAGCCGTCGGGTACTTGCCCCAGCAGAAGTATCTCCGGAATCATCTGAGGAAAATGAAGCGATTGAACAGACGACCCTACAAGTAAAAGACCAAGAGAAAGCTGAGGATTGGAGAAAAGTCTTTATAGACTACTTCAAATACCGTCGAACGCCCGAAGACGCGTCCTCAAGACATCAGCTCATGAAACGAGCTCTGTCTTTCGCCTTCGTCAACGACACTCTGTATAAGAGTTCATTTGATTCTCTGTGGTTGAGATGTCTGGGACCTGACGAAGCAGAAAGAGTCATTCGGGAAATTCATGACGGACTTTGTGGTTCTCACCAGGCGGGCCCGAAGATGAAGTTGAAGATCAAACAGATGGGCTACTTCTGGCCCACAATGATTCAGGACTGCCTCGAATATGCGAAGCGATGCCACTCATGCCAAATCCATGGGGACTTCATCCACCAACATCCAAATCCATTACATCTAATGGTGGCTAGCTGGCCATTCAAAATGTGGGGAACTGACATAGTCGGCCCTATCGAACCAGCGTCGTCCAGAGGACATCGTTTCATCCTGGCGACAACTGATTACTTCTCCAAATGGGCGGTGGCAGTACCACTGAGGGAAGTGAAGACGGAGAATATCCTCCACTTTTTCAAGACGCACGTCATTTATCGGTTTGGAACCGCGCGACGAATCATTTCCGATAACGGGCCAGCTTACAGAAGGCACAAGGTCAGTCGCTTCGCGCAACAACACAATATAGACTGGAGGTATTCTTCGGTTTATAATCCACGAGCTAACGGTCTAGCTGAGGCTTTCAACAAGACCTTGACAAAGATCATAAAAAAGACGGTGTCCCGAAATAAGAAGGACTGGCATGAGAGACTGCAAGAAGCTCTTTGGGCATATCGAACTACGTTCAAGACGGCCACGAGCGCGACGCCATATGCATTGGTATTCGGTACGGAAGCAGTACTCCCCCTCGTGATAGAGCTACCTTCTCTACGAGTGGCAATCCACTGCGAGTTGACGAGCGAAGAAAATGCTCACCTTCGGCTAGAAGAGCTTGATGCCCTTGATGAAACACGACTCATAGCACAACAAAACCTGGAGGCTTACAAAGCGAAAATGACGCGCTCGTATGAAAGATTGACCAGGCCGAGGACATTCCGCCAAGGCGAACTCGTGCTAGTGGTCAAGAGGCCTATGATCCCCAATCGCGCCAAGCGGGGAAAATTCGAGCCGAACTATGAAGGCTCGTACATCATAGACAAGGTTTACCAGGGTGGAGCCTATCTATTCATGGATATGCACGGTGAAAGGCTTTTCAGGCCAATAAACGGCCGCTTCCTAAAGAAATACTACGCTTAATGAGCCACAGCCTAGGTCAATGGAAGATGACGACGACTATGTCCGCTCGCTATCTTCCTAGGCTCAAGCTCTATAAGTAGTAGCCGGCCCTCTCAACGACGGACCGAAACGTCCTTAAACTAACGACGGACCGAAACGTCCTTAAAACTAACGACGGACCGAAACGTCCTTAAATTAATAACGGACCGAAACGTCCTTAAAACTACTACCGCAGCATCCTTAGGCTGACGAGATGAATAAATAAAAACAATAAATAAATAAATAAAATAATAAAAACGGTATGTCCATAAGCAAAAAAGGGCACGGATGAAAACCCGAAAGGGCTCCGTGAGTAAAAACAGCAGGGCTACCGGCGAGTGTTCGTGAAAACCCAAAAGGGCGCGACCTCGTAAAAAAAAATAAAAAAAATAATAACGGTATGTCCATAAGCAAAATGGGCACAGATGAAAACCCGAAAGGGCTCCGTGAGTAAAAACAGCAGGACTACCGGCGAGTGTTTGTGAAAACCCGAAAGGGCGCAACCTCGTTAAAGGACACTTGCAGGGTCCTTACGACCTTGTAAGGAGAAACCACCCGCGTGAGATCCTTATGACTCACAAGGGAGCAACACACTTAGGGATCCCCATGATTCCTAAGGAGAAAATACACTTGCGAGATCCTCACGACTCGTAAGGAGAACTCTCTTATGGGACCCTCACGGCTCATAAGACTTGAAAGTCTTAAGTTACAGAGACCTAAACCTGTGCTTAAGCAAAATCCCCCATAACCTTCGACAATGCCCTACAAGCGGCTCATACTGACCCTTGTATACAATCCACGGGCGCGAATGAACATTTCCCCAGCAAAGTCCCACCCGTGACTAAGGATATGTCCATATGGTGAACAACCCTTATAAGTCCTCTCGACTTATAAGGAGAAAGCCCTCTTGTAGGATCCTTACGACTTACAGAGGAACATACACTTGGGAATCCTCATGATTCCTAGGGAGAAAATACACCTATAAGATCCTCACGACTTGTAGGGAGAAATACCTTTGTGAGACCCTTACGGATCATGAAGTCAAAAGCCTTAGTCGACAGGACTCTAACCCTGTGTGCTAAGCCACCTTTGTTCAACATCGACAGAGGCAGATGATGATTCGCTCCTGGCCATATCCCAGTTGTAGCGGTGCTGATGCCGAAATTGGTGTCTAATTTCAGGTTTATGGCGAAAGGCCAGTAGGCCGCACGTGCATACGGAATAGCCAAAATGATGGGGCAACTTGCAATAAAAAGCAGCAAGTAAAAATGTATGCACGCAAAAATAGCTGAAATGATGGGGCAACTCGCAATAAAAAGCAGCGAGTAAAAATAAAAAAAAAGCCGAAATGATAGGGCACCGCGAAAAATAGCCGAAATGATAGGGCAATCGCGACCTTCGCTATATAAAAGCTAAAATGATAGAGCATCGCGGAAAAAGAAATAAAATAAAAAAAAGGTTTTTAATTTATGCCCTACAGGTGATGTTATATCACTCCCTGTATATAATCCAAGGGTGTAAACAAAGAAGTGATCATACTTCCCCCCAGGTTTCATCAAAGAAAGAAACCAAATCACGACGGGCCGTAAGTGACCTAGAGATCATCTCAACACTCGTTTCGTAACAACGGACACGACTTCAAGCGAAACGGAACAGCGGCAACTCCCAGTTCCACGGCTCGGCGATATACTGATCAACAAAAAGTCAAACCTCCATTCCGTGAAACGCAGATATAATCAGCAAAATTCCTGGTTACGTGGAACGCGGATAATGTCACTCTTTGACCCCGTGGAAAACGTCCAGAGCGGATCCTGGTCCTCGCAGAGCACAGCAGTGAACCCGTGTGAAACATCCAGAGCGGAGCCTAGTCCTCGCCGAACACGGCAGTGAACCCGTGTGAAGCATCTAGTGCAAAATTCCTGGTTACGTGGAACGCGGATAATGTCACTCTTTGATCCCATGGAAAGCGTCCAGAGTGGATCCTGGTCCTCGCAGAGCACGGCAGTGAACCCGTGTGAAGCATCCAGAGCGGAGCCTAGTCCTCGCCGAACACGGCAGTGAACCCGTGTGAAGCATCTAGTGCAAAATTCCTGGTTACGTGGAACGTGGATAATGTCACTCTTTGACCCCGTAGAAAACGTCCAGAGCGGATCCTGGTCCTCGAAGAGCACGGCAGTGAACCCGTGTGAAGCATCCAGAGCGGAGCCTAGTCCTCGCCGAACACGGCAGTGAACCCGTGTGAAGCATCTAGTGCAAAATTCCTGGTTATGTGGAACGCGGATAATGTCACTCTTTGACCCCGTGGAAAGCGTCCAGAGCAGATCCTGGTCCTCGCAGAGCACGACAGTGACCCGTGTGAAGCATCCAGAGCGGAGCCTAGTCCTCGCCAAACACGGCAGTGAACCCGTGTGAAGCATCTAGTGCAAAATTCCTGGTTACGTGGAACGCGGATAATGTCACTCTTTGACCCCGTGGAAAACGTCCAGAGCGGATCCTGGTTCTCACAGAGCACGGCAGTGAACCCGTGTGAAGCATCCAGAGCGGAGCCTAGTCCTCACCGAACACGGCAGTGAACCCGTGTGAAGCATCTAGTGCAAAATTCCTGGTTACATGGAACGCGGATACTGTCACTCTTTGACCCCGTGGAAAACGTCCAGAGCGGATCCTGGTCCTCGCAGAGCACGGCAGTGAACCCGTGTGAAGCATCCAGAGCGGAGCCTAGTCCTTGCCGAACACGGCAGTGAACCCGTGTGAAACATCTAGTGCAAAATTCCTGGTTACGTGGAACGCGGATAATGTCACTCTTTGACCCCGTGGAAAACGTCCAGAGCGGATCCTGGTCCTCGCAGAGCACGGCAGTGAACCCGTGTGAAGCATCCAGAGCGGAGCCTAGTCCTCCCTGAATGCGGCAGTGAACCCGTGTGAAGCATCTAGTGCAAAATTCCTGGTCACGTGGAACGCGGATATTGTCACTTTTTGACCCCGCGGAAAACGCCCAGAGCGAAGCCTGGTCCTCGCCAAGCACGGCAGTGAACCCGTGTGAAGCATCCAGAGCAAACACCGGACTGTGGAGTCCTTAAAATCCACGGACTATGATGTCCTTAACCTCGACCGTAATGTCTTAAAACTAACGATCAACTACCCTGATTCTGTACTGATTCTACCTTGGTTTAAGGGTACATCTCTTCACTCATTTGATACTTGGCGTTGTAATTCCTCAACGTCTTCGAAGAGGTGACGGGTCCCTGCAACCACACATTGGACTGTGGAGTCCTTAAATCCACGGACTATGATGTCCTTAACCTTGACCGTGATGTCTTAAAACTAACATTGGACTGTGGAGTCCTTAAATCCACGGACTATGATGTCCTTAACCTTGACCGTGATGTCTTAAAACTAACATCGGACTGTGGAGTCCTTAAATCCACAGACTATGATGTCCTTGTACTGCTACTGCTACAGTACTGCGCAGTTCACAGTAACTGCGCGATCTACAGTAAGAGCCGATACTGAAGCAGACGACTGCAGGATTCTAGCACACGGGAGTCAGTATTCTCGGCCCAAGGTTTTTATAAAACCAGAAGAACAGCACATTTGCGCAACTTCTAGAAGCGCAACCATGTTGCACAAGAGGACAGCGCGTCAACAGTACATTTGCGCAACTTCTAGAAGCGCAACCACGTTGCACAAGAGGACAGCGCGCCAACCGTGCAAAGCAATAATAGAGCTACAGTGCAAAGCAATAATTGAAGACAGCTCACCCTCAATCATAGAGGACAGCTCACCCCCAATCAGTGAAGCACTCATAGAGCCCGTTCTCCCTCTATATAAAGGGAGGCCTTTGCATTCAGAAGGGATCGCATGAAAAATTATCTCTCTCTCTCTCTCTCTCTTGTACTCTGATAACTACTACTGTACTTCGTTGAAGATCATAAATAAAACTTGTGTAAGTTTATAAACTTTGGTTTTGGTTTCCAGAGCTTTGCTCTTGCATATATACTCTTAGAGCTTTGCTCTTGAACTGATCCAAAAGATTCTGGTATCAGAGCCATGATTGGCTAAATCTCTTTCTTCTTCAAGATGGAGATCCATAAGCCTACTTAGGAAAATGTTCTTTTAGGCCAAGCAATCAGGTATAGTTCTTCTTCTAGATCCACTCTAGAAATATCTCCCTGCAAAGTTAATTATGGAACGACACCAAAGTCGCGTAGGGGATCCCATATTAAGTCCAGAGATTGGCGTGTTGGTAGCCCATAAATCGTTGACAGTCGTGTAATTGAAATTGCAGAGAGATATCTCTTGAGTGACCATTTAAGAGAAAAATATACAGAATTGCATGTAATAGAAGAACATTTATTCAGTGTAAGCTAATGGTATCAAAATCTTAAAGACGAAACTCATATGACTACACCCAGTTCATCAACTGCAATATCTACAAAGATTGCTCGTAATAAGAGCAAACATATTAAAAACTCAAATTTACTTGAGTATCCTTCAGATGAAGAACAGCTGAACAAATGGACAATTCCAAATGTTCCAGCTAAAGAAATTTATAATATTGGGACGTTTGATCTATCGTCCAGACTTTCCATCAAAAGTATGGAAAACACCATCTCTGTAGATAGCACTGAACAGACTATCCAACTCCTTTCAGAAAAGGATGTTTACAGATTTGAAAAACAATATAAATACCTTCATATTGGTCTAATTCAAGTGGCCTTTAAACCACTTACTCTCCAAGGATTAAATGCCTCCATATTAACATCCTTAAGAGATGCAAGATGTTTGGACTGGATTCCTTCCCTAATGGGAATTATGCAGACAAGTCTGTGTCATGGACCAGTCTACTTTGATGTTTATCCTAATTTGACCTTATCTCTAACTGACCCCAATATACTTGAGGCGGTAACTTTGAATCTAAAAACCCATGGCTATAACTTCATGAAAGGATCTGAAACTATAGCTATAATTTATAGGATCCATTATAAAGTTTTATCTACAATGGCTCCCAAGGTAAAGGTTAAAACTGAAAATGGTAAAACCACGGTTATTGAAACCAATCTTTTATCCTCTGGTGTTGCTACAAATAGGATTATAAAATGGGAAGAAATTGACTTTCCAGAATCTTGGGTTATAACCTCTGCAGTTCCACCTGCACCTATAATTGATACTGACATCGATCAGATAATACAGACTGACGATGGAAACATTGAAGTAAAATTTGGCTCTAATAATATAGCCAGAATATCAGGAAAACCTTATATGGAAGGTGGTTCTAGTTCTTCTGTTTTAAGAAGATCTTTCTCCAGACCTAGCACCTCTTATAGAGATGTTAAAGGGATTAATATTTCCCAAGATAATATTTCTCATCCTATCTATGAGAAGGAAAATAAAACTTCTCCTACCTCATCAGAGATGAGTTTTCACATATAATTTTATGGATTTAAGACCGGATAGTGATCTAAGAAAATTCCTTAATAAGGAATTTATGAGTAAAAAGCATACTGCTTTTAGAGAATGGTTTGGAAAAACCTTTTCTACAGAACAAATGTATCATTATAAAGATCAATATTATAAAAATCTTGAAGAAAACCAATGTCTGAAATACTTTATAAATTGGTTTGTTGAACACTTTCTTAATGAACAAGAAAGTAAAATTAATGTTTTAGAAGAACATTATAAACAGTGGACCACACAAAATGGTAAAACCGTGAGATCAATTTATCCACCAACAGAACCTTTAAGGTTATCTGGTGTTTCTACCTCTAATTTAGAGGCAACCGCTTTTATAAAGCCTCTTATTGATGACAAAATGGAAAACACTTTGAAAGAACTTCAAAAGGTTTTCAAACAAAATAATTTTTCTAATATTTACATTCAAGTGATTGGTCAACAATTGACCAGAGTAGAATCTGCTCTTGAAAGCCTGAATAATAAATTACAGGCTATGGGAGTTACAGAAGCTCCTGTTGTTAAAGCTGTAAACGAGAAAAATTATATTCCTATAAAACCAGCTTTAGAAATTTCTGGATATAAATTATCCAAAAATAAAGACATATCTTCAGATATTATAAATGCTCTGGAGAAGAAGTTCAGCAATGCAAGATTAAACATCATTGATGGAGAACCTTCTGAAATATCAGAAGAAGACTCAGAAATAACTGAGCCAGCAGAAAGTCAGATTAATATGTCTGACAATGATATCGTAAATACGATAAAATATCCTCTAAGGACGTTGGACAAGCATTATTATAAAAGGCCAACTCCTTTAGATGTCCTGTATGAAGAGAGCGAAGCTCTTACCACAAATTCATACTCAGGACGTTCCATTTATGAATGGAATATTGATGGAATGCCTGATAAGCAAATCCATGACACATTACATCGTATGATGATGTATGCAACTGTATCGAAACAGCAAGGAAATTCTGATGCTGATGTTGCAAGATTCATATCGTGTGGATTCACCGGAATTCTGAAAGGATGGTGGGATCATTGCTTATCCCCAGCTCAAAAGGTTGAAATTTGGAGCGCAGCAAAAATGGAGAATAATACTCCTGTTTCTGATGCTGTTTATACACTAATACTTACAATCCTCGATCATTTCACAGGGGATGTAAGTAATCAAGCTGAGAAAGTTAGAACTTTGTTACAAAATTTAAGATGTCCTACTTTGACACATTTTAGATGGTACAAAGATACCTTTCTTAGCAGAGTTATGCAACTAGATGATGCAAATAACTCTCATTGGAAAGCCAAATTTATAGATGGCTTACCCAACCTATTTGCTGAGAGAGTTCGAACTAACCTGAGAGCTCAACATGATGGGGTTATACCCTACAATACATTTACATATGGTCGCTTAATAAGCACCTGTGTTAAAGAAGGTTTATCTTTATGTAATGACATAAAGTTGAAAAACCAATTGAAAAGCCAGAAATTGACTGGCAAACACGAATTGGGAGAATTTTGTAGCCAATTCGCAATGGAAGATCCCTATATGGATCGAAAAGACAAAAGAAAGACCAAAAGAACGGAGTCTAAACGACCTCATTATAAAAGGAGGTATAAAAGGCCATATAAACCTTCTAAACATAAAGAAGAAGGAGATAAAAGGAAAAAACCTTATAGATTTAAGAAGAAATCTACTTCTTCTGCCACTTGTTACAAGTGTGGAAAAGTTGGTCATTTTGCCAACAAATGTTATACAAAAAAGAAAATTAATGAAATAGAGGATGAAGAGTTAAGAAAGTCATTATATAAAATAATGATTAATTCATCAGAATCTTCTGAATCCTCTGAATCTGAATCAACAGATTCCTCATCAGATGATGAAAATATTTGTTCTAGTAAATGTTGTAATATCAACAATGGAGAAAATTACTGGAAATCTATAGTTGAGATGAACGGTCTCACTATTAATGTCATAACTAAGGATGACAAAAAGATCATTCTTAAAATCATTGAAGACGAACATATTCAGCCAGAACTTAAATCTAAGATGGTTGAAGTTCTTCTTAAAGAAGATAAGGAGAAATCTCCTGCTATTGATAATGTTTATAGATTATCAGAAGTCTTTAAAAGACAGCAATTAAGAGAAAATAAGCCTGTAACTATTGCAGCTTTACAGAAAGAGGTTAATAACCTCAAAACCGAAATTATAGAACTAAAAGTTCAAAATAAAGATATTTTGAAAAGAATATCTGTTATTGAAGGAAACACCATTATACAAGGTGAATCTTCACATAATGAAGATGAATTTACTGAGGAAATTGTCCCAGATAAATTCCTACAAACCATTGATTTAGTATTAAATCAAAAATGGTATATTCGAATTACCTTGATAATAAACAATGATTTGGTTATACCCGATCTTATTGCACTGGTTGACAGTGGTGCAGATTTAAACTGCATAAAAGAAGGAATTATTCCTATAAGGTATTGTGAAAGAACTACACAGACCTTGAGTACAGCTGATAATAGTACTCTTACTACACCTTATAAGGTGTCGAATGCTAATATTTGTAATAACGACATTTGTATTCCCTCTCCTTTAATTATAGTAAAGGAGATATCACAACATGTGATACTCGGAACACCCTTCCTCACCAAAATAATGCCTATAAATAAAATAGATTCACAAGGCATTTATAGCTCTTATAAAGGAAGAGAGATTATATTTCAGTTTATAACTGATCCTATGATGAAAATCATAAATGAGGTAAAAGATATTTACCTAAAAGAAAATCAAATAAACTTTATTAAAGAAGAGATAACTTCTTTACAAATAAACAAACAACTTGATTCTAGTATAATAAAAACTAGAATTAAAAATCTAGAAAATGAGTTTATAACTCAAACTTGCAGTAACTTTCCTAATGCATTTTGGGAAAGAAAACAGCATATTGTCAATCTTCCTTATATAGAAGATTTTTCTGAAGAAAATATTCCTACCAAGGCAAGACCATGCCAAATGAATCAAGAATATCTTGATCTTTGTAAAATGGAAATTAGCAGTCTTATAGACAAAAGGCTAATAAGAAAATCAACTTCTCCATGGAGTTGTACAGCATTTTACGTTAACAATGCTGCTGAACAAGAGCGGGGGGTACCACGCCTTGTCATTAATTATAAACCTTTAAACAAGGTACTTAAATGGATAAGATATCCTCTCCCTAATAAAAGGGATCTGCTTAATAGAATAAGCAAGGCCAAAATATTTTCTAAGTTTGATTTAAAATCAGGCTATTGGCAAATCCAGATTCATGAATCTGATAAATATAAAACTGCTTTTGTAGTACCTTTTGGGCATTTTGAATGGAATGTGATGCCGTTCGGATTGAAAAATGCACCATCTGAATTTCAAAATATTATGAATTCGATATTTAATCCTTATACGGACTTTATCCTTTCTTATATTGATGATGTTCTTATTTATTCTGAGAACATTGATCAACATTTCAAACATTTAAATGTGTTCAAACATCTCATTATAAAAAATGGACTAGTCATATCTGCTCCAAAAATGAAATTGTTTCAAACAGCTATACGTTTTTTGGGACATAATATTAATAATGGAACTATTGTTCCAATTGAAAGAAGTATAGAATTTGCTTCTAAATTTCCTAACTATATTTCCAATGTAAAGCAGCTCCAAAGATTTTTGGGTGCTTTAAATTATGTAGCAGATTATTATAAAAATTTAGCTACAGATGCAGCCATATTATACACTAGGCTAAGAAAGAATCCATCACCTTGGACAGATGATCATACTAAAGCTGTTCAAAAAATTAAAGAGACAGTGAAAAATTTACCATGTCTCCATATTGCCAATCTTAATTGGAAGAAGATTGTTGAGACAGATGCTTCAAACATAGGTTACGGGGGCATCTTAAAACAAGTAAATCCTACTAATAATAAGGAAATACTTGTAAGATTTACTTCTGGAAAATGGAATCCAGCCCAGTTGAATTACTCAACTATAAAGAAGGAAATTCTTTCTATTATCAAATGTATTTATAAATTCCAAGATGATTTATTAAATCAAAAATTCTTATTAAGAATTGATTGCAGTGCAGCCAAATCTGTGTTACAAAAGGATGTTAAAAATTTAACATCAAAGAAAATATTTGCTAGATGGCAAGCAGAATTATCTGTTTTTGATTTTGATATTGATTATATCAAAGGGACTAACAATTGTCTTCCTGATTTTTTGACCAGGGAATTTCTGCAGGACACTGCAGATGCAGACCCCGATGAGGGGACGAGGCCCCGACAGAGGGCGAGGAAGGGGAAGGAGTAATACTCCTAACAACTCCCCTTATGCAAACTGGCTTAGAATGCAAAAGCCAAAATCCATGCAAGTCGACATGGAATCAGAGGCGTCATACGCCCCATCAGAATGGAAAACGCCTCAGAAAAAGGCGAATAAGAATACTTCTAATATGAGTATTTACAGCCCTCAAAGCGAGGCTGAGACATCTTCAACAGGAAATATTCCTGGACAATCCTTTAAAAAGGCAATTGAAGATGCTAATGACAGTTATACGTCAAAAGATAACTCTGAACAAATTATATGTTTGGAAAGGAATGATATTCCTAAGATGCATGATCCATGGTCTTTAAAAGAAAAATATATTGAGACCATTTCTTTTGCTGCATCCGCAGGAAAAACAAGGCAAGTTTATGAAGCCTTGCTAATTGTTTCTGGATCAGTAGAAATAAAACACTACTATCCAAACGGAAAGGAAGGTGGAGAAATTATAAACTTCTCCAAAGCCATTATTAGAAAGATTCTTAGCCCACATGAATGGGCTTTACACCCTAATAGGGCGAGGTCGTTCAAAGTAGGAGAAGAGCGACACGAAAGCAATTATTGGGATTATATCCAAGCTTTTGAAAAAATTTTGTACTATGAAAACCCAGGGAAAAAGCATTCCTGGTTTATAATTATAAAACCTGAGGTTATAAAAGCAGGTATACCAGTTTGGTTTATCCAACTATGGCAAACCTTGACCGTGATGTCTTAAAACTAACATCGGACTGTGGAGTCCTTAAACCCACGGACTATGATGTCCTTAACCTCGACCGTGATGTCTTAAAACTAACATCGGACTGTGGAGTCCTTAAATCCACGGACTATGATGTCCTTAACCTTGACCGTGATGTCTTAAAACTAACATTGGACTGTGGAGTCCTTAAACCCACGAACTATGATGTCCTTAACCTTGACCGTGATGTCTTAAAACTAATATCGGACTGTGGAGTCCTTAAATCCACGGACTATGATGTCCTTAACCTTGACCGTGATGTCTTAAAACTAACATCGGACTGTGGAGTCCTTAAATCCACGGACTATGATGTCCTTAACCTTGACCGCGACGTCTTTAAACTACGATACCTTGAGCAACCCCTGACCCCGTGAAATACGGATAAGGGTGACTACATCCAGCACTTGCAGGTCCTCACGACCTGTAAGAAAGAAAACTCTCTTGTGAGATCCTTACGACTCTCAAGGGAAAACCCGCTTAAGAATCCTCACGATTCTTAAGAAGAACTCACACTTACGGGATCCTCTCGACCTGTAGGGAGAAAAACTCTTTGTGAGACCCTCACGGCTCATAAAGCTCAAAAGTTTTGGGAGGCAGATCTTAACCCTGAATCCTAAGCCATCGCTGCCCTGCAAAGAGACCAAGATAAATTGTCCGCAGAGCACATTCAATAAAAGAGACACATCATTGAGAAAGAAATATGTCTTTTATTCATAACCAAAATGGATACAAAGTACAACTCATAAAAAGGTAAAAAGAATATACTCTCATCCAGGAGTATGTAAAAAAAAAAGAAAGGAAAAGATACAAGTCTTTAAGCCGGCGGGCGATTTAGTAATTTTACTAGCTCATCCTTCTTCTGCTGAGTCACGGCTTCGTGATTCAGGATCGCCAGAAGACGAGCCTCCGCTTGAGCCTGCTGGGCCTGATACGAAGCAAGCCGACCTTCAAGTTCTTTCTCGGTGGCCTTATGGGCTTCGACCCTTTCGCGAGTGAACGTGGCAGCTTTATCGAGATTCACCACCTCTTTGATGGACTCCTGAAGCACCCGCCAGAGTTCATATGCTTTGTTGGCCTTGGCGGTAAGATTTGCTTGAAGCTCGCTCAGCGCCTTAGAAGCCAGCTCCCTCTCCGAGAATTTACGGCCGAGCCCTTTTCTCGCACAACAATGTGTTCGCCACGTGTCGCCCTGTCAGGACACTTAAGCTCACTTTCGTGACCGCAACCTATAAATGGGCTTCCAGTCGACAGCAATAATCGATCTAAAACGCGCTCACATCACCTGGTATGAAAAGCAACGAGAAAATTTCCGACGTTTATCCTATCGAGCACGTGTTCGCAATTACATGAACACCCGGAAAAGAAATAATACTCGAAGCTTTAATGTGCATGCAACATGATGATAGTGTTAATAATTAAAGAAAGTTCTCATAAGAAGAACACAAAGTTTATTTATGCAAGCGAAAACATACATACGAGTACCAAGCCTCCATGGGAAGAACTTAGTTCTTCACAGGAATTAAATTCCTTTTGAGAAGGGGAATTAAATTCCCAAAAACATGTTTTCTATGAACGAAGTTAAACTCCATGGATTATCACCATCATTTCCCTAAAGATCATCTAAACCCTAAGAGATCTACTGTTGAAGGTTAAGTGGTTTCATATCTTGTTTAAAAAACTTGAAGAAAAAATGGGTTCTTTGTAAAAAAAAGGAGTGAAAACCCTTGATATGGATTTAAAATCCAGAGAGTTTTGTCAAAATGAAGGTGCTTCGATCACCATTACCTGAAGAAAAGAGTCATTTTGAACAGAGTTAAACTTTGAAAATGTTTCAAGGCAGAGAACTAAGCTCTGGAAGAAGAGAATTAAATTCTCAGAAAAAGTTTGCAAGGAGGAAGATAAGCAAAAGTGGAGGCGTTTCTGAAATGACCCCTATATTTATAGAATGTGATGGAGACGCTTCATCTCCCCAAATCCCTAGAGGAATCCAACGGTCACAAAAAGTGACAGCGTTGCACTCACGTGCAAACACGTGAAAACAACGCTGTGGGGGAATTTGTTTCCTGATTTAAAACCAGGAAAGCTTACGGAGGAGGCATCACGTGCTAGCACGTGACCAGCAGTCACGTGTTGGCACGTGACATTTAAAAGCAGCGGCAAAGGCAGATTCACTCCCTGATTAAATCAAAGAAAAGGCTCCAGAAAAGGTCATGTGCTCACACGTGACCAGGGGTCACGTGTTGGCACATGACGGTTGAGCAGCATCCAGAAAACAGAGCGCAAAAGAAGAAGAAAAGCTCGTTCTAGGGGATCACGTTCCTACACGTGACCAAGGGTTACGTGCCTACACGTGACTAAGGGTCACGTGGTCACACGTGACCGGCTTTCAAAGCCTCTCTATTTAACAGAATTAAATTCTGAAGAGCATTCAAATCTTTCCAAAGGAGAATGATTATTTGGAACCGATGGGATTAAAAATCTAAAGGTGATTAAATATCACCTATTTATGGAAAAATCTTGAACTTGGAAAGATTTCACCTTAAAATCTAACCGAAATAACAAAGGAATATCTTTGGATTTAAAATCCAATGGTGAATAAAATTCACCTAATAATCCAAAGGTCCAGATGAATGATGAATGCAAATCAAATCTCTCAATGAAAGATTCACTAAAACTGATTGGTTCTTTTCCTTCTCCTATAAATAGGAGCCAGGAAAATACAGAGAGACAGAGACATAGAGAGAAAGAGAGAGAGAAATAGAGCCTTGAGACTTTGAAAGAATTTGATCTTCTGCAGAAGAAAACCTTAGGTAAGAAAGGAGAGGCTTTTAAAAAGAGAATTCAATTCTCAAAAGAGTTTAACTCTTATATTAAAAAGAAGAACTTAGTTCTTTCTCTAGTAGAGGATCTGCAAAGTGCACATCTCCCCATGAATTGATAATTTAATTCTCATTGGGTTGAGATCCTTCCATGCAGATCCAAAGCACAGAGAGGGAATGGAAGTTTGAGAATTTAATTCTCACAGAATTATAGGAATTTAATTCCTTTGAGAAGAAATTAGGGTTTAATCCTATGTTATAGGAATTTAATTCCTTCAAAATGGGCAGAACTAGGGTTTAACCCTAATTGAGAAACTTAACTTTCTCAAACTCACAGGAATTTAATTCCATTAGAGAAGAAATTAGGGTTTCACCCTATGACAGAACTTAATTCCTCATATATATGGGAATTCAAATTCTTACAGAATACAAATCAGAGTTTAACCCTATCTAAGAATATAATTCTTTAAAAGAAAGAAGAAATTTAATTTCTCTAAAGTCAATTATTAGGGTTTAACCCTATGAAGAATTTAATTCTTAAACAAACATGCAAAGAGGCAGGGTCACGTGCTACCACGTGACCCCTGAAAAGCTCCAAAGGGGAGGGCGCTCTCACGTGCTGCCACGTGACCCCTCTTGCCTTAGTGTTTAACACTAAATTGAAACCCCTGGATCCAGTGTTCAACACTGATTTTCTTAGTGTTTAAACACTAATTGAAAAATTTTATTTGCAGTGTTTAACACTGAATTTCTTAGTGTTTAACACTAAATTAAATCTCTGTTAGCAGAGTTTAACATTAATTTTCTTAGTGTTTAACACTAAATTAAAATCTCTGATACCAGTGTTTAACATTGATCAACACTAATTTGAGATCTCTGTTATCAGTGTTTAGACTGACTAACACTAGGTTGAAAACTCCATTGCCAGTGTTTAACACTGATTTGCTTTAGTGTTTAACACTAATTTGAAAGCCTTGTTGCTAGTGTTTAACACTAACTGTCTTTTAGTGTTAAACATTAACTTGTCAATCTCATTCCCAGTATTCAACACTGGTTGGTCTTTAGTGTTTAACACTAGCTTTAGCCCAATTGGCTAAGTTCTAGAGGCAAAGCCTCTCCTTCAATGGACCAACAAAAAGCCAATATTCCAAACATGGTTGGACTTAGCCCAAGATGGCCATAAGTCCTCAATGCAAACTTAACTGGGCTAATGGGCTCATAATATAATTAATTGGTCTTGGTCCGAAATTGGGCCAAAGACTATTTAATCTACCTTGGTTCAAGGGTACATCTCTTTACTCCTTTGATACTTGGCGTTGTAATTCCTCAACGTCTTCAAAGAGATGACGGGTCCCGATGACTACACGTTGATACGGACTGTGGGGTCCTTAAACCCATGGACTATGACGTCCTTAATATTGACCGAGATGTCTTAAAACTAACTCCGGATTGTGGAGTCCTTAAATCCACGGACTATGATGTCCTTAACCTTGACCGGAACGTCTTAAAACTAACAACGGACTATGACGTCCTTAACCTTGACCGAGATGTCTTAAAACTAACATCGGACTGTGGAGTCCTTAAATCCACGGACAATGATGTCCTTAACCTTGACCGCAACGTCTTAAAACTAACATTGGACTGCAATGTCCTTAAACTACCTATTGACCGCAATGTCACTAAACTAAACAACATGGCTCCCTTAATCGCTCTTTTGTTGGATCTAAACGGTCCTGTTAAGTCGATCTTAGTCTAAAAACTAGACTAACGTTTCCTTAACAAACGTTTAAGTTGATCTTGGTCTCCAATGAAGCTAACGTATCCTTAAACCCAAACCCCCAAACCCAAATCTAAGATAATACGGATTTGGACTAGTCCACGCCCTACGGGCGACGACATAACTCAGTCTCCGTATACAATCCATGGGCAACCAAACACAAAATAAACACACACGACACGAAGTGACCATCTGGAGAAGGAGAAAGTGGTTACCGCAGTGCGGTAGCGTAATTAACTGCAGGGGCTTGCGCCTGCAGGGAAGAGCGTCCCTACAATCAAAAAATCCCTCAAGCGAGGGGGAATCTGACGAAGTCTGCTACATCAGACGCATCCGTTTAAACCTTCGATACACGGTTCCATAAATCAACTTGGCATCTTCGGAGAGGTAGACGGATAGCACCAATTAGCATCTGCCCCGAATCTCAGGCAAGATGTCCGTCGCGCCGTCATTCGGAGGGGAACACTCCTGAGCCTTTGTTATCGATCAGGTAAGAGGTCAATGACCCGTAGAGGCACGGCTTTCCTCTTTTTCGGAATCCATATAAACGGTATGCGTTACCATGCCCCCAGACTTAGGGCGTTTAGGCTCAGTGCCCTTGACATTTGTAGCTGACACGAGGATTTTCTCCAGCCTTCTCTTTTTGTGGGCTGATGAAGTTGAGGGGGCCGTTGCAGCGGGCACCCAGGTAGACGACACTTTTTGTGGCTTGACAGGAGTAGTGGTCTTGATTTGCTGAGCAGCATATTCGTTCATCTTTGCTTTTGAGAACATTTCCTCTTCGGCTGTTGATGAGACTCGTAGAGGATTTGAAATGTCACCCTAGTATTTAAAAGTGACTACCGGCAGTTCATTCGCTTGTGGTTCCGATTGAACCATCATTCCAGCCATATTCTGAATCAGAAGGACCATCTGGGTCATCTTAGTAGACATTTCTGCCGCTTCTGTATCTCCCTTTTTCAGAGCGCGCTTTAGGAAATCAATATCCGACTCCTTCTCTATTCTTTCTCCAGGCGCGTCTTCGGAATTTGCCTTAGACGATGGATTTGCGTTTGCTGCCGCTTGAGCAAGCATCTCCTGCGGCTTTTCACGTTGCAGTTGAACTTTTGTTAAGGACCGAGTTTGAGGTCGGTGACTAGTAGAAGCTCGAACTTTATCTTTGGAATTCACCACATAGACTATGTGAACTACCATGTCCCCAGGCTTGGGGCGTTTGGAGTTTTGGCCTTTGGAGTTTGCTTCGGGCACTTGAGCTTTATTGGGCCTCTCTTTTTTTTGTGAAAAGCCGCTTTGGTTTTGGGAGGAACCGCTGTATCGGGATCCGTCTTGGGATGAGTCCCCTTGTATTTGAAAGAGGATTTATCAAAGTTTGGCTGACGTTTAGGGGAAGAGACGCGGTTGACGACAGAGACCTTCACTCGCTTCCGTACTTTATATATAGACGAGGAAAGTTGCTTCAGGGAGCGAACTGGTTTATGCTCTCGTGGGATCTCTATGGGCTGCAGAGATTTCTCAAATATTGTGGTAGGAAAATTTTATCTGACCCTTCGCACCAATTTGAAGCTGTTCCTGGTTGGAACAACATTCACCACTGAGATTGAAACAGAACCATACGGAGAACTGCCCCCAGCTCATTTTGTATGATGCCAATATCGATGTCGACCATTTCTTACGGCCGGGATTTGATTAGCTTCAAGATTTCGCTGAGCCTGCCCCCTATTTCCTTTGAGAGCTTGAATATTCTGCCTCCTGCGTCGACCTTGGTCCTTGGCATGTGCCAGTTATTTGAGGACCGATTCCGCCGGCAAAGCTGCTGCTTGGGGAGCCCGCCTGTGGACGGCAGACACCCTCTGTGTTGGATATATATGCCCTAGAGGCCTTCATTGTATAGGATGCTAGGGATATGTATGTACATGACAATCTTTCTTAATATGATAGTACGCTATTTGGTTTGACTTTATCTTAACGTGTGATATATTTTACTTTGTATTTATAAGCATGTTGATAAAGCCCATAGGGTGTTTGCCTGACTACCGGCGTTGTGATGGCAGTCATACTTGTGGGAGCTGGATAGTCAATAGGCACATCCTTAGATGTCCCTGGTCGAAGGAGTATCGAGACTGGGCATCGATACTCCAGAGTAGACTAGTGTATACATATCTAGACCCTGACGAGGGGCGATGGATTGGTCCCGCAGCCATTGGTGATGTACACCTAAGATTGTATACAGATGCTCACTGGGTGTGAGTACACCGGACATGACTCACCGAGAACTGACTGGATGGTATTTATACCTAACGTCAGATAGCAGTTCTCAGGTGACATGTGTGCAGATAGTCCGTTGACTTAAGGTCATCATTTTTCTCGTGTGAGTTCCCACTGTGCTTTGATTACTACCCTACCACGGTTCAAAGGAGTCGTGGAAACAGGTTTTAGTTGGGCACAGTCCCGAGCCACGTGGAGGCAGTGAGCGACTGTTAGGGATTCGTCTCTCCCGGTATAGGGAGTTGATATCGCACAGTGATCAGTTGGTCATTACCATAAGTCCCTGGCCAGGGCTGATTGAGAATTACTGATGGACTGATCAGTAGATTCTCGGATGGTCTTGAGCCATGCCGGCACGACTTGTACGGTTATTAGGGGTCTGACGTTCACCACCCCCCTAGACCATACATGCGATACTCTTAGATGAATAGACCGAATTGCGCGGATATTGTGACGGACATGCTCAGTAGGAGTTCGGATGGGTTTCCTCATCGGCCTTCTTATCGACATCTACCTGGGGACCGTTACGTACAGCTAGTGCCGCTTGCGGTCTATGGTTAAACCCACTGCCAGCGTAGTAGTCGAGTCTTTAGAATCCCACACAAATATTTCCCAACTCCAGGCGAAACGATATAGAGGTCGTACGGTTTTACGACAAGGGTTCGGACGAATACGTGTTTAAACGCACGTACGACATTCGGACAGTTTTTACTAGACGGCTTTGGTTTAAGCCAGATTCTAGTATCAGGTTATTGGATTTATACAGTCTAAAATTTTTCCGTGTTTTCACGGATAGGAGGGGCGTTCTCGTAATTATTAGGGAAGCTTCTAGATGCATGGTGACTTGAGGGTTTAGGTGACATTATCATTAAATGATATTGTGACTCATTTAGTGTGATTCATCATATCATTAATGCATTATTAAATATTTAATGACTCACATAGTGAATCACTCATAATGAATTAATGTAGCATGATGAATAATCACAATTATTCATTTATTTATTTATGTAAGTGCACGGCGGCGCCCCGGCCGTCGATCCGACGCCGGAATGCGGAAGCGGTGATTTACTTTAACTTTTCAAACCGGCACCACCGCGCACTATAAACTCGGATCGTGCCATTAAACTAGTCCTAGCATCTAGAGAGGGGGTAGAGAGAAATACCGAGCGATCCGTGTCCTTCGGTCTTCTCGTCGTCGTCCCGATCTCCCCGCGGAATCTCCGGTCTCCACCAAGTCGCCGGAAGGGCACCACGTCGCCTGCTTCTTTTACGGGCTCCCACCTCTGGACCGAGGCAACTCGGGTACGAAGTTGGCGAGCCGACGTGCCCAAGGTTTGCTGTAGAATCGTGTAGAGAACTATGTGTCTCATGGGGTTCATGGAGGTTGCCATTTGGTGGAGGAAATGAAGTGAGCTTGTGGAGATTGAACTTGTGGGATTTTACAAAGCTAGAAGAACAAAAATCCCACACCAAGCATTTTGGGACAGCCCCACCTAGTAATGGCCGGCCTTGGCTCATGGAATGGGAGAGAGAGAGAGAAAAGGGAGTGGGTGAGTGGAACCATAATGCAAGAGAGAATGATGCAAGATTATGAGAAGAAATCATCACTAACAAAACCAACACACCAAACCCACCATAATGACCCTCCATCATCACTCACAAAAGTCAAGTCATCATGGAGTCAAAACAAGTCAATGGGTCAAGGGATGGTGCAACCATCATGATCCAACAATATGCAAAGACCCCCTTCCAAATTGCTTATTTGCACAAATTCAAATAAGCCCTCCTCCACCAATCTTCGGTCAATGAAGGATACAAAGAAATATGGCCGAAACGGAAAGCAAACTGGCAACTCCAGAAAACTGGTCCCGTAATAAATTACAGGAAAACCCCGCTACTGTGTATACACACCCGCATTTGTATTCCGACCAAAATACAAATGCAATGAGACAAAATATACACTGTACTATACTAGGATCCGGCTTAAACCAAAGCCGGCTAGTATTACCCATCCGATCCTGATCCATGCAATACCGCACGTATCTGATCGAACCCTGCCATATATCCATACAGCCTCTAGTACTAACCGTCCGATCCTGATCCGTGCAATACCGCACGTATCTGATCGAACCCTGCCATATCTCCATACGGCCTCTACAACGTTTCGCCCGAAACTTGAGTAACTGAATGTGGGGGACTCTAAAGACTCGTCAATACTATGGCTGTAGATTTAACCACTAGCACGTCAGAGGTATTAGCCATACGTGACGGGCTGCCAGCTATTGACCAAAAGGGACGTCTGTGAGCGAACTCATCCTGACACCCTACTGAGCCTGTCAGTGACAATATCCGTACAGTCCGGTCTGTTCGTCTATGAGCATCGCATGGTGGGCCTAGCGGGTTGGTAAAAGTCAGACCCCCAAAAGCGGTACAAGTCGTGTCGGAGTGTAGCCCAGAACACCCTGAGATACTACTGGAATACCTACCTGTAAATCTCCTGTCTTGGCCAAGGACTTTTCATGTTCTGGCTCTCCTAGACACAGCGCGACCTCACCCCCAATACCGGGAGAGACGAACCCCCGAAGATCCGCTCACTGCCTCCATGTGGCTCGGGACTGTACCCAACTAAAACCTGTTTGCACGTCTCCTTTGAGCGTGGTAGGGTAGTAATCAAAGTACAGTGGGAACTCATACGAGACAAATGACGATCCTCAGGTCGATGAACTAACCTGTACACATGTCACCAGGGAACTGCTATCTGACGTCAGGTATAAGACCAACTAGCATGTTCCCAGCGAGTCCTGTCCGGTGTACTCATAACCCAATGAGCACCTGTATACATTTTAGGTGAACCAACTGACACCAGTGGCTTGTGAGACCGGCCACCGCCCCTCGTCGGGGTCTCGACTATATACACTAGTCTACTCTGGAGTATCGATGCCCTGTCTCGAAACTCCCACGACTAGGGACCTTTTAAGGATATGCTTATAGACTACCAGCTCCCACGTATATGATCGCCCTCATACTGCTGGCAGTCAAGCAAGAATCCTAGGGGCTCTATCAACGCGTAATAGCGACCTGTATGGTCACCTAAAGCAGTACACGATGATAAAGATAAACCAGATAGCATACTATCATCTTGAGTAAGACTGTCCTACCGGGATAGGTCCTCCTTCAATCATTGCAATCACGTGCCTGTGATCCAATAATTGACTCTGAGGGCACTATCTCCAACAATCTCCCACTTGCACTCAAGGCTAATTATTGCGATGTCGCATACTCACAGGCCGTGTGATACCGAACACCCAACTCCTCTACTAGTCAGTCTCACAAATCCCATTTGCGAAACTATTGCGTTCGAGGAATAGCCTCAGCGAGTGGATCCGCTTTGATGTTTCTTTCTATGTCTCTCTATAATCTCATGTTCACGGAGAAAGCCATCTCCCGAAATGAGCAATACTTGTCTTAGAATGTGTCTGGATGTCTGATGGGACCTAGCTCATAAATGAACTCCAAATCCAAACTTCTTAGACTGTATCGTCAACTGAACTTAATCAGTATCCTACGCCATGCCTCCCTCAGTATTGCCTTGGACCACCTGTCCAAAATACTACCCCTCGTCAGAAGGAAAAACTATAACTCCGACAACCTCCTTGTCATCCAGGTCACCTTGAAAGCTTGGAATGATAACTGTCTCCCGAATGAGGCTGTCGTTATCATATCCCTAGAACATGCACTTATGTTCTAAAACTGCTTCCGACTGCTTCTCCAGGATTGGATCAATGTCAACTTATTGCATTTAGTGCAAGAACAACATCTGGTGTGGTACTTGACATCTCATGATTGACTCAATTGCCTAAGCAAGTGATCTGCCAATCATGCACATCCCTCTCCCCTTTAGTCTGTAAGACACCTTTAGAGAGGGTGACTCCATCACCTGCAGGTACACTACCATGCCAGGAGTCGTCCATTATAAATACTCTTAGAATGCAGTCTAAGTACCCTGATTGGGAAACCACCCAAATCTAGATCTAAAACCATAGATCTAGTAACCAGTATGTCTGATATAATGTCCAATTCCCATGTGGAGAAACCACTGTGTGACGACCAAAGTATAACCGATCGTAGTATAGGAATATCACTTCCTACTCTGTGTATGTCATCCAAAAAACATGACATCACACCCTACTACCTTCTCAACAGATCCATCCCCTATTCTGATGAAGTCAAACCTATGACTGTTACATCAGAAATAGATGATCTATCTCCGCTACTCTACTTTAGTCTATAAATAGACATAAGCCACCTGTCCACCAATGCTTCCGCTGCTCCCACTGACCACGACAACCCTCTGGCAGAGTCATATAGACGTACACTTCTAAAGCCAGTTTAGAACGACGCTATACTCATCCTCCTGCCGGGTCTCACAGTCTGGAAAAACAGCAATGTCAAGTCTGGGTAAACAAGAACTTCCCTGTCACCGTCCTTGAGGCTACCGGAGTACCTCTCGGGTGCCTGAAGTTACCCACCTTATCTGCGGAGTGGCCACTGGAATGTCAAACCAGATTGAATCTTTAGGTTCCTTATCAAATCTTCAGTAATCGTTTGCGGTTCTGGAATCACTTCCAGTTCTACCATACTCCCACTTCTGTTTTCTGAAAAAATCCATTTTTATTAAAACTGTGGCGAGTCTAGAACAATATCACTATTGATCTTCCAGATGGTAGAAAGTCAACCCTCGTCATAGCCTGGGTCAACCCATAAACAACCATTACAGAAACGTGCCTTGAGTTATCCAGAGTCTGGTTTTAAGCATAAGCCAGACAACTCCCCGTACCTTAACATCGTTAAGATATGAACTGTTCTATATCCAATATAGAACCAGAGGCACTGATTTAATTGAACCAGATTCAAATCATGCAGCTGTCTCCAGTGCATGTCAACCAAATGGAAAGAGGCCGATCAACGTTATTCAACTTAGGAATGCTTCCAATTAT
This sequence comes from Agapanthus africanus, assembly GCA_030015575.1. Classification (NCBI taxonomy): domain Eukaryota; kingdom Viridiplantae; phylum Streptophyta; class Magnoliopsida; order Asparagales; family Amaryllidaceae; genus Agapanthus; species Agapanthus africanus. The sequence goes on along the minus strand of JASDDO010000004.1, from coordinate 278,380,612 downwards.
GAGTAACCTGAAAGAGAAGCAAGTTCTCTTAATCACTACTATCAACTGAATACCCTACACAAGTATCTATATCTCCGATCACTTTGAAGAATCCCGATACTTGTAATATCTGGTTCTCTACTTTATTCAAATACCTATAACTTCTCAAAATTCGGACCCTGTGTTTCCACAAAACACCTGTCTAAAAACTAGAGAAGTCATAAGTAAACCGAATATAGTACGAGGACCAACCCCTCTGTCCTGATGGACCCTGGACAACATACAATACTCTGTATAAGTCCCTTGAGTCTGATAACTCATTCACTGTGTGTCGTAGGTTGAAAACTGTACTTATGGTTAAGAAGAATTACACCGCTGTTTAATGCTCCTTACCTAACCATCCACTAATATAGGTAAATGTCGTAGACATAATTTCAAAAAGGTATATCTCACTCTATAAAAATAGACGTACAGATATATCAATTTGAAATTGGTGCATAACAGCGGATATTCAAAACCAAATATTTGCCGTCCTGCAAACAACCCAGGTGACTTCCTCAAATATCACCGATTACAACGAATCCCGATATAATGAGGATGATCGCCCAATTCCCAATAACTTACTCCCACTCATCATCTGTAAAACCATACAGATGTGAGAATCATACCTGGTAAATACATACCCTGGAGCAAGGACTAATTGGGAAATCAGTTTTCTTTTAACAGTACACAGTGAAACTGAAACATTGAAAATGTTTCGTAGGGGTATCCTGGTATTCTTAGTAATGCCTCTTCCATTATCCAGATTCACAACTGTAACCGTGTAATTCTTTGCCACCTCTCCAAATCCCTTTATATGTCTTTAGTCATTACCTTCTGTACACCCCTTTAGGCCAAATGGTTTTCTTCCTTCCCTACCGTTCGGCACCAACCTATGGTTTGGAAGAAGACTATCCAATAAGCATAATGGGTGTACTGTCCTAATCCTAGGAGCACTCGCAATACGAGAGAAGGTGAAGATAAAAGACAACCGAATAAACCTTATTCCTATATCTCCTGAACCAGAATCCATCCCCGAACTGGAACAAGTTCCTTTCGAGTTCGTATATAACCATACGATGGAGTATCCAATAAACTGTGGATCTTCATAGTGATACGGAGTATTCTGGAGAAATACAAAGGTGATTTCAGGATTGGCGAAGAAATACTTGGTTTGGTCGTGAATAGCAGTCGCAGTTTACTTTGCCCTCTTACTAATCCCTTGTTTTGTCTTAACTTAATACCTTCTGCACACCATCGTTATGCTAATTGGTTTTCTTCATTCCCCACCGTTTGGCACCAGCCTAAGGTTTTGAAGAAGACTATCCAATTTGCGTAATAGCTGTACTATCTCCTAAACTAAGGAGTACTCGCAACCTGAGAGAAGGTAAAAGGAAAAGACAACTGAATAGTCCTATTCGTTTTCTCCAGAACCGGAAACCATCCTCGAATAAATTCCTTCGAGTTCATATATAACCATACGATGGTTTTGTCCAATGGAAGTGGACGTTCGTAGTAATACGGGGTGTCCTGGAGAAAAGGGTAAAAGTAGGAGTGGTAATGAGGTTAGCAACTCTGACAATCCAAAAGCCAGTGTTTAAGAAGGTTCGGTCAACTTGGTCACTGAGTCATAGTCTTAGGGTCGGGTCAATGGTCGCTGCCAAAGAGAGAGAGAAAAGAAACACTCGGCGTGCACTCTAACCTAGATCAGAATGGTTACCAATTTATCTAATCTGGAAACCTCCCACTGTACCGTCAAATTCTCCTCCAAACCTAAAAGAAGAATTAGTCGGAGTCACCCGAGGAGTAAACTAACTCATCAGTGGGAATCGGGATCCAACTATCATCGCATGATAACATGACGGAATCCGCTCACGTCATCACACTCCAGAAGGTATGCGCATATCTGGCAAGTTTCAGTTTCTTTAGAAACTCCCGATGTGATTTTTGCCCCATGCTCTTATGACCTTGACTTTGGCCAACAAATCATAAGTCACATGTCAAGTTCTACCCGTCATTATCCAGGTTAATTTAAGCCCACCCATACAAGCCCTTGACTTTGGTCAACAAGGCTATACGACTGCCCCAAACCAACGCATCTATCTATGCTGCATATGAATACCCAACAGCTACCAAACACTATCCCTTGACTTTGGCCAACAAACACAGCTTGAATACTATTGACCACCCATATGAAACGACGGAGGGCTACGAATGGTTTCTGGCGAAAACCTTCAACGTAATGAACTTGATATCGTTGAAGGAACTGGATAGCTTTTAAAAATATAGTGGCGAAAACCATTGCTAAAGAGGTCACTCCCGGTGAAGGGATCTCGGCTCTTTCCCCGTAGAATGAGGTGCAAGATATTCCAACTGAATACCACGGTGCAAAGCAAAAGCAATCGGCTATAGTGAAGTTATTGCCCTGACGCAAACTTTTTGTCCAAGGGGTCACTCCCGGTGAAGGGATCTCGGCCCTTGCCTCGTCGACTGAGGAGCAGGATATTCCAACTGAATACCACGGTGCAAAGCAAAAGAGAACGTCCTTGCAATAACAGCTTTTTGAAAAGTGTTCCAACAACATCAGAATAGATTTGTTTTTAACTTGCATTGATCCGAATCAACGCAGTCCCATCAATTGATCACACCACAAAGAACGAAATATAATGATGTACGTATATGCCATCCGCATTCGCCACTGGGTGCCGTCATTACCCGTTAGGTTAGTTAACTAACGACAGAGCGGGGAATGGACTAGCGCGGATGCAAAACATATACAACATCTACTAGTATATATATCAATATATAATATTTCGCTCAAGGCGTGATAAAATGCAACATCACAGAAATGTACAGCATCACAGAACAATACAGATATCTGGGATCCCCGGGTTTCACAGAGCCGCAACTGAAACTCGACGTTCCCCTGGTCGTGTGGATAGTCTGTGCAATGAAATCCTAGACCCCTACGGGCGCGGCAAGTTACCCGCCAAAACCTGAAGCGAGTCAGCCCCCTTCAGCAACGTGAATGGACCACCCAGCACTTCACGGAATCCGGTAACTTGGGCACCCCTCCTGGGTCAACCTGTACCCCCTACGAGTGTGGCGAATAGCCCACCAATTTTAGAGTGAAGCCCCCTCCGTCCCAATGCCATGAGATGCGGGCTTGTTGCCTTCTAGAATCCGGCTATCCGTGCACCCCACCTTGGGGTAATCCTAGTACAGAAAGTAAAATATACATACAACGGGTACATCGACCGCAACCTGGTCGTGCCCCAAAATAATAATACAAACAGGCAGTGACGGCAGTCCACATGTCGGACGCTCGCCCCGCAATACCAAATGTACATAATACAATAAAATCTGTACTACCATTGCATCCAGGCTATCCCCCATGACCAATCCGCAACATCACAGCACAACACAGAACATCAACGTGAATGTCACGTTCGTAAATCCGTCTAACCGGGCTATAGCAGTTAGACGGGATTTACCGATCAAGTGACATTCACGGTCGCAGATATAATGTAAATACTGTGAACTAATGTGATTAAAATATCCGATCGATCAAATTTTACCAAGTGGGCCCCAAGAAATACTGTAGAAGATGAAGAAATTCTGGGCCCAAAAAGAATGTTCCAAAACCCCTAATTTCAAGTCAGGAGGCCTCTGTAAAAAATTGGTGCATTGAACAGTGAAATTCGCGGCGGAACCGCGACCCAAACATGGGTTTGGCCGCGGTTCCGCGGTGGGTTAGTGAGATCACGCGACCAAAATTTTACAGAAGGCTTATAATTCCCTGCACAGTTTTCTGCAACACCCTGAAAAATTTTTCGAGACAAAAAAATTTCGACAGAGAACTGTTGTTTTGAAAAACACGGTTTTGGAACATTTGTTCGTTCGGAAGTGTAAACACGTTAGACCAAGCTAGACTAGGTTAATGGCGAGGCTCTGATACCACTGTAAGTGCACGGCGGCGCCCCGGCCGTCGATCCGACGCCGGAATGCGGAAGCGGTGATTTACTTTAACTTTTCAAACCGGCACCACCGCGCACTATAAACCCGGATCATTCCATTAAACTAGTCCTAGCTATCTAGAGAGGGGGTAGAGAGATATACCGACCGATTCGTGTCCTTCGGTCTTCTCGTCGTCGTCCCGATCTTCCCGCGGAATCTCCGGTCTCCACCAAGTCGCCTGCTCTTTTACGGGCTCCCACCTCTGGACCGAGGCAACTCGGGTACGAAGTTGGCGAGCCGACGTGCCCAAGGTTTGCTGTAGAATCGTGTAGAGAACTATGTGTCTCATGGGGTTCATGGAGGTTGCCATTTGGTGGAGGAAATGAAGTGAGCTTGTGGAGATTGAACTTGTGGGATTTTACAAAGCTAGAAGAACAAAAATCCCACACCAAACATTTTGGGACAGCCCCACCTAGTAATGGACGGCCTTGGCTCATGGAATGGGAGAGAGAGAGAAAAGGGAGTGGGTGAGTGGAACCATAATGCAAGAGAGAATGATGCAAGATTATGAGAAGAAATCATCACTAACAAAACCAACACACCAAACCCACCATCATGACCCTCCATCATCACTCACAAAAGTCAAGTCATCATGGAGTCAAAACAAGTCAATGGGTCAAGGGATGGTGCAACCATCATGATCCAACAATATGCAAAGACCCCCTTCCAAATTGCTTATTTGCAAAAATGCAAATAAGCCCTCCTCCACCAATCTTCGGCCAATGAAGGATACAAAGAAATATGGCCGAAACGGAAAGCAAACTGGCAACTCCAGAAAACTGGTCCCGTAATAAATTACAGGAAAACCCCGCTACTGTGTATACACACCCGCATTTGTATTCCGACCGAAATACAAATGCAATGAGACAAAATCTACACTGTACTATACTAGGATCCGGCTTAAACCAAAGCCGGCTAGTATTACCCGTCCGATCCTGATCCGTGCAATACCGCACGTATCTGATCGAACCTTGCCATATATCCATACAGTCTCTAGTACTAACCATCCAATCCTGATCCGTGCAATACCGCACGTATCTGATCGAACCCTGCCATATCTCCATACGGCCTCTACAACGTTTCGCCCGAAACTTGAGTAACTGAATGTGGGGGACTCTAAAGACTCGTCAATACTATGGCTGTGGATTTAACCACTAGCACGTCAGAGGTATTAGCCATACGTGACGGACTACCAGCTATTGACCAAACGGGACGTCTGTGAGCGAACTCATCCTGACACCCTACTGAGCCTGTCAGTGACAATATCCGTACAGTCCGGTCCGTTCGTCTATGAGCATCGCATGGCGGGCCTAGGGGGTTGGTAAAAGTCAGACCCCCAAAAGCGGTACAAGTCGTGTCGGAGTGTAGCCCAGAACACCCTGAGATACTACTGGAATACCTACCAGTAAATCTCCTGCCTTGGCCAAGGACTTTTCATGTTCTGGCTCTCCTAGACACAGCACGACCTCACCCCCAATACCGGGAGAGAAGAACCCCCGAAGATCCGCTCACTGCCTCCATGTGGCTCGGGACTGTACCCAACTAAAACCTGTTTGCACGTCTCCTTTGAGCGTGGTAGGGTAGTAATCAAAGTACAGTGGGAACTCACACGAGACAAATGACGATCCTCAGGTCGATGAACTAACCTGTACACATGTCACCAGGGAACTGCTATTTGACGTCAGGTATAAGACCAACTAGCATGTTCCCGGCGAGTCCTGTCCGGTGTACTCATAACCCAATTGTAAGTGCACGGCGGCGCCCCGGCCGTCAATCCGACGCCGGAATGCGGAAGCGGTGATAAACTTTAATTTTGCGGACTTAGCAAACCGGCACCACCGCGCACTAAACACCCGGATCCAACCATTAACAAGTCTAAGCTATCTACAAGAAAGGGAAGAGAGATATACCGACAGATCCGAGTCCTCCGGTCTTCTCGTCGTCGTCCCGATCTCCTGCGGAATGTCCCGTCTCCTCCTCGTCGCCGGAAGTGCACCACATCGCCTACTTCTTTTACGGGCTCCCACCTCAATGCCGAGGCAACTCGGGCACGAAGCTGGCTAGTCGACGTGCCCAAGGTTTGCTGTAGAATATCTAGTGAGCAAGTCTCATTTTGGGGTTTGTGGAATTGCCTTTTGTGGAGGAATTGAACTTGGGGCTTTTTGGATTGAACTAGTGGGATTTTTGCAACATCAAATGAAGCAAAATCCCACCCTCAAAATTTTGGACAGCCCACTCAAGGGGGAGGCCGGCCATGACAATGTAGGAGGGGTGAATATGAGAGAGTGACCAAAAAGCATCCACCAAGAGAGAAAGAGAGAGAAGGGTTATCATACAAAAGGAAATCATGAAGGAATAAGGTCACAATCACACCCACTCTCAACCACTCACCAACAATCATGATAGCACCAAAACCAACACTCCAACAAGCTAATGATCACTTCCAAAAGTCATGCCATCATGAAGATAGAAGTCAAGGTCAAAAGAATGGTGCACCATCCTGATACAAGGAAATATGCAAAGACCCCCTCCACAACCACTTATTTGCAACAATGCAAATAAGCCCTCCTCCACCAATCTTCGGCCAATGAACGGAACAATGGAAATCGGCCGAAACGGAAAGCAAACTGGCAACTCCAGAAAACTGGTCCCGTAATAAATTACAGGAAAACTCCGATACTGTGCATACACACCCGCATTTGTATTCCGACCGAAATACAAATGCAATGAGACAAAATCTACACTGTACTATACTAGGATTCGGCTTATACCAAAGCCGGCTAGTAATATCCGTTCGATCTTGATCCGTGCAATACCGCACATATCTGATCGAACCCTGCCATATAACCATACGGCCAGTAGTACAAACTGTCCGATCCTGATCCGTGCAATACCGTACGTATCCGATCGGACCTTGCCATATCTCCATACGACCTCTACAACTTTTCGCCCGAAAACTGAGTAACTGAATATGGGGGACTCTAAAGACTCGTCAACACCTTGGTTGTGGATTTAACCACTAGCACGTCAGAGGTATAATCCAATACGTAACGGGCTACCAGGTACTGACTAAAAAGGGACGTCTGTGAGCGAACCCAGCCAGACAACCCTACTGAGCCTGTCAGTGACAATATCCGTACAGTCCGGTCCGTTCGTCTATGAGCATCACATGGCGGGCCTAGGGGGTTGGTAAAAGTCAGACCCCCAAAAGCGGTACAAGTCGTGTCGGAGTGTAGCCCAAAACACCCTGAGATACTACTGGAATACCTACCAGTAAATCTCCTTGCCTCGGCCGAGGGCTTCGTGTAATGGCTCTCCTAGACACAGCACGACCTCACCCCTAATACCGGGAGAGACGAACCCCTGAAGATACGCTCACTGCCTCCATGTGGCTCGGGACTGTACCCAACTAAAACCTGTTTGCACGACTCCTTTGAGCCGTGGTAGGGTAGTAATCAAAGTACAGTGGGAACTCACACAAGACAAATGACGATCCCCAGGTCGATGAACTAACCTGTACACATGTCACCAGGGAACTGCCATCTGACGTCTGGTATATGACCAACTGGCATGTTCCCGGCGAGTCCTGTCCGGTGTACTCATAACCCAATGAGCACCTGTATACATCTTAGGTGATCCAACTGACACCAGTGGCTTGTGAGACGGGCCACCGCCCCTCGTCGGGGTCTCGACTGTATACACTAGTCTACTCTGGAGTATCGATGCCCTGTCTCGAAACTCACACGACTAGGGACCATTTAAGGATATGCTTATAGACCCCAGCTCCCACTTATATGATCGCCCTCATACTGCTGGTGGTCAAGCAAGAATCCTAGGGGCTCTATCAACGTGTAATAGCGACTTGTCAGGTCACTTAAAGCAGTACACGATGATAAAGGTAAACCAGATAGCATACTATCATCTCGAGTAAGACTGTCCTACCGGGATAGGTCCTCCATCAATCATTGCAATCACGTACCTGTGACCTAATAATTGACTCTGAGGGCACTATCTCCAACAATCTCCCACTTGCACTCAAGGCTAATTATTGCGATGTCGCATACTCACAGCCCGTGTGATACCGAACACCCAACTCCTCTACTAGTCAGTCTCACAAAGCTCGTTCGCGAAACTATTGCGTTCGAGGAATAGCCTCAGTGAGTGGATCCGCTCAGTTGTATCTTTCTATGTCTCTCTATATCTCAAGTTCGCGGAGAAAGCCATCTCCCGAAATGAGCAATACCTGTCTAAGAATGTGTCTGGATGTCTGATGGGACCTAGCTCATAAATGAACTCCAAATCCAAACTTCTTAGACTGTATCGTCAACTGAACTTAATCAGTATCCTGCGCCATGCCACCCTCAGTATTGCCTTGGACCATCTGTCCAAAATACTGCCCCTCATCAGAAGGAAAACTATAACTCTGACAACCTCCTTGTCGTCCATGTCACCTTGGAAGCCTGGAATGATAACTGTCCCCCGAATGAGGCTGTTGTTATCATATCCTTAGAACATTCACTTATGTTCTAAAACTGCCTCCGACTGTTTCTCCAGGATTGGATCAATATCAACTTATTGCATCTAGTGCAAGAACAACATCTGGTGTGGTACTTGACATCTCATGATTGACTCAATTGCCTAAGCAAGTGATCTGTCAATCATGCACATCCCTCTCTACTTTAGTCTGTAAGACACCTTTAGAGAGGGTGACTCCATCACCTGCAGGTATACTACCGTGCCAGGAGTCGTCCATTCTAAATACTCTTAGAATGCTGTCTAAGTACCCTGATTAGGAAACCACCCAAATCTAGATCTAAAACCATAGATCTAGTAACCAGTATGTTTGATACAAAATCCATTTCCTTTGTGGAGAAACCACTGTGTGACGACCAAAGTATAACCGATTGTAGTGTAGGAATATCACTTCCTACTCTGTGTATGTCATCCAAATACCAGGATATCACACCCTACTACCTTCTCAACAGATCCATCCCCTATTCTGATGAAGTCAAACCTATGACTATCACGTCAGAAATAGATGATCTATCTCCGCTATATCTGCTTTAGTCTATAAATAGACATAAGCTACCTGTCCACCAATGCTTCCGCTGCTCCCACTGACTACGACAACCCTCTGCCAGAGTCATATACACGTACACTTCTAAAACTAGTTTAGAACGACGCTATAATCATCCTCCCGCCGGGTCTCACAGTCTGGAACAACGGCAATGGCAATTGTGGGTAAACAAGAACCTCTCTGCCACTGTCCTTGAGGCTACCGGAGTACCTCTCGGGTGCCTGAGGTTACCCACCTTATCTGCGGAGTGGCCAATGGAATATCAATCCAGATTGAATTTTTAGGTTCCTTATCAAATCTTCAGTAATCGTTTGCGGTTATGGAATCACTTCCAGTTCTACCATACTCCCACTACTGTTTTCTGAAAAAAAATCCATTTTTAATAAGACTGTGGCGAGTCTAGAACAATATCGCTATTGTTCATCCAGATGGTAGAAAGTCAACCCTCGTCATAGCCTGGGTCAACCCACAAACTGCCATTACAGAAACGTGCCTTGAGTTATCCAGAGTCTGGTTTTAATCATAAGACGGACAACTCCCCGTACCTTAACACCGTTAAGATATGAACTGTACTATATCCAATATAGAACTAGAGGCACTGATTTAATTGAACCAGATTCAAATCATGCAGCTGTCTCCAGCGTATGTGAGCTAAATGGAAGGAGGCCGATCAGCGTTACTCAACTTAGGAATGCCTCCAATTATGAGTAACCTGAAATAGAAGCAAGATCTCTTTATCATTACTATCAACTGAATACCATACACAAGTATCTACATCTTCGATCTCTTTGAAGAATCCCGATACTTGCTACACCTGGTTCTCTACTCTATTCAAATACCTATAACTTCTCAAAATTCAGACCCTGTGTTTCCGCGAAACACTTGTCCAAAAAAACTAGAGAAGTCATAAGTAAACCGAATATAGTACGAGGACCAACCCCTCTGTCCTGATGGACCCTGGACAACATACAATACTCTGTATAAGTCCCTTGAGTTTGATAACTCATTCACTGTGTGTCGTAGGTTGAAAACTGTACTTATGGTTAAGAAGAATTACACCGCTGTTTAATACTCCTTACCTAACCATCCACTGGTATAGGTAAATGTCATCGACATAATTTCAAAAAGTATATCTCACTCTATGAAAATAGACGTACAGATATATCGATTTGAAATTGGTGCATAACAGCGGATATTCAAAACCAAATATTTGCCGACCGGCAAACAACCCAGGTGATTTCCTCAAATATCACCGATTGCAACGAATCCTGATATAATGAGGATAGTCACCCAATTCCCAACAACTTACTCCCACTCATCATCTGTAAAACCATACAGATGTGAGAATCATACCTGGTAAATACATACCCTGGAGTAAGTATCTAGTCGGGAAATCAGCTTTCCTTTAACAGTACACAGTGAGACTGAAACATTGAAATGTTTCGTAGGGGTATTCTGGTATTCCTAGTAATGCCTCTTCCATTATCCAGATTCACAACTGTAACCGTGTAATTCCTTGCCACCTCTCCAAATCCCTTCATATGTCTTTAGTCATTACCTTCTGCACACCCCTTTAGGCCAAATGGTTTTCTTCTTTCCCTACCGTTCGGCACCAGCCTATGGTTTGGAAGAAGACTATCCAATAAGCATAATGGGTGTACTGTCCCAATCCTAGGAACACTCGCAATGCGAGAGAAGGTGAAGATAAAAGACACCTGAATAAACCTTATTCCTATTTCTCCTGAACCAGAATCCATCCCCGAACTGGAACAAGTTCCTTTCGAGTTCGTATATAACCATACGATGGAGTATCCAATAAACTGTGGATCTTCGTAGTGATACGGAGTGTCCTGGAGAAATACAAAGGTGATTTAGGATTGGCGAAGGAATACTTTGGTTTGGTCGTGAATATCTGTTGCAATTTACTTTGCCCTCTTACTAATCCCTTGCTTTGTCTTAACTCAATACCTTCTGCACACCATCGTTATGCTAATTGGTTTTCTTCATTCCCTACCGGTCGGCACCAGCCTAAGGTTTGGAAGAAGACAATCCAATTTGCGTAATAGGTGTACTACCCCTAAACCAAGGAGTACTCGAAACCTGAGAGAGGGTAAAAGGAAAAGACAACTGAATAATCCTATCCGTTTTCTTCAGAACCGGAAACCATCCTCGAATAAATTCCTTCAAGTTCGTATCTAACCATACGATGGTTTTGTCCAATTGAAGTGGACGTTCGTAGCAATACGGGGTGTCCTGGAGAAAAGGGTAAAAGTAGGAGTGGCAATGAGGTTTGCAACTCTGACAATCCAAAAGCCAGTGGTTAAGAAGGTTCGGCCAACTTGGTCACTGAGTCATAGTTTTAGGGTCGGGTCAATGGTCGCTGCCAAAGAGAGAGAGAAAAGAAACACTCAGCGTGCACTCTAACCTAGATCAGAATGGTTACCAATTTATCTAATCTGGAAACCTCCCACTGTACCGCAAATTCTCCTCCAAACCTGAAAGAAGAATTAGTCGGGGTCACCCGAGGAGTAAACTAACTCATCAGTGGGAATCGGGATCCAACTATCATCGCATGATAACGTGACGGAATCCGCTCACGGTGTCACACTCCTGAAGGTATGCGCATATCTGGCAAGTTTCAGTTCTTTTGAAACTCCCGATGTGATTTCTGCCCCATGCTCTTATGACCTTGACTTTGGCCAACATATCATAAGTCACATGTCAAGTTCTACCCGTCATTCTCCAGGTTAATTTGAATCCACCCGTACATACCCTTGACTTTGGCCAAAATGGCAGTACGACTGTCCCAAACCAACGCATCTATCTATGCTGCATATGAATGCCTCAATAGCTACCAATCACTGTGCCTTGACTTTGGCCAACATACACAGCTTGAATACTATTGACCACCCATATGAAACGACGGAGGGCTATGAATGGTTTCTGGCGAAAACCTTTAACGTAAAGAACTTGATATCGTCGAAGGAACGGATAGCTTTTTTAAAAATATAGTGACGAAAACCGTTGCTAAAGAGGTCACTCCCGGTGAAGGGATCTCGGCTCTTTCCCCGTAGAATGGGGTGCAGGATATTCCAAATGAATACCGCGATGCAAAGCAAAAGTAATCGGCTATAGTGAAGTTAATGCCCTGACGCAAACTTCTGTCCAAGGGGTCACTCCCGGTGAAGGGATCTCGGCCCTTGCCTCGTCGACTGAGGAGCAGGATATTCCAACTGAATACCACGATGCAAAACAAAAGTGAACGTCCTTGCAATAACAGCTTTTTGAAAAAGTGTTCCAACAACATCAGATTAGGTTTGTTTTTAACTTGCATTGATCCGAATCAACACAGTCCCATCAATTGATCACACCAAAAAGAACGAAAATATACTGATGTACGTATATGCCATCCGCATTCGCCACTGGGTCCCGTCATTACCCGTTAGGTTAGCTAACTAACGACAGAGCGGGGACTGGACTAGCGCGGATGTAAAACATATACAACATCTACTAATATATATACCAATATATTATATTCGCTCAAGGCGTGAAAAATGCAACATCACAGAAAATGTACAGCATCACAGAAACAATACAGATATCTGGGATCCCCGGGTTTCACAGAGCCACTACTGAAACCCGACGTTCCCCTGGTCGTGTGGATAGCCTGTGCAATGAAATCCTAGACCCCTACGGGCGCGGCAAGTCACCCGCCAAAACCTGAAGCGAGGCAGCCCCTTTCAGCACCGTGAATGGACCACCCGGCACTTCACGGAATCCGGTAACTTGGGCACTCCTCCTGGGTCAACCTGTACCCCCTACGAGTGCGGCGAATAGCCTGCCAATCCTAGAGTGAAGCCCCCTCTGTCTCAATGCCATGAGATGCGGGCTTGTTGCCTTCTAGAACCCGGCTATCCGTGCACCCCTCCTGGGGTAATCCTAGTACAGAAAGTAAAATATACATACACCGGGTACAACGACCGCAACCTGGCCGTGCCCCAAAATAATAATACAAACAGGCAGTGACGGCAGTCCACATGTCGGACGCTCGCCCCGCAATATCAAATGTACATAATACTACCACAACTGTACTAGCATTGCATCCAGGCTATCCCCCCACGACCGATCCGCAACATCACAGCAAAAACAGAACATCAACGTGAAAGTCACGTTCGCAAATCCGTCTAACCGGGCTATAGCAGTTAGACCGGATTTACCGATCAAGTGACATTCACGGTCGCAGATATAATGTAAATACTATGAAATAATGTGTTTAAAATATCCGATCAATCAAACTTTAACAAGTGGGCCCCCAAGTACTACTGTAGCACATCAAGAAAATCTGGGCCCAAAATTATTATTCCAAAACCTCACTTTTCACCCCAGAAAGCCTCTGTAAAAAGTTGGTGCAGGGATCCCCACAGTGTGCGGCGGAACAGCGGCGGGAAGGGGGTGTTTGCGGCGGTTCCGTGCTCCCACTGTGGAGTCACTTCATCGAATTTTTACAGAGCTCTTAGATTTTCCAGTACATCAATATTTTACAACCTGAAAAAATTTTCGACACTGAAAATTTTCAACAGAAAACTGATGCAAGAAAAAATGTGGATTTTAGAGTTTTGGTCGATCGGAAATGCAAAACACATTACACCAAGCTAGACTAAGTTAATGGCGAGGCTCTGATACCACTGTAAGTGCACGGCGGCGCCCCGGCCGTCAATCCGACGCCGGAATGCGGAAGCGGTGATAAACTTTAATTTTGCGGACTTAGCAAACCGGCACCACCGCGCACTAAACACCCGGATCCAACCATTAACAAGTCTAAGCTATCTACAAGAAAGGGAAGAGAGATATACCGACAGATCCGAGTCCTCCGGTCTTCTCGTCGTCGTCCCGATCTCCTGCGGAATGTCCCGTCTCCTCCTCGTCGCCGGAAGTGCACCACATCGCCTACTTCTTTTACGGGCTCCCACCTCAATGCCGAGGCAACTCGGGCACGAAGCTGGCTAGTCGACGTGCCCAAGGTTTGTTGTAGAATATCTAGTGAGCAAGTCTCATTTTGGGGTTTGTGGAATTGCCTTTTGTGGAGGAATTGAACTTGGGGCTTTTTGGATTGAACTTGTGGGATTTTTGCAACATCAAATGAAGCAAAATCCCACCCTCAAAATTTTGGACAGCCCACTCAAGGGGGAGGCCGGCCATGACAATGTAGGAGGGGTGAATATGAGAGAGTGACCAAAAAGCATCCACCAAGAGAGAGAGAGAGAGAAGGGTTATCATACAAAAGGAAATCATGAAGGAATAAGGTCACAATCACACCCACTCTCAACCACTCACCAACAATCATGATAGCACCAAAACCAACACTCCAACAAGCTAATGATCACTTCCAAAAGTCATGCCATCATGAAGATAGAAGTCAAGGTCAAAAGAATGGTGCACCATCATGATACAAGGAAATATGCAAAGACCCCCTCCACAACCACTTATTTGCAACAATGCAAATAAGCCCTCCTCCACCAATCTTCGGCCAATGAACGGAACAATGGAAATCGGCCGAAACGGAAAGCAAACTGGCAACTCCAGAAAACTGGTCCCGTAATAAATTACAGGAAAACCCCGATACTGTGCATACACACCCGCATTTGTATTCCGACCGAAATACAAATGCAATGAGACAAAATCTACACTGTACTATACTAGGATCCGGCTTATACCAAAGCCGGCTAGTAATATCCGTTCGATCCTGATCCGTGCAATACCGCACGTATCTGATCGAACCCTGCCATATAACCATACGGCCAGTAGTACAAACTGTCCGATCCTGATCCGTGCAATACCGTACGTATCCGATCGGACCTTGCCATATCTCCATACGGCCTCTACAACTTTTCGCCCGAAAACTGAGTAACTGAATATGGGGGACTCTAAAGACTCGTCAACACCTTGGTTGTGGATTTAACCACTAGCACGTCAGAGGTATAAGCCAATACGTAACGGGCTACCAGGTACTGACTAAAAAGGGACGTCTGTGAGCGAACCCAGCCAGACAACCCTACTGAGCCTGTCAGTGACAATATCCGTACAGTCCGGTCCGTTCGTCTATGAGCATCGCATGGCGGGCCTAGGGGGTTGGTAAAAGTCAGACCCCCAAAAGCGGTACAAGTCGTGTCGGAGTGTAGCCCAGAACACCCTGAGATACTACTGGAATATCTACCAGTAAATCTCCTTGCCTCGGCCGTGGGCTTCGTGTAATGGCTCTCCTAGACACAGCACGACCTCACCCCCAATACCGGGAGAGACGAACCCCTGAAGATACGCTCACTGCCTCCATGTGGCTCGGGACTGTACCCAACTAAAACTTGTTTGCACGACTCCTTTGAGCCGTGGTAGGGTAGTAATCAAAGTACAGTAGGAACTCACACAAGACAAATGACGATCTCCAGGTCGATGAACTAACCTGCACACATGTCACCAGGGAACTGCCATCTGACGTCTGGTATATGACCAACTGGCATGTTCCCGGCGAGTCATGTCCGGTGTACTCATAACCCAATGAGCACCTGTATACATCTTAGGTGATCCAACTGACACCAGTGGCTTGTGAGACGGGCCACCGCCCCTCGTCGGGGTCTCGACTGTATACACTAGTCTACTCTGGAGTATCGATGCCCTGTCTCGAAACTCACACGACTAGGGACCATTTAAGGATATGCTTATCGACCCCCAGCTCCCACTTATATGATCACCCTCATACTGCTGGTGGTCAAGCAAGAATCCTAGGGGCTCTATCAACGTGTAATAGCGACTTGTCAGGTCACTTAATGCAGTACACGATGATAAAGGTAAACCAGATAGCATACTATCATCTCGAGTAAGACTGTCCTACCGGGATAGGTCCTCCATCAATCATTGCAATCACGTACCTGTGACCTAATAATTGACTCTGAGGGCACTATCTCCAACACCAATGAGTACCTGTATACATCTTAGGTGAACCAACTGACACCAGTGGCTTGTGAGACCGGCCACCGCCCCTCGTCGGGGTCTCGACTGTATACACTAGTCTACTCTGGAGAATCGATGCCCTGTCTCGAAACTCCCACGACTAGGGACCTTTTAAGGATATGCTTATAGACTACCAGCTCCCACGTATATGATCGCCCTCATACTGCTGGCAGTCAAGCAAGAATCCTAGGGGCTCTATCAACGCGTAATAGCGACCTGTACGGTCACCTAAATCAGTACACGATGATAAAGATAAACCAGATAGTATACTATCATCTTGAATAAGAATGTCCTACCGGGATAGGTCCTCCTTCAATCATTGCAATCACGTGCCTGTGATCCAATAATTGACTCTGAGGGCACTATCTCCAACAGTTTATTCATTATGCTTCATATATTCAAGTGAGAAACAATATCATTATCATAATCTTCTTCACCTTCTCTCTCCTCAAGCTCACTCTCTCTTCAAACTCTAATTCTACCACTCATGAGTTGAGATCAAGGATTAGAATAGACTAAACACTCCATAACCTAACTCTATATGATCTAAGTTCCTTTGATTAGCAACTAGAGAAACTTAGTTACCTCATGTTTGGAGGTGAATCTTGGATTAGGGTTCTCAGGTGGATCATCTATCAGTTAGAGGAGGTCGAGGAGGACGTAGAGATCGAAAAGACGAAGGACCCGATTCACTAGGTATAATCTCTTTACATAGTAACTAAGAACTTCTATGGTTGTTGTTAATTATCGTTTAGCAAAGATCTTCCGTTAGTCGATGTATGCTTATAGAACAAGATCTTTTTTCATATTCCCGCCTCCCCGCAACTCGTGGGGTGTTGCACATCGACATACACTCTGGGCTTCCTCCATCGGCGTTGAGGCACCGAGGGTGGGAGGTGGGAACATCGACCCAAAGAGAAGCCCGTTGATTTCTTGAAGAGCCGTATTGCAGAGATTTGAGCCTGCAAGTGGCCCGTACTTGACTCGACCAGATATGACAGAGCCTGTGTTGCTAAAGTGGGAACAAACGCCATTCTTCATAAAGACGAAGCGCCGACTTCAGTATCCACTCCCTTAAGGGCAACCACAAACATACACACCGCGATTATCTGATCACGGGAAAAACACGACATACGAAGTGTGGAGTGGAAAGAGGAAAAGCTCCCACCGGGCGTGCCAGAATTTGTTCTCCTCCGAAACACAGAGACGCGACCGTGTAGGTTCGTCTTGCCTGAATTTGGGGGCAGATGCTAATTGGTGTTATCCGTCCACCTCTCTGAAGATGCCAAGTTGATTTATGATACCATGTATCGAAGGTTTAAACAGATGCGGCCGATGTAGCAGACTTCGTCAGATTCCCCCTCATTGAGGGTTTTTTTGATTGTGGAGACGCTCTTCCCTGCAGGCGTAAGCCCCTGCAGATAATTACGCTACCGCATCACGGTAACAACTTTCTCCTTCTCCAGATGGTCACTTCGTGTCGTGGGTGTTTGTTTTGTTTTTGGTTGCCCGTGGATTGTATACGGAGACTAATTTATGTTGTCGCCCGTAGGGCGTGGATTAGTCCAAATTCGTATTCTTCTTAGATTTGGTTTTGGGGTTTGTTTTAAGGATCGTTAATCTCATTTGAGACTAAGATCGATTTAAACGTTTGTTGAGGATACGTTAGTCTAATTTTATACTAAGGTCAACTTAACCATTTGTTAAGGATACGTTAGTCTAATTTTAGACTAAGATCTACTTAACAGAATCATTTAGATCCAACAAAAGAGCATTTGGGCTCTATTGTTTTAGTTTAGGGACTTTGCGGTCAATTACCAGTTTAAGGACATGGTGGTCCAATACCAGTTTAAGAACATAGTGGTCCATGAGTTTAAAGACCTCATAGTCAAGGTTAAGGACGTCATAGTCCGTGAGTTTAAAGACCTCACAGTCAAGGTTAAGGACATCATAGTCCGTGAGTTTAAAGACCTCACAGTCAAGGTTAAGAACATCATAGTCCGTGAGTTTAAAGACCTCACAGTCAAGGTTAAGGACATCATAGTTCGTGGGCTTAAGGACCCTACAGTCCATGAAATGTATGGTTGTCGGGACACGTCACCTCTCTGAAGACGTTGAAGGATTACAACGACAAATATCAGAGGAGTTCAGTCTGAGTCCAAGCTCAAACCTGAATCCAAAATCAAACACGAATACTTAATCATGAACTTGAACACTCGAAATCAACATCAAATTCAAACATGTATACTTTGACTTGAACTTAACATGAATACCAGAACACAATGGTTGCTATTGAAACTGACTTGATTCGAACCATGAATACAACTTGACATAAATACATGAACACTTGGCATGAATACTTGATATTGACATGAACTCAATCTTGCCACTTGATTTATTTATGGATTCGAGCAAGACTAGTAATTTTAACTGTAATGTAGAATACATGGGGTGTTGGGGTAGTTCATGTATGAATCCAACGAAATCACAGGAGTCCCCCTTGATCATAAATCCATGTCTACTAACACAAGAAACCTATCATGAGGGCCCGTGTTTCCTTGCTCCTGAATTATAGCCTGTTGAGTTTGGAATACTTCAATACTAGGTTGAAGTCCCGTTACTAACACTTGATTCGGGCCCGTGGTTCCTTATCCCTGGATTACAGTTTGTTGAGTTCGAGAACACTCTTGAAATTGGTTGGCATTCACCTTTAAACTTACGTTACATTAGTTGACCCATGTAAAGACTTTTTAGGACACTTACATTCACTTCATGTTCACTATAGCTACTGTTCTCCTCCGAAACACAGAGACGCGACCGTGTAGGTTCGTATTGCCTGAATTTGGGGGAAGATGCTAATTGGTGCTATCCGTCTACCTCTCCGAAGATGCCAAGTTGATTTATGACACCATGTATCGAAGGTTTAAACGGATGCGGCCGATGTAGCAGACTTCGTCAGATTCCCTCTCATTGAGGGGTTTTTTTTATTGTTGAGACGCTCTTCCCTGCAGGCGCAAGCCCCTGCAGTTAATCACGCTACCGTATCACGATAACAACTTTCTCCTTCTCCAGATGGTCACTTCGTGTCGTGGGTGTTTGTTTTGCTTTTGGTTGCCCGTGGATTGTATACGGAGACTAATTTATGTTGTCGCCCGTAAGGCGTGGATTAGTCCAAATTCATATTCTTCTTAGATTTGGTTTTGGGGTTGGGTTTAAAGATCGTTAATCTCATTTGAGACTAAGATCGACTTAAACATTTGTTGAGGATACGTTAGTCTAATTTTAGACTAAAATCTACTCAACAGTTTGTTAAGGATACGTTAGTCTAATTTTAGACTAAGATCAACTTAACCATTTGTTAATGACACGTTAGTCTAATTTTAAACTAAGATCTATTTAACAGGATCATTTAGATCCAACAAAAGAGAATTTGGGCTCTATTGTTTTAGTTTAGGTACTTTGCGGTCAATTACCAGTTTAAGGACATGGTGGTCCAATACCAGTTTAAGAACATAGTGGTCCATTAGTTTAAAGACCTCATAGTCAAGGTTAAGGACATTATAGTCCGTGAGTTTAAAGACCTCACAATCAAGGTTAAGGACATCATAGTCCATGAGTTTAAAGACCTCACAGTCAAGGTTAAGGACATCATAGACCGTGGGCTTAAGGACCCCACAGTCCATGAAATGTATGGTTGTCGGGACCCGTCACCTCTCTGAAGACGTTGAAGGATTACAACGACAAATATCAGAGGAGTTCAGAGATGTACTCTTAAACCGATGTGGGTTGAGAGACCCGTAGTCCAATTGGGACTAAGATCTGTGATTTATGAGCATATGAACTCATTTATCTGAATCGAGGACTTATGGCCAATTTGGGCTAAGTCCATTCAATTACAATATTCAACATTTGTTTTTGAGTTGTTAGGTGTTTGTTTGGGCCCAATCCCCTTAAAAAATGCTAAGCATTGGTTTGGTCTCTGACAATGTTTTGTCTTTAGTTGAATGTTGTGCATTTATCATAGCTCCAGGCTTATTCAAAGAACGGTTTATGTTCTGTCCAAGCGCACATAAAAGCATGTGGCGCACTTGGCACTAGCGCCAGTTGATGAGCGCAGTGCTCTATGGTTAAAACGCTAATGCGCTTAGTGCTTTGCGCTAGATATGAAGCGCTGATGCGCGTAGCGCTTTGCGCTAAATGTAAAGCGCTGATGCGCTTAGCGCTAGATGTAGAGCGCTGATGCGCTTTTAGTTAGAACATTGAGGCATTTGGCGCTGGTGCCATATAATGAGCGCAAAGCGCTTTTAATAATGCAGCGCACATGTGCGGAGCATGTGGCGTGCTTAGCACTGAGCGCTAGCCAATGAGCGCAGTGCGCCGTTGTTTGAAGTGCTATGGCACTGCAGCGCTTTACGCTAGATGAAGAGCACTAAGGCACTTTTAAATTAAGAGCGCAAAGGCTCTTCTTTGGTTAAGTTTGCGCTGTGAAGATTATCTTCTTTTTGATAAGAGACTTTGTCTCAAGATTCTAAGAACAAAGTTCTTAATTTATAGGAGATATTTCAATCTCTTTTTGATGAAAGGCTTTTCCTTTATGGATCTGTGATCCTAAGAGAATTGAATAATTCTCCCCCCTTTATAATGAGATATTCATAATCTCTTTTGTGAAAGGCAACTTTGTCTTATAGATCTATGATCTGTGAAAGAAGTAAATACTTCTGTTTATATTGAGATGATTTCGTCTTTCTATTCTTTTTACCTTGAAAAAGAATTGTCTTCTTTTGCTGAGAGCTTCTTCTTCTTCTTGAGATTTTCTCAAAGTTTATGGGAGGTTCCTCTGTATTTTTCTGTCTTTCTTCTTCTTTTTTTATTTTGGAAAGGAGGATCATTGGTCGTTGGGACCCACCACCTCTCCGACGACACTGAAAGATTACAGTGCCATATATTGAAGGTGTGGAGGGATGTACCCTTTGAACCATGTCCCACTCATCAAGGGGAAAAAGATGCTGGAGCTTAAGCTTCTCGCTGCTGAAAAAGGCTTCTTTGCGTTCGCGCACGTGCGTCGCACGTGTTGGGCGCACATATTTGCACGTAACGTACATGGAGTTTGCGCATATGCGCATTATGGGGGGAGAAAGCTCCTATGGAGAACGAATCTCCTTTGAGTATTATTGAATATTCTCATGTGGTGCGCATGGCGTTGCACGTGGTGCGCGCATGGCGGGTACACGTGCGTTGCACGTAGTGTACATGGCGCTTGCGCATATGCGTATTATGGGGAGGAGCAGGGTCCTATGGAGAACAAATATCCTTTTAATATTATTGAATATTCTCATGTGGTGTGCACGTGCGTTGCACGTGGTGCGCGCATGGCGGGCACACGTGCGTTGCACGTAGTGCACATGGCGCTTGCGCATATGCGCATTATGGGGAGGAGCATGCTCCTATGGAGAACGAATCTCCTTTTAATATTATTGAATATTCTTATGTGGTGGGTACACGTGCATTGCACGTGGTGCGCGTATGGCGGGCACACGTGCATTGCACGTAGCGCATATGGCGCTTGCGCATATACGCATTATGGGGAGGAGCATGCTCCTAACTTGGAGAACTAAGCTCCTATGGAGAACTAAGCTCCTTTGAGAATTGAATCTTTTGAGAATTGAACTCCACCCTTTCTAAGAGGTATCCCCTCTTATTTATATGGGAGTGGTAGAGAAGCGATCTCTCCTTTTCCCGATGTGGGACTAAAAATGCATTCCCCATGTAGTAGAGCATTACATTAGATTACACGTGCATAGCACATTTGCTCATAAATTTTGATCCCGGATGAATTATGAGGCCCATAATATATCAAATCGAAGGATTTTTCGAGACACTTTTGATACCATCAGAATTTAGCTGTTTCTCATTCCAGAGTTTGTCAAAATACAGCTCGGAAAATACTGGTTCGCATTTTCTTCCTTAGATCACATGTGCATAGCACATTTGCTCATAACTTTTGATCCCGGATGAATTATGAGGCCCATAATATATTAAATCGAAGGATTTTTCGAGATTCATTCAATTCCATCAGAATTAGCTGTTTCTCATTCAGAAGTTTGTCAAAATATAGCCCGGAAAATACTGGTTCACATTTTCTTAAGCGTATCGCTGCCATTTGATACCTTGGGATCTTTTGCGTAGAAATTTTTGGTGGGAACACCTACACTACACGGCTATGCTATACCATGCTCATGTTATTTTACCATGATATATATAGAGAACTGCATGTTAAGTAGAATTTCCATGCTTACAGTAAATGACATATTTAAAAACAACATATCCCTAATCTATTACTTCATGATATATATTTTCTTTGTCATTATATTTTATACTGCACACCCAATTCTTGGGGACTTACCAAGCGAAAGTTGGCTGACGGGTATTCCACCCATCTTTGTTTCTTGGAATGTTTGTCAGATACTGTGGAGACTGAGAAAGTGAACACCACCGAGGAGGAGCACGATCAGATCACGACTCAGGACTATACTAGTTATCCTCTCTTTCAGTTTATGTATGCCACATGTTTAGGCATTTCTCTTCTTGTATTTTCTTTCAGTTGAACTCATGTATTGTAAATGTATCAAGTTGAATGTATATAAAGTTGTTGAAGTTTAAATCTCATGTTTATTTCTTTTCAGTTCATATTGGTCATTTTACGCTTAGCGTATTTATTCCGGGAAATGATCTTCTCGAAATAAATACGTCGTGTGCCTGCCACGTCACCGTTTCCGTCTACTGGGAAGCGGGGCGTGACAACTCCACAATAACGAAGTGGTCCAAAAAGATCCGAAAATTATTTCTTCTTAAAGGTGCTCAAATACCGAGTGTGAGCATGAAGCCCAAAAACCCTCTCTATGAAAAGTTTCCAAAAATGCTTATGCAAAATTGCAGTTATGTGGACTAAAGATGCCCAACCCACCATGTTCTTTCAACTTGCAAATATCTTTCCATTTGAACGTTAAAAGTTGTGCATTGCCCAATAAGAACCCCAACAAATAGATTCCACTTTCTTTACAATCCTTTAGAAAGGTTAAACGTTTGTGACCAAAACATGTGATAAGCAAGAAGAGTAGATTGGAAAAGCTCAAACATCTGGCTATGAAAAGAAGCTTGAATTTCTATAGTCCATACGCCAAGTCTTGGAGAGAAGTTATACATATCAATGCTATTTCACGAATAGATCAGTTGTGGAACCATGGTAAAAATATAGAGAAATGTAAGTCATCAAGGCTTAGAGTTTCTCTTGTATATTGGTCAAAAAGTCAACTTTCCACAACTTTTTTTGATGATCGGCATCAACCATCTTGATCTTCATGGCCTGAATCATATGTACACCAATTTCCATATGATTTTTATACTCTTTGACTGTTAAGTTGGTTATGAAAAATGTAATAACATCGGTAAAACGCTAAATTTAAGACCCCCCATTTCAAATGTAAGAATATTGAAATCATATAATTTTGTGTCCGCATAAATGCCTTACAATATGTTTTCTTAAGCAAACAGTATACCACACACTGGAATTCATTATATAGTAGTAATGAAACGCAAAATACAAAGTCCATAACCAAGTCTGCCACAATGTGGCTTAAACATACAAATATCCCAAAGCATAATGCATAAAGCAAACACTAAACATAAATAGCTAGAAGGAAGATGTGTTCCCGATAGGATCAAGAGCCTGCATCACACCAGGTCAAAAGACTAGCCAAAAAGTAGAGCCCTCCATCAAGGCCCACAGTCTTCCATGAACCTAACCAGAATGAAGATATCAAAATAATGCTATCTTGAATGCGCACAAATGACAAGGTTTTAGCATTGAAACAAATATCATTCATATGTAACCAAATACATCGCAAGGAAGCGGCCACTGTGGTGTCCCACAAGACCTGTCCATTACCCAAGGCGAATCTATCGCGCTACTCTCTCGACCAAAACGCGAAATCACAGCCCGCTAGGGACAACCCAAATCTATTAACAACCCACTCCCAAATCCTGTGTGACAGAGCAATCAAAGAATAGATGTTGAACAATCTCATCGTAAGCGAGGAAAAAAAACACAAATCCGCGGGACATTCATGTTCCTTCTGTTAGCGATATATGCCCTATAGGCCATTATTGTATCATACTGAATTGTATATTACATTTTGGAAGCTTAGGATATTCACAGTTATAATAACAGTCTTCCTCAAAATGGTAGTATGCTACTTGGTTTGATTCTACCTCAATATGTGCATATGTTTCTTTTAGCATATCACTTATACATATTGGTAGAGCCCTTAGGATCTTTGCTTGACTACCAGCGTTGTGATGGTAGTCATACTAGTGGGGGTTGGGTAGTCTATAAGCACATCCTTATACAGGTCCCTAGTCGTAGGATTATCGAGACGGGGCATCGATACTCCAGAGTAGACTAGCGTATACGCTTTTCATCCAAGCAGGGAAGATGGTCTATCCTACAGCCATTAGTACGTCGTACTGGAGATAGTATACAGGTGCTCATTAGGTTATGAGTTACACTGGACGGACTTGTTGGGGACTGCTGGTTGGTATTATACCTATCGTCAGGTAGCATTTCCCGGGTGGCATGAGTACAGATTAGTCCATTGACTTGATATCACTATTCATCTCAAGTGTGTTCCCACCGCACTTAGATTACTACCCTATCATGGCTCAAAGGAGTCGTGAAAACAGGTAGTAGTTGGGTGCAGTCCATATGCAATTGGAGGCAGTAGCGGTTAGATAGGATTCGTCTTTCCCGGTATTGGGGGTCGATATCGCGCTGTGTTCGGAAAGCCATTACACAAAGTCCCTGGCCAGGGCAAGCGAGATTTACTGGTTGGTACTCCAGTAGTTTCTCAGGGTGTATTAGGTTCTACTCCGGCATAACTTATTGCACTATTAGGGGTCTGACGTTTACCATCTCCTAGGCCTGATATGCGAGTATCTTAGATGAACAGAACAGATTGTACAGAGATTGTCACAGATAGGCTTAGTAGGAGTTCAGATGAGTTTGCTCATCGGCCTTCTTATCGACAGATACCTGGGTAGCCGTTATGTGCAGCTAGTGCCGCTGACGGACTTGTGGTTAAACCCACTGCCAGCGTACTGTCGAGTCTTTAGAGTCCCACACAGAGGGTTTCCCTGCTTTAGGCAAAACGATGTAGAGGTCGTATGGTTTTACGGCAGGGTTTCGATCACATACGTGTACAGGCTACAGGGATGTCGTTCGGGCGGATAATACTAGTGGGCTTTGGTTTAAGCCGGATCCTAGTATTATATTATTGGATTATTATTATCTCATTGTATTCGTATTTTTCGGAATACGAATATGGGTATGTATATACGGTGAGGGCATTCTTGTAATTTCATGAGAGATGCTTCTAGAAAGGGACACCTCATTATTTGGTTTATCTATTTTTGAGAAATATATTAATGAGGTGGAAATTGGAGACTGTTAGTTATATGTATGCCCTAGAGGCCATTACTGTACATTGGATGTATATTGTAGTGGATGCTGGGACATATATAGGGAGGACTTTCTTGCTCGACATGATAGTATGCTATCTGGTTGATCTTTACCTTAACGTGTACGAAGGCTGTCTCTCTATTACATGTTGGTAAAGTCCTTAGGATGTGTGCTTGACTACCTGGACTATGATGCAGATCATACTAGTGGGGACATGGTAGTCCATAAGTACATCCTTCAAAGTCCCTAGTCGTGGGTGTATCGAGACGGGGCATCGATATACCAGAGTAGACTAGCGTGTACCTTCTCGACCCATACAGATGGGCGATGGATGATCCCATATCCATCGGTGTTTGACATCAGAGATGATATACGGGTGCTCAGTAGAGACTGGGTACACTGGACGGACTCGCCGAGAACTCCCAGATGGTATTATACCTCACGTCAGATGGCCGTTCTCAGGTGACACTGGTACAGAGTAGTCTGTTGACCCGAGATCGTCATAGAGTCTTGTGTGGTTCCCACTGTGCTTTGATTTCCATCTTACCACGTCCAAGAGGGCGTGCAAAACGGTGGTTTTTGGGTACAGTCCCGAGTCACATGGAGGCAATGAGCGATAGGAGGGGATTCGTCTCTCCCGGTATAGGGGGTTGATGTTGCGCTGTGTTCGATTGGCTATAACAGGAAATCCCTGGCCAGGGTTGCTGAGATTTACTGGTAAGTGTTACCAGTAGTTTCTCGAATTGTTATAGACCTCATATCGACACGACTTATCGAGCTATTGGGGTCTGACGTTTACCACCCCTAGGCAAGATATGCGACATATCAGACGACGAGACCGGACTGTATGGTAGTGTTACTGGTTGGATTCACTGGAGTGTGAGCGGGCTTGCTCGTCGATCTTCTGATCGCTCAATACCCGGGTGGCCATTACGTTTAGCAGACCGCTTGCGGCTTGTGGGTGTTTGATATGATCATCATCTGCTGCCGGCGTATTGACGAGTCTTTAGAGTCCTACACAAAGGTTTCCTGGCTCAAGCGAAACGAAATAGGAGCACATATGAGATGTGTGCGGGACCGAGAATGATACCAGTATGTGATACTGTATTCAATTCTCGCGATATGTGACATTGATCGGTTATATACGATATAGCCGGGTTATCGGATCAAGTGTTGATTCGATAAGTTGTTACTGTTGATATTAGCCGGTTATATGCGACATTACCGGATCATTAAATCAAGTGTTGATTTAATGATTTAATGCATAATTATATATTTGATATATTAGTTTGCATTAACTAGTATCGGTTTACTTAAGATGGATTTTCTCACTCGGATGTACACATTGTATATGTGATATACTTTTGTGCACTTGATTGTATCATGTTTGATGATACATGTTTGCTAGGGTTTTTGTGTAAAGATCAAACCATGGTTACATGATAATGGTTAGGGTTTTGTTTTATTCATTTATTTATTTATTTATTTATTTCATTTTGGCAAAAGGAAAATGGTGGATAATTTTGTTTCTTTGTTGAAGTTTCATGAAGCTTTGAAAAAGTCCACCATTTTTGTTTTATGCCTAACCTAACCATTCACCTAACTATAGTTTGCTCTCTACACATAACCATGGTTGGTTTATGATAAGTATTTCTTTTCCTTTGATTTTTAAATAATACTTATCATAAAACTTATCATCTTCTTCATCTTCTTCTTCTTCACTTCAAGAAGAGAAACTTGACTTCATCAATGGTGATTGATGAAAATGAGTGAGAAATCCAATTCTAAAGTCTACCCACTTCCTATTTCTTCATCCTCTACCTCTTGCCAAGTAGTAGAGTGTGTTTTATTCACAAGTTTCTTGACTTGGTGAAGTTGGAGCTTGATCTAGCGATGCCTCGACGTAGATCATCTTCGGCATCGTCGTCGATGACCTAGCCCGCTTCTTCTCCGATGAAGCCGACGCTAGAGCCCGGGATCCGTTTTGGACAGCGAGGAGACACCATCACGGAGCTATGGAGGTGGAGCACCGGATCTACAAAGGTTGTATTTCCGTTCTTGTAGTTAAGTGTTAACTAGTTTCATTTTATCGCCTAAAATTCTAGCCAACGGTCCGTATTAGGGTTTCTCGGCACCTCTAATTTTTGAAATTGGCATGGTTGATGCCTTGTGAGACCTCTTGTGTGTGCCTAGGAACCCTACAGAGACATCCATGTCAATGGGTGAAGCATGGCTCTTTGTATTTGTTTATTAGTTTGGATTCACTATTCAAGCATGGTTGATATTTTCTATTGGAAAATATTGCATGCTTGAATGAGTGAAGTGAGAGAGCCATTCTTCACTTGCCATAACCTTTGCCCATTTGCTCATTCTCTTTCTCTCTCCATTTTCTCCTCCTTCCTCAAATACCCTAACCCTCACATGAGTTGTGAACCCTAGGGTCTCATGAGATAAATACTCCATTAGATACTCTACATCTTCTAGGCTACCCAGCTTAGCAAACTAGGTACCCCAGTTACCTCGGTTTATAGGTTGGAGCTTGAAGTATAGACTCTTGGGTGGATCATCTTCGACACGAGGAGGCCGACGTTTCAAGCGCGATCCGATCTTCGAGGAGCTAAAGAAGAGGAGAAGAAGACTAAGACTCGAAGGACTTGTTAACAAGGATGTATAAAATCCTAACCGAGTAGTTAGAATCTCCTAGTAGTTTTAGCTAGTTAAGGTTTCTGTTAAAATACTGGAGTTTAGTCGGTGTTGCGAAGCTTGAAAAATCATTTTTTTTGTAAATTCCGCCTTCCCACGAACCCGCGGGGTGCGCGACATTGACTTACAGTGGTATCAGAGCCCACTAAAGCTTAACTAGCTAGTTAGCAAGTAGTTAGAACTTCGATCGATGGAAAATTTGCCCGAAATCATTTTTCCAATCATGCTTGCTGTCGATTTTCAAAACTGCTAAAAAAATAATTTCAGTGGCCTTAAAAATACATGCTGGCATTTTAGTGAACAAGTAAAAATTTTGGGATCGTAATCCCCCTACTAGACCGTGGAACCGTGGCCAAACATGCCATTTAGCCGCGGTTCCGCCGCCGAGTTGGGGCCGATTCACCTATAATATTTTCTGGGGTTCAGTTGTTTGGAATTATGGTGTTTGGCATATGTTTTTTCTACCCTGATTTGTTTGTGTAATGGATTGTGCATGGGGTAGACACGGATTTTGGTTATCGATCGAAATTCTAAAGTTCTTGGCTAATTATGATTCTGTGATTATATATGTGTTGCTAAACGTCTGCTAATCGCTATATGTCGATTAGTGGGGGTTGCACATATCTGTATTGCAATGGTTTGTATATATGAAGTATTGGATCGTCGTGGATGAATAGCCGGAGGATGTGAGAAGAGTGTTTTAATTTCTTTCATTCATGTAAATTTGTAAATTGATATAATATTATTTTTGCGGGCACATCCGGGTTGAAGTTGTAGCCACCATTGCATTATTTCATTTACTTTTTCTTGCACCTAGGATAGACCCAAGGTGGGGTGCACAAACTACCGGGTTCTTGAAGTGCCGAGTGGCCTACTCATTTTATTAAGGGAGGTTGCTGTTGGAGATAGTGCCCTCAGAGTCAATTATTGGATCACAGGCACGTGATTGCAATGATTGAGGGAGGACCTATTCCGGTAGGACAGTCTTACTCAAGATGATAGTATGCTATCTGGTTTACCTTTATCATCGTGTACTGCTTTAGGTGACCTAACAGGTCACTATTGCACGTTGATAGAGCCCCAAGGATTCTTGCTTGACTACCGGCAGTATGAGGGAGATCATATACGTGGGAGCTGGTAGTCTATAAGCACATCCTTAACAGGTCCTTAGTCATGGGAGTTTCGAGATAGGGCATCGATACTCCAGAGTAGACTAGTGTATACAGTCGAGACTCCGACGAGGGGCGGTGGCCGGTCTCACAAGCCACTGGTGTCAGTTGGTTCACCTAAGATGTATACAGGTGCTCATTGGGTTATGAGTACACCGGACAGGATTCGCCGGGAACATGCTAGTTGGTCTTATACCTGACGTCAGATAGCAGTTCCCTGGTGACATGTGTACATGTTAGTTCATCGACCTGAGGATCGTCATTTGTCTCGTGTGAGTTCCCACTGTGCTTTGATTACTACCCCACCACGCTCAAAGGAGACGTGCAAACAGGTTTTAGTTGAGTACAGTCCCGAGCCACATGGAGGCAGTGAGCGGATCTTTGGGGGTTCGTCTCTCCCGGTATTGGGGGTGAGGTCGCGCTGTGTCTAGGAGAGCCAGAACATGAAAAGTCCTTGGCCAAGGCAGGAGATTTACTAGTAGGTATTCCAGTAGTATCTCAGGGTGTTCTGGGCTGATCTCTGACACGACTTGTACCGCTTTTGGGGGTCTGACTTTTACCAACCCCCTAGGCCCGCCATGCGATGCTCATAGACGAACGGACCGGACTGTACGGATAATGTCACTGACAGGCTCAGTAGGGTGTCAGGATGAGTTCGCTCATCGACGTCCCTTTCGGTCAATAGCTGGTGGCCCGTCACGTATGGCTAATACCTCTGACGTGCTAGTGGTTAAATCCACAGCCATAGTATTGACGAGTCTTTAGAGTCCCCTACATTCAGTTACTCAAGTTTTCGGGCGAAACGCTGTAGAGGCCGTATGGAGATATGGCAAGGTTCGATCAGATACGTGCGGTATTGCACGGATCAGGATCGGACGGTTAGTACTAGAGGCCGTATGGAGATATGGCAAGGTTCGATCAGATACGTGCGGTATTGCACGGATCAGGATCAGACGGTTAGTACTAGAGGCCGTATGGATATATGGCAGGGTTCGATCAGATACGTGCGGTATTGCACGGATCAGGATCGGACGGATAATACTAGCCGGCTTTGGTTTAAGCCGGATCCTAGTATAGTACAGTGTAGATTTTGTCTCATTGCATTTGTATTCGGTCGGAATACAGATGCGGGTGTGTATACACAGTATCGGGGTTTTCCTGTAATTTATTACGGGACCAGTTTTCTGGAGTTGCCAGTTTGCTTTCCGTTTCGGCCATATTTCTTTGTATCCTTCATTGGCCGAAGATTGGTGGAGGAGGGCTTATTTGCATTTGTGCAAATTAACTATTTGGAGGGTTGTCTTTGCATACTTTTGTATCATGATGGTTTCATGATGGAGCCCCATCCCTTGACCTTCCATGGTTCATGATTGCTTGACTTTTTGTAGCAATCATGGTTGTTGATTAGTTGATGGAGTGTGGTTTTGCTAGTGATGATGATTCTTCCATGATGACTATTCCTCTCACTTGCATTATTCTTGTGGCTATCTTTTTCACTCACTCCCTTACTCTCATTCTCTCCACTCCCATGTGCATGGCCGACCACATTGGGGAGGGGCTGCCCACGTTATTTTGGTGTGGGATTTTTGTATCTTTGGCTTGGAAAAATCCCCACAACTCCATCTCCATAAACTTATATCATTTCCTCCACCATATGACAACTCCCTCTACCCCAAAAATGAGACATGAGTTCTACACACATTCTACAGCAAACCTTGGACACGTCGGCTCGCCAACTTCATGCCCGAGTTGCCTCGGTATAGAGGTGGGAGCCCGTAAAAGAAACAGGCGACGTGATGCCCTTCCGGCGAGGAGGTGGAGACCGGACATTCCGCGTGAGATCGGGACGACGGCGAGAAGACCGGAGGACACGGATCGCTCGGTATATCTCCCTAACCCCTCTCTAGATAGCTAGGACTAGTTTAATGGCATGATCCGGGTTTATAGTGCGCGGTGGTGCCGGTTTGAAAAGTTAAAGTTAATCACCGCTTCCGCATTCCGGCGTCGGATTGACGGTCGGGGCGCCGCCGTGCACTTACAGTGGTATCAGAGCCTCGCCATTAACATAGTCTAGCTTTGTCTAATGTGTTTACATTTTCGATTGATCAAAAATTCTAAAATCCGCGTTTTTCAGTAGCATCAGTTTCTGTCAAATTTTTTTTGGCTCGAAATTTTTTTCAGTACATTGCAGAATGATGTGCAGGGAATTATAAGAAATTTGTTGAAATTTGATCACGTGATCGTTCTATACGACCGCGGAACCGCGACCAAACCCATGCTTGGGCCGCGGTTCCGCCGCAGTATTTACAGATCAGTGTGCCAAATTTTTACAGAGAGCTCCTGTGATGAAAATAGGGGTTTTGGAATATTAATTTTGGGCCCAGAATTTCTTGATGTACAGTAGTACTTGGGGGCCCACTTGGTAAAATTTAATCGATCGGATATTTTAAACACATTAGTTCACAGTATTTACATTATATCTGCGACCGTGAATGTCACTTGATCGGTAAATCCTGTCTAACTGCTATAGCCCGGTTAGACGGATTTGCGAACGTGACTTTCACGTTGATGTTCTGTGTTATGCTGTGATGTTGCGGATTGGTCGTGGGGGATAGCCTGGATGCAATGGTAGTACAGATTTTGTTGTATTATGTACATTTGGTATTGCGGGACGAGCGTCCGACATGTGGACTGCCGTCACTGCCTGTTTGTATTATTATTTTGGGGCACGACCAGGTTGCGGTCGATGTACCCGTTGTATGTATATTTTACTTTCTGTACTAGGATTACCCCAAGGTGGGGTGCACGGATAGCCGGATTCTAGAGGGCAACAAGCCCGCATCTCATGGCATTGAGACGGAGGGGGCTTCACTCTAGGATTGGCGGGCTATTCGCCGCACTCGTAGGGGGTACAGGTTGACCCAGGAGGGGTGCCCAAGTTACCGGATTCCGTGAAGTGTCGGGTGGTCCATTCACGTTGCTGAAGGGGGCTGCCTCGCTTCAGGTTTTGGCGGGTAACTTGCCGCGCCCGTAGGGGTCTAGGATTTTATTGTACAGGCTATCCACACGACCAGGGGAACGTCGGGTTTCAGTAGTGGCTCTGTGAAACCCGGGGATCCCAGATATCTGTATTGTTCTGTGATGTTGTTCATTTCTGTGATGTTGCATTTTATCACGCCTTGATTGAAATATAATATATTGGTATATATATTAGTAGATGTTGTATATGTTTTGCATCCGCGCTAGTCCAGTCCCCGCTCTGTCGTTAGTTAGCTAACCTAACGGGTAATGACGGGACCCTGTGGCGAATGCGGATGGCATATACGTACGTCATATTATTTTCGTTCTTTGTGGTGTGATCAATTGATGGGACTGCATTGATTCGGATCAATGCAAGTTAAAAACAAACCTAATCTGATATTGTTGGAACACTTTTCAAAAAGCTGTTATTGCAAGGACGTTCACTTTTGTTTTGCATCGTGGTATTCAGTTGGAATATCCTGCTCCTCAGTCGACGAGGCAAGGGCCGAGATCCCTTCACCGGGAGTGACCCCTTGGACAAAAAGTTTGCGTCAGGGCAATACCTTCACTCTAGCCGATTACTTTTGCTTTGCATCGTGGTATTCAGTTGGAATATCGTGCACCTCATTCTACGAGGAAAGAGCCGAGATCCCTTCACCGGGAGTGACCTCTTTAGCAAAGGTTTTCGCCACTATATTTTTATAAAGCTATCCAGTTCCTTCAACGATATCAAGTTCATTACGTTAAAGGTTTTCGCCAGAAACCATTCGTAGCCCTCCGTCGTTTCAGACGGGTAGCACGTAGTATTCATGCTATGTTTGTTGACCTTCGTCAAGGCATAGTGAAGGTAGCTGCTTGTTATCTTTCTGCTGCATAGATAGATGCGTTCGTTTGGGACAGTCGTATAGCCTTGTTGACCTTCGTCAAGGGCTTGTACGGGTGGGTTCAAATTAACCTGGACAATGACGGGTAGAACTTGACATGTGACTTATGATTTGTTGACCTTCGTCAAGGTCATAAGAGCATGGGGCAGAAATCACATCGGGAATTTCTAAAGAAACTGAAATTTGCCAGATATGCGCATACCTTCTGGAGTGTGATAACGTGAGCGGATTCCGTCACGTTATCATGCGATGATAGTTGGATCCCAATTCCCACTGATGAGTTGGTTTACTCCTCGGGTGATCCCGACTAATTCTTCTTTTAGGTTTGGAGGAGAATTTGAGATTACAGTGGGAGGTTTCCAGATTAGATAAATTGGTAACCATTCTGATCTAGGTTAGAGTGCACGCTGAGTGTTTCTTTTCTCTCTCTCTTTGGCAGCGACCATTGACCCGACCCTAAGACTATGACTCAGTGAACAAATTAACCGAACCTTCTTAAACACTGGCTTTTGGATTGTCAGAGTTGCAAACCTCATTGCCACTCCTCCTTTACCCTTTTCTCCAGGACACCCTGTATTACTACGAACGTCCACTTCCATTGGACAAAACCATCGTATGGTTATATACGAACTCGAAGGAATTTATTCGAGGATGGTTTTCGGTTCTGGAGGAAACGGATAGGAAAACCAATTAGCCTAACGATGGTGTACAGAAGATATTAAGTTAAGACAAAACAAGGGATTAGTAAGAGGGCAAAGTAAACTGCGACTGCTATTCACGACCAAACCAAGTATTTCTTCGCCAATCCTAAATCACCTTTGTATTTCTCCAGAACACTCCGTATCAGTACGAAGATCCACAGTTTATTGGATACTCCATCGTATGGTTATATACGAACTCGAAAGGAACTTGTTCCAGTTTGGGGATGAATTCTGGTTCAGGAGAAATAGGAATAAGGTTTATTCGGTTGTCTTTTATCTTCACCTTCTCTCGCTTTGCGAGTGTTCCTAGGATTAGGACAGTACACCCATTATGCTTATTGGATAGTCTTCTTCCAAACCATAGGCTGGTGCCGAACGGTAGGGAAGGAAGAAAACCATTTGGCCTAAAGAAGTGTGCAGAAGGTAATGACTAAAGACATATAAAGGGATTTGGAGAGGTGGCAAAGAATTACACGGTTACAGTTGTGAATCTGGATAATGGAAGAGGCATTACTAGGAATACCGGGATACCCCATCGAAACATTTCAATGTTTCAGTTTCACTGTGTACTGTTAATGGAAAACCGTTTTCCCGATTAGATACTTACTCCAGGGTATGTATTTACCAGGTATGATTCTCACATCTGTATGGTTTTACAGATGATGAGTGGGAGTAAGTTATTGGGAATTGGGTGATCATCCTCATTATATCGGGATTCGTTGTAATCGGTGATATTTGAGGAAATCACCTAGGCTGTTTGCCGGTCGGCAAATATTTGGTTTTGAATATCCGTTGTTATGCACCAATTTCGAATTGATATATCTGTACGTCTATTTTAATAGAGTGAGATATACCTTTCTGAAATTATGTCTGTGACATTTACCTATATCGGTGGATGGTTAGGTAAGGAGCAGTAAACAGCGGTGTAATTCTTCTTAACCATAAGTACAGTTTTCAACCTACGACACACAGGGAATGAGTTATCAGACTCAAGGGACTTATACAGAGTATTGTATGTTGTCCAGGGTCCATCAGGACAGAGGGGTTGGTCCTCGTACTATATTCGTTTTACTTATGACTTCTCTAGTTTTTAGACGGGTGTTTCATGGAAACACAGGGTCCGGATTTTGAGAAGTTTTAGGTATTTGAATAAAGTAGAGAACCAGGTATTGCAAGTATCGGGATTCTTCAAAGTGATCAAAGATGTAGATACTTGTGTATGGTATTCAGTTGATAGTAATGATTAAGAGAAACTTGTTTCTCTTTCAGGTTACTCATAATTGGAAGCATTCCTAAGTTGAGTAACGCTGATCGGCCTCTTTCCATTTAGTTGACTTGCACTGGAGATAGCTGCATGATTTGAATCTGGTTCAATTAAATCAGTGCCTCTGGTTCTATATTGGATATAGAACAGTTCATATCTTAACGATGTTAACGTACGGGGGGTTGTCTGTAAGTCCACGTTGCCCACCCTGGTGCTTACGGGGAGGCGGAAAACGGAATAAAAATCGAATTTTTATGAACTTAGGCAACATGGACTAGACAAAGAAGGATGTTTGCTAAACAAAAACAAGCTAAAGCTAACTAGAAACTAGCTAAGTGTTTGGAAGGTTATACCTAGAGCTTTATGTCCTTCTCTCCTTGCTCTTTGGAGTGGTGGAAAGAGGTCACCTTTGTCGTCTTCTCACGTCGAAGAAAGATCCACCCGAAAGCCTCAACCTTTGGCTTCAACTCCAAGCTAGAAGTAACTAGGGTGCAAGAAGTGCTAATCCTTGAACCCTAGATGAGAGTAGAGATTATCAAGAAGGGGTTTTTCTCAAGCTCAAGTGTTTCTCAACACATGACAGGGGAGAGCTTGAGGGAGAGGAAGAACAAGAGAGAGAAAGTAAATGATAGAATGAGAATAAAATAAACCATTCTCACATATATGTGTGGATTATTGTAATTAGATAATTAGCTAGATAATTGTTATGGTTAATCAAGACATGACCATTATCATTTCACATTTAATGCTAATTGCAAGGATCAAAGAGCATCTTTTATATGGAATGATGATGGTGTTTACCCCAATCAGAGCAAAGCTCTGTTCAAATTCTAAGGCGGGAAACGAAGCAACGCTTCTGTTTTCCCAATAAGAGCAAAGCTCTGTATTGAAAATTAAAATTAAAATAAATGAAGCAACGCTTCAGATCCCCTGCGCTGCGCACGGAGCGCCACGTATCAAAATCAGATACACCAGCGCAGGGAGCGCAGCGCCCAACGTAGCGTACTCCATCAGAGCAAAGCTCTGCAAAAAAAAAAAAAGCTCTGCTGCGCAGCGCAACTGTGCGCGACACGTGTCGGCGCAGCGCAACTGTGCGTAGCGCCCCAAAAAAAAAAAACCTGCGCTGCGCTGCTACGACACGTGTCGACGCAGCACAACTGTGCGCTGCGCGACATGTGTCGGCGCAGCGCAACTGTGCGCAGCGCCCCAAAAAAAAAAAAAACTTGCGCTGCACTGCTGCGACACGTGTCGGCGCAGCGCAACCGTGCGCTGCGCGACACGTGTCGGCGCAGCGCAACCGTGCGCTGCGCGACACGTGTCGGCTCGCGTGTCGGCGCAGCGCAACTGTGCGCAGCGCCCCAAAAAAAAAAACTGCGCGGCACGTGTCCACACAGCGTGACACGTGTTACGCTCTGGAGCATTTGTGCCAAGCAGAATTAAAATTCTGAGAAATCTTTTCTGTTCTTATTAAAACAAGAAGATTTTCTTCTATAAAACAGAGACCTTCGGATCAAAGGTCCAACGGTGGGGAAAATTCCCCAAATCACTCAGAGAATGATCTCTTTAACAAATTTTAACTAATTTATGGGCACTATAAAAAGGACCCTAGACCTCAATTCAAAAGGATCAACATTTTCTTGAAAAAAAATCAAGAGCTTCAAACAGAGAGAACTCTGAAAAAGGTAAAAACCTTTATAAGAGAGAAGAAATTTCTTCTAATAGATCATTGATCTAAAAACAAGATCAATGATCTTCACATAATAAATAGTGCTTTGCACTTCTTATGAACCACTGGTTCTTTAAAACAGGAAAAAATAAAAATAAATAAAAAATAGTGCTTTGCACTTTTATGAACCTTTGGTTCTCTGAGATAAGAAAAACAAGAAAAAACTTGTTTTTTCTTAGATCTAAATCAAATAGTGCTTTGCACTTCTTTTATGAACCATCGGTTCTTGAATCTAAAAGGTTCTTAAATTAATAGTGCTTTGCACTTTTATGAACCTTTGGTTCTCTGAGATAAGAAAAACAAGAAAAAACTTGTTTTTTCTTAGATCTAAATCAAATAGTGCTTTGCACTTCTTTTATGAACCATCGGTTCTTCAATCTAAAAGGTTCTTAAATTAATAGTGCTTTGCACTTATAAATCTGCACTGTTGCGCTCTTGGGTTGGCGCAAACCACCAGAGAGCGCCACGTGTCAGCATCTGAACCAGTTGTGTTATGCGCTTTTGAAATAGAGCTTTGCTCTCTGAAATTGGCGCAACTCACCAGAACGCGCCACGTGTCAACAGCGCAAGCGCAGCGCACTAGCGCTTCTTGACACGTGTCATCATCATAAGCGCTTGCGCTCTTTGATTGGCGCAAAGCGCCTGAAAATGCAATGCATTTTCTCTGTTAAAAGGGCCAGGCCCAAGTCAAAATGACCTAACAGGCCAAAATAAATTGCAAGGCAATAAATGGGCAGAGCCCAAATAAATTGATGCTTTGCATCCTTTATACAAGGGCGGAGCCCAAATAAAATTGATGCCTTGCATCATTCCTAAAAGAACAGAGCCCAAAACAAATTGATGCTCTGCATCCTTTCTGGGCAAAACCTAAATAAAAATTAAAAAGAAATGCAATGCAAAAGCAAATAAAATGTTGAGCATTTTCAACCGGACTTAGCCCAATTTTGGCCATAAGTCCTTAAATTAAATTGACTGAGCAAGATTGCTCTCTTAAATCAATTTACTACCGGTTCGAGGGTACAT
The DNA here is from genome assembly GCA_030015575.1 of Agapanthus africanus. NCBI lineage: Eukaryota > Viridiplantae > Streptophyta > Magnoliopsida > Asparagales > Amaryllidaceae > Agapanthus > Agapanthus africanus. The sequence goes on along the minus strand of JASDDO010000004.1, from coordinate 278,342,490 downwards.
CTCCGAACTCCTCTGACACCTGTCGTTGTAATCCTTCAACGACGTCAGAAAGGTGACGGGTCCCAACGACCACACGTATATGGACTGCGGGGTCCTTAAACTCGTGGACCGAAACGTCCTTAAACTAATATCGGTCCGAAACGTCCTTAAACTAACGGTGGACCACCATGTCCCTAAACTGGCACAATAGAGCCCAAATGCTCTTTTGTCGGATTTAAACGATCTCGTTAAGTCGATCTTAGTCCCAAACTGGACTAACATATTCTTAACGACCGTTTAAGTTGATCTTAGCCTCAAATATGGCTAACGCATCCTTAAACCTTCAAACAGACTTTAGTCTCAAATTGGACTATAGATCTCTCAACCAATTTTGGTTCAAGGGTACATCTCTGAACTCCTTTGATATTTGTCGTTGTAATCCTTCAACGTCGTCAGAGAGGTGACGGGTCCTGACAACCACACATGGGAATGTTGGACCACTATGTCCCTAAACTGGAACAATAGAGCCCAAACGCTCTTTTGTCGGATCTAAACGATCCCGTTAAGTTGATCTTAGTCTCAAACAGGACTAACGTATCCTTGACGAACGTTTAAGTCGATCTTAGCCGCAACGCGACTAAGGCATCCTTAAACTAAAAACACCAAACCCAAATCTAAGTAAATACGGATTTGGACTAATCCACGTCCTACGAGCGACGGTATTACTCAGTCTCCGTATACAATCCACGGGCAATCACAAACAAAACAAACACACACGACACGAATTGAAATTCTGGAGAAGGAGAAAGTGGCTACCGCGATGCGGTAGCGTAATTAACTGCAGGGGCTTGCGCCTGCAGGGAAGAGCGTCCCCACAATCAAAAAACCCTCAAGCGAGGGGGAATCTGACAAAGTCTGCTACATCGGCCGTATCCGTCTAAACCTTCGATACACGGTGCCATAAATCAACTTGGCATCTTCGGAGAGGTAGACGGATAAAACCAAATAGCATCTGCCCCGAATCTCAGTGCCAGGACTTCGCAGTCTTGTCTGCCGTCTTTCGGAGGGGAACAGATTCTGGCACGCCCGGTGGGACCTTTTCCTCTTTCCACTCCACACTTCGTGTGTCGTGTTCGCGAACAAATCTCGGTTTGCTGTGATTGCCTGTGGATTCAAGGTACTAAGATTTGGTGTCTTGCTCTATGCAGAAAACAGAAAATCGATGGCTTCGAACTGCACCGCCCGCAGCGATAACTCTCGCTCCGTCATTGCTGGAGGAGTGACTTATGGGCCCTAAGCAGCCTCCCTTTTCAAAATGCCGGTGGAGAAGGTGGCTCAAACCACCACTGGACTATTTTTTGGGACCATGCTCCCACCAATGAGCTTCAACGCCCCAATGACATTGCAAGAAGCTCCAAAGAAGTCGGTCTTCGATCGACTTACCACTGCCGCAACCCCTCTCAACAGGTCGCCCAACTCCACTGCTTCAGGTTTTAATGGATTAGACCAGAGCTCCATCGGGCCCATGAAGAAGCCTGCCATACCAGAAGACGTTATCCCGAAGAGGATAGCCATCCCAGCTCCCGTTCTTGGCAAAGTCACCAAGGTTGCTTCCCATGCTTGGAAGTCCGCTTCTGACAGGTTGGCCGTCCCCGTTCAACGGACGTCGATCTTTAAAAGACTGGTACCAGCATATTCTGACCAACACGGGGGGCATGAGGAGGTCACCCCTATAGCTGAAACAACTCCATTAGCACGACATGCTTGACGTCGCCATTGGCGCCGAGTAAAGAAGACTGGGGGCAACTTCCCCTCTGGATTTACTCCTCCAGCTCCAACGGTGGGGATCAATACTGCTGTTCCAATCGGGAACAGCTTTGAATTGCTGAACACGGTGCACAGAAACTCTTCTACTGCAATGTTGAAACGAACTCCTTCAGCTGCAAAGAGTATTCCAGAGAAAAAGCTAGAGCAACCCGCTCAACGGCTGTCCTCTAAAATTTACAGAGTCTGGCGACAGGTCCAGGAGTCAGTGATTGATGAAAACTATCTCCGCCAACGGAAAAAAATGAAGGTTCGACAAGAGAAGGATTATTCCGTCAAGCCCCAAAAACCAATAGTTACCCGGGTGCCCATTACAACGGCCCCCTTAACTCCAATCACTCAAAAGAAAAGGAGGCCGCAAAAAGCCCCTGTGAATATGGCGAAGCATAAAAGCGCTGAATACAAACGCCCCAAATCTGGGGGCATGGTGGTGCACACTGTTTATATGGCTTCTGGAAAGGAGGAAAGCCGCACTTCTACGGGCCACCGACCGCTCACCCGATCCGTGACGAAAGCCCAGGAGCAACAACAAAAGCTTCAGGAAATGATGACTACAATGGCTGCACTCACTGAGCCAAAAGAAAGCTCTGAAACGTTTTCGGATGAGCGTCAAGAACAAGAAACCGACGCTGAATTTTTACGCAGAGTCCTCGAAAAGAATGACAAAGAAGCTGCAGAGCAAGCGGCTAACATAAAACAGATGGCGCTCCTCTTCCAAGATATGGTAGGGATGATGTTACAGCCGGACCCTCCTGCTGAAGATCCTCCGATCGTCCTTGAAGACGACAGGGGAGAAACGTCAAATCCTCCGCCGGCTCTGTCAACAGCCAAGGAGGAGGCAATCTCCAAAGTTGACCTAGACGAATATATAGCTCAGCAGATCCGGGTTCATCAGGCGAATGAAGCGGCTGGGCAAATTGTTAGAACCGGACGACCGTATCCGAGCTGGTATGATCAAATCAGTTACCCGCCAGGATATACGATCCCTAAATTCCACGTATATAAAGGGACAGGGAATCCGCATCAGCATGTCGCTCAATTCAGGGCCTAATGCGGCAATACTGCAGGCGATGACAAATTGTTGCTACGTCAATTCGTCGGCAGCTTAGCAGAAACAGCCTTTGAATGGTATTCGGAGCGACCTAACGACTCTGTCAAAACATTTCCAGAGATGGAACTGCTGTTTACACAAAGATTCGCAAGTGCTAGTGAACGCATCCCGATAACGGCACTAATAAATGCCAGGATAAGGCCAAGCGAAACGTGGGTTCAATACGCAACACGATGGCGGAACCTATGGTCGAAATGCGAACAACGCATAGAAGAGGAACCTGCGGTAGGCATGTTTGTGGGCACTCTCGATCCGCAGGCGACCATCTAACAATTCATGATGTTCTTCAGGCCGACCACCTTCCAGGCCTTGATTGACAAATTAGCCCAAATGGACTAGATGGGCCATAGACCGTCTCCTCCAAAATCAGATTCCCGAGATGAGAAAGGAAAAGGGAAAGCGATTGTCGTCGCCAATGCTCAACAACAGTCGAGCAACTCAAAGCCGGTCGTTCGCCAAAACAACGCGCGTCCATGCCCATCCCTCAAAGAGAGGCTAGGACGTTCTTACTCGTTTCCTCATAATAAAATGGGAAGACTGTTCGAGCTGGCAGTACGCAACAGACTCATTAATCTACCGAGTCCAAAGCGTCTTTCGCAGCCAGGCGATCTTAATAATCCCAATTATTGCCCTTACCACCAAACGGTAAGTCACCCGATTGAGGATTGTTTCGTATTTAAGGGATGGATCGAGGATCAATACCTACAAGGAAAGTTCGCGCTGTCTGAAAGCTGGAAGGTGAACCCACCACAGCCGCATACTCCAAAGAAGACAAACACGCCGGGGGCAACTTGTCATGTGATCTCTCACTCATTGGCAGATAATAAAGAGGCTCCTTGCGCCGAGAAAACGAGGGCGGACCCTGAAACAGAAGTTCCACGGTCGTCAGACGAGTTGATCGATGCCTTCTTAAATGAAATTCGTCTGAAAGCAAAAGCCAATCAAGAGCATGAAATGGCCATACTGGAAAGAGCCAAGGCATTCCCGTCAAATCAGAAGCCATACACTGCGGGTGAAAACAAATTCAAGACGAGGAAAAGGTTCGCCAAAGCTCTGTCAGTAGGAATGAAGCTACCGCCCTCTGAAGAAAATACTCTCGCTGAGGCAGAGATGCACCCTAACTTCTGTTTATATCATCAGAAGATCATACATCCTACCGAAGACTGCGAATCCTTTAACTGTTGGTGGCAAGGGTATGTCGCTCAAAAGCAACACTCCGACGGGACAAAGTGTGAAGCTTGTGGACATCGGAAAAATGCGATATATGAGCGCAAAAGAGTCGCCGACGACTGTCATATAGCCGACTTCAAGGGATCGCAAATTATCACCTTTGGAAGCGACTCTGACGAAGAAGCTATCCCCAACTCTTCCCTCGGGGAATCTATTTCAAAAATAAAGGAATTGAGAAGCTGCGAGAACGTTCAGCCATGCAATCGCATGCTACTCGGAAAAAATCCCGGCCCCGCAAACAACGGAGCGAACAAAAAGGATAAAAGAAAAGGAAAAAAGGCCCTCGTCGCCAGCGCTCAACAACAATCAGGTGACCCTAGACCGGTTGCTTGCCAAAGCAACAAGCGGCAACCCCTCCAGGAAAAGTTGAAACGTCCTTACTCGTTTCCGCAAGATAAAATAAGGGGACTGTTCGAGCTGGCAGTGTGCGACAGACTCATCAATCTGCCGGGTCCAAAACGTCCGTTGCGGCTAGGCGATGTTAATAATCCTAATTATTGCCCTTACCACCAAACAGTAGGTCACCTGATCGAGGACTGCTACGTCTTCAAAAACTGGGTTGAAGACCAATACCAACAGGGCAAGTTTGCGCTGTCTGAGAACTGGAAGGTGAGTCCGCAACAACCGCACGCTCCGAAGAAGATGGATACGCCGGGGGCATCATGTTCATTCATGGAGAAGGACTCATAGACCGAAAAGTCAATAAACCAGATATTCGCCTCAAATACGGCGACAATGGACCGAAATGTCCTTAAACTAATAGTGGACCGAAATGTCCTTAGCGGACCGAGACGTCCTTAAACTAATAGCAGACCGAAACGTCTTTAAACTAATACCGCAGCATCCTTAGACTGACGAGATATAAAAAAATAAAAATATAAAAATATAAAATAAAAAAAAACGGTATGTCCATAAGCAAAAAGGGCACGGATGAAAACCCGAAAGGGCTCCGTGAGTAAAAACAGCATGACTACCGGCGAGTGTTCGTGAAAACCCGAAAGGGCGCGACCTCGTAAAAAAAAAGAAGAAGAAAATAAAAAGAATAAAAGAAAAAAAATGGTATGTCCATAAGCAAAACGGGCACGGATGAAAACCCGAGAGGGCTCCGTGAGTAAAAACAGCAGGACTACCGGCGAGTGTTTGTGAAAACCCGAAAGGGCGCAACCTCGTTAAGAAACACTTATAGGGGCCTCTCGACCCTATAAGGAGAAACTACCCGCGTGAGATCCTTACGACTCACAAGGGAACAACACACTTAGGAATCCCCACGATTCCTAAGGAGAAAATACACTTGCGAGATCCTCACGACTCGTGAGGAGAAGGCTCTTATGGGACCCTCACGGCTCGTAAGATTTGAAAGTCTTAAGTTACAGGGACCTAAACCTGTGCTTAAGCAACCCCCACAATTTTCGACTTTGCCCTACAAGTGGTCTTATATTGGCCCTTGTATACAATCCACGGGCGCGAATAAACATTTCCCTAACCAAGTCCCATCCGAGACTAGGGATGTGTTTGCATGGTGAACAACCTTTGTAAATCCTCTCGACTTACAAGGAGAAAACCCTCTTGTAGGATCCTTACGACTTACAGAGGAACAAAATACTTAGGAACCCTCATGATTCCTAAGGAGAAAATATACCTATAAGATCCTCACGACTTGTAGGGAGAAATACCTTTGTGAGACCCTTACGGCTCATGAAGTCAAAAACCTTAGCCGAAAAGACCTTAACCCTGGTCGCTGAGCCACCTTTGTTTGACATCGACAAAAGCAGGTGATGATTCGCTCCTGGCCATATCCCAGTTGTAACGGTGCTGATGCCGAAATCGGTGTCTAATTTCAGGTTTACGGTGAAAAGTCAGTAAGCCGCACATGCACACGAAATAACCGAAATGATGGGGCAACTTGCAAAAAAAAGCAGCAAGTAAAATATATGCATGCGAAATAGCCGAAATGATTGGGCAACTCGCAATAAAAAGCAGCGAGTAAAAATAAAGTAAACAGCCGAAATGATGGGGCACCGCGAAAAATAGCCGAAATGATTGGGCAATCGCGCCCTTCGCGATATAAAAGCTGAAATGATAGAGCATCGCGGAAAGAATAAAAAAAATGAAAGAATGAAACTTTTTGCCCTACAGGTGAAATCACATCGATCCCTGTATACAATTCAGGGGCACAGATAAAGAGGGAACCATACCTTCCCAACAGGCTCCATCAGAAAGCAAAGCCAAATCTCGACGGTTCATAGACAACCTAGAGACCATCTCGACATTTTTCGCAATATTACAGACACGATGTCAACAAATGAAGCAAACGAAGATCCCGAGCTTCAGGGTCTCGACGTCAACATCGACAACTTAGAGATCACCAACGGCGTTTCTCCTCACTCCAACTAGATGCAGACATGACGTCAACAAAAGACCTTACGGTCGAAATAAAGCTGAGCGATGGCAAAATCCCAACTCCGCCTTAGCATTCGTCTCGTTACAGCAGACGCAATGTCAACAACGGCGTTCCTTCGCAGTCCAACAGGGTGTACATGCAAAGTTAACAAAAGACCCCATGGTCGAAACAAAGCGGAGTGACGGCAAAATCCCAGCTCCACCTCAGCATTCGTCTCAATACACCAGACGCAGTGTGAGAAAATGAAGCGAAGGCCAAATTCCTAGCTTTAAGGTCTTAACGGCAAGTCATATAAAGCCTGAAAGAACACCGGAGATCATCTCACATGGAGTGGTCACCGCCTCGACGTTCGTTTCGATACAGCAGACGAGTTGTCTCCCCAGCGTTCTTCCTCCAGCAGGGATTCGGACATGACAAAGCAAACGAAGCGAAGGCCGCATTCCTAACTTCAACGTCTTTACGGTAACTTATATAAAACCGGAAAGACAATCGGAGATCATCTCGCACCAGCACAGAGTGGTCACCACCTTGACGTTCGTCTCGATACAGCAGACGAAATGTCAACCCCAGCATTCTTCCTCCAACAGGATTTGGACACACCAAAGCAAACGAAGCGAAGACCACATTCCTAGCTTCGACGTCTTGATGGTAACTCATATAAAACCAGAAAGACAATCGGAGATCATCTCGCGCCAGCATAGAATGGTCACCACCTCGACGTCCGTCTCAATACAGCAGACGAGATGTCACCCCAATGTTCGTCTCGACACAGCAGACGCAACGTCATTAAACGAATGGAGCCATGGCAAAATCCCTAGTTCCAAACCTCGACGGTTCACCAGCAACCTAAAGACAACTGAAGATCATCTCACACCAGTGCGGAATGGTCACCACTTTGACGTTCGTCTCGACATAGCAGACGCAACAATCATCAAACAAATGGAGCCACGGCAAAATCCCTAGTTCCAAAACTCGACGGTTCATCAGCAACCTAGAGACAACCTCGACATTCGTCTCGATACAGCAGACGCAATGCCAGCAAACGAAGCAAAGGCCAAATTCCTAGCTTCAGGGTCTTGACGGCAACTCACATAAAGCCCGAAAGACTATCGGAGATCATCCCCACACCAGCGCGGAGTGGTTATGACTCATCGGGGCTCGCCAAAATGAGCCTAACCTCAAGTAAAAAGCGGCATGGAAAATTCCTAACGCTTGCTCTTCCGACGGTCAAACTGCCTAGGAAGATTGCTTGAAGACGTCTTGTCCAGCCCCCGAAGGGATCAGAGACACGGCAGTCGCAGGGCTACTCGAACAGCACGATTGCCTATCGAGGACTATATCGGCTTATGCGACGGTACGATGGCCAAAACCCTAAATACCACCAACCTTAACGGGCTTCTGTCGTAAAGAACAGAGGTTAAATGCGACGTTAAGATGTTCTTGTGAGAAACGCTCGATTCGTCTCGACTTGTGAAGAAATTGTTGAGGCGGCTCGACTCGTGAGATAAAGCCTTAGGCAGTAGGCATAAAAGAAGCCTGTTTCCTAAGCACTGGGACCCTACAAGTTGACCCAAAACGGTCTCTTGCATACCATCCATGGGTCTCACTCTTCAAAGTCGAGTTTCGACAGGGAGGGAAACAACCGCTTACGGGTCCTTTCGACTCGTAAGAGGGAAAAATTCTCTTATGAGATCCTTACGACTTATAAGAGAAAACCACACTTAGGAATCCTCACGATTCCTAAGGAGAAAAAAAAAACCACCTACGAGATCCTCTCGATCTGTAGGGAGAAAAGTCTCTATGAGACCGCCACGGCTTATAGAGTTGAAAAGTCTTAGGCGGCAGATCTGAACCTGCGGCCTAAGCCATTATTATTGCATGGAGAAATCAAGGTGCTTACCAGCTAATTGTAACAGTATACTGATAATAAGAGAGTGACAGAAAGAACATCCGATTTACACTTGATCAAGCGTTTAAAACATACTCATTCATGCACGTGCAAACGGTTCGGGATGAGAAATAAGACAAGATGAAATGGAAATTTTCTATTCATATCATAAAAAAGGGGGTTCTTACAATCACGGAGAAATAAATAATAACATTATTAAAATGTTTATAAAGGTATGACTACGGATCCGGGGCACGGATTGAGGAATTCAAAAATAAGGCCATCCATAGTTCTCCTGGCCTTTCTGATGATTCTCTTGCGCAGCCTCTCGCGCTCCTGGGTGTCAAGGTCTTCAGCAAGGCCCCCTATCCTTTGATAAGCAGCGATTATCATCGTCTGCTGGAAGACTTGATGTAGGATGTCGATGAGGCTGTCCTGCCGTTTCTTCGAGATCAGCCCTGTTAGGTACACTAAATGCACCTTGTCTTCGGTATCATCCAGCGCATTGAGCAGTAGGGCCTCGTGAAACCTCGGAAGTGCTCTCCATATTGCTCCCAGCACGACCTTTAAGAGAACTGAACGACGAGGAAGCAACCAACCACCACTTGCGTTGAGGCGACCCATGACCTCCGCACGCTGGGCGTCCGTAAACTCCTGGTTCTGTTGACGGCCCTGTACACGGATATCCTCATAAGTGATGAACTCGTGCAAGCTGTATAGACGCACCGCCATAATACCTGAAGAAAAAAGTACAGGGAGATTAACAAATAAGAAAATACAGAAAGTTAAAAGTTAAACTCCTCGAGAGCAATGCTCTGCAGACAGGAGTGACACCAGTCAAAATCAGCTATGAAGAGAATTTGAGAAAAATTCCCTAAGAACATTGAGAGCTCTGCTCTGGGAAAAAATGATATAATAATAATAATAGTATCAAATGCCATGAAGAACTCTTAAGAGTTCTTCTATATGATTTGGAAGGAGCAAATCTCCATTAATTAAGAAAATCCAAGGAAAATCTTTTAGAGAACAGAGCTCTGTTAATGGAACCCTAATAGGGTTCCCTTTAGTTCTCTTTAGACCCCCTTAGAGAAAAGCTCTGCTAAGTGAAACCCTAAATGGGTCTTCTTTAGATCAGGGATCTATTGAGAGCAAAACTCTTAAAATTAATTTAATTTAATCAAAATTAATATTTTTACCTAAAATTCTCTAAAGTTGAAATTTTAAAAGTGTTTAAACAAGAGAGCAGGGCTCTGAGTTCTGAAAGTAAAATTGTGAAGATGAAAATCATCTAAAGGACCAAAGGTCCTAGTTATAGGCATCAAATACCCTTTCAACTCCCAAGAGTTACCGCAGCGGTTAGAATTCCACCACTGTTGCGCTCACGTTTAGAGCCACGTAAGCGCAACGGTGGAGGGGCATTTGTTTACCCAAATCAGAGCAAAGCACTGTTCAAATTCTAAGGCGGGAAACGAAGCAACGCTTCTGTTTTCCCAATAAGAGCAAAGCTCTGTATTGAAAATTAAAATTAAAATAAATGAAGTAACGCTTCAGATCCCCTGCGCTACGCACGGAGTGCCACGTGTTAAAATCAGACACGCCAGCGCAGGGAGCGCAGCGCACAAAGTAGCGTACTCCATCAGAGCAAAGCTCTGCAAAAAAAAAAAAGCACTGCTGCGCTGCGCTGCGCGACACGTGTCGGCGCAGCGCCAAAAAAAAAACTTGCGCTGCGCTGCTGCGACACGTGTCGGCGCAGCTCAACTGTACGCAGCGCCAAAAAAAAATGCGCGACACGTGTCCGCACAGCGTGACACGTGTCACGCTCTGGAGCATTTGCGCCAAGCAGAATTAAAATTCTGAGAAATCTTTTCTGTTTTTGTTAAAACAAGAAGATTTTCTTCTGTAAAACAGAGACCTTCGGATTAAAGATCCAACGGTAGGGAAAATTCCCCAAATCACTCAGAGAATGATCTCTTTAACAAACTTTAACTAATTTATGGGCACTATAAAAAGGACCCTAAACCTCAATTCAAAAGGATCAACATTTTCTTGAAAAAAAATCAAGAGCTTCAAACAGAGAGAACTCTGAAAAAGGTAAAAACCTTTATAAGAGAGAAGAAATTTCTTCTAATAGATCATTGATCTAAAAACAAGATCAATGATCTTCACATAATAAATAGTGCTTTTCACTTCTTATGAACCACTGGTTCTTTAAAACAGGAAAAAATAAAAATAAATAAAAAATAGTGCTTTGCACTTTTATGAACCTTTGGTTCTCTGAGATAAGAAAAACAAGAAAAAACTTGTTTTTTCTTAGATCTAAATCAAATAGTGCTTTGCACTTCTTTTATGAACTATCGGTTCTTGAATCTAAAAGGTTCTTAAATTAATAGTGCTTTGCACTTTTATGAACCTTTGGTTCTCTGAGATAAGAAAAACAAGAAAAAACTTGTTTTTTCTTAGATCTAAATCAAATAGTGCTTTGCACTTCTTTTATGAACCATCGGTTCTTCAATCTAAAAGGTTCTTAAATTAATAGTGCTTTGCACTAATAAATCTGCACTGTTGCGCTCTTGGGTTGGCGCAAGCCACCAGAGAGCGCCACGTGTCAGCATCTGAACCAGTTGTATTATGCGCTTTTGAAATAGAGCTTTGCTCTCTGAAATTGGCGCAACTCACCAGAACGCGCCACGTGTCAACAGCGCAAGCGCAGCGCACTAGCGCTGCTTGACACGTGTCATCATCATAAGCGCTTGCGCTCTTTGATTGGCTCAAAGCGCCCGAAAATGCAATGCATTTTCTCTGTTAAAAGGGCCAGGCCCAAGTCAAAATGACCTAACAGGCCAAAATAAATTGCAAGACAATAAATGGGCAGAGCCCAAATAAATTGATGCTTTGCATCCTTTATACAAGGGCAGAGCCCAAATAAAATTGATGTCTTGCATCATTCCTAAAAGAACAGAGCCCAAAACAAATTGATGCTCTGCATCCTTTCTGGGCAAAACCTAAATAAAAATAAAAAAGAAATGCAACGCAAAAGCAAATAAAATGTTGAACATTTTCAACTGAACTTAGCCCAATTTTGGCCGTAAGTCCTTAAATTAAATTGACTGAGCAAGATTGCTCTCTTAAATCAATTTACTACCGGTTCGAGGGTACATCTCCGAACTCCTCTGGGCCGACGATCCCTTCACCGGGAGTGACCCCTTTAGCGAAACTAAGAAAAGCCTCAAAAACACTCCTTTTCAAAAACACATGATTCTACGACGATATCAAGTTCATTACGCTCAGGGTTTTTCTGAAAACCTGCATAGCCCTCCGTCATTTCAGATAAATACTACTTAGTATTCGTGCTACGGTAGTTTGGCCTTCGTCAAGGCGTAGTGTACGGTAGCTAACCAATACTTATCTGTTAGCATACGATGCGATTGGATTAGGGTATTCATACGGCGTAGTTTGGCCTTCGTCAAGGGTCGTACAGGTGGGTTTAATTCATTCAAGAAATGAACGGGTTGAACTTGACTAGCACTCTATGGGTAGTTTGGCCTTCGTCAAGGTCATGGGACGCTAGGGGCAAAATATTATCGGGAATTTCAAATGTTGAAATTTGCAATGAGATTTCATACCTCCTATGAGATAGATGGATCCCGATACCCACTGCGAGTAAATGTTACTCCTGGGAGAGTTTTACACAGGACAATTAGTCATTCAAGTAGGTGTCTAGAAAAGTGTTAACGGGGTTACGCCTCTGGGAAAATGAGGTTTACTTTAATTAGGTCCGTGCGAAAGCACGGGGAACCTCCCTCAAAGTACCGACACTGATCTAGCTGAAAGATTGACGAAATTGTAGGGTGTAATTAATCCCGGCTAATCTTACCTTTTAAGGTTTGAAGGTAGATTTGATAAAAACACTGGGAGACATCCTGATTAGATAAGATAATAACCAATCTAATCTTGCAAGAGCATACGCTAAAGTGTTTTCTTCTCTCTCTCTCTAGGTAGCGACCCTGTCAGGCCATAATCAAGATAATAATATGGATGTATTGACTGAACCAGATTATTGTACTGAGCTAGGGAACGTTGGACCCGTTCTTTCTTATAAGAGTTATAAGACTGAACAGGGAATAGAAGAATATCTGGATTCTCAAGCCGCCCAAAAGAACATGCATGTTGATGCATCTTCTTTGGGTGTGTTAGTTATTGAGAACTGTTTCTCAATTCACCCTACGTCCTGGGTATTGGATACCGGATCAGGATCCCATATATGTAAAATGTTACATGGGCTACGAAAAGGTAGAGAACTGTGAAAATGTGATCATTCCGTCCAAGTAGGGAGCGGTGCAAGTATTGTAGCCAAAGCAGTTTGCGAATATCACCTTATATTGCCAAGTCGTAATACACTGATTCTAAATGAGTGCTATTATATACAGAACATGATGTGCAACATTATATCAGTTTCTTTATTAAGTAAAAAAGGATATAATTTTATAGTACAGGATAATGTTATGAACATCTTCCTAAATCAAAAGTTGATTGCATCAGGCTCGTTACATAATGGCATATTCATTCTCAATCAAAATACAGTCCTCAATATACAAAACACACACAAGAGGAAAAGTTCAGAAATGAACGAATCCTACTTGTGGCATTGTAGACTTGGTCATATCAATGCGACACGACTGGCTAAGTTACATAAAGATGGATATTTGAATCCGTTCGATCATCTTATGATACTTGCCATTCACGTCTCAAAGGAAAAATGACCAAAGCTTCGTTTAGTGGACACGGAGAAAGAGTTACTGAACTCTTAGGACTAATACATAGTGATGTATGCGGTCCCATGTCTACGCATGCCAGGAACGGTTCTTCCTACTTCATTACATTCACTGACGATCTCTCTAGATACGGACATGTGTTTCTGATGAAACATAAGTCTGAAGCTTTTGAGAAATTCAGAGAATATAAGCACGAAGTAGAGAACCAAACGGGAAAAAGTATTAAGATTCTTCGATCTGATCGAGGAGGTGAATACTTAGGTAGTGAGTTCCTAGATTATCTAAAAGAGAATGGGATTCTCTCTCAGCTTACTCCTCCTTATACACCACAGCACAACGGTGTATCTGAGCGGAGGAATCGCACCCTATTAGATATGGTGTGCTCTATGATGAGCGAGGCTGAGTTACCTATTTCCTTCTGGGGGTATGCGCTTGAGACAGCCATACATCTATTGAATATGGTTCCTACCAAATCAGTGCCTACCACTCCATATGAGATATGGAAAGGGAAGAGACCATCTCTTATGTATATTAAGATATGGGGTTGTCCAGCCTATGTCAAAAGACAAAATCCGGACAAGCTCGAGGCAAGATCTGTCTTATGTAAGTTTATTGGATATCCCAAACATTCGCGAGGGTATATCTTCTACCACTCCGAGGAACAAAAAGTGTTTGTTTCTCGACATGCCACCTTTTTAGAAAAGGGTTTTCTTATGAAAGAAATTGATGGCAATGAGGTAGAACTGGAAGAGGTTCCAGCAACACAAACTACGTCAGATGATTTAGTGGAACCAGAGGATTCAGTAGTACACGACGAACCCCAGCCTCTCCGCCGATCTAGTAGGGTTTCTCGTCCACCTGAGAGATACTACGGTTTTCTCATTGATGGTGGAAGCGAGGATTGCATCATGGATGATGATAACCCGACTAGTTTCGAGCAGGCCATCACGAGTAGTGACTCTGTGAAATGGCTGGATGCAATGCGATCTGAGATGGAATCCATGTACACCAACAAAGTATGGACATTGGAAAATGCACCTGAAGGGGTAAAACCCATTGGGAGCAAGTGGATCTTTAAAAAGAAATTTGGTGTAGATGGAAAAGTTGAGACTTTCAAAGCTAGACTTGTAGCAAAGGGTTTTCGTCAACGACCAGGTGTGGATTATGACGAAACCTTTTCTCCAGTGGCTATGCTTAAGTCCATCCGGATCTTACTTGCCATTGCTGCATACCATGACTACGAAATCTGGCAAATGGATGTTAAGACCGCCTTTCTAAACGGTGATTTAGAAGAGTGCGTGTACATGACTCAGCCAGAGGGCTTCGTAGATAGTGGGAGCAGCGGAAAGGTGTGCAAGCTGCTTAAATCCATTTATGGGTTAAAGCAAGCATCGCGGAGTTGGAACATCTGTTTTGATGTTGTAGTCAAAGAGTTTGACTTCATCAAAAATATAGATGAACCTTGTATCTATAAGAAGGTAGCAGAGGGTAAGGTAGTCTTCCTCGTATTGTACGTGGATGACATACTCTTGATAGGAAATGACATTCCTATGCTGCAATCAGTCAAGCTCTTCTTATCACAGAGATTCTCAATGAAAGATCTAGGTGATGCCTCCTGCATATTGGGAATCATGATCTATAGAGATAGATCTAAACGGATACTGGGATTGTCCCAATACAGGTACATTGACACCATACTAAAGAGGTTTAGTATGGAAGAATCCAAGTGTGGGAACCAACCCACGATCTCTGGACTCACTCTCTCCAAAGAGATGTCTCCCAAGACTGATTTGGAAAGAGCTCGCATGCAAGGGATACCCTATGCTTCGGCAGTAGGCTCTATCATGTATGCGATGCTATGTACCACACCCGATGTAGCATACTCACTAAGTGTAGTGAGTCGGTATCAAGCAGATCCTGGAGAGAGTCACTGGACAGCTGTGAAGAACATTCTCAAGTACTAACGAAGGACTAAGGAGATGTTCTTGGTGTATGGTAACGGAGAACTCCAGGTGGAGTCCTTTACCGATTCCAGCTTCCAAAGTGATAAAGACGACTCTAAGTCGCACTCGGGATTTGTCTTTACCCTCAATGGAGGGGCGGTATGTTGGAAGAGTTCCAAACAGGATACCGTTGCAGACTCGACGATGGAGGCTGAATACATCGCTGCCAACGATGCTGCCAAAGAGGCTGTCAGGATAAAGAAGTTCATTAGTGAACTTGGTATGGTTCCATCCATTGAACATCCAATACCTCTGTATTGCGTTAACAACGGAGTTGTGGATTTGGCCAAGGAACCCAGGTCCCATCAAAAGTCCAGACATATTCTGAGGCGGTATCACCTGATCAGGGAGATAGTTGATCGCCGGGAGATCGAGGTTAGGAGAGTAGATACGAAGGACAACACTGCGGATCCACTCACGAAGGCTATTCCCCGGATATAGTTTGAGAGATTATTCGGGATGCTAGGTATGAGATACTACAGCAGCTGGCCTTAGTGCAAGTGGGAGATTGTTAGTTATGTATATGCCCTAGAGGCCATTGTTGTACATATGATGTATATTATGATAGATGCTTAGATATATACAGAGAGGACTTTCTTGCTCGTCATGATAGTATGCTATTTGGTTTCACTTTATCTTAACATGTTGACTTGTATTGGTTTACTGTTTTTCTCTCACATGTTGATAAAGCCCTTAGGATATGTACTCGACTACTGGGATTATGATGAGATCATACTAGTGGGTCCATAGTAGTCGATGAGTACATCCTATAACTGTTCCTAGTCGAGGGTATATCGAGACAGGGCATCGATACACCAGAGTAGACTAGCGTATACGCATCTTGACCCATATGATGGGCGATGGATGATCTCATATCCATTGGTGTTTGACATCAGAGATGGTGTACGGGTGCTCAGTGGAGACTGGGTACACTGGACGGACTCGCCGAGAACTCCCAGATGGTGATATACCACACGTCAGATGGCAGTTCTCTGGTGACACTGGTACAGGGTAGTCTGTAGACCCGAGATCGTCATGGAGTCTTGTGTGATTCCCACTGTGCTTTGATTTCCACCTTACCACGTCCAAGAGGGCATGCAAAACGGTGGCTTTTGGGTACATTCCCGAATCACATGGAGGCAATGAGCGATAGGAGGGGATTCGTCTCTCCCGGTATAGGGAGTTGATGTTGTGCTGTGTTCGATTGGCTATAACTGGAAGTCCCTGGCCAGGGGTGATATAGAGATTTAATGGTAAGTGTTACTAGTCGTTTCTCGACCCGTTATGAACCATACATCGACACGACTTATCGGTTACTGGGGTCTGACGTTTACCACCCCTAGACTTGATATGCGACATATCAGACGAACAGACCGGACTGTACGGGAGTGTTACTGATTGGATTCACAGGAGAACGCACAGGCTAGCTTGTTGATCTTCTGATCGCTCAATACCTGGGTGGCTGTTACGTTTAGCTGACCGCTTGCAGCTTGTGGGTGTTTGATATGATCATCACCTGCTACCGGCGTATTGACGATTCTTTAGAGTCCTACACAGAGGTTTCTTGGCTCAGGCGAAACGGAGTAGAGGCACATATGTGATATGTGCAGGACCGAGAATAATGCGATATGAGATACCATATTATATTCTCGCGATATTTAGATATGAACCGGGTCATCGGATCAAGTGTTGATTCGATAAATCGGTACATGATATATTAGTCGGTAATATTCGATATAGCCGGATCATCGGATCAAGTGTTGATTCGATGATTTAATGTATAATAATATATATGATATATTGTATTACATTATCTAATATTGGCTCGCTTTATTATTTCATTTTCTCACTGGATGATACATTGATATATATACGATATATGTTAATTGTATTATTTTCTTTTGTTGCAAATATATAATATATATGTGATATATATTATTGTGACATGATATGATTTATTATTAAACATGTTTAAGGATGATTAAATGAGGTTAGGGTTTGATTAGGGTTAGTTGCTTCATGCACTTTCTAGAAGCTTTTTCTTTTGTCCTGGTTAAGATATTTGTTGATGACTCGTTGCTAACCCAACCAAACCCTAACTCTAGTTTATTCTCTACAAACTATTAGCCACTCATCCTTAACCATGGTTGATACATCAATCATATATTTTTATTTCTATTCATCACAAAAGGAATTGATCATTATCATTTTCCATTATCATCTTCTTCTCTCTTGATTTTGAGCTCACTAAAAATTCCATTTGTGATGATAAATTGTGAGAAAGTGAATTAAAAGGAAAGCATAAATACTACTCCTTCATCCTCATCTCATCTAGCCCATGAGATTAGTGTGTTCATCTCTTTAGAGTGAGAAAGCTTGAGTTATTGGAACTTCGATGTAGATCATCGGAGATTTAGAACACTTCAAGCAAGCATGGATCGTTCGAGTCGTGGAGCCTCTCATGAGTCCGGGAGATCGAGGATCGCGGCAAAGAGACTTCTACTCGGAGCTTGTGAAGCGAAGGAGCGGACTACAAAGGTTGTAATCCCTCACACTTAGATAAAAAGTTGTTATCTTGCATGCTTAACCCTAATAATCTAGCAAAGATCCCGGCTTTGGGTTGTTCGGCACGTCTAAATTTTTATCCGGGCATGTTTGATGCCTTATGAACCTTCACAAGAGTGCCTAGGAACCCTACAGTGGTATCAGAGCTACTAGGCATTGGATGTCGACCTATGGGGGGTTCTCACTGTGTGACAGTGTGGCGAAGAATAGGCTCTTACCCCCAGGGTGTCCCGAGACCGGAAGGTGTTTCGGCGGGTTTTAGTCATCGCGATGGGGCATGCGTAAAAAGTAGCGGCTGAGGGACCCGTTGGTGCCACGGCGACCCCATTGGATGGGATGGCTGCCTGACCTACAGTGGTATCAGAGCCTAGCTAGAGCATTAGGCGTTGTGTTAACGAAGTTAAAACTCCGATCGAACCCGAACCGACAAAATTTACCCCCTCTATGGAAATTTTTCAAAATTTGGGATTTTTCTGAATTAAAAATACGTAAAAAAATCAGCAGGGAATTCTAAGAATTACCATGAAACACGGGCCCACAACTCCACTAAATCACCGCGGAACCGCGGCGGGAACATGCTTCCCGCGGCGGTTCCGCGGCCGATTTGTGGGATTGTGACACGTGGCTTCATGGTAATATCCGTAGGTGCTTGTTGATGCTTCTGGGTATTTTTAAAAGTGATTCAAGTGTTGTTTAATTCTGGGGTTTGTTTTGTAATCGTAGATTCGATCGGAAAATTTAAATTCGTTGTTTTTCCAGATATTTAGAAATTGTTAAAAAGTTCGAACGGATATCATTAACTCACTTTTCCCGGCACGTAAAACTTTCAAGTGTTGAATTTTTATCGGGTTTAAATCTTTCGGAAAAATTGTACAAGTTAAGCGGTGGACCCTCTAGAAGACAACAAAGCTAACTCGATTATGTGACCGTCTTGAACTGCCTTTTGAACCTTCGGGTTTGGGGCAGTACGGCGTGCCACATGTGAGGCGTTGGCTTGACCCTTCTACGGCTGGATCACCGATACTGTGACACATTCTGGGATTATTTGAACTCTGCTCAAGTGTTGAGCAATTGAGGAAATTTTGGGTATTTGATTATCTGTTCGGAAAGTTTAATACTGTCTATTTATCTGGAATGTGATACAATATGTGGAATTCATAGAGTTAGGCATGAAATACGAAGTATGTGATAGTTCGGATTTACGATGTCTAAAGTGATTGTGGATTCCAAATATTGTAGTTTTACACTTTCTTTTCTGTGACCGTAAGTGTAATATGTGATATCGCCGGTTTCGTTGCTATATGTCAACGACAATTGGGATGCGCATATTTACTTACGTTGATGATATGTGATATTATGTGTTGCTGTGATATGTTATATTGGATCGTCGTGTTCTGAATAACCGGGGGTTTTATGTGAGATGAGGGTTTTTATTTTCATTCATGTAAAATTCATTTGTAATGTAATATTCTTTTATTTGGGGCACTTCCAGGTTGAGGTTGTTGTCACCCTTGTATATTATTTACTTTTCCGCATTAGGTAGACCCAAGGAGGGGAGCACAAGTAACCGGGTTCTAGGGTCTAGTGGGAGGCCATCTCGAGGAGTCGAGACTGGGTCTCCTAACCCTAGGATTGGCAGTGTTACTTGCCGTTCTCGTAGGGGTCTTGGGATGTGGGTTTGGCTATTCGTCGCGACCGTGGAATCCGTGTTTTATACAGGCTCGTATTGAAAACACGGACATCCTAGTATATCCAATATTTCATATATATTCTTCTGCTGCGTTGTTCTGTGATGAGATCATGTTACTGCCTGAGACGAATGCTTATACTATATATATATATATATATATGCTGATATATAAATATTACTGCTTTCGTTTCTTCTATGATGCTTAGGAAGCATAAGCTGATGGGATTTTTATTAATGAGATTAATAAAAGGAAAAAGAAACCTAAAGATGTTGTAGAATCAAAAACTTTATAAAAGGGTAGCTACAGTTTTGCTTTGCACAGTGATATATATGATATATCATGCACCTTATTCGATGGGGAAAGAGCCGACGATCCCTTCACCGGGAGTGACCTCTTTAGCAAAACTGGCAGATGCTATAAAACTCGGTTTGTCTTTTGATTGCTTTTAGAGTTTTGCTTTGCACATCGGTATATATGATATATCCTGCACCTTATTCGATGAGGAAAGGGCCAACGATCCCTTCACCGGGAGTGACCCCTTTAGCGAAACTAAGAAAAGCCTCAAAAACACTCCTTTTCAAAAACACATGATTCTACGACGATGTCAAGTTCATTACGCTCAGGGTTTTTCTGAAAACCTGCGTAGCCCTCCGTCATTTCAGATAAATACTACTTAGTATTCGTGCTACGGTAGTTTGGCCTTCGTCAAGGCGTAGTGTACGGTAGCTAACTAGTACTTATCTGTTAGCATACGATGCGATTGGATTAGGGTATTCGTACGGCGTAGTTTGGCCTTCGTCAAGGGTCGTACGGGTGGGTTTAATTCATTCAAGAAATGAACGGGTTGAACTTGACTAGCACCCTATGGGTAGTTTGGCCTTCGTCAAGGTCATGGGACGCTAGGGGCAAAATATTATCGGGAATTTCAAATGTTGAAATTTGCAATGAGATTGCATACCTCCTATGAGATAGATGGATCCCGATACCCACTGCGAGTAAGTGTTACTCCTGGGAGAGTTTTACACAGGACAATTAGTCATTCAAGTAGGTGTCTAGAAAAGTGTTAACGGGGTTACGCCTCTGGAAAAAGGAGGTTTACTTTAATTAGGTCGGTGCGAAAGCACGGGGAACCTCCCTCAAAGTACCGACACTGATCTGGCTGAAAGATTGACGAAATTGTAGGGTGTAATTAATCCCGGCTAATCTTACCTTTTAGGGTTTGAATGTAGATTTGATAAAAACAGTGGGAGACATCCTGATTAGATAAGATAATAACCAATCTAATCTTGCAAGAGCATACGCTAAAGTGTTTTCTTCTCTCTCTCTCCAGGTAGCGACCCTGTCAGGCCATAATCAAGATAATAATATGGATGTATTGACTGAACCAGATTATTGTACTGAGCTAGGGAACGTTGGACCCGTTCTTTCTTATAAGAGTTATAAGACTGAACAGGGAATAGAAGAATATCTGGATTCTCAAGCCGCCCAAAAGAACATACATGTTGATGCATCTTCTTCGGGTGTGTTAGTTATTGAGAACTGTTTCTCAGTTCACCCTACGTCCTGGGTATTGGATACCGGATCAGGATCCCATATATGTAAAATGTTACATGGGCTACGAAAAGGTAGAGAACAGGGAAAAGGTGATCATTCCTTCCAAGTAGGGAACGGTGCAAGTATTGTAGCCAAAGCAGTTGGCGAATATCACCTTATATTGCCAAGTCGTAATACACTGATTCTAAATGACTGCTATTATATACAGAACATGATGTGCAACATTATATCAGTTTCTTTATTAAGTAAAGAAGGATATAATTTTGTAGTACATGATAATGTTATGAACATCTTCCTAAATCAAAAGTTGATTGCATCAGGCTCGTTACATAATGGCATATTCATTCTCAATCAAAATACAGTCCTCAATATACAAAACACACACAAGAGGAAAAGTTCAGAAATGAACGAATCCTACTTGTGGCATTGTAGACTTGGTCATATCAATGCGACACGACTGGCTAAGTTACATAAAGATGGATATTTGAATCCGTTCGAATTATCATCTTATGATACTTGCCATTCACAACTCAAAGGAAAAATGACCAAAGCTCCGTTTAGTGGACACGGAGAAAGAGTTACTGAACTCTTAGGACTAATACATAGTGATGTATGCGGTCCCATGTCTACGCATGCCAGGAACGGTTCTTCCTACTTCATTACATTCACTGACGATCTCTCTAGATACGGAAATGTATTTCTGATGAAACACAAGTCTGAAGCTTTTGAGAAATTCAGAGAATATAAGCACGAAGTAGAGAACCAAACGGGAAAAAGTATTAAGATTCTTCGATCTGATCGAGGAGGTGAATACTTAGGTAGTGAGTTCCTAGATTATCTAAAAGAGAATAGGATTCTCTCTCAGCTTACTCCTCCTTATACACCACAGCACAACGGTGTATCTGAGCGGAGGAATCGCACCCTATTAGATATGGTGCGCTCTATAATGAGCGAGGCTGAGTTACCTATTTCCTTCTGGGGGTATGCGCTTGAGACAGCCATACATCTATTGAATATGGTTCCTACCAAATCAGTGCCTACCACTCCATATGAGATATGGAAAGGGAAGAGACCATCTCTTATGTATATTAAGATACGGGGTTGTCCAGCCTATGTCAAAAGACAAAATCCGGACAAGCTCGAGGCAAGATCTGTCTTATGTAAGTTTATTGGATATCCCAAACATTCGCGAGGGTATATCTTCTACCACTCCGAGGAACAAAAAGTGTTTGTTTCTCGACATGCCACCTTTTTAGAAAAGGGTTTTCTTATGAAAGAAATTGATGGCAATGAGGTAGAACTGGAAGAGGTTCCAGCAACACAAACTACGTCAGATGATTTAGTGGAACCAGAGGATTCAGTAGTACCCGACGAACCCCAGCCTCTCCGCCGATCTAGTAGGGTTTCTCGTCCACCTGAGAGATACTACGGTTTTCTCATTGATGGTGGAAGCGAGGATTGCATCATGGATGATGATAACCCGACTAGTTTCGAGCAGGCCATCACGAGTAGTGACTCTGTGAAATGGCTGGATGCAATGCGATCTGAGATGGAATCCATGTACACCAACAAAGTATGGACTTTGGAAAATGCACCTGAAGGGGTAAAACCCATTGGGAGCAAGTGGATCTTTCAAAAGAAATTTGGTGTAGATGGAAAAGTTGAGACTTTCAAAGCTAGACTTATAGCAAAGGGTTTTCGTCAACGACCAGGTGTGGATTATGACGAAACCTTTTCTCCAGTGGCTATGCTTTAGTCCATCCGGATCTTACTTGCCATTGCTGCATACCATGACTACGAAATCTGGCAAATGGATGTTAAGACCGCCTTTCTAAACGGTGATTTAGAAGAGTGCGTGTACATGACTCAGCCAGAGGGCTTCGTAGATAGTGGGAGCAGCGGAAAGGTGTGCAAGCTGCTTAAATCCATTTATGGGTTAAAGCAAGCATCGCGGAGTTGGAACATCTGTTTTGATGTTGTAGTCAAAGAGTTTGACTTCATCAAAAATATAGATGAACCTTGTATCTATAAGAAGGTAGCAGAGGGTAAGGTAGTCTTCCTCGTATTGTACGTGGATGACATACTCTTGATAGGAAATGACATTCCTATGCTGCAATCAGTCAAGCTCTTCTTATCATAGAGATTCTCAATGAAAGATCTAGGTGATGCCTCCTGCATATTGGGAATCATGATCTATAGAGATAGATCTAAACGGATACTGGGATTGTCCCAATCCAGGTACATTGACACCATACTAAAGAGGTTTAGTATGGAAGAATCCAAGCGTGGGAACCAACCCACGATCTCTGGACTCACTCTCTCCAAAGAGATGTCTCCCAAGACTGATTTGGAGAGAGCTCGCATGCAAGGGATACCCTATGCTTCGGCAGTAGGCTCTATCATGTATGCGATGCTATGTACCAGACCCGATGTAGCATACTCACTAAGTGTAGTGAGTCGGTATCAAGCAGATCCTGGAGAGAGTCACTGGACATCTGTGAAGAACATTCTCAAGTACTTACGAAGGACTAAGGAGATGTTCTTGGTGTATGGTAACGGAGAACTCCAGGTTGAGTCCTTTACCGAATCCAGCTTCCAAAGTGATAAGGACGACTCTAAGTCGCACTCGGGATTTGTCTTTACCCTCAATGGAGAGGCGGTATGTTGGAAGAGTTCCAAACATGATACCGTTGCAGACTCGACGATGGAGGCTGAATACATCGCTGCCAACGATGCTGCCAAAGAGGCTGTCTGGATAAAGAAGTTCATTAGTGAACTTGGTGCGGTTCCATCCATTGAACATCCAATACCTCTGTATTGCGATAACAATGGAGTTGTGGCTTTGGCCAAGGAACCCAGGTCCCATCAAAAGTCCAGACATATTCTGAGGCGGTATCACTTGATCAGGGAGATAGTTGATCGCCGGGAGATCGAGGTCAGGAGAGTAGATACGAAGGACAACACTGCGGATCCACTCACGAAGGCTATTCCCCAGATACAGTTTGAGAGATTATTCGGGATGCTAGGTATGAGATACTACAGCAGCTGGCCTTAGTGCAAGTGGGAGATTGTTAGTTATGTATATGCCCTAGAGGCCATTGTTGTACATATGATGTATATTATGATGGATGCTTTGATATATACAGAGAGGACTTTCTTGCTCGTCATGATAGTATGCTATTTGGTTTCACTTTATCTTAACATGTTGACTTGTATTGGTTTACTGTTTTTCTCTCACATGTTGATAAAGCCCTTAGGATCTGTACTCGACTACTGGGATTATGATGAGATCATACTAGTGGGTCCATAGTAGTCGATGAGTACATCCTATAACTGTTCCTAGTCGAGGGTATATCGAGACAGGGCATCGATACACCAGAGTAGACTAGAGTATACGCATCTTGACCCATATGATGGGCGATGGATGATCCCATATCCATCGGTGTTTGACATCAGAGATGGTGTATGGGTGCTCAGTAGAGACTGGGTACACTGGACGGACTCGCCGAGAACTCCCAGATGGTGATATACCACACGTCAGATGGCAGTTCTCTGGTGACACTGGTACAGGGTAGTCTGTAGACCCGAGATCGTCATGGAGTCTTGTATGATTCCCACTGTGCTTTGATTTCCACCTTACCACGTCCAAGAGGGAGTGCAAAACGGTGGCTTTTGGGTACAGCCCCGAATCACATGGAGGCAATGAGCGATAGGAGGGGATTCGTCTCTCCCGGTATAGGGAGTTGATGTTGTGCTGTGTTCGATTGGCTATAACTGGAAGTCCCTGGCCAGGGCTGATATAGAGATTTACTGGTAAGTGTTACTAGTAGTTTCTCGACCCGTTATGAGCCATACATCGACACGACTTATCGGTTACTGGGGTCTGACGTATACCACCCCTAGACTTGATATGCGACATATCAGACGAACAGACCGGACTGTACGGGAGTGTTACTGATTGGATTCACAGGAGAACGCACAGGCTAGCTTGTTGATCTTCTGATCGCTCAATACCTGGGTGGCTGTTACGTTTAGCTGACCGCTTGCATCTTTTTGGTGTTTGATATGATCATCACCTGCTACCGGCGTATTGACGATTCTTTAGAGTCCTACACAGAGGTTTCTTGGCTCAGGCGAAACGGAGTAGAGGCACATATGTGATATGTGCAGGACCGAGAATAATGCGATATGAGATACCGTATTATATTCTCGCGATATTTAGATATGAACCGGGTCATCGGATCAAGTGTTGATTCGATAAATCGGTACATGATATATTAGTCGGTAATATTCGATATAGACGGATCGTCGGATCAAGTGTTGATTCGATGATTTAATGTATAATAATATATATGATATATTGTATTACATTATCTAATATTGGCTCGCTTTATTATTTCATTTTCTCACTGGATGATACATTGATATATATACGATATATGTTAATTGTATTATTTTCTTTTGTTGCAAATATATAATATATATGTGATATATATTATTGTGACATGATATGATTTATTATTAAACATGTTTAAGGATGATTAAATGAGGTTAGGGTTTGATTAGGGTTAGTTGCTTCATGCACTTTCTAGAAGCTTTTTCTTTTGTCATGGTTAAGATATTTGTTGATGACTCATTGCTAACCCAACCAAACCCTAACTCTAGTTTATTCTCTACAAACTATTAGCCACTCATCCTTGACCATGGTTGATACATCAATCATATATTTTTATTTCTATTCATCACAAAAGGAATTGATCATTATCATTTTCCATTATCATCTTCTTCTCTCTTGATTTTGAGCTCACTAGAAATTCCATTTGTGATGATAAATTGTGAGAAAGTGAATTAAAAGGAAAGCATAAATACTACTCCTTCATCCTCATCTCATCTAGCCCATGAGATTAGTGTGTTCATCTCTTTAGAGTGAGAAAGCTTGAGTTATTGGAACTTCGACGTAGATCATCGGAGATTTGGAACACTTCAAGCAAGCATGGATCGTTCGAGTCGTGGAGCCTCTCTTGAGTCCGGGAGATCGAGGATCGCGGCAAAGGGACTTCTACTCGGAGCTTGTGAAGCGAAGGAGCGGACTACAAAGGTTGTAATCCCTCACACTTAGATAAAAAGTTGTTATCTTGCATGCTTAACCCTAATAATCTAGCAAAGATCTCGGCTTTGGGTTGTTCGGCACGTCTAAATTTTTATCCGGGCATGTTTGATGCCTTATGAACCTTCACAAGAGTGCCTAGGAACCCTATAATAATACCAACCAACATTTCCCGACGAGTCCTGTCCAGTGTACTCGTAACCTAACGAGCACCCGTATACTATCTCAAGTACGACGTACTGACGGCTGTGGGACAGACCGTCTCCCACACTGGGATGAGAAGCGCATACGCTAGTCTACTCCGGAGTATCGATGCCCTGTCTCGATAGTCCAACAACTAGGGACCTGTATAAGGATGTGCTTATGGATTACGCAGCTCCCACGAGTGTGAGTGCCATCACAACGCTGGTAATCAAGCAAAGATCTTAATGGCTCTACTAATATGTATATCAGCGATATGCTAAAAGAAACACATGCACATATTAAAGCAGAGACAAACCAAGTAGCATACTACCATTTCGAGCAAGATTGTATATACAACTGTGAATATCCCAAGCTTCCATCAAGTAATATACAAACTAGTATGATACAGTAATGGCCTCTAGGGCATATACACTAACAATCTCTCACTTGCACTAAGGCCATGTACTGGCGTATCGAAGACCTATCATCTCGATCAGCCGCTCGAACTGAGTCTGGGGCAAGGCCTTAGTGAATGGATCTGCTGTGTTATCTTCTGAAGCAACCCTCCGAACCTCGATCTCCTGGCGATCCACGATCTCCCTGATCAGGTGATACCGCCTTAAGATGTGTCTGGATTTCTGATGGGACCTGGGTTCCTTCGCTAAAGCTATAGCCCCATTGTTGTCGCAATACAGAGGTATTGGGTCAACAATGGACGGAACCACCGGAAGTTCTCTCAAGAACTTCCTCATCCAGACAGCTTCTTTTGCGGCATCAGATGCAGCGATGTATTCCGCTTCCATAGTCGAGTCAGCAACGGTTTCCTGTTTGGAACTCTTCCAACACACCGCCCCTCCATTGAGGGTGAAGACAAAACCCGACATGGACTTGGAATCATCCTTATCACTCTGGAAGCTGGAGTCAGCAAAGGCCTCAATCTGGAGGTCTTTTCCGTCATACACTAAGAATATCTCCTTAGTCCTTCTCAGGTACTTGAGAATGTTCTTTACTGCTATCTAATATTTCTCCCCAGGGTTTGACTGATACCTGCTTACCACACTCAGTGCATAAGCCACATCCGGTCTGGTACACAACATCGCATACATTATAGAGCCTACCGCAGAAGCGTAGGGTATAATAGACATGCGATCCCTCTCTAAATCAGTCTTGGGAGACATCTCTTTGGAGAGGGTGATCCCGTGACAAGCCGGTAGATTACCGCGCTTGGAATCTTCCATGCTGAATCTCTTCAGTATGGCGTCGATGTACCTGGACTGCGAAAGTCCTAATATCCTCTTGGATCTGTCACGGTAGATCCAGATACCCAGAATGTATGAGGCATCACCCAGGTCTTTCATGGAGAACCTGTGTGACAAGAACCCCTTGACAGATTTTAGCATAGGAATATCATTTCCTATTAAGAGAATGTCATCTACGTATAAAACGAGGAATACTACAGTTCTCGCTACAAATCTACAATAGATGCATGGTTCATCTGGATTTTTGATAAAGCCAAATTCCTTGACCGTCTCATCAAAACAGATGTTCCAACTCCGCGATGCCTGCTTTAGTCTATAAATGGACTTAAGCAACTTGCACACCTTTCCGCTGCTCCCACTCTGAATGAAACCCTCTGGCTGGTCCATATAGACACACTCCTCTAAATGTCCATTTAGAAAAGCTGTCTTTACGTCCATCTGCCAAATCTCATAATCGTGGAAGGCAGCAATGGCAAGAAGGATCCGAATGGATTTCAGCATAGCTACTGGAGAAAAGGTTTCGTCATAGTCCAAACCAGGTCGCTGATGAAAACCCTTTGCTACCAGTCTAGCTTTATAGGTCTCAACCTGTCCATCTACACCAATCTTCCTTTTGAAGATCCACTTGCATCCTACGGGTTTTACCCCATCTGGAGCAATGTCCAACGTCCATACTTTGTTGGTGTACATGGACTCCATTTCGGTCCGCATTGCATCCAGCCATTTTACCGAGTCGACGCTCTGAATGGCTTGCTGGAAGCTAGTAGGCTCATCACAGTCTATGATGCAATCCTCTCTATCCCCGTCCATGAGAAAACCGTAGTATCTCTCGGGCGGATGAGACTGCCTACTACTCCTGCGGAGCGGCGTGGGAATGTCCTGATCTTTCGAACCCTCTGGTTCTACTAAGCTTTCAGTAATAGCTCGTGGTTCTGGAATTTCTTCCAGTTCTATTGCGCTCCCACTTAGTTCTTTTTCTATGAACTGGTGTTCTAGAAAGTGGGCATGGAGAGAAACAAAAACCTTTTGTTCCTCTTCGCAATAGAAGCAATATCCCTTGGAGTTCTTTGGATATCCCACAAACTTGCACTGTACTGAGTGTGCCTCGAGCTTGTCCGCATGCTGCTTTTTTACAAAAGCTGGACATCCCCTTGTCTTAATGTGATTAAGACAGGGTCTCTTCCCACACCACATCTGATATGGTGTAGTAGGCACGGTCTTAGTTGGAACTCGGTTCAAAAGGTATGCAGCTGATTCTAGCGCATATCCCCAGAACGATCGCGGCAACTCAGCGTTACTCATCATGGGCCGTACCATATCCAATAGGGTTCGGTTCCGTCTCTCCGATACACCATTATGTTGCGGAGTGTATGGAGGAGTAAGCTGAGAGAGAATTCCATTCTCTTTTAAGTAACCCAGGAACTCGGCACTCAAGTATTCACCACCTCGATCAGATCTCAGTGCCTTGATACTTTTGCCTGTTTGTTTTTCTACTTCATTCTTATATTCCTGGAATTTTTCAAAAGCCTCGGATTTATGTTTCATTAAGAAGACATAACCGTACCTTGAAAAGTCATCCGTGAAAGTAATGAAGTAAGAATAACCGCTTCGCACATGTGTAGACATTGGACCGCACACGTCGCTGTGTACGAGTCCCAAGAGCTCGCTCGCTCTTTCTCCGTGTCCAGTGAACGGAGTCTTTGTCATCTTTCTTTTGAGACAGGATTGACAAGTTGCATACGATTGATATTCGAATGGATCCAAATATCCTTCTGTGTGTAACTTAGTCAACCTTCTCTCATTGATGTGACCCAGTCTACAATGCCATAAGAAAGTTTTATTGATTTCTGGAGACTTTCTTTCGTGTGTATTCTGGACATTGAAAATCTGTGGTTGGTTTAAAACGTATATACCGTTGTTCAATGTACCTGACCCAATCAAAACTTGATTAAGGTGAATGTTCACTACATTACTTACAAATGCAAATTCATAACCTTCTTTAGATAATAAAGATACATAAATAATATTACAGGTTGCATTTGGTACATAATAACAACTACGCAAAACCAAAAAGTGTCCATCCGACAATCCCAGGTGATAGTCCCCCACGGCCTCAGCATCCATGCTAGCACCGTTTGCAACTCTTAAGGTCATGTCACCTGCCTTCAAAACTCTACGCTTTCTCAACGCCTGCAAAGAATTACAAATATGAGATCCTGATCCGGTATCCAATACCCAGGATGTAGAGTTTATTGATAGACAGTTTTCAATAACATACACACCTGAAGCTGAAGCTGCAACTCGCTTCAAATCCTGTGTTCTGGCCTTCCAAGCCTTGCAATCCTGTTTCCAGTGACCACTTTTGTGACAATAGAAGCATTCTTCCTTCCCCACCAGCTTCCCCGCTACCTTTGTTGCTTTTCCTTTTCCCTTCGTATCCACTTTACCGACACCGCCTCTTGGTTTGGCGGGGGCTTTCTTCTTCTTACCCTTGGCTTTCGCCCTGGATCTAGAAGAGGAAGATCCTCCTACAAACAAAGTGGATGTCTCCCTACCTTTCTATAGGGTGCCCTCAGCACTCCTCAACATGTTCAGAAGTTCGGAAAGTTCAACCTCATTTCCTTGCATGTTGAAGTTAAGGATAAACTGGGCGTAAGTGGAAGGAAGGGACTGGAGAATCAAATCAGTATAGAGTTCATTCTCCAACGTGGTCCCAAGGTCCGCGAGCTCCTCTATGTAGCCAATCATCTTAAGCACGTGTTCCGCTACCGATGATCCGACGGCCAATCTTGCCGAAAATAGCTTCTTCGACACTTCGTATCTTGCGATACGAGACTGCTCTCCATACAGTTCTTTTGTATAGAGAAATATGGACTCTAGGTCCATATTCTCGTGCCTCCTCTGATGTTCGTTGTCCATCGAGGCTAGTATGAGGCATTTGGCCTTCGCGCAATCTATCTCCCATGTCTTACGGATTTCCTTATCCGCGACGCTGGAGGTGGGACCTGGGACATGGGGAGCTTTGGTGGTAAGGACACACCCCAACTTGTCGTAAGTGATTTCCATCTTGACATTCCTGAGCCAATCTTTGTAGTTTGGCCCTGTCAATATGTTTTTATCTAGTAATAACTTAAGTCCGGTCATGTTTAATGGTCGCTGCAATTAGGAGAGAGAAAAGAAACACTTTAGCATGATGCTCTTGCAAGTTTAAAGTGGTTTTTAATTTGTCTAAACTGGATGGCTCCTACTGTCTCTCGAATCCCTTCTCAAACCGTAAAGAAAGGATTAGTCAGGATCAATCCCACCGTACAATACTTGCTTAACCGTTCAGCCAGGCCAGTGTCGGTACTTCGAAGGAGGTTTTCCAACGCTTTCGCGAAGTTCCTTAATTAAGTAACCTCTTTTCCCTGTGGGTGTAGCCCCGCTAACACCTTTCTAGACACCTACTAGGTTTATAGCATTGATCGTTAAGTGAGAGTTTTCCCGAGGAGTAGCATATACTCACAGTAGGATCGGGATCCAAATATCATCGCGTGATAAAACCGAAGGAATCCTACCAGAATTATTACACTCCAAATGGTATGCAGCGCTAGCAAGTTTCAGTACTTATGAAACTCCCGATGTGGATTTTTGCCCCATGCTCTTATGACCTTGACTTTGGCTAAAATATCATAAGTCACATATCAAGTTCTACCCGTCATTCTCCTGGTTAATTTGGACCCACCCGTACCTATCCTTGACTTTGGCCAAAATGGCAGCACGACTGTCCCAAACCAACGCATCTATCTATGCTGCACATGAATACCCAATAGCTACCAATCACTGTGCCTTGACTTTGGCCAAAATACATAGCTTGAATACTTTTTGACCATTCATGTGGAATGACGGAGGGCTACGAATGGTTTTGGCGAAACCGTGAACGTAGTGAACTTGATATAATCGATGGAACGAGATAGCTTTTAAAAGGAGTGGTTCAAGCTCCGCGTTTAAAAGTTTCGTTTTGAAAAGAACCGAGTGGTTTTCAAAGTGTTCCAATCGACTTTTACATGGTTTATTTTCTTGCATTAGTTCTTTTAATGCGTCCTATCATTTAATCCTACCATTGCAGAAAACAACCAAAATATGACGTACGCTTATGCCATTCGCATTCGCCACGGGGCCCCGTCATCACCCGTTAGGTTACTTAACTAACGACAGAGCGGGGGCTGGGCTAGCGCGGCTGTAAAACATAAGCAACGCCTAAATAGTTATCATATATAAATATGTAGCAATGATAGACATTACAGATCACAGATAAATACATTGGATATACTAGGAATCCGCAATACGTTCGAGCCTGCAACGAAAAGCGGATTACACGGTCGCGGTGAATAGCCAATACCCCACCCAAGACCCCTACGGGTGCGGCAAACTACCCGCCAAGTACACGAAGCGAAGCAACCTCCTTCAACACCGTGAGTAGGCCACTCGGCACTTCGAGATACCCGGTAGTTTGTGCACCCCCTCCATGGGTCTATCCTAGGAGCAAAAACAGTAAAAAGAATTATACAATGACGGCTACAACCCCGACCCGGTTGTGCGGCCAAACAAATAATAATACATCAATTTACATATTACAATGAATGAAAGAAAAAGAAACACTTATCTCACATCCACCCCGGCTATTCACCCACGACAGTCCAACGCATTCATATACACATACCATCATCAAACACAGATCACAGATATGTATAACCCCGACTAATCGACATATAGCGATTAGCCGACGTTCAATACATGCAAACATCACAGATATAACCCTTTAGTCAAAGTGTATTGAAGTTCGATAAAAAATACGGATTTATAGGCCCCCAAAAACAAAATTCTATTCTAGAAAACCTGGGCACATATAAACCATCTTAAAAATCCTAAAACCAAGCCAGAAAAACACTGCACCAAACTCGACCCAGAGCCGAGCCAAGACGGCCGCGGTTGCGCGGCTCTTTGGTCGAATCTCTGGATCGTTTTTGGTGGCTTTCTTCACAAAACCCTGAGATGATTTTTGGAGTATGAATTATTTTGTTTTGAACAGAAAAATTTTTAACATAAACTTAGGGTTTTGAAAACTCGGTTTTTCGATTTTTCCGATTCGAACTTCGATACACTTTACTACCTAGCTAGTTTATGTTTAGTTAGGCTCTGATACCACTGTAAGTCCACGTTGACCACCCCGGTGCTTACGGGGAGGCGGAAAACGGAATAAAAATCGAAATTTTATGAACTTAGGCAACATGGACTAGACAAAGAAGGATCTTTGCTAAACAAAAACAAGCTAAAGCTAACTAGAAACTAGCTAAGTGTTTGGAAGGTTATACCTAGAGCTTTATGTCCTTCTCTCCTTGCTCTTTGGAGTGGTGGAAAGAGGTCACCTTTGTCGTCATCTCACGTCAAAGAAAGATCCACCCGAAAGCCTCAACCTTTGGCTTCAACTCCAAGCTAGAAGTAACTAGGGTGCAAGAAGTGCTAATCCTTGAACCCTAGATGAGAGTAGAGATTATCAAGAAGGGGTTTTTCTCAAGCTCAAGTGTTTCTCAACACATGAGAGGGGAGAGCTTGAGGGAGAGGAAGAACAAGAGAGAGAAAGTAAATAATAGAATGAGAATAAAATAAACCATTCTTACATATATGTGTGAATTATTGTAATTAGATAATTAGCTAGATAATTGTCATGGTTAATCAAGACATGACCTTTATCATTTCACATTTAATGCTAATTGTAAGGATCAAAGAGCATCTTTTATATGGAATGATAATGGTCAATATGTCAACTAAGGTCAACAAGTCAAGATAGTCAAATGGTCAACAACCATAACCATGCACAATTATATTAAGCTAATATCAATTAACCATAATACACACATAAGCATTAGGGTTAATAAAATGACAATGGTCATTAACCCTAATCAAAGTCCTCTCCCTCTATCTCAAGCAACTGTGCATACGCACCCGTATCCGTGATCCGAGGAACACGAATACAAAGAGATAAAACCAATCACAAATCATATACTAGGATCTGGCTTAAACCAAAGCCCGCTAGTATAAGCTGTCCGGACAACAAACGTGCACAAGTGCGCGGATGTGAACGAACCATGTCGCAAAACCATGCGACCTCTACTCATTTTGCCTAAAGGCGAATAGCTCTCTGTGTGGGACTCTAAAGACTCGACACTACGCTGGCAGTGGGTTTAACCACAGACCGCAAGCGACACTAGCTGTACGTAACGGTCCCCAGGTAGATGTCGATAAGAAGACTGACGAGGTGAACCCCATCTGAACTCCTACTGAGCCTGAATGTGACAGTCTCCGTACAGTCCGGTCTGTTCGTCTGATACATCGCATGGCGGGCCTAGGGGGGCGGTGAACGTCAGTCCCCTAATAGCGGTACAAGTCGTGTCGGAGTGAAGCCCAGAACACCCTGAGATAACACTGGAAACCTACCAGTATATCTCTCTTGCCCTGGCCAGGGACTACTCGTGTAATGGCTCTCCTGGACACAGCGCGATGTCAACCCCCAATACCGGGATAGACGAATCCTGTCTAACCGTCACTGCCTCCAAGTGCTTCGGGACTGCACCCAAAAACTACCTGTTTGCACGACTCCTTTGAGCCGTGGTAGGGTAGTAATTAAAGTGCAGTGGGAACACACTCGAGGCGAAGTGACAGTGTCAAGTCAACGGACTAAGCTGTACTCATGTCACCTGGAAACTGTTAACTGACGATAGGTATAATACCAACTAACAGTTCCCGATGAGTCCTGTCCAGTATACTCGTAACCTAACGAGCACCCGTATACTATCTCAAGTACGACGTACTGACGGCCGTGGGACAGACCGTCTCCCACACTGGGATGAGAAGCGCATACGCTAGTCTACTTCGGAGTATCGATGCCCTGTCTTGATAGTCCAACGACTAGGGACCTGTATAAGGATGTGCTTATGGATTACCCAGCTCCCACGAGTGTGAGCGCCATCACAACGCTGGTAATCAAGCAAAGATCCTAAGGGCTCTACTAATATGTATATCAGCGATATGCTAAAAGAAACACATGCACATATTAAAGCAGAGACAAACCAAGTAGCATACTACCATTTCGAGCAAGATTGTATATACAACTGTGAATATCCCAAGCTTCCATCAAGTAATATACAAACTAGTATGATACAATAATGGCCTCTAGGGCATATACACTAACAGTCCGGCTTATGATTAAAACCAGACATTGGACTACTCAAGGCACGTTTCTGTAATGGCTGTTTGTGAGTTGACCCAGGCTATGACGAGGGTTGACTTTCTACCATCTGGAAGATCAATAGTGATATTGTTCTAGACTCGCCACAGTTTTATTAAAAAAATGGATTTTTTCAGAAAAACAGTAGTGGGAGTATGGTAGAACTGGAAGTGATTCCAGAACCGCAAACGATTACTGAAGATTTGATAAGGAACATAAAGATTCAATCTGGATTGACATTCCATTGGCCACTCCGCAGATAAGGTGGGTAACTTCAGGCACCCGAGAGGTACTCCGGTAGCCTCAAGGACGGTGACAGGGAAGTTCTTGTTTACCTATACTTGCCATTGCTGTTGTTCCAGGCTGCGAGACCCGGCAGGAGGATGAGTATAGCGTCTTTCTAAACTGGCTTTAGAAGTGTACGTGTATATGACTCTGCCAGAGGGTTGTCGTAGTCAGTGGGAGCAGCAGAAGCATTGGTGGACAGGTGGCTTATGTCTATTTATAGACTAAAGCAGATATTGCGGAGATAGATCATCTATTTCTGATGTGACAGTCATAGGTTTGACTTCATCAGAATAGGGGAGGATCTGTTGAGAAGGTAGTAGGGTGTGATGTCCTGGTATTTGGATGACATACACAGAGTAGGAAGTGATATTCCTATACTACGGTCGGTTATACTTTGGTCGTCACACAGTGGTTTCTCCACATGGGACATGGATATTATATCAGACATACTGGTTACTAGATCTATTGTTTTAGATCGTGATTTGGGTGGTTTCCCAATCAGGGTACTCAGACAGCATTCTAAGAGTATTTAGAATGGACGACTCCTGGTACGGTAGTGTACCTGCAGGTGATGGAGTCACCCTCTCTAAAGGTGTCTTACAGACTAAAGGGGAAAGGGATGTGCATGATTGGCAGATCACTTGTTTAGGCAATTGAGTCAATCATGAGATGTCAAGTACCACACCAGATATTGTTTCTTGCACTAGATGCAATAAGTTGACATTGATCCAATGTTGGAGAAACAGTCGGAAGCAGTTTTAGAACATAAGTGGATGTTCTAGGGATATGATAACGACAGCCTCATTCGGGAGACAGTTATCATTCCAGGCTTCCAAGGTGACCTGGACGACAAGGAGGTTGTCAGAGTTATAGTTTTTTCCTTCTGACAAGGGGCAGTATTTTGGACAGGTGGTCCAAGGCAATACTGAGGGAGGCATGGCGCAGGATACTGATTAAGTTTAGTTGACGATACAGTCTAAGAAGTTTGGATTTGGAGTTCATTTATGAGCTAGGTCCCATCAGACATCCAAACACATTCTAAGACAGGTATTGCTCATTTCGGGAGATGGGTTTCTCCGCGAACTTGAGATATAGAGAGACATAGAAAGAAACATCAAAGCGGATCCACTCACTGAGGCTATTTCTCGAACGCAATAGTTTCGCAAACGAGCTTTGTGAGACTGACTAGTAGAGGAGTTGGGTGTTCGGTATCACACGGGCTGTGAGTATGCGACATCGCAATAATTAACCTTGAGTGCAAGTGGGAGATTGTTGGAGATAGTGCCCTCAGAGTCAATTATTGGATCACAGGCACGTGATTGCAATGATTGAGGGAGGACCTATTCCGGTAGGACAATTTTACTCAAGATGATAGTATACTATCTGGTTTACCTTTATCATCGTGTACTGCTTTAGGTGACCTGACAGGTCACTATTGCACGTTGATAGAGCCCCTAGGATTCTTGCTTGACTACCGGCAGTATGAGGGCGATCATATATGTGGGAGCTGGTAGTCTATAAGTACATCCTTAAAAGGTCCCTAGTCGTGGGAGTTTCGAGATAGGGCATCGATACTCCAGAGTAGACTAGTGTATACAGTCGAGACCCCGACGAGGGGCGGTGGCCGGTCTCACAAGCCACTGGTGTCAGTTGGTTCACCTAAGATGTATACAGGTGCTCATTGGGTTATGAGTACACCGGACAGGACTCACCGGAAACATGCTAGTTGGTCTTATACCTGACGTCAGATAGCAGTTCCCTGGTGACATATGTACAGGTTAGTTCATCGACCTGAGGATCGTCATTTGTCTCGTGTGAGTTCCCACTGTGCTTTGATTACTACCCTACCATGCTCAAAGGAGACGTGCAAACAGGTTTTAGTTGGGTACAGTCCCGAGCCATATGGAGGCAGTGAGCGGATCTTCGGGGGTTCGTCTCTCCCGGTATTGGGGGTGAGGTCGCGCTGTGTCTAGGAGAGCCAGAACATGAAAAGTCCTTGGCCAAGGCAGGAGATTTACTGGTAGGTATTCCAGTAGTATCTCAGGGTGTTCTGGGCTGATCTCTGACACGACTTGTACCGCTTTTGGGGGTCTGACTTTTACCAACCCCCTAGGCCCGCCATGCGATGCTCATAGACGAACGGACCGGACTGTATGGATATTGTCACTGACAGGCTCAGTAGGGTGTCAGGATGAGTTCTCTCATCGACGTCCCTTTCGGTCAATAGCTGGTGGCCCTTCACGTATGGCTAATACCTCTGACGTGCTAGTGGTTTAATCCA
This sequence comes from Agapanthus africanus, assembly GCA_030015575.1. Classification (NCBI taxonomy): domain Eukaryota; kingdom Viridiplantae; phylum Streptophyta; class Magnoliopsida; order Asparagales; family Amaryllidaceae; genus Agapanthus; species Agapanthus africanus. Next base: position 278,305,087 of record JASDDO010000004.1, on the reverse strand, counting down.
CAGCCATAGTATTGACGAGTCTTTAGAGTCCCCCACATTCAGTTACTCAAGTTTTCGGACGAAACGCTGTAGAGGCCGTATGGAGATATGGCAAGGTTCGATCAGATACGTGCGGTATTGCACGGATCAGGATCGGACGGTTAGTACTAGAGGTCGTATGGAGATATGGCAAGGTTCGATCAGATACGTGCGGTATTGCACGGATCAGGATCGGACGGTTAGTACTAGAGGCCGTATGGATATATGGCAGGGTTCGATCAGATGCGTGCGGTATTGCACGGATCAGGATCGGACGGATAATACTAGCCGGCTTTGGTTTAAGCCGGATCCTAGTATAGTACAGTGTAGATTTTGTCTCATTGCATTTGTATTCGGTCGGAATACAGATGCGGGTGTGTATACACAGTATCGGGGTTTTCCTATAATTTATTACGGGACCAGTTTTCTGGAGTTGCCAGTTTGCTTTCCGTTTCGGCCATATTTCTTTGTATCCTTCATTGGCCGAAGATTGGTGGAGGAGGGCTTATTTGCATTTGTGCAAATTAGCTATTTGAAGGGTTGTCTTTGCATACTTTTGTATCATGATGGTTTCATGATGGAGTCCCATCCCTTGACCTTCTATGGTTTATGATTGCTTGACTTTTTGTAGCAATCATGGTTGTTGATTAGTTGATGGAGTGTGGTTTTGCTAGTGATGATGATTCTTGCATGATGACTATTCCTCTCACTTTCACTATTCTTGTGGCTATCTTTTTCACTCACTCCCTTACTCTCATTCTCTCCACTCCCATGTGCATGGCCGGCCACATTAGGGAGAGGCTGCCCATGTTATTTTGGTGTGGGATTTTTGTATCTTTGGCTTGGAAAAATCCCCACAACTCCATCTCCATAAACTTATATCATTTCCTCCACCATATGGCAACTCCCTCTACCCCAAAAATGAGACATGAGTTCTACACACATTCTACAGCAAACCTTGGGCACGTCGGCTCGCCAACTTCGTGCCCGAGTTGCCTCGGTATAGAGGTGGGAGCCCGTAAAATAAACAGGCGACGTGGTGCCCTTCCGGCGAGGAGGTGGAGACCGGACATTCCGCGGGAGATCGGGACGACGGCGAGAAGACCGGAGGACACGGATCGCTCGGTATATCTCCCTAACCCCTCTCTAGATATCTAGGACTAGTTTAATGGCACGATCCGGGTTTATAGTGCGCGGTGGTGCCGGTTTGAAAAGTTAAAGTTAATCACCGCTTCCGCATTCCGGCGTCGGATTGACGGCCGGGGCGCCGCCGTGCACTTACAGTTGCTTCACTTCAGGAATTTGGCGGGTAGTTTTCCGCACCCATAAGGGTCTAAGGTGGGGTTTGGATATTCATCATGACGGTGGAATCCGTCTTTCGTTCTTGGCTAAAATGAAACATGGAAATCCTAGTATATTCAATATATTATCATCTGTGTTGCCGTGATCTGTGATTTGGAATACCTATTATTGCGTGAGACGAATGGCTATGTATATATTATATATGATAAACGTTGCTTATGTTTTGCACCCGCGCTATTCCAGCCCCCGTTCTGCCGTTAGTTAAGTAACCTAACGGTGCATGACGAGGCCCCGTGGTGAATGCGGATGGCATAAGCGTACGTTCTATTTTCGTTTCTTTTCTGCAATGATAGGGTATAATGGGACCGCATTAATATTGATTAATGCAAGGAAAACAAACCAAAGTTTAAATCATTGGAACAATTTCAAAACCACTCGGTTTTCTTGAAAAACAACTTTTAAATGCGAAGCCTAAACCACTCTTTTTAAAAGCTATCATGGTTCCTTCGACTATATCAAGTTCATTACGTTCACGGTTTCGCCAAAACCATCCGTAGCCCTCCATCATTTCAGATGGGTATTCAGTGGTATTCAAGCTATGTATTTTGACCTTCGCCAAAGCATAGTGATTGGTAGCTGCTGGGTATTCATCTGTAGTATAGATAGATGCGTTGATTTGGGACAGTCGTACAGCTATTTTGGCCTTCGTCAAGGGTTTGTATGGATGGGTTCAAATTAACCTGGATAATGACGGGTAGAACTTGACTTGCGTTTTATGATATGTTGGCCTTCGTCAAGGTCATAAGCGCCTGGGGAAAAATCCACATCGGGAGTTTCAAAGGAAAATGAAACTTGCTAGTGTTGCATACCATTTGGAGTGTGATGATTTTGGTAGGATTCCTTCAAGGTTGTCATACAATGATATTTGGATCTCGATCCTACTGTGAGTATCCACCACTCTTCGGGGGATTTTTCACTAAACAATCAATGCTATAAACCAAGTAGGTGCCTAGAACGGTGTTAGCGAGACTAAGCCTCTAGGGAAAAGAGCTTATGTAATTAAGGAATTTCGTGAAAGCGTTGGAAAACCTCTCTCGAAGTACCAACAATAGCCTGGCCGAAAGGTTAAGCAAGAATTGTAAGAGTGAGATTAATCCCGACTAATTCTTCTTTTATGGTTTGAAGGAGGATTCGAGAAACAGTGGGAGCCATCCTGTTTAGATAAACTAATAACCAATCTAAACTTGCAAGAGTGTCATGCTGAGTGTTTCTTCTCTCTCTCCTAATTGCAGCGACCAAAATGATCGGGCTTAAGTTACTACTAGATAATAATAAATTGACTGAGCCAAACTATAAAAATTGGTTAAGGAATGTCTAGATGGCCATTACCTATGACAAGCTGGGCTATCTCCTTACTACCAAAGCCCTCGCCGTCCCAGGTCCAGATTCCACCGTCGCGGATGTAGAAATCCGTAAGATATGGAAAAAAGACAGTGCGAGAGCCAAGTGCTCGTGTTGGCCTCAATGGATTATGAACACCAGAGGCAGTACGACAAGATGGACTTAGCTTCCATTTTCCTCCATACCAAAGATTTATACGGAGAGCAATCTCGTATCGCAAGATATGAGACCTCGAAGAAATTGTTTCAGGTGAGATTGGTTGTCGGGTCATCTGTAGGGGACCATGTCCTTACGATGATTAGCTATATTAAAAATCTTGTGGACCTTGAGACCACGTTGGAGAATGAGTTATATACTGACTTGATTCTACAGTCCCTCCCCTCTACTTACGTCCAGTTTATCTTGAATTTCAACATTCAAGGGAAGGAAGTTTCACTTCCAGAACTCCTCAACATGTTGAGGAGCGTTGAGGGCACCCTGCAGAAATCTAGGGAGACACCCGCTCTGCTTATTGGGGAATCTTCCTCTTCTAGATCCAAGGTGAAAGCCAAGGGAGAGAAGAAGAAGGCCTCCACCAAGCCGATAGGCGGTGTCGGTAAGGTAGAGAGAAAGGACAGGGCAAAAGTTTGGGGGCTAACAGTAGGGAAGGAGGAATGTTTCTATTGTCATGGGAAAGAGCATTGGAAGAAGGACTGAAGGGCTTGGAAAGCCAGAAACCAGGATTCGAAGCACGTTGTGGTTTCGGCTTTAGACGTGTTTATGATTAAAAACTGTCTGTCAATTAACTCTACTTCCTGAGTACTAGATACCGGATCAGGATCTCATTTTTGTAATTCATTACAGGCTCTGAGAAATCATAGAGTTATCAAGGCAGGTGATATGACTCTCAGGGTTGCTAACGGAATGAGCGTGGACACTGTATCCGTAGGGGAATATCACCTAGGATTGACTAGTGGGCAGATTTTGATTTTGCGTAACTGTTTGTGTGTACCTAGTCTGGCTTGTAATATCATTTTTGTATCTTTACTTTCTAAAGAAGATTATGATTTTACATTTGTAAGTGATGTGGTCCACATCCACCTTAATCATAATTTGATTGGGTCAGGTACACTAGATAACGGTATATACGCATTAAATTAAGCTCAGGTTTTCAACGTCCAGAACACACTTAAAAGAAAGTCTCCAGAATTAAATCAGGCTTTCTTATGGTATTGTAGACTGGGTCACATTAATGAAACACAGCTGACGAAGTTACATAAAGAGAGATATTTAGATCCGTTCAAATATCAGTCCTATGCAACTTGTCAATCATGTCTCAAAGGAAAGATGACAAAGACTCCGTTCACTGGACACGGAGAAAGAGCCACTGAGCTCTTGGGACTCATACACAGCGATGTGCGTGGTCCAATGTCTACACATGCAAGAAGTGGTTATTCCTATTTCAATACTTTTACGGATGATTTCTCAAGGTATGGACATGTATTCTTGATGTTACTGTTAGTTATATGTATGCCCTAGAGGCCATTACTGTACATACGATGTATATTGTAGTGGATGCTAGGACATATATAGGGAGGACTTTCTTGCTCGACATGATAGTATGCTATCTGGTTGTACTTTATCTTAACATGTACTCTGATTGTCTCTATATTACATGTTGATAAAGCCCTTAGGATATGTACTCGACTACTGGGACTATGATGAGATCATACTAGTGGGGCTACGGTAGTCAACGAGTACATCCTATAATTGTTCCTAGTCGAGGGTGTATCGAGACAGGGCATCGATGCACCAGAGTAGACTAGCGTATACGCATCTTGACCCATATGATGGGCGATGGATGATCCCATATCCATCGGTGTTTGACATCAAGGATGGTGTACGGGTGCTCAGTGGAGACTGGGTACACTGGACGGACTCGCCGAGAACTCCCAGATGGTATTATACCATACGTCAGATGGCAGTTCTCCGGTGACACTGGTACAGAGTAGTCTGTTGACCCGAGATCGTCATAGAGTCTTGTGTGATTCCCACTGTGCTTTGATTTCCATCATACCACGTCCAAGAGGGCGTGCAAAAAGGTGTCTTTTGGGTACAGTCCCGAATCACATGGAGGCAATGAGCGATAGGAGGGGATTCGTCTCTCCCGGTATAGGGAGTTGATGTTGTGCTGTGATCGATTGGCTATAACCAGAAATCCCTGGCCAGGGTTGCTGAGATTTACTGGTAAGTGTTATCAGTAGTTTCTCGAACTGTTATAGATCTCATATCGACACGACTTATCGAGCTACTGGGGTCTGACGTTTACCACCCCTAGGCGAGATATGCGACATATCAGACGACGAGACCGGACTGTACGGGAGTGTTACTGTTTGGATTCACAGGAGAAGTTACAGGCTTGCTTGTTGATCTTATGAGCGCTCAATACCTGGGTAGCTGTTACGTTTAGCTGACCGCTTGCAGCTTGTGGGTGTTTGATATGATCATCACCTACTGCCGGCGTATTGACGATTCTTTAGAGTCCTACACAGAGGTTTCTTGACTCAGGCAAAACGGAGTAGGAGCATATATGTGATATGTGCGGGACCGAGGATAATGCGATATGTGATACCGTATTATATTCTCGCGATATTTGATATCAGCCGGTTCATCGGATCAAGTGTTGATTCGATGAATCGGTACGGATAAATATTAGTCGGTTATATGCGATATAGCCGGATTGTCGGATCAAGTGTTGATTCGATAATTTAATGTATAATAATATATATGATATATTAAATTACATTAACTAATATTTGCTCACTAAAAGATTCTTTTTCTCACTCGGGTAATACATTGATATATATGCGATATATGTTAATTGTATTATTTTATTTTGTTACAATAAATATTATATATGTGATATATAATATTGTAACATGATATGATAAATAATGCAACATGTTTTGTAAAGATTAATCAAGATTAGGGTTTGATTTGGGTTAATGACTTCTAGTAGATTCTAGAATGTTTTCTTTTTGTTTTGTGTAAGATATTTACAAGTGACTCATGCTTTAACCCAACCCAAACCCTAACCCTAGTTAATTCTCTACAAAGGTTTACTTGACCATGGTTGCATAATTCATCATATTATTCTTTTCCTATTGATCACAAAAGGATTCTAATATTGTTCATCTTCTTCCTTCTTCTTCTTTGCTTGAAATGCTTTCTTGCTTTGATTTTTGTGATGGATAAATATGAGAAAAAGATAAATAAAGAGAGCAAAAATCCTACTTCATCATCCTCATCTTCCCTTGCCATTTAGATGAGGGTGTTCACATCATTTCATGAGTGTTAACTTGTGTTAAAGAAACTTCAAGGTAGATCATCTTAGTATCGAAGATCGGAAGCAAAGGTTGCGTCTTTCTCTTCGTGGAACCTCTCGAGAGTCCGGATCCCGATGATCGCAGCGAAGGGACCACAACACGGAGCATATGAAGTGAAGGACCGGATCTACAAAGGTTGTAATCCCTCTCACTTAGTGTTAAAGTTGTTAACATGCTAGTTTTCGCCTAATCTCTAGTTTAAAGTTCTGTATTCGGGTTGTTCGGCACGGCTAAATTTTTAATCGGGCATGGTTGATGCCTCGTAGACCCTTGTGAGCGTGCATAGCAACCCTACAGTTACATAAATCCGAGGGTTTTGAGAAATTCCAGGAATACAAGAATGAAGTGGAAAAACAAACCGGCAAAAGTATCAAGACACTTAGATCTGATCGAGGTGGTGAATACTTAAGTGCCGAGTTCCTGGATTACCTAAAAGGGAATGGAATTCTCTCTCAGCTTACTCCTCCATACACAGCTCAACACGGCGGTGTATCGGAAAGGCAGAACCAAATCTTATTGGATATGGTACGTCCCATGATGAGTAATGCTGAGTTACCGCGATCCTTCTGAGGTTATGCACTAGAATTAGCTGCATATCTTTTGAAAAAAGTTCCTACTAAGTAACTGCCTACCACACCATATCAGATATGGAATGGGAAGAAACCCTATCTTAAGTATATAAAAATATGGGGATGTCCAGCTTTTGTAAAAAGCAGCATGCGGAAAAGCTCGAGACACGCTCAGTACTGTGTAAGTTTGTGGGATACCCAAAGAACTCCACGGGGTATTTTTTTCTATTACGCGGAGGAACAAAAGGTCTTTATTTCTCGGCATGCCCACTTTTTGGAAACTCAATTTCTTTTAAAAGAAATAAGTGGGAGCGCAATATAACTGAAAGAAATTCCAGAACCACAAGCTATTACTGAAAGCATGGTGGAACCAGAAGTTTCGAAAGAACCGGACATCCCTGCGCCACTCCGCAGGAATAGTAGGCAGTCTCATCCGCCCGTGAGATACTACGGTTTTCTCATAGACGGAGATATAGAGAATTGCATCATCGACGATGATGAGCCAATTAGCTTCCAGCAAGCCATTCAGAGCAGAGACTCGGTAAATGGCTGGATGCAATGCGGACCGAAATGGAGTCCATGTACACTAACAAAGTATGGACTTTGGACATTGATCCAGAAGGGGTAAAACCCGTAGGCTGTAAATGGATCTTCAGAAAGAAGATTCGTGTAGATGGACAGGTTGAAACCTATAAGGCTAGACTTGCAAAAGGTTATCGTCAAAGACCTGATTTAGACTATGATGAAACTTTTTCTCCAGGGACTATACTCAAATCCATTCGGATCCTTCTTACCATTGCTGCCTTCCACGATTATGAAATTTGGCAAATAGACGTAAAGACCGCTTTTCTGAATGGAAATTTGGTATACTGTGTCTGTATGGATCAGCCGGAGGGTTTCATAGAGAGTGGTAGCAGCGAAAAAGTATGCAAGTTGCTTAAATCCATTTATGGATTAAAGCAAGCATCGCGGAGTTGGAACGTCTATTTTGACGAGACAGTCAGAAATTAGCCTTTATCAAAAATCCAGATGAACTATGCATCTATAGTAAAATTGTAGCGAGAACTGTGGTATTTCTCTTCTTGTACGTGGATGTCATTCTCCTGATAGGAAATGACATTCCTATACTACAATCAGTCAAAGGATTCTTGACACAGAGGTTCTCCATGAAGGACCTGGATGATGCCTCCTACATTCTGGGGATCCAGATCTATCATGATAGATCTAAACGGATGTTGGGACTTTCACAGTCAAGGTATATCGACACCATACTAAAAAGATTTAGTATGGAAGATTAAAAGCACAGTAATCTACCGGCTTGTCACAGAATCACCATCTCTAAAGGATGTCTTCCAAGACTGATTTGAAAAGGGATCGAATGAGTATTATACCCTACGCTTCTACGGTAGGCTCTATAATATATGCGATGCTGTGTACCAGATCAGATGTAGCTTACGCACTGAGCGTTGTAAGCAGGTATCAGTCAAACGCAGGGGAGAAGCACTTGATAGCAGTGAAGAACATTCTCAAGTACCTGAGAAGGACTAAGGAGACGTTCTTAGTGTACGGCAGTGAAGACCTCCAGATCGAGGCCTTCTCTAACTCCAGCTTCCAGAGTGACAAGGATGACTCCAGGTCCACGTCGGGTTATGTATTTACCCTCAATGGAGGGGCGGTATATTGGAAGAGCTCTAAGTAAGACACCGTTGCAGACTCGACGATGGAAGCAGAGTATATCGCTGTATATGATGCCATGAAAGAAGCAGTCTGGATCAGGAAGTTCGTGAAAGAGCTTTAGGTGGTTCCGTCCATTGTTGATCCAATACTGCTGTATTATGACAACAACAACGCTATAGCTTTAGCGAAGGAACCAATGTCCCATCATAAGTCCAGACACATCTTGAGGCGGTTCCACCTGATCAGGGAGATTGTTGATCGCCGGAAGATCGAGGTGTGGAGAGTATCGACAGAGAACAACATTGCAGATCCACTCACAAAGACCATCTCTCAGACACAGTTCAAGAGGCTTATCGAGACGATAAATCTGCGATATGCCAATACAATGCCTTAGTGCAAGTGGGAGATTGTTAGTGATATATGCCCTGGAGACCATTATTGTATTATACTGGATTGTATATTACATTTTGGAAGCTTGGAATATTCACAGTTATAATAACAATCTTACTCAAAATGGTAGTATGCTACTTGGTTTGATTCTACCTCAATATGTGCATATGTTTCTTTTAGAATATCACTTATACATATTAGTAGAGCCTTTATGATCTTTTCTTGACTACCAGCATTGTGATGGATGTCACACTAGTGGGGGCTGGGGTATTCTATACGCACATACTTATACAGGTCCTTAGTCATAGGATTATCGAGACGGGGCATCGATACTCCAGAATAGACTAGTGTATACACTTCTCATTCCAGCAGGGGAGATGGTCTGTCCCACAGCTATTAGTACATCGTACTGGAGATAGTATACAGGTGCTTATTGGGTTATGAGTTACATTGGACGGACTTGTTGGAGACTGCTGGTTGGTATTATACCTATCGTCAGGTAGCAGTTCCCAGGTGACATGAGTACATGTTAGTCCGTTGACTTGATATCACTATTCGTCTCAAGTGCGTTCCCACTGCACTTAGATTGCTACCCTACCACGGCTCAAAGGAGTCGTGCAAACAGGTAGTAGTTGTTGGAGATAGTGCCCTCAGAGTCAATTATTGGATCACAGGCATGTGATTGCAATGATTGAGGGATGACCTATCCCAGTAGAACAGTCTTACTCAAGATGATAGTATGCTATCTGGTTTATCTTTATCATCGTGTACTGCTTTAGGTGACCCTACGAGTCGCTATTACACGTTGATAAAGCCCCTAGGATTCTTGCTTGACGTCCAGCAGTATGATGGAGATCATATACGTGGGAGCTGGGGTCTATAAGCACATCCTTAAAAGGTCCCTAGTCGTAGGAGTTTCGAGACTGGGCATCGATACTCCATTAGTAGACTAGTGTATACAGTCGAGACTCCGACGAGGGGCGGTGGCCGGTCTCACAAGCCACTGGTGTCAGTTGGTTCACCTAAGATGTATACAGGTGCTCATTGGGTTATGAGTACACCGGACAGGACTCGCCGGGAACCTGCTAGTTGGGATTATACCAGACGTCAGATAGCAGTTCCCTGGTGACATGTGTACAGGTTAGTTCATCGACCTGAGATCGTCATTTGTCTCGTGTGAGTTCCCACTGTGCTTTGATTACTACCCTACCACGGCTCAAAGGAGTCGTGCAAACAGGTTTTAGTTGGGTACAGTCCCGAGCCACATGGAGGCAGTGAGCAGATCTGCAGGGGTTCGTCTCTCCCGGTATTGGGGGTGAGGTCGCGCTGTGTCTACGAGAGCCATTACACAAAGCCCTCGACCGAGGCAGGAGATTTACTGGTAGGTATTCCAGTAGTATCTCAGGGTATTCTGGGCTTCACTCCGACACGACTTGTACCGCTTTTGGGGGTCTGACTTTTACCAACCCTCTAGGTCCGCCATGCGATGCTCATAGACGAACGGACCAGACTGTACGGATATTGTCACTGACAGGCTCAGTAGGGTGTCAGGATGAGTTCGCTCATCGACGTCCCTTTTGGTCAATAGCTGGTAGCCCGTCACGTATGGCTAATACCTCTGACGTGCTAGTGGTTAAATCCACAACCATAGTATTGACGAGTCTTTAGAGTCCACCACACACAGTTACTCAGGTTTCGGGCGAAACGATGTAGAGGCCGTATGGATATATGGCAGGGTTCGATCAGATACGTGCGGTATTTCACAGATCGTGATCGGACGGATTTTACTAGCCGGCTTTGGCTTTAGCCGGATCCTAGTATTAGACAGTGTAGATTTTGTCTCTTTGCATTTGTATTCAGTGGGAATACAAATGTGGGCATGTATATGCAGTCGAGGGGTATTCCTGTAATTTATTACGGGATCAGTTTTTGGAGGTTGCCAGTTTGCATTCCGTTCCGGCCAGTTTTCCTTTGTTCCTTCACGGCCGAATTTTTCCGATGGAGGGGGTTATTTGCAAGTGTGCAAATAACATTTTGTGGAGGGGTTTCTTTCTTTTGTGGCTTCATCATGAGATGCTTTTTCCATCTCATCCATTTCTTTTATTATGATAAGATGAGATTAGAATGTGATTTGAGAGTTTGATGTGAGGCTTGGGGGTGTGGTCACCATTCTTCTTTTACTACCATCACCTCCCTTCTTGTGTTGTTGATTCCTCCACCATATTTCCAAAGAAGGGGGGCCGGCCACATTGGGATGAGAGTGAGAGGTTGGTTCATTTTTGATGAGAGAAGATTTGTTCATATCATTTTTGCATGCTTCACAAATTCATCCACCTCACTCCAAAGTCTATTGCTCATACCTCCATCAAAGGCAACCAAACCCCAAAAGAGACAAGGTTTTCTACACTACAACCTACAGTACCCTTGGACGCGTCGGCTAGCCAATTTCGCGCCCGAGTTGCCTCGGTCCAGAGGTGGGAGCCCGTAAAAGAATCCGGCTACGTGGTGCCCTTTCCGACGAGAAGACGACGAATGGTGATTCCGCGGGAGATCGGGACGACGATGAGAAGACCGAAGGACACGGATCGCTCGGAATATCTCTCACCCCATCTCTAGTTAGCTAGTATAGGTTAATGGTTATGATCCGGGTATATTTTCCGCGGTAGCGCCGGTTTAAAGTTAAGAAAAATTTTGATTCCGCATTTTGGCCTCGGATAGACGGCCGGGGCGCTGCCGTGGCACAACATGGTATCGGAGCCACGCCATTAACCTTGCATAGCTTGTTCTGGTGTGTTTACATCTTCGATCGAACGGATTTTCCGAAAACCCATTTTCATTTGCACAGTTTTCTGTCGAAATTTTTTTTGCTTCAAAATTTTTTCAGTACATTGCAGTGACATGTGCAGGCAATTCTAAGCATTCTGTGAAAATTTGGTTGCGTGATCTCACTATTCCACAGCGGAACCGCGGCTAAACCCACGTATTTGCCACGGTTCCGCGGCCATTTTTACTATTCATTGGACCAAATTTTTGCAGTGAGCTCCTGGGTTGAAAATGGGGTTTTTGGAATATTCTTTTTGGGCCTAGACTCTCTTTAAGTGCTACAGTAATGCTTGGGGCCCACTTCGATAAATTTGATCGATCGAAAAGTTTAAACACATTAGTTCACAGTATTTACATTATATCTGCGACCGTGAATGTCACTTGATCGGTAAATCCTGTCTAACTGCTATAACCCGGTTAGACGGATTTGCGAACATGACATTCACGTTGATGTTCTGTGATTGTGCTGTGTTGTTGCGGATCGGTCGTGGGGGATAACCTGGTTGCAGTATTAGTACGGTTTTGTTGTATTTTGTACATTTGATATTGCGGGGCGAGCGTCCGACATGTGGACTGCCGTCACTGCCTGTTTGTATTATTCTTTTGGGGCACGACCAGGTTGCGGTCGATGTACCCGTTGTATGTATATTTTACTTTCTGTACTAGGATTACCCCGCGGAGGGGTGCACGGATAGCCGGGTTCTAGAGGGCAACGGGCCCGCATCTCATGGAGTTGAGACGGAGGGGGTTTACTCTAGAATTGGCGGGCTGTTCGCCGCACTCGTAGGGGGTACAGGTTGACCCAGGAGGGGTGCCCAAGTTACCGGATTCCGTGAAGTGCTGGGTGGTCCATTCACGTTGCTGAAGGGGGCTGCCTCGCTTCAGGTTTTGGCGGGTGACTTGCCGCGTCCGTAGGGGTCTAGGATTTTCATTGCACAGGCTATCCACACGACCAGGGGAACGTCGGGTTTCAGTAGCGGCTCTGTGAAACCCGGGGTTTCCAGATATCTATATTGTTCTGTGATGCTGTTCGTTTCTTTGATATTGCATTTTATCACGCCTTGAGCGAAAATTATATATTATATATATACTAGTAGATGTTGTATATGTTTTGCATCCGCGCTAGTCCAGTCCCCGCTCTGTCGTTAGTTAAGTAACCTAACGGGTGATGACGGGACCCAGTGGCGAATGCGGATGACATATACATACATCATTATTTTCGTAATTTATTGGTGTGATCAATTGATGGGACTGCGTTGATTCGGATCAATGCAAGTTAAACAAACCTATTCTGATGTTGTTGGAACAATTTTTTCAAAAAGATGTTATTGCAAGGGCGTTCTCTTTTGTTTTGCACCGTGGTATTCGGTTATGAATATCCAGCACCTCAGTCGACGAGGCAAGGGCCGAGATCCCTTCACCGGGAGTAACCCCTTGGACAGAAGTTTGCGTCAGGGCATTAATTTCACTATAGCCGATTGCCTTTTGCTTTGCATCGTGGTATTCAGTTGGAATATCCTGCACCTCATTCTACGGGGAAAGAGTCGAGATCCCTTCACCGGGAGTGACCTCTTTAGCAAAGGTATTCGTCACTATATTTTTTATAAAAAACTATGCAGTTCCTTCAACGATATCAAGTTCATTACGTTAAAGGTTTTTCGCCAAAAACCAGCCGTAGCCCTCCGTCATTTCCTACGGGTATTATTTAGTATTCGTGCTGCGTTTGTTGACCTAGTCAAGACGTAGTGTTCGGTAGCTAAGTGGCACTTGTTTGTTGCATAAGTGGGATTGGTTAGGACAGTCGTGCGGCCTTGTTGACCTAGTCAAGGGCACGTACGGGTGGGTTTAATGCAATCCAGAATAATGGCGGGTTGAACTTGACTAGCGGTTTATGGTTTGTTGACCTAGTCAAGGTCATAAGCCGCTTAGGGTAAGAATCACATTGGGAGTTTCTAAAGAAACTGAAACTTGCCAGGCATGCGCATACCTTCTGGAGTGTGGTGACTTGAGTGGATTCCGTCAAGTTATCATGCGATGATAGTTGGATCCCGATTCCCACTGATGAGTTGGTTTACTCCTCGGGTGATCCCGACTAATTCTTCTTTCAGGTTTGGAGAAGAATTTGAGCTTACAGTGGGAGGTTTCCAGATTAGATAAAGTGATAACCATTCTGATCTAGGTTAGAGTGCACGCTGAGTGTTTCTTTTCTCTCTCTCTTTGGCAGCGACCATTGACCCGACCCTAGACTATGACTCAGTGACCAAGGTTAACCGAACCTTCTTAAACACTGGCTTTTGGATTGTCAGAGTTGCAAACCTCATTGCCACTCCTACTTTTACCATTTTCTCCAGGACACCCCGTATTACTACGAACGTCCACTACCATTGGACAAAACCATCATATGGTTATATACGAACTCGAAGGAATTCGAGGATGGTTTCCGGTTCTGGAGAAAACGAATAGGACTATTCAGTTGTCTTTTCCTTTTACCTTCTCTCAGGTTGCGAGTACTCCTTGGTTTAGGAGATAGTACACCTATTGAGCAAATTGGATAGTCTTCTTCCAATCCTTAGGCTGTTGCCGAACGGTGGGGAATGAAGAAAGCCAATTAGCCTAAACGGTATACAAAAGGTATTAAGTTAAGACAAAGCAAGGGATTAGTAAAAGGGCAAAGTAAATTGCGACTGCTATTCACGACCAAACCAAGTATTTCTTCTCCAATCCTAAATCACCTTTGTATTTCTCCAGGACACTCCGTATCAATACGAAGATCCCAAGTTTATTGGATAATCCATCGTATGGTTATATACGAACTCGAAAGGAACTTGTTCCAGTTCGGGGATGGATCTTGGTTCAGGAGAAATAGGAATAAGGTTCATTCGGTTGTCTTTTATCTTCACCTTATCTCGCATTGCGAGTGCTCCTAGGATTAGGACAGTACACCCTTTATGCTTATTGGATAGTCTTCTTCCAAACCATAGGCTGGTGCCGAACGGTAGGGAATGAAGAAAACCATTTGGCCTAAAGGGGAGTACAGAAGGTAATGACTAAAGACATATAAATGGATTTGGAGAAGTGGCAAAGAATTACACGGTTACAGTTGTGAATATGGATAATGGAAGAGGCATTACTGGGAATACCGGGATACCCCATCGAAACATTTTAATTTTTCAGTTTCACTGTGTACTGTTAAAAGAAAACTGATTTCCCAATTAGACACTTACTCCAGGGTATGTATTTACCAGGTATGATTCTCACATCTGTATGGTTTTACAGATGATGAGTGGGAGTAAGTTATTAGGAATTAGGTGATCATCCTCATTATATCGGAATTCGTTGTAATTGGTGATATTTGAGAAAGTCACCTGGGTTGTTTGCCGGACGGCAAATATTTGGTTTTAAATATCCGTTGTTATGCACCAATTTCAAATTGATATATCTGTACGTCTATTTTTATAGAGTGAGATATACTTTTTTTTTGAAATTATGTCTATGACATTTACCTATATCAGCGGATGGTTAGGTAAGGAGTATTGAACAGCGGTGTAATTCTTCTTAACCATAAGTACAGTTTTCAACCTACGACACACAGTGAATGAGTCATTTGACTCAAGGGACTTATACAGAGTATTGTATGTTGTCCAGTGTCCATTAGGACAGTAGGGTTGGTTCTCGTACTATATTCTGTTTACTTTTGACTTCTCTAGTTCTTAGACATGTGTTTCGTAGAAATGCAAGGTCAAAGTTTTGAGAAGTTATAGGTATAAGAGTAAAATAGAGAACCAGGTATTGCAAGTATCGGGATTCTTCAAGGTGATCGAAGATGTAGATTGTCACGACCTAAATTTGGCCCGTAACCGGCATTTAAACTACGTAACGTCTAAAGGCGTACGCAACTTAAGTAAGCCGAAACCCAGAAATCTAAACCACCCAAAACTGAATCAACGGAGAAAAACATAGTTTTAAACATTCGGAAATTTTCAAGTAAAAATCTTTAAGTTTAGTTTTCGTTCTTAAAAATTTCGGCAGCACCTCCTTTGTAAAAACTAACCCCGAAAACGGGTACAACATAGATAATAATAAAAGCATCCCAAACGGGATCAAATCACGCCCAACGGCGGAGACAACCACCACAACATATATACGACGCCGAAGCGAAGAAATATAAAAGGAAACTGCATAAAGAAGTAAAACTTTTCAACAAAACCGGCTCCCACGAGCACGACACCCAAAGTCACCACAAAATATAACACTGAATCCTCACAAGTCGTCTCTAAGTCATATACAACATAGTGGTAGATGGAGAATACTAGATCCAACAAAAAAAATATACAAAGTACAAACAGATAACCGCAACCCACCTAAAAGCAAGGCTTCACAGCCAACCGTAGCGGTATCCACAAAAGTAGAGATGAAAAGATGCCCTGCCGCGACTACTCAGAGGGTAAGTCCTGCACAACACTGTGGCACAACGGGGGTGAGTTGCCAACTCGTGAACAGTAAATAACATCATACAGTAATCGCAAGTATGAACGAACAGCGATCTATCTATCACAAGTAATCCGATAGCATAAGTATGATAAGTGAATATGCAACAATCATGTAAAAGTACATCATCAGGGTACTACAACTACATGAAACAATGCATATCAATATAATCCTGAGTGTGGGATGATATAATATAAAATCTCATGCAAAAATCATCAGCATGGAAAAGCACCAGTGTCCCTCACTAACACATCAAATCCCAAATCCTCAGGCACCGCATCCTCAGATCGGCCCTTACATCCTGTATGTCTCACGAAAACCTAAGTGTCAAACACCGACACTCGAAACATCATGAAACCCGTGTCTAGCATCGGCACGTAAATCCTCATAACTCAGGCGCTGTCACCATGACTAGCCCTGACGATATGTCATACCTCACTCCGGTCGGTATCTCCATGATAACCGTCTAGTCCAAATACAATCACCGGTAGGTAGTGGTCCCACCGTCAGGTTTATCGTCTACACCACGAAATCACCACTCACCCCGGGGTACCATACCGGGTCCACCATGTACCCGCAGACGGTGCATCCCGCTCCTCGAATCGGGTATCACAAGCCAAATCTCAGAACCGAGAAATCACATGGTGGACGCATCAAATATCATATCAAGAGAAACCGGGTTTTCAAACAATACATAATTATCTTGAAAATATCCCCCACGGTTCTCAAATCCATAAATCATATGAAATCCATATCTCAATGCGTAAAATCCATATAAAACTGATATATGCAACATAAAACATCAATATGAGCATATAAAGGGAAAACCGCTCTTTAAATTGTATCCAGCTTTAAAACACATCATGCGGTTCCTAATTCCTTCGAAAATAAATGCAGTATCATATGAAGTGTACATGTAAGTGTAGTAAGGTTTAAGTATCTACATGTAATCAAGTACGAGGGTGTACATGTCAATATGTATGCATGATGTATAAGTAATTATAGCAAGATATAAGTGAAGTGGAATAAGGTTCACTACCTTAACTATTCCTGCCCAATGCAATATCACGTATGTATGTGTCCACAGTATTTCATATGCACAATAGAATAAGAGTTACTACTCTAATCATTCCTATCCACTATCATATCACATATGTAGGTGTTTGTGCGTGTCATGGCAATTACAGACGGTGTGGGTGTAGCATACAATTTAGTGCTCGTGCAACATGAACCGTCAGTAATGTGTTATATCTAAAGGTACGAGTCAAGTACAACAGATAATACTATGCAATGACATTCATATGAAAGTAACTAATATGCAAATACATGCAGCTATCATATCATATTCGCCCCGACGCATAACGCCATACGGGCGATTTCCCCGTAGATGTTAAATCTACTCACCGATGGTCTTGAGCTAAGAAAATCCGACCACCTGCTTCCCCTTGTCCGCAGCACCTGAAATCCCTGCTTGCGAACCTAAAATTTCATAAATACAACACATAAGCTAAATATCCTAAAATGACGAAAAGACAACGAAACGCGACGAAAACGCCCGGAAAATTACACTGCGCGCTTAGCGCATCTATCGCGCACGATACCGGCCAAAACCCTAATTAGGGTCGCTAAACTACAAAACACCAAGTCTGGACCCCGATCGTCCCGATCGCGCAACACAACACAAAAATTACGAGGAATACACTGGATATAACCTCGCAACTACCAAACGAACCCTACGTCGGAAAAACCCCGAAATCTAGTAAGCAACCTATCGCAATATATCGCACTAGATTCAAGATAACACAAATCTAAAAATTACAAATACCTTAAAATAGCTTAACTAAGCTATCTAAACCAATCCTATATTTTTAACACTTGCTAATTATGTTTTAGCAAAAATCTAGTAAGCAATTTTGCTTAATTAAACAAAATGCTTATTAACAAATTTTAACACTTTCTACTAGATTAATTTTTCCCAAAACACAATTTAACACTTGAATTAAACACTAATCACTTAATCAAAATTTAACCCTAACATGAATTTATTAAACCAAATATAATGAATTAATCATGAATTAAAAGCTAAACTAAGCACTTAAATAGCTAACTAAATTAGCTAGTTAAAGATTAAAGCAATTAATTATAGATTAAGGTAAGAAATTATACCTCCTCAAGAACACCAAAAGGAATTTAGATCCATCATTTTATCCTCCAAAATCAAGCTTTGATGAAGATCCATGAAGGGTTAGTGAAGGAAAAATGGTTTAATATTTATATAGGAATTGTTTTGGATTTATTTTTGGAATTCCTTTTGTGTTTTGATAGAAAATGAGTGAGAAATGAGTTTGGAAATGTTTAGGACAGAAATGGGGGGCTGAGGGTCGGCCAAGGTGAGTGGGGGGTATTTTTGTGAATTTTGGGTGAAGAAATTGCTAGGAAAGAGTGTAAATAATATTAAAAAATGCTATTTTGCCACCTTTCACTCTTTTCTTTTCTTTTTAAATCCAAACCATTAGTCACCAAAAAAGATTTAGATATTTAAAAAGAACCTTCTAAAATAATTCTAGTGAAAAAATTAATTTATTCACAAAATAAAAATTTTCCCGATTTACGTGCACAAAATACCGCTTAAAATAATATTTTTTTCGGGAAAAAATCTATCTGAACCGAAACCTCCCAAATACTCCCAAAGTTCGCGCACAAGCTTTATTTTGGCCAAATTAGCTGTCGGTAAACTTATACGGTCGTTTGATCGAAATCGGGTTAAAACGGGAAAAACCGACAATTTTGCCCTAAAACGGGAAAATTCGCAAAACGATTTCTAAAACGTTACAATCTCCCCTCCTTATAGAAATTCGGTCCCCGAATTAAAATTTCATACTAAGCGTACCTTCAAAAAGATGAGGGAATTTCTTCCGCATCTCGCTCTCGGCCTCCCAAGTGATCTCCTCACTAGTCGGGCTACGCCAAAGAACCTTCACAGATGGCAAGACCTTTGACCGAAGTTTCTTCACCTGCCGATCCAAAATAACTACCGGCTGCTCGGTGAACGAAAGATCGCGCTCAAGCTGAATGGTCTCGTGTTGAATCGTGTGAGAAGGATCATGAAGGTATCTACGAAGCATCGACACATGAAAAACAGGGTGAACATCCGGAAAACTGGGCGGGAGCGCCAAACGATAAGCAACAGAACCCACTCGCTCAAGGATCTCGAAAGGACCTACAAATCTGGGACTGAGCTTCCCTCTCTTCCCAAATCTCATAACGCCCTTCATCGGAGAAATCCTCAGGAATACATGATCCCCCACTGCGAACTCAAGTCTGCGACGACGACGGTCGGCATAAGACTTCTGCCCGCACTGGGCTGCTCTCATCCTATCCTGAATCAGCTGGATCTTCTCCGTGGTCTCCTGAACTAGCTGGGGGTCCCAAAACCAAACTCTCACTAAGATCGGTCCAACAGACTGGCGATCGATACTTCCTACCATATAAAGCCTCAAAAGGTGCCATCTAAATAGTCTCCTGAAAGCTGTTGTTGTAGGAGAACTCAATCAACGGCAAGTGACGATCCCAACTGCCACCAAAATCAAGCACACATGCACGGAGCATATCTTCCAGAGTCTGTATAGTCCGCTCCGACTGGCCATCGGTCTGTGGATGAAAAGCGGTACTAAAACTCAGCCGGGTACCCAAAGCTTCCTGAAGCTTCTGTAAGTCCATGCTACCTCTCCCGGTACTTTCGGGAATGCGGAATTTGGTAAAAAAAATAATTTTTATGGAGGTGGTAACGTGGACCTATAACCCGGATCTTGGTTAAACATCTATCTAACAACCTAACTTGAGTTTCTAGCTACTCGGTTAGGGGGTTATACCTTGCTTGTCTTGAACTCCTTCGTCTTCAAGCTCCGATGGTGGTCCGATTGGCTTCTTCTCGTCGTCTCCGTACGCCGAAGATAGATCCACCTGAAAGCTCCAACCTTTAGCTCCTTCTTCGTTCTTTGAAGAAACTAGTTCACTTGGTTTGCTAAACCTAGTGAACTAGAATGAGTAGAGAAGAATTAGAATGGGATTTTATCTATGGTTCTTGATTCTCAACTCATGAGAGATATGAACCATAGAGTCAAGAGAGGGAGCAAGAGGATGAGGGTGAGAGCAAAAGCAAGAGAGCTCAAGAACAAGAGAGAGAAATGAGCAAGAAAGAATGAGGCTCTCTTTTGTCTTTCACCCTCTCATAATCCAAAGTAATGATAACTCATCATATCAAAAAAGTCTTATGTGATGGTTGAAGCAACCATAACCATATCATATCATGCACTCATTTTACACAAATGAGCAAGCAAGCAAAAGACTTTGCCATGAAATGATGGCTATGGTTATCATGATGGTCAACTAGTCAAGCCTAGTCAACCGGTCAACAAAGTCAACAAGTCAACAAAAGTCAACAAGTCAACAAAAGTCAACAACCATGTCACCATAATACTTAATTAATATAATAGTTAATCACATATCATATTCTCATTAGGGTTGATCAAAAGGTCAATAGTCAACGGTCAACTGTCAACAACCCTAATGAGAATCCACTGCCTCTGTCTCCCTGTCAACTGTGCATACACACCCGCATCCGCGTTCCGAGGAACACGAATGCAAACTGGATAAATCTAATCCCATAAGGTACACTAGGATCTGGCTTAAACCAAAGCCCGCTAGTGTAAACTGTCCGGACACTGTACGTGCACAAGTGCACGGATGTGACCGAACCCTGTCGCAAAACCATGCGACCTGTCGCAATACCATGCGACCTCTACTCTTTTGCCTAAAGGCGAAAAGCTTTCTGTGTGGGACTCTAAAGACTCGACACTACGCTGGCAGTGGGTTTAACCACAGACCGCAAGCGGCACTAGCTGTGCGTAACGGTCCCCAGGTAATGCCGACAAGAAGACCGACGAGGCGAAACCCATCTGAACTCCTACTGAGCCTGAGTGTGACATTCTCCGTACAGTCCGGTCTGTTCGTCTGATACATCGCATGGCGGGCCTAGGGGGCGATAAACGTCAGTCCCCCAATGGCGGTACAAGTCGTGCCGGAGCGAAGCCCAAAACACCCTGAGATAACACTGGAAGCCTACCAGTATATCTCGTTTGCCCTGGCCAGGGACTACTCGTGTAATGGCTCTCCTAGACACAGCGCGATGTCAACCCCCAATACCGGGAGAGACGAATCCTGTCTAACCGTCACTGCCTCCAAGTGCTCCGGGACTGCACCCAACCACTACCTGTTTGCACGACTCCTTTGAGCCGTGGTAGGGTAGTGATCAAAGTATAGTGGGAACACACTCGAGGCGAAGTGACAGTGTCAAGTCAGCGGACTAAGCTGTACTCATGTTACCTGGGAACTGATAACTGACGATAGGCATAATTCCAACTAGTCAGTTCCCGACGAGTCATGTCCAGTGTACCCGTAACCTAACGAGCACCCGCATACTATCTCAAGCACGACGTACTGACGGCTGTGGGACAGACCGTCTCCCATACTGGGATGAGAAGCGCATGCGCTGGTCTACTCCGGAGTATCGATGCCCTGTCTCGATAGTCCTGCGACCAGGGACCTGCATAAGGATGTGCTTATAGATTACCCAGCCCCACTAGTGTGACGGCCATCACATCGCTGGTAATCAAGCAAAGATCCTATGGGCTCCACTAATGTGTATAGGCGATATACATAAATAAACACATGTACACATTGAAGTAGAAACAAACCAAGTAGCATACTACTATATTGAGCAAGATTGTATATACAAGGTGAATATCCCAAGCTTCCATTAAGTAATATACAAATTAACTAGTATGATACAGTAATGGCCTCTAGGGCATATACACTAACAATCTCCCACTTGCACTAAGACCATGTACTGGCGTATCGAAGACCTATCATCTCGATCAGCCGCTCGAACTGAGTCTGGGGCAGGGCCTTGGTGAATGGATCTGCAGTGTTATCTTCTGAAGCGACTCTCCGAACCTCGATCTCCTGGCGATCCACGATCTCCCTGATCAGGTGATACCGCCTCAAGATGTGCCTGGATCTCTGATGGGACCTGGGTTCCTTCGCTAATGCTATAGCCCCGTTGTTGTCGCAATACAGAGGTATTGGATCAACAATGGACGGAACCACCTGAAGTTCTTTCAAGAACTTCCTCATCCAGACAGCTTCTTTTGCGGCATCAGATGCAGCGATGTATTCCGCTTCCATCGTCGAGTCTGCAACGGTTTCTTGTTTGGAACTCTTCCAACACACCGCCCCTCCATTGAGGGTAAAGACAAAACCCGACATGGACTTGGAATCATCCTTGTCACTCTGGAAGCTGGAGTCAGCAAAGGCCTCGATCTGGAGGTCTTTTCCGCCATACACCAAGAACATCTCCTTAGTCCTTCTCAGATACTTGAGAATGTTCTTTACCGCTATCCAGTGTTTCTCCCCAGGGTTTGACTGATACCGACTTACCACACTCAGTGCATAAGCTACATCTGGTCTGGTACACAACATCGCATACATTATAGAGCCTACCGCAGAAGTGTAGGGTATAATAGACATGCGATCCCTCTCCAAATCAGTCTTGGGAGACATCTCTTTAGAGAGGGTGATCCCGTGACAAGCCGGTAGGTTACCGTGCTTGGAATCTTCCATACTGAATCTCTTCAGTATGGTGTCGATGTACCTGGACTGTGAAAGTCCTAATATCCTCTTGGATCTGTCACGGTAGATCCGGATACCCAGAATGTACGAGGCATCACCCAGGTCTTTCATGGAGAACCTGTGTGACAAGAACCCCTTGACAGATTGTAGCATAGGAATGTCATTTCCTATTAAGAGAATGTCATCCACGTATAAAACGAGGAATACTACAGTTCTCGCTACAAATCTACTATAGATGCATGGTTCATCTGGATTTTTGATAAAGCCAAATTCTTTGACCGTCTCATCAAAGCAGATGTTCCAACTCCGCGATGCCTGCTTTAGTCCATAGATGGACTTAAGCAACTTGCACACCTTTCCGCTGCTCCCACTCTGAATGAAACCCTCTGGCTGGTCCATATAGACACACTCCTCTAAATTTCCATTTAGAAAAGCTGTCTTTACGTCCATTTGCCAAATCTCATAATCGTGGAAGGCAGCAATGGCAAGAAGGATTCGAATGGATTTCAGCATGGCTACTGGAGAGAAGGTTTCGTCATAGTCCAAGCCAGGTCTTTGACGAAAACCCTTTGCTACCAGCCTAGCTTTATAGGTCTCAACCTGTCCATCTACACCAATCTTCCTTTTGAAGATCCACTTGCATCCTACGGGTTTTACCCCGTCTGGAGCAATGTCCAACGTCCATACCTTGTTGGTGTACATGGACTCCATTTCGGTCCGCATTGCATCCAGCCATTTCACTGAGTCAACGCTCTGAACGGCCTGCTGGAAGCTAGTAGGCTCATCATAATCTATGATGCAATCCTCTCTATCCCCGTTTATGAGAAAACCGTAGTATCTCTCGGGCGGATGAGACTGCCTACTACTTCTGCGGAGCGGCGTAGGAATGTCCTGTTCTTCCGAACCTTCTGGTTCCACTAAACTTTCAGTAATAGTCCGTGGTTCTGGAATTTCTTCCAGTTCTACTGCGCTCCCACTTATTTCCTTTTCCAAGAACTGGTGTTCTAGAAAGTGGGCATGACGAGAAACAAGAACTTTTTGTTCCTCTTCACAGTAGAAGAAATATCCCTTGGAATTCTTTGGATATCCCACAAACTTGCACAGTACTGAGCGTGCCTCGAGCTTGTCCGCATGCTGCTTTTTGACAAAAGCTGGACTTTCCCATGTCTTAATGTGATTAAGATGGGGCCTCTTCCCACACCACATCTCAAATGGCGTGGTAGGCACAGTCTTAGTGGGAACTCGGTTCAAAAGGTATGCGGCTGATTCTAGCGCATATCCCCAGAATGATCGCGGTAACTCAGCGTTACTCATCATGGACCGCACCATATCCAATAGGGTGCGGTTCCGTCTCTCCGATACACCGTTATGTTGCGGGGTGTATGGAGGAGTAAGCTGAGAGAGAATTCCGTTCTCTTTTAAATAGTCCAGGAACTCGGCACTTAAGTATTCTCCACCTCGATCCGATCATAGAATCTTAATACTTTTGCCGGTCTGTTTCTCTACTTCATTCTTATACTCTTGGAATTTTCCAAAGGCTTCGGACTTATGTTTCATTAAGAAGACATAACCGTACCTTGAGAAGTCATCCGTAAAAGTAATGAAGTAAGAATGGCCGCTTCGCGCATGTATAGACATTGGACCGCACACGTCACTGTGTACGAGTCCCAAGAGCTCGCTCGCTCTTACTCCATGTCCAGTAAACGGAGTCTTTGTCATCTTTCCTTTGAGACAAGATTGACAAGTGGCATACGACTGATATTCGAACGCATTCAAATACCCTTCTGTATGTAACTTCGTCAACCTTCTCTCATTGATGTGACCCAGTCTACAATGCCACAAGAAAGTCTGATTTATTTCCGGAGACTTTCTTTTGTGTGTATTCTGGACATTGAAAATCTGTGGTTGGTTCAATACGTATATACCATTACTCAATGTACCTGACCCAATCAAAACATGATTAAGGTGAATGTTTACAACATTACTTACAAACGCAAATTCATAACCTTCTTTAGAAACTAAAGATACATAAATGATATTACAAGTTGCGTTGGGTACAAAAAAGCAATTACGCAAAACCAAAACATGTCCATCTGACATTCCCAGGTGATAGTCCCCCACGGCTTTAGCATCCATGCTAGCTCCGTTCGCAACTCTGAGGGTCATGTCACCTGCTTTCAAAACACTACGGTTTCTCAATGCCTGCAAAGAATTACAGATATGAGATCCTGATCCGATATCCAATACCTAGGAAGTAGAGTTTATTGAAAGACAGTTTTCAATAACATACACACCTGAAGCTGAAGCCGCAACCTGCTTCAATTCCTGTGTTCTGGCCTTCCAGGCCCTGCAATCATTCTTCCAGTGTCCTTTCTTATGACAATAGAAGCATTCTTCCTTATCCACAAGCTTTCCCGCCAACTTTGTTGCCTTTGCTTTTCCCTTCGTATCCACTTTACTAACACCGCCCCTTGGTTTGGCGGGGGCTTTCTTCTTCTTTCCCTTGGCTTTCGCCTTGGACCTAGAAGAAGATGATCCTCCTACAAACAAAGTGGATGTTTCCCTACCTTTCTGTAGGGTGCCCTCTGCGCTCCTCAGCATGTTGAGGAGCTCTGAAAGTTCAACCTCTTTTTCTTGTAAGTTGAAGTTCAGTATGAACTGGGCGTAAGTGGAAGGAAGGGACTGGAGAACTATATCCGTATAGAGTTCACCCTCCAATGTGGTCCCTAGGTCCGCGAGCTCCTCAATGTAGCCGATCATCTTTAGCACGTGCTCGGCTACTGATGATCCGACGGCCATCTTTGCCGAAAATAACTTTTTCGACGCTTCGTATCTTGCGATACGAGATTGCTCTCCATACAGTTCTTTTGTATGGAGAAATATGGATTCAAGGTCCATATTCTCGTGCCTCCTCTGATGTTCGTTGTCCATCGAGGCAAGTACGAGGCACTTGGCCTTCGCGCTATCAATCTCCCAAGTCTTGCGGATTTCCTTATCCGCGACGCTGGAAGTGGGACCAGGGGCAGGGGGAGCTTTGGTGGTAAGAAGATACCCCAGCTTGTCGTAAGTGATTGCCATCTTGACATTCCTGAGCCAATCTTTGTAGTTTGGCCCTGTCAGTATGTTTTTATCTAGAAGTAACTTAAGTCCAGTCATGTTGATGGGTCGCTGCAATTAGGAGAGAGAAGAAGAAACACTCAGCATGATGCTCTTGCAAGTTTAGACTGGTTTTTAGTTTGTCTAAACAGGATGGCTCCCACTGTTTCTCGAATCCCTCCTTAAAACCAAAAAGGAAGAATTAGTCGGGATCAATCCCACCGCACAATACTTGCTTAACCGTTCAGCCAGGCCGGTGTCGGTACTTTGAGGGAGGTTTTCCAACGCTTTCGCGAAGTTCCTTAATTAAAGAACCTCTTTTCCCTGGGGGCGTAGCCCCGCTAACACCTTTCTAGGCACCTACTAGGTTTATAGCATTGATCGATTAGTGAGAAATTTCCCGAGGAGTAGCATATACTCACAGTAGGATCGGGATCCAAATATCATCGCGTGACAAAACTGAAGGAATCCTACCAGAATCATCACACTCCAAATGGTATGCAAATCTAGCAAGTTTCAGTACTTATGAAACTCCCGATGTGGATTTTGCCCCATGCTCTTATGACCTTGACTTTGGCCAAAATATCATAAGTCACATGTCAAGTTCTGCCCGTCATTATCCAGGTTAATTTGGATCCACCCGTACCCACCCTTGACTTTGGCCAAAATGGCAGTACGACTGTCCCAAACCAACGCATCTATCTATGCTACACATGAATACCCAACAGCTACCAATCACTATGCCTTGACTTTGGCCAACATACATAGCTTGAATACTATTGACCATTTATGCGAAACGACGGAGGGCTACGAATGGTTTTGGCAAAACCGTGAACGTAGTGAACTTGATTTGGTCGATGGAACGAGATAGCTTTTAAATGGAGTGGCTCAAACTCCGTATTTTAAAAGTTTGTTTTGAAAAGAACCGAGTGGTTTTTCGAAAGTGTTCCAACGACTTTAACTTGGTTTATTATCTTGCATTAGTTCTTTTAATGCGTGATATTCTTGCATTAGTTCTTTTAATGCGTCCCATAATTTATTCCTACCATTGCAGAAAACAACCAAAATATGACGTACGCGTATGCCATTCGCATTCGCCACCGGGCCCCGTCATTACCCGTTAGGTTACTTAACTAACGACAGAGCGGGGGCTGGGCTAGCGCGTCTGTAAAACATAAGCAACGCCTAAATAATATCATATATAGATATACTGCAATGATAAACATTTTAGATCACAGATGAATACATTGGATATACTAGGAATCTGTAATTCGTACGAGCCTGTAATGAAAGACAGATTACACGGTCGCGGTGAATAGCCAATACCCCACCCAAGACCCCTACGGGTGCGGCAAACTACCCGCCAAGTACCCGAAGCGTAGCAACCTCCCTCATCTCCATGAGTAGGCCACTAGACACTTCGGCATACCCGGTAGTTTGTGCACCCCCTCCATGGGTCTATCCTAGGAGCAAAAACAGTAAAAAGAAATTATACAATGACGGCTACAACCCCGACCCGGTTGTGCGGCCATACAAATAATTATTACATCAATTTACAAATTTACATGAATTGAAAGAAAAGAAAACTCTCGTCTCACAACCCCCGGCTATTCACCCGCGACAATCCAACATATTCATATCCACATTCCAGCAACATTACAGATCACAGATTTGTATAACCCCCACTAATCGACATATAGCGATTAGTAGACGTTCAATACAAATATCACATTACAGAAAACCCGTTAGCTTAAGTCTTTTAGAAGTTCGATCAAAAATACGGATTTTCGGGACCCCAAAAATAAAATTTTCGTTCTGGAAAATCTGGGCAGAAAATATATATTCCAAAAATCCCAAAATACCCCCATAAAAACACTGCACCAAATATTGACCTCGGCCGAGTCAACTCGGCCGCGGATCCGCGGCGGGAGCGTGCTCCCGCCGCGTTTCCGTGGCGCTTTGACTCGAACGTTGGACAATTTTTGGTGGGTGTTCACAGAAAAGCCTGAGCCGATTTTTGGTGTTAAAATAATCAACTTTTGAACAGTAAAAAAATCGACAGAAACTGCAAGTTTTTGGGGTTTGTTTTCGGGACTTTTTCTTTGATCGATCTTCTAGTTACTTGCTAACATGTTAGATAGAGTTTAACTAGGCTCTGATACCACTGTAAGTCCATGCTACCTCTCCCGGTACTTTCGGGAATGCGGAATTTTGTAAAAAAAAACAATTTTTACGGAGGTGGTAACGTGGACCTATAACCCGGATCTTGGTTAAACATCTATCTAACAACCTAACTTGAGTTTCTAGCTACTCGGTTAGGGGGTTATACCTTGCTTGTCTTGAACTCCTTCGTCTTCAAGCTCCGATGGTGGTCCGATTGGCTTCTTCTCGTCGTCTCCGTACGCCGAAGATAGATCCACCTGAAAGCTCCAACCTTTAGCTCCTTCTTCGTTCTTTGAAGAAACTAGTTCACTTGGTTTGCTAAACCTAGTGAACTAGAATGAGTAGAGAAGAATTAGAATGGGATTTTATCTATGGTTCTTGATTCCCAACTCATGAGAGATATGAACCATAGAGTCAAGAGAGGGAGCAAGAGGATGAGGGTGAGAGCAAAAGCAAGAGAGCTCAAGAACAAGAGAGAGAAATGAGCAAGAAAGAATGAGGCTCTCTTTTGTCTTTCACCCTCTCATAATCCAAAGTAATGATAACCCATCATATCAAAAAAGTCTTATGTGATGGTTGAAGCAACCATAACCATATCATATCATCCACTCATTTTACACAAATGAGCAAGCAAGCAAAAGTCTTTGCCATGAAATGATGGCTATGGTTATCATGATGGTCAACTAGTCAAGCCTAGTCAACCGGTCAACAAAGTCAACAAGTCAACAAAAGTCAACAAGTCAACAAATGTCAACAACCATGTCACCATAATACTTAATTAATATAATAGTTAATCACATATCATATTCTCATTAGGGTTGATCAAAAGGTCAATAGTCAACGGTCAACTGTCAACAACCCTAATGAGAATCCACTGCCTCTGTCTCCCTGTCAACTGTGCATACACACCCGCATCCGCGTTCCGAGGAACACGAATGCAAACTGGATAAATCCAATCCCATAAGGTACACTAGGATCTGGCTTAAACCAAAGCCCGCTAGTGTAAACTGTCCGGACACTGTACGTGCACAAGTGCACGGATGTGACCGAACCCTGTCGCAAAACCATGCGACCTCTACTCTTTTGCCTAAAGGCGAAAAGCTTTCTGTGTGGGACTCTAAAGACTCGACACTACGCTGGCAGTGGGTTTAACCACAGACCGCAAGCGGCACTAGCTGTGCGTAACGGTCCCCAGGTAATGCCGACAAGAAGACCGACGAGGCGAAACCCATCTGAACTCCTACTGAGCCTGAGTGTGACATTCTCCGTACAGTCCGGTCTGTTCGTCTGATACATCGCATGGCGGGCCTAGGGGGCGGTAAACGTCAGTCCCCCAATGGCGGAACAAGTCGTGCCGGAGCGAAGCCCAAAACACCCTGAGATAACACTGGAAGCCTACCAGTATATCTCGTTTGCCCTGGCCAGGGACTACTCGTGTAATGGCTCTCCTAGACACAGCGCGATGTCAACCCCCAATACCGGGAGAGACGAATCCTGTCTAACCGTCACTGCCTCCAAGTGCTTCGGGACTGCACCCAACCACTACCTGTTTGCACGACTCCTTTGAGCCGTGGTAGGGTAGTGATCAAAGTACAGTGGGAACACACTCGAGGAGAAGTGACAGTGTCAAGTCAGCGGACTAAGCTGTACTCATGTCACCTGGGAACTGATAACTGACGATAGGCATAATACCAACTAGTCAGTTCCCGACGAGTCCTGTCCAGTGTACCCGTAACCTAACGAGCACCCGCATACTATCTCAAGCACGACGTACTGACGGCTGTGGGACAGACCGTCTCCCATACTGGGATGAGAAGCGCATGCGCTGGTCTACTCCGGAGTATCGATGCCCTGTCTCGATAGTCCTGCGACCAGGGACCTGCATAAGGATATGCTTATAGATTACCCAGCCCCACTAGTGTGACGGCCATCACATCGCTGGTAATCAAGCAAAGATCCTAAGGGCTCCACTAATGTGTATAGGCGATATACATAAATAAACACATGTACACATTGAAGTAGAAACAAACCAAGTAGCATACTACTATATTGAGCAAGATTGTATATACAAGGTGAATATCCCAAGCTTCCATTAAGTAATATACAAACTAGTATGATACAGTAATGGCCTCTAGGGCATATACACTAACAGCTTCTGCCAAAGACGGCTAGTAAACTGGGTGCCTCTGTCGGATACTATGCATGTGGGAACACCGTGCAAACGCACAATCTCATCTATGTATAACTGAGCATACTGAGCATAACCGAAAGTGGTCTTCACTGGAAGAAAGTGAGCCGCTTTCGTCAACCGGTCTACAATAACCCAAATGGAGTCATACCCTCGACTGGTCCTGGGTAGACCCACAATGAAGTCCATGGAAATCTGCTCCCATTTCCACTCCGGAACGGGTAAAGGCTGCAACTCTCCATCCGGTCTCTGATGCTCAGCCTTGACTTGCTGACAAGTCAGGCACCTCGAAACGAAGTCCGATATATCACGCTTCATCCCTTCCCACCAGTAGAAGTCCCTCAAGTCACGGTACATCTTGGTGGAACCTGGATGAACGCTAAAGGCTGACTGATGTGCCTGCTCTAGGATCTCGCGTCTCAACCCATCAACGTCTGGTACACACAAGCGAGTCCCGCATCGTAGCACACCCTGGTCATCAATCATGAACTCCGAAACTCTTCCCTGCCGAACAAGCTCAAGAATCTCAATCAAACGGGCATCGCTGGGCTGCGCCTCACGGATACGATCAAAAAGAAGTGGACGGGCGCGGACATGAGCAAGCTGTCCCCCAGCGGAAGTGAACTCGAACTGCACTCTACTATCACACAAGAGCTGCCAATCTGCAGAAGACTGACACTGAATTGCGCTCAACTGGGACAAGCTACCCACGGGCCTACGACTCAAAGCATCAGCTACTACATTCGCCTTGCCCGGGTGATAAAGGATCTCACAATCATAATCCTTCACTAGCTCCATCCATCAGCACTGTCTCAGGTTCAGATCTCGCTGCTGGAAGATATACTTCAAACTCTTGTGATCCGTGAAGATCTGACACGACTCTCCGTACAAGTAGTGTCTCCAAATCTTCAACGCAAAGACTACCGCTGCCATCTCAAGATCGTGAGTGGGGTAATTCTGCTCGTGCTTCTTCAGTTGCCTAGAAGCATAAGCAATCACCCTATCATGCTGCATCAAAACACAGCCGAGCCCCTCTCGAGAAGCATCACAATAAACAACATAGCCGCCCGATCCAGAAGGTAAAGAAAGAACTGGTGCTGTCATCAACCGAGTCTTCAACTGCTGAAAACTCTGCTCGCACGCATCAGTCCAGAGAAAAGGAATCCCTTTCCGGGTCAGTCCAGTCAGCGGTGCAGCGATACTCGAGAAATCCTGCACAAAACGGCGATAATAACCAGCTAAGCCCAAAAAGCTGCGGACCTCCGTCACCGATACAGGTCTGGGCCAAAACTGTACAGCCTCGATCTTCCTCGGGTCCACAAGAATACCATCACCAGTCACCACATGACCCAGGAAGTCAACTCTATCAAGCCAAAATGCGCACTTTGAGAATTTAGCTTACAGCCGGTGCTCTCTCAATATCTGCAAAGTAATCCTCAAGTGCTGCTCATGCTCCTCACGACTCCTAGAGTAGACCAGTATGTCATCAATAAACACTATAATGAACTGGTCGAGGAACGGCCTGAAAATCCGGTTCATCAGATCCATGAACGCTGCTGGCGCATTGGTGAGTCCTAACGACATCACCAAAAACTCATAATGCCCATAGCGCGTACGAAAAGCAGTCTTCGGAATGTCATCATTCCGAACCCGCAACTGATGATAACCCGAATGCAAATCAATCTTCGAAAAATGTTTCGCACCCTGGAGCTGATCAAATAAATCGTCAATGCGGGGTAAAGGATACCTATTCCGCACCGTAACTCGGTTCAACTGACGATAATCCACACATAACCTCAAACTGCCGTCCTTCTTCTTGACGAACAGAACAGGAGCTCCCCACGGCGAAACACTCGGACGGACAAGTCCCAAAACAAGCAACTGTTGCAATTGATCTTTAAGCTATCTAAGCTCTACCGGAGCCATCCGATAAGGCGGTATAGAAATAGGCTCCGTGCCAGGAATCAGATCAATGCAAAACTCAATATCGCGCTCTGGCGGCAACCCAGGTAACTCATCGGGAAAGACATCGGGAAATTCTCACACGGTAGAAACCTGGTCCAACGACTCCACCGTAACTCCAGTATCATGAATGAAAGCTAAGAATCCCCGACATCCCCTCCTCAAAAGCCGTCTAGCGCACAGAACAGAAACCAAACTGTGAGGGGCGACACCACGGTCTCCCTGCACAACAAACACTGGCTCGTCGGGAAAACAAAATCTAACTGTCTTCTCGCGGCAGTCCACGGACGCATAGCAAGTCGCTAGCCAGTCCATGCCCAGCAGAACGTCGAAGTCCAACATCTCAAGAAGGATCAAGTCGACGGACAGATCTCTGTCTCCTAAACGGACAGCACATGATCGGAACACGTGCCGCGCAATAAACGACTCTCCCACAGGAGTAGTCACTACTAACGGCTGATCCAGCAAACACGACTCTCGGCCTAACCTCGGCGCGAAGTGAGTAGAAACATACGAATGCGTAGATCCCGGATCGAAAAGAACATGTGCATCAAAAGAACATAAGGAAAGGGTACCTGAAACCACAGCATTAGACGTCTGAGCGTCCTGGTGAGTCAAGGCAAAAACCCGAGCCTGACCTCTACCGGCTACTGGCTGTCCTCTGCCTCTGCCACCTCGTCCTCTCGGCACAAAACCACCGCGACCACGACCTCTCTGAGTAAGAGTCTGACGCGGCGCAACAACAGGAATAAGAGGCAACGCTCTCTGAGGCGGAGAAGGTGGTAAGGTAACCTGCAGTACTGCTGGCCCTCTCTGACGCACCACAGTACAATTCCGAACAAGATGCTGCAAACTGCTACAACCGAAGCATCCATAAGATGGTCGCTGGCCCTCCTGGGAATAAGAACTGAATAACTGTCCACGTCCCACGTCTCTGCTACTCCCCGAGTCTGATGGAACTCTGCCTCTGCGGACAAACCTCGGTCCCCGTGCTGGCTCATCCGTACGAGTCCTCTTCGGTTCTGGAACAACCGATGACTCAGCTAGACGCTCCTCCACCAATAGGGCTGCATCGACAGCTGCCGCATACGTGTCGCAATGCTGAATGCTGATGGCTAGGAACAACTGGGTAAGCAGGCCTCGAACAAACCTCTTCACCCTCATCTCCTCAGTCGCTACCAGGTACGGAGCATACACCGACAGCTCAGTAAACAAAACATCATACTCCGACACCGTCATCCCCGGCGTCTGACGTAATGACTCAAATCTGCGCGCTCGCGCATCCCTGACGCTCGGTGGAAGAAAACGGGCAAGAAACGACGTCACAAACTCAGCCCAGGTCATAGGAGCAAGACCAGCGGCCCTGCCCCTCTCCAACGACTCACACCACTTCTGGGCCATACCCTCTAGCAGGAAACTCGCAAACTCTACCCATCTCTCGTCGGAGCATCGGAGTGAGCGACAAATCCTGGCCATCCGGTCGATGAACGACTGCGGATCCTCAGTAACATCTGTGCTAGTAAACACCGGAGGCCTCAGCCTCATGAACTCCGTCAGTGACACGGTAATAACCTCTGGAGCTGAAACTACAACTGCCGGATCAGTAGGTACTATCGTGATCCATGCAACGGGTGGAACAACAGCCTGCCCCTGTGCTCGAATGGCCTCTACTAAAGTCCCTACAATCTGGCGCAGATCCTGCATACCAGCACCAATCATAGCAATGTGCTCCGGTACCACAGGTGTATCACCCTGGTCAACCCTCGCCTCAGACGAGTCGACTCTGGCCTCGGCCCTCGCGGCCGCTCTCTGTGCCCTCGTAGTCTTCGGTGGCATATAGGCTGGAAATTGAAACAAGATTCGATAAGGAAACGGAAATCGAATCACAAAGATGTATATCAATCACGGAAGGAATTTCAATCAATAAGTCCTAAGGTCACTTAGGCGGAGTACCGTATCGTAAGTATGCCGCGGAACATACACATGCTACGTCACTCTGCTTAAGCTACCTACTCCATCATACCAAGGTCATCCTACACTCCGAAAGGTAAAAACCTAGCGCTCTGATACCAACTTTGTCACGACCCAAATTTGGCCCGTAACCGGCACTTAAACTACGTAACGTCTAAAGGCGTACGCAACTTAAGTAAGCCGAAACCCAGAAATCTAAACCACCCAAAACTGGATCAATGGAGAAAAACATAGTTTTAAACATTCGGAAATTTTCAATTAAAAATCTTTAAGTTTAGTTTTCGTTCTTAAAAATTTCGGCAGCACCTCCTTTGTAAAAACTAACCCCGAAAACGGGTACAACATAGATAATAATAAAAGCATCCCAAACGGGAGCAAATCACGCCCAACGGCGGAGACAACCAGCACAACATATATACGACGCCGAAGCGAAGAAATATAAAAGGAAACTGCATAAAGAAGTAAAACTTTTCAACAAAACCGGCTCCCACGAGCACGGCACCCAAAGTCACTACAAAATATAACACTGAATCCTCACAAGTCGTCTCTAAGTCATATACAACATAGTGGTAGATGGAGAATACTAGATCCAACAAAAAAAAATATACAAAGTACAAACAGATAACCGCAACCCACCTAAAAGTAAGGCTTCACAGCCAACCGTAGCGGTATCCACAAAAGTAGAGATGAAAAGATGCCCTGCCGCGACTACTCAGAGGGTAAGTCCTGCACAACACTGTGGCACAACGGGGGTGAGTTGCCAACTCGTGAACAGTAAATAACATCATACAGTAATCGCAAGTATGCACGAACAGCGATCTATCTATCACAAGTAATCCGATAGCATAAGTATGATAAGTGAATATGCAACAATCATGTAAAGGTACATCATCAGGGTACTACAACTACATGAAACAATGCATATCAACATAATCCTGAGTGTGGGATGATATAATATAAAATCTCATGCAAAAATCATCAGCATGGAAAAGCACCAGTGTCCCTCACTAACACATCAAATCCCAAATCCTCAGGCACCGCATCCTCAGATCGGCCCTCACATCCTGTATGTCTCACGAAAACCTGAGTGTCAAACACCGATACTCGAAACATCATGAAACCCGTGTCTAGCATCGACACGTAAATCCTCATAACTCAGGCGCTGTCACCATGACTAGCCCTGACGATATGTCATACCTCACTCCGGTCGGTATCTCCATGATAACCGCCGAGTCCAAATACAATCACCGGTAGGTAGTGGTCCCACCGTCAGGTTTATCGTCTACACCACGAAATCACCACTCACCCCGGGGTACCATACCGGGTCCACCATGTACCCGCAGACGGTGCATCCCGCTCCTCGAATCGGGTATCACAAGCCAAATCTCAGAACCGAGAAATCACATGGTGGACGCATCAAATATCATATCAAGAGAAACCGGGTTTTCAAACAATACATAATTATCTTGAAAATATCCCCCACGGTTCTCAAATCCATAAATCATATGAAATCCATATCTCAATGCGTAAAATCCATATAAAACTGATATATGCAACATAAAACATCAATATGAGCATATAAAGGGAAAACCGCTCTTTAAATTGTATCCAGCTTTAAAACACATCATGCGGTTCCCAATTCCTTCGAAAATAAATGCAGTATCATATGAAGTGTACATGTAAGTGTAGTAAGGTTTAAGTATCTACATGTAATCAAGTACGAGGGTGTACATGTCAATATGTATGCATGATGTATAAGTAATTATAGCAAGATATAAGTGAAGTGGAATAAGGTTCACTACCTTAACTATTCCTGCCCAATGCAATATCACGTATGTATGTGTCCACAGTATTTCATATCCACAATAGAATAAGAGTTACTACTCTAATCATTCCTATCCACTATCATATCACATATGTAGGTGTTTGTGCGTGTCATGGCAATTACAGACGGTGTGGGTGTAGCATACAATTTAGTGCTCGTGCAACATGAACCGTCAGTAATGTGTTATATCTAAAGGTACGAGTCAAGTACAACAGATAATACTATGCAATGACATTCATATGAAAGTAACTAATATGCAAATACATGCAGCTATCATATCATATTCGTCCCGACGCATAACGCCATACGGGCGATTTCCCCGTAGATGTTAAATCTACTCACCGATGGTCTCGAGCTAAGAAAATCCGATCACCTGCTTCCCTTTGTCCGCAGCACCTGAAATCCCTGCTTGCGAACCTAAAATTTCATAAATACAACACATAAGCTAAATATCCTAAAATGACGAAAAGACAACGAAACGCGATGAAAACGCTCGGAAAATTACACTGCGCGCTTAGCGCATCTATCGCGCACGATACCGGCCAAAACCCTAATTAGGGTCGCTAAACTACAAAACACCAAGTCTGGACCCCGATCGTCCCGATCGCGCAACACAACACAAAAATTACGAGGAATACACTGGATATAACCTCGCAACTACCAAACGAACCTTACGTCGGAAAAAACCCGAAATCTAGTAAGCAACCTATCGCAATATATCGCACTAGATTCAAGATAACACAAATCTAACAATTACAAATACCTTAAAATAGCTTAACTAAGCTATCTAAATCAATCCTATATTTTTAACACTTGCTAATTATGTTTTAGCAAAAATCTAGTAAGCAATTTTGCTTAACTAAACAAAATGCTTATTAACAAATTTTAACACTTTCTACTAGATTAATCTTTCCCAAAACACAATTTAACACTTGAATTAAACACTAATCACTTAATCAAAATTTAACCCTAACATGAATTTATTAAACCAAATATAATGAATTAATCATGAATTAAAAGCTAAATTAAGCACTTAAATAGCTAACTAAATTAGCTAGTTAAAGATTAAAACAATTAATTATAGATTAAGGTAAGAAATTATACCTCCTCAAGAACACCAAAAGGAATTTAGATCCATCATTTTATCCTCCAAAATCAAGCTTTGATGAAGATCCATGAAGGGTTAGTGAAGGAAAAATGGTTTAATATTTATATAGGAATTGTTTTTGATTTATTTTTGGAATTCCTTTTGTGTTTTGATAGAAAATGAGTGAGAAATGAGTTTGGAAATGTTTAGGACAGAAATGGGGGGCTGAGGGTCGGCCAAGGTGAGTGGGGGGTATTTTTGTGAATTTTGGATGAAGAAATTGCTAGGAAAGAGTGTAAATAATATTAAAAAATGCTATTTTGCCACCTTTCGCTCTTTTCTTTTCTTTTTAAATCCAAACCATTAGTCACCAAAAAAGATCTAGATATTTAAAAAGAACCTTCTAAAATAATTCTAGTGAAAAAATTAATTTATTCACAAAATAAAAATTTTCCCGATTTACGTGCACAAAATACCGCTTAAAATAATATTTTTTTCGGGAAAAAATCTATCTGAACCAAAACCTCCCAAATACTCCCAAAGTTCGCACACAAGCTTTATTTTGGCCAAATTAGGTGTCGGTAAGTTTATACGGTCGTTTGATCGAAATCGGGTTAAAACGGGAAAAACCGACAATTTTGCCCTAAAACGGGAAAATTCGCAAAACGATTTCTAAAACGTTACATAGATACTTGTGGATGGTATTCAGTTGATAGTAATGATTAAGAGAACTAGCTTCTCTTTCAGGTTACTCATAATTAGAAGTACTCCTAAGTTGAGTAACGTTGATCGGCATCTTTCCATTTAGTTGTCATGCACTGGAGACAGCTGCATGATTTGAATCTGGTTCCAATTAAATCAGTGCCTCTGTTTCTATATTGGATATAGAACAGTTCATGTCTTGACATTGTTAAGATACGGGGAGTTGTCCGGCTTATGCTTAAAACCAGACACTGGACAACTCGAGGCACGTTTCTGTAATGGCTGTTTGTGGGTTGACCCGGGCTATGACGAGGGTTGACTTTCTTCCTTCTGGAAGATCAATAGCGATATTGTTCTTGACTCGCCACATTTTTAAAAGAAATGGATTTTCCAGAAAACAGTAGTGGGAGTATGGTAGAACTGGAAGTGATTCCAGAACCGCAAACGATTACTGAAGATTTGATTAGAACCTAAAGATTCAATCTGGTTTGACATTCCATTGGCCACTCCGCAGATATGGTGGGTAACCTTAGGCACCCGAGAGGTACTTCGGTATGCTCAAGGACGGTGGCAGGGAGGTTCTTGTTTACCCAGACTTGCCATTGCTGTTGTTCCAGAGTATGAGACCCGGCAGGAGGATGAGTATAGCGTCGTTCTAAACTAGCTTTAGAAATGTATGTCTATATGACTCTGCCAGAGGGTTGTCGTAGTCAGTGGGAGCAAAGGAAGCATTGGTGGACAGGTGGCTTATGTCTATTTATAGACTAAAGCAGATACAGCGGAGATAGATCATCTATTTCTGATGTGACAGTCATAGGTTTGACTTCATCAGAATATAAGATGGATGTGTTAAGAAGGTAGTAGGGTGTGATGTCCTGATATTTGGATGACATACACAGAGTAGGAAGTGATATTCCTATACTACGATCGGTTATACTTTGGTTGTCACATAGTAGTTTCTCCACATGGGACTTGGATATTATATTATACATTCTGGTTACTGGATCTATGGTTTTAGATCTAGATTTGGGTGGTTTCCCAATCTGGGTACTTAGATAGCATTCTATAAGTATTTAGAATGGACGACTCCTGGCACGGTAGTGTACCTGCAGGTGATGGAGTCACCCTCTCTGAAGGTGTCTTACAGACTAAAGTGGAGAGGGATGTGCATGATTGGCAGATCACTTGCTTAGGCAATTGAGTCAATCATGAGATGTCAAGTACCACACCAGATGTTGTTCTTGTAGTAGATGTAATAAGTTGATATTAATCCAATCCTGGAGAAACGATCGGAAGCAGTTTTAGGACATAAGTGCGTGTTCTAGGGATTTGATAACGGCAGCCTCCTTTAGGAGACGGTTATCATTCCAGGCTTCCAAGGTGACCTGGACGACAGGGTGGCCGTCAGAGTTATAGTTTTCCCTCTGACGAGGGGCAGTATTATGGACAGATAGTCCAGGTGGATACTGAGGGAAGGCCTGGCGCAGGACACTGATTAAGTTCAGTTGACGATACAGTCTAAGAAGTTTGGATTTGGAGTTCATTTATGAGCTAGGTCCCATCAGATATCCAGACATATTCTAAGACAGGTATTGCTCATTTCGGGAGATGGTTTTCTCCGCGAACTTGAGATATAGAGAGACACAGAAAGAAACATCAGAGCGGATCCACTCACTGAGGCTATTCCTCGAACGCAATAGTTTCGCAAACGAGCTTTGTGACACTGACTAGTAGAGGAGTTGGGTGTTCGGTATCATACGGGCTGTGAGTATGCGACATCGCAATAATTAGCCTTGAGTGCAAGTGGGAGATTGTTGGAGATAGTGCCCTCAGAGTCAATTATTGGATCACAGGCATGTGATTGCAATGATTGAGAGAGGACCTATCCCAGTAGGACAGTCTTACTCAAGATGATAGTATGCTATCTGGTTTATCTTTATCATCGTGTACTGCTTTAGGTGACCCTACGAGTCGCTATTACACGTTGATAAAGCCCCTAGGATTCTTGCTTGACGTCCAGCAGTATGATGGCGATCATATACGTGGGAGCTGGGGTCTATAAGCACATCCTTAAAAGGTCCCTAGTCGTGGGAGT
The DNA here is from genome assembly GCA_030015575.1 of Agapanthus africanus. Classification (NCBI taxonomy): domain Eukaryota; kingdom Viridiplantae; phylum Streptophyta; class Magnoliopsida; order Asparagales; family Amaryllidaceae; genus Agapanthus; species Agapanthus africanus. The sequence goes on along the minus strand of JASDDO010000004.1, from coordinate 278,265,275 downwards.
TTCGAGACTTGGCATCGATACTCCATTAGTAGACTAGTGTATACAGTCGAGACCCCGACGAGGGGCGGTGGCCGGTCTCACAAGCCACTGGTGTCAGTTGGTTCACCTAAGATGTATACAGGTGCTCATTGGGTTATGAGTACACCGGACAGGACTCGCCGGGAACCTGCTAGTTGGGATTATACCGGACGTCAGATAGCAGTTCCCTGGTGACATGCGTACAGGTTAGTTCATTGACCTGAGATCGTCATTTGTCTCGTGTGAGTTCCTACTGTGCTTTGATTACTACCCTACCACGGCTCAAAGGAGTCGTGCAAACAGGTTTTAGTTGGGTACAGTCCTGAGCCACATGGAGGCAGTGAGCGGATCTGCAAGGGTTCGTCTCTCCCGGTATTGAAGGTGAGGTCGCGCTGTGTCTAGGAGAGCCATTACACAAAGCCCTCGGCCGAGGCAGGAGATTTACTGGTAGGTATTCCAGTAGTATCTCAGGGTGTTCTAGGCTTCACTCCGACACGACTTGTACCGCTTTTGGGGGTCTGACTTTTACCAACCCCCTAGGCCCGCCATGCGATGCTCATAGACGAACGGACCGGACTGTACGAATATTGTCACTGACAGGCTCAGTAGGGTGTCAGGATGAGTTCGCTCATCGACGTCCCTTTTGGTCAATAGCTGGTAGCCCGTCACGTATGGCTAATACCTCTGACGTGCTAGTGGTTAAATCCACAGCCATAGTATTGACGAGTCTTTAGAGTCCACCACACACAGTTACTTAGGTTTCGGGCGAAACGCTGTAGAGGCCGTATGAAGATATGGCAGGGTTCGATCAGATACGTGCGGTATTGAACGGATCGTGATCAGACGGATTTTACTAGCCGGCTTTGGCTTAAGCCGGATCCTAGTATTAGACAATATAGATTTTGTCTCTTTGCATTTGTATTCAGTGGGAATACAAATGTGGGCATGTATATGCAGTCGAGGGATTTTCCTGTAATTTATTACGGGATCAGTTTTTGGAGGTTGCCAGTTTGCATTCCGTTCCGGCCAGTTTTCCTTTGTTCCTTCACGGCCGGATTTTTCCGATGGAGGGGGTTATTTGCAAGTGTGCAAATAACATTTTGTGGAGGGGTTTCTTGCTTTTGTGGCTTCATCATGAGATGCTTTTTCCATCTCATCCATTGCTTTTATTATGATAAGATGAGATTAGAATGTGATTTGAGAGTTTGATGTGAGGCTTGGGGGTGTGGTCACCATTCTTCTTTTACTACCATCACCTCCCTTCTTGTGTTGTTGATTCCTCCACCATATTTCCAAAGAAGGGGAGCCGGCCAGATTAGGATGAGAGTGAGAGGTTGGTTCATTTTTTATGAGAGAAGATTTGTTCATATCATTTTTGCATGCTTCACAAATTCATCCACCTCACTCCAAAGTCTATTGCTCATACCTCCATCAAAGGCAACCAAACCCCAAAAGAGACAAGGTTTTCTACACTACAACCTACAGTACCCTTGGACGCGTCGGCTAGCCAACTTCGCGCCCGAGTTGCGTCGGTCCAGAGGTAGGAGCCCGTAAAAGAATACGGCTACGTGGTGCCCTTTCCGACGAGAAGACGACGAATGGTGATTCCGCGGGAGATCGGGACGATGACGAGAAGACCGAAGGACACGGATCGCTCGGTATATCTCTCACCCCATCTCTAGGTTAATGGTTATGATCCGGGTATATTGTCCGCGGTAGCGCCGGTTTAAAGTTAAGAAAAGTTTTGATTCCGCATTTTGGCCTCGGATAGACGGCCGGGGCGCTGCCGTGGCGCAACAGTAGTTGGGTGAAGTCCCGAAGCACTTGGAGGCAGTAACAGTTAGATAGGATTCGTCTCTCCCGGTATTGGGGGTTGATATCGCGTTGTGTTCGGAAAGCCATTACACAAAGTCCCTGGCTAGGGCAAGCACGATTTACTGGTAGGTACACCAGTAGTTTCTCAGAGTGTATTGGGCTCTACTCCGGCATGACTTATTGCGCTGTTAGGGGTCTGACGTTTTCCATCCCCCTAGGCCCGATATGCGAGTATCTTAGACGAATAGACTGGACTATACGGAGATTGCCACAGATAGGCTCAGTAGGACTTCAGATAAGTTTTCTCATCGGCCTTCTTATCGAAAGATATCTGGGTAGCCGTTACGTGCAGCTAGTACCGCTGACGGACTTATGGTTAAACCCACTGCCAGCGTACTGTCGAGTCTTTAGAGTCCCATACATAGGGTTTCCCTGCTTCGGGAAAAACGATGTAGAGGTCGTATGGTTTTACGGCAGGGTTCCGATCACTTACGTGTACTGGTTATACGGATGTCGTTCGGGCGGATAATACTAGTGGGCTTTGGTTTAAGCCGGATCCTAATATTATATTATTGAATTATTATTATCTCATTGTATTCATATTTTTTGGAATACGAATACGGGTATGTATATACGGAGAGGGCATTCTTGTAATTTCACGAGAGATGCTTCTAGAAGGGGACACCTCATTATTTGGTTTATCTATTTTTGAGAAATAGACTAATGAGGTGGAAATTGGAGACATCAGAGAAGGTATACGGGTGCTCAGTGGAGACTGGGTATACTGAATGGACTCGCCGAGAACTCTTAGATGGTATTATACCTATCGTTAGATAGCAGTTCTCTGTTGGCACCAATACTTGTTAGTCTGTCGACCCGAGATCATCATAGAGTCTTGTGTGATTCCCACTGTGCTTTGATTTCCACTTTACCACGTTCAAGAGATCGTTCAAAACGGTGGTTTTTTGGTACAGTCCCGAGTCACATGGAGGCAATGAGCGATAGGAGGGAATTTCGTCTCTCCCGGTATTGGGGGTTGATGTTGCGCTATGCTCGATTGGTTATAACAGGAAATCCCAGGACAGGGTTGCTGAGATTTACTGGTAAGTGTTATCAGTAGTTTCTCGAACCGTTATGAGCCTCACATCGGTATAACTTATCAGGCTATTAGGGTTTGACGTTTACCACCCCCAGGCTGTGATATGCGACATATCAGACGAAGAGACCGGACTGTACGGTAGTGTTACTGATTGGATTCGCAGAAGTATGAGCAGGCTTGCTTGTTGATCTTCTGATCGCTTAATACCCGGATGGCCGTTAAGTTTAGCAGACCGCTTGCGGCTTATGGGTGACTGATATGATCAACACCTACTGCCGGCGTATTGACGAGTCTTTAAAGTCCTACACAGAGGTTTCCTGGCTCAAGCAAAATGAAGTAGGAGCACATATACGATAAGTGCGGGACCGAGATTAATACGTGTATGTGATACCGTATTCTATTCTCGCGATATGTGATATCGGTCGGTTATATGTGATATAGCCGGGCTATCGAATCAAGTGTTGATTCGATAAGTTGATACATTTGATATTAGTCGGTTGTATGTGATATAACCGAATTATTAAATCAAGTGTTGATTTAATAATTTAATGTATAATTATATATATTTGATATATTATCTTACATTAACTAATATTAGCTCACTTAAGTATTCTTTTTCTCACTTGTGCATTAGTATATATGTGATATATATTAATGTACATTTTTGTGTGTCATGCTAGATGATACATGTGACATGGGTGTATTAGACTCACACCATGCTTAACATAATGAAGGGTTTTATTATTTAAAGTAATTCAAAATTGGGTGGAAATTAGTCATGGTTGATGCTTAGTGGAAACTTGTAGAATCATTGACTAAGTCCACCAATTTTGTTTTACTTAAGATATTTATTAACCCAACCATTATGATTAGCCATGGTTTAGTCTCTACATGAGTTTAGTATATGATATTAACTCACCCATGGTTCTCATTCAACACTTGAGACCTTTTCTATGGTTGCTTTTCTTCATCTCCTTCCTCAAGCTCTTTAGCTTTTTGGGAGGTGAAGAAAATGAGTGAGAAAAATATTTCTAAAGTGAGCAAAATTCCTACTTCATCAACCTACACTAGATTAGCCATTTAGTTTAGGTTGTTTGCTTCACAATTAGTGAAGAGGTAGCTTGAGTTAGTGTCTTCTCGACGTAGATCATCTTCGGCCTCGAAGACTTTAAGCAAACTTGTTCCTTTCATCTTGTGGAGCCTTTCTAGAGTCCGAGAGTTCACTACTTAGAGCGAAGGGACTACTACACGGAGCTATTGAAGTGAAGGACCGGTCTACAAATGTTGTATTCCTTGTTCACTTAGATATAAAGATGTTTACATTCTTGATTCGTCTAATTCTCTAGTTAAGATTTTAGGTTAGGGTTCTTTAGCGCACCATTTTTTTTTAAAAACGGCATGGTCGATGCCTCCCGAAACTTTACTGTCGTGCTAGGGAATCCTACAGTAGTATCAGATCCATACTAGAGAATTAGACGATATTTGTAGAATTATGAAACCGAAACAACTCTGAAACACTCGAACAAAAACCAAGTTTCTGTCGAAATTTTTAAGGTGTTTAAAATTTTTTTAAGCAGCTGCAGAATGTTGCATAAGATGTAACATGAACACCAGACGAAAATGAGCTCCTCTCGCCGGATTTGGACCGGCCACATGTTGCTACAGTACCGGCCCCACCGGTTTTCTTGAGTTGTCTGGGGTTCGTTTCGGGTTTGTGTTCCAGTCTCTGGGTTTTGGTGTTTCAGGTGTTTCTTGTTTTTGCTAAGATTGCATGTAATGTTATCTTTCTGTAAAATCAATTCGGAGTGTTTCGTAGTCGTAATTCTAACATTGTTTCGGGTAATTTTGACGACGTTAAAAAGTTCGAACGAATATCAAGTACCCATTTTCTCCCTCGCTAGAAATTTTCCAAGGGTTGGATTTTTCCAAGTTTAAAATCTTCATAAAATCATGCAGGTGTTTTCTATAAACCCTCTAGAAGAACGAAACCCTAACTCGATACTGTGACCGTCGGAACCATCACCAAACCCTAGGGTTTGTGGTAATTCCGCGGCGCCATAGGTGAGGCAAGGGTTGACCCTTCTACGGTTGGTCCATAGGTGTTGTGGCATGTTCTGGGTACTTTTTAAACTCTACTCAAGTGTTGAGCTCTTTAGGAAATTTTGGGTGTTTGTTGATTCGATCGAAAAGTTTAACATCGTCTAGCTATCTGTGATTGTAATACAATATTTGGAATCCACAAAATTTAGTTTTTTGAAAACTAATTTGAATTTTATAAATCTAGCAATTTAGTCTCATTTGATTGGTTGCCACGGGATTTTGATGTGGATCAAAAGTCCGTCGTAATTACGCAGCGTACGTGGATACTCTCCGGGTAGCCTTACTAGATAGCCACGCCCCATAACCCCGACCAAGTGACTGTAGGAGAACCCCGTCGCCAAAAGCATCCGTTCGGGTGCTCGCGGCCGCGGTGATGCACTTCGTCAACGGCATCGAGGATGCGGCCGTCTAGTAAAGTTTCCAACGAGCATTCGATCAGGTTGTCGGGAATCTTGTTGAATTATCCGACTGGTTATTGAAAAGTGTTTTCAATATCAAGACTAAAATGCATGGTTTATAATTGTTAGGCATGTGATGTCTAAGGAATTCAATTGATTAGGCATGAAATCCGAAGTATGTGATACGTTGGGTTTATGATGTCTAAGCTGGTTGCGGATTCCAATTGTTGTAGTTTTCACTTTCTTTTCTGCGACGGTAGGTGTAATATGTGGTGTATCGCCGGTTTCGTTACTATATGTCAACGACAATTGGGATACACATATTTATTTACGTTGATGACATGTGATGTTATGTGTTGCTGTGATATGTTATATTGGATCGTCGTGTTTGAATAGCCGGGTTTTTTTTTATGTGAAATGAGATTTTTTCATTTTCATTCATGTAAAAACTTGTATGTAATATTATTTTATTGGGGCACTTCCGGGTTGAGGATGATGTCACCATTGATGTATATTATTTACTTTTCCGCATTAGGATAGACCCAAGGCAGGAAGCACAAGTAACCGAGTTCTACGGTCCAGTGGGAGACCATCTCGAGGAGTCGAGACCGGGTCTCTTAACTCTTGAATTGGTAGGGTTGCTTGCCGTTCTAGTAGGGGTTTAGGGATGTGGGTTTGGCTATTCATCACGACCGTGGAATCCGCGTTTTTTACTAGCTTAATTTAAAACACGGAATTCCTAATATATCCAATATTTCATATGTGTTCTTCTGCTGCTGATATTCTGTGATGTGATCACTTTATTTTATGAGACGAAAGCTTATATTATATATATGATATATAATAAATATTGCTGCTTTCGTTTCTTCTGTGATGCTTAGGAAGCATAATTGATGGGACTTCATTAATGAGATTAATGAAATAAAAGAAACCTAAAGATATTGTAGAATCTTGTTTTAAAAACTGGTAGCTTTAGTTCTTGCTTTGCATAGTGGTATTCCTTGTAGAATATCCAGCACCTTATTCGATAAGGAAAGAGCCGAGATTCCTTCACCGGGAATGACCTCTTTAGCGAAACTCGTAGATATTACAACCCACTCGGTTTTGTCTTTTGATTGCTTTTTTAGTTCATGCTTTGCATAGTGGTATTTGTGAAATATCCAGCACCTCATTCGATGAGGAAAGAGCCCATATCCCTTCACTGGGAGTGACCTCTTTAGCAAAACTAGTAAAAGCCTAAAAAACACTCCTTTTCAAAATCACTCGATTCTATAACGATATCAAGTTCATTACGCAAAAGGTTTTCTTAAAAACCTGTCGTAGACTTTCGTCATTTCAGATAAGTAGTATTTAGTATTCGTGCTATATTTGTTGGCTTTCGTCAAGGCGTAGTGTGCGGTAGCTACTTACTGCTTATCTGCAGTATATGATGCGATTGGATTAGGGTAGTCGGACGACTTTGTTGGTTTTCGTCAAGGGTCGTACGGGTGGGTTTAATTCAATCATGAAATGTACGGGATGAACTTGACTAGCGGACTATGGTTTGTTGGCTTTCGTCAAGGTCATAGGACGCTAGGGGTAAAATATTATCGGGAATTTCAAATGTTGAAATTTGCAATGAGATGCATACCTTCTATGAGATAGTTGGATCCCGATACCCACTGCGAGTAAGAGTTACTCCTGAGAGAGTTTTGTACATTACAATTAGCCGATCAAATAGGTGTCTAGAAAGGTGTTAACGGGGTTACGCCCCTGGGAAAACGAGGTTTATTTTAATTAGGTCCGTGCGAAAGCACGGGGAACCTCCCTCAAAGTACCGACACTGGTCTGGCCAAAAGATTGGCGAACTTGTAGGGTGTAATTAATCCCGGCTAGTCTTACCTTATAGGGTTTGAAGGAAGATTTGATAAAAACAGTGGGAGCCATCCTAATTAGATAAAATAGTAACCAATCTGATCTTGCAAGAGCATACGCAGAGTGTTTTCTTCTCTTTCTCTCTCTCCTGGTAGCTACCATGTAACGCCTTAATCAAGATAATAATATGGATGCATTGACCGAACCTGCTTATTATGCTGAGCTGGGGAACGTTGGTTCCGCTCTATCTTATAATTGTTATAAGTCCGAGCAGGAAATAGAGGAATATCCGGATTTCCACGCAACCCAATCAAGGAATGAGCATGTTGATGCATATTCTTCGGGTGTGTTCATTACCGAGAACTGTTTCTCAGTATCCTCTACGTCCTAGGTATGAGATACCGGATTAGGATCCCACATATGTAATCTGTTACATGGGCTACAGAAAGCTAGAGAACTGGGATTAGGTGTTCGTTCTCTAGTGTAGAGAATGGTGCAATTGTTGCAGCCAAATTAGTTGGCAAATATCACCCTGTATTACCAAATGGTAAATACATTGATTCTGAACGAATGTTATTACATACCGAACCTGATAAACAATATTACATCAGTTTCTTTATTAAGTTAAAGAAGAATATAATTCTGTATTGGAGGATAATGTTGTGAACATTTTCCTAAATAAAGAGTTGATTGGATTAGGCACATTATGTAATAGCATATACGTTCTAAATCAAACCACAGTTCAAAGTATGTAGAACACACACAAGAGGAGTAGTTCAGAAATGATCGAATCTTTCTTGTGGCATTGTAGACTAGGTCATATCAATGCGACACGACCAGCTTAGTAATATAAGGATGAATATTTGAATCCGTTCGAATTTTCATTTTATAATACTTGCCAGTCTTGTCACAAAGGTAAAGTGACCAATACTCCGTTTACTGGAAACAGAGTTAGAGTTACTGAACTCTTGGGACGGATACATGATGATGTATACGGTCCTGTGTTTACAAATGCCATGCTTGGTTTTTCGTACTTCATTATATTCACTGACCATCTCTCAAGATTCGGACATATATTCCTGTTGAAACACAAGTCTGAAACTTTTGAGAAATTCAAGAAATATAAGCTTAAAGTTAAGAACCAGAAGGGTAAAAGTATTAAGTCCTTCGATGTGATTGAGGAGGAGAATACTTGAGCACGGAGTTTCTGGATTATTTAAAAAAGAATATTATTCTCTCTCAGTTTACTCCTCTGAGTACATCACAGCACAACGATGTATCGGGGTGGAGGTATCGCACCCTATGAGATATGGTGCGCTCTATGATGAGTACTGCTAAATTGCCTGTTTCCTTTTGGTGTTATGCACATGAGAAGCTGCATACCTATTGAATGGGGTTCTATCCAAATCACTGCCTACCACTCCATATGAGATATGGAATGGGAAGAGACCATATCTTAAACGAGTTAAGATATGGGATTGTCCGGCTTATGTTGAAAGGCAAAATCCGGACAAACTTAAGGCAAGGTCAATTCTGAATAAGTTTGTTGGATATCCCAAACATTTGCGAGGGAATATCTTCTACCCCAGTGAAGAGCAAAAGCTGCTTTGATTCTCAACATGCCACCTTTTTAGAAAAGGAATTTCTTGTGAAGAAATTAGTGGTCATGTGGTAGAACTGGAAGGAGTTCCAGCTGGACAAACGAACAGCTGATGATTTGGTGAAACCAAAGGATTCAATAGTCTCCAACGAGCCTTAGCCTCTCCGCGAATCTGGTAGGGTTCCTCATCCACCTGAGAGATACTACAGTTTCCTCGGTGACGATGGGGGCGAGGATTGCATCATGGTAGATGATGAACCAACTAGGTTCAGGCAGGCCATCATGAGTGGGGACTCTGTGAAATGGCTGGATGCTATCTAATCAGAGATGAAATCCATGTACACCAACAAAGTATGACTTTGAACGTTGCATCTGAAGGGGTAAAACCCATCGGGGGCAAATGGATCTTAAGAAGATTCTTAGTGTAGATGGAAAAGTTGAGACTTTCAAAGCTAGACTTGTAGTAAAAGGCTATCATCAATAACCAGGTGTGGTTTATGATGAAACCTTTTCTCCAGTGGATATGCTTAAGTCCATCAGGATTAAAGCATGCACCGCAGAGTTGGAACATCTGTTTTGATGTGGCAGTCAAAGAGTTTGACTTCATCAAAAAGGTAGATGAACCTTATATATACAAGAAGGTTGTAGAGAGTAAGGTTGTCTTCCACGTATTGTACGTAGATGACATACTCTTGATAGGAAATGGTTTCCTATGCTACACTCGGTCAAGATCCTCTTATCACGAGGATTCTCCATGGAAGATCTGGATGATACCTACTACATTTTGTGGATTATGATCTATGGTGATAGATCTAAGTGGATGTTGGGAGTGTCCCAAATCCAGGTACATTAACACCATACTAAAGGTATTTAATATGGAGGATTCTAAGCGTGGTGGTTCGCCCACTTATATGAATCACTCTCTCCAAAAAGATATCTCCCGAGACTGATTTGGAGATAGCTCGCGTGCAAGGGATACCCTATGCTTCGGCAGTAGGCTCTATCATGTATGCGATGTTATGCACCAGACCAGATGTAGCTAACTCACTAAGTGTGGTGATTAGGAATCAATCGGATCTTGGGAGAATCACTGGATAGCTGTGTAGGACATTCTTAAGTACTTGAGAAGCACTAAAGAAATGTTCTTGGGGTTTGGTAACGGTGAACTCCAGTGGGAGTCCTTTACCAATTCCAGCTCGCAGAGTGATAAGGTCGACTGAATGTCAGTCACAGGCTTTGTCTTTACCTTCACTGGAGGGACGGTATGTTGGAAGAGTTCCAAGCTAAATACCGTGGCAAACTAGACGATAAAGGCTGAATACATCGCTACCAACGATACTATCAAAGTAGTTTTCTGGATATTTCTTGTTCATGAGATGAACATGGTTCCTACCATTGAGCGTCCAATAACTGTTATTGTGACAGCAATGGAGTTGTGGCCTTAGCCTAGAAACACCGGTCCCATCAGCGATCCAGACATATTCTGAGGACAGTATCACATGATCAGGGAGATGGTTGATCTCCAAGGGATCAAGGTAAGGAGAGTTGACGCGAAGGATAACATGGCGGATCCACTCACAGAGACCTTTCCTAAGAGAGACTTTTATAGGGCGTTGGGTATGAGATACTACAACAAATGGCCTTAGTGCAAGTGAGAGATTGTTAGTTATATGTATGCCCTAGAGGTCATTATTATACATTTGATGTATATTATAGTGGATGTTTGGACATATATAGGGAGGACTTTCTTGCTCGACATGATAGTATGCTATCTGGTTGCTCTTTATCTTAACATGTACACTTATTGTCTCTCTATTACATATTGATAAATCCCTTAGGATGGGTACTTGACTACCAGGATTATGATATAGATCATACTAGTGGGGTAGAGGTAGTCGGTAAGTACATCCTTCAAATATTCCTAGTCGTGGGAGTACCGAGATAGGGCATCGATATTCCAGAGTAGACTAACGTATACGCTTCTTGATCCATATGATGGGCGGTGGATGATCCCACATCTATTGGTGTTTGACATCAGAGAAGGTATACGGGTGCTCAGTGGAGACTGGGTACACTGAATGGACTCGCCGAGAACTCCTAGATGGTATTATACCTATCGTTAAATAGCAGTTCTCTGGTGACACTGGTACAGGTTAGTCTGTCGACCTGAGATCGTCATAGAGTCTTGTGTGATTCCCACTGTACTTTGATTTTCACCTTATCACGTTCAAGAGATCGTTCAAAACGGTGGTTTTTGGGTACAGTTCCGAGTTACATGGAGGCAATGAGTGATAGGAGGGGATTTCGTCTCTCTCGGTATTGGGGGTTGATGTTGCGCTATGCTCGATTAGCCATAACAGGAAATCCCTGGCCAGGGTTGCTGAGATTTACTGGTAAGTGTTATCAGTAGTTTCTCGAACCGTTATGGGCCTCACATCGGCATGACTTATCAGGCTATTGGGGTTTGACGTTTACCACTCCCAGGTTGTGATATACGACATATCAGACGAAGAGACCGGACTGTACAGTAGTGTTACTGATTAGATTCGCAGGAGTATGAGCAGGCTTGCTTGTTGATCTTCTGATCGCTCAATACCCGGGTGGCCATTACGTTTAGCAGACCACTTGCGGCTTGTGGGTGACTGATATGATCACCACCTACTGCCGGCGTATTGACGAGTCTTTAGAGTCCTACACAGAGGTTTCCTGAATCAAGCGAAACGAAGTAGGAGCACATTTGTGATATGTGCGGGCCCGGGATTAATACGTGTATGTGATACCGTATTCTATTCTCGCGATATGTGATATCGGTCGGTTATATATGATATAGCCGGGCTGTCAAATCAAGTGTTGATTCGATAAGTTGATACATTTGATATTAGTCGGTTGTATGTGATATAACCGGATTATTAAATCAAGTGTTGATTTAATAATTTAATGTATAATTATATATATTTGATATATTATCTTACATTAACTAATATTAGCTCACTTAAGAATTCTTTTTCTCACTTGTGCATTTAGTATATATATGATATATATTAATGTACATTTTTGTGTGTCATGCTAGATGATACATGTGACATGGGTGTAATAGACTCACACCATACTTAATATAATGAAGGGTTTTGTTATTTAAACTAATTCAAAATTGGGTGGAAATTAGTCATGGTTGATACTTAGTGGAAGCTTGTAGAATTATTGATTAAGTCCACCAATTTTGTTTTACTTAAGATATTTATTAACCCAATCATTATGATTAGCCATGGTTTAGTCTCTACATGAGTTTAGTATATGATATTAACTCACTCATGGTTCTCATTCAACACTTGAGACCTTTTCCATGGTTGCTTTTCTCCATCTCCTTCCTCAAGCTCTAGAGCTTTTTGGGAGGTGAAGAAAATGAGTGAGAAAAATATTTCTAAAGTGAGCAAAATTCTTACTTCATCAACCTACACTAGATTAGCCATTTAGTTTAGGTTGTTTTCTTCACAATTAGTGAAGAGGTAGCTTGAGTTAGTGTCTCCTCGACGTAGATCATCTTCGGCCTCGAAAATTTCAAGCAAACTTGTTCCTTTCGTCTTATGGAGCCTTTCTAGAGTCCGGAAGTTCACTACTTGGAGCGAAATGACTACTACACGAAGCTATTGAAGTGAAGGACCGGTTTACAAATGTTGTATTCTTTGTTCACTTAGATGTAAAGAAGTTTAAATTCTTGATTCGTCTAATTCTCTAGTTAAGATTCTATGTTAGGGTTCTTTAGCGCGCCATTTTAAAAAAAAACCGGCATGGTCGATGCCTCCCGAAATCTTGCTGTCGTAAAAGGGAACCCTACACTTAGCAAACTAGGTACCCTAGTTACCTCAGTTTAGAGGTTGGAGCTTGAAGTATAGACTCTCGGGTGGACCATCTTCGACACGAGACGTTTCAAGCGCGATCCGATTTTCGAGGAGCTAAAGAATAGGAGGAGAAGACCAAGACCCGAAGGACTTGTTACCAAGGAGGTATAAAATCCTAACCGAGTAGTTAGAACCTCTTAGTAGTTTTAGCTAGTTATGGTTTTTGTTAAGATCCTGGAGTTTAGTTGGTGTTGCGAAGCTTGAAAAATCGTTTTTTGTAAATTCCGCCTTCCCGTGAACCCGTGGGGTGCGCGACATTAACTTACACCTTCTAAGCCGGTTATCTTTAGTTAGGGTCCTATTAGGACTCATGAGCGAAAGGAAGATACAAACTTTTAAGGGCACTAAGGAATACCAAATGACATTATCATATGGTCCGCTTAACCCACCATAACTGAAAACCCCATATCGCGAACTAACCGAGAAAGAACTTGAAGTCTCCTATTTCCAAGTCCTCATATCCAACGTACCCATCACCGGCTGTGGTGCCAAATGCATGGCGGTTGCCATAGCATTGAGTGTCTCAACTGAGATCAAATCTAGTTGGCACATTCTATTCCATCGCCAGCCCGAGTTCGACCAAAAATGGTAAACGGTGCTCACTCTGGCAGATGGCGCAAGAAAAGCATAAAAAAGATGATACTGAAGCGGCACATTGTTACACCAAGGGTCAGTCTAGAAGCAGGCCAACTGATCGTCGCTACTTGCAACGATTCGATTAGTAAAGAAAAACTCACCAACTCGGAGATACCCCGCCAAAAGCAGGACACCTGAGACTCCCTAGGAATACGACCGAATCTTAATCTAGGATGTCTACGGTAATGTTCAATGAGAGGCGTCCAAACACTTTTTCCTATTTGCGAAATAATCCGCCACCACTTCGCAAGCAGTGCGCAATTCATGTCCCTCAGTTCAAAAACACCAAGTCTCCCATAGTCTCTTTGTTTTTGCAAACCCTTCCCCAATTGAGGAGACAGATTCCAGTCGAACTTGTACCATTGCTCTTCCATAGGAAACCCCTCCGGCGCTTGTCAATCGCCTCAATCACCCATTTGGGTGCCTTGAAAATCGAAAACATAAACAGGAGCATTGCGGATAAGACCGAGTTTATGAGCGTAATTCTACCACCCATCGACAAACACTATCCTTTCCAAGACGTTAGTCTCCTATCTACCTTTTCAATAACCGGCAACCAGTTATGTCTCCGAAGAGCACCATGCCTAAGCGGTAAACCGAGGTTGGTGATAGGAAAGTCCCCACTCTACAACCAAACACCCCCGGAAGGTTCTCGACCTCCACACTTTCAAAATTTATTGTAAGTCCCAACAAGAATTGGAAGAGCAGGAGGACCCATTCAAGGCTAACAACGCTATGAAAATCGTCTGTGCCAAACAAAAAGAATATGAGGATTCCTTCGGGGCTGGGTAATTTGTCGCTACCCAAGGAAGAGATGGCACTATGGACCTCATTCTCATCCACCACCCTTTCGAGCTCACAAAACCTGTGACAGTCCGAAAGGGATAATTTAGCATGCCTGATAGTGCTCAATATTGGTGATCCCAAAGATCATGACACGTGGCAGGTGAAGTGTCCCAGAACTCAGAAGAAAGGGCCCACAGAGGCCGGCCAGGCCACCCCGTGCCCGATCTGCAAGCACGAGCTGGCCCTCCTCGAGGCCCCTGCAAATTGGACTCCTCGGCACCTCAGCTTGCCCCGGGCTGCCACCAGACCAAGACCACTCGGCCTCCTCGCTTGTCCCCGAGCTCCCAGCCGAGGCCGTCTTCCTCGGCCCTCCGACCAGCTCCACCGCTCACAGCCGTAACTGCTGCTCCGCGAATCTCGCCATGCGCAGATTTTACACCAACAACATCCCACGTTCCACGCCATCAATCCCCATTAACGGGCGATCCGCTTTCTACGCGGGCGTGACGTCGGGGGGGGGGGCGTAACCGCCGGCGAGATTCTGGCCCCCGCTACTGCGTGCTCCACCGCTATATAAACCCCCATCACAGAGGGGTCAAGTAAGCCGTTTTTTACACTTTTATATCGTTACTCTGCTCGGATCTCATCACTAACTTGAGCGTTGGAGGGTCCTTGGTGGTACCAAACCACCCTGGGACTTCTTTACAGGTACTCGGCAACAGCTTCCTCACCTCACCTCTTCCTCCAAAAACCCATTGAGACCCACACGCAACGAAGGATAATCAGCTAAGTTCACCGCGAGATCAACGGAAGACAACATCTGACGGAGGCCCGAAAAGGAGCTCCATCAGTTGGCACCGTCTGTGGCAACCTAACTCAACAAAATACAAAGTTGGCCTTCCTATCTCCACCCTCATGGCAGGCGACCATCCTGGGGATCCCGGTACCAGCTGCCGCCTTCCACTCAACGAAGGCAGGGATGAACCTCCTCCCATGACCATCATCAACGTCCTCGCAGGACGGATAGATCGCCTGCAATCCTTTGTGGAGGCCCTCGTCCCCGTTCAAACGGCCGCGCCCGGGCCCTAGATCGCCGCTCCACCGCCTCCAAAAGGCTCTGTCCCTATCTGGACGGCCGACCACCAACAGTCTGCATCCTCTAACCGCCGGTCCCTCGAACCGGTGCTCCCTAAGGCCCACTGGGCGCCCCAGGGCTCCACGCCGAGATCCGCCGCCAGAACGCCTCGCCTTGAGCCTCCTCGTGCCCCTTATCCCCCTGAGGAAATGTCAGTCACCTCGCCTATCCACGGGCGTAGCTGACTCCACCACTATCGGCGGGGCCACACAGAAGGGGTCCGCCCCGGCAACTCAAGAGCTACCTCATCCCAGGACCTGAGGCACCTCATCGAGAGAAACCGGAGCCGCTCCCAGACGCAGGTCAGCCGCAGCGGGGGCCAGGGATCCCGAGGCGCCGATTCCTCGGGGTACCACGGTCGGCTCGACGCCCTCGAGAAGAAGATCGAGAGCATGCACTGAGAAGCTCACCTCTCGAGTGACGGGGCTAAGTACGCCTCCGACTCGCTCACGAACCCGTTCACCGAGGAACTGCTCGCCGTGCGCGTCTCCTCACGTAACAAGCCCCCAAAGGTCTCTCTGTTTGACAGGAAAACCGACCCGAAGGACCACTTGGAAGCTTTCACCATGGGGATGAGCTTCCAGGACCACTCCGACGCCGCCCAGTGCAGAGCCTTCCCGGCCAGCCTCATCCGCGCAGGTCGGGACTGGTTCCGGGGGCTCGAGCCCTACTCGATTTCGACCTTCGACGAGCTGGCTACTCAGTTCCTCGGCCATTTCGTGGGGAACCGTCGACAGAAGCGCATGTTCAACTACCTCTTCACGGTTAAAAGTGGGGACAAGGAAACGTTCAAGGCCTACATCACCCGTTTCTACAACGCCCTTCTCGAGGTACCCGAGCACTGGGACGAAACCGTCATAACGGCGCTCAGATCTGGCCTGAGGCACAAGGAATGGTTATGCTCCTTCGCGCTGGCGCAACCTAAGACCATGGCCGAGGTCAAGGCGTGGACCGAGCGCGAGGTCCAGCTGGAATCCAAGGTGAATGCTAACCTTCCCAGGACAGAACGACCCGACCAGAAGAAGAGGGCTCGGGAGGAGAGGCCGGAGCGTCAGCAGCCCTACCACCCTAAGTTCCAGGAGTATACCCCGCTCAACGTTTCCCTCGCGGTGTTGCTGGAGGAGGCCCAGAACGAGGGGTTCTTCAAGTTCCCTCCGATCCCGCGTCAGGCTACAAAGCGGACCCGGGGCCCCTACTGCGCTTTCCATCGGGTGCTAGGCCACGCCACGGAAGATTGCAAGCAACTTAGAGACTACATCGATGAGCTCATCCGATCCGGGCATCTCGCTGCATACCTAAGGGACAAACGGCAGGCCGACCACGAGCAAGAGCGGCCTCGCCCTCCCACCGACCTGACAATCGATCAGATCATGCTCGTTTCAGCAGACGGCCAGCCCAGAACTCGGGGAACCGGGAGCCCTGCGCCGAGCACGGGGCCAGCGGTCCTTCAAGGAGCTCGGCCCGAGCCAATAAAGTCGTCTACTAGCCTGTACCTTTCCTTTAAAGCAATGTAAATTCTTCCTAGGATCTATTGTTAATTTAATAAAGATCAATGGGGCATTGCCAAAAAAGAAAGAAAAGCTTTGTTTATTCAAAGGGTATTATGGGCTCCTCAGCCATACATGCAAAAAGAAAAGGAAATTACAATAGTGGGGGGAGGGGGTGCAGCGAGCACTGCTCGTGGTACTCGGTAAAAATCTCCCCCAACCGGGGCCTCGCCAGTTCCAGCCTCTGTCCCCGGTTCCCCCCGCGGGCATCGACCCCGAGCCTCAGCTCGTAGCATTCGCGGACGAGCTCCTCTGAGCGGGCCAGCCGGTTCGCGGAGATTAAGCCGAAGAGCCTCAAAGACTGCAGCTTGCCCACGGCCTCATCAAAGAGAAGCTCAGACAGCGGGTTGTAAAGCCCCGGCGATGCCCTCCAGATGGAGTACATCAGAAGCTGCAGTAGGGAGGAGCGTCGGGGGAGCAGCCGGCCAAAATGGTCCTCGATGCTCCCGTAGCCCAGCTGCACCGTGTCCTCGGTACAGTACGGGTCATAGAGGTACACGTCTTCAAAGTGAACGATGTCGGGGATGGTGAATGGGAAGTCCTGCATTCTCGGCGGCCTGTTTATGAAGGATGAAAGGACCAGTACTCCTTCAGCCTTATATAGCCCACTGCGTAGCCCAACCGTCGCATGCTTTCGCCCAGGGAGTCGCTACCACGCGGCGGCCATCGAGCCTTCTCCGTTGGAATCGAAGCGGCGCGCTCCTAGCGCTTCGCCTTCCCCCGCATTCAATAGGCTAGCTACGCGCGCCGTTGCCCCGACCGTTCCCATTCCCCGCACCTGCAGCTGAACGATCGGGATACACCACAACAAGATTCATCCCAGCAGCTTCCCTGCTCGGTCGTCCCCAGCGGGCAGCTTCCCTGCCACAACGTCGGGGATCAAAAAGCCCTCCCAGAGGCAGTCGAGCCCGAGGTCCCCTCGCTCGGCTATCTGTTCATCACAGAATACTGCATTTTATACCGCCCATTCTTACGCTCGTGTGTTTATAGGTAGGTGCTTTTGATCTGTGTTTGTTACATATTTACAGAATACAGGTTTCCGGTACAAATATTGCAATTCAAGACAAAATCTCCACAGTTACACCAAATATAGAACATCTGTTAACAACAGATAAAAGCCGGGTTCCGGTCATCCATATCCGTCCGGTGCTGTGTACCGGTTCCAGGGACAAGACATATGACAGCAGTCATTCGTGTCTCGGACAAGCACAGAGCACAAGAGGGGCTGCACAAGAATCAATGGGTGCACGGAGCTCGAGGGAGATAGAAGTCAAAAGGGAAAAAGATAATGCAATCTTGGACTAAGAATCTGAAGATATTCTGGAAGAAATTATCAGAAAATACATGTACCAGACAACAGGGGACAGGAGAACAGGAAAGTGCACAGAAGCCCACACCCTAAGTCCACTATAGGGGCGCGGATCCGCGGCCATAGGGGGGCATAGGCGGCGGATCCGCGGCCGTACAAGGGAGTCAGGGCATGGGCTTTTGGGGGCAGTTTGGTATTTTCATATCTGTTCTGGTGGTTGCCCTAGATATTCAACCCTCTGCCTATAAATACAGCAGATTTGAGCTCAACCAAGGGTCCAATTTTGTGTCCACTCTTTTGTAGTTTTTGTATAGTTTTCTTCTTCTTCTTCATTCTTTTTCCATGACATTGTAGTGAGAGCTTTTGAGTGGAAGATTAATGAAGATGAGGGTTCTTTATCTTTCTTGTTAGTTTGCTCCCCCTTGAGATTTCTGCTTTCTCTTGCTCATTCAATCTCTTCATTGAGGTTGAATGGTTAAGAGTTAGTTATTGATCTCAAGGGTCGTATTTTCTCACGGACTAGCACTTCATTTCACATGCGTTCTCTACCCTTCCCTTGATCTTGCAAGTTCTTCATTGAGCTTGCAAGTTTAAGGGTTGGCTATTGAGCACATGCTTGGCTTGGGTCCTAGTTCCGTATTCTTTTTATTACTCGCTTTTTATTACTTATCTTTTTATTACTTGCATTTTATTTCATGCATTTTATTCATGCTCTTTAATACTTGTCTCTTTTCTTTTCTTTGTTCTTTTCTTTTTGTTCTCTTTTATTCGTTTTGTGAATGTTGTAATTATTATTGTTAAGAAGAAATAAGGTATTGTAAGTTAACACATTTCTTTACCAATTCCTTTTCCCGTTATTTTCCATTTGAACTTCGCCCAAACCATACGCAAGCGCTCCGTTAGGCACCGTACCCTGACAAGGTAACGGTGATTCCTAGCCACGACCGGTTGCGTTCGGTTTGGCCGGAGGCGAAAGCAAGAGACAAGAACGGAAGGACAAGGGTAAATAAGCCGGATTCCACGAATACCGCGCTTAAATCCCCTAATCCCCGTTGTTGCCGATTGTCTAGCTTCAATTGGTCAAGACTCGGCTCAAAGGTTTTGAGTACGGATTTCTTAGCTTACAATCTCGTATTTTTCTTAACAACTTTATACTTGCAAATAAACACATAGGTTAGATCAAACAAACATACAGATTCTTTATTGACTCGTCTAAGACAAGGAAGGACATACAACCATCTCCCTGTGGACCGACCCGTGCTCAACCGGCTAGCTGCAAAGCGACACCGTCCTGATCGCGGTAAACTTTAGAACTTTGAACATCCGACACGCCATCGGCGTGCGACCACTATCCCCAGCGGGCAGCTTCCCTGCCATAACGCCGGGGATCAAAAAGCCCTCTCAGAGGCAGTCGAGCCCGAGGTTCCCTCGCTCGGCTATCCGCAGCGGGAAGCTTCCCTGCCGCAACGCCGGGGATCTAAAATCCCTCTCAGAGGCAGTCGAGCCCAAGGTTTCCTCGCTCGGCTATCTTTCAGGACAAAAGCCCTCGCCAAGAGGCACCGGGCAGTAACCCTGCCCAGCCAAGGGTCCTTGGTAAGCTTCTTACAGCCTTATAGCTCTTCCCGCGCCCAGGAACAAGTCCTCCCGGAGGCAGTCGGGCCCTCGCTCGGCTATCCCTGGCTAGTAGCTTCCTACCACAACCGACAGGGATCAAAGTCCTCGCCAAGAGGCACTGAGCAGTAACCCCGCTCGGTCCCTGTCCTGAAGGATCAAAGCCCTTGCAAGAGGCAACCGAGCAGCTACCCTGCTCGGTAAGAACTCCGGCTGGTAGCTCCCTACCCGCGACGCCAGGATAGAAGCGGCTGCCCCGCTCATTCATCCCAGGCTGGTAGTTGCCTACTCATGACGCCAGAGGTCAAAGACCTCGCCCAGAGGCCGCCACGCAGCTCCACTGCCCGGACATCCTTAGTGGGCTTCGTACAGCCCCTCAAGCGC
This sequence comes from Agapanthus africanus, assembly GCA_030015575.1. Lineage (NCBI taxonomy): Eukaryota > Viridiplantae > Streptophyta > Magnoliopsida > Asparagales > Amaryllidaceae > Agapanthus > Agapanthus africanus. Next base: position 278,245,084 of record JASDDO010000004.1, on the reverse strand, counting down.
TAGAGAGCCAAGCCCTCACAAGGGGCAAAGGAGCAGCTACCCTGCTCGGCCATCCTTGGTGGGCAACTCCCCTACCACCACGCCAGGAAGCATAAAGCCTTTGCAAGAGGTGACGGGGCAGCTACCCTGCCCAGTCAACCCCGGATGGCGACCAATGCTCGGAATCAGAGATGCTCTGTGGCTGTGGACCCGAGACCCCAGTGAGGGGCGTCAGGTCTGTCCAAGTCTAAATGATCTTCCCTCGACTCCAGGGCCCTAGGGCAGACCCATCCATATTTATTGCCGCATACGGCCTCATCCAACGACGCCCATCGTCTCCCGCCGAAATGGCCCCTCGCGCCCAGAGGCCCCGATCGTTCCACGTGGCAGTCCAGCACTGGGCCGCGTCCCATCAGACGCCGCAGGCCTACGCATGTCGCATCGGCTAATCGACGCTCGACACGTGGACCGTCGCTTCGACTGCAGAGTGCACGAACCGGCGCACCTTCTTTAATGCAAAGATCTCGCCTTGATTCGCTAGAGGAAAAGACAACCGACGACCCGAGGACTCGTCCCAACGAAACCCTAGAAGGGATCTCACCTCGGGAGGCCCGGCAGTCCACTCCTGACCCGGCCACTAGCTGGTCGGGACAAGAGTGGGGGGTCCCAGAACTCAGAAGAAAGTGCTCAATATTGGCGATCCCCAAGATCATGACACGTGGCAGGTGACATGTCCCAGAACTCAGAAGAAAGGGCCCACAGGGGCCGACCAGGCCACCCCGTACCCGATCTGCAAGCACGAGCTGGCCCTCCTCGAGGCCCCTGCAAATTGGCCTCCACGGCCTCTCAGCTTACCCCGAGCTGGCACCAGACCAAGACCCCTCGGCCTCCTCGCTCATCCCCGAGCTCCCGGCCGAGACCGTCTTCCTCGGCCCTCCGACTAGCTCCACCGCTCACAGGCGTAACCGCCGCTCCGCGAATCTCGCCATGGGCAGATTTTACGTCAGCAACATCCCACGTTCTACGCCATCAATCCCCATTAACGGGCGATCCGCTTTCTTTGCGGGCGTGACGTCGGAGGGGGCGTAACCGCCGGTGAGATTCTGGCGCCCGCTGCTGCGTGCTCCACCACTATATAAACCCCCATCACAGAGGGGTCAAGTAAGCCATTTTTTTACACTTTTATGCCGTTACTCTGCTCGGATCTCATCACTAACTTGAGCGTCGGAGGGTCCTTGGTGGTACCAAACCATTCCGGGACTTCTTTGCAGGTACTCGGCAACAGCTTCCTCATCTCACCTCTTCCTCCAAAAACCCATTGAGACCCACACGCAATGAAAGATAATCAGCTAAGTTCATCGCGAGATCAACGGAAGACAACATCTGACGGAGGCCCGAAAAGGAGCTCCATCAATGCTTCTCATGTCCGAACAAACACCGAAGAGACCACCAAAATGTCTATCGAAAATGAGCCTGAGTTCATTCTCATCAGACACCCATGGTCCAACCTCAACTTCTAACCCTCTAATCAAATTATTTTTACAGCGTCCACTGGCTACCTTATGAAAGAACAATGTATTTGCATCGCCTTCTTGTGTCCATTGGACACGCGACCTTTGTTGCCAATAGGTTTCCTCGAGGAGATTAACCTGAAGGATTTGTTCCTGGAGGACACGTCTAGCTAGTCTCACTCTCGTCCGTGTCTAACCCCGCACTCTCCTCTTTCATGTTCTGCACATTCGAATGGTATAACATCCGAAGTATTGTTTTGTAAGGTATAATAGCTAAAGTAATTAATTTAGCCAAAATTTCTTTTTCTACAATTATATTAACTATAAGTATACACAATAATTTAGTTTTTTTTTTGACAATTTTTCATAATCTCTTCATTGTTTATATGTTTACTATGCAACTTAATTTACATACTTCTGATCCTAATATGCTATTTTATGCAGTGGACATCGTATTTTGCTGACATACTATTCTTTAATTAGTTTCAAACAAGATGAATATTTATCTACTTTGATTTTACATTGATATACCATATATGATGTACTTTGACAACTCTAGAAATCAATCAAAAAGGATGAAAGACTATATGCATGAAATGCTGACAATTCATTTCCTGCTTATTAATAATGCAGATACCGCATGCCATTATTTGTCCGTTCCAATTATAGAGAGTGTGATTGATTCTATGACCTATTTTGCTTACGCAACTTTCCACCACTTTTTTTTTTTAAAAATTTTGCATGAAGTCAGAAATTTATTTAATCAGTAAAATATGGTTTTTGATCTCGAAAAGTCATGGATGCATAACTCTGCTTCAACGTTCCATTATGTTTTCGCCCCCCACCACCCACCCAACACACACCACCCCCAAAGGAAAAAAAAAAGAAAAAAGGAAAAAAAAAAGAATAGAAAATTCTGACTTGCAAGTAATGCAGATTTACCATCTACTTTAAAGGATACCGCTTTTTCCCCCCTTCCCACAGTTCACTTGTAACACTAGGCAGCATGAACTAACATGAAATCCAGCATTTTACAGTTACATAAAATCAAACAAGAACCTTTATGAAGTTTTGCATCTAGGGAACAGTAAGTAATAATGTTGTGAAAGTGCCTCGTATTTAAAGAAGACCGCGCTTTAGAAGGAGGGACTGGCGTCTGCCTGCAAAGGATAGACATCAGTCAAAAGAAAGTACAGTAACCTACATCAGTCAAAAGAAAATACAGTAACCTAGATAAATTATAGCCGTCAGGTACTGACGTCGGTACAGACGTCTGCCTGCAAAGAATAGACGTCTGCCTGCAATATAGACAGAAACATGTTAAAGTATCATACGTCAGCCTGCATGGCTACTAACGTCTATGCAGATATCAGTACTGATGTCTGGTCGGCGATAACTGCGAATTTAAGTTCGAGATTTAACTCGAAAGTCAGGTTTTTTGTAATTTTTGAGATCTTATTATAACTAAGATTGTGTATGTTATATATAGGATCTTATGGTATGTATTAGGATTAACTTTGGAGAGTTTTAGATCATAAAACAAAAGGAATAAACGGCGTCTCCATAAAAGATCTAGGCTATGGAAGGTGAAGGAGAATTTATAGAAGGAAAGAGATTTTGTTGAAGATCATAAAGAGAAGGTGTAATAATTCTCTGTAAGGTTTTCTCCTTCTCAAGTTCTAATAAAAGTTCTTCTCGTTTCCTCCTAAATCCTTTTTGTTATTTTTATTGCGGTTTGCATTCAGTTTTCTTTTATTATTTCGTCTATAATGTTTTTCACTGCGTTACCGATCGGTCTGACGGTAGCAACAATTGGTGTCAGAGCTACGTTCCGTATTTTTGCGATTTAAGTTTACGGTAAGTGACGATGCTTTTGTCCGCTCTCTATCTTCTTAGATCGTAATTATATTGATAGTGGTTCATAAGAATCCGAGGGAAATACATTTTCTTTGGAATTAAGGATGGCGAATAACAAAGTAAATACCACAAACTTTGAGATGAAGAAATTTAATGGGAAACAGAACTTCTCTATATGGAAGAGAATGGTGAAGGCACTTCTGGTGAAGAGAGGGCTGTTTAAGGTATTTGACGGTAGTAAACCTACCGACATGACAGATATTACGTGAGCAAAATTAGATCAGAAGGAACAATGCACGGTAGAACTTTGTTTGGCAGATAATGTAATGTATAACGTTAGGAAGGAAACTTCTGCTGCAAGTTTGCGGTTGAAGCTGGAGAGCTTGTACATGACAAAGTCGTTGTCAAACAAGCTATATTTGAAGAAGCAATTATATGGTTTACGCATGAAGGAGGGGACTCCGATTTACGACCATCTAAACAGCTTCAATAAGATGGTGAGCGATCTTTTATGTCTTGAAGTCAAGTTAGAGAAGGAGGACCAAGCGCTATTGCATCTATTTTCACTTCTAAATTCATATGAACATTTGGTGACAACGATCCTTTATGGGAAGGAGACTCTCGAGATGGAGGAGGTTACAACGACTCTTTTGAACAATGAGATCATGAAGAAATCAAATCATGAAAGGGGAATATCGAAGAATAGAGAATGAGGCAAGAGCATAAGGAGGAAATCCAAATCACCCGGACAAGAGAGCGGGCCGTGCTTCTTTTGCAAATAGTTAGGACATCTAAAGAAGCAATGTCCAAAAGTATAAGCAGTGGTTGGAGAAGAAGGGAAAATGTGCCAATTCAAAGGGTTTGGATCAAGCCAGTGTTGCGACTGAAGCATAAGAATGACGTACTAGCAGTACATACAGAAGAGGCAAATTCGAAGCTTGGATCCTTGATTTCGGATATTCATACCACGTGTGCCCGAAGAAGGAGCAGTTCAACATCTATAAAGAGTTTAATGGCAGCAATATTCTAATGAGGAACAATGTGGCGTGCAAGGCCATTGGCACAGGGAACATCAAATTCTGCATGTTTGATGGGGTGGTGCGAATGCTTGTGAATGTGCGACACGTTCCAGAACAAAAGAAGAACCTGATTTCTCCTGGAGTATTAGATACGACCGGATGTAAATTCGTTGGTCAAGGTGGAGTATTAAAGGTTGTCAAAGGTGCTTTAGTGGTTATGAAGAAACAATGACTAAAGAATTTATATCGTTTGGACGGCAGCACAGTGACTGGTGGTGCAGCCGTAACTACGGGAAAATAGGTGGAGGATACCGCAAAATTGTGCCATATGCATCTTGGCCACATGAGTTAGAGGGGGTTTCGTGAGTTTCACAGAAGGGAGTTGCTGAAAGGTGTTATCTCGTGTAAGTTAGAGTTCTGCAAGTTTTGTAATATGGGGAAGCAACATAAGGTCGGTTTCAAGAAAGCCGTGCACAAGACCGAAGGACTCCTCGATTACATCCGCTCAGACGTATGGGGCCATCGCCGGTTGCATCAAAAGGAGGTGTCATATATTATGTCACTTTCATTGGCGATTTCTCATGAAAGGTATGTGTCTACTTCCTCAAATACAAATCAGATGTGTTTGTCAAATTTAAGTAGTGGAAAGCAGTCGTGGAGAATAAAAAGGGGCAACCGGTGAAGTATTTACGGACAGATAATGGAGGTGAATACACCTCGAAGGAGTTTACGTACTTTTGTAAAGATCAGGGCATACAGCGGCAATGGACTGTTTCAGAACATCCAGAGCAGAATAAGGTAGAGGAGCGCATGAACATGACACTATTAGAGAGAGCAAGAAGCATGTGGTTACAATTTGGACTTTCAGAGAACTTATAGGCAGAGGCGATGAGTCATGCGTGCTATTTGGTCAACAGGTCTCCATCAACGGCCATAAAGCTTCAGATCCCAGAAGAAGTATGGAGAGGAGTGTCAGTCAATTACGATTCATTACAGGTGTTTGGATGCCTTGCTTATTCGCTCATGGATCGGAGGGATAGAACCAAGCTGGAATCAAAATCTAAAAGTTGTGTTTTCTTGGGATTCAAACTTGGTGTTAAATGCTATAATTTATGGGATTTCGAAAACAAAAGGGCATTCACTAGCCAGATGTGATCTTCGATAAGAATTCCATGTTGAAAGACATGGTTGGTGATAATAAGAAAGCAGGTGGAGCATTAAGGGACAATGATTCGGTGGAGGTGGAGTTATCTGGCATTCATAAGGTTATAGATACTGAAGCACAATTACAGCCTATTGATGCGGAGGTGGACGGGCAGATTTCAGAGACAGAAGGTGAAGTCCAACCCAATAAGATCCACAGGCAATGACATTAAGGAGATTAACACGTACTCATAAGATACCAGTCAGATATGGTTTCGAAGATATGGTTGCATTTGTTCTAGTCACCGAAAGCAGAGATCCTATCTCTTATCAGGACGCCATTGGGAAAGAGCATAGTGATTGATGGATTGTGGCAATGACGGAGGAGATGGAGTCACTTCGAAAGAATAATACGTGGAGATTGACAGAGCTACCGAAGTGGGTATACATAAAAAAGGAAAACGAGCAATACAAGATACGTTTATTTCTGAAAGGTTTTGCTCAGAAGGAGCGGGTTGACTACAATGAGATTTTCTCGTCGGTAGTCAAGCATATGTTTATTCGAGTGTTGTTAGCGATGGTAGCTATTCAAGATTTTGAATTAGAGAAAATGGACGTGAAAACGACATTTCTGCATGGGGAGTTGGAAGAGACAATCTTCATAAAGCAATCCGAAGGATTTATAGAGCCTGGCAAGGAGGATCATGCATGTGAACTCAAGCGGTCTTTATATGTGTTGAAGCAGTCTCCTAGGCAGTGATACAAGCGCTTCGATCCGTTCATGAGGAGACCAATTACTCTCGATGTGAGTATGACAGTTGCGTATACTCAAAGTGGCTTAAGAATGGGCCATCGATATATCTACTCCTATATGTCGATGACATGTTAATTGCGGCTAAGAGTATGGTGGAAATAAAGGTGCTCAAATCTTCATTGAACACAGAATTTTACATGAAGGATTTAGGTGAAGTGAAAAAGATTCTTGAGATAGAAATTATTTAAGACAGGAAAGCTGGAAAGCTGTGGCTATCCCAAATCAGATAAATAGAGAAGGTGTTGGAGAGATTCAACATGAAGTGTTCTAAATTGGTGAGTATCCCTATCGCCGGTCATTTCAAGTTATCCTCTAAGGAGTGTCCTTAATCAGCGGAGGAGTAAGAAAAGATGTCTCAAGTACCATATGCAAGTGCGGTGGGATCGCTGATATATGCTATAGTATGCCCACGTCCAGACATATCTTATGCCGTAAGTCTGGTTAACCGGTACATGTTAAATCCAAGGAAGTTTCATTGGGAAGCTGTAAAATGGATACTTTGGTATCTAAAGGGAACTAAAGACCTCGGTTTATTCTTTCACAAGTCAGAACATAAATCGAGCCAGTTGCAAAGATATGTAGATGCGAATTACGTTGGGAACTTGGATAAAAGAATATCTCTTACAGGCTATATATATACAGTGGCTGAAAATCCTATCAGTTGGAAGCCGACACTTCATGATACCATGGCGCTCTCAACAACAGAGGCAGAATATATGGCAGCAGTTGTCTCGCCCTGCTTCCCAGTAGACGGAAACGGTGATGTGGCAAGTCGCGACGTATTTATTTCGAGAAGGTCATTTTCCGGAATAAATACGCTCAGCGTAAAATAAGCAATATAAAATGATAAGAAATAAACATGAGATTTTGTAATGCCCGGTCCCTTGTAAATATTTTCCGTATTTACAAATAAATGTTTCCCTATTTTTCTATTTAAATATTGTTTATAAATACTTTCCTATATTTTTCAAATAATTTTTTTTTTATTTTTAAAACCCAAACCCTAACAAGCAAACCCTAATTCCTAATTCAATTTTTTCCCTCTAAACTCTCAAATTTAACAAGCCCAGCCCATGACCCACACCCATAACCCACACCCGACCTTTCCAACCTGACCCGACCGATCCCTTTCCCCCCTCTTTCTCTCTCCTCTTATTCCATTCCCCTTCTCTCTCCTCTCGATCTCAGCCTCTTCTTCTTCGCAATCCCCCCACGACTCGCTCAAACCACAACCCTTCTCCTCCCTCACCCCATGTCTCGTTCTTCTCCCGCTCGACTCATTCCCATAACGCAGCCTACGTCCAACTAACCCCGAGATCCCCTCATCTGCTTCCCCCTCTCCCTCAACCGACTCACCTCATCTTGCTCCTCTCTCCGAACTCACCCATCGTCTTCGCCACCATCACCAGCAACTCTCCCACTCCTCTTCGACTTTGCCTCCACCCTCCACTTCCTCCCTCAAGACTCCAAAAAGCTCCGTGTCGCCTTCCTTCTCCAGCGACCATCTCTCGCCAATGCCACCACAGCCATCTCGCCCACGTCGACACCTGCAGCCGCCGCCCCATCGCCTGGACCATCGCCGCCACGACCTCATCATCGAGCACCGCCGACCACCAGCTGCCTTTACCGTTGAGGCTACTCCCAGTACCCCGATGAGACCCACTAGAAGCCGAGCACCAAACACCCGATCACGTTGACGCCTTCTCCTCCGGCCAAGCCAAGCTCCTTAGTCGCCATCATGCCCTCGTTCGCCAGCAGCTCCTTGAGCCAATACCCACGGCTCAACCCTCTTGCACCGCCTTAGCCATCATCTCCTCCAGCAAGCCTCACCCGTTCTCATCACCGTCCCCGCTCCCCACCTTCGCCCGCCTCGACTCGCCTCCACCAACCCGGTGACAACCAACCCAAGGACCCATGAGCCCATCTCCTTCGTCCTCGTCGCCGTCGACCTCCACGTCGCCGCCGGCACCACCTCCGACGAGCAAGCCCGCGCCTAAACCCAACAGCCACCAACCTTCTCCACTCACCCACCACTTCCGAGCTCCCCACTCGAACCAAACACCCTCACCTCCACCACCTCTTTCTCCTCCGAAGACCATACCCCACTACCCTGGATCTCCGCGACCACTACCATGAGCCCCTGCCACCAAGACTGCCAGCGCCAGAATTCCCTGGACCACCTCCGACGATCATCGAGCACCTCCACTCCAGCAGCCGCTGTAGCCATTTCCATCGTCGCCACGCCAGCGCTGTCTTTTCCTTGATTTCCATCCGGTTAATTTTGTATCTATTTTGGTAGTATTTAGTGACTGCATTTCTCTTTACCTGTGTTATGATTACTGATTACCACGTAGTGCTAGAAGCCGAAGTGTAACTACGGCAGGATATTTCCTCGACCGTAGGAGCATGGCTGGCCTTGTCACCTCTTGTATTCCGTATTTTGGGAGCGTGACATGATTTTGTTGGTATCAGAGAGCCAGGTTTAGAATGAGATTAAAGTTTCCGATTAAGGCTTGACAATTTAAGTCCCCCCATCGGTCTAGATTGTAAACTTGTTGTCCTTGATTAGAGTCCCTATAGTTTGTCAAGCTACATTTTTGACTCCATCCAGTAGAGTTTTGGGTGACTTAGTAGAGTTATGTGATTATAATTATGAACTGCAGCATAGTTACAAGGCAGCACTCTGCTTGAGTGACTTGGAATTCTACATATGATTTCCACTCGGTTGAGTTTCTCCTCACCACATATTCTTGCTACGTTGTCAATTCTATATCTTATTCTGGTTCTTGAATTTTAAACCGTCGTCCGAAAATTTGTTGTTTCGGAATCATGGCTTCCAACGACTCTCCTTCCACCTTCGCTTTCCAGGACCACCCTGCCGAGATTTTGGGCGTACTGCAACAGTTGAGAGAAGCTCAGGAGAGGACGGACGATCTTTTAGCTGAAGGGTTAAGGAGGCAACTAGTTTGGACACCAGGAGGAGCCCGATCATGAGGGAATCCCTGTTAGTAGAAGAGGAGGTGTGCAGATGAAGCACCTATTGGTTCTCAGCAGAGGAAGCAACGGAGGACCCAAGTCTGCGGTTATTGCAAGAGTCCGGGGCACCTTCAGAGGAACTGTCGCCAGGTTAAAGGACAATGTTTGATTCAGGGATCAAGTGAATAGTATGCAACGGTTGCCCTCGAAGAAAAAAGCTGCAAGGAAGAGATCAATCGATGCTCTCCACATCTAATTGAGAAACTCGGTTGTTTCATTGTTTTGTACTTTGAATTTCAAGGATGATATGGGTCTAGCACATGATTCAGACTTGCCTTACGAGATCACAGAGATTTAGACATTGACGCGGAGTTATCACCTTCCCTGCTTTCAACAAAGATATTGTTTTTGTTGTTCCTTTCGTTTAACACTTGTATTTGTTGAACTTCTTGGCTTGAATAGAATAAAGTTGTGAAATGCAACTAACTAGTTTTGTTTGACTCACTATATCTAGACCCTAAACTTAGTTGACACCATGGTTCATTACCGCACCCCCCCCCCCCGGATTTTTCCCAATTAGGTTGTATCTTGCCGCATACTCCTATCCGAAACTGTCAAACCCTATCCTCATTGTAAATTTATATCTTTTCCGAATTTTGAATCCGAATTTCATCCTTTTATCTTTGTGTCATTATGGACAACCCAATTCCTATTTACGTTTCTTTCGTTCGAGTGCTTGCCCGCGGCGTCTATCTTCGAGGTATATACCGCAATACTTTCTCTGGCTAGTCTACCATATATTACTGGTGTTATTTTCCTATTAACATAGTTATGACTAGTAGTGCCTACTATATTAAATTTAGAGTTCTGCCTATTTATGGTTATTTAGATTTCCATCAAGCGTTGGTTAGTATTTTAGTTTTACTCGCTGTCTTGAAGTGCTCTACTATTTTTATTTTCTCAATAGTTCAAAGTTACACCGTATATTCTATTTATAGTAAATCGTTCCTATTAATGCTTTTCATACTATCGTCTTTTTATTATGAAGTTCCATTCTTCATGACTTTTTGGCTTTTTCTATCTTCTCTAATTATAGGATGTCATTTTGAGTTATTTTCTACTCTATTTTTCTTTTAATATTTTACTGTTTATTATACTGTTATCATTCCTATTCATTTCGGTTGTAGGCGTTCTTTTGATTAACTTTCAAAATTTATATTATTAGCGGTTTGAGTTTTTCTTTAAAATGAGTTTCATATTGATTTTCTATTCCCTTTTCTTTTGTTCATATTTATGCTAACTATCTTTTGTTTTCGTATTTATGTTTACTTATGTATTCTTATGCTCCAATCGATTTAAATTTTCTATTTATTATGATATAAATTATGGTTATCTTGTATGCTAATACAGTTTATTTACTTGTACATATATCATCATCATTTCGGTATTATCTTAGTTTCTTTTGTATTGTAGTATCTCCGCACTTTTGCAGATATAGTTTAGTCTTGGTCTTTACGTTAATCGTTGATATCTAATTTGTTTACTAGCTACCTATGTTCCCATTTCATTTCCCCCCAATATTTTACCGTATGAGTATTCTCAATTTATTATATAATTGCTTGATTCGTAGTAGTTTTGGTTCTTAAGGCCTATCAGCCAATCCTCCATCATTGTTTATTATTGTCATTCTATTTTAATTGTATTTGTGTGTGTGTGTGTGTGTGTGTGTGTGTGTGTGTGTATATAGTTTATCGCTATTAATAGTTATGTCCTTATGTGTGACTGTTCCTTTTAATTGCTCTATTTCTTATATATATAAATGTCTGATTTTAATTTAGTTGCTTTTGCGTAAATCGCTATATAGCAGTATTTGATTTTTGGTTGCTTTTCGCATGGCATTTTATAGCTTATCGTTTATTTTAAATTTTGAGGACGAAATTTTATATAAGTGGGGTATGATGTAATACCCAATCCTTTGTAAATATTTTCCGTATTTACAAATAAATGTTTCCCTATTTTTCTAGTTAAATATTGTTTATAAATACTTTCCTATATTTTTCAAATAATATTTTTTTTTAATTTTTAAAACCCAAACCCTAACAAGCACCCTAATTCCTAATTCAATTTTTTTCTCTAAACTCTCAAATTTAACAAGCCCAACCCATGACCCATACCCATAACCCACACCCGACCTTTCCAACCCGACCCGACCGATCCCTTTCCCCCTCTTCTTCTCTCTACTCTTATTCCCTTTCCCTTCTCTCTCCTCTCGATCTCAGCCCTTTCTTCTTCGCAACCCCCCCACGACTCGCTCAAACCACAACCCTTCTCCTCCCTCACCCTATGTGATGGAGCTCCTTTTCGGGCCTCTGTCAGATGTTGTCTTCCGTTGATCTCGAGGTGAACCGGGTTGATTGTCCTTCATTTCGTGTGGGTCTCAATGGGTTTTGAGAGGCCGAGGTGGGATGAGGAGGCAGCCGCCGAGTACCTGCAAAGAAGTCTCGGGGTGGTTTGGTACTACCGAGGACCCTCCGACGCTCAAGTCGGTGACAAGATCCGAGCACAGTAACGGCGTAAGTGTAAAAGAATGGCTTACTTGACCCCTCTGTGATGGGGGTTTATATAGCGGTGGCGGCATGCAGCAGCAAGCGCGAGAACCTCGCCGGCAGTTTCGCTCCCGACGTCACGCTCGCGTAAAGGGCGGATCGCCCATTAATGGGGGTCGTGATGGCGTGGAACGTGGGATGCTGCAGGCGGAGAATCATCGTGCGGCGGGATCTGCGGAGCGGCGGTTATGCCTGTGAGCGGTGGAGTTGGTCGGGGGACCGAGGAGACGGCCTCGGCAGGGGGCTCGAGGAGGCCGAGGAGTCTTGGCCTTATGGCAGCTCGGGCCGCGCTGAGTGGCCGAGGAGGCATATTCGCAGGGGGCCCCCAAGGTGGGCAGTTTGCGCTTGCGGGTTGGGCACCGAGTGGCCTGGTCGGTCTTTATGGGCCCTTTCTTCTGAGCCTTGGGACATGTCATCTGCCACGTGTCATGATCTTGGAGGTCGCCAATATCGAGCATTATCATTAGCCCCCCACTCTTGTCCCGACTAGCTAGTGGTCGGGCCAGGAGTGGACTGCTGGGCCTCCTGAGGTGAGCTCCTTCTCAGGGTTATGCCGGGATGAGTCCTCGGGCCGTCGGTTGTCTTTTCCGCTAGCGAATCGGGGCGAGATCTTTGCATTTAAGGAGGGTGCGCCGGTTCGTGCACTCTGCAGTTGAAGCGACGGTCCACGTGTTGAGCGCCAACCGGCTGACGTGACGTGCGCAGGTCTGCGGCGTCTGACGGGACGCGGGCGATCGTTGGGCTACCACATGGAGCGATCGGAGCCGCTGGAAGCGAGGGGCCGTTTCGGTGGGAGACAATAGGCGCCATTGGATGAGGCCGTATGCGGTAGTAAATACGGGTGGGGCCCGCCCTGGGGCCCTTGCTCTCTCACATTCCTCATACTCAAGCCCCAGCTGCTCGGCGCTCGTCTTTCCCCTCTCTCGTTCCCAACCCTTGAAGAGTTTCCTTCCCAGGTTAGATGTCTTCCTCTGTAGAATCAGTACACATCGTAGGAGTAGATGTTAGGGTTCCTTTAGATGTGTCCGAGTCCCCTCGGGGAGCGGGGGATGGGCCCCTTCCCCGATGCCGTGAGGTGGGGGCCGCCTCCAGGGAGGAGGCGGTAAATGTAGCCCCTAGCACCCCGTGCTGGGTGAGGCACGTGGACGAGCTCGCCAATGCTCGAGCTTGCTTTCACATCCCTCTGCATTACGTGCTTCGTCTGGCCGAGGAGGGAGAGGGGGCAGACCAGGTACAGGGCAGGGAGATTGCCTTGTATTTGGAAGCTTTTTGGGGTGGAATGCGCCTGCCCTTCTCTCCTGAGGTCGTCGCCACTCTGAATTTCTTCGGTTTGGCCCCCGGCCAGTTAGTGCCGAACGCGTGGAGGATCCTCCTCGGGTTCCTGATCCGAGCTGCAGGCGGTTCCTTTCAGCCTTTCCCTTCTCGATTCCTCCCTTGCTGTTAAGAGTCATCCCGGCGGTCGAGCTGGCGACCCGAGGTGGGTCTCTATTACCTTTAGGAAGCGGCCCGGGGTCGCCGCCGGGGCTGGGGTTGTGGCCTTTCCCTCCTCCATTCATGATTGGAAGAAGAAGTTTTTCTTCGTCTCCCTCCCGAGGGCGAGGACTGGCCGGTGCCCACCAAGTGGTCGAGGGAGAAGAGTCTGCCGGGGAACCTGTCCGATGACCCCGCCACAGTGAGAGTGGCGTCGTGGGAACCCATCCCTCGATACGACGTGCTGCTGTCCGAGAGGGTTCTGAGCTGGGTCGGGCTTAGCCATGTTGAGTTCGTTAGTGAGTTAGGCTTGCGTTTCTGGGTTTATGCTTTACTCGTGTTGCTGATAAGTGGGGTGTTTGTTTTGTGTAGGATCTATGGACTTCGGCGTTCTCCAAAACGCTATGCGCCAACCGAGGCAGCCCGCTAGGGCCGGCGGCACCAGCTCTTCCCGGGCGTAGGCTGCCCCCGCTCCCGCCGCCCCGGTGGCGGTGCCCCAAAGATGCCCGGTGGCGGATCCCGCCTCGAGCCCCAGCAGAGTGTCGGGCCGGAAGCGGGCCCTGATTGTGGAGGACAGGGCCTCGGAAGAGGAGATCGGCACCCCTTCGGAGCCGCTTAGGAGGAGTTCCCAGAGAGTTTCCCGGGGCCGGTCTTCGCCGACCGTGGTGGAGGAAGGGGGCTCCAGTTCACGGTGCCATCCGGGCTGTCGGTCGCTGACAGCCTCCTACACGAGATAGAGACCTCAGTTGGGGGCCGGGTTCCTGGGGGAACCTTCAAGGCCCAGCTGGCGTCGATCGCCCAGGAAGCCGTGCAGGTAAGCCCCCAGTGCGCAGCAAGATTTAGTGTTCTCCTTCATATTCCTTATCCCTCCCCTTTTTGTGTCTTCCCAGACTCTCCAGCACGTGGCCCTTGCCATTTGCTGCGAGAGAGCTCCAGACGGGAGCAGGAGGCGATGTCGGCGAGGATCGCCGCCCTGGAGGGCGAGGTGAATGCCGGGAAGAGAGAGGTCGCCCGGCATTGCGAGGCCGCCGCAATCGCCGAGGGCAAGTTCGAGGACTCCCAGGTGCTCGCCGGCAACCTCAAGAAGACGGTGAAGACCCTCCGGAGGGAGCTGGGGGCGGCGGCCGAGGCCTGTTGTCACGCCCCACTTCCCAGAGTACGTTAAGGTAGGCACGTGACATAGCCAACCATGCTACCTGTGGATAAGAATTATCTTTCCACAGTCACATTACGGCTGTAGAGATATCAAGAACAATAATAAAACTATCTAGCACATGTCCATAAGCAAAAATAAAGTGAGTCAAGAATAAATAATGCTGAAGCAAGAGATCCAATACAAGAATAACTGGAATGTATGTCCCATAATGCGGGATCACATCAGAAATAAAAATACTGAAAAGTAAAAGAACTAACTACTAATGAGTCCTCACTGCTCAGCCTGCTGGCTGAAGTACTCCTGCTCGGACTGCAGCAAAGGTACGGAATCTGGGCCATGCAAAACCCAGACGTCAGCGCGTCATAACATCAAGCAATAACATATAAGCAGGGTAGCAAGGTATGCAAGTATAATCATAAATGGTAAAGCAGGTGTAACAGCAATATAAATCAGGGCAGTGAAAGGTAGTGCGCAGTGAGTAATCTAAACTGGTCTATTGGATTAACTACTCTCAAGTCTTTGAAATCAATTTGATGAATTATCGATGTAACTCAATAGTATCCCGTGCGTGCTCGGGATCACGGTGAAGATTCTCGGGCCGAAACCGAGGCATGCCTCTAGGCACTAAAGGAAAAGGGGTAATGATGAATGATTTCCATGGCATCATCCCAAGGCTGCCTAGCCTCTAAAAAGGTAATGGATAACGATGGATGATGTCAGCAGCATCATCCCAAGGCTGGCCTGGCCTCTAAAACTGATCGGTAAAGGTAGCGAACTGTCGAGTTACAAGTCAGGTTTCATCATTGATTTCCCCATACCCCCAAGTTATATGTATTCAAGTCAGGTATTAAATAATCTAGAGCTAATGCCAACACAGGATCAGGCAGGTACAGGTTTGTCTTGATAGACAACAGGAACGGTCCGTAAGGACAACATGTCAGGTTTGTTGGCATTAGGCACAAGATCAGGTAACAGGTAAATCCATGGTACATCAGATCAAGTCAAGTAGTGTATTTAGGTGTCATGTCATGTCAAGAGTGTACCGTACCATGTCATGTCAAGTAGGAAGTGTAACAGGTCATGTCAGGGGTGCACAGAGTGTCCTGTGGGTGCTCCTAATCAACTAACGTACGAATGGGTATATATATATGTTTCCTGATTTAAAATCAGAAAAGCTTATGGGAAAAGCTTCAGAAAGGGGGGCCACGTGCTTACACGTGACCAGCAGTCACGTGTTGACACGTGACATATAAAAGCAGCGGAAAAGGGCACATCAGTTCCTTGATCAAGTCAAGGAAGAGGCTTCAGAAGAGGTCACGTGTTGGCACGTGACGCTCAAAGCAGCAGACTCGTTCTCCAGTTGAATCAAAGAAAGAGGCTCCCGACAGGGGTCACGTGTTCACACGTGACCAATGGTCACGTGTTGACACGTGATGACTGAACAGCAACCAGAAGACAGAGAACAAAAAGAAAGAGGAAGGCTCGTTCCAAGGGGGTCACGTGGTCACACGTGACCGGCTTTCAAAGCCTGTTTTGTTAACAGAATTAAATTCTGAAGGAGATTCAAATCTTTCCAAAGGAAAGTGATTACCTGGAGCCGATCGAATTAAAGATTTAGAGGTAATTAAATATCATCTATCTATGGGAAAATCTCGGGTTTGGAAAGATTTCCCCTTTAAATCTAACCGAAATAACAAGGGAGAATCCCCGGATTTGAAATCCAATGGTGAATAAACTTCACCTAATAATCCAAAGGTCCAGAACGAATAATGGATGCAAATCAAATATCTCAAGGAAGATTCGTCAAAAAACTAATTATTCGGCTGCTTCTCCTATAAATAGGAGCCAAGAGATACAAAAAAAAAAGAGATATACACAGAAGGAGAAAAAAGGAGAGAGCCTTGATTACTTTGAGGAATTTGGAGCTTCTGCAAAGGAAAACCCTAGGTAAGAAAGGGAAGGCTTTTTGAAGGAGGGAGAATTGAATTCTCAACAGAGTTTAACTCTGATATATAAAACAGAAGAACATATTTCTTCTCTCTTTGATAGAGGATCTGCAAAGTGCACATCTCCCCTTTAGGTTGAGAATTTAATTCTCAATGGGTCGAGATCCTGCCATGCAGATCCAAAACATAGAGAGGGAATGGAAACATGAGAATTTAATTCTCACAGAACTATAGGAATTTAATTCCTTTAAGACAAAACTAGGGTTTGACCCTGTGTTATGGGAATTTAATTCCTTCAGAGCAAAAAGAAACAGGGTATAACCCTAATTAAGAACATAGTTCTGTTGAAACAGCGGGAATTTAATTCCCTTAATCATAATTCTTTAAAATGGGAGTTTAATTTCCTTAAAAGCTTTTATTAGGGTCTAACCCTATTCAGTTCTTCATATTTATGAGGAATTTAATTCCTACAGAAAATTCAGAGTCTAACTCTATTCAGAATATAAATCTTCAAAAGGAAGTAGGAATTTAATTCCTCTGAAATTACTGTCAGGGTTTAACCCTACGAGGAATTTAATTCCTGGAAAAGATTAACAGATCCTCTAAACATAGAGGCAGGGTCACGTGTCACCACGTGACCCCCCCAAGAGATCTACAGAAAGCCCCTTTGAGGCAGCACCCCACGTGACCCACGTGACCCTCGGCAGAAGCTTTAGCATACAAGCATTTAAATGCCCGTCACGTGAGGGCACGTGATGCTCAGAAGGATGCGATAATCTCAGCAGAATAAATGAAGGGAGGGCGCTCTCACGTGTTGCCACGTGACCCCTCTTACCTTAGTGTTTAACACTAAATTGGAACTCTCGAATACAGTATTGAAACACTGTCGGGCCTTAGTGTTCAACACTAATCAAAGAATTTTATTCTCAGTGTTCAACACTGATTACCTTAATATTTAACACTAATCTGAGATCTCCATTGCCAGTGTTCAACACTGATCTGTTTTAGTGTTTATGATCATTTGAAAGCCTTGTTGCTGGTGTTTAACACCAATTATCTTTTAGTGTTAAACACTAACTTGTCAACCTCATTCCCAGTGTTCAACACTGATTGCTCTGTAGTGTTTAACACTAGGCTTTGGCCCAATTGGCTAAATGGATAGAGGCAAAGCCTCTCCTTCAATGGACCAACAAGAAGCCAATATTCCAGACATGATAGGACTTAGCTCGAGCTAGGCCATGAGTCTTCAACTCGTAATTAACTGGGCTAATGGGCTCATGACATAATTAATCGGTCTTGACCCCAAATTGGGCCAAGGACTACTTAAGCCATTCCGGTTCTAGGGTACATCTCTTCACTCCTTTGATACTTGGCATTGTAATCCCTCAATGTCTTCAAAGAGGTGACGGGTCCCGACGACCACCCATGATATGGACTGTGGGGTCCTTAAACCCATGTCTAATGCAAAATTCCTGGTTACGTGGAACGCGGATAACGTCACTTTCTGACCCCGCGGAAAACGCCCAGAGCGGAGCCTAGTCCTCGCCGAGCACGGCAGTGAACCCGTGTGAAGCATCTAGTGTAAAATTCCTGGTTACGTAGAATGCGGATAACGTCACTCTTTGACCCCGTGGAAAATGTCCAGAGCGGAGCCTGGTCCTCGCCTAGCACGGCAGTGAACCCGTGTGAAGCATCCAGAGCACATACCGGACTGTGGAGTCCTTAAACCCATGGACTATGACGTCCTTAACCTTGACCGAGATGTCTTAAAACTAACAATGGACCGCAATGTCCTTAAACTAGAACAATAGAGCCCCATGTGCTCTTTTGTTGGATCTAAACGGTCCCGTTTAAG
The DNA here is from genome assembly GCA_030015575.1 of Agapanthus africanus. Lineage (NCBI taxonomy): Eukaryota > Viridiplantae > Streptophyta > Magnoliopsida > Asparagales > Amaryllidaceae > Agapanthus > Agapanthus africanus. The sequence continues at coordinate 278,226,752 of JASDDO010000004.1, read as the reverse complement.
TTGATCTTAGCCTTAAAGATGGCTAACGTATCCTTAAACCTTCAAACAGACTGGACTATGAATCCCCCCAATTAACTCTGGCTCGAGGGTACATCTCTGAACTCCTCTGACATCCGTCGTTGTAATCCTTCGACGTCGTCAGAGAGGTGACGGGTCCCGACGGCCACACATACGATGGACCACTATGTCCCTAAACTGGAACAATAGAGCCCAAATGCTCCTTTGTCGGATCTAAACGATCCCGTTAAGTTGATCTTAGTCTCAAACTAGACTGACGTATCCTTAACAAACGTTTGAGTTGATCTTAGCCTCAAGTATGGCTAACGTATCCTCAAACCAAACCCCCAAACCCAAATCTAAGATAAACGCGGATTTGGACTAGTCCACGCCCTACGGGCGACGACATAACTCAGTCTCCGTAAACAATCCACGGGCAATAAAACACGAAAGAAACACCCACGACACGAAGTGACCATCTGGAGAAGGAGAAAGTTGTTACCGCGATGCGGTAGCGTAATTAACTGCAGGGGCTTACGCCTGCAGGGAAGAGCGTCCCCACAATCAAAAACCCCTCAAACGAGGGGGAATCTGACGAAGTCTGCTACATCGGTCGCATCCGTCTAAACCTTCGATACACGGTGCCATAGATCGACTTGGCATCTTCGGAGAGGTGGACGGATAGCACCAATTAGCATCTGCCCCGAACCTCAGGCACGGACGCCACGCGTCCAGGCCGCCGTTCGGAGGGGAACAATATATAAACAAGTATGGGTACTAATGAAGCAATAAAATGAATCATGATGATGATATATGCAAGATTCAGATTAAAGCATGGGGATGCACCGTTATAGATTAGAGTTAGGGTTGTGGTTCCAACATTAACTAAAATACACTTAAATCAGTATAGAATTGTTAAATCTCGTTATTATGGGTTAAATGGTCTAGGGATGCAATGATATATAAAATATGTTCAATGGATGCAACCGGGTATTCGGGATAGAAACTATTTAAAAGGGCTATGGGTTATGCAGTTAATTAGTAAGTAATTTAACCACGGATGTGGGTACACGATATTGTACTTTAAGGTGCAACAAGTTATAATTTAAGATCCGAGTCTACAATGATATAAACTGACATCGAAATGAAAGAATGGAAACTAATAGCCTTAGGTTCAATTTACAGGTTCAATCATGAAATAATATGTATAAATAATATAGTAGCATGTAGCAAGTTTCACTTGCCTCGACGGATCGCGAAGCGGTATACAGAACGTCTCACGTCGGCGAGAAAAGTCGCAACGCGTACGGTACACGGAATGAGTCCAGACAATGCACGATGGGATCACACGGGTCAGAGATGCCTGCTGGGTCGTCGTGATCGTCGCCGGCACTGTCAGATTCCGGCAATCAAGAAACACAGTGAATAACCACCAAGAGAAATGTATGGAAAGAAATGAGAAATATGGAAGGAGAATAGAGAAGTTGAGAAGAGGAAGCTTACCCACTGGATTTTTAGAGGGGCGATACCGTCGACGGTGATGGTCGGCGAAGCTCCGGCGAGGGTGCAAGGTGCTCGGGTGATGGGTCGCGGTTGCTGTGGGGTGTGCAGGGTTTAACAGAAGAAGAGAAAGATGAAGGAGAAGAAGAGAAGGAAGATGAGGAAGAGAGGAGAGTGAGGTGAGATCGGGGTGGTGATCGGCGGTGAGTTGAGTCGAGGAGTTAGGGTTTAGGTTACTGGGTTTTGATGAAAGGTTTCTGGGTTTGGAGGGGAAGCAGAGGAGAGGAAGGAGATGATGTCGAGGAAGGAGATGGTGATGAGAGATGAGGAGCGAGGTCGAGGAGTTAGGGTTTAGGTTACTGGGTTTTGATGAAAAGTTTCTGGGTTTGGAGGGGAAGCAGAGGAGAGGAAGGAGATAAGGTCGAGGAAGGAGACGGTGATGAGGGATGAGGAGCGAGGTCGAGGGAGGAGGAGGCAGAGGAGTAAGGGTTAGGGTTTACTCTGGTGGGTTCGTGGCGAGGTATGCATGGGGTTTAAATAAGAACGAAGGAAATGAAACGAGGAGAAGAAGAAAGAGAGAAGGGAGGTGACCAGATCATAAGGGCGGTGACAGGAGTCGAGGAGTGAACAGTATTCGCGAGATGAGCGAGAGAGGGCACGAGAGGAGAGAGAAAGAGGAGAGAGAGAGCTGCGTAGAAGAGAGAGAAAGAGAAAAGGAAAAGAAGAGATAGGAATCTGTGGGGCCCAGCGAAAATAAAAGATGATTCTGATTGGTTGAGGAAATAAAAGAGAGAGAGAAGAGAGAGAGAGGGAGATAGCTCGGTGGTGGGGCCCGGTGCACTAAAGAGCTCTGATTGGCTCGCGAAAAAATTTGATAAAAAATTTATAAAAGATTGTAAAACTAAAATATTTTCTCAGTTCCCCAAATTCTTTAACAGAAAATCTAAAATAAATAAAATAAAATAATTAATTTGAATTTAGGCGGACTACAAAATATATCAGAAATGCGCCTGGGTCGGGTCCAAAATTTTGAATTTGAAATATGAAAATTATTAGCAAGTTCCAAAAATTAAAATGAAGATTATTTAACAGAAATACATACCCCCAAGAACGGACGTACGTACGTGCGCGTAGCCATCCAAACACGTCCGTTTCACTGAACGGGACGAGAACACGATGCAAGGACACTACCACAGGGTTAGGGGTATCATGCAGGCCATGTCATGTCTTTTTAAATTATTTTAATTGACTTAAATTGTTATATGCGAAATATGTAATGCTAGGGTATTCTATAACTATGAAACAACAAGCTCAAGCAAGCGGGTCGAACGTAAAGTAACCTACCATTCGCATCCAAACACGGTAAATGAAATAAACACCACAGCAACACATACGGCAACAGAAATTGGTATAATTGAACTCGGTTGTTATATTATACCCAACTACAAAAGAATTTCGTCCTCGAAATTCCAAGAACACAAAAAGATAAACGACCAACAACTACAAGAAAAGATGGGGAAACTTCTGCCGGACTTCATCTTCTCGTTCCCAAGTTGACTCTCCATATGAGTGATTACCCCAAGAAACAAGTACAAGGGGGATAATCTGTTCTTAAGAACCTTTTCCCTTCGATCCACAATCGCAATCGGTCGCTCATCGAAAGTCAAGTCTTCTCGTACAGTTAGCTCCGAATGATCCAACACATGTGTTTCATCTCGCACATACTTACGGAGTTGAGATACGTGAAACACATCATGCACATTCGCTAAGGATTACGGTAACGCCAATCGATACGCTATCTCACCAACACGCTCCAAAATCTCAAAAGGTCCGACGAATCGAGGACTGAGCTTTCCTCGACTTCCGAAACGAATCACCCCTCTAGTCGGTGATATCTTCAAGAATACCAAATCACCCACGGCGAACTCTAGAGGTCTTCTCGACGTATCTGCCCAACTCTTCTGTCGGTCTTGTGTTGCTTTCATATGATTCCTGATAGCGTTAACTTTCTCAACTGTCTGCACAACCAAATCTGGTCCCAACAATCTTCGTTTACCGACATCGTCCCAACAAATAGGTGAACGACACTTGCGACCATATAAAGCTTCGAATGGAGCCATCTGAATAGTTGCCTGGAAACTGTTGTTGTAAGAAAACTCCACTAAATGTAGATGATCCTCCCATGAACCCTTGAAGTCCAACATGCAAGCTCTCAACATATCTTCAAGAGTTTGGATCGTTCTTTCCGACTGGCCATCTGTTTGAGGATGATAAGCTGTGCTAAACTTCAATCGAGTCCCCAAACTTTCCTGTAAGCTCCTCCTAAAGTGTGATAAGAACCGAGTGTCACGGTCGGACACGATGCTCACTGGTACTCCATGCAATCTTACAATCTCCTGCATGTACCGTTCTGCCAAAGTTTCTGTTGATTGACCAACCCGAAAATGAATGAAATGAGCTGCCTTGGTCAAACGATCAACAATCACCCATACTGCATTGTTGCCCTTTGGACTCCGCGGTAGAGCTGTCACGAAATCCATGGTTATGTGCTCCCACTTCCACTGAGGAATCGGAAGTGGTTGCAATAAACCAGCAACCCTCTGATGTTCAGCTTTAACTTGCTGACACACCAAGCATTTTGCCACAAGGTGGGCAATTTCCCGTTTCATGCCTTCCTGCCAGAAATGCTGTCGTATATCTCGGTACATCTTCGTGCCTCCTGGATGTACGGAATATGCTGAACTATGTGCCTCCTTCATAAGTTCTTCGCGAATATCTCCCTTTAGCACACACAAACGGCTACCATATCTCAACGAACCATCTTCATGGATCAGTAAGTCAGTTCGAAGTCCAGCTTCAACCTGTTCTCGGAACTTTTGCAATCTAGGGTCCTGCGATTGCGCTGCCTTAATATTCTCGATCAACGACGAATGTACCTGCAGCTGCATCAACTGTCCCGAAGAATGTGGTAGCACAACCTCCAAATCAAATCTTTGAAAGTCTTCAATGAGTTCCCTCTGTGCAGTCAACGTCTGAATTGCTGGTAACCGACTGAGCGCATCCGGCACAACATTAACCTTCCCCGGATGGTACTTAAGATCAAGATCGTAGTCAGCCATCAGCTCCAACCATCTACGTTGCCTCATATTAAGCTCTTTCTGCGTGAACACATACTTCAAGCTTTTATGATCAGTGAAAACCTCGACCCTTTCGCCCAAAAGGTAGTGTCTCCAAATCTTCAAAGCGAAGACCACAGCCGCAAGCTCCAAGTCATGAGTTGGGTAATTATTTTCATGGGTCTTCAATTGTCTCGATGCGTACGCTATAACCTTCCCATGCAGCATCAATACACATCCCAATCCTTTCCCAGAAGCGTCGCTGTGAATCACTAATCCTCCGGAACGGTCTGGCACGGTCAGAATAGGAGCGGTTATCAATTTCTGCTTCAACACCTCAAAAACTGATGCACACCTATCCGTCCACACAAAAGGTACCTCCTTACGTGTAAGCTTGGTCAACGGCTCCGCCAGACGAGCAAAGTTCTCCACGAACCGTCTGTAATACTCGGCGAGTCCAAGGAAGCTTCTTATCTCCGCAACATTCTTCGGAATCGGCCAATCTCGAACTGCTACAATCTTTTCGGGATCGACGGCGATTCCATCGCCATACACGACATGCCCCAAAAACTTTACTTCTTTTAGCCAAAACTCGCACTTGCTCATCTTTGCATATAATTTTTCTTGCCTCAGCGTCTGCAGTGCGATCTTCAAATATTCTGCATGCTCTTCAATACTCTTCGAGTAGACCAGAATATCATCAATGAACACCACAATAAACTGGTCCAAGAATGGTGAAAATATTCAGTTCATCAAGTCCATGAATATCGCCGGTGTATTCGTTACTCCGAAGGGCATCACTAAATACTCGTAATGTCCATACCGAGTTCGGAACGCCATCTTGAAAATATCTTCTGTTTTCACTCGGACCTGATGATATCCGGATCGCAAGTCTAGCTTCGAGAATACTCTCGCGCAACTAAGCTGCTCAAATAGTTCGCCAATGGGAGAGATCGGGTATTTGTTCTTAATAGTTACCCGGTTTAATTCTCGATAATCGATGCACATTCTCCTTGTGCCTTCCTTCTTCTTGACTAGAAGAACTGGAGCTCCCCACGGCGAGTTACAGCTTCGGATCCAACCCTTCTCAAGTAATTCGGTAACCTGCTTCTTAACTTCTTCCAACTCCACTGGTGCCATTGGATGATACGCTTTAGATACTGGCGCTGCACCAGGAATAAGATCAATCGCGAACTCCACGTCTCGCTTCGGCGGTAAACCTGATATGTCTTCAAACATATCTATGAAATCTCGAACAACAGCTGGCGTTTCATCTTTATCAACCTCCAACGACGAAAGAACACTAGTCGTCGGCCTAGCCCTAAACTCGACTGGCCCGACAGAACTGCTTCCTCCAGTAAAGATAAATTCTGGATGTCCGGGAATCTGGAAAATTACTTTCTTTGCCCTACAATCAATGTGAGCATGAAAAGTGCCGAGAAAATCCATTCCCAAGACGACTTCATAGCTGCCCGTATCAATCACCAAGAAATCTGCAAAAAGCTCCCGTCCGCAAACAACAACTGCACAATCTTTACACTCTCTACTAGATATGATTTTCCTATTCCCAGTGTGTATGTCCCAGAAACTAGACAGGGTCGTGCAGGTAATCGAGTGTATAGCTATAAACTTGGACGACATAAAACAATAGGATGCACCAGAATCAAATAACGATAATGCGGGAAAACCATGAACAAGTAGAATACCTGACACAACTTCTCCTGAAGCCTTAGCTTCCTCAGCCGTCAGGGTAAAAGCTCGAGCCTGATTGGGTCCTTGAGTCAGCTGCTTCTGTCCCGGAAATGGTTTCTGCGGCGGCTTCTGAAGATCATCCTTTGTACGAAGATTCGACGGACAAGAGTTAATAGTATGATCCGCCGATCCACAAACCAAACAAAGTCCCTGCCTCCTTCGACAATCTCTTTGCACATGTCCGGGTAAATGGCAGTAATTACAAATCACGCTCTTTCTCTGATCAACGACAGCAGGCCTCTTCATAGGTGTTACACTACGACGGTTCACCGGAATACCTCTGTGTCCATGTGCTCGGTTCGGTGCAAAATCCGGCTTCCGTACTGTGATTGCTGTCTGCTGTGAACTCCCAGTCTTCCCAAATAAGCTCTGCTGTTCTCGGGCCTCCGTAAGTACCTGTGAGAAAGTGGTCAAACCCAGGGAGACAATCTTCCTCTGGATGTCCACATCCAAACTACGCATGAACCTCCATGCCCTATCCGCATCATTGGAAACTAAAGGTCCAGCGAACCTACTGAGCCGCGTCCACTCAGCTGCATGTACATCTATAGGTGCACCGTTCTGCCTTAGACTAATGAACTTCTCTTCCATTTCCTCCCGTGCAGTACGCGGAAAGAACTTCTCCAGGAAACTCTTTGAAAAATCCGCCCACTTAATCGGCTTGGGCAAGCGGGTCTCTTCCACAAGCCACCATTCACGGGCGTAATCCACCAACTGGATGCGTACCACATCCACCCTCTTATCTTCAGGCATCTGCGCCGCAATGAGTAAATTCTCCGTGTCAACCAGCCACTGCTTCGCTGGAAACGGTTCCTCCAAACCAGTAAAGAAAGACGGACCCATCCTTCTGAAATCCGCTACGGTTCCCACACGATCCACTGGTCTGGCCACAACATTGTTCACGGACTGCTGAACGGTCCGTAAACCTTCTTGTAAGGAGTCATCTTACTGCTGGTTCAGCTCGGTCTGCCGCCTTTGGTTCTCCAACATCCCACGTATTACCCCAAGTATAGCGGCTTCGTCAACAGATTCAAAATGTAGATCAAGGCTAGAACTCCAAGTTACTTAAATAGAGTACCGCATTGTAACCATACCGCGGTATCATAGCTACAATTACATAACTCCACCCAAGTCGCCTAAGTTCTAGAGATAAACAAGGAACCAGGTTTTGAGTCGATATGCAAAGGAGGTTTGCATATCGTAAAAGTATAATCAGGAGGAGGTTAAAATTCAAGAACGGTACGGTAAGGTGGAAGGATATGTTTCCTAATCACGAGTATTCTGATTCGCGTATTGGGTCCAATACCCAACTACAAAAAAATCAGCCCGATTAACCTATAACCTATGGCTCTGATACCAAAAGAACCATGTCACGCCCCGCTTCCCAGAGTACGCTAAGGTAGGCACGTGACATAGCCAACCATGCTACCTGTGGATAAGAATTATCCTTCCACAGTCACATTACGGATGTAGAGATATCAAGAACAATAATAAAACTATCTAGCACATGTCCATAAGCCAAAATAAAGTGAGTCAAGAATAAATAATGCGGAAGCAAGAGATCCAATACAAGAATAACTGGAATGTATGTCCCATAATACGGGCTCACATCAGGAATAAAAATACTGAAAAGTAAAAGAACTAACTACTAATGAGTCCTCACTGCTCAGCCTGCTGGCTGAAGTACTCCTGCTCGGACTGCAGCAAAGGTACGGAATCTGGGCCATGCAAAACCCAGACGTCAGCGTGTCATAACATCAAGAAATAACATATATGCAGGGTAGCAAGACATGCAAGTATAATCATAAATGGTAAAGCAAGTGTAACAGCAATATAAATCAGGGCAGTGAAAGGTAGTGCACAGTGAGTAATCTAAACCGGTCTATTGGATTAACTACTCTCAAATCTTTGAAATCAATTTGATGAATCATCGATGTAACTCAATAGTATCCCGTGCATGCCCGGGATCACGGTGAAGATTCTCGGGCTGAAACCGAGACATGCCGCTAGGCACTAAAGGAAAAGGGGTAATGATGAATGATGTCCATGGCATCATCCCAAGGCTGGCCTAGCCTCTAAAAAGGTAATGGATAACGATGGATGATGTCAGCAGCATCATCCCAAGGCTGGCCTAGCCTCTAAAACTGATCGGTAAAGGTAGCGAACTGTCGAGTTACAAGTCAGGTTTCATCATTGATTTCCCCATACCCCCAAGTTATATGTATTCAAGTCAGGTATTAAATAATCTAAAGCTAAAGCCAACACAGGATCAGGCAGGTACATGTTTGTCTTGATAGACAATAGGAACGGTCCGTAAGGACAACAGGTCAGGTTTGTTGGCATTAAGCATAAGATCAGGTAACAGGTAAAACCATGGTACATCAGGTCAGGTCAAGTAGTGTATTTAGGTGTCATGTCAAGAGTGTACGGTACCATGTCATGTCAAGTAGGAAGTGTAACAGGTCATGTCAAGGGTGCACAGAGTGTCCTGTGGGTGCTCCTAATCAACTAACGTACGCATGGGTATATATATAAACAAGCATGGGTACTAATGAAGCAATAAAATGAATAATGATGATGATATATGCAAGATACAGATTAAAGCATGAGGATGCACCGTTATAGATTAGAGTTAGGGTTGTGGTTCCAACATTAACTAAAATACACTTAAATCAGTATAGAATTGTTAAATCTCGTTATTATGGGTTAAATGGTCTAGGGATGCAATGATATATAAAATATGTTCAATGGATGCAACCGGGTATTCGGGGTAGAAACCATTTAAAAGTGCTATGGGTTATGCAGTTAATTAGTAAGTAATTTAACCATGGATGTGGGTACACGATATTGTACTTTAAGCTGCAACAAGTTATAATTTAAGATCCGAGTCTACAATGATATAATCTGATATCGAAATGAAAGAATGGAAACTAATAGCCTTAGGTTCAATTTACAGGTTCAATCATGAAATAATATGTATAAATAATATAGTAGCATATAACAAGTTTCACTTGCCTCGACGGATCGCGAAGCGGTATACGGAACGTCTCACGTCGGCGAGAAAAGTCGCGACGCGCGCACGATACACGGAATTAGTCCAGACAACGCACGATGGGATCACACGGGTCAGAGATGCCTGCTGGGTCGTCGTGATCGTCGCCGGCACGGTCGGATTCTGGCAATCAAGAAACAAAGTGAATAACCACCAAGAGAAATGTATAGAAAGAAATGAGAAACATGGAAGGAGAATAGCGAAGTTGAGAAGAGGATGCTTACCCACTAGATTTTCAGAGGGGCAATGGTGTCGACGGTGATGGTCGGTGAAGCTCCGGCGAGGGTGCAGGGTGCTCGGGTGATGGGTCGCGGTTGCTGTGGGGTGTGCAGGGTTTAACAGAAGAAGAGAAAGATGAAGGAGAAGAAGATAAGGAAGATGAGGAGGAGAGGAGAGTGGGGTGAGATCGGGGTGGTGATCGGCGGTGAGTTGAGTCGAGGAGTTAGGGTTTAGGTTACTGGGTTTTGATGAAAGGTTTCTGGGTTTGGAGAGGAAGCAGAGGAGAGGAAGGAGATGAGGTCGAGGAAGGAGACGGTGATGAGGGATGAGGAGCGAGGTCGAGGGAGGAGGAGGCAGAGGAGTAAGGGTTAGGGTTTACTCTGGTGGGTTCGTGGCGAGGGATGCATGGGGTTTAAATAAGAATGAAGGAAATGAAACGAGGAGAAGAAGAAAGAGAGAAGGGAGGTGACCAGATCATAAGGGCGGTGACGGGAGTCGAGGAGTGAACAGTATTCGCGAGATGAGCGAGAGAGGGCGCGAGAGGAGAGAGAAAGAGGAGAGAGAAATAGATAGAAAGAGAAAAGGAAAAGAAGAGAGAGGGGTCTGTGGGGCCCAACGAAAATAAAAGATGATTCTGATTGGTTGAGGAAATAAAAGAGAAAGAGAAGAGGGGGAGAGGGAGATAGCTTGGTGGTGGGGCCCGGTGCACTAAAGAGCTCTGATTGGCTCGCGGAAAAAATTGATAAAAAAATTATAAAAGATTTTCTCAGTTCCCCAAATTCTTTAACAGAAAATCTAAAATAAATAAAATAAAATAATTAATTTGAATTTAGGCGGACTACAAAATATATCAGAAATGCGCCCGGGTCGGGTCCAAAATTTTGAATTTGAAATATGAAAATTATTAGCAAGTTCCAAAAATTAAAATGAAAGATTATTTAACAGAAATACATACCCCCAAGAACGGACACACGTACGTGCACGTAGCCATCCAAACAATTCCGTTTCACTGAACGGGACGAGAACACGATGCAAGGACGCTACCACAGGGTTAGGGGTATCATGCAGGCCATGTCATGTCTTTTTAAATTATTTAGTTGACTTAAATTGTTATATGCGAAATATGTAATGCTAGGGTATTCTATAACTATGAAACAACAAGCTCAAGCAAGCGGGTCGAATGTAAAGTAACCTACCATTCGCATCCAAACACGGTAAATGAAATAAACACCACAACAACACATACGGCAGCAGAAATTGGTATAATTGAACTCGGTTGTTACACCTGTAAGTCGGCGGAATCGAGGGCCGTGGTGAGCTACAAGGGGTCGAGGGACTTTTATGTCGACCTGGCCATGGCTCGCATTTGGCACGACACCCTTGATGCCGTCAAGTCTAGGTTACCGGAGGTCGACGACGCGGATCTGCGAGCCGAGTTCCCCCTCACGGGCGTCGACGAGCAAGGGGGAGGTGGCCGAGGGCCCAGCGCCCCCAGTGGTGGAGGTTGAGGACCTCGAGGCCGTGCCCGGGCCCGAGGCATAGAGCCCCCGCCCTCCTGTAGTTAACTTGTTTTCTTTTGAATTTTGTAAGGCTGAGGAGACAGAGAATACCTTTGTAAAAAAAACTTATGTTTGGCAGTAGTAGTAAAGTTTTTCTTCTTCAGATGTGATAAAGTTTTCCTTTTTGCCTTCTGTTCGCGACGAATACCCGTTTTGGCATATTTATCTTGCGTCATCGTGCTTTTCTGTCAGGTTGACCCTCTGTCTAACGACCGTCCGTCGAGTTGACTGCAATCGCTTGCCGACGAGCGTTTCCGCGGAGGTATATTTATGGGCCCCAGAGTCGAGGGGAGATCATATTGATTTGGACAGCCCTGACCTCGGTTTTTAATTAGAGTATCGGCCGTCATCTGGGGTTGACCGGGAAGAGTAGCTGCTCGGTTGTATATTTCGAAGGCTTGGTTCGTTAGAGTTGTGTGTAGGCGACTACCAGCTTTAGGGGTTGGGCGGGGTAGTTGTTCCGATGCTTCTTATGAGGTCTTTTGATTCCTGCTGTAGAGGGTAGGAGCCGTTGTTTGACCGAGCAGGGTAGCTGCTCGGGTGCCTCAGTATGAGGGCTTTTTGATCCCCGGCGACGTGGCAGGGTAGCTGCCCGTGGGGGATAGCCGAGCGAGAGAACCTCGGGCCTCGACTGCCTCTGGGAAGGCTTTGTGATCCTTCAGGACGGGGACCGAGCAAGGTTACTTCCCAGTGCCTCTTGGCGAGGACTTTGATCCCTGTCGGTTGTGGTAGGAAGCTACCAGCCGGGGATAGTCGGGCAAGGACCCGACTGCCTCTGGGAGGACTTTGGCCCTTGATTATTCCAAAAACTTGTGTATTTACCGCAATCAGAAACGGCGTCGCTTCGCAGCTAGCCGGTGAGTACGGGTCGATCCACAGAGACGGGTAAATTCCTTTTATGTGTTTTAACGAGTTGATTCAATTTGTCGTTTTGATTGTTCTATAAAAATCTATAAAAACTAGATCTAATTAATCTAATTAAAAGTCTTGCTAGGGTTAGGCTTAGGGGAAGTTTTGGAGATTATTGTTTCCTTCACCGCTTTCAATGCCTTCTTTTTTAGATCTATTAGGTGTTATGTTAATTATCAATAAAGTGGATACGAATCTTTTGGGAAGATGTTTCTTCCTCTAGATTCGTATTCTTCCTTTGTTGATAATTACCCTAACCCCCATGGAAAACGCGCGCAACCGACCCTTTATACTACGGTTCACTGTTACCTCGAGGGGTAGGGTGCCGTAGGGAGCGGATGTGTGCGTATGCATGGAGTTCTAACTCTAAAGTGAAGATGGCATTGAAAGGGGTGAGAGATCTCATCTCTCAACCCTTTCGCTAAGGCTAACCCTAACAAGCGAGGAGACTACTCGCTCATTAGGGGATGATAAATTATACTAGAAAATAAAAGCAAGGAAATAAATTACCTACAGATTTGATGGCTCCCTCCAAGTAAAAGACAGAATAGATCTGAATGTCACTCCCAGAAATTCTGAATTTATTTATTGAAAAGAGGCATACATTTTTCAGATCTAAGATTACAATTTATAGGAAAATAGGAAACCTAGGGTTACAGACTCTCGCACATGCGCAATTACTGATTTGCCCACTTAAAATCACAACACCCACAACAGCGCACCAGCAGAAGAAACATGCACCGACACGGGCTCCTGACGGCCGCTGAACCGCGGCGCCAGCATGGGTTTGGCCGCGGTTCCGCGGCCAAACTGAGGTGTTGGGTTGTCAAACTTTGGGGTTATTTTCTTGGCTTCTTGGGCTTTGTCTTTTTATATTTCTTTCCTCTGTTGGACTTCTGAGTCTTCTCCAGATTTTCAGTGAAGACTTGTATTGGGCTTTTTAACCGTTTCACCTTGACTTGTGTTGTCTTGCACCTATATGAACTGGGCTTGACTGAGATCTGTCTAATTGTTGGTCAAAAGTCCCTTTTCTGTTGTTTTGTGTCTTTTTCACTGTATTTGCTCCAGAAACCTGTATCCTGTAATATGCAACAAACGTGCGTCAAGAGTACCTGTTTATTTATAAAAAGGATAAAAATAGGGGAATGATAAATGCAATATTATGGTCTGAACAAATACCCCCAAACTTACCTTTTGCTCGTCCTCGAGCAAACTTATTTTTTTTATTCACTACAAAAAACCTAACCGCACTTTCGCAGGGAAACGCGATTGCACTGAGCACGTGCAACAAGCCATTAAACCTCTAGGTGTCCCTAGTAGGAGGAGTGTTGTCTCCTGAGGGTTTTCAGCGGATACTACCCACAAAATCCTATCAACTCAGCCCATTGACTTTTGTTCTCCAATTAGGTTTTCTAACAAGGAATTCTATTATCTTCTACTTGTAAATTATCCACCCATATTCTTCACGCTTCCTCATTATTTAACTTAAGATTATATATGTTATGTAGATCTACTTAGCTTTCGGCATCTCTTAAGTTTTCCTTCTAGGGTTCCATCTCCACTTAGGAATTTTTATCAACTCTACTAAAGATACAAGTTCTATTCTTCATTCCTTTCTCTTATCTAAATTCCAATCACATATCCCTACGTGTGTGTATATATCACCCCTACACTTGGAAATTCAAATCAAGCAATCGTACTCTCGTCCATTGTCCAAAGTACTAATTAGTTGGTGAATGAAATTTGCTTACACATCCTTCATGCGACCGTTAATACTTCTTGAGGTACCAACGACCGATTACAAAATGCGTTTGCACTTTAAAGCGCACTTCCTAGTCTTTGCAACACCCAAGGCTTTAGCAGTGACTCCCAAACCAGTTGGTCTAAGGCACTAGGTGATGAAGCACCCTCGCTAAAATATTTTTCTATTTTTGCAGCCTTAAACAATCACAAAAACCAGTGTCCATTTTTTTTTTCTTTATTCACACTTTTTCATACTAAAGACTTAGGCAAGAGCATTTCAAGGTCTCTTCTACTATTCCAAGTTTCAAGGTGCGTGAATGTGCAATTTGTAGGGTATACATTTTCAGAATCTAGACTTAAGCTAAGAACTATTTTTCAAACTTATACTCTGATAAGAACATCAATACTCTTCCCTCATTTTGACTTAGCCCAAGAAGTGAACCCAAAATATGCCTATTTCTAAATAAACTACAAGGCATATACTTTCTACCGTTAAACTTTAAGGAAGGTTATTTTTAGGGTTTTTAATTTACTAAGTCTAAGATCTAGTTGTTCCTAACCAGTTAACCTATTTGTCAAACTCACGTCAAATAAGCCAAAATTGAATACATTAATTTTTATAATTTTTCAAATTTTTATAGGTTTTCAAATAAATATGCAAATACAAAAATATGTACAAATGAATGCGAAGGAAGAAGACGTACCGAGCATACCCCCAAACTTGAACTTGACAGTGTCCTCACTGTCATGCTAAACCAAGAGGGTCAAAATACCGATACTCCCCTGTTTATTTATTTATAATAATTTTTTTTAATGTTTTGAATTTTTTTTTATTTTTTTTTATTTTTTTATAAAAAAAGAAAACAAAAGGATATATACATATAAACAAAGGTCCCCCCCAAACTTAAGCTTGGCCTTACACAAGCCAAATGTTAGCACCAACCATTCAAAAATCTTATCATGGTAATGGTAGAGTTGGTGCAAGAATGGGATGGAAAGAAAAGAGATGTAAAGCACGCGAGACCGTGTTGAGAAAAGAATGGTAGAATAAGGTCTCGGTGGGGGAGAAGAAAGACGGAAAGAAGAAAGAAGTGGAGTGCGATCTTGAGGGTGTAAATTGAGTGAATAAATTAGCGCAATTTGTGATGACCGATGTGTTAAAAGCGATTGCGCCAACCTACCAACTCGTCGTGCAATGGGGTCAAATCCCTCAAGATTCGCAAGAAAACATGGGTACGCCGAACTTGGTATAGGAGATGAAAGCGTAACAGTCATTTGTTCGGTCGGAACAATAGGAAGGAGGGAGGGTGATATAACAGTCAAAGGTTCAGGAGGCTGAATTGGAAAATCCGACACATCCAATAAAAATGGTTCAACCTCAATATTATCCTCAAGGCTCTCCTCAGTACTATCCTCAATATTTAATTCATCCATGCCATTATCATCAAAATCTAGACGCATATGAGATTCGGGGGAAACATTTAATAACTCAGGATGATGATTTGAACATAAAATTTCTATTAAATCGACAGGTTCATCATCCGAAATATTCCCGGCGTCTATATCCTCAATCAAGTGAAAATCAATTTCTTTAGACACCTCATCAAAAGCATGGATATCTATAGATTTAGGTTCTAGAGTGGAGGTGTAAAGATCGAAAGGATTAGGTGCGGTTTCACTCGAAAGGGGTTCCTCACAATTTGGCAAATCAAACACTACAAAATCGTACAACTCATTTTTATTTTTAACTGGTGAATCATTTGGAACAATCGATGGAAAACCGGAGTTGTGGGTTTCAATTGGGTAAGGGTAGGTTTGATTTGAAAATCCTCTCTCATTCTCCCTCTGTCCAACTGTCGCCTTATACATTGAAAAATTCGGAGCTAGAGGGACACTAGCTACCGGTTCACTAGGTTGCATAAGGGCGGCCATGGATGCTTCCACATTCCTCATCATTTTATTTGTTGCAGCAATATATGCTTCCAACGACTCTTCCAAACTAGACTTAGGTGGTGAGGGGGTTTCAGTAAAAGATTCAAAATTGGTTGGGTATGTGAAACTCCCTAATGGCTGTGTCGAAACAGTGTCTAGTGAAGGCGGGAAAGTCGGGTATGACTGGTAGGAAGTGGGTGGTAAGACAGGAGTAGGGTCAACATATGGATAAGAAGGTGAATAATCATGCGGATCCCTAAAACTAGACGAGTGGAGAGGGTTGAAAGATCGACTGCGAGATTGAGCAATATGCTCAGCAATGGACATCGGCCTAGGAGTGACAGAAGGACTTGAAGAAGTGGTATCAACATATGTAGGTTGTAAAAGTTGACTCGGTTGACACAAAGTGGGTTGAAAAGTCAAACTATTTCTCCTAGACGCCTCTATTTGATCTTTCAACGAAATCTTTGGCAAGGAGGGATCGTTTTTAAATTGACCGAAGCAATTGACGAACGACGCAAAGTTAGGTTCGGGATACCAAGATTCGGCAAGAGATTTATGATGTGGGGTACCCATGATAGAAGAATGCAAGGATTTCTTAGCGACAAAATTTTTGCAAGTTTTTAAAAGATTTTTCTTTAATTTTTTTTATTGAAGAATCAACCCAATTAACCTATGGCTCTGATACCATAAAACCATGTCACGCCCCGCTTCCCAGAGTACGCAAAATTGGGCACGTGACATAGCCAACCATGCTACCTGTGGGTAGGACGCATCCGTCCACAGTCACATTACGGTTGTAAAGATATCAAGAACAGAAAAAAATAAACTAAACTAATACATATCCAAATCCATAATAACAAGAATCAATAAACAATAAGTGCGGAAGCTAATGATCCAATACAATGAATAAACAGTACGTCCCATAATGCGGGCTCACATCTGGAAATGAAATGAAATAAATAAACTAAACCCTAAGGAACTCACAGTTCAGCCTGCTGGCTGAAGTACTCCTGCTCGGTCGTAGACAGTGGTACGGAATCTGGGCCATGCAAAACCCAGACGTCAGCGCGTCGTGACATCAAATATATAGTATAAACATGGTAATAAACAATGCAAGAATGAACATGAATAAAGCAGTAATAAGAAGTAACAAGCAGGGTAATGTGCAGTGGTGACTAAACTGTTCTATCAGGTTTTCTACTCTATAGTCTTTGAAACCAATTGATGAATCGTCGATGTAACTCAAAAGTATCCCGTGCGTGCCCGGGACCACGGTCATGACCCTCGGAGCTGAATCCGAGACGTGCCGCTAAGCAGTAAAAGGTAGTAGGATGGACGAGTGATGTCAGCATCAACACTCCGGAGCTGGCCAAGCCCGTAAGACTGATCAGAACAATGTATCGAACTGTTGAGTTACAAGTCGGTTTCACCTTTGATTTCCCCATACCCCAAACTATGTATGTCAGGTCAGGTATTCAGTAGTCAAGGACTAATGCCAACACAAAGTCAAGTAAAAGTAGGTCTGTCTGGATCGACAGCAGGAATGGTTAGGTTTGTCGGCATTAGGCATGAAATCATGAAACAGGTAATGTCATGGTACGACAGGATGAGTCGGTATGTATGTATATGTCAGGTGTGGCAGGGTCAGGCCAATATGTCGTGCAATCGGGTAAGTGCTCACAACAGGTACACAAACAATAATGAACAACAGCAGGAAACAGTAATTAACCACAATATTCCATATAACCACAGTGATGTTTATATTCTCTTATTAACGGGTTCAATCATCTTTAGGGTGCAATAGCCACAAGGTAAAGCAATATCCGCAATTATAAATTAAGAACTACATGAAATTATACTAAATATAATAATTGTCTCATGAATGATTTAACAGTTTAAGCAGGTATGATTCAGTCGTTTTATTTAGTTAAAGCATGGATTGATGTGGGTTAATTAATTACGAGGAACTGTTGTAACGATTCCATTATAAAGATAACAGCAATAATACGATATCAAATGCCATCATTAAGTTGCGGTATTAAATAGTATGAGTTCAATTGCATGGCAAGACTAGATCTCGCACGCTAGCATGTTCAAGCAAGTATTCAGATACTTGCCTCGACGGTCAGCAAACTGGAACACGGATGCGATGTCGGCAGAAAACGCGATATGAAAGCACGGGCCACGGATCGAGTCCCAACAGAGATCAACGAGATCACACGGACCAGGGGACTTCGCTGGAGCGTCGGGTTCGCCAAGACGGCACGGTCGGATTCCGGCAACGACAAAAGTAGTGAAGTTAACAATACAATAGGATACACGCGAATAACGACCAGCAAGGGGGATGATTTGCACAAAGGAAGGAAGAGGAAACTTACAGAGAGGTATACCAGGTGACCCCGGCGAGCTCGACGGCGCTGGAACGCCGGCGAAGCAACGGCAGCGGCGGCTGCAAGGCTGAGAGGCCTCGGGTGTGCAGGAGAAGGTGCTGCGGCGATCTGGAGGAGAGGGGGGTCGGCTCTGGTGGTCGAGGGGGAGAAATAGGTGGCCCTGGTGACGACGGCGAGGTCGCCGGCGCGTTCTCCGGTGAACAGCGGGGTAGGCGATGGGTGAAGGCTCGGGTTGGTGGTCCGGCGAGGAGAGGAAGGGAGGTGATGACGAGGTCGCGACGAGGAGGAGGGGAGAAGGATCTTGGTGTCGGCGGCGGTGAGAGACGGCGGCGACGGTGGCTCTGCAGGGTTGGAGGCGACGTCGGGGATGGGTGCAGTTGCGGGAATCGTCGGGGAAACGAGGTGAGTGGGTGCGGTGAGTCTCGTGGTGGCGAGGGCGGCGACGGAGAGGTCGCGGGGGAACCGGCGGTGAGGTTGCGAGGCTAGGGTTAGGGTTTGCTTGGGTGTCTCGCGATGGAAGAGGAGTTGGGGAGAGGCGGCTGCATGGTTCATTATATATAGAGGAAGAGAGAGAGAGTGATTGGAGAGAGAGAGAGAGATAGAGATTTGATGAGAGAGAGAGAGATTGAGGGAAGAGAGAGAGGGAGATGGGGAAAAGGAGGCGGGGCCCACGAGCTCAAAGGGAGCTCGTGATTGGCTGCAGGGAGGTGAGGAAAATATTGAATAAGGATTTGAGGGAAATAAACTGTTAAGGAATATATTCGTATATATAATTTAGTTTTAGATATTAAATTGAAACGGGCCCTTTTTGGCGCGAAATGAAACATTTCCAAATCGCGCCCGGGTTGCGCCCAAATGTTCCAAATTCAAATTATAGGATTTTAAGCGGGTTCCAAATTTTGAAAAGAGGTGTTTAATGATTAAAATGCATGCCCCCAAGTCGGACACTTGCACGCGCGCGTAGTCGCCCAAACTTGCCCGTTTAGCCAAACGGAACGGAATCTCGACACGCGGACGCTACCACGCGACTAGTGGCGTCGAGTAGGCCAACATGGACATCTTAAATTTCACTTTAGGAGTTAAAATTTGTTATGTGCCCAAATGACTTAACCGGTTAAAATTTAGCAACAAACACCAGAAAATCAGGAAAATTGGAATGAGCAGTATATAACCCTCAACTAGTAATATAAATAGTATTATTGGGCTCGGGTGTTACATCATACCCAACTACAGAAGAATTTCGTCCTCGAAATTCCAAGAATACAAGATAGCTAACTACTGGAAAAGGTGAGGGAATTTCTGCCGGATCTCGTCTTCTCGCTCCCAAGTAGATTCTCCATGCGATCGGTTACCCCAAGAAACTAGCACAAGAGGGATAACCTTGTTCTTAAGAACCTTTTCTCTTCGATCCTTGATTTCGACTGGTCGCTCCTCAAAAGTTAGGTCTTCCCGAACGGTCAACTCCGAATGATCCAAGACATGAGTCTCATCACGAACATACTTCCGTAGTTGAGACACATGAAACACATCGTGAACTCCTGCTAAAGACTGTGGTAACGCCAACCGGTATGATACTTCTCCAACACGCTCCAATATCTCGAAGGGTCCAACGAAACGAGGACTAAGCTTTCCCCGACTTTCAAAGCGAATCACCCCTCTAGTCGGTGATATCTTCAGGAATACCAAATCACCCACGGCGAACTCTAGAGGTCTTCTTGACGTGTCGGCCCAACTCTTCTGTCTGTATTGAGCTGCCTTCATATGCTTCCTGATTGTATTCACCTTCTCGACTGTCTGTACCACTAAATCTGGTCCTAGTAACCTTCGTTCACCAACATCATCCCAACAAACAGGTGAACGGCACTTACGACCATACAGTGCTTCAAACGGGGCCATCTGAATAGTTGCTTGGAAGCTATTGTTGTACGAAAACTCCACCAGGTGTAGATGATCTTCCCAAGAACCTTTGGAGTCCAACATGCAGGCCCTCAACATATCTTCAAGGGTCTGGATCGTTCTCTCCGATTGTCCATCAGTCTGAGGATGATAAGTTGTGCTAAACTTCAATCGAGTCCCCAGACTTTCTTGTAAACTCCTCCAAAAGTACGACAAGAACCGAGTGTCCCGATCGGACACGATGCTTACCGGTACTCCATGCAATCTGACAATCTCCTGCATGTATCGCTCTGCCAAAGTCTCCGTCGATTGACCAACCCGAAAAGGAATAAAGTGAGCTGCCTTGGTCAACCGATCGACAATCACCCATACTGCATTGTTGCCCTTTGGACTCCGCGGTAAAGCTGTCACGAAATCCATGGTTATATGTTCCCACTTCCACTGAGGAATCGGAAGTGGTGGCAACAAACCAGCAACCCTTTGGTGTTCAGCCTTGACTTGCTGACACACCAAGCACTTAGCCACGAAGCGAGCAATTTCCCGTTTCATACCTTCCCACCAGAATTGCTGTCGAATATCTCGGTACATCTTTGTCCCTCCTGGATGTACAGAGTAAGCTGAACTGTGTGCCTCCTTCATAAGCTCTTCACGCACATCTCCTTTTGGCGCACACACACGGCTACCATATCTCAACGAACCATCTTCATGGATCAGTAAATCGGTTCGTAGTCCGGCTTCCACCTGCTCTCGAAACTTTTGTAGTCTAGGATCCTGCGATTGTGTCGCTTTAATCTTCTCAACTAAGGACGATTGTACTTGCAACTGCATCAACTATCCCGTAGCACGCGGTAGCACAACCTCCAAGTCAAATCTCCGAAACTCCTCAATGATCTCTCTGTGTGCAGTCAATAACTGAATTGCTGGTAACCGACTTAGCGCATCTGGCACGACGTTAACTTTTCCCGGGTGGTACTTAAGATCAAGGTCATAGTCGGCCATCAGCTCCAACCATCTGCGTTGCCTCATGTTCAACTCCTTCTGAGTGAACACATATTTCAAACTCTTGTGATCTGTAAAGACTTCGACTCTCTCGCCCAATAGGTAGTGTCTCCAAATCTTCAGAGCGAAGATCACGGCTGCAAGCTCTAAGTCATGAGTCGGATAGTTCTTCTCATGAGTCTTCAGCTGTCTCGATGCGTAAGCGACGACTTTCCCGTTCTGCATTAAAACACATCCCAATCCCTTTCCAGATGCGTCGCTATGAATCACCAGTCCTCCTGAATTATCCGGCATGGTCAGGGCGGTTATCAACTTCTGCTTCAACGTCTCGAAGGCCAATGCACATCCATCTCGTGCCATCCTTCTCTTTTACTAAGAGGACTGGAGCTCCCCACGGCGAGTTGCTGCTTCGAATCCATCCCTTCTCGAGTAATTCACCCACTTGTTTCTTAACTTCTTCCAATTCCACTGGTGCCATCGGATAATAAGATTTTGATACTGGCGCTGCACCGGGAATAAGGTCAATCGCAAACTCCACATCTCGCTTCGGCGGTAAGCCCGAAATATCTTCAAACACATCCATAAAGTCGCGAACAACTGCCGGCTCTTCATTACTATCCACTACCATAGCCGCAAGAACATTGTTCGTCGGCCTAGCCCTAAACTCGACTGGCCCGACAGAACTGCTTCCTCCGATGGAAGTAAACTCAGGGTGTCCGGGAATCTGGAAAATTACTTTCCTTGCCCTACAATCAATGTGTGCGTGGAAAGTGCCAAGAAAATCCATTCCCAAGACTACTTCATAATTGCCCGTATCTATCACCAAGAAATCTGCAAAAAGCTCTCGTCCGCAAACAACAGTTGTACAATCTCTACATTCCTTACTAGCTATGATTTTCCCATTCCCAGTGTGTATGTCCCAGAAACTAGACAGGGTCGTGCAGGTGATCGAGTGTGTAGTTATAAATTTGGATGACATAAAACAGTGGGATGCTCCGAAATTAAATAATGCCAAGCGGGAGAACCATGAACGAGTAAATTACCTGAAACCACTTCTCCCGATGCCTTAGCTTCCTCAGCTGTCAACGTGAACGCTCGAGCCTGATTCGGTCCTTGAGTAAGCCGTTCCTGCCCTTGAAACGGTCCCTGCGGAGGCTTCGACGGACAAGCATTAACGGCGTGATCTGCCGCTCCACATCTAAAACAGAGTCCCAGCCTCCTTCGACAATCCTTTTTCATGTGGCCCGGTAAATTGCAGTAGTTACAACTTATGCTCTTCCTTCGATCAGCGATCACAGGCTTCTTCATTGGCGCTACGCTGCGCCTGTTCACCGGAATACTTCTACGTACAGACGTTTGGTTCAGTGCAAATGCTGGTTCCAGCTCGATTTGTTCCTTTAGTTTCTCCAGCAATCCCCTTATCACTCTACGCCTGGCGGCTAAAACCGCACTTCTTTGGTCCATCTTCAAATTCGTACCGGCCATAAATCCTGGAAATCAAAATACCCAACATTAGCATGATGATAGATTTCAAGTATAGATCAAGGCTAGAACTCCAAGATACTTAAATAGAGTGCTGCATTGTAGCTATGCCGCGGTATCATAGCCGCAATTACTTAACTCCACCCAAGTCGCCTAAGTCCTAGAGATAACAAGAAGTTAGGTTTTCGAGTTAACAATGCAAAGTAAGTTTGCATGTCGACATGATCTGGAAGAATGATTCAAGGACGGTAAAACGGTCAAGGTGGCAGGACATGTCTCCTAATCACGGGTATTATGATTCGCGTATCGGGTGCAATACCCAACTACAAAGAATCAACCCAATTAACCTATGGCTCTGATACCATAAAACCATGTCACGCCCCGCTTCCCAGAGTACGCAAAATTGGGCACGTGACATAGCCAACCATGCTACCTGTGGGTAGGACGCATCCGTCCACAGTCACATTACGGTTGTAAAGATATCAAGAACAGAAAAAAATAAACTAAACTAATACATGTCCAAATCCATAATAACAAGAATCAATAAACAATAAGTGCGGAAGCTAATGATCCAATACAATGAATAAACAGTACGTCCCATAATGCGGGCTCACATCTGGAAATGAAATGAAATAAATAAACTAAACCCTAAGGAACTCACAGTTCAGCCTGCTGGCTGAAGTACTCCTGCTCGGTCGCAGACAGTGGTACGGAATCTGGGCCATGCAAAACCCAGACGTCAGCGCGTCGTGACATCAAATATATAGTATAAACATGGTAATAAACAATGCAAGCATGAACATGAATAAAGCAGTAATAAGAAGTAACAAGCAGGGTAATGTGCAGTGGTGACTAAACTGTTCTATCAGGTTTTCTACTCTATAGTCTTTGAAACCAATTGATGAATCGTCGATGTAACTCAAAAGTATCCCGTGCGTGCCCGGGACCACGGTCATGACCCTCGGGGCTGAATCCGAGACGTGCCGCTAAGCAGTAAAAGGTAGTAGGATGGACGAGTGATGTCAGCATCAACACTCCGGAGCTGGCCAAGCCCGTAAGACTGATCAGAACAATGTATCGAACTGTTGAGTTACAAGTCGGTTTCACCTTTGATTTCCCCATACCCCCAAACTATGTATGTCAGGTCAGGTATTCAGTAGTCAAGGACTAATGCCAACACAAAGTCAAGTAAAAGTAGGTCTGTCTGGATCGACAGCAGGAATGGTTAGGTTTGTCGGCATTAGGCATGAAATCATGAAACAGGTAATGTCATGGTACGACAGGATGAGTCGGTATGTATGTATATGTCAGGTGTGGCAGGGTCAGGCCAATATGTCGTGCAATCGGGTAAGTGCTCACAACAGGTACACAAACAATAATGAACAACAGCAGGAAACAGTAATTAACCACAATATTCCATATAACCACAGTGATGTTTATATTCTCTTATTAACGGGTTCAATCATCTTTAGGGTGCAATAGCCACAAGGTAAAGCAATATCCGCAATTATAAATTAAGAACTACATGAAATTATACTAAATATAATAATTGTCTCATGAATGATTTAACAGTTTAAGCAGGTATGATTCAGTCGTTTTATTTAGTTAAAGCATGGATTGATGTGGGTTAATTAATTACGAGGAACTGTTGTAACGATTCCATTATAAAGATAACAGCAATAATACGATATCAAATGCCATCATTAAGTTGTGGTATTAAATAGTATGAGTTCAATTGCATGGCAAGACTAGATCTCGCACGCTAGCATGTTCAAGCAAGTATTCAGATACTTGCCTCGACGGTCAGCAAACTGGAACACGGATGCGATGTCGGCAGAAAACGCGATATGAAAGCACGGGCCACGGATCGAGTCCCAACAGAGATCAACTAGATCACACGGACCAGGGGACTTCGCTGAAGCGTCGGGTTCGCCAAGACGGCACGGTCGGATTCCGGCAACGACAAAAGTAGTGAAGTTAACAATACAATAGGATACACGCGAATAACGACCAGCAAGGGGGATGATTTGCACAAAGGAAGGAAGAGGAAACTTACAGAGAGGTATACCAGGTGACCCCGGCGAGCTCGACGGCGCTGGAACGCCGGCGAAGCAACGGCAGCGGCGGCTGCAAGGCTGAGAGGCCTCGGGTGTGCAGGAGAAGGTGCTGCGGCGATCTGGAGGAGAGGGGGGTCGGCTCTGGTGGTCGAGGGGGAGAAATAGGTGGCCCTGGTGACGACGGCGAGGTCGCCGGCGCGTTCTCCGGTGAACAGCGGGGTAGGCGATGGGTGAAGGCTCGGGTTGGTGGTCCGGCGAGGAGAGGAAGGGAGGTGATGACGAGGTCGCGACGAGGAGGAGGGGAGAAGGATCTTGGTGTCGGCGGCGGTGAGAGACGGCGGCGACGGTGGCTCTGCAGGGTTGGAGGCGACGTCGGGGATGGGTGCAGTTGCGGGAATCGTCGGGGAAACGAGGTGAGTGGGTGCGGTGAGTCTCGTGGTGGCGAGGGCGGCGACGGAGAGGTCGCGGGGGAACCGGCGGTGAGGTTGCGAGGCTAGGGTTAGGGTTTGCTTGGGTGTCTCGCGATGGAAGAGGAGTTGGGGAGAGGCGGCTGCATGGTTCATTATATATAGAGGAAGAGAGAGAGAGTGATTGGAGAGAGAGAGAGATAGAGATTTGATGAGAGAGAGAGATTGAGGGAAGAGAGAGAGGGAGATGGGGAAAAGGAGGCGGGGCCCACGAGCTCAAAGGGAGCTCGTGATTGGCTGCAGGGAGGTGAGGAAGATATTGAATAAGGATTTGAGGGAAATAAACTGTTAAGGAATATATTCGTATATATAATTTAGTTTTAGATATTAAATTGAAACGGGCCCTTTTTGGCGCGAAATGAAACATTTCCAAATCGCGCCCGGGTTGCGCCCAAATGTTCCAAATTCAAATTATAGGATTTTAAGCGGGTTCCAAATTTTGAAAAGAGGTGTTTAATGATTAAAATGCATGCCCCCAAGTCGGACACTTGCACGCGCGCGTAGTCGCCCAAACTTGCCCGTTTAGCCAAACGGAACGGAATCTCGACACGCGGACGCTACCACGCGACTAGTGGAGACGAGTAGGCCAACATGGATATCTTAAATTTCACTTTAGGAGTTAAAATTTGTTATGTGCCAAAATGACTTAACCGGTTAAAATTTAGCAACAAACACCAGAAAATCAGGAAAATTGGAATGAGCAGTATATAACCCTCAACTAGTAATATAAATAGTATTATTGGGCTCGGGTGTTACACATTCTTTGCGCCTCAGACCGGATCTGAGTGTCGTTATGACGGTCTCGTCCCGGTGCTCGGGCACCTCGAGGAGAGCGTTGTAGAAGCGGGCAATATAGGCTTTGAAGGTTTCCTTTTCCCCGCTTTTAACCGTGAAGAGGTAGTCGACCATGCGCTTCTGTTGATGGTTCCCCACGAAGTGGCCGAGGAACTGGGTGTCCAGCTCGTCGAAGGTTGAAATTGAGCGGGGCTCGAGCCCCCGGAACTAGTCCCGACCCGCGCGGATGAGGGTGGCCGGGAAAGCCCTGCACTGGGCGGTGTCGGAGTGATCTTGGAAGCTCATTCCCGCGGTGAAAGCGTCCAAGTGGTCCTTCGGGTCGGTTTTACCGTCAAACAGAGAGACCTTCGGGGGCTTATTACGCGAGGAGACGCGCACGGCGAGAAGTTCCTTGGTGAATGGCTTCGTGAGCGAGTCGGAGGAGTACTTAGCCCCGTCGCTCGAGAGGTGAGCTTCTCGGCGCATGCCCTCGATCTTCTTCTCGAGGGCGTCGAGCCGACTGTGATACCTTGAGGAATCGGTGCCTCCGGATTCCTGGGCCCCGCTGCGGGCGGACTGCGTCTGGGAGCGGCCCCGGTTCCTCTTGATAAGGTGCCTCAGGTCCCAGGACGGGGTAGCTCTTGAGTCGCCTGGGTGGACCCCTTCTGTGTGTTCCCGCCGACCATGGTGGGGCCGGCCACGCTCGCGGATAGGAGAGGTGACTGACATTTCCTCCGGAGTCGCGAGGAGGCTCGGGGCGAGGCTCCCTAGCGGCGGATCTCGGCGTGGAGCCCTGGGGTGCCCAACGGGCCTCGGGGAGCACCGGTTCGAGGGACCGGTGGCAAGGGGATGCAGCCCGCTGGTAGTTGGCCATCCAAACAGGGATGGAGTCTTCTGGAGGCGGAGGAACAGCGATCGGGGGCCCGGGCATGGTCGTTTGGACGCGAACGAGGGCCTCCATGAGGGATTGCAGACGATCTATCCTGCCTGCGAGGGCGTTGATGATGGTCATGGGGGAAGGTTCATCCCCGCCTTCGGTGAGCGGAAGGCGGCGGCTGGTACTGGGATCCCCATGATGGTCGTCTGCCATGAGGGAGGAGATAGGAAGGTCAACTTTATATTTTGTGGAACTTAAGTTTCCCACAGACGGCGCCAACTGATGGAGCTGCTTTTCGGGCCTCCGTCAGATGTTGTCTTCAGTTGATCTCGAGGTGAACCGGGTTGATTGTCCTTCGTTTCGTGTGGGTCTCAATGGGTTTTGAGAGGTCGAGGTGGGATGAGGAGGCAGCCGCCGAGTACCTGCAAAGAAGTCCCGGGGTGGTTCGGTACCACCGAGGACCCTCCGACGCTCAAGTCGGTGACAAGATCCGAGCAGAGTAACGGCGTAAGTGTAAAAGAATGGCTTACTTGACCCCTCTGCGATGGGGGTTTATATAGCGGTGGCGGCATGCAGCAGCAGGCGCGAGAACCTCGCCGGCAGTTTCGCTCTCGACGTCACGCCCGCGTAAAGAGCGGATCGCCCATTAATGGGAATCGTGATGGCGTGGAATGTGGGATGCTGCAGGCGGAGAATCCGCGCGCGGCGGGATCTGCGGAGCGGCGGTTATGCCTGTGAGCGGTGGAGTTGGTCGGGGACCGAGGAAGACGGCCTCGGCAGGGGGCTCGAGGAGGCCGAGGAGTCTTGGTCTTGTGGCAGCTCGGGGCAAGCTGAGTGGCCGAGGAGGCATATTCGCAGGGGCCCCGAGGTGGGCCAGTTTGCGCTTGCGGGTCGGGCACCGGGTGGCCTGGTCGTTCCCCGTGAGCCCTTTCTTCTGAGCCTTGAGACATATCATCTGCCACACGTCGTGATCTGGAGGTTGCCAATATCGAGCATTATCAATATGTCTCGTTCCTCTCCCGCTGGACTCCTTCCCACGACGCAGCCCACGTCCAACTAACCGTGAGATCCCCTCATCTGCTTCCCCCTCTCCCTCAACTGACTCACCTCATCTCGCTCCTCTCTCCGAACTCACCCATCGTCTTGGCCACCGTCACCAGCAACTCCCCCACTCCTCCTCGACTTTGTCTCCACCCTCCACTTCCTCCCTCAAGAATCCAACAAGCTCCGCGTCGCCTTCCTTCTCCAGCGACCATCTCTCGCCAACGCCACCACAACCACCTCTCCCACGTCGACACCCGCAGCCGCCGCCCCATCGCCTAGACCATCGCCGCCACGACCTCATCATCAAGCACCGCCGACCACCAGCTGCCTTTACCGTTGAGGCTACCCCCAGTACCCCGATGAGACCCACTAGAAACCGAGCACCAAACACCCGACCACGTTGATGCCTTCTCCTCCGGCCAAGCCAAGCTCCTTAGTCGCCATCGTGCCCTCTTTCGCCAGCAGCTCCTTGAGCCAAGCCCCACGGCTCAACCCCCTTGCACCGCCTCAGCCATCATCTCCTCCAGCAACCCTCACCCGTTCTCTTCACCGTCCCTGCTCCCCACCTTCGCCCACCTCGACTCGCCTCCACCAACCCGGCGACAACCAACCCAAGGACCCACGATCCCATCACCTCCGTCCTCGTCACCGTCGACCTCCACGTCGTCGCCAGCACCACCTCCGACGAGCAAGCCCGCGCCTAAACCCAACAGCCACCAACCTTCTCCACTCACCCACTACCACCGAGCTCCCCACTCCAACCAAACACCCTCACCTCCACCACCTCTTTCTCCTCCGAAGACCACACCTTACTACCCTGGATCGTCGTGACCACTACCACGAGCCCCTGCCACTAAGACTGCTAGCGCCAGAATTCCCTGGCCGACGATCATCGAGCACCTCCACTCTAACAGCCGCTGTAGCCATTGCCATCGCCGCCATGCCAGCGCTGTCTTTTCCTTGATTTCCATCTGGTTAGTTTTGTATCTATTTTGATAGTATTTAGTGACTGCATTTCTCTTTACCTGTGCTATGATTACTGATTACCACGTAGTGCTAGAAGCCAAAGTGTGATTACGGCAGGATATTTTCTCGACCGTAGGAGCATGGCTGGCTTTGTCACCCATCGTATTCTGTATTTTGGGAAGCGGGGCGTGACAAATTTAAACTTCAACAACTTTATTTACATTCAACTTGAAGTATTTACAATACATGGGTTCAACTGAAAGGAAATACAATACAGGAAGAGAAATGCCTAAACATGTGGCATACATAAACTGAAAAAATAGCTAGTCTAGTCCTGAGTCGTGATCTGATCGTGCTCCTCCTCGGTGGTGTCCACCTCCTCAGTCTCCACAGTATCCGACGAAATTCCAAGAAACAAAGATGGATGGAATGCACGTCAGCGAACTTTCGCTCGGTAAGTTCCCAAGAATTTAGGTGTGAAGTATAATGATAAAGAAAATGTATATCATGAAGTAATGTACTAGGAGATATGTTGTTTAAACATGTCATTTAATGTAAGCATGACAAAATAATATGAGCATAGTATAGTATGGCCATGTAGTGTACGTATAGTGAACTTGACGTGAATGTAAGTGTCCTAAATGGTCTTTACATGGGTAAACTAATTTAACGTAAGTTCAAGGGTGAATGTTAACTAATCTCATGAGTATTCTTGAACCCAACAGACTGTAATCCAGAGGTAATGAACTGCGAGCCTAAAACAAGTGTTAGAAACGGGACTTCAACCTAGTGTTGAAGTATTCCAAACTTAACAGACTATAATCCAGGAGCAAGAAAACACGGGCTCTCATGATAGCTTGCTCGTGTTAGTAGATATGGATTCATGATTTAGGGGGACTCTTGAGATTTCGTTGGATTCACACATGAACTATCCCAATACCCCGTATATTCTGCATTACGGTTAAAATTACCAGCCTTGCTCGAATCCATGAATACATCAAGTGGCAAGATTGAGTTCATGTCAATATCAAGTATTCGTGTTAAGTGTTCATGTATTCATGTCAAGTTGTATTCATGGTTTGAGTCAAGTCAGTTTCAATAGCAACCATTATGTTCTGGTATTCATGTTAAGTTCATGCCAAATTATGACCAGGGTTTGGTCAGGTCAAGTCAAGTATACATGTTTGAATTCGATATTGATGTTTGAATTCAAGTATTCATGTTCATGATCGAGTATTCATGTTTGATTTTAGATTCAGGTTTGAATTGGACTCAGACTGAATCAGACACTTGCACTGATTTATCTCTGGAATTCTTGTGTCTTTTTCCAAGACAACTGCCATTGATATCTCCGGTTAAGTTTTCTAACCTGAATAGGTAAGCACTCACTTTCTTCGGCTCCCTAGGGCTCAAGAGAATTGATCCCGTTTAAACCTATATTTACTAAAATCCTTGAAATATTGTTTTTATATAACTCGAGGGGGTTTTATGAAAAATATTTTAATATAGTTAAAAAGTAAATCTCGAGGGTGATTAGTATTACTTAGGGTTTTCATGAGCATGGATTTTAAGTATTGTGGTATTTTAATGATAAACACTTAGCATTTGAAAGTTCATGGTATTTTATTGAAAACCTTGTCATTTTGGTAACTTGATGGTATTTTATTGATATTTGTTAATCTTTCATTTTAAAAAAATATAAGTTTATTATATTTTGAAAATATAGATTTATAATTTTATATAATTTTAAAAATAAATTTTTTATTTAGAAAGTTCGTATTTCTTAAAAACTGTATTTAAATTCTTTCGAGATCGAATGCTCCGTGAGGAGGTCTGCATCTTGCTCTACTATCCTAAAAATGTACGGTAATCCTCACCATCCATTAGCGGATCCCCTAATAAGGGTTGCAGATGTATAATTGCAAAGAAAATGAAATACCGCTTTATAAGAAACCCGGTTTTAGAACTATATGGTATTTTATTGTAATGCTATTCTTCGAACCAAAAATACATACAAATAGGTATCGTGCTATGAACCCAAGTGTGTGGGGGTAGGTCTTACCCCGTGATGTTTTCCTAAATGTTTTTAAGCAATTTTGTCGAAAAGATGTGATAGTAAAGTTCAAAGCATTTTAATATAAAAGTTCAATTATGATTGTTTTACATAAGATTATTGGGTAAAATTGATTCTAAATATTGGTATTAAGATTACAAGTGAAGTGGTAAATTGGTTTGACCAAATAATAAAAGAAAATGGAGTTATAGGTTTTAGAAAAGATGATATCAGTAATAACTCCACTTTTACCGATATTTAATTTAAAATGAATATCAATGAAAAGAAGGAGAATTGGGAAGGACTTACCGTTTGAATATGTCAAGAAGGGGTTAAGAAAGAGGAGGGATGCTTCGGGGCGTCGCGGGAGCTCCGGAATTGGTTTCGATATTCGCCGGAACCAACTTGCTCGCTAACTCCACTTTACTCCACTTGTATCTAGGAGCTTTTGAGAGAGTTTTTACTATAATTTTCAGCATGGTGAAGAGCTAGGGCATGGGGTGGTATTTATAGTGGAGAATTAGGGTTTGGAAATTAAAATTTGGATTAAAAAGTATTAAAAATGATGTTAAATTGTGAAATAAAAGGCCTCTGTTTGATTGCAAAAAAATCAAACGGTGCAGAGGAGTTGAAGGGAGTTGAAGAGATGAGTGTGCAAAGCATAGAGCAATTTGGCTCCATCCTGACCATCCCCGCCGGCCTAAGAGGCAAATCCGCCGGTCGATTTTGGGTGTTGGGTCTCGAGATTCGTGCCACGTGGATTTCTCTGTGTTTACACCATTTTGCATATTATTTGATTTTTCTGAACTTTTCATTTCCTCGTGTATTGCACGTGCAATCTTTTGGGCTTCCAAAAAGTTAAAAAGAAAAATAAGAAAAATAATTGTGTCTGATGGGAATCGAACACATGGGCTACGTCACAGCAGTTCAAGGGCTTTACCAGTGAGCTACAAGTGGTTTCTTACTTTTATTTAATAAAAGTAACTTATAACACATACACAGGCTGCTAAACTGTTTTCTGTATATTAACAGAAGAATTTTCGTACAGAGATTTCAGACTTGTTACAGCAGTGGAAGCTTCTAAGAAGGCCTTATGGTTAAAGGGCCTAGTTGGCGAGTTCGGGTTTGATAAGAGGCTGGTTCCTTTGTTGTGCGACAGTCAAAACGCCATTCACTTAGCGAAAAATCAAATATACCACAGTCGAACTAAGCATATCGATGTACGGTATCATAAAATAAGGGTGTGGGTCGAAAATGAGATCGACTTGATAAAGATCGATATTAAGGTGAATCTGGCGGACATACTAACGAAGTTCATTCCTGCAGAGAAGTTCAAGTCTGTCTTGACTTCTATTCAAGTACTCATATGTGAGGAAGGACGATTTCGGTAGGAAGTCCGCAAACCAATTTCTCTGATTAAAGAAATGGTGACATCGAACATCAGTTTCACAATTCTGAAGAAAGATTATGCTAGCGAGGGGAAACAGGAGAAAAACTAAAGCGACCCTAAAGGATATAAGACGAAGGGCAACAAATTTTCAAGATGGTTGTAAGGAAATAAGAGCCAAGGTGGAGATTGTTGTGAAGGTGTCTCGTATTTAAAGAATACTGCGCATCAGAAGGAGGGACTGACGTCTGCCTGCAAAGAATAGACGTCAGTCAAAAGAAAATATAGAAACCCAGATGAACTACAGACGTTAGGTACTGACGTCTGTACAGATGTCTGCCTACAAAGAATAAACGTTTTCCTGCATTCTGGACAGAAGCATATTAAAATATCAGACGCTAGCCTGCATAGCTACTGACGTCTGGTCAACGGTAATTGCGAATTTAAGTTCGAGATTTAACTCGAAAGTCGGTTTTTTTGGGCAGTTTTGTAATTTCTGAGATCTTATTATAACCAAGATTGTGCAGGCTATATATAGAATCTTAGGGTTATGTATTAGGGTTAACTTTTAAGAGTTTTAGATCATAAACCAAAAGGAGTAAACGACGTCTCCATAAGGGATCTAGGCTATCGAAGGCGAAGGAGAATTTGTACAAGGAGAGAGATCTCGTTGGAGATCATAAGGAGAGGGTATAATAATTCTCTGTAAGGTTTTCTTTTTTTTTCAAGTTCTAATAAAGGATCTTCCCGTTTCCTTCCAAATCCTTTTTGTTATTTTTATCACGGTTTGCATCCAGTTTTCTTTTGTTATTTCGTCAATAAGGTTTTCCGCCGCGTTGCCGATCGATCTGATGGCAGCAACAAATAACCCTGAAAATTAACCAATAACCAACAGGATGCCTGAAATGATGAAAGTGACACTTCATTCTTCGTATTGAAAATATCATTTGTAGGCAATGTGACCGTGTATTCTACCTACTTCAATTGTGCATTTATTCATCAGCGGATATTGTGCCACATCAGAAACATAATAGAAACTGGAAGTATGATATGTGTTTAGGCTCAGAACCTGATAGCTTATGCTCAGTGGTCAAAGATAGTCTCTAACCTATTATCAATGCTTAATTGTACCAAACTTGCACCATTCCCTTAACACCAGAATCAGATGGCAAATAAAGATGAAGCTTGGAACAGTTCATGTTGGATTCACAGTTCCCTATTAAAAAGGCATAATGGAATTAATGAGAGACCGAAATGGTTTTTTGGGAGCCCAGGACCTAATAACCCAAGATTTTGACCACACCCATCTCCCAAATTGATTTCATTCTATACAGTCTAGCTTTATAAAGACATGCAACCCTTTTCATTCTTGCACTAGACAAAGTTGCTAGAAGAATCTGGTTCAAGTTATAGTAACTATTTTAATTGCAAAATGTTACCTTCAGCATGTGATTTCCTGAGATAAGCATTCTAAGGTTATGGTCGTTCCCTTGTTGAGGTTCCGAGCTTCACAATATTCTGGACTGATAATAAACCATGTAAACTATTTCATAAGGAGCTTGCATTTTTTTTTTAAAGAAAAAGGAGTTATTAATTTACCAATTTATCTTGCTCTAATACAGGATGTTCTACATTGGCATATTGTCGATAAACAATCTTTCCCTCTAGAGATACCTTCCTATCCAAAATTGTGCTATGGTGCTTTCTCTTATTCAAACCTTGTAAGTTCTTGTTTTCTTTATAATCATTGTTATTGTTTTCTTTATCATCATCGTCATCAATTTTCTACCCTTGTGGCGCTAATTAACCGTACCGTACTCTCCTTAAACCTGCTCCCCGTGTGAGGCATACTTTAGAAAAAGTCGAATACACGTCAGAGTTCCCAAAAAGCCTTTTTTATCAAATATCTATCGTAGTATTTGACTATTATTGTTGCAAGGAGTCGAACACCTTGTAGGGGCATGGGAATTGTAACAAGACGGTCAAAAGTTTAAAGCATGCACCAACACGAGAGCAGAGCAGATCAACTTTATTTATTTAACAGGGCAGATTGTGGATCTCAAATGGGTCCAAATTCCTAAAAGAAAATGTATTGTTTTTTACTGGTGCAGAAGAATATGTCTTCCTTTTGTTTACTTAAGCACCATAGCATCCTCTCTCTATACATGGTGTATGCACTGCTTATTTTTTTCAAATTCGTATTTATATTCTGTTACATATATATCATAAATGAATTCTTCTTGCTATCAATGTATGTGTTTCTACTCTTCTACTGAATCATTTTCATAAGAACAAACATAACTACTGTGTGCAGGTATGCAGAAAGAAGAGGGATCAATGTGCTGGCTGAGATTGATGTGCCTGGTGATACATTGTCGCGGTAGTTTTTTGCTCTTAATTTTTTTTTTAACTTGTCAGTCATATGCAGCTTCAATGTCTATATCATGAGTTTAATTTGTGAACTTGTAAGCAGATACCCTTGCCATTGCCTTAAGTTGAAGGAGATTCCAAATTCCTTTGGGAGAAATGCACATTCAACTGTCTGACCTTTATGAAGAGGACACGACCCGATCTCATATTTCTTACATAGATTGGTTTCGTCTTTCTTCTTAGACTTTTATTCGGGAAAGCAACGATGTTTTGCTTTACGTTCGAGTCAGTAGATATGAGAACAACTATTTTCTACATATTTGGGAAATACATCTCATCTTCATGCATCTGCATATGTATAGCTGTGAATTATCCTCAAATGCCATTTTAGTATCCAGATTCCAGGCAGTCTTATCTGTTATCTTTCCCTCGAAATGGTAAGCGATGACGACATACTAGACCGTGTATTTATTTATTTTTGATAAAAACAAGACCTCGCATGATCAAAGATGCAAATAAATATATGTAGTCAAGATTAAATTTGGTGTTAAATTTGTAAAAGTGGATTTGTAAGAAAATAATTGTAGTAGTTATTTTATTTTATGATCCCACTTTCATTCCAGCTAACAAATCTCATCATTTCCAATGCTTTAATGATCCCACTTTCATTCCACCATATCCAAGAAACCTTTTTAATTAATATCATCTTCTCTAAGAAAGATGATGACAACTTCTTCATGAAACAACCAGTAAACCTCCATTTCTCCTCCATTGTGCAAGCTCTCCAAAATTCCATAATTTTATATGCTAGCGATGAATTAATAATGAAAATTATTCTCTACTTGCCCTTATATTCAGTGTTCTATTCCTATTATGGTTGGCGAGTCTTGAGCTAGTGTAAACTTTGTTCCGCTTTCTTTTATAGGGGCAAAGGTTATCCTGATTTGTGGCCCTCAGCTGATTGTCAGCAGCCACTTGATGTCAGTAATGAATTCACATTCATAGTAATAGATGCAATCCTTAAAGGTGAAGTTCTGATTACTGCATAGAAAATTTCGTATCCATTTATCGGGACTTCACTATAAAATAAACTCATGCCCAAACCTGACTTTGCAAACACGACAAGAATGCTACACAAATATTACATAATTCATCCTGTTAAGTTATTTTAGAAGTAAGTGCTACTTCCTTTCCTTAGTTTCTTTACAAAGCATAATTAAACCTACATTTTCCTGTACATGGAAAATTCTCGTTACAACGGGTGGTATTCATGAAAAGAAAATTTATCTGTTACTAGTGGAATGTTTATTCAACATGTCTGTATCAGCGGTATGTAGGTATACATGTTTACTAATCTGCTGGAGAAAATGCTATTATATATCAGTTTTGTACTCATATTTATTGTCAGGGTGGCTTAATACATAAACAAATGAACCCACTAGTTGATCCTCTGGTAAATGTATCCAATTCACACTTATTCATGTATCTTTCAAGGCATGGTCATCAAAATGAATTTTTTGTTTAGTCTACTAGAATTGTCATTATTGAGAGTAAGTGTAAGAAAGCGACTCATATCCTATTTTCTCATGAACATCTTAGCCATATATTAAATTTCTTTATTTAAACCAAGGAACCATTTAAGATGAGCAACCTCTTCCATTTATCTATTAAAAGGATGACTACTCTAGTAATATATCATTATTCTTAGAAAGAAATTGATTACTTGCTTTATTTTTCAGGTTTTAGCAAGGTATTTAAGTTCAGGTTTGTCCATTTGGGTGGTGATGAGGTTGACACAAGTAAGCATAAAGTTCCTGGCTTTACTGTTTCCCATTGTTACTTATTTTACATAATGCTGACTACAGGACCTGTGTATTTTTCTGATTGAAACTCTTAATCATGTTAAAAATTCTCTTTTGGTTCCTAATTAAGTGATATATGAATATCATACCATTTTATACGACCACATTACACAAACAGTTCGATGGCTCATGGACCCATGGTCAATGTTGTAAACATGTATATCAATTCTGGTTAACATTTTACTCAAAATAAAGCACATTGTTCAAACAATAATAATAGCCAGGCCACATTTGTAAAAATTTGTGTAATTCTTTTTAGCTTATTTTATTTCAGGCTGTTGGACGAGAACCCCTCATGTACAGGAATGGTAGGCAACTCCGTGTACCCTATAATTTCATCTACATCTCATGTATATACAATTGCCTGTCTTATACCGGATTATAGCTTTCAAATTTATAGAGTGAAACTCAATATGTTGGTGACAAAGCTGGTAAAAAGATAACCCCTCAATTTGTATAGAAAACATCTAATCCTTTACTTAACCCTCATTAAAAAATTTCAAGCAACGTCTTAAAAAGTCCAAGATAGTGCTCAAAAGGATAAACAATTTACTTTCAAAGAGGAGCAAATCTATTCTATTAACTAAGCATCTTTCACCAATGAGCAACAGCTCAGTTGGTATGGCACTTCCCTTCCCGGAGAGTGCGTGGAGGGGAAGTGGCCACAAATTTACGCTTTCACGGCAAATCCGTGGGTCCCCTATGTGTGTGTTGTGTGTGTCTTGTGTGAATGAGTTAGGCTTACAGGTCAGTTCAGAAAAAAAAAATTTAAGCTTGTTTCCTTTCTTAGGCAATACTTATATCATTTCCATGATAACCTTAGTACATCATCATTTTATAATACTTTGAATTTAATTATGAGGTTAATGGGCCTGAGGTGTACCTCAGGCTCATAGCTGCCTACAAGAGAGAGAAAAACAGATGGTGGGGCCCGTGTTTTAAGTTTAGATGGGCCCCACCACCCACCCTAAGTCTTGATACCGCGGCTAGTGAGCCTGCCTCTGGCCCATTTTACCCTTTAATTATTTGGATCAGGAAAAAGAAAGAGTGTTTAATACAATACTTTTTCATCATTGTCAAACTATATCTAATGTGTATAGAACTTAATTATATAACCAATTTATACATTATTTAACTATATGTATTGTTAAACATATTATTAGAGGAGAAAAACAATAGTATATTGTCTAGAGAACAATAGTATATTGTCTAGAGAAAGAATATTTTGTTTATATGATAGCCTAATGAATGGAAGAGAGACACTTCAGAACCTATTATTTTTAAGGAATGAAAGAAGCATACAAAGTTGTAAATTATCATGGAAGGAAGCATTAAATCATACAATGATATAAAGGTAAGAGAAATTGAAGAAAAGCTAAGAACAGCTGTTGGTATCCAACAATCAACTCTGATTTATGCTAAATGTACCGTCCTTAAAGCTTTATCCTAATTAGGACGAGTTGGTGAAGATACATTAAAATAAAAATGATTTACATATGATTTATATTTACACTACTACAAATAGGGGTTGCCCCTACGGATAAATCCGTAGGAGCAAACCACTGCCCCTACGGCTATATTCGTAGGGACACAAAAATACACCGCAGGTGCAAGTCTTAACCTTAAACATGTCCCTACGGAATAATAATTGTCCCTACGGCTTAATGCATAGGTCCATATGTTCCTACGGATTACACCGTAGGGACAAAATATTTATTTAAGTTATCGGTTTATAAAATAAAATAGTTGCCCCTCCGGATAACTCCGTAGGGACAAATACACGCCCCTACGGTTTAATGCGTAGGTCCAGATATAACCCTCTGTAGGTCCATATTTATGCCCCTACGAATAAATGTGTAGGGATAAATGTATAGGGGCAAAATATCAGGTATCTTGATATTTTGTCCCTACGGATAAATGTGTAGGGGTAAAGCTTAGGCCCCTACGGATTACTCCGTAGGGACAAGTCTAACACCTGTTACTGAGTCCAGAGGGGTAAATTATCAGGTATCCTGATATTTTGTCCCTACGGATAAATGTGTAGGGGTAAAGCTTAGGCCCCTACGGATTACTCCGTAGGGACAAGTCTAACATTTATCCCTACGGATTAATCCGTAGGGACAGATTATCAGGTTTTTTTAAAAAAAGGGTTGTTTGTTTTTTCCTCGTCCTGTGTACAATAATATATACATCATATATGAAAGTAATCAACAAGCAGAATATATACCGCAGTATTCATAATCAACATCTCATGCATAATATATAAAAGAAATCAACAAGTAGAATACGATATCAATCTAAATCAATATGAACACGCAAACACCACCAATATCGTCCAAAATATATACAATATGTAACATATAAGTATATACATGTTTAAAATATAAAAATCAAAAAGCTACCCTAGCTCGGTCCAGCTCCACCTCTGATAATTGCCGTAATCTGGCGCATCTGCTCCTCGAATAAACCCTGATTCAACAACTCGACCAATGCGGACTGTGCGGAAGTCTGAGCGGGCTGTGGAGCTGTAGGAGTGGTCTGCGCAACCGCAGCCGAGGTAGTGGCTTACGGAGCCGCAGCTGCGGGAGTCTGAGCGGGATGTGGAGCTGTAGGAGTGGTCTGCACAACCGCGGCCGAAGTAGTGGCTTGCGGAGCTACAGTCGAAGGAGATGCATATGGAGCCGCAGCCGAAGGAGATGCATGTGGAGCCTCAGCCAAAGTACCCTGCCGCGTCTGTTCAGTTTTGTGTGTAATAAACGAGTAAGAACTGTGTATTAGTCGAATTCATATCATTATCAGGTTATTGCGAAACCCCAATCTATGAATACTTAGGGACTTAGGCCTCGTTTGGATATCTAGTTTGAAAAATCGTAGTTTATTTTAATTAGACAGTTCTATGTATGTATGATTAATCAAAGCTAAGTCTACAATCAAATAAGCTCAGACTGCGTACTAATATTGGATATGTTGCTATCTATAATACGATATAATATTTTACTATTAAGCAGTATACATACCATCATCTCCGTCAACTCCTGGACGGTGGCCTTCAAGGTGTCAAGTTCTTACTCTAGACGTTGCTCACGGGAGATAGAGGAAGTAACCGCCGGAGTGGATTCCAACCTCATATGGGCCTTGCTAAGACCCAGTCCTCGGCCTCTCTCCCAACCTCCGTGGTGCTCTCATGTGCGGCGTCTAGGACTGGGGTCAGCAGCATCAGATCGTTCTGTCTAGTAAAATCGATCCTCGATGTCTCCGCCTACTCAACCATCCGCTCCTACACCCACATTAACCAGTAAAATATAAGTATATCATTTAAATTTGAACTTTTCAAAACAAAAATTTCAATTAGGGGTTGAATAAATATTAACACTTACGCAATACTCCTGGGTAGCGGTGTCGGGGTATCGAAGCTCTCCCGTGGCGGGATCTGTCGAGGTGCCATGGACGACAAGATACGCGGACAGCACGCTCGGTGTACCACCCTGCGCCAGGGTCTGAGCTCTCTGCAATTCGCAAAAAATTTACATATATTATAAAATAACTCTTAATATTACATTATATCACAGTAAATCTATTGTAATTTACCAATGCCTCCATGGCACGAGTAATATTTCTCGGGCCACCTGTATAAGTGGGGCGACCCCTTTTCGCCGACTTCCTATTCTCTTTATTTTGATTCGCATGTTTCTGCACAACACATTCAGATTTAGTTTTCTAATTAAGCAACACAAAAA
This sequence comes from Agapanthus africanus, assembly GCA_030015575.1. Classification (NCBI taxonomy): domain Eukaryota; kingdom Viridiplantae; phylum Streptophyta; class Magnoliopsida; order Asparagales; family Amaryllidaceae; genus Agapanthus; species Agapanthus africanus. The sequence continues at coordinate 278,186,609 of JASDDO010000004.1, read as the reverse complement.
AATAAATTATATACTAAACAATGAATTACATTTAAAATACATACCTATTTGCGCTGAGAGTTGAAATATTGGCACAATAGAGGCCATGTATCTACGTCGACTCTCGCAAAGGCCGGAGTATGTAAGAGGGCCTCTCTCTCTGCCTCGGGGGTCGCCATCCATAGGGAATAGCAGTCGATCTTCAGCTCGTTCCTATTGTATCAGACTTTTGATTGCATGTTCTTCATCAGGCCATGGTACAGAGCGTGAAGATCGAGCACCCTCCCAGGGTGATCAGGGTCGGGTACAGGTTGAAAATTGTAATCCAACTGCAAATACAAAAAAAACAACGTTATTAAATTGCAAGTGTTAATAATAAATATATTGGATAAATCAAATGAAAATATATATTAATACCCGAGCCTGATCCCAGAAGAGGGCGAATGAGCGCCGGTGTTAGTCGTCCCACTTAACGTGAAGTGGATACTTCTTCACGAGGCGGCTCTCATCCCCCATATACCGGCCGAACCTCTCGGCATAATCGCCGGTATAGCGATAATCAGGGGTAAAGAAGAGGGGGAATGCTGTCTACCCTAGCTCTGTCAGGCCTCTGCCTGTAAGACTGATTCGGGCCTCGAGTCCCCCTCTCGGGATGGGGATGCTCTGTGTCTACAAGAAATATCAAGACAATCAATATTAAGACAAAGTGGTATTAAGAAATCAAGGTTTAACGAAAATTGAAGTGTGATATATACCTCCGGCGACAGAAGCACGAGCGGGACGATAGTTCCTCCGGTGAGGAACAGCCGGTGACCCGGACGTGGACGCTGTTGAATATGTATGCCCTAGAGGCCATTATTGTATAGTACTAGTTTGTATAATACATTTTGGAGGCTTGGGATATATATATATATATATATATATATATATATATATATATATATATACGGGTTTACGACAGTCTTGCTCGATATAGTAGTATGCTACTTGGTTTGTTTCTATCTTAATATGTGTATATGTTTCTTTTAATATATCGCTAAAAACATATTGATGGAGCCCTTAGGATCTTTGCTTGACTACCGGCGTTGTGATGGAGATCACACTAGTGGGGGCTGGGTAGTCTGTAAGCACATCCTTATTTTGGTCCTTAGTCATAGGATTATCGAGACAGGGCATCGATACTCCAGAGTAGACTGGTGCATACGCTTCTCTTCCCAGCAGGGGAGATGGTCTGTCCCACAGCCATCAGTACGTCGTACCGGAGATAGTATACAGGTGCTCGTTAGGTTACGAGTACACTGGACATGACTCGTCGGGAACTGTTGGTTGGTATTATACCTATCGTCAGTTAACAGTTCCCAGGTGACATAAGTACAGCTTAGTCCGCTGACTTGACACTGTCACTTCGTCTCGAGTGTGTTCCCACTGTTCTTAGATTACTACCCTATCACGGCTCTACTGAGTCGTGCAAACATGTAGTAGTTGGGTGCAGTCCCGAAGCACTTGGAGGCAGTGACGGTTAGACAGGATTCGTCTCTCCCGGTATTGGGAGTTGATATCGCGCTGTGTCTAGGAGAGCCATTACACATTGTCGTCCCTGGCCAGGGCAAGCGAGAATTGCTGGTAGGTTTTCCAGTAGATTCTCAGGGTGTTTTGGGCTACACTCCGACACGACTTGTACCGCTATTAGGGGACTGACGATTACCGCCCCCTAGGCCCGCCATGCGATATTCTCAGACGAACAGACCAGACTGTACGGAGATTGTCACATTCAGGCTCAGTAGGAGTTAGGATGGGTTCACCTCATCAGTCTTCTTGTCGGCATCTACCTGGGGACCGTTACGTAAAGCTAGTATCTCTTGCGGCCTGTGGTTAAACCCACTGCCAGCGAAGTGTCGAGCCTTTAGAGTCCCACACAGAGGGTTACTCGCCTTTGGGCAAAACAGAGTGGAGGTTGCATGGTTTTGCGACGGGGTTCGTTCACATCCGCGCACTTGTGCACGTTTGGTGTCCGGACAGTTATTACTAGTGGGGTTTGGTTTAATCCAGATCCTAATACTTGTTTTGGGATTGGTTTTGTCTCAGTGTATTCATGTTTCTTGGAACACGGATGCGGGTGCGTATGCACAGTTGACAGAGGCAGAGGAAGAGGATTCTCATTAGGGTTGTTGCCCATTTGATTTTGGTTGACTTGTTGACCATTGACTTTTTTCTAAATCCTAATAAGAATGAGAAATATGATTAATAATATTAATTAAGGATTATTGTGCCATGGTTGAGTTGAACATTTGACTTTTGTTGACTTGTTGACTTTGTTGACCTGTTGACCATTGTGGACTTGTTGACCATCATCATTTCTATGACTTTTGTTTACTTGTTCTTTACAAAATGCAATAATTGCATGAAATGATAATGGTCATTGAAACTAACCATCACAATTCTTAATTATTATTATTATCATCATTATTTTTGCTTTTGTGAGCATGCTTGCATTATGAGAGCTCATTCTATCATATTCTTTCTCTCTCTTAGAAAGAAAGCTCTCCCTCTTCCTCTCTCAAGGTTCAAGTGTTCCATGAGTTGGAAATCATGAACCATTGAGACAAATCCACCATAACTCTTCTCTACTCATTCTAAGGTTCTAGGTTTAGCAAACCAAGCACCTTCGTTATCTCTAGGTTGAGATAGGAGCTCAAGTTCGAGGCCCTCGGGTGGATCCATCTACGGCAAAGAGGAGACGACGAGGAGGAGCCGTTCAAGCCACTACAAGGAGCAAGTAAGGAGGAGAACCACCGAAAGAAGAGAAGGAGTTCAAGACCTAGGTATAACCATTCTACATAGTAGCAAGAACTTGTAGTTTTTTAGTTAGTTTTTGTTTAGCAAAGATCCTTCATGGATGGTCCATGTTACCTTTTGAGGAAAAAATTGATTTTTACCTATTCCGCCTCCCCGAAAGAACCGGGGTGGGTAACATGGACCTAACAGTGGTATCAGAGCCTAGCTAAGCAACAACCAACTGTTAGCAAAGTGTTTAGAACTTCGATCCGGAAAAAATCCCGAAAACAAACCGAAAAAATTATATTTTCTGTCGATTTTCAAAACAGGCCAAAAATATTTTGTATGACATGAAAAATACAAGCAGGGTTTTCTAGAAAAAGTCAAGAAATTGGAGCCCACGACTCGGCCAACTTGCCGCGGATCCGCTGCCGAGTTGACTCGGCCGCGACTCCGATTTGTTGCAGATTTCTTATTTTGGTGTTTTGAGATTTTTGAGATATTTTGTTTCTGCCCAGATTATCCAGAGAAAAATGTTATTTTTGGGGGTGGTTACAAATTTGTATTTTGATCGGAGTTTTATAAACTTTGGCTAAATGGTTATATCTGTAATGTGATATATGCACTGAACGTCGGCTAATCGCTATACGTCGATTAGTGGGGGTTGTGCATATCTGTGTTCTGTAATGTTGTTGGATTGTGTATATGAACTTGTTGGATTGTCGCGGATGAATAGCCGGGGTTTTGTGAGATGAGAGTTTTCTTTATCTTTCATTTGATGTAAAATGTAAATTGATGTAATATTATTTTTATGGCCGCACATCCGGGATGAGGTTGTAGCCGCCATTGTATATTATTTCTTTTACTGTTTTTGCTCCTAGGATAGACCCAAGGTGGGGTGCACAAACTACCGGGTACGTTGAAGTGCTGAGCGGCCTACTCACGTTGTTGAGGGAGGCTGCTTCACTTCGGGTATTTGGCGGGTAGTTTGCCGCACCCGTAGGGTCTAGGGTGGGGTTTGGCTATTCATCGCGACCGTGTAATCCGTCTTTCGTTGCAGGCTCGAACGAAACACGGATTCCTAGCATATCCAATGTGTTCATCTGTGATCTGGAATGGCTATCATTGCATCTGACGAATGTATATATCTATATATGATATCTAGTAGGCGTTGCTTATGTTTTGCATCCGTGCTAGTCCAGCCCCCGCTCTGTCGTTAGTTAAGTAACCTAACGGGTAATGACGGGGCCCCGTGACGAATGCGGATGGCATAAGCGTAAGTCATATTTTCGTTGTTTTCTGCAATGGTAGGATTAATTTATGGGACGCATTATATTAATGCAAAGAAAAAAACAAACCTAAAAAGACGTTGGAACAATTTTCAAAAAGCTGTTATTGCAAGGACGTTCTCTTTTGTTTTGCACAGAGGTATTCGGTTATGAATGCCCAGCACCTCACTCGACGAGGCAAGGGCCGGGATCCCTTCATCGGGAGTGACCCCTTGGACAAAAGTTTGCGTCAGGGTAATTGTTGGATATATATGCCCTAGAGGCCTTCATTGTATAGGATGCTAGGGATATGTATGTACATGACAATCTTGCTTAATATGATAGTACGCTATTTGGTTTGTCTTTATCTTAACATATGATATATTTTGCGTAGTATTCATATATATATATACATGTTGATAAAGCCCATAGGGTGTTTTCCTGACTACCGGCGTTGTGATGGCAGTCATACTAGTGGGAGCTGGATAGTCAATAGGCACATCCTTAGATGTCCCCGGTCGCAGGAGTATCGAGACTGGGCATCGATACTCCGGAGTAGACTGGTGTATACATATCTAGACCCTGAGGAGGGGCGATGGACTGGTCCCGCAGCCATTGGTGGAGTGCATCTAAGATTGTATACAGATGCTCACTGGGTGTGAGTACACCGGACAGGACTTGCCGAGAACTGACTAGATGGTATTTATACCTAACGTCAGATAGCAGTTCTCAGGTGACATGTGTGCAGATAGTCCGTTGACTTAAGGTCGTCATTTGTCTCGTGTGAGTTTCCACTGTGCTTTGATTACTACCCTACCACGGTTCAAAGGAGTCGTGCAAACAGGTTTTAGTTGGGCACAGTCCCGAGCCACGTGGAGGCAGTGAGTGACTATTAGGGATTCGTCTCTCCCGGTATAGGGAGTTGATATCCCACTGTGATCGGTTGTCATTACCATAAGTCCCTGGTCAGGGCTGATATAGAGAATTACTGATAGACTGATCAGTAGATTCTCGGATGGTAATTGAGCCATGCCGACACGACTTGTACGGTTATTAGGGGTCTGATGTTTACCACCTCCCTAGATCATACATACGATACTCTTAGACGAACAGACCGGACTGCATGGGTATTGTCATGGACAGGCTCAGTAGGAGTTCGGATGGGTTTCCTCATCGGCCTTCTTATTGACATCTACCTGGGGACCGTTACGTACAGCTAGTGCCGCTTGCGGTCTGTGGTTAAACCCACTGCCAGCGTAGTAGTCGAGTTTTTAGAGTCCCACACAGAGTTTTCCAAACTCCAGGCGAAACCATATAGAGGTCGTACGGTTTTACGACAAGGGTTCGGACGAATACGTGATTAAACGCACGTACGACATTCGGACAGTTTTTTCTAGACGGCTTTGGTTTAAGCCAGATTCTAGTATCAGGTTATTGGATTTATACAGTCTAAAGTTTTTCCGTGTTTTCACGGATGAGAGGGGCGTTCTCGTAATTTCCGGGAAGCTTCTAGAAGCACGGTGACTTGAGGGGTTAAGGTGGCATTGTCATTAATGTTATTGTGACTCATTATGTATGATTCACTATGTCATTAATGCATTATTAAATGCTTAATGACTCATATAGTGAATCACTCATATACATTTATGAAGCATGATGAATAATATCTTATTATTCATTTTATTGATTTATTCATTATGCTTGATATATTAAGTGAGAAGCAATTTCATTTCATTATGCTGGTTCACCTTCTCTCTCCTCAAGCTCTCTTTTTCTTCAAGCTCTAATCCTACCACTCATGAGTTGAGTACAAGGATTAGAAAAGACTAAACATCTCATAACCTAACTCTATATGACCTAAGTTCCTTTGATTAGCAACTAGAGAAACTTAGTTACCTCAAGTCTTGAGGTGAAGCTTGGATTAGGGTTCTCGGGTGGATCATCTATCACTTGGAGGAGGCCGAGGAGGACGAAGAGATCACAAAGACGAAGGACACGTATCACTAGGTATAATCTCTTTACATAGTAGTTTAGAACTTCTATGGTTGTTAATTATCGTTTAGCAAAGATCTTCGGTTAGTCAATGTATGCTTCAAGAACAAGATCGTTTTTCATATTTCCGCCTCCCCGCAACTCGTGGGGTGTTGCACATCGACTTACAGTGGTATCAGAGCCTTACTAAACAATAATTAACTCACTTGCAAAGTCGTATGAATTTCGAACGCAAAACGAACCGGAAAATACCCCGATATCACATAGTTTCTGTCGTTTTTAAAATGAGGTCCAAAATTTTTTCAGGTTCCTCCAGAACACCCTACAAGAAATTATAAGAACACTGGAAAAAAATGGGTTCCTGAATCGGCCATTCATCCGCGGAACCACGGCCGATCCCACCGATCCGCCGCGGATCCGCGGCCGAGTTGAGGCCGATTCAACCCAATTTTTCCCTGTGCATCTTCTGTGATATTTTGTCTTTTCTGGTATGGTTTATTTTTGCTCAGGTCTCAGGTTTACAGAGAAGTTTTGGAGCAGAATCTAATGGGTTTGATCGATCGAAATTATACGATGTTTGCTTGTTTGATTATATCTGTGAACTGTATTATGTGTTCGTAAACTTCCCCTAACTGCTAGTTTGTCGGTTGGCAGGGGGTTGCACATATCTGTAATGTTTTAACTGTTTGTGATTATGAACTCTATTGGACTGTTGTAATGATTAGCCGGGGTTTTGTGATGGGTTATTGTATTAATTCATTCGATATAATTGTAATAAGTTGTAATATTATTTTGCGGGGCATATCCAAGTTGCGGTTGTTGCCACCGTTGTATTATTTCTTTTTACTGTTTTTTGCTCCTAAGATAGACCCAAGGTGGGGTGCACAAACTACCGGGTATTTCGAAGTGCTTAGTGGCCTACTCACGTTGCTGAGGGAGACCGCTTCACTTCGGGTACTTGGCGGGTAGTTTGCCGTACCCGTAGGGGTCTGGGGTGGGGTAATGGCTATTCATCACAACTGTGTAATCCGTCTTTTCTTACAGGCTCAAAAGAAATGCGGATTGCTTGCATATCCAATAAAGTTTATCTGTGATCTGGAATGCCTATTATTGCGTCTGACGAATGTACAATATCTATATATGATAGCTATTTAGAAGTCACTTATGTTTTACACCCGCGCTAGCCCAGCCCCCGCTCTGCCGTTAGTTAAGTAACCTAACGGGTGATGACGGGACCCCATGGCGAATGCGGATGGCATAAGAGGACGTTGTATTTTCGTTGTTATCTGTAATGATAGGTTAAAGATGGGACGCATTATTTTTTAATGCAAAGAAAAATAAAACTTAAACTGAATCGTTGGAACAATTTCTAAAACCACTCGGTTTTCTTCAAAAAGCAAATTTTAAATGCGGAGCTTAAACCACTCCTTTTAATAAAGGCTATCTTGGTTCCTTTGATCAAATAAAGTTCACTACGTTAACGATTTTTTGCCAAAAACCAGCCGTAACCCTCCGTCGTTTCAAATAGACAGCACATCGTATTCATGCTATGCTTGTTGGCCTACGTCAAGGCATAGTGGATGGTAGCAGTGTGGTTTGCTTATTTGTTGCATAGATAGATGCATTAGTATAGGACAGACGTACAGTCTTGTTGGCCTACGTCAAGGGCATGTACGATGTACCTAAATTAATCAGGACAACGACGGGTAGAACTTGACTTGCGTCTTATGACTTGTTGGCCTACGTCAAGGTCAATAAGAGCTTGGGGTAAAAATCACATCGGGAGTTTCAAACATAAAGGAAACTTGCAGATTTAGCATACCTTTGGAGTGTGGTGATTAGAGTGGCTTCCATCTAGTACATCATGCAATGATAGTTGGATCCCGATCCCACTGATGAGTAGGATTACTCTCGGGAAACTTTCTCACTTAACAATCAATGCTATAAACCAAGTAGGTGTCCAGAAAGGTGTTAGAGGGGCTACGCCTCCAGGGAAAAGAGGTTATTTAATTAAGGAACTTCGCGAAAGCGTTGGAAAACCTCCCTCGAAGTACCAACACCAGCCTGGCTGAAAGGTTAAGCAAGTATTGTAACGTGTGATTAAATCCTGACTAGTTCTTCTTTTAGGTTTTGAAGAAGGATTTGAGGGAACAGTGGGAGCCATCCTGTTTAGATAAACTAATAACCAATCTAAACTTGCAAGAAGCATATGCTGAGTGTTTTCTTTTCTCTCTCTCTAGCAGCTACCATGACAGGACTAAAACTATTACTTGAAAAAAATATACTGACCGGGCAGAACTATAAAGATTGGCTAAGGAACGTCAACATTACACTGACTTATGACAAAGTAGCATATGTTACCACCGCTGTTCCTCCCCTTATCCCTGGACCAGATTCCTCAGTTGTGGACAAGGAAGTTCGCAAAACCTGGGATCTAGATTGTGAGCGAGCTAAGTGTATCGTGCTGGCGTCCATGAACAATGAACTCCAGAAACAGCACGAGAGTATGGATATTGTATCCATCTTTCTCCATGTTAAGGAATTATATGGAGAGAACTCCCGTATCGCAAGGTACGAGACCTCAAGGAAACTCTTCCAGATGAGCTTAGCTCCAGGATCGCCTGTAGGAGAGCATGTCCTCAAAATGATCAGCCTCATTGAGGAACTCGCAAACCTGGGATGCGTGCTAGAGAATGATTTGTATAACGACTTGATTTTGCAGTCCCTTCCCCACACCTTCTCTCAGTTCGTGCTTAGCTTCAACATGCACGAAATGGAAGCTGATCTTCCAAAGCTCCTCAACATGTTGAGGGTAGCAGAGACCTTCTTGAAAAAGGAGAAGAACCCCGTTCTGTATGTTGGCCAATCATCCTTTTCTAAATCTAAAGCGAAAGCTAAAGGGAAGAAGAAGATGAAAGCCACCAAACCGAAGGGAGGGGTCAAGAAGGTGCAGGGAAAGAACAAGGCAGCAAGGGTGAAAGTGGATATAAACGAATGCCATTATTGTCACAAGCAAGGGCACTGGAAGAAGGAATGTATGGCCTTCAAGGCAAAGGACACGAAGCAAGCTGTTGCTTCTGCTTCAGGTGTGTTCGTAATCGAAAATTGTCTTTCAGTAAACTCTACATCATGGGTACTTGATACCGGTTCTGGTTCTCACATCTGTAATTCATTGCAGGATCTGAGAAATAGTAGAGTACTGGGGACGGGTGATATGACTCTCCGGATGGGCAATGGAATGCATGTAGATGCTATTGCAATAGGAGAATATCACCTAGGGTTGACTAGTGGGCACATTTTGGTGTTGTACAGCTGTTTTTGTATTCCCAGTATGTTGTGTAATATTATATCAGTATCTTTGTTATCTAATGAAGGATATAATTTTGCGCTTGAAAGAAATGTAATGAACATTCTCCTAAATCAAGAACTGATTGGGTATGGCACACTGGAAAACGGCATATACATACTTAATCAACCTCGAATTTTCAATATTCAAAACACACTTAAAAGAAAGGCTCCAGATTCAAATCAAGCCTTCCTATGGCATTGTAGACTTGGTCATATAAACGAAACAAGGTTGACTAAGTTACATAAAGATGGATATCTAGATCCGTTTGAATATACATCATATGCAACTTGTCAATCATGTATCAAAGGAAAAATGACCAAATCTCCGTTCACCGGACACGGAGCAAGAGCCACAGAACTCTTGGGACTTGTACACAGTGATGTATGTGGTCCAATGTCTACGCATGCGAGAAGCGGTCACTCCTACTTCATCACTTTTACTGATGACTTCTCAAGGTATGGACATGTGTTCTTAATGAAATATAAATCCGAGGCCTTTGAGAAGTTTAAGGAGTATAAAAATGAAGTAGAGAAACAAACTGGTAAAAGCATCAAGACACTTCGATCTGATCGAGGTGGAGAATACTTAAGTACCAGTTTTCTTGAATACTTAAAAGAGAATGTAATTCTCTCTCAGCTTACTCCGCCTTATACACCTCAGCATAATGGTGTATCAGAAAGGAGGAATCGCACGCTATTAGATATGGTGCGTTCAATGATGAGTAGTGCTGAGTTACCACTATCCTTCTGGGGATATGCTCTAGAATCAGCAGCATACTTATTGAATAGAGTTCCAACTAAGTCTGTGCCTACCACTCCATATGAAATGCGGAGCGGGAAGAGACCATATCTCAAGTATATCAAGATATGGGGGTGTCCGGCATATGTTAAAAAGCATAGACCGGACAAGCTCGAGGCACGATCAGTTTTATGCAAGTTTGTAGGATACCCCAAACATTCAAGGAGGTACACGGTCTACCACACTGAAGAACAAAAGGTATTTGTCGCTCGCCACATTGTCTTCTTAGAAAAAGAATTTCTTGCAAAAGAAATTAGTGGGAGCACGGTAGAGCTGGAAGAAATTCCAGAACCTCAAACTGCTACCGAGGACTTAGATGAACCTCAGATTTCAATAGAACATGACGAACCAACGCCACTCCGCAGATCTAGTAGGCTTTCTCATCCTCCTCAGAGATACTATGGTTTTCTTCTAGATGGGGATCGAGAGGATTGCATCATCGATGGTGATGAGCCTACTAGTTTTCAGCAGGCTATCATGAGTATTGACTCGATGAAGTGGCTGGATGCTATGAGATCTGAAATGGAATCCATGTACACCAATAAAATATGGACTTTAGAAGTTGCTCCTCCTGGGGTGAAACCAGTTGGATGCAAATGGATCTTCAAAAAGAAGATTGGTGCACTTGGACAAGTGGAAACCTACAAAGCTAGACTCGTTGCAAAAGGTTTTCGTCAAAGACCAGGATTGGACTATGATGAAACCTTTTCACCTGTAGCTATGCTTAAATCCATTCGGATCCTGCTTGCCATTGCTGCCTTCCATGACTATGAAATCTGGTAAATGGATGTAAAAACAGTTTTTCTAAATGGACATTTAGTAGAGAGTGTTTACATGGATCAACCAGAAGGTTTCTTAGACAGTGGGAGCAGCGGAAGAGTGTGCAGGTTGCTTAAATCCATCTATGGATTAAAGCAAGTATCGCGAAGTTGGAACATCTGCTTTGATGAGACAGTCAAAGAATTTGACTTTATCAAAAATGTAGATGAACCATGTATTTATAGGAAGATTGTAGAAGGAGCAGTAGTCTTCCTCGTTTTGTACGTCGACGACATACTACTGATAGGGAATGATGTCCTTATGCTACAATCAGTAAAGCTCTTCTTGTCACAGAAATTCTCCATGAAAGACTTGGGTGATGCAACCTACATTTTGGGCATTAAGATCTATCGTGATAGATCTAATAGAATGTTGGGACTTTCACAGTCCAGGTATATTGACACTATACTAAAGAAATTTAGTATGGAAGATTCCAAGCACGGTAATATGCCCGCTTGTCACGGGATCACCCTCTCCAAAGAGATGTCTCCAAAGACTGATGAAGAGAGGGATCGCATGGGCATTATACCCAACGCTTTGGCAGTAGGATCTATAATGTATGCGATGTTATGTACAAGACCAGATGTAGCTTACACACTTGGTGTGGTAAGCAGGTATCAGTCTGACCCAGGTGAAAAATATTGGATAGCGGTAAAGAACATTCTCAAGTACCTGATAAGGACTAAGGAGATGTTCTTGATTTACGGTAATGGGGACCTCCAGGTAGAGGCTTTTACCGATTCCGGCTTCCAAAGTGACAAAGATGATTCTAAATCCATTTCGGGTTTTTTGTTTACCCTCAATGAAGGGGCGGTATGTTGGAAGAGTTCCAAATAGGATACCGTCGCAGACTCAACGATGGAGGCTGAGTATATAGCTGCTAGTGAAGCCGCAAAAGAGGCTGTCTGGATGAGGAAGTTCATCTCTGAACTTTATGTGGTTCCGTCCATTGCCAATCCAATACCTTTATATTGTGATAACAATAGGGCTGTAGAATTAGCGAAGGAACCGAGGTCCCATCAGAAATCCAGGCATATCTTAAGGCGGTTTCACCTGATCAGGGAGATCGTTGATCGTCGGGAGATCGAGATACGGAGAGTGGACACAAAAGACAACACGGCAGATCCATTCACCAAGGCCATCCCTCAAGTTCAGTTCGAGAGGCTGTTTGAGATGTTGGACATACAGTACTCCAGCAACTGGATCTAGTGAAGACAGTGGGTACTCATTGCGCCAATTATAGGCCTTAGTGCAAGTGGGAGATTGTTGGATATATATGCCCTAGAGGCCTTCATTGTATAGAATGCTAGGGATATGTATGTACATGACAGTCTTGCTTAATATGATAGTACGCTATTTGGTTTGTCTTTATCTTAACATATGATATATTTTGCGTAGTTTCATATATATATACATGTTGATAAAGCCCATAGGGTGTTTTCCTGACTACCGGCGTTGTGATGGCAGCCATACTAGTGGGAGCTGGATAGTCAATAGGCACATCCTTAGATGTCCCTGGTCGCAGGAGTATCGAGACTGGGCATCGATACTCCGGAGTAGACTGGTGTATACATATCTAGATCCTGAGGAGGAGCGATGGATTGGTCCCGCAGCCATTGGTGGAGTGTACCTAAGATTTTATACAGATGCTCATTGGGTGTGAGTACACCGGACAGGACTCGCCGAGAACTGACTGGATGGTATTTATACCTAACGTCAGATAGCAGTTCTCAGGTGACATGTGTGCAGATAGTCCGTTGACTTAAGGTCGTCATTTGTCTCGTGTGAGTTTCCACTGTGCTTTGATTACTACCCTACCACGGTTCAAAGGAGTCGTGCAAACAGGTTTTAGCTGGGCACAGTCCCGAGCCACGTGGAGGCAGTGAGTGACTGTTAGGGATTCGTCTCTCCCGGTATAGGGAGTTGATATCGCACTGTGATCGGTTGGTCATTACCACAAGTCCCTGGCCAGGGCTGATATAGAGAATTACTGATAGACTGATCAGTAGATTCTCGGATGGTAATTGAGCCATGCCGACACAACTTGTACGGTTATTAGGGGTCTGACGTTTACCGCCTCCCTAGATCATACATGCGATACTCTTAGACGAACAGACCGGACTGCACGGATATTGTCACGGACAGGCTCAGTAGGAGTTCGGATGGGTTTCCTCATCGGCCTTCTTATCGACATCTACTTGGGGACCGTTACGTACAGCTAGTGCCGCTTGCGGTCTGTGGTTAAACCCACTGCCAGCGTAGTAGTCGAGTCTTTAGAGTCCCACACAGAGTTTTCCCAACTCCAGGCGAAACCATATAGAGGTCGTACGGTTTTACGACAAGGGTTCGGACGAATACGTGTTTAAATGCACGTACGACATTCGGACAGTTTTTTCTAGACGGCTTTGGTTTAAAGCCAGATTCTAGTATCAGGTTATTGGATTTATACAGTCTAAAGTTTTTCCGTGTTTTCACGGATGAGAGGTGCGTTCTCGTAATTTCCGGGAAGCTTCTAGAAGCATGGTGACTTGAGGGGTTAAGGTGGCATTGTCATTAATGTTATTGTGACTCATTATATATGATTCACTATGTCATTAATGCATTATTACATGTTTAATGAATCATATAGTGAATCACCCATATACATTTATGAAGCATGATGAATAATCTCTTATTATTCATTTTATTGATTTATTCATTATGCTTGATATATTAAGTGAGAAGCAATTTCATTTCATTATGCTAGTTCACCTTCTCTCTCATCAAGCTCTCTCTTTCTTCAAGCTCTAATCCTACCACTCATGAGTTGAGTACAAGGATTAGAAAAGACTAAACATCTCATAACCTAACTCTATATGACCTAAGTTCCTTTGATTAGCAACTAGAGAAACTTAGTTACCCCAAGTCTTGAGGTGAAGCTTGGATTAGGGTTCTCGGATGGATCATCTATCACTTGGAGGAGGCCGAGGAGGACGAAGAGATCGCAAAGACGAAGGACACGTATCACTAGGTATAATCTCTTTACATAGTAGTTTAGAATTTCTATGGTTGTTAATTATCGTTTAGCAAAGATCTTCGGTTAGTCGATGTATGCTTCAAGAACAAGATCGTTTTTCATATTTCTGCCTCCCCGCAACTCGTGGGGTGTTGCACATCGACTTACAGTAATAACTTCAATATAGTCGATTATTCTTGCTTTGCATCGAGGTATTCAGTTTGGAATATCCTGCACCTCATTCGACGAGGAAAGAGCCGAGATCCCTTCACAGGGAGTGATCTCTTTAGCAAAAGTTATCGTCACTATAATTTTAAAAAGGTTATCAGGTTCCTTCAACGATATCAAGTTCATTACGTTAACGGGTTTTTCGCCAAAAACTCAGCCGTAGCCCTCCGTCATTTCTTATAAGTTATACTTAGTATTCGTGTTGCGTTTGTTGACTGTGTCATGGCGTAGTGAACGGTAGCTGAGTATTGCTTATCTGCTGGATACAATGTGATTGGTTAGGACAGTCGTATAACCTTGTTGACTGTGTCAAGGGTTATGCGGGTGGGTTTAATGCAATCAAGATAATGACGGGTTGAACTTGAGTAGGACTCTTTGATTTGTTGACTGTGTCAAGGTCACTTGGGTCCTAGGGGCAAAAATCCACATCGGGAGTTTCTAAAGAAACTGAAACTTGCAGATTTAGCATACCTTCTGGAGTGTGGTGACTAGAGTGGATTCCATCTAGGTCATCGCACAATGATAGTTGGATCCCGATCCCACTGATGAGTTGGATTACTCTCGGGAGATTATTTCACTTAACAATCAATACTATAAACCTAGTAGGTGTCTAGAATGGTGTTAGCGGGGCTACGCCTCCAGGGAAAAGATGTTATTTAATTAAGGAACTTCGCGAAAGCGTTGGAAAACCTCCCTCGAAGTACCAACACTAGCCTGGCTGAAAGGTTAAGCAAGTATTGTGACGTGCGATTAATCCTGACTAGTTCTTCTTTTAGGGTTTGAAGAAGAATTTGAGGAAACAGTAGGAGCCATCCTGGTTAGATAAATCAATAAACCAATCTAATCTTGCAAGAGCGCACGCTGAGTGTTTCTTTTCTCTCTCTCCAGGTAGCAACCATTTCACGCCCTAATCAAGATAATAAAATGTATCGCTTGACCGATCCGAATTCTTATTCGGGGCTGGGAAACGTTGGTTCGGCTCTAACTTACGACAACAGTCATAAGTATGAGCAAGGGAAAGAGGATTGTATGGATTCCAAGGATACCCAGTTGAAGAAGAAGCATAGTTTTGCATCTACTTCAGGTGTTCTTGTAATTGAGAACTGCTTTACGGTCAGCCCTACCTCCTGGGTACTTGATACCGGATCATGATTTCATATCTGTAATTTATTGCAGGGACTGAGAAAAAGTAGGAGAGTTGTACCTGGTGATATGTCTCTCAGGGTAGCGAACGGAGCACAAGTTAATGTTGCAGCCGTCGGTGAATATCACCTTGTGTTGTCAAATGACAATACTATGATTTTGAACGATTGCTACTATGTACCTTCCATGGTTTGCAACATCATATCGGTTTCTTTACTCAATAAAGATGGATATAACTTTGTTCTTGATAGAAATATCATGAACATCTACCTTCATAAGGTACTGGTTGCAGAAGGTACACTGTGTAATGGTATCTACGTTCTAAATCAGAATACAATTCTCAATGTACAAAACACACGCAAGAGGAAGAGTTCAGATACGAATGAATCCTACTTGTGGCATTGTAGACTTGGTCATATCAGAGAGAAAAGACTTAGTAAGTTGCATAAAGATGGACTCTTGGATACGTTCGAGTTTTCATGTTATGAAACTTGTCAGTCTTGTCTCAAAGGAAAGATGGCCAAATCTTCGTTCACCGGACATGGAGAAAGGGCAGCAGAGCTCTTGGGACTCATACACAATGATGTATGTGGTCCAATGTCTATACATGCAAGGGGTGGGTTCTCGTACTTCATCACATTCACTGACGATCTCTCTAGGTTCGGATATGTGTATCTGATGAAACAAAAATCTGAAGCTTTTGAGAAATTCAAGAAATTCAGAAACGAAGTAGAGAACCAGACTGGAAAAAGTATCAAGATCCTCCGATCAGATAGGGGAGGGGAGTACTTAAGCAAGGAATTCCTAGATTACTTAAAAGAGAATGGTATTCTCTCTCAGCTTACTCCTCCTTATACACCACAGCACAACGGTGTATCGGAACGGAGGAATCGTACCCTATTGGATATGGTTCGCTCCATGATGAGTAGTGCTGAGTTGCCTCTTTCATTTTAGGGATATGCACTTCAAACAGCGGCACATCTATTGAATCAAGTTCCATCCAAATCCGTGCCTAAGACTCCGTATGAAATATGGAGTGGTAAGAGTTTGTATCTTAAACGTATTAAGATTTGGGGTTGCCCAGCTTATGTTAAAAAACAGAACGCAGACAAACTTGAGGCACGGGCAGTTTTGTGTAAGTTTGTGGGATACCCAAAAGATTCTAGTGGGTATCTATTCTACCATGCAGAAGAACAGAAGATAATTGTTTCCAGGAACGCCACATTTTTGGAAAAAGAATTTCTTGTTAAAAATATTAGTGGCAGCACGGTATAACTGGATGAAATTCCAGAAACACAAACTTTAACTAAAGATTTGGTGGAACCGCTAGATTCAGTTACACCCAACGAACCTCAGCCACTCCGCAGATCTAGTAGGATTTCTCATCCACCCGAGAGATACTACGGTTTTCTCCTAGACGGGGATCGAGAGGATTGCATCTTGGAAGAAGATGACCCTACCAGTTTCAGGCAGGCTATTATCAGTAGGGACTCTGATAAGTGGCTGGAAGCATTGCAATCCGAAATGGAGTCCATGTGCACCAATAAAGTGTGGACCTTGTGTTAGTTATATGTATGCCCTAGAGGCCATTACTGTACATGAGATGTATATTGTAGTGGATGCTGGGACATATATAGGTAGGACTTTCTTACTCGACATGATAGTACGCTATCTGGTTGCTCTTTATCTTAACATGTATACTTTCCGTCTCTCTATTACATGTTGGTAAAGCCCTTAGGATGTGTGCTCGACTTCCAGGACTATGATGCAGATCATACTAGTGGGGCCTGGGTAGTCAATGAGTACATCCTTCAATGTTCCTAGTCGTGGGAATATCGAGACGGGGCATCGATATTCCAGAGTAGACTAGCGTATATCTTCTCGACCCATGTGATGGGCGATGGATGATCCCATATCCATTGGTGTTTGACATCAGAGATGGTATGCGGGTGCTCGGTGGTGACTGGGTACACTGAACGGACTCGCCGAGAACTCCCAGATGGTATTATACCTTACGTCAGATGGCAGTTCTCTGGTGACACTGGTACAGCTTAGTCTGTTGACCCGAGATCGTCATAGAGTCTTGTGTGTCTCCCACTGTGCTTTGATTTCCACCCTACCACGGCTCTACTGAGTCGTGCAAACAGGTGGTTTTTGGGTACAGTCCCGATTCACATGGAGGCAATGAGCGATAGGAGGGGTTTCGTCTCTTCCGGTATTGGGGGTTGATGTTGCGCTATGCTCGACTGGCCATAACTGGAAATCCCTGGCCAGGGTTGCACTGATTTACTGGTAAGTGTTATCAGTAGTTTCATGCTTGTTATGGACCTTACATCGGCATGACTTATCAAGCTACTGGGGTCTGACGTTTACCACCCCTAGGCGAGATATGCGACATATCAGACGAACAGACCGGACTGTGCGGTAAGTGTTACTGGTTGGATTCACAGGAGTGTGAGCAGGCTTGCTCGTTGATCTTCTGATCGCTCAATACCCGGGTGGCCGTTACGTTTAGTAGACCGCTTGCGGCTTGTGGGTGATTGATATGATCACCACCTACTGCTGGCGTATTGACGAGTCTTTAGAGTCCTACACAGGGGTTTCCTGGCTCAAGCGAAACAAAATAGGAGCGCATATGAGATATGTGCGGGACCGAGAATAATACCAGTATGTGATACTGTATTCTATTATCGCGATTTGTATCATCGGACGGTTATATGAGATATAGCCGGGTTACCGAATCAAGTGTTGATTCGATATATTGATACACTTGATATTAGTCGGTTATATGCGATATGACCGGATCATTAAATCAAGTATTGATTTAATGATTTAATGTATAATTATATATTTGATATATTACTTTACATTAACTAGTATTTGTTCACTTAAGATTGATTTTCTCACTTGATGTGCACAAGTTGTATATATGATATATGTTTGTGCACTAGTTTGTATCATGATTGATGATACATGCAAACTTGGGTGTGTGTATGACTTACACCATGTTTAGGTTAATGGTTAGGGTTTTATTTATCTTATTTATTTTGGCAAATACAAAATGGTGGCTTTCTTTGTTTTGTGCTTGAAGCTTCATGAAGCTTTCAAGCATCTTTAACTAAGTCCACCATTTTTGTTTTGCATGAGATTTTTGTTAACCTAATCATTAACATAAACTCTAGTTTAGTCTCTACATTAGTTTACTCATCCATGGTTGCATTATGATAGACTTCACTTGATTATTCATTTTATCATTATTATTCATATTCTTTTCTTCTTCATCTTCTTCTTTAAGTGAAGAAAGCTTTCTTGAAAATTTTCAAGTGAAGAAAAAGAGTGAGAAATCCAAATCCAAAGTGATCCCACTTCCTATTTCTTCATCCTCTACCACTTGCCATGTTGTATAGGGTGTTCTCTTCACAAAGTTCTTGACCAAGTGAAGGAATAGCTTGAGTTTGAGTCTCCCCGACGTAGATCATCTTCGGCCTCGAAGTCAACGACCTAGCCCGCTCTTTTCTCCGATGAAACCAACGCTAGGGTTCGGGATCCCGATGATCGCAGCGAAGGAACGTCAACACGGAGCTTTAGAAGTGAAGAACCGGATCTACAAAGGTTGTATTCCCATTCACTTAGTAGCAAAGTAGTTTGCTTGCTTGTAGTTTCGCCTTACCTCTAGTTAACGATCTTGCATAGAGTTATTAGGCACATAAAAATTTGATTTTAGCATGGTTGATGCCTTGTAGAACCTCATGAGTGTGCCTAGTAACCCTACACCTTGGATATTGCTCTACCTGGGGTAAAACCCGTCGGATGCAAATGGATCTACAAAAGGAAACTTGGTGTAGATGGGCAGGTGGAAACTTATAAGGCTAGACTCGTTGCAAAAGGTTTTCGTCAAAGACCTGGTGTGGACTATGATGAAACTTTTTCTCCAGTGGCTATGCTCAAATCCATTCGGATCCTACTTGCCATTGCTGTCTTCCATGACTATGAAATCTGACAGATTGACGTAAAAACGGCTTTTCTAAACGGCTGTTTAGAAGAGTGCGTTTACATGGATCAGCCGGAGGGTTTTGTAGACAGTGGGAGCAGCGGGAAGGTGTGCAAGTTGCTTAAATCCATTTATGGATTAAAGCAGGCATCGCGGAGCTGGAACATCTGTTTTGATGAGGCAATCAAGGAATTTGATTTCATCAAGAACGAAGATGAACCTTGTGTCTATAAGAAGATTGTAGGACGAACTATCGTGTTCCTAGTCTTGTACGTGGACAACATTATTTTGATAGGAAATGACATTCATATGCTACAATCGGTCAAGCTATTCTTGTCACAACGGTTCTCCATGAAGGACCTGGGTGATGCCTCGTACATTCTGGGGATCAAGATCTACAGAGATAGATCCAAGAGACTACTGGGACTTTCGCAGTCCAGGTACATAGAGACCGTACTAAAGAGATTTATTATGGACGATTCCAAGCACGGTAATATACCCGCATTGCACGGAATCACCCTCTCTAAGAAGATGTCTCCTAAGACTGACGAGGAGAGGGTTCGCATGAGCACTATACTCTACGCTTCGGCGGTAGGATCTATAATGTATGCGATGCTCTGTACAAGACCAGATGTAGCTTACGCGCTGAGCGTGGTGAGCCGGTATCAGTCAGACTCAGGTGAGGACCACTGGACGGAAGTGAAGAACATTCTCAAGTACCTGAGAAGGACTAAGGAGATGTTCCTGGTTTACGGTAATGGAGACCTCAGGGTCGAGTCCTTTACCGATTCAAGCTTCCAGAGTGGCAAAGATGACAGCAAGTCTGTCTCGGGTGTTGTGTTTACCCTCAACGGAGGGACGGTGTGTTGGAAGAGTTCCAAACAGGATACCGTCGCAGACTCGACGATGGAGGCTGAATACATTGCTGCAAGCAATGCCGCAAAAGAGGCGGTCTGGATGAAGAAGTTCATTAGTGAATTTCAGGTGGTTCCGTCCATTGTTGACCCAATACCTTTGTATTGCGATAACAATGGGGCTATAGCTTTAGCAAAGGAACCAAGGTCCCATCAGAAATCCAGACACATCTTAAGGCGGTATCATCTGATCAGGGAGATCATTGATCGCCAGGAGATCGAGGTACGGAGAGTGGACACAAAAGACAACACGACGGATCCATTCACAAAGGCCCTCCCTCAAACACAGTTCGAGCGACTTTTTGAGCTATTGGGTATGCGGTACGCCAGCAGCCGGCCTTAGTGCAGACGTTGGGTATACGGTACACCAATTACTGGCCTTTAGTGCAAGTGGGAGATTGTTGAATATGTATGCCCTAGAGGCCATTATTGTATAGTACTAGTTTGTATAATACATTTTGGAGGCTTGGGATATATATATATATACGGGTTTACGAAAGTCTTGCTCGATATAGTAGTATGCTACTTGGTTTGTTTCTATCTTAATATGTGTATATGTTTCTTTTAACATATCGCTAAAAACATATTGATGGAGCCCTTAGGATCTTTGCTTGACTACCGGCGTTGTGATGGCGATCACACTAGTGGGGGCTGGCACATCCTTATTTTGGTCCCTAGTCGTAGGATTATCGAGACAGGGCATCGATACTCCAGAGTAGACTGGTGCATACGCTTCTCTTCCCAGCATGGGAGATGGTCTGTCCCACAGCCATCAGTACGTCGTACCGGAGATAGTATGCAGGTGCTCGTTAGGTTACGAGTACACTGGACAGGACTCGTCGGGAACTGTTGGTTGGTATTATACCTATCGTCAGTTAACAGTTCCCAGGTGACATGAGTACAACTTAGTCCGCTGACTTGACACTGTCACTTCGCCTCGAGTGTGTTCCCACTGTTCTTAGATTACTACCCTACCACGGCTCTACTGAGTCGTGCAAACAGGTAGTAGTTGGGTGCAGTCCCGAAGCACTTGGAGGCAGTGACGGTTAGACAGGATTCGTCTCTCCCGGTATTGGGAGTTGATATCGCGCTGTGTCTAGGAGAGCCATTACACATTGTCGTCCCTGGCCAGGGCAAGCGAGAATTGCTGGTAGGTTTTCCAGTAGATTCTCAGGGTGTTTTGGGCTACACTCCGACACGAGTTGTACCGCTATTAGGGGACTGACGTTTACCGCCCCCTAGGCTCGCCATGCGATATTCTCAGACGAACAGACCGGACTGTACGGAGATTGTCGCATTCAGGCTCAGTAGGAGTTAGGATGGGTTCACCTCATCAGTCTTCTTGTCGGCATCTACCTGGGGACCGTTACGTAGAGCTAGTACCGCTTGCGGCCTGTGGTTAAACCCACTGCCAGCGTAGTGTCGAGCCTTTAGAGTCCCACACTGAGGGTTACTCGCCTTTGGGCAAAACAGAGTGGAGGTTGCATAGTTTTGCAACGGGGTTCGTTCACATCCGCGCACTTGTGCACATTTGGTGTCCGGACAGTTATTACTAGCGGGCTTTGGTTTAAGCCAGATCCTAGTACTTGTTTTGGGATTGGTTTTGTCTCAGTGTATTCGTGTTCCTTGGAACACGGATGCGGGTGTGTATGCACAGTTGACAGAGGCAGAGGAAGAGGATTCTCATTAGGGTTGTTGACCATTTGATTTTGGTTGACTTGTTGACTTTTTTCTAAATCCTAATGAGAATGAGAAATATGATTAATAATATTAATTAAGGATTATTGTGCCATGGTTGAGTTGAACATTTGACTTTTGTTGACTTGTTGACTTTGTTGACCGGTTGACCATTGTGGACTTGTTGACCATCATCATTTCTATGACTTTTGTTTACTTGTTGTTCTTTACAAAATGCAATAATTGCATGAAATGATAATGGTCATTGAAACTAACCATCACAATTCTTAATTATTATTATCATCATCATTATTTTTGCTTTTGTGAGCATGGTTGCATTATGAGAGCTCATTCTATCATATTCTTTCTCTCTCTTAGAAAGAAAGCTCTCCCTCTTCCTCTCTCAAGGTTCAAGTGTTCAATGAGTTGGAAATCATGAACCATTGAGACAAAACCACCATAACTCTTCTCTATTCATTCTAAGGTTCTAGGTTTAGCAAACCAAGCACCTTAGTTATCTCTAGGTTGAGATAGGAGCTCACGTTCGAGGCCCTCGGATGGATCCATCTACGGCAAAGAGGAGAGGACGAGGAGGAGCCGTTCAAGCCACTACAAGGAGCAAGCAAGGAGGAGAACCACCAAAAGAAGAGAAGGAGTTCAAGACCTAGGTATAACCATTCTACATAGTAGCAAGAACTTGTAGTTTTTTAGTTAGTTTTTGTTTAGCAAAGATCCTTCATGGATGGTCTATGTTACCTTTTGAGGAAAAATTTGATTTTTACCTATTCCGCCTCCCCGAAAGAACCGGGGTGGGTAACGTGGACCTAACAGACGCATCTCTAACTAGAAAATAAACATCGATAAAATTACCTGAAGTTCATATTTATTCTTAAAGGATATGTAAAATGAATAAATATTTTATATTTATTCATACAAACCTGCAGACTGAGCGGAGGGTATGGAAGTGACGGGAGTGGCCCCTGCACCAGACGTGGATGCACCATCTATAATTAGACAATCAAACATTGACTATATAAGTAATTGCAAAAAATGTGTATATCAATAATATAACATTCTAAATCAACATGTATACACTATAGGATATATAAACATACCCACAGGTGCGGTGGTAGGCTCTGCCGGAGATGTGGAGGCACCACCTACAGCCCGAGATGTAAATACGTAATAGCAAAAAGAATGTATATTTATGATATAGCATTCTAAATCAATATACATGCACTATATGATATATAAACATACCTGGAGGTGCGGGAGTGGCCTCTGTCCCTGATGTGGACGCATCACCAACAGCTAGACAATTAAACATTGACAATGTAAGTAATTTTGATATGAATATGCATGTATATCTATAATATTACATTCAAAATGAATATGTATGCAATATACCTGGAGGTGTGGCAAAGTCTACACGGAAGGAGGCATCCGAAGGGGTCTCAGATCTGGGTGCAAGACCGGCCCTCTGAAGCTCCCTACGCAGCTCTCCGAGCGGCGGAACCGTTCTGCCTCTGCCGGTGCCGCGGCTGGAGCTCCTGCAGCCCTTCACTACTCCCGTCGTCGTCATCAAATCTAAATAAAACGGTTCGTGGACGCATTAGACAATCATTACAAACATTGATTATATATGTATAGATCGTAAAATGTGAAGTAATAATATAACATAACTGATAACCTTTTTCGTTTCGTGGACGCATTAGACATATCTACTTGGATTTCATCATCGATACCATTTCTAACCCACGTAACTTCATGATCAGCCGAAGACAACCCGTCTTTCGAAACAGACGGTCGGAGCACTCTAAGTTTTCTCTCTTCTTCATTCTCATCGCTGTCCTCGAATTCTGGGATATCGTAAACATCCCTGGGTTTCCAACGGCATACGACACTCCATCCCGGATGCTTCAAACACTGTGAGTAGTATACTTGGAATGCTTGGTTCGGAAAGATAAACGGATCGTCCTGACCATAAAATCGAAGTGTGTTCATACTGGTCAATCCATATTCATCTTTCCAACTCCCGAGATTGCTTCTCCACTTATCCGTATCGGTTCGTGTATTGTACAAAGTACACTGAAATATATAAAATGGTTCTGATCGTCCAGGATATTGGATGCCAAGTATACAATTTAAGTATCCTTAATAAATCACACCATCCGATCCTACCGTCGCAATCCCACTATTCTGAGTGGTTCTAGATGTTTTCATGTCCTTAACTTCGAATTTGTATCCAAGGACACCGAATCCTTTATAATATGCAACCTCCATACTAGGAAACTGAGCTAAACATCTTGAATCACTCTCTAATGATGCAGACAAGTTCGGATCATGGATCTAACAAAACAAATTTTACGACAAATACATAACGATATAAGTTTAGATTAAAACGATATAAGTTTAGCACGCAGTCTGAAGTTTGTATTTGTGTTTGCATCGTAAGTCTCTACACCATCAATGAATAAAGATTTTAACTCCTCGATCAGAGGTCGGAGATAGACGTCGATATTGTTTCCCGGTGAGTTTGGTCCGTCGATTAGAAGAGGCATCATAAAGCATGATTGGTCCATAGCTA
This sequence comes from Agapanthus africanus, assembly GCA_030015575.1. Classification (NCBI taxonomy): domain Eukaryota; kingdom Viridiplantae; phylum Streptophyta; class Magnoliopsida; order Asparagales; family Amaryllidaceae; genus Agapanthus; species Agapanthus africanus. The sequence goes on along the minus strand of JASDDO010000004.1, from coordinate 278,162,094 downwards.
ACCAAGACGACAAATTATAAACTATCATTATAACGGTCCATGTGCTGTGGCTTCCAGCCATATAGTTGAATGGGCAGAAGCCATCACTAGCGAGTCCGAGCCTCATATTGCGAGGATCGCTACTGAATATTTCGTGCCTCCTATCGAAATCCTTTCATGCTGGTGAATCTCTTGGATGACTCATTTTTCCATCTTCACTTGGAGGAGAACGGTGATGCCAAATCATTGCCTCGGCTGTTTTCTTGCATCTGAATAGCCTCTGCAGCCTCTGTGTTATGGGAAAGTATCGTGCTATCTTGACAGGTATATCGGGCTTCTTATCAGAATCTTTAGGCTTATACCTGGCCTTTCCGCATGTTGAACACTCTTTCAAATCTGAATTCTCTTTCTGGCACAACACGCAATTTTTAGGACATGCGTGAATCTCTCACACTTCAGACCCAAATCAGACATCATCTTCTGGGCTCCGTATCAGCTGTCGGGCACGTTATTTCCCGGAGGCATAGAATCTTTCAAGAACGAAAGAAGCATTGTGAATGACTTGTTGCTCAATTCATTTAGGCACTTAATATGGAAAAGTTGGACGAACCATGAGAGGGTGAAATACTTTGCATTCTCATAAATTGGTTTTCTAGCATTTTTCATGAAATTTTCATATTTATCCGCACGCGGTCCTTGACCAGAAGGAATGTCATCTTCGGTATGAATAGATTCACCTAGGGCAGCCTCTACCATATCCTCCATTTCTTCTCCTGAAAAGATATTACCGTCTTTTTCTTCTGCCGTATTACCGTCTTCTCCTTTTTCTTCTGCCGCATTACCGTCTTCTCCTTCTTTTTCTGCCGCATTACTGTGTTCTTCTCCTTCCCCGTGATATAGCCAAATTGTATAAAGTCTAGTAAAACCATATTTAACGATATGAAGCTCTGAAAATTCTACCTTCTGCCAGTACTTATTCCCACATCTATCGCACGGGCAGAGAATCTTCTCTATCACGATCTTATTATATGCGCATGCAAATTCAATAAAAACAGCAACTCCTGCGATAAACTTAGGTTGCATACGTTGTTGATAATCCACATACATCCAGTCCTTAACTCTGACGTACTCATGGGCCATATTAAACTATATAACATATAAATTGTAGGTTATAATGACTATATTGAGAAATCTAAGAACGGGATGGTTACTGACAAAGGAGAAAATCCGTGTATATGCTTTGTGTGTGCGTTTGTCATTGAAAAGAATAAATTATCGATAATCAAAGTTATATTTGAGGATACACATATATGAGTTGTATTCTATATATATGTGTTTCAATTTATAATTTCGCTTAAATGTAGGGTTGTTAGTGTGTATGTGCTGTGTGTGCGTTTGTTGTGTATTCGTGTTGTATGTGTGTGTTTTGGCTGTCGGGGGTAAGGCTTCTATCCCATTAAGAATGTATAGAGTAGACATCCATTCGCTTGTGCTTTCAACCGTTTCGAGTAAATTTCGGCAGCACCTCCCCGCTGTTCTCCGAGCACACTGTAATAGAATAGATAATCCTTTCAAAACTGTGAAACAACGTTGAAATGAATATCTAATCTATCTTTGTACATAGAGAACCAGCGGAAAAGTACCGACGAAATAACTCGAAACGGATGAAAACACAAATGAATGAAGGTGTTTGCTTTATACATTCCTAACTTGTCCATACGGGACAAATCTATCGGTTATCATACGATTGAATCTTCTCGTCACATAGACTACACGATGGTTGTTAGTACCGAGCTATACCGTCCGATATTTAACTACCTTCGTATAGTTCTATGTCACGACGAATATCGAACGTATGCTAACCGATAGACGGGGACTAAGTGGCGCTTTGAGTTTCATATATGAGTATCGATGAGAATATGAAAGTTTCATATTATCATCGAGTATCATATATTGGTTTTAACTTGAATATTTAATATGAATAGGTTTTACGTTTACGTTTCGTTCTTAAGAATTCGAAATTTCAAGTTTATGGTAAATTTTTCTTGTGTTTACAGTAAAGTTGTACGTTTACGTTATCAAGTATCCTACTGAATGAACTAGTGCATCATAAACCCTAACCCTAAATAACCTAAATTAACCTAATTAACCACAATTAACAATAATAGTTACCCTAACACAAATTATCTCTAATTAACCCAAACTTAACCCAATTTACCCAAATTAACCTAATTAACCCTAATCAACCCAAACTAAACCCAATTTACCCAAATTAACCTAATTAACCCTAATCAATACCCTAACCCTTTTAAATTATCACAAATTAACACAAAATTAACCCAATTAACCCAAATTAAGCTAATTAACCCTAATCAACCCAAACTTAACCCAATTTACCCAAATTAAGCTAATTAACCCTAATCAACACCCTAACCCTTTCAAATTATCACGAATTAACCCAAATTAACCTTACCCTCTAATTAACCCAAATTAACCCTAGCCTCTAATTCTAAACCTGAACCAAACCCTAACCCTAAACATACACTGAACCCTAACCCTAAGCATACACCGAACCTAACCCTAACCCTAACCCTAATTACCCTAGCCCTAACCCTAACCTCAACTAATTAACCCTAACCCTAACCTTAATTTGAAAGGTATCCAATTGGAAGGACTTTCAACTCCAATTTTTAGTAAGATACTGCTGCGATTAAAATTTTATATACTAAAGGGAATTTTTTTTTGGAACAAACAGCTGCAATTGTTGTGATCATAAGGCCCATTAATTTTTTTTCTTCTGAATTTTTTTCTTTATTTCAGGTGGTGAGGAAAAGAAAGGTGGGCATGTTGCAACTCCTCATCCTGCCAAGCAAGCTGGGAAGACACCTGCAAACAACAATGATAAGTCGAAACAACAGATTCCTAAATCCACAGGTTCTGTGACTTGCAAGTCTTGTAGCAGGTATGCCTTCATGCCCCCCCCCCCCCGCCCCGAACCGCAACCCCAACCGAACCCTAACCCCAATCCCAATCGAACCCTAACCCTATCCTAAACTGAACCCCGATGCCTAACCCTAACTCTCATCCCTACCCGAATCCTGAACCCTGAACCCTAGCCCTAACATCATCAAAATTATAAATAAAAACATTATTAGAAGTAAAAATTTGAGATTTACTAACATGTAGCGGGCGGTGGAGGAGACGATGAAGGAGACCGATGGTCGACGACGAGTCGTGGACGGTGGCGATGAGGAAGTCGACGAGGAAGTTTTGGGAACGTTCGAGGGCGGTGGCGGGCCGCGGGCGGAGGGCCGTGGCGACGAGGCACGGGAGAGGTGGCGATGAGGCGTGGGAGAGTGAGAGAGAGAATTTTTGGGAACAACGAGCGTTTTTCTCTGTGCTTTTTTTTATTTTTATTAATAACTCATATATATACCCCTACGGACTTAACTGTAGCTCCTTCGTTTGCGGTTCCGTAGGGCCAAAAGGCAAATTGCGTTTTAATATTTTTAAATTAAAACGTAGGGCACCGTAGAGACAACCATGGAGACCTACGGAGTAATCCGTAGGGGCAATAAAATGTTGCCTCTACGGATGCTTTTAACCGTAGGGTCAACCCCTTATTGTAGTAGTGTTAACCAACTAATACTTATGTATTCTGGAATCTTTAAGGATAAATCCATAGCAATGAAGCTTATCTCAAAATATTTTTATCTTTAGGTAGTAACGTTTTGGCTTATGCAAGGAATTTTGTCAACTAATATTATATCTGGCATGAAGAAAACTGCTTCCATCGATCCTTTTTTTATTTTACGACTCCATAATTTCCATTATATTTGTGCATTTTATGATGGATTCACTAGTTAGATAGTTTTAAATGCCTTATTCAACACTCTGCATGAACGAATCTGGCGCCTATGAATATTTTGTCCTAAGAGCTCAAAAAATAGCATTGTCACATGGATATGAAGTAATTAACTGGTAAGAACTCTTTTGCCTTAGATTTTCATAGTTTCACTAGTTTATTTTTTATATGCTCGTTTTCCTGGGGAACAGGGAGGAGACATTCAACAATTTCGGGAATAAATTGAACCCGGGAACTGTAGTCCATAATTGGTATGCCTCTCTTCTCATGCCTTTCATTTGCTTTTAGGATTTATATGGATCATCTCCAAGGAATTATTTTTGCATTTACATGCCCCATGTAAATACCACAGTATTGGTCATTTTTGCATGTAACTTGGACATCACCGAAAGATTAGGCTTAGTACAGTTAAGATATTGAAATCCATGCAAGGCTCCTGTTATATGTTAGTTGAGGTGAGGCCTCAGGTGTTTCCCCCTCATTTTAGCTCCTGATACTTAAAAATTTTATAGATGAATGATAATGCTAATAGAATATCATAATCAACGAGTTTATTTCTTCGAAACTTGACTATAAAAGGCTTGGTGGGGGAGTTGCTGAAAAACTAGTAGCCGCCGGGCTAAGGTGCATGGTGAGCAACCAGGACCTGTGGTACCTAGACCATTTAGACACTACATGGCAAGATTTCTACATGAATGAGCCCCTTGTAAATATATCCAAACCTGAAGAACAAAAATTGGTTATTCGGTTTACATGGAAGAAGAAATGATATGGCCTTGTTGTTTGTGTGAGCAGATTTCTCTCTCATAATTCTCCGAGTATCATCAACATGTGTGCACGTGTGTCTGCGCGCGTTTCGCTTCCTTAATCTGTAGTAAATGAAACCTTATCTTTCCCATGCGACAACATTATTAGAACGATTTAATCCCCCTTTTTTTTGTTTTCATCACAAAGAAGAGGTGTTTTATGAGTTGTCATGGTTTATGAGAGAAAATTATGCTATCCAAGGGATACATACTATATTCATGCCTCAATTCTGTAGACTGGGAACCAAATGTACAGATTAATGCTTGTTACTCGCCTACTTATTTCTTATGTTCGATCGTTCGGTAAGAGAGCTGAATGCTGATCCTTCACAGATTGATGGAAGATTGATATTTAGGTGAACCAATGATCTATGCTTTCGGCGGTTTTGAATTTATTTATCTATTGGATTCAGTTTGACCCCTATAATCATATGAAGGAGAGAAGGCGATCCGAATTACCTTTTACTGCGGAAAGAAAGAGTCATCCTCCTTTGTAGCCGTCATGATCTATTTAATAGAAGTGAAGCGGTAATAAGTGGGTTTCTAGCCTTGAACATTTTGGAAGACTTTCGACACAATCCTTGCTCTAACATCATGTATGTGTATCATATGTTAGTAAATCCCATCAATATATTTATGAGATGAGCTAGGCCTGGACTTTTCATAAAATAATAGCCATTATATCTATATCTCATGCTGAAGTCCGGTAGGCCCCATTTAATTGCCAAAAAAAACACACAAAATGGGGCCTGATGAGGCTCGGTATCAGTGACTCTCCAGATGCTGACACGTTGCAGATGACGTGTCTCGGAACCTACAAGAAAGGATCTGGAACCTCAGTTAGAGTTTCCCGACCTTCCGGAGCTTTCCAGACCACCCACAGCTCACCTCTGAGCTGTCGCAGAACAAAGATGCCTCGGCCTCCCGCTCGTTCTCGAGCCTCCCGCCGAGCTCATATTCCTTGGGCTCACCGACCGACCCACAACACTGATCACATGCGCCTCCGTCATGGCTCCGCGAATCTCGCCATGCGCGCGATATCCGCCGCCCACATCCCGCGTCTCACGCCATCATGATCCCTCATTAACGAGCTTGTCTCGTTATTAATACGGGATCCCGCCTATCACGCAGGCGTGACGCCAGGGGCGTAACGACCGACGTGATTCTCACGGCTGTCTGCGCATTGCTTCCGCTATTTAAACCCCTCTCTCAGACGATCGAGGTAAGCGATTTTGACTCCACTAGGCCGTTACTTTACCAAAATACTCCTTCTAACTTGATCGTCGGAGGGTCCTCGGTGGTACAACCACCCCGGGACTTCTTTGCAGATAGCTCGGCCTCAACCACACAAAACCCATTGAGATCCACACACTCTAGAAGTCAACCCTCCAAACTCAATCAGCCGTCCATCAACGCTCGCAGCAGATCAACGGAAGATAACATCTGAAGGAGATCCAGACCTCCATCAGTTGGCGCCGTTTGTGGGAGACGTCTAGTTCCACTCAACGAAATTTCATCTTCCGATCCCAACTTCATGGCGAGCGACCACCGTGACGATCCAAGCGCTAGCCGCCACCTCCCCCACAACAGAGACGCGGACGAATCTCCTCCCCTGAATGCCATCAACGCCCTAGCCGCTCGGATAGATAGACTCACGTCCATCGTAGATGTGCTCGTCCGTGTCCAAATGGCAGGGAAAGCTCCCCAGGTCCCCGCTCCCCCACCTCGGGACCGGGACCCCTATAGAGGGAGAGAAGACCCTGCTCGCGTCGGCACTACCGACTACCGTCTCTCTGCCTCTGGCGGCCGCAGACCCCCCGGGCCGACATATTCTATGACCCGCTGGACGCCCCACAGTTCAACACCGAGGTCCGTCGCCATAGCGCCTCGCCCCGAGCCCCATCGCGTCCCTGTCCCTCCCGAGGAGGTGTCGGTCAGCTTGCCTGCGCCCAGGCATGACCGACACCCCTCCTTCGACGAGGTCGTGCGGACGGGACTCACCACGGCAGCTTAAAGACTACCTCGCCAGGGGACCTAAGGAACCTTATCAAAAGGAACCGGGGCCGCGGCCAGACACAGGTCTCCAACAGCAGAGGCCAAAGATCAGAATATGCCGAATCATCGGGGTACCACGACCGACTTGACGGCCTCGAAAAGAAGATTGAAGGCATGCATCGGGAAGGTCGTCATTCGAGCGACGGGGCTAAATACGCCGCCGACTCGCTCACGAAGCCCTTCACCGAAGAGCTTCTCGCCGTTCATGTCTCTTCCCGGAACAAACCCCCGAAAGTTTCACTCCTCGACGGTAAGTCCGACCCAAAGGACCATTTGGACGCATTCACGGCCGGGATGAGTTTCCAAGACTGTTCTGACACTACCCAATGCCGCACTTTCCCGGCCACTCCCATCCACTCCGGGCGAGACTGGTTCCGAGGACTCGCGCCACGCTCAATCTCAACCTTTGATGAGTTGGCCACCCAATTCCTCAGCCACTTCGTCGGGAAAAGACGGCAGAAGTGGACCGTCGATTATATCTTCACAATAAAGAGCGGGGACAAAGAAACCTTTAAAGAGTACGTCACCCGCTTCTACAACGCCCTTCTCGAAGTCCCAGAACATCGGGACGAGACGGTCATTACGGCACTTAGGTCGGGTCTTAGGCACAAGGAGTGGTTACGCTCCTTTGCATTAGCGCAACCTAAAACCATGGCCGAGGTAAAGGCCTGGACCGAACGTGAGATCCAGCTTGAATCCAAGGTGAACGCCAACCTACCCCGGACAGAACAAGCTGATCACAAGAAAAAGGGCCGTGATGAGAAAAAGAAGATTGAGCGGCCGAAGCCCTACTCCCTGAAGTTTCAAGAGTACACCCCGCTCAACGTCTCCCAGACGGTTCTGATGGAGGAGGCTAAGGGCGAGAGGTTTTTCAAGCTCCCCCCAGTCTCGAACAGAGCAGCGAAGCGCATCTGGGGCCCTTACTGCGGCTTCCATCAGTCTCAGGGCCACTCCACGGAGAACTGCAAGCAGCTCTGAGACTACATCGAGGAGCTAATCTGCTCGGGACACCTGTCAGCGTACTTACGGGACAAGCGGCAAGCTGACCGTGAGCAGGAGCAGCGTCCCCCTCCAAGTGAATTGACAATAGGCCAAATTATGGTCATGTCAGCGGGGGGTATGTCGAGTACCTATGAGGCTCAACGTCCCTCACCAACAGAGGGAACTGACAGCCACCCAAGGAAGAAGGTCAGGGCAGCCGAACCGATCGTTTTCAACGACGAGGACCTCCATGGTATCTCCCTACCCCACAACGATCCTCTGGTGATTACGGCTCGGGTCCACCAATATGAGGTGCAGAGGATACTGGTCGACTCGGGAAGCTCGACGGACATTCTCTTTTACGACTGCTTTCTGCGCATGGGGATCTCCCCGGCGGACCTAAGGCCGACCTCTCACGTCCTGTCAGGGTTCACCAACCACTCCATCCCGGCGGAAGGGGTAATCACTCTGTAATTTAACATCGGGGAAGCAGGCCGTACGCGCACCGTGCCTGTGGAGTTCATCGTAGCAAGAATCCCATCGGCCTACAACATTCTCCTCGGTCGCCCTACGCTGAACTCCCTCCGGGCCCAGATATCGAACTTCCACTTGGCGATGAAATTCCCGCTTGACCAAGGCGGGATAGGTCGGGCTTACGGAGACCAGCGGACTGCAAATGTTTGCTTCACCGCAACATCTTCGTCTGAGCGGCCAATCAATGATGTTGAGGGCGAGGGTGACATCAGAGGTTCTATGGACACTCGAGACGAGCAAAAAAATGTCCGAGGGACCCCGGTGGAGCCACTGACAGAGGTCCCCCTCGTAGAAGGGGACGACGAGCGAATCGTTCAGATCGGGTCGCTTCTGACAGGAACTCAGCGAGACGACCTGGTCCATTTCCTCAGAAACAACTCCGATGTGTTCGCCTGGGCGCCTGCTGACATGCCTAGGATCGACCCCAAAATCATATCTCACAAGCTCGGGATAGATCCTACGGCCTGACCCGTCAGGCAGGAATAGCGAAGCTTTGCCCCGGTCAAGCAGAAGGCTATCGAGGATAAAGCAGATCGGCTCCTCGCCGCCAACTTCATTCGGAATGTGCCCTACTCGGAATGGCTGGCGAACGTCGTCCTGGTCAAAAAGTTAAGCGGGAAGTGGCGCATGTGCGTCGACTTCACCGACCTCAACAAAGCCTTCCCGAAAGACAATTATCCCCTCCCTCGGATAGATCAGCTCGTCGACAGCTCGGCAGGCCACAAGCTACTTAGCTTCATGGATGCTTTTTCCGGCTACAATCAGATCCGTATGAATCCAGCAGACGAGGATCTCACCTCATTCACAATGGACCGGGGGGTATACTGCTACAAGGTGATGCCCTTCGGTCTCAAAACGCTGGAGCTACGTACCAATGATTGGTCAATCGTATGTTCAAGCCGCAGATCGGCAGGAACATGGAAGTTTACGTTGACGATATGCTCGTCAAATCGGTCTCATCGGTCGACCACGCCAAGGATCTGGGCGAGGCCTTCGAAGTACTCCGCAAGTTCAAGATGAAACTGAACCCCGCCAAGTGCGCATTCGGGGTCACCGGGGGAAAGTTCCTCGGTTTCATGGTCATCCACCGTGGAATCGAAGCTAACCTAGAGAAAATCGACGCTATCCTCAACATGGCCTCGCCCAAGACTAACGTCGAAATCATGCGGCTGATAGGGCGGGTAGCCGCTCTGAGTCATTTCATGTCGAGGTCCGGGGAGAAGTGCCTCCCGTTCTTCAAGGATCTAAGGAAGATTCCAAGGTTCGAGTGGTCGGAGGAGTGCCATACCGCCTTTGACCAATTAAAAAGGCACTTTACGACTCCACCGCTGCTCACCCGACCAGTTGAAGTGGACGAGCTGTCGCTGTATCTGGCGGTATCCGACCAAGCAGCGAGCTCAGTGCTCGTCCGAGAGGTCGACGAAGTCCAGAGGCCGGTATACACTGGTATTTTCTGTACCAAGCTACAAACAACAGCGTTAATAATATAATAACACATTAAAAACTTATATTCTTCTTCTGTCTATTCTATCTCTGCTCACCTTTGGGACTTACCGAGCGATTGTTAACTAACGACATTTCTTTTCTTCTTTCTTTGGAATGTTGTCAGGTGGATCGGACTCACTGGACATCGAGCCCAGCACCGAGGATTTGGAGCAGTTAGCATTCGACCCGGAGATTTAGATACTTGTACATATTTCATTTTCATTTTCTGTTATGCCATTGTTTAGGCATTGCTTTCATTCCATGTATTTACATTTCAGTTGTATTGTAAAAAGAATGTTTAATAAATAAAATTGCTGTTCATTTTCATTCCTGTCTCTTGTGTACTTTTACTTTATATTGCTTAGATACGCTTAGTATGTTTACTTCTGAGTAAATATGTAGCGGATCTCGCCGCGTCTCCTTAACCGTACTATGGGAAGCGAGGCGTGACAGGTTTTGTTGGTGGCCCATGCAGGTCAGCTTTGTATGGACATGCAGGTCAGTTCTGCATGGAAATGCGAGTTAATTCTGCATGAAGTCCTAAGCAATATATAACACAAGACAAGCAACTAAAAACATTCTTTACATATTTCTTGAATTTTCCAATTTCATATATTTTGAATCTGTCCTAACCCAACTTTTTTTTTCAAGGTTATGGATTCCCCAAACAACACTAGCACCAATGTCAACAATACACCTCCACCTCTACCGCTTACACCTGTTGTAGCTGCTCCGATCAATGAGCAGACGGTACTGCTTGAGGCAATCCGAAGCCTCCTGAAAGTACTGCAGCAGCTGACTGCTATATTATTGAACCATCCAGAAGCGGAAGCAACCGGTATAAAGCGCTCTGCCACCCAGATGGCAGGAGGAGCTCATCCTATACAACCATCTAAATCCAAAGGACAGAAAGAAACAATTAACCGGTCAAGTCCAGGTTTTTGTTTCTACTGCAAGAGAGATGGACACTTGTGGAAGGACTGTGGGCGCACAAAAGGCCTGTGCTTAGTTTGTGGCGCATCCAATCACGGAATTGGAACATGTTCTTATAGACGCAACTCGGCTCACACACCCACCAACTACCCGCAGCGGCTAGCTATCCAAGCTCCTACACCTCTCTTGCACTTCCAGATCCACCTCCTGCACAACCTACACACCAATTCCAACAGGCACTGAGGAACATGTCTCGAGGGCAGAGAGACATGCCCCAAGGACAGAAGAATGTGCCTCCAGCTATGAGGAATGTACCACGGCGTCAGGTTTTCCTTTTAGCGGCCGAAGCAACCGAGGCTGTAGATCAAGGTAACCCTGGTAATTCCCTCACATCTTTACCAAAACTTTCGCATTCTTTCGTTCTTCCACATATTTTTCATGCACTACCAATAGTTCTATCACCATAACTTTTTCTTGAATCTGTTACACTTTCCTTCTACAAATTTCGAGGATGAAATTTTTATAAGGAGGGTAGAATGTAACAACCCTAAACTTTCTGTACAAAATTATTCCAAAATACAGAAAGGGACACCTGAGCCTGAGCATAAGTTATAAGTTTGTTTTGCTTTTGAACAGCAAGAAGGAGCTTGTAGCTCATTGGTAAGACCTTGCACTGCTGAGACATAGCACCCGAGTTCAAATCCCATCAGCCACATTATCTTTTTATTTAAATTTCTTTTAATCTTTTAAAAGCCCAAAGGTTTGCATGTGCACTATACGTAATATGTTAAGTTACAGATTAATCAAACACGTGCACTAGGTTATACCAAGCGACAGGGACACGTGGCGAGCATCCGAGCCCCATCTCACCGGATTGGACCGGCGAGATTCGCTTGGGGGACCGGCACCGCCGGTTTAGACCGTCGGTACTGCTCTTAAATTTTAAGCTCTGCACCCTTTCAGCTACCCCACTTTCCCTAGTCTGTTTGTTTTCTCTGCAATTATCCAGAGAATTAAAATACCCTCTTTAAATCCATTTTTAATACAAATTTTAATTCACTCATTCAATATACCAAACCCTAGTTTTTCCTATAAATACCACACCCCAATCCACACATCCTTACTCAGAATTCCCTGCCAAAACTCTTTCAAGTCTTTTTTGTGTACAAGTGGAGTTGGCAAAAGGGTGAAGTTCCGGCAACGATACAAGGAGATTCCGGCGACGAAACGACGCCTCAAAGACTTCTTTAGCTCCCCCTCTCCCTTCTCTTATCCTAAAGCCAGTAAGTCCCCCTCCCCCTCTCATCTTCTATTCTAAAAACATTCACTTCTAAAACCCGACGGAAGCGGAGTTAATCCGACTTCCGATTCGGTTTTTCTTTAAAAAGGTTATTTTTCTTAAACAATCAAAACCACACTCTCATATAATGTTTAACAAACATTAAGAAACATATTTAAACAAGTTTCATTCCAAAAGAATTTTTATTGCAAATTTTACCGTACAGTAAAATACCATAAGCTTTAGTTTCGACACAAAACAACATAAAATTTGTATTACATTTAGATAACTCACAAGGTAATGATCTACCTCATCACAACACACATTTTTGACATAGCATGATGAAGTTTTTGGAATATATTCATGAAATAAAACGACTTTACAAATAAATACCATCAACTTATAAAACCATTTCTATAAAAAAAATGTATTAAACAATTCCTTATAATTGCGCCTCTACAACCCACTTTTGGGGACCCTGTTCGGGATGGTGCGGATTATCACACATTCTCGGGCCTATTAGAGCGAGATGCAGACCTCCGAAAGAAGCATTCGATCTCGATGAAATTTTTATGTATTTTTCTTTAGAAATGAGATTTCTACAAGAAAATAAATAAAATTACTTTCATTAAATATATATATATATAATAAAAATATCTACTTTAATTATATTATATTCCAAGTTTTCAAAAGAAATCGCCATTACATGAAAATACCATCCAAATACAAAACAATTCCAATATTTCAAGAAAATATCATATACTATGAAAACTAGGTTCTACTCACTAGTAATTTCACAATTATAAAATATACATCTATGAAAACCCTAAAGACGATAATTAAATACTTGAGATGTATTTTGAAAATTATATCAAACTATTTTTACGTAAAACCCCCTCAAATTATACTAAATTACAATAAGGACCCTAGTAAACATAGGTTTAAGCGGGACCAATCTCTTGAGCCTCTAGGAGTCGGAGATATAGGTGCTTGCCTATTTACGGTAGACAATCTAACAAACGGTGTTATCAACACAGTAATTGTCTTGGAAAAAGACACAAATCCTGCCGTCTATATACAGCAGTTACCGATAACATCAAAACTAATTCAGGATTTTAAGTTCTTTTTAAAGTGTCTGACTCAGACTGAGTATCAATCTAATCAATCTGACTTGTATATGATTCAAGTATAAACTACAATACAACATGAATCCATGAATCCGTCTATTCAATATATATCAATCTATATTGACTGAATCGAACCATAGATATACTCCGTGTACATGACTCTCCATTTATATCCATTCTATTTACTGATATCATGGTTTCGGTAAGTCATCCATTTACAACTTACAATACAAGACAATACAATACAATCAATACAATAAAGACATCGCGGGGTTTAAAGGGTAGATTGGTACGGAAGGTGTTAAAAGTGGCACGAGACTATAACCATAATACACCTAACCTGAATATCCATTGCCTTTGTACCGTGACTGAACGGTTCCTTGTGTTCCATATACCTTAGTCTCCGGAATAGTGAGACTCCTCTCGTATACACTGGCATTTTCTGTACCAAGCTACAAACAACAATGTTAACAATATAATAACACATTAAAAACTTATATTCTTCTTCTGTCTATTCTATCTCTGCTCACCTTTAGGACTTACCAAGTGATTGTTCGCTGACGACGTTCCTTTTCTTTTTTCTTTGGAATGTTGTCAGGTGGATCGGACTCACTGGACATCGAGCCCAGCACCGAGGAATTGGAGCAGTTAGCATTTGACCTGGAGCTTTAGATACTTGTACATATTTCATTTTCATTATCTGTTATGCCATTATTTAGGTATTTCTTTCATTCCATGTATTTACATTTCAGTTGTATTGTAAAAAGAATGTTTAATAAATAAAGTTGATGTTCATTTACATTCCTGTCTCTTGTGTACTTTTACTTTATATTGCTTAGATACGCTTAGCCTGTTTACTTCTGAGTAAATACGTAGCGGACTTCGCCGTGTCTCCTTACCCGTACACTGGAAAGCGGGGCGTGACAAGTATAGGTTGTTAACTTCACTAATACCTTTATTAATGAAGTTTGAGCTTGAGTGTGAGTTGTCTCAAGGTGGATCATTTTTGACGACGAAGACCACAAGCAAGCTCATTCCATTCTTCAAGTGGAGTCAAAGAAGAGTTCCAAGGACTACTACTTAGAGCTTTAGAAGTGAAGGACTGGACTACAAAGGTTATAGACCCTCTTCACTTAAATTAGAACTAGTTTGCTAACTTTGAAACCCTAATTCTCTAGTTCGATTCTTGTTTAGTATACTTAGACCTTTAAATTTTTAAAATTACATACTTGATACTCATTGGAACCTACTAGAGGTGCTAAGACATACTTTCATTTGCATATTTGAGGAAAACCATATAACACGGTCTACATTATACCGGTTATCCTACAGTTTTAGAAAGATATAGTGATGCTAGTTAGGACTCGATTTTGGGTGAGTCATTATCAACTAGTGGTTGGGTTTTTATCCTAGGGGGAGCTGCGATTTCTTGTAAATTAAATAAGAAACCATTATTACTTATTCCACAATGGAATCAGAGTTTATTGCTTTTGTTAATTGTGGCAAGGAAGCAGAGTGGCTAAGAAATATTCTTTTAGAGATACCTTTGTGGCATAAGCCTATGCCTCCGATTGTCATCGATTGTGACAATGAGGCTGCTAAATCCGTAGCCCATAATAAAGTTTATAATGGAAAATCTAGACATATAAATCTAAGACATGGTTATATTCGACAATTACTCAATGATAAGGAAATAAGTGGGATTAACTATATTCAGAATCTTGCCGACCTTTTTACTAAAGATTGTCAAGAGATTTGATACAGAAATTATCATTAAGGATATGGTAAAATCTTACAAATAAATCAACTATCATTAAAATTCTACTCGATAACTGTACTCCAAGTACTGTGAGTTCAAAGGAAGAGTAGATGATACGATTGATTGAATAAGTATGGAAACTTGTACTTATCCCTGAAATGATCATGCTTGGATTTTGTAGGAAAAGTGAGATGAATTATATTCTTAATGGGTGATATCATAAAGTGTAATATTTCAAGACACACTAGATTAACTACCTATATGAATGTGGGGGTGCGGCCGCCTTCTATGAGATTAAAAGGTTTTTTTAGAAACATTCATGAAATCAGGACAAGCACATAGCCACAATAGTGCATGCTTATGAATAACTTGATTTTTGAAATGTACGTATGTGCTTTATATCCGGAACTTTCACAAACGGGTGCTCGGTTCAAAACTTCGATCACCAGGCACCTTACTTGAGTTTTGATGTAAATGCACTAAGTGAAGATTTAAGTCCAAAAAACATCTTCATGGTATGTATGTACATTTAGTACCAACTTTTGTTTGTTTTTGGAATTTTTGAATTTTTTTGAAATTGGTGAGGGATGTTGTAACACCCGAGCCCAATAATACTATGTATATTACTAGTTGAGGGTTGTGGTTTGCTCATTCCCAATTTTCCCGATTTTCTGGTATTTATTGCTAAATTTTACCCGGTTAAGTCATTTTGGCACATAACAAATTTTAACTCCGAAAATGAAATTTAAGATGTCCTTGTTAGCCTACTCGTCGCCACTAGTCGCGTGGTAGCGTCCGCGTGTCGAGATTCCGTTCCGTTTGGCTAAACGGGCAGGTTTGGGCGACTACGCGCGCGTACAAGTGTCCGACTTGGGGGCATGCATTTTAATCACTAAACACCTCTTTTCAAAATTTGGAACCCGCTTAAAATCATATAATTTGAATTTGGAACATTTGGGCGCGACCCGGGCGCGATTTGGAAATGTTTCATTTCGCGCCAAAAAGGGCCCGTTTCAATTTAACATATAAAACTAATATATATATTTATACGTATATTTTCCTAACAGTATCCCTCAAATCCTACGCAATTTCCTTCTCAATTTAATCTCGTGGCCAATCACGAGCTCTTATTGAGCTCGTGGGCCCCACCTCTATTTCCCTCAGTCTCTCTCTCTCCTCCCTCAATCTCTCTCAATCTCTCTCAAATCTCTCTCTCTCTCTATCCCATCAGCCTCTCTCTCTCTCCCCTATATTTTTTCACCATGCAGCCGCCTCCTTCCCCGCTAATCCATCGCGAGAAACCTCTCAACCCTAACCCTAGCCTCCCGCAGTCTCACCGCCGGCCCCCTCGCGACCTCGCCGTCGCCGCCCTCACCACCACGACCTCCACCGCACCCACCTACCCTCCTTCCCCGTTCTCCCGCTCCTTCCCGCGCCTGCAACCCATCTCCCCGACGCCTCCATCCCCTCGCAGACCTCGCCGTCGACGTCGCCTCCGACCGTCGAAGCCTCTCACGACTCCCTCTCACCCTCCTCGTCGAGACCTCGCCGTCGTTTCCCTCCTCCCCTCGCCGGAATAGCGAACCCGGGCCTTCATCCTTCGCCTGCACCTCCCCTGTGCGCCGGAGAAGCGCGCCGGCGACCTCGTCGACACCACCTCCGACCACCTCCCTGTTCCCTCGACCACCAGAGCCGACCCCCTCTCTCCTCCACTCGTCCCACCCCTCTCCAGCAAGCCCAGCGGCTGTTCCACCCTTGCTGCAGCCGCCGCCGTCGCCTCGCCGGCGTTCCAGTGCCGTCGAACCCGCCGTGGTCACCCCCTGGTGTCTCCCTGTAAGTTTCCTTCTCCTTCCTTTTGGTACAACCCCCCGCTGGTCGTTAGTTTTGCGTGTATCGTATTTTGTCGCTAACTCCGTTACTTTTGACATTTTGCCGGAATCCGACCGTGCCGTTTGACGAACCCGACGCTCCAGCGTAGTCCCCTGGTCCGTGTGATTCCGTTGACCTCTGTTGGGACTCGATCCGTGGCCCGTGCTTCCGTATCGTGGTTTCTACCGACATCGCAACCGTGTTTCGGTTTGCGGAACCGCCGAGGCAAGTATCCGAATACTTGCTTTAACATGCTACAACTTAATCATTATATTATAACCACACAACTAATATAACATCGATACCTTTTATAACTTAGAATTACTAGCCACGATTATCCGTAACTTTAAATCAATGAAATCATTGCTCGCTTTAACCGGTCTGCTATTAAGTCATACTTAACTAATCAAACCAAGTAGATCATCCCCAATTCATTTGTTAAAATCACTCATGAGACAATTATTGTGCTTAGTTCAGATTCATGTAACTCCATTACGTATATTATCGATATTGTTCGTCTTGTGGCTTTTGCACCTCAAAGGTGCGTGAACCGGATTAATAAGAGAATACGAAACATCACTGTGTTTACCTAGATTTATATTGTTATTTACTGTTTCCTGCTACTGTTCATTATTGATTGTGTACCTGTTGTGAGCACTTACCGATTGCACGACAAATTGGCCTGACCCTGCTACACCTGACATATACATGCTTACCGACTCATCCCGTTGTACCATGACATTACTTGTTCCTGATCTCGTGCCTAATGCCGACAGACCTAACCATTCCTGCTGTCGATCCAGACAGACCTACCTTTACTTGACTTGTGTTGGCATTAGTCCTTGACTACTGAATACCTGACTGACATACATAGTTTGGGTATGGGGAAATCAAAGGTGAAACCGACTTGTAACTCAACAGTTCGATACATTGTTCTGATCAGTCTTACGGGCTTGGCCAGCTCCGGAGTGTTGATGCTGACATCACTCATCTATCCTACTACCTTTTACTGCTTAGCGGCACGTCTCGGATTCAGCCCCGAGAATTATGACCGTGGTCCCGGGCACGCACGGGATACTCTTGAGTTACATCGACGATTCATCAATTGGTTTCAAAGACTATAGAGTAGAAAACCTGATAGGACAGTTTAGTCACTACTGCACGTTACCCTGTTTATTACTTCTTATTACTGCTTATTCATGTTCATGCTTGCACTGTTTATTACCATGTTTATGCTACATACTTGATATCATGACGCGCTGACGTCTGGGTTTTGCATGGCCCAGATTCCGTACCTCTGCCGCCGACCGAGCAGGAGTACTTCAGCCAGCAGGCTGAACTGTGAGTTCTTTAGAGTTTAGTTTAATTATTTCATTTCATTTCCAGATGTGAGCCCGCATTATGGGACGTACTGTTTATTCATTGTATTGGATCATTAGCTTCCGCACTTATTGTTTATTGATTCTTGTTATTATGGATTTGGACATGTATTAGTTTAGTCTATTTTTACTGTTCTTGATATCTTTACAACCGTAATGTGACTGTGGATGGATACTTCCTACCCACAGGTAGCATGGTTGGCTGTGTCACGTGCCCAAATCTTGCGTACTCTGGGAAGCGGGGCGTGACATGGTTTTATGGTATCAGAGCCATAGGTTAATTGGGTTGATTCTCGTAGTTGGGTATTGCACCCGATACACGAATCAGAATACCCGTGATTAGGGAACATGTCCTGCCACCTTGACCGTTTTACCGTCCTTGAATCATTCTTCCAGATCATGTCGACATGCAAACTTACTTTGCATTGTCAAACTTGAAAACCTAACTTCTTGTTATCTCTAGGACTTAGGCGACTTGGGTGGAGTTAAGTAATTGCGGCTATGATACCGCGGCATAGCTACAATGCAGCACTCTATTTAAGTATCTTGGAGTTCTAGCCTTGATCTATACTCGAAAACTATCATCATGCTAATGTGGGTACTTTGATTTCAGGGATATGGCCGATCAGAATTTGGAGATGGACCCAGGGCATGCGGTCTTAGCCGCCAGGCAAAGAGTGATAAGGGGATTGATGGAGAAACTAAAGGAACAACTCGAGCTGGAACCAGCATTTACAATGGACCCCACGTACGTGCGTAGACGTATTCCAGTGAACAGGCGCAACGTAGCACCAATGAAGAAAACCAGTATGGGTGATCGGAAGGGGAGCGTGATCTGTAGTTACTGCCATAAACTCGGACACGTGCGAAGGGAGTGTCGTTTGAGGCTGGGACTTTGTTTTAGATGTGGAGCGGCAGATCACACCGTTGATGCTTGTCCGTCGAAGCCTCGCACAAAGGATGATACACAGAAGCCTCCGCAGGGACCGTTCCAAGGACAGGAACCGCTTACTCAAGGACCACAGCAGGCTCGAGCGTTCACGTTGACAGCTGAAGAAGCTAAGGCATCGGGAGAAGTGGTTTCAGGTAATTTACTCGTTCATGGTTTTCCCGCTTTGGCATTACTTAGTTTCGGAGCATCCCATTGTTTATGTCATCCAAATTTATAACTACACACTCGATCAACTGCACGACCCTGTCTAGTTTATGGGACATACACACTGGGAATGGGAAAATTATAGCTAGTAAGGATAGTAGAGATCGTACAGTTGTTGTTTGCGGACGGGAGCTTTTTGCAGACTTCTTGGTGATAGATACGAGCAGTTACGAGGTTGTCTTGGGGATGGATTTTCCTGGCACTTTCCACGCCCACATTGGCTGGAGGGCAAGGAAGGTAATTCCAGATTCCCGGACATCCTAAGTTTACTTTCATTGGAGAAAGAGATTCTGTCGGGCCAGTCGAGTTTAGGGCTAGGCCGACGAACAGTGTTCTTGCGGCTATGGTAGTGGAGAGTGATGAAGAGCCGGCAGTTGTCCGCGACCTTATGGATGTGTTTGAAGATATTTCAGGCCTACCGCCGAAGCGAGATGTGGAGTTTGCGTTTGACCTTATTCCTGGTTGTCACGCCCCGCATCCCAAAATGTGAAGTACGGGGAGCGACGAAGGCCAGCCATGCTACCTACGGTAAGGAAAAGTCCTTCCATAGTCACATAAGGCTGTCTAGATTAACCTGTCAATAACAAAATCCAATACCAAAAGAAATAATACCGATAATCATGCTGCAATGAGACCACAAGAAATCCTAAAATAGATCCACTAGATAACTGATGCAATTAAAGATCCAAAACAAAAGATTCGGAATAAAATAAGATCCGAAAGAGATACAAAAGTCCTAATGTCCCATAAGGGCGCACATGCTAAAAGCTAAAAGTAAAGGAAAATAAACCTACGATTAATGATCTTTAGCAAAGTCCGGGTAGCCGCTCTGGTCCTGCTCAGCCTGCAGATCTGCCTCTAAACCTGAGATGGCAAATCCCAGGGATGTCAGAACATCCCAACAAGTACTCGACGTAAAAGTGTGTGTAACATAAATAACAAGAATATATAAAAGTGAAGCCCTGTGCACAAGAAAGCATGTATATAATTAATTAAATGCACTAACACTATGAAACATAAGTAAGGGATCGGGTCATAACCTAACTGGCCACTAAAAAGGAAACTATCCTATCGTAAGCTTGAGTGTGTGCGTCAACCTCTGCAGGAGTATTCCTAACCCAAGAGTGGTACCCCAAGGGCTAGGAAACACGGGCCCAACTGTGGAATGAACAAGAGACCGCTATAGCCCGGTACGAGCTGTAATCATGTGACCGCTATAGCCCGGTACGAGCTGTAATCATGTGACCGCTATAGCCCGGTACGAGCTGTAATCATGTGACCGCTATAGCCCGGTACGAGCTGTAATCATGTGACCGCTATAGCCCGGTACGAGCTGTAATCATGTGACCGCTATAGCCCGGTACGAGCTGTAATCATGTGACCGCTATAGCCCGGTACGAGCTGCCGGCATGGGACTCCTGAGATCCTGTTGTACAACGCACACTCAAACTACCCCAACACCCACGCATGTATAGTTGCTATGGTAAATATTAAAATCACTAATTAAGAATGCTGAAAGGACAGGAACTTGCAGTATGGTAATTGTATGGAAATAAAACTGGTGAATAGTGGTGTCATGGCATGTAGTCCAGCACTCTAATTAATGATTTCACTTAAGAAAAATAAATAATAAAGGTCACGAGTAAGCATGTCAAATCAAGATGTTCTATACATGTAATCAACATGAGTCTCGAATGTGTATAAAGTATGTAAAAGGATTCATGTGCATAATATTCATGTCATAGCATTACGTAACGAAAAGCAAGCAACAGTCAGCATTATATTAGCAAGTGTTACGATAAGGACAGGTGCTAAAACTGTGAAAGAAACATCTTTCCTCTAATAATCAAACTTGTACAGGTTAAGAACTAATTTAGATAATCGCCGATGTTGCATCGACAAAATGAAAAGAGCAAGAGTACTTGCCTGGGGATAGCGATCACGGAAAAGATGTGCAAAAATGCAGGCACGATCTCAGCTAAGGTGCGACTTTGGATCTGAGTTATATGATCCGCCTAGATAAATTTCATCGATTAATCTTTATAAGTATCCACACACAAAATTGTCACACAAAATTATCTAAATTTAGGGTTTGATACAAATTTTCCCCTTTCAAATTGTTCACTGATTCCCTACCATTTTATTTATTTATTTCTCTTTTTTTTTTTTTTCAGAAAAGAAACAGGGATCAAGGAAACTTACAGAGGATGGTGATGGTATCAAGCTAGGGTTTGGATGGGTCCTAGTCGAGTCGTGAAGGCGTCGAGTGCTCAGATCCGGCGATGGGAAAGCTGTGAGGTAGTGGGGCAGGCGACGTCGCGGTCGGAGGAGAGAGGGGAGCAGCTGCGAGGTGAAGGCACGGCGATGGGATGAGATAAAGGGGTCGGGATTTGTGGCGGCGACGATGGACGGAGGCGGCGTCGGTGGGGTGAGGACGAGGGCGAAGGCGAAGGAGGGAGGAGACGCGTTGATGGAGGCGAGAGGAGGGCTCGGGATCTGCGGCGGCGGCGGCGACGACTAGGGTTAGGGTTTTCGAGGGTTAGGGACGAGAGCAGCGGGGAAAGAAAGAGAGAGAGGTGCGGGTATGAGAGAGGGAGAGAGAGAGAGATTAAGTTGTATATATATATAATATTTTCTTATAAATATATTATGAGGGTTCATATCATTAATTGGTTGCATTTAGAGATTTGGTGTAGATTTTCTCGTTCTCATCTTAACAGTAAACAGATACGAAAGAATATTATTTTGCTGTCGCTAAGAAGATATTATTCATATAATATAAAAACTGAATATTTTCCATATCAAAATTGTTTCCAGAGAAAAATCTAAATTAAATATTTTAGAGGCCAAATAAAAATTCAAAAATTTGGGGAAAGAATCTTGATAAACTTTTGATTTATGTATTCAAATAGGGTTGTTACATCCTACCCACCTTACAGAAAATTTCGTCCTCGAAATTGGAAGGACGACAACAAGGTCAAGAAAACAAGTGTGGGTACTTTTGACGAATCGTGTCCTCGCGCTCCCAAGTAGATTCCCCGCGAGAACGTCCGCCCCAAGATACAAGAACTAGAGGAATGATCTTGTTTCTCAAAACCTTCTCCTTACGGTCGACAATGGCTGCAGGTTGCTCTTCATACGAGAGATCGGTGCTCAAGGTTAATTCAGAGTGATCGAGAACATGACTGTCATCACGAACGTACCGACGCAACTGCGATACATGGAATACGTCGTGCACACCAGCCAAAGAAGGTGGTAAGGCCAATCTGTACGCCACTGCCCCAACGCGTTCCACAATCTCGAATGGTCCAATAAATCGGGGACTGAGTTTCCCACGACTACCGAATCTAATCACTCCTCGAGTCGGCGAAATCTTAAGGAAGGCATGCTCTCCTACTCCAAACTCGAGAGGTCTTCGACTAGTGTCTGCCCAGCTCTTCTGACGATCCTGTGCTGACTTGATACGGTCCCTGATCAACTGGACCTTCTCAACTGTTTGGGTTACGAGCTCCGGTCCCAATAATCTTCGCTCACCCACATCATCCCAGCAAAGTGGAGAACGACATTTACGTCCGTAAAGTGCCTCGAATGGTGCCATCTGGATACTCGCCTGATAGCTGTTATTATACGAGAATTCCACCAAGTGAAGATGATCCTCCCATGATCCCTTGAAATCTAGCATACAGGCTCTCAACATATCTTCTAGTATCTGTATCGTACGTTCAGACTGCCCGTCAGTCTGGGGATGGTAAG
The DNA here is from genome assembly GCA_030015575.1 of Agapanthus africanus. NCBI lineage: Eukaryota > Viridiplantae > Streptophyta > Magnoliopsida > Asparagales > Amaryllidaceae > Agapanthus > Agapanthus africanus. The sequence goes on along the minus strand of JASDDO010000004.1, from coordinate 278,139,134 downwards.
CTGTGCTGTAGCTAAGACGAGTGCCTAAACTCTCTTGTAGGCTTCTCCAGAAATGTGAGAGGAATCTCGTGTCTCGGTCCGATACTATAGTGATAGGCACCCCATGCAACCGTACGATCTCTTGCATATACTTCTCTGCCAAAGTCTCCGTCGATTGTCCCACGCGAAAGGGTAGAAAATGGGCCGCCTTTGTGAGACGGTCGACGATAACCCAAATAGCATTATTGCCCTTAGGACTCCGTGGTAAAGCCGTCACGAAGTCCATAGTGATGTGTTCCCACTTCCACTGGGGAATGGGGAGTGGTTGCAATAGGCCGGCCACTCGCTGATGTTCGGCCTTCACCTGCTGGCACACTAAGCACTTCGACACATAGCGGGCAATCTCTCTCTTCATGCCATTCCACCAAAAGTGTTGTTTAACGTCCCTATACATCTTGGTACCACCCGGGTGCACCGAATAAGCTGAACTGTGTGCTTCCTTCAACACTTCCTCTCGAACGTCGCCCTTTGGCACGCATAATCGACTGCCGAATCTTAAAGAGCCATCTTCGTGTATCAATAGGTCTGTTCTCAATCCTGCCTCTACTAACCCGCGGAGTTTCTGCAATTGCGGGTCCCCAGTCTGTGCAGCTTTAATACGATCAACTAACGAAGACTGCACCTGTAGTTGCCAAAATTGTCCGGGCGTCCCATGCTCTATCACTTCTAGATTGAGCCTTCGAAATTCATCAATGAGTTCCTTCTGGCCAGTCAACCACATCGCTGTCGGTCTCCGACTGAGAGCATCCGGTACCACATTTACTTTCCCGGGATGATATTTCAAATCGATATCATAATCAGCCATGAACTCCAACCACCTACGTTGTCTCATATTTAGCTCCTTCTGCGTGAATACGTATTTCAAGCTCTTATGGTCCGTAAAAATTTCCACCCGTTCTCCCAAAAGATAATGCCTCCAAATTTTCAAAGCAAAGATTACAGCGGCCAACTCTAAATCGTGAGTCGGGTAATTCTTCTCGTGCGTTCTCAGTTGACGCGAGGCATAAGCGACAACACTCCCACGTTGCATCAAGACACAGCCTAGCCCCTTACCGGAAGCGTCGCTATGAATCACCAGTCCTCCTGTCCCATCTGGTACGGTCAATATGGGTGCGGTTGTGAGTTTCTCCTTCAATAATTCGAAAGCTCGGTTGCACTCTTCTGACCATACGAATGGTATCCCCTTGCGAGTAAGTCTTGTCAATGGCTCAGCCGCTCGTGCAAAATCTTTAACAAATCTGCGGTAGTAGCCTGCGAGTCCCAGGAAACTTCTAATCTCTGCTACTGACTTTGGTGCTGGCCAATCCTTCACTGCTTCAATTTTTGCTGGATCTACTGATATACCGTCTCCAGAAACGATGTGGCCCAAAAATTGAACTTGTTCAAGCCAAAACTCGCATTTACTGAGCTTGGCGTAAAACTTTTCTTGCCTCAGTATTTGCAACACGATCCTCAAATGCTCGGCATGCTCCTCCTTACTTTTGGAGTACACAAGAATGTCGTCGATGAAAACTACGACAAACTGATCAAGGTACTGGGAGAAAACTCGGTTCATTAAATCCATGAACACGGCTGGGGCATTAGTAACACCGAATGGCATTACCAAGAATTCATAATGACCGTATCGAGTTCTGAAGGCTGTTTTGCATACATCCTCCGCTTTAACACGAACTTGATGATACCCCGACCGAAGATCCAACTTAGAGAACACTCGAGCACCACACAATTGATCGAACAAATCATCGATCCGAGGTATAGGGTACTTGTTCTTAATTGTAACCCGGTTCAACTCTCGGTAGTCGATGCACATGCGCAACGAGCCGTCCTTCTTCTTTACTAGTAAAACTGGAGCGCCCCACGGAGAAGTACTCGGGCGAATGAATCCTTTGCTGAGGAGGTCTTCTATCTGCTTCTTCAATTCCGCCAATTCAACTGGTGCCATCCTGTAGGGTGACTTAGAAATTGGTGCCGTTCCTGGCAATAATTCTATCGAAAATCCCAAAGCACGAGGCGGGGGTAATCCGGGTAAGTCCTCAGGAAAGACATCCAAAAATTCCCGAACTACGACCGGTGCCGAACTCATATCAACCTCCATTGATGCTAGTATGTCGCACGTCGGCCTTGCTCTGAACTTTATGGGTCCCAGAGATTTGCTCCCTCCAATGAACACGAACTCTGGGTGGTTAGGAATGCGAAAGTTTACAGTTTTGGCCCGACAATCAATATGTGCGTGAAAGGTGCCCAACCAATCCATTCCTAAGACGACATCATAACTACCGGTCCCAATCAACAGGAAATCTGCGAAAAGCTCTCTGCCGCAAATCACAACTGGACAAAGCTTGCACTCTAGGTTGGTGGTAACTACCCCATTTCCAGTGTGAATGTCCCAACCTCTAGTCAGTGTTTTGTGTGCAATAGAATGTGTTGTGGCAAAATCCAAAGACATAAAACAATGCGAAGCTCCAGAATCGAAAAGTGCTCTAGCAGGAACAGAACAAATTTGAACGGTACCTGAAACGACATCCTCCGATGCTTCCGCCTGCTCAGCTGTCAGTGTAAAGGCCCGTCCCTGTCCACGACCTGTGTTTCCTCGCCTCTGCTCAAAAAGTTGCTCCTGAGGGACAAGTCCTTTCTGAGGTTGGTTGCGCTCTGCTCTCCTTGGACAACTCCCAATCTGATGGTCACTAGCACCACAAATCAGACATAGACCCTTAGCGCGGCGGCAATTTCTCTCGATGTGTCCCGGTATCCGACAATATCCACAAACCGTAGATTCCCGTTGTGGTGGGGTTGCGGTACGCTTCATCTGAACTCCTCCATGCTGTCTAACTGGAATCCTCCCTGAAGTTTGATTCACGGGTCGTTTGAATCTTCCGCTCTGAAGTTTCTTCCTTCTATCCATAACTGTCTCAATTCTGCGGGCCGCATCTAATACTTCTGAATAAGTCCTCAGGTCATGTGAAGCTAACTTCTCTTGTATTTCCAGAGTGAGACACTGTAAGAATCTTCTAGCCCTATCCTCTTCCTGGGCTACCATTGAAGGAGCAAAACGACTGAGTCGGATAAACTCGGCCGCTACCTCGTCCACTGTGCGATCTCTCTGACGAAGATTGATAAATTGTTGTTCCATTTCGATCCTGGCCGATTTAGGGAAGAATTTCCCAAGAAAAGCCGTAGAGAAATTAGTCCAAGTAATCGGTTTCTCCAACCTGTTCTCTTCCGCGAGCCACCAAATTCTAGCAATATCCTGCAGTTGAATCTTGACTATATCCACTTTGTCCTCTTCAGGAACCCGGGCGGCTGACAGTAAATTCCCCATGTCGACAACCCACTGCTCGGCATCCAGTGGTCCGCCTGTGCCAGTGAAAACTGCCGGCTGTAGTCTCCTGAAATCGGCGACGCTGCCCGGGCGTCTACCTTCACGAACCTCAGCAACCTTGTTCAAGGCCGCAGTAGCGGTCTGCTGAGAAGCAAGTAGGCCCCCCTGTAGCAATTCGGTCTGCTGCTGTTGGCTCTCCAGCATGCCACGTATAACTCCAAGCAGTGCAGTATTGTTGTCACGTCTCCCATATACTCGCAAATTTTCTTCGGCCATAATTCTGAGGTCAAAACGAACGACGAGATTTAGCAACGAAAACGAGGTTAAAAAAAAAAAAAAAAATATTAAAACTGAGTGAAGCAAAGAGATAAGGAAAATAATCAATTCAAAGAATACAAATCAAGTGTAGGACTCTAAGTTACTCATACAGAATACCGTATTGTATCCATGCCGCGGTACATGGGCACAATATCGTAACTCTATGTAAGTCGCCCGAATCCTACGGTCAGAGTCAACGGAATCTGCAGCATGACATACTGGGGAAAACCTAGACATGTGTTTCTAACCTAAAAGGTCCGTAGAACCAAGACTAACTTTGAAGTCAGCCTGGGCTCTGATACCAACAAAACCTTGTCACGCCCCGCATCCCAAAATGTGAAGTACGGGGAGCGACGAAGGCCAGCCATGCTACCTACGGTAAGGAAAAGTCCTTCCATAGTCACATAAGGCTGTCTAGATTAACCTGTCAATAACAAAATCCAATACCAAAAGAAATAATACCGATAATCATGCTGCAATGAGACCACAAGAAATCCTAAAATAGATCCACTAGATAACTGATGCAATTAAAGATCCAAAACAAAAGATTCGGAATAAAATAAGATCCGAAAGAGATACAAAAGTCCTAATGTCCCATAAGGGCGCACATGCTAAAAGCTAAAAGTAAAGGAAAATAAACCTACGATTAATGATCTTTAGCAAAGTCCGGGTAGCCGCTCTGGTCCTGCTCAGCCTGCAGATCTGCCTCTAAACCTGAGATGGCAAATCCCAGGGATGTCAGAACATCCCAACAAGTACTCGACGTAAAAGTGTGTGTAACATAAATAACAAGAATATATAAAAGTGAAGCCCTGTGCACAAGAAAGCATGTATATAATTAATTAAATGCACTAACACTATGAAACATAAGTAAGGGATCGGGTCATAACCTAACTGGCCACTAAAAAGGAAACTATCCTATCGTAAGCTTGAGTGTGTGCGTCAACCTCTGCAGGAGTATTCCTAACCCAAGAGTGGTACCCCAAGGGCTAGGAAACACGGGCCCAACTGTGGAATGAACAAGAGACCGCTATAGCCCGGTACGAGCTGTAATCATGTGACCGCTATAGCCCGGTACGAGCTGTAATCATGTGACCGCTATAGCCCGGTACGAGCTGTAATCATGTGACCGCTATAGCCCGGTACGAGCTGTAATCATGTGACCGCTATAGCCCGGTACGAGCTGTAATCATGTGACCGCTATAGCCCGGTACGAGCTGTAATCATGTGACCGCTATAGCCCGGTACGAGCTGCCGGCATGGGACTCCTGAGATCCTGTTGTACAACGCACACTCAAACTACCCCAACACCCACGCATGTATAGTTGCTATGGTAAATATTAAAATCACTAATTAAGAATGCTGAAAGGACAGGAACTTGCAGTATGGTAATTGTATGGAAATAAAACTGGTGAATAGTGGTGTCATGGCATGTAGTCCAGCACTCTAATTAATGATTTCACTTAAGAAAAATAAATAATAAAGGTCACGAGTAAGCATGTCAAATCAAGATGTTCTATACATGTAATCAACATGAGTCTCGAATGTGTATAAAGTATGTAAAAGGATTCATGTGCATAATATTCATGTCATAGCATTACGTAACGAAAAGCAAGCAACAGTCAGCATTATATTAGCAAGTGTTACGATAAGGACAGGTGCTAAAACTGTGAAAGAAACATCTTTCCTCTAATAATCAAACTTGTACAGGTTAAGAACTAATTTAGATAATCGCCGATGTTGCATCGACAAAATGAAAAGAGCAAGAGTACTTGCCTGGGGATAGCGATCACGGAAAAGATGTGCAAAAATGCAGGCACGATCTCAGCTAAGGTGCGACTTTGGATCTGAGTTATATGATCCGCCTAGATAAATTTCATCGATTAATCTTTATAAGTATCCACACACAAAATTGTCACACAAAATTATCTAAATTTAGGGTTTGATACAAATTTTCCCCTTTCAAATTGTTCACTGATTCCCTACCATTTTATTTATTTATTTCTCTTTTTTTTTTTTTTCAGAAAAGAAACAGGGATCAAGGAAACTTACAGAGGATGGTGATGGTATCAAGCTAGGGTTTGGATGGGTCCTAGTCGAGTCGTGAAGGCGTCGAGTGCTCAGATCCGGCGATGGGAAAGCTGTGAGGTAGTGGGGCAGGCGACGTCGCGGTCGGAGGAGAGAGGGGAGCAGCTGCGAGGTGAAGGCACGGCGATGGGATGAGATAAAGGGGTCGGGATTTGTGGCGGCGACGATGGACGGAGGCGGCGTCGGTGGGGTGAGGACGAGGGCGAAGGCGAAGGAGGGAGGAGACGCGTTGATGGAGGCGAGAGGAGGGCTCGGGATCTGCGGCGGCGGCGGCGACGACTAGGGTTAGGGTTTTCGAGGGTTAGGGACGAGAGCAGCGGGGAAAGAAAGAGAGAGAGGTGCGGGTATGAGAGAGGGAGAGAGAGAGAGATTAAGTTGTATATATATATAATATTTTCTTATAAATATATTATGAGGGTTCATATCATTAATTGGTTGCATTTAGAGATTTGGTGTAGATTTTCTCGTTCTCATCTTAACAGTAAACAGATACGAAAGAATATTATTTTGCTGTCGCTAAGAAGATATTATTCATATAATATAAAAACTGAATATTTTCCATATCAAAATTGTTTCCAGAGAAAAATCTAAATTAAATATTTTAGAGGCCAAATAAAAATTCAAAAATTTGGGGAAAGAATCTTGATAAACTTTTGATTTATGTATTCAAATAGGGTTGTTACACTGGTGCAACGCCAGTATCAAAAGCTGACCATCCAATGGCACCAGTAGAGTTGGAGGGAGTTAAGAAACAAGTGAGTGAATTACTCGAGAAGGGATGGATTCGAAGCAGCAACTCACCTTGGGGAGCTCCAGTTCTTTTAGTGAGGAAGAAGGATCGCACTGCAGACGCTGAGACAAGAGAAGATATTTGCGAAGATGAGTAAGTGGGAATTCTGGCTGGAAGAAGTGAAGTTTCTGGGGCATGTCGTGTCGGGCGATGGAATCGCCGTTGATCCCGAGAAGATTGCAGCAGTTCGAGATTGGCCTGTCCCGAAGAATGTTGCAGAGATAAGAAGTTTTCTTGGACTCGCCGGTTACTACAGAAGATTTGTAGAGAACTTCGCTTGTTTAGCTGAGCCGTTAACCAAGCTTACGCGTAAGGAGGTACCGTTTGTTTGGACGGATGGATGTGCGTTGGCCTTCGAAACGTTGAAGCAGAAGTTGATAACCGCCCCTATCCTAACCGTACCGGACAATTCCGAAGGACTGGTGATTCACAGCGACGCATCTGGAAAGGGATTGGGATGTGTTTTGATGCAGAATGGGAAAGTCGTCGCTTACGCATCGAGACAGCTGAAGACACATGAGCAGAACTATCCGACTCACGACTTGGAGCTTGCAGCCGTGATCTTCGCCCTGAAGATTTGGAGACACTACCTTCTGGGCGAGAGAGTTGAAGTCTTTACGGATCACAAGAGTTTGAAATATGTGTTCACTCAGAAGGAGTTGAACATGAGGCAACGCAGATGGGTGGAGCTGATGGCCGACTACGACCTTGATCTTAAGTACCACCCGGGAAAAGTTAACGTCGTGCCAGATGCGCTAAGTCGGTTACCGGCAATTCAGTTTTTGACTGCACAGAGAGAGATCATTGAGGAGTTTCGGAGATTTGACTTGGAGGTTATGCTACCGCGTGCTACAGGACAGTTGATGCAGTTACAAGTACAATCGTCCTTAGTTGAGAAGATTAAAGCGGCGCAATCGCCGGATCCTAGACTGCAAAAGTTTCGAGAGCAGGTTGGAGCCGGACTACGAACCGATCTACTGATCCATGAAGATGGTTCGTTGAGATATGGTAGCCGTGTGTGTGTGCCAAAAGGAGATGTGCGTGAAGAGCTTATGAAGGAGGCACACAGTTCAACTTACTCTGTATATCCAGGAGGGACAAAGATGTACCGAGATATTCGACAGCATTTCTGGTGGGAAGGTATGAAACGGGAAATCGCTCGCTTCGTGGCTAAGTGCTTAGTGTGTCAGCACGTCAAGGCTGAACATCAAAGGGTTGCTGGTTTGTTGCAGCCACTTCCGATTCCTCAATGGAAGTGGGAACATATAACCATGGATTTCGTGACGGCTTTACCGCGGAGTCCAAAGGGCAACAATGCTGTATGGGTGATTGTCGATCGGTTGACCAAGGCAGCTCACTTTATTCCTTTTCGGGTTGGTCAATCGACAGAGACTTTGGCAGAGCGGTACATGCAGGAGATTGTCAGATTGCATGGAGTACCGGTAAGCATCGTGTCCGACCGGGACACTCGGTTCTTGTCACACTTTTGGAGGAGTTTACAAGAAAGTTTGGGGACTCGATTGAAGTTCAGCACAGCTTATCATCCCCAGACTGATGGACAATCAGAGTGAACGATCCAGACCCTTGAAGATATGTTGAGGGCTTGCATGTTAGACTTCAAAGGCTCTTGGGAGGATCATCTACACCTGGTGGAGTTTTCGTACAACAATAGCTTTCAAGCGACAATTCAGATGGCTCCGTTTGAGGCGCTGTATGGTCGTGAGTGCCGTTCACCGGTTGTTGGGATGATGTTGGTGAACGAAGGTTACTAGGACCAGATTTGGTGGTGCAGACAGTCGAGAAGGTGAATACAATCAGAAAGCATATGAAGGCAGCTCAAGACAGACAGAAGAGTTGGGCCGACACGTCAAGAAGACCTCTAGAGTTCGCCGTGGGCGATTTGGTATTCCTGAAGATATCACCGACTAGAGGGGTGATTCGCTTTGGAAGTCGGGAAAGCTTAGTCCCCGATTCGTTGGACCCTTCGAGATATTGGAGCGTGTTGGAGAGGTATCGTACCGGTTGGCGTTACCATCGTCATTAGCAGGAGTTCATGATGTGTTTCATGTGTCTCAACTACGGAGGTATGTTCGTGTTGAGACCCATGTTTTGGGTCACTCGGGGTTGACCGTTCGGACGGACCTGACTTTTGAGGAGCGACCAGTTGAAATCAAGGATCGAAGAGAAAAGGTTCTTAAGAACAAGGTTATCCCTCTTGTGCTAGTTTCTTGGGGTAACCGATCGCATGGAGAATCTACTTGGGAGCGAGAAGACGAGATCCGGCAGAGATTCCCTCATCTTTTCCAGTAGTTAGTTATCTTGTATTCTTGGAATTTCGAGGACGAAATTCTTTTGTAGTTGGGTATGATATAACACCCGAGCCCAATAATACTATGTATATTACTAGTTGAGGGTTGTGGTTTGCTCATTCCCAATTTTCCCGATTTTCTGGTGTTTATTGCTAAATTTTACCCGGTTAAGTCATTTTGGCACATAACAAATTTTAACTCCGAAAATGAAATTTAAGATGTCCTTGTTAGCCTACTCGTCGCCACTAGTCGCGTGGTAGCGTCCGCGTGTCGAGATTCCGTTCCGTTTGGCTAAACGGGCAGGTTTGGGCGACTACGCGCGCGTACAAGTGTCCGACTTGGGGGCATGCATTTTAATCACTAAACACCTCTTTTCAAAATTTGGAACCCGCTTAAAATCATATAATTTGAATTTGGAACATTTGGGCGCGACCCGGGCGCGATTTGGAAATGTTTCATTTCGCGCCAAAAAGGGCCCGTTTCAATTTAACATATAAAACTAATATATATATTTATACGTATATTTTCCTAACAGTATCCCTCAAATCCTACGCAATTTCCTTCTCAATTTAATCTCGTGGCCAATCACGAGCTCTTATTGAGCTCGTGGGCCCCACCTCTATTTCCCTCAGTCTCTCTCTCTCCTCCCTCAATCTCTCTCAAATCTCTCTCTCTCTCTATCCCATCAGCCTCTCTCTCTCTCCCCTATATTTTTTCACCATGCAGCCGCCTCCTTCCCCGCTAATCCATCGCGAGAAACCTTTCAACCCTAACCCTAGCCTCCCGCAGTCTCACCGCCGGCCCCCTCGCGACCTCGCCGTCGCCGCCCTCACCACCACGACCTCCACCGCACCCACCTACCCTCCTTCCCCGTTCTCCCGCTCCTTCCCGCGCCTGCAACCCATCTCCCCGACGCCTCCATCCCCTCGCAGACCTCGCCGTCGACGTCGCCTCCGACCGTCGAAGCCTCTCACGACTCCCTCTCACCCTCCTCGTCGAGACCTCGCCGTCGTTTCCCTCCTCCCCTCGCCGGAATAGCAAACCCGGGCCTTCATCCTTCGCCTGCACCTCCCCTGTGCGCCGGAGAAGCGCGCCGGCGACCTCGTCGACACCACCTCCGACCACCTCCCTGTTCCCTCGACCACCAGAGCCGACCCCCTCTCTCCTCCACTCGTCGCACCCCTCTCCAGCAAGCCCAGCGGCTGTTCCACCCTTGCTGCAGCCGCCGCCGTCGCCTCGCCGGCGTTCCAGTGCCGTCGAACCCGCCGTGGTCACCCCCTGGTGTCTCCCTGTAAGTTTCCTTCTCCTTCCTTTTGGTACAACCCCCCGCTGGTCGTTAGTTTTGCGTGTATCGTATTTTGTCGCTAACTCCGTTACTTTTGACATTTTGCCGGAATCCGACCGTGCCGTTTGACGAACCCGACGCTCCAGCGTAGTCCCCTGGTCCGTGTGATTCCGTTGACCTCTGTTGGGACTCGATCCGTGGCCCGTGCTTCCGTATCGTGGTTTCTACCGACATCGCAACCGTGTTTCGGTTTGCGGAACCGCCGAGGCAAGTATCCGAATACTTGCTTTAACATGCTACAACTTAATCATTATATTATAACCACACAACTAATATAACATCGATACCTTTTATAACTTAGAATTACTAGCCACGATTATCCGTAACTTTAAATCAATGAAATCATTGCTCGCTTTAACCGGTCTGCTATTAAGTCATACTTAACTAATCAAACCAAGTAGATCATCCCCAATTCATTTGTTAAAATCACTCATGAGACAATTATTGTGCTTAGTTCAGATTCATGTAACTCCATTACGTATATTATCGATATTGTTCGTCTTGTGGCTTTTGCACCTCAAAGGTGCGTGAACCGGATTAATAAGAGAATACGAAACATCACTGTGTTTACCTAGATTTATATTGTTATTTACTGTTTCCTGCTACTGTTCATTATTGATTGTGTACCTGTTGTGAGCACTTACCGATTGCACGACAAATTGGCCTGACCCTGCTACACCTGACATATACATGCTTACCGACTCATCCCGTTGTACCATGACATTACTTGTTCCTGATCTCGTGCCTAATGCCGACAGACCTAACCATTCCTGCTGTCGATCCAGACAGACCTACCTTTACTTGACTTGTGTTGGCATTAGTCCTTGACTACTGAATACCTGACTGACATACATAGTTTGGGGGTATGGGGAAATCAAAGGTGAAACCGACTTGTAACTCAACAGTTCGATACATTGTTCTGATCAGTCTTACGGGCTTGGCCAGCTCCGGAGTGTTGATGCTGACATCACTCATCTATCCTACTACCTTTTACTGCTTAGCGGCACGTCTCGGATTCAGCCCCGAGAATTATGACCGTGGTCCCGGGCACGCACGGGATACTCTTGAGTTACATCGACGATTCATCAATTGGTTTCAAAGACTATAGAGTAGAAAACCTGATAGGACAGTTTAGTCACTACTGCACGTTACCCTGTTTATTACTTCTTATTACTGCTTATTCATGTTCATGCTTGCACTGTTTATTACCATGTTTATGCTACATACTTGATATCATGACGCGCTGACGTCTGGGTTTTGCATGGCCCAGATTCCGTACCTCTGCCGCCGACCGAGCAGGAGTACTTCAGCCAGCAGGCTGAACTGTGAGTTCTTTAGAGTTTAGTTTAATTATTTCATTTCATTTCCAGATGTGAGCCCGCATTATGGGACGTACTGTTTATTCATTGTATTGGATCATTAGCTTCCGCACTTATTGTTTATTGATTCTTGTTATTATGGATTTGGACATGTATTAGTTTAGTCTATTTTTACTGTTCTTGATATCTTTACAACCGTAATGTGACTGTGGATGGATACTTCCTACCCACAGGTAGCATGGTTGGCTGTGTCACGTGCCCAAATCTTGCGTACTCTGGGAAGCGGGGCGTGACAGATGTTATATTATTTGTATAATATAAGTAATTTCAATAATTAAAATTTCTATTTTGGATTTTTATAATTAACCATGGTCAAACTCATTTGAATTCAAATCTTCCACTCATTTTGTTGGAGGAAAATCTTCCTCCCATTTTGTTGGAATGAATAGTTATGAAAATTACAGGAAGTTATGAGGATTTAAATTTTGATTTCAAATGGTGAATGGAGTCCATTCATATTCTTTCAACTCTTATTTATACCAACTTGTTTTGTTTGCTCTATAGACACAATAACAATTATTTTCTTCTCTTCTCTTTTTGATTTTTGGTACTCAAAAGATCGAGTTTTCGGAGCAATTCTTCGCAAGTGCAACGCGGAGGATTAAAAGACAAGATTGGGTTGTTATATCCTGAAAGCAATTCGCACAAACTCCTGTTGCATTGTAAGGAGCAAAAAATGCTTTAAAGATAGCGATTGTGTACCTCAACTCAATTTGTTGAGTTTTTTAGCAATTGTATTCAACTAGTGTGTAACACCCGAGCCCAATAATATTATTTATATTACTGGTTGAGTGGTTGACATTGCTCATTTCATTTGTCTTGCTTGTTTGGTGCTTGTTGCTAAATTTTAACCGGCTAAGTCATTTTTGCATATAACAAATTTTAACACCTAAAATGAAATTAAAAATATCCATGTTGACCTACTCGTCGCCACTAGTCGCGTGGTAGCGTCCGCGCGTCGAGATTTCATCCCGTTCGGTGAAACGGGCAAGTTTGGACGACTACGCACGCGTGCAAGTGTCCGACTTGGGGGCATGCATTTTAATCATTAAACACCTCTTTTCAAAATTTGGAACTCGCTTAAAATCCTATAATTTGAATTTGAAACATTTGGGCGCAACCCGGGCGCGATTTGGAAATGTTTCATTTTAGCGCCAAAATCCCAATTTAATAAAATAATCAAACATAATATTCTATACTAATCTAACTGTTTTCCTACAGATCCTTTAATCTTTTCAAATGTTATTCTCAAATCCTCAGCCTATCACGAGGCTCTAACCGCGTGGGCCCAATCTCTTTCTTTAACTCTCTCTCTCTCCAATCTTCCGCTAATCTCTCTCTTTCTCTCACGCTAATCTCTCCGCTAATCTCTCTCTTTCTCTCCTTATAATCCCTCTCTCTCTTCTTATAATCTCTCCCCTCTTCCTCCTGCAGCCCAGACCAGGCCCTTGCCTCTCCCTTACTCGCTGCATCTCGATCCAGCCACCTCCAAGCCCTCGCCGCATTCACCGTTCATCGCCGTCGACCCATCGCGGTTGCCATCCTTGATATCCCAGTACTCCGGTCTGTGTGGTCCCGCTGTTCGTTGTTTGGACTCGATCCGTGACCCGTGCATCCGTCGCGTATTTTCCGCCGACGTACGACCGTTTTCCCGGTTCGCGAAACCGTCGAGGCAAGTATCACTTGCTACATGCTATACCCTACAATTATATATATTTTGACTCATTAAACCTGCAAAACTTAACTCGGTATAGTGATTTTCTTATTTAATTGCAGTATAATATAATATAAGTTAATATTAAATCAGGTTCTCTCTATATATGTCCTCTCATCAACCTCTTTTACCATCTCACATACATCGCTCACAGCCCATTCACAATCTAATGGGACAAACATGATTCCCCACTTTTATTAATTTATTCTCCTTGATTTGTGCAATAGAATATCAGCTTTATTTTATCGAGCCTGGTGGCTTAGGTCAGCATGAATGCTGACCATGGGCATGATAACCATATTGAGCAAAGATTATTGGGCTAAGGCCGAATTAGATTAAAAATAATAATAATAATAAAATAATAATAAAATAATAATAATAAAATAATAATAATAATAAAAAATAATAAATAAATAAATAAATTTTGGGAGGAAAGATCAGGTGAACTGTTAGACGCATCTTTGATGTTTACTTTCAATAGTGTTATGTGTGCGCATTCTCCATCTTTTTCCACTCCATTTTAATAGTGCTATGTAGTTATATTTGGTAATTACACTACCTTTTCAGTATATGAACATTTCTACACTCTTGGGTATTTTTCAACCTAAACCTGTTAATACAATAAAACGGCTGCACTATATTAATACACTATTGTGATTGAATGAACTGCTTATTGTTGTTTCACTTTATTGCTTACTTTCTGTTGTTAATCCTAGTTCGATTATATACCCGTTGTGAGCATACCCTCGATTGTGTTACATCTTGACCTGACCTTGCTACACATGACATATATATATATATACTGATGCACCGGACATGATACCCTTTACTATCGACTTGACCTGATGTACCATGACCTGACCTGTTACCTGATCTCATGCCTAATGCCAACAAACCTGACATGGAGTCCTCATGGACCATTCCTGTTGTCTATCCAGACAAACCTGACCTGTTACCTGATCCTGTGTTGGCATTAATCCTTGATTACTGAATACTTGACTCGACATACATAACTTGGGGTATGGGGAAATCAAAGGTGAAACCGACTTGTAACTCAACAGTTCGATACCTGTTCTGATCAGTCTTACGGGCTAGGCCAGCCCCGGAGTGATGATGCTGACATCACTCGCCCATCCTGCTACTTTTACTGCCTTGCGGCACGTCTCGGATTCAGCCCGAGAGTCTTGACCGTGGTCCCGGGCACGCACGGGATACTATTGAGTTATATCGACGAGTCATCAATTGATTTCAAAGACTTTAGAATAGAAAACCTGATAGAACAGTTTAGTTGCCCACTGCATACTACCCTGCACTGTTGTTTCATATTATTGCTTATTCATGCTTATCTCTGCATTGTTTACTACCATGTTCATATTATATTATTGGTTGACATGACGCGCTGACGTCTGGGTTTTGCATGGCCCAGATTCTTTACCACTGTCGCCGACCGAGCAGGAGTATTTCAGCCAGCAGGCTGATTTGTGAGTTCTGAAGTGATTAGTTTATTTATTGCATTTCATTTCCAGATGTGAGCCCGCATTATGGGACGTACTTTTCTATTTATTGTATTGGATCATTTGCTTCCGCACTTATTTTTCGTTGACTCTTGTTATTCTGGATTTGGACATGTGTTAGATAGTTTATTTATCTTGTTCTTGATATCTCTACAGCCGTAATGTGACTGTGGATGGATACTTCCTACCCACAGGTAGCATGGTTGGCTATGTCACGTGCCCAATCTTGCGTACTCTGGGAAGCGGGGCGTGACATGGTTCTTTTGGTATCAAAGCCATAGGTTTTTAGGTTAATCGGGTTTGGTTCTTTTGTAGTTGGGTATTGGACCCAATACACGAATCAGATAACCCGTAATTAGGAATATGTCCTGCCGCATTGATATTCTTGAATCTATAACTATCTTGTTTCTTGAATCCTATTTGTCGTGCTAATCTTCTCCCGTGTCTGGGCTTCAGAATCATGGCGGACGAAGATCTCCGAACGTACCAAAGGCGCGTTGATAACGCCGCATTGCTTGGAGTTATTCGTGGAATGCTGGAGAACCAGAAGCGGCAAACCGATCTGAACCAGCGGCAAGCCGAAGCATTTCAGGAAGGTTTGCGGACCGTCCAGCAGTCCGTAAACAATGTTGTGGCCAAACCAATAGAGCGTGTGGGTACCGTGGCGGATTTCAGGAGACTGGGTCCGTCCATCTTCACTGGTTTGGAGGAGCCGTTGCCAGCAGAGCAGTGGCTAGTTGACACGGAGAATTTACTCATTGCAGCACAGATCCCAGAGGATAAGAGGGTGGATGTGGTACGCATCCAGTTGGTGGACTATGCTCGTGAATGGTGGCTTGTGGAAGAGACCCGCTTGCACAAGCCGATCAGTTGGGTGAATTTTTCGAAGAGTTTCTTAGAGAAGTTCTTCCCGCAGACTGCACGGGAGGAAATGGAAGAGAAGTTCATCAGTTTGAAGCAGAACGGCGCACTTGTAGATGTACATGCAGCTGAGTGGACGCGGCTCAGTAGATTTGCTGGACCTTTGGTGGCCAACGATGCTGATAGGGCAAGGAGGTTCTTGCGCAGTTTGGATGTGGACATCCAGAGGCAGATTGTCTCCCTGGGTTTGACCACTTTCTCGCAGGTTCTTACGGCAGCCCGGGAGCAGCAGAGTTTATCGGGAATGAAAGGGAACTTACAGCAGACAGCAGTTGCGGCCAGGAAGCCCGCATTTGTACCTAACCGAGATCATGGGCGCAGAGGTATTTCAGTGGACCGTCGAGGTGTAGCACCCATGAAGAAGCCTGTGATCGTTGATCGAAGAAAGAGCGTGATCTGTGACTACTGCCGTTTACCTGGGCACGTGCAGAAGGAGTGTCGAAGGAGACTGGGACTTTGTCTGGTTTGTGGAGCGGCCGATCACGCAATTGGTGCCTGTCCGTCGAAGCTTCGCACGAGAGATGATATACAGAAGCCTCCGCAGAGACCGTTCCAAGGACAGAAACAGCTGACTCAAGGACCTAATCAGGCTCGAGCTTTCACGTTGACAGCTGAGGAAGCTAAGGCATCAGGAGAAGTGGTTTCAGGTACTTTACTCGTTCATGGTTTTCCTGCATTAGCATTATTCGATTCTGGTGCATCCCATTGTTTTATGTCGTCCAAGTTTATTGTTACACATTCAATTTCTTGCACGACCCTGTCTTGTTGTTGGGACATACACACTGGAAACGGGAAAATCATATCTACTAGTGAGCGCAAAAATTGTTCTGTTGTTATTTGCGGACGAGAATTATTCGCGGATTTCTTGGTGATCGATACTGGCAATTACGATGTTGTCTTGGGAATGGATTTTCTCGGCACTTTCCATGCTCACATTGATTGTAGGGCAAAGAAAGTGATTTTCCAGATTCCCGGACATCCGGAGTTTGTATTTGCTGGAGGCAGCAGTTCTGTTGGGCCAGTCGAGTTTAGGGCTAGGCCGACAGGCGCCGTGCTTTCGTCGATGGAAGTTGATAAGGAGGAAGCGCCAGTTGTAGTTCGAGAGTTCATGGACGTATTCGAAGACATCTCGGGTTTACCGCCAAAACGAGATGTGGAGTTCGCGATTGATCTTGTTCCTGGTGCAGCGCCAATCTCAAAGGCGTACTATCCGATGGCACCAATGGAGTTGGAAGAAGTAAAGAAGCAGGTTACTGAATTGTTAGAGAAGGGTTGGATTCGCAGCAGCAATTCACCTTGGGGAGCTCCAGTTCTTTTAGTCAAGAAGAAAGATGGCACAAGGAGGATATGCATCGATTATCGAGAATTAAACCGGGTGACTATTAAGAACAAGTACCCAATCCCTCGCATTAACGAGTTATTCGAGCAACTCAGTGGCGCGAGGGTATTCTCGAAATTGGATTTGCGATCCGGTTATCATCAAGTTCGAGTTAAATCAGAGGATATTTGCAAAACTGCGTTCCGAACTCGATATGGGCATTACGAATATTTAGTGATGCCATTCGGAGTCACGAATGCCCCAGCGATATTTATGGACTTGATGAACCGAATCTTTTCACCATTCTTGGACCAGTTTATAGTGGTGTTTATCGATGATATTCTGGTGTATTCAAGGAGCCAGGAAGAGCATGCTGAACACTTGAAGATCGCACTGCAAACGTTGAGGCAAGAAAAATTGTATGCAAAGATGAGCAAGTGCGAATTTTGGCTCGAAGAAGTGAAGTTTTTGGGGCACGTCGTATCCGGAGAGGGAATCGCTGTTGATCCTGAAAAGATTGTAGCAGTTCAAGATTGGCCGATTCCGAAGAACGTAGCAGAGATCAGAAGTTTTCTTGGACTTGCCGGATACTACAGAAGGTTCGTAGAGAATTTTGCTCGGTTAGCTGAGCCTTTGACCAAGCTTACACGGAAGGAGGTACCATTCGTATGGACGAATAGTTGTGCGTCAGCTTTTGAGGCGTTGAAGCAAAAATTGATAACCGCTCCTATTCTGACCGTACCAGACGGTTCCGGAGGATTGGTTATTCACAGTGACGCATCTGGAAAAGGTTTAGGATGTGTTCTTATGCAGCATGGGAAGGTTATAGCATACGCATCAAGACAATTGAAGACCCATGAGAAGAATTACCCAACTCACGACTTGGAGCTAGCAGCTGTAATATTCGCTCTGAAAATTTGGAGACACTACCTGTTGGGCGAAAGGGTAGAAGTATTCACCGATCACAAAAGCCTAAAGTATGTGTTCACACAGAAAGAGCTCAACATGAGGCAGCGTAGGTGGTTGGACCTGATGGCTGACTATGATCTTGATCTAAAATACCATCCGGGGAAAGTTAATGTAGTGCCGGATGCGCTTAGCCGATTGCCAGCAATTCGGATGTTGACCGCACAGAAAGAGCTTATCGATGATTTTCGGAGATTCGAGTTGGAGATCCTGCTACCACACTCTTCGGGACAGTTGATGCAGCTGCAAGTACAGTCGTCATTGATTGATAATATTAAGGCAGCGCAATCGCAAGATCCAAGATTTCAGAAGTTTCGAGAGCAAGTTGAAGCGGGACTCCGGATGGACTTGTTGATTCATGAAGATGGTTCGTTGCGATATGGTAGTCGTTTGTGTGTGCCGAAAGGAGACATTCGTGAAGAGCTTATGAAGGAGGCGCACAGTTCAGCTTACTCTGTACATCCGGGGGGTACAAAAATGTACCGAGATATTCGACAGCACTTCTGGTGGGAAGGTATGAAACGAGAGATCGCTCGCTTCGTGGCTAAGTGCTTGGTATGTCAGCAAGTCAAGGCTGAACACCAAAGGGTTGCTGGTTTGTTGCAACCACTTCCGATTCCTCAGTGGAAGTGGGAACATATAACCATGGATTTCGTGACAGCTTTACCACGGAGTCCAAAGGGCAACAATGCAGTATGGGTGATTGTCGATCGGTTGACCAAGGCAGCTCACTTTATTCCTTTTCGGGTTGGTCAATCGACGGAGACTTTGGCAGAACGGTACATACAGGAGATTGTAAGATTGCATGGCGTACCGGTGAGCATCGTGTCCGATCGGGACACTCGGTTCTTATCACACTTCTGGAGGAGCTTACAGGAAAGTTTGGGGACTCGATTGAAGTTTAGCACAGCTTATCATCCTCAAACTGATGGCCAGTCGGAGAGAACGATCCAAACTCTTGAAGACATGTTGAGAGCGTGCATGTTGGACTTCAAGGGTTCATGGGAGGATCATCTACACTTGGTGGAGTTTTCTTACAACAATAGTTTCCAAGCAACTATCCAGATGGCTCCGTTTGAAGCTTTGTATGGTCATAAGTGCCGTTCACCCGTTTGTTGGGATGATATTGGTGAACGGAGATTACTGGGACCAGATTTGGTAGTACAGACCGTTGAGAAGGTTAACGCAATCAGAAAGCATATGAAGGCAGCTCAAGACAGACAGAAAAGTTGGGCTGACACGTCAAGAAGACCTCTAGAGTTCACCGTGGGTGATTTGGTATTCTTGAAGATATCACCGACTAGAGGGGTGATTCGCTTTGGGAGTCGGGGAAAGCTTAGTCCTCGATTCGTTGGACCCTTCGAGATATTAGAGCGTGTTGGAGAGGTAGCGTACCGTTTGGCGTTACCACAGTCCTTGGCAGGTGTGCACGATGTGTTTCATGTATCTCAACTACGGAGGTATGTTCGAGATGAAACCCACATTTTGGATCATTCGGAGTTGACTGTACGGGAGGACCTAACTTTTGAGGAGCGACCGGTTGAAATCAAGGATCGAAGAGAAAAGATTCTTAGAAACAAGGTTATCCCTCTTGTGCTAGTCTCTTGGGGTAATCGATCGCATGGAGAATCCACTTGGGAGCGAGAAGACGAGATCCGGCAGAAGTTTCCTCACCTTTTCCTGTAGTTATCTACTTTGTATTCTTGGAATTTCGAGGACGAAATTCTTTTTGTAGTTGGGTATGATGTAACACCCGAGCCCAATAATATTATTTATATTACTGGTTGAGTGGTTGACATTGCTCATTTCATTTGTCTTGCTTGTTTGGTGCTTGTTGCTAAATTTTAACCGGCTAAGTCATTTTTGCATATAACAAATTTTAACACCTAAAATGAAATTAAAAATATCCATGTTGACCTACTCGTCGCCACTAGTCGCGTGGTAGCGTCCGCGCGTCGAGATTTCATCCCGTTCGGTGAAACGGGCAAGTTTGGACGACTACGCGCGCGTGCAAGTGTCCGACTTGGGGGCATGCATTTTAATCATTAAACACCTCTTTTCAAAATTTGGAACTCGCTTAAAATCCTATAATTTGAATTTGAAACATTTGGGCGCAACCCGGGCGCGATTTGGAAATGTTTCATTTTAGCGCCAAAATCCCAATTTAATAAAATAATCAAACATAATATTCTATACTAATCTAACTGTTTTCCTACAGATCCTTTAATCTTTTCAAATGTTATTCTCAAATCCTCAGCCTATCACGAGGCTCTAACCGCGTGGGCCCAATCTCTTTCTTTAACTCTCTCTCTCTCCAATCTTCCGCTAATCTCTCTCTTTCTCTCACGCTAATCTCTCCGCTAATCTCTCTCTTTCTCTCCTTATAATCCCTCTCTCTCTTCTTATAATCTCTCCCCTCTTCCTCCTGCAGCCCAGACCAGGCCCTTGCCTCTCCCCTACTCGCTGCATCTCGATCCAGCCACCTCCAAGCCCTCGCCGCATTCACCGTTCATCGCCGTCGACCCATCGCGGTTGCCATCCTTGATATCCCAGTACTCCGGTCTGTGTGGTCCCGCTGTTCGTTGTTTGGACTCGATCCGTGACCCGTGCATCCGTCGCGTATTTTCCGCCGACGTACGACCGTTTTCCCGGTTCGCGAAACCGTCGAGGCAAGTATCACTTGCTACATGCTATACCCTACAATTATATATATTTTGACTCATTAAACCTGCAAAACTTAACTCGGTATAGTGATTTTCTTATTTAATTGCAGTATAATATAATATAAGTTAATATTAAATCAGGTTCTCTCTATATATGTCCTCTCATCAACCTCTTTTACCATCTCACATACATCGCTCACAGCCCATTCACAATCTAATGGGACAAACATGATTCCCCACTTTTATTAATTTATTCTCCTTGATTTGTGCAATAGAATATCAGCTTTATTTTATCGAGCCTGGTGGCTTAGGTCAGCATGAATGCTGACCATGGGCATGATAACCATATTGAGCAAAGATTATTGGGCTAAGGCCGAATTAGATTAAAAAAAATAATAATAATAAAATAATAATAAAATAATAATAATAAAATAATAATAATAATAAAAAATAATAAATAAATAAATAAATTTTGGGAGGAAAGATCAGGTGAACTGTTAGACGCATCTTTGATGTTTACTTTCAATAGTGTTATGTGTGCGCATTCTCCATCTTTTTCCACTCCATTTTAATAGTGCTATGTAGTTATATTTGGTAATTACACTACCTTTTCAGTATATGAACATTTCTACACTCTTGGGTATTTTTCAACCAAAACCTGTTAATACAATAAAACGGCTGCACTATATTAATACACTATTGTGATTGAATGAACTGCTTATTGTTGTTTCACTTTATTGCTTACTTTCTGTTGTTAATCCTAGTTCGATTATATACCCGTTGTGAGCATACCCTCGATTGTGTTACATCTTGACCTGACCTTGCTACACATGACATATATATATACCGATGCACCGGACATGATACCCTTTACTATCGACTTGACCTGATGTACCATGACCTGACCTGTTACCTGATCTCATGCCTAATGCCAACAAACCTGACATGGAGTCCTCATGGACCATTCCTGTTGTCTACCCAGACAAACCTGACCTGTTACCTGATCCTGTGTTGGCATTAATTCTTGATTACTGAATACTTGACTCGACATACATAACTTGGGGTATGGGGAAATCAAAGGTGAAACCGACTTGTAACTCAACAGTTCGATACCTGTTCTGATCAGTCTTACGGGCTAGGCCAGCCCCGGAGTGATGATGCTGACATCACTCGCCCATCCTGCTACTTTTACTGCCTTGCGGCACGTCTCGGATTCAGCCCGAGAGTCTTGACCGTGGTCCCGGGCACGCACGGGATACTATTGAGTTACATCGACGAGTCATCAATTGATTTCAAAGACTTTAGAATAGAAAACCTGATAGAACAGTTTAGTTGCCCACTGCATACTACCCTGCACTGTTGTTTCATATTATTGCTTATTCATGCTTATCTCTGCATTGCTTACTACCATGTTCATATTATATTATTGGTTGACATGACGCGCTGACGTCTGGGTTTTGCATGGCCCAGATTCTTTACCACTGTCGCCGACCGAGCAGGAGTATTTCAGCCAGCAGGCTGATTTGTGAGTTCTGAAGTGATTAGTTTATTTATTGCATTTCATTTCCAGATGTGAGCCCGAATTATGGGACGTACTTTTCTATTTATTGTATTGGATCATTTGCTTCCGCACTTATTTTTCGTTGACTCTTGTTATTCTGGATTTGGACATGTGTTAGATAGTTTATTTATCTTGTTCTTGATATCTCTACAGCCGTAATGTGACTGTGGATGGATACTTCCTACCCACAGGTAGCATGGTTGGCTATGTCACGTGCCCAATCTTGCGTACTCTGGAAAGCGGGGCGTGACATAGTGCAACGACAGAAACTACATAAAAGTTAGACAACTTTGGACCAAATAAGAGTCTATGATAAAGACAATTCTTATCCCCGTGTTATGTATGCATATCATGTGTTTATATATCTCATTAACGTATTTATAGATAAGGTGCGACTCAACTCATTCGAAATTTTTTAAAATGTATTTACATCTCCTGAAGTTGGATGGAGCTCATTCTGTTGCCCAAAAAGGTAAAAAGAACATGGTTTCCTCTCTCAGTTTCCTTGAACATGACTATATATGTCGGATCATGAAATAGTAATATAATTCTATTTTTATGAAACTATACATATTACATACAGTATGCCTGTTTTTCTGTCACCGTTTTATGTGCTCAAAAAAGTAAGAAAATGATTCTTTTATAGAGTTCAAGTATCAAGATGAAATGAAACCAACATGTTTACTTATTTATTTACTTTGATAAGGAAACCAACATTTTTATCTTTGAGAAGACACCATATGGTCTCAAAATGGTCACATCAACTTGTTATCCCCATCCCAAGCATTTTCCTACTACATGCATTGATAGAATCACAGCTCTTCTTGTGCTTTCCTCATTAAACAAGTACTCTCTCTCTCTCTCTCTCTCTTCAATTCTCGATGAAATCTTTCCTAGACCTTCGTTTCATCCCCAAACCCTCTCCTTTTCTTCAAATCCCAAGTACCCATCTCCTTTTTTCCCTCCCCATCCCCCCCTCCACTTCTTTCTCCAAAATTTCAACTACCCATCTCCCAAATCCCACCAAAACTCATCTCCCAACCAAAAAGCCCCCTTCTTTCTTCAAAAACCTGTCTCTTTTCACATCCTTGTCCCTTCATTTGCCTTCCTCCTCTTCAGCAGCTGAAGCTGAGCAGGTTTCTGATAAGATCAACATAGAGTCAATTCTCATCTCCATTGATGATTTCTTCAACAGATATCCTTTCTTTGTTGCTGGTTGTGCATTTGTTTGGTTGGTTGTGTTACCACTGACTGAAGAGTACTTTAAGAAGTATAAGTTTGTTTCGGCCATCGATGCTTTTCGGAAGCTTAGAGATTTGCCCAATTCAGAGTTGTTGGATATTAGAAAGAAGCAGAGTATAGATTATTTGAATTCACCGAATTTGAAAGTTTTGAACAAGAGTGTGGCTCAGGTGGAGTTTGTGGAGGGTGAAGAAGAGGGGTTTGTCGCCGAGGTTTTGAAAAGATTTGGAGATCCTGAGAACACTGTTCTTTGTGTTGTCGACAGGTGAGCTTCGAAACTTTGAATTATTTATTTCTTTAATTCTTTTAATCTAATTATTGGTGAATTAATGCTATATTTTATGTAAAAATGTTGCTTGTCCTGATGAAGAAATTTAAATGGTTTGGTATATAAAATTCTATGTCACATTGAGGCCGGTGTCATGATTATATTATGACATATATTTGTTGAGTTGAAGTGAATTATAAATTATTTGATGTTGGGTTTAATTGTTATACATCGCGCTATGCTATCCCTTTGAAGCCGTTAGCAAAAATTGTACAACAACAACAACAAACATCATCTGACCTCCTACTCTTAAACGAATAGCAATATTCAGGCACCTGCCCTATCATCTTCCACATCATGATCTCTTTGTGCATCGAACAAAGCTCCAGTTCAAGTACTGGATCTCGAAACAGACACTGTCCATAACATGAACAAACAGTGAATATGTTGTAAAACGCTTCATAAATTATTTTTCCCTGTAGAATTGAAACACCTATCATTTCAATCGGTCCATATTCCCCGCAAAATAGCTTCCACTAATACATCTACTTAGCTCTATATCGAGTTATATACCTTGACCTTCTCTAGAAAGTCCTCCAAGAGCGAAAACAAGAAACGCCTTGGGTATCATCTAAGCATACTACCCCAATTCCAAATTAGAGCCGCTCTTTCGCAAAGTAAGAATAAAGTTCAGTTGTCTCCACCTGCTGTTTGCACATAACACATGACGCTTATACATAAATGTTCCTCTTTGACAAGTTTGATTTCATCAAAATTGTGTTGTTCACTACCAACAAAAGGAGAATCCTTATCTTATACAGAACCCTAGAGTTTCAAATGACTGTATATTCTTTAAGACAAGTGCTGCCACTATTGATGGCTAAATAGGTCGATCTAACAGTAAAAGTTCCATCGGTTGTCAACTTCCATACCCTAGCAGGCAAAATATCTCCTATGATGCCTTATACTCATTATTATATCTCTCCATGCACGTGAGTGCGGACACACGTACACATAATCTGAATTATTATTATTATTATTTACCGAGTATTGTGTTTGTTGTCTAAGGTAGCTTTGATGGAAATTCTATGAAGGCAGCTGAACTATTGTTTAAAAGTGGCTTCAAAGAGGTATATGCAATCAAAGGTGGACTCAGAGGAAAGGATGGCTGGCAGGTTCGTTTATTTGACAAAACCCTGATCGCTGAAACTCTACAACTCATCGATCCTAGTTGGATCTCGAACTTTCTCATATTTTTACAGTTAAAAAAGTTCAGAAGCCAATTTCACTTGTACCTTGATCATGAGGCCCTGTGCCTATATATAAACTATAACTACACAATGTTAGAATGTATCACATCTCAGTTGCCTCAATATCTGATCATGTAAAAATTTTATTTCTTCTGTAGGCAATTCAAGAAACCCTGCTTCCACCATCGGTGCATGTTTACCCAAGAAAAAAGAAGAGCCAATCGGTTCGGTCTGACAAAAACAGAGAAAGGATAGATAAGAATAATAGCAGCAATGGACAAGTACCGCCCGCTTCTAGCGAAAAGCAGGAAAATAAACAAAATGCTGAAAATGGACACAAAAAACCTATGGCAACATCTCTAGAAGCAAAACTGGCAAATGGAAGAGCATTATCACCATATCCAAAGGTAAGAGTTTCTCAAGCTTATCTTTAATTATTTCGGTTGATTTTATTTATTAACTAAAGTATGTCTCTAAACGAATTGGTAATGCAGTACCCAGACATGAAACCACCATCTTCTCCGACTCCATCAAAACCGCAGAGTTGATGCTAATATTAATATGCGAGGATCGCTGCTCGTGCAAATGTTTTGCTAATGCATACAAGTTTTGTTGAATTTCAAATTAAGCTGAAGTGGAAAAGCCACGTTCTTTTCTTCCCCATTTCTGATATGCTCATCATTTTTTAATGCTCGATTATCTATAGCGTGTATGATTCGTTTAATATTGGATGAGAATTACGTGGGGTTTATTGTACTTTAGAATTTTGTGATTGATTGAAGAATATGAATTAAGGTAAAGGCTTGTAGGAGGCTGCTTTGACAGAATCTATTTGTTGCGGTATGAGCATGCTTTCAAGATTTAAGGTAAAAGCTTGTAGGGTCTCGTTGACAAGTTTTATATTGAGGTGTTTGAGCTTCAGAAGCACTTGAATCACGAGATTGAGAGCCATTGGAGACTAGACGAAGGTCTTGAGGGGAAGGAGGGCAGGATGGTGTAAGGATTACGTATCGACGCAAATTTAAGACGTCATTTTAGTGTATGATGAAAAAGACAAACCGATGGATACTAAATCATATGAAAAAAAGCATCCCAAACCAACTCCACACAAAGATTTATTCTACCGTGATGAAAACTTTCACTATGAAAAAGAATTACAATGGATTACACCGACTTTCACCCTTCTTTATAAAGAAATATCCTTTCTCTATCGGCAACCGCGTTTGACCGTCCTTTCCAACTCTAATCAAAACCTGGATTATTAGAGAACTATGAATACAAAAAAAAAACACTAGAAAAAGCCTTATATTTAAACCCATATATTTAAACTAAAGGTAAAATGAATTTAATCAGCAGGTTAGAATTAAATCTAAACTAAAAAAAATTGATTTAATTCTAACTAATCCTTAATTAATCCTGAATTTAAATCAAATTTCAACACAGGATTGTCAACCTTGAGAGTGGGTATCTTGGAGCTCGCAACATGATGAGCGCTCTTTGAGCTAGGGTATTGGCGATCAAAGTGGCGGTGTTTCGTTGTCACGTCCCGAGACGGGGGCACGGCCAGCCGGTCACAATTCCCTCCACCCAGAGAACTGCAAGGCCTAACTCTCAAGTACTAGAATATAAAGACCACGACCTAAGAACACATAATAATTAAACTTACTTTTATATATCATCAAAATATGGTTTATATATACATGATCGGGTCTAACATCTTAAAGATGTCGCCATCGTACAAAAATTTTCCGATCTACTTAAGTCAGGGTTCAAAATTGATAAAGCACAATTTACAGTCAAAAATACGTCATCATACTAGTAAGGATACTAAGTAGGCCAAAAAGTTCAAACAACCTTCTATCAGTCCTCACAAGATCTTCAAGAAAATCTGGACCACTGCCTGTGATGTAAAAATGTTTAAATATATGGAATGAGCTACGTGCTACTCAGTAAGTAAATGAATCATATTTTAATACTCATGTCGATGCATTGATATAACAATGATAGAGAAAATATTGTTATAAAATCCAAAAGGAATACAAGATCCATAATTTAAATATATACGATGAAGGGAAGGAAATTTAGGCAGTGTTATAAGGTACATGCTCCCACTTACTCACCAATGGATGAGTTGTCTTACTGTTGTCCGTCTACAACGGCAAAATTAACATAAAATCCCCGGGGTTTACAGCGGCATATCCGCGGGACACTGGCACAGCTAACACACACTCGTAACAATATGAACTACTTAAATTTCTTGGTATACACCTCTAACGGAACAATTTTAGTATCAAGGGATAATCATATATGACTTTTAAAATGATATTTAAGAGCATAACGGCACACAAATAATAATCCATACGATAATTCGATCAACGATTATCATGATTATCCAATTCGCATAACATGCGACAATTCACAAAGAGCATGTGATGCATAATAAACAACATGCAATAACAATATAAAATGGATATTTGATTGATATTTCAATATTACGACAAATAAGGAATCAAATGAATGAATCATAAGTTTCAAAACATGATACATCCACTTACCGAATTTTGAAGTTTTATTAATGTCGTCGTCTCAAACTCTCACAAAGTCCCCCGACTCCTTTTCTCCTTCTTTCTTCTACTTTCTATTCTTTGATTAGGAAAATGTTTAAGAGAAAGAGAAAGAGAACTCCTACTGCTAAAAAGAAATCCTCATCAACTCAAAAACTCAAAAAAATAAGCATGAAATGTAATTTGTTTCTTTCCTAAAAATTATTAAGTTCTTTTATTATTTATGGTTGGTTATCTCTCTCTCACACACACAGAGTATGGATCCGTTATGGTTGGTTCGCGTTTTTAAATTCATGAATCTGAATAACAGCCGTTAGATCTGCTCTTCGCTTTCAACAGCTCCGATTAAAACAAATTAATGGATCCATTAAATAACATAGTAAATATTCTCTTATCTAATTTTTGGGATCCATACGTATCTCTAATCATTTATTTTGGGTAATATGGATCATGAGGATTTGATGTACAAATTTTTATCTTTAAGTTCATGGAATGTTTTAGGTAATATTGTTTTAGAATTAAGAGGATTGAATTTGTTGGATATTTTGATGTTTTATCTTTGATTTCATTAAAAATATTTTGGGTAATATTAATTAGAACCATGAGAATTAGAATCATATAACCATGAATCCAAAAAATTAGGAAAGAAAATATTCAGTTTGTTATTTATTAGATTTATTAATTTTTTTTAATTGGAGTTGTTGAAAACAAAAGATAGATCCAACGGCTGTTATTCATGTTCGTGAATTTAAAAACGTGAACCTGCCCTAACGGATCCATACTCTCTCTCTCTCTCTCTCTCTCTCTATATATATATATATATATATATATATATATATATATATATGTTGGGGTAAAAATTTACACCCCGGTTGACCAAGTCAAAATCAAAGTCAACCCCAAGCCAAGTGGGCCCAAACCAAGATCCAGTGGGCCCATGCCCGGGTCGAGCCCGAACATGAACCGGCCGGCCTCTCTCCATGCCAAGATAAAAATTTTGTAATAAATAATTTTGTTGTATTTCTTTTATTTTATTTTTGGATAAATGTAAGAAAAAATAGGCATAAAGCCAAATTTTTGTAAAGCTCATGGCTTATGTGCAAAAAGAAATGGCACATGAGCCATGGGATAGGCAAAATGCCATTTCGTGAAGCCCAAGGGGCTATGTGTAAAATGTATGGCCTATAAAGGCAAGGATAATGAAATATCCCAACAACTTTTTTTCTCTCTCCAAAAAAAAAAAGTTTCAGATCTGAGATCTTTCTTCCTTCTTCAAGGTTCCAAAACCTTCTTCTTTCTTTTGAATTAAATTAAGAGTTCTACTCTCCTTTTTATAAAACAAATTAGTTTCACCACAAAACCCATCAAGGGGAACTCAGATCTTCCATTAGATCTCAAAAAGGAGTGATTTTTAAAATCCCATATCTCTTGATCTTCAAGATCCAGCTAACAGAGGAGGAGGAAGAAGAACCCCTTTCACTAAACCCTAAAAAAAGGAAAAAAAAAACACTCAGGAGTCCAACTCCTCTTTGATTTCTCTTCAGAGAAATCTTTTTAGGCTAAAAGCCTCTTTTTCTCGCCGGCGCTCAAGCGCAGAGCGTCCACGTGCCGGCACGTGGCGCGCTTGCGCTCCAGCGCAAGCGCCCACGTGCCGGCACGTGGCGCGCTTGCGCTCCAGCGCAAGCGCCCGAGCGCAAGTCATCCCGGTGTCGACACGTGGCGCGCTTGCGCTCCAGCGTAAGCGCCCGAGCGCAAGTCGCCCTCGTGCCGACACGTGGCGCGCTTGCGCTCAAGCGCAAGCGCCCGAGCGCAAGTCGCCCTCGTGCCGACACGTGGCGCGTTGCGCTCCAGCACTCTGCGCTCGAGCGCAAAGCGCCTACGTGGCGCGCTCGCGCTCAAGCGCCTAGGCGCTGGCCCCACGCATCCTTTGGATGTCTTTTTTCCCTTTACTTATATATACATATATATACAAATGTACACATACACATACTCCGCGACACTGTCCCTGTTAGAAAAAAATTTCTAACGGGGCGCTGCCCCGCACCCCGCAAGGGGGCTGCTAGCCCCTTGACCCCTAGCCCGCTATCCTGGTAGCGGGACCCCCGTAAAAACTCTGCGTGGCTCCCGATATATTCAAACCCCCCTCCAAAACAACACACACGCACACTGCACATTGAGTTCGCATGACCAGTTTAACCCGTTAATCGGAGGTTCCCTCGCCCCAAAGGCGAGGGGTAATTAACGGCAGCTTAGTCCGCGGCCGCCGGTGATTCGGATCCCCACAATCATTAAACTCCAGCCTACCCTAGGCAGGGGGAATCTGTAGTACGCCTGACAAGCGTGCGCGTATTCCCATCTCAATGGGGTGATGAAAAATACCCTACAGATTCTGGCACGCCCGGTGGGACCAATCTCTCCTCCCATATTTCGGGTTAAACGTTCATGCGAACTCAATCAATACACTTATCGATTGCCTATACTGAAATGATGTTTTTTTTCCATGCAGCAATCAACCTTCGACGACAATGTCTCCCCAGACGAATTCAGCTTCCAACGTGACCCCGATTCCGTACGTGGTCAAGATCAACGCTCGTGTGGTTCTCCCCGCAAGCCTCAGTCGACAGTGGGAGGAACCGCCCCGCCAGTTTGGCTCCGTCATCATCTACCCTGCCGGAAGCGCTCATCTGGCGGAAATCCCAGCGGAACAGGTGGCCAAGCCGGTCCCAAGGGGCAAGAGGCCGAATGTTGTGATTGCTAAGGCACCACAACCGAAACTTAAGATGGTGTCTGAACGACTCCCTGGCGCTCCAGCTGGGGGCAAGGCTTCCGGTGCGAAAGGCAACATCAAATGCTGCGGACGAGCTCAGGCGATGACTCCAACAAGTGCACAATCGATTGTATCTCCAAAATCCTCCATCGCCCGGTCTACGGCATCTTCCCAAAGGGCCGAAGTCTGCCAGGTGCTTAGAACAGAGAAGTTAAGGCAGAAGCGACTCAGGTATCGAGCCAACAAGAGGGCCAGGGCTTCGGCCAAATGGAATCGTGTGAAGTTCCAAGTGCAGGGTTGCCCCGCGACGACGGCTGAGTCGGACGTAAGAATCAGCAATTCCTTCGAGCCTCTGAAGTGGGTTCAGAAAAATGCCATGACCGCCAGGATCAAGAAGACAGCAGTCCGAACAGCGTTACAAAGAGACGTGTCCTGGCCCCAACATAAAAAGTATGACACTGTCTCTTCAAGGGTCTATCATGCGCTCTGTGCCGCACGAAAGCAGCGGGGAAAATCCAAAAAAGAAGCGCCATCACCACTCAAGAAACTAGTTAGGCCAGCCGCCTTCAATCGACTACCAGCAACCGAAACAAGGGGGTCAAGACAGCAATCCGTGAAATCAGCTGCCAATGATAGAAAGACGGCCGGATATATCATCCATACGGTCTATATGGCGGGCGGTCGCCCCAGCGACAACCTTCGCAGCAAAAGCAAGGATGGGGCCACCACATCTCAAGCCCAATCTAGCCTGAATGTGGTTGCCGCCGCCCAAGAACAGCCGCCCCCGCTGGATGAAGAAAACCCTCTCGATGAGGATGATAGGCAGAAAGACCCCTCGGTCCATGCAGAGTCAAGCTCGGACAGCGAGGAAGAGCCAACTTTCCGCCCCAGGACTGCGGAGCAAGAGCTGCTTCAAGAGCTTCGAAAACAGCTCAGGAGCAAAGATAAAGAGATGGCCAAGCTCTATTCGAAGATTGACGACTTAACGAACGTGGTGATGCAGCTTACGGCTCAAATTGCTCGAGCACCTCCCAATCAAGCACAAGCCGCTACTAATCAGCCGGGTGATGACAATCCGAGGCAGCCAATGCCTGTTCCTTTAGGACCAAGACTGGTCGAGCCGCATGAAAGCCGGCCGCACTCCGCTTCTGGGGACGCCTTGGCCCCTGATAGCACTATCCCGCTAACACAGGATCGGATAATGGATTTGGTCACCAGCAAAGTTAAAACATTGGTGGCCGAAGCTGAAGCTCAGAAAGAAATCGGCAGTAGTGGGCGGCCATATCCCGCGCAATACGATCTGATTGAGTTCCCAAGCGGCTACGTCATTCCTAAGTTCGGAAGATTTGATGGAACGGGGAATGCAAATCGGCACGTTGCCCACTTCAAAGCATCGTGCGGAAATACAGGGGGGTAATGACGCACTCCTTCTTCGTCAGTTTGTCAACAGCCTGACCGGCGTCGCCTTCGACTGGTATGCGAGTATACCGGACGGATCCGTCATTACCTTTGCCCAAATGGAGTCCCTGTTTCGGCAAAGGTTCATGAGCGTCAGTGATAAAATCTCCATTGCCGACCTTGTGAGGACCAAGCCGGGGAAGAATGAAAGCAATACCGACTTTATCGCCCGATGGCGCAATCTCACGGTCAAGTGCGAACCGCCGCTGGAGCAGGACCAGTCCGTCAGCCTTCTCATTGGGAACCTCAGCAATTGGATGGTCCCATTCTTGTGCACAGCGGGCCTTAAGACATTTCAGGAGCTAACCAAGAAAGTCCAAATGTTGGAACGCTCGAAGCAGGAGTCCCCGTCGGATTCTCAGAGAGACAAAACTTGGAAAAGCAAGCGGGACGACAACCGTAGAAGCGGGAGCTCCAGTAGTACCAATGTCTTCAATGCGTCCGACAGTGAAGAAAAGCGAAGGGCGGCCGAATCCAAAACTAACCGGTCTCGAAAGCCATTGCTGGGAGGAGATGGGCCCACCCTAGAGGAGAAAAAGAACAAGGTTTACTCTTTCAGAAGGGACAAGGTTTGCAAGATATTTAAAGATGCCCTGAACAACGGCCTACAATTGCCGGAGTCGAAAAGACCCCAAGAAGCAAAAATGACCGACAATCCTCTGTATTGCCCGTACCACCGAGTAGTGAGCCATGCGATCGAGGATTGCTATATCTTCAAAGACTGGGTCGAGAAGCAGTACAAGGCTGGAGAGATCGAGCTGTCTAAAAGCGTGTTGGTGAACAATCAAGTTGCAACCGCCAACTTTATACAGACAAAAGTTGAAGCCTTCTAGGAGCAGACAGCTGAACCTGCTGCCCTGACAAACGAAACTGACTCATCGCGGCCTCCGTGGAGTACACACATATCTAATAAGACGAAGAAGATGATAAAGCTACTTCGGAAAGAACCCAGGATGGAATGGGAAGGGCAGAAGAAGCCTACCAGTCTAGCTGCCAAGGCGGCTCCATCAGGCTCAAAATCCAAGAAGCTCAAGATGAAGAAAAGTGCAGCTCGGCGCGAAAGAGAGTCTGCAGGGAGATCGACCATTCAAAAATATATCGATTCCCTCGAAGAATATGAACAAAAGGAAAGAACATTGATTCAATTGAAGGAGTTCTTCCCTGTACAAGCGGCTGAAATTCTGGAGGAGTTAGAAGAAGACTCCAATGAAGAAATCCCAGTAGTGACCTGCTACGCCATCCATCTTGGCAGTGAATCCGAGGATGAGCTCTGTTTTCCTGAAGAGGACGAGGAGCTCACCACAAAGGCCAATCAAATTCAGCTCAGAAGCGGTAGGGCTCTACCGCCAAATCAGGGCAACGCCCCAAAAGGGAAGGAAAAACAAGTCGCTAATGAAGAAGATGGCAGAGAACCGACTGATGAAAACATAAGTCCTTCCTCGGTGGACTATAATGTCTTGGCACATCTCCGGAAGCTTCCGTCTCTCCTGAGCATCTACGACGCCTTGGTCCTATCTAAGGAGCTTAGAGATGTTCTCATTCACGCTCTACAAAACCCCGAGCGGTATCAGGCTCACTTTGCGGAAATTAATATGAAAGAAGCCCAGCACGCTCTGCATGCTGCCGCAGTCACATTTAAGGATGAAGACTTGCTACTGGGAACGGCTGAGCATAATCGGCCACTTTACGTGACCGGGTACAGCGACGGAGATCGAATTAATCGCATATTGATTGATCCGGGGTCCTCAGTGAACATCATGAACTTGCGAACTCTGAAGAGTTTGTCAATGGACGTCCGACACCTGTCAAGGGAAAGGATTGTCATTCAAGGCTTCAACCAAACTTGCCAGCAAGTTCTGGGGTCTATAGCTTTGCCAATCAAATTTGGGGATATGCAAACTGAAGCTAAGATATACGTGATCGACGCCGACACGTCTTATAAGATTCTCTTGGGGCGGCCGTGGCTCCACGATTATGGCATCATTCCGTCAACTCTCCATCAATGCATGAAGTATACTAAAAATGGCGAAGAAAGACGCATTGACGGAGACATCTAGCCGTTCGGTGTGCATGAAGTCCGATATGAAGATTCTCGGTACTTTATGAACCACCAAAATGCTAAGCCACAACTGACTGAGGATAGACCGGCCCCAAGACTCAAAAGCAAATCTACGCCGGCTATCACTTTCAAAAGCAAAAATACCCAAGTGCGCCCGCATTTCGGCAGCGACACTGATGAGTCCGACGCTGGAAGCCCGTCCTTCCGTAAAACACGCCCTCATTTCGGCAGCGATACGGACGAATCTGTTACTGAAGGCCCATCTAGCAGCAAAGTCCGCCCTCATCTTGTCAGTGACACCGAAGAGTCAGAAGAAGAGGACCTGCCGTGCAACAGCTGTGCAGATTGGCCCCCCATGCAGCAAGCGAAACTACGAGAGACCTTCGAAGTCGCAGAAGGGTCCCTGGCCATCATAAGGGTGCCGGAACGGATGTGCAAAGAGCTCGACGCATTTTCATTCTCTACCGTGGACCAGCTAAAAACTTTCTATGTGCCCGGGAGGAAAAATGGACAGAAGGGCATCCTGTTTTACAGGTCAAACCCCGTTGTGCACCCGGACGATCTTTCTGTCGCGTGCCTTCCCTATGAGAGAGGCATAAGAGCCGTCCTCAATCCCAGATACTATGCGCCCGAGATGCGGGAATATTTTAAGAAGTGCGGATGCCGGTTATATCAAACGGAGTCCGAAGCCAAGTTTTACGAAGGGCTATGGTATCCGCCCCAGGTCTGAGCACTCATCGATAGACGAACTCCAGATAGACGGGTCATAGGCTACATTCAACCTGATTCCAAAGCGTGCTACATGATCCATGTTGGTGAGGCAAGCGAAAGATCGAATGATGATGACGAGATAGCCGAGCCAGAAGAAGCTCCTCAAGAGCTCGAAGATGGCGGACAAGCAACCTTTGATGAGCTAACCGAGATTGACTTAGGAATGCCCGATAATCCGAAGCCGACCCACATCAGCTCACTCTTGTCGGAGGAAATGAAAGAGCAGATAATTGCCCTGCTGCGTGAGTTCGTCGACTGCTTCGCGTGGACATACAAAGAAATGCCTGGCCTTTCCCCTGAGGTTGCCGTGCATAAGCTGGCTATATCTCCTGATTCTAAGCCAGTCAAACAAGCTCCTCGAAGAATGAGAAGGGAGTTGGAAGAAAAGGTCACCGAGGAAACCAAGAAACTCATCGATGCCGGCTTCATCAGGGAAGAGAAATATGCAGACTGGATCGCATGCATAGTCCCAGTGAAGAAGAAAAATGGGCAGATCCGAGTTTGTGTCGATTTCAGGGACCTCAACAAGGCATGTCCTAAAGACGACTTCCCACTACCGGTCATGGAAATGATGGTCGATGACACCTCAAATTATGAACTGTCCACCTTTATGGACGGCTCGTCTGGATATAATCAGATCAAGATGTCGCTTGAGGATGAGAAGCACACAGCGTTTCGAACCCCGATCGGAATATATTGCTACAAGTTAATGCCATTCGGACTGAAGAACGCAGGTGCTACATATCAAAGGGCAATGACTAATATCTTTGATGACCTAATCCATAAAGTCGTCGAATGCTATGTTGATGATCTGGTCGTCAAGACTAAAGCCAAGGCCGATCATATCCAAGATTTCAGGACCGTTCTCACCAGACTGAGGGAATACGATCTGAAGATGAATCCTCTGAAGTGCGCTTTTGGCGTGTCATCGGGAAAATTCCTGGGCTTCATAGTCCGACATCGAGGGATTGAAGTTGACCCATCAAAGATAAAGGCCATCATGGAGATGCCCCCTCCGAAGAGTCTGACGCAGCTAAGATCTTTTCAAGGCAAGCTTGCTTATATACAGAGGTTTATCTCAAATTTATCGGGAAGATGTAAGCCCTTCTCAAAGCTCATGAAGAAATGAGCTCCTTTTATCTGGGATGCCGATTGTCAAGCAGCGTTCGAAAGCATCAAACAATACTTGTTGCACCCTCCAGTGCTGGCCGCTCCCATTCCAAATAAACCGCTGATTCTCTACACTGCCGCGCTGGACGAGTCACTCGGTGCGCTCCTTGTCCAGAATAACGAGGAAGGAAAAGAAAATGCCCTCTACTACCTCAGTCGAACTCTAGTCGGGGCGGAACACAACTACTCCCCAATCGAAAAGCAATGCCTGGCTCTGATATTTGCTGTGAAGAAGCTGAGGCACTATCTGCTCACTCATCGGGTCATGCTGATCTCCAAGGTCGACCCGCTCAAACACTTGATGACCAGAGCGAGCCTAGCCGGCAGAATGGCAAGATGGGCTGTTATGCTACTTGAGTTCGACATAGTTTACACTCCTCAGAAAGCAGTAAAAGGGCAAGCACTTGCAGACTTTCTCGCTGCTCATCCCATACCAGAAGGGTCGCCGCTAAATTGTGAGTTACCCGATGAACAAGTGCTGCACCTCGAGGAAGATGAGCCATGTTGGGAGCTCTACTTCGATGGAGCCTCGTCAATAAGGACCTCCAGTAAATCAAGCGTCCCGGGGATAAAAGCAGGGATAGGATTGGTGTTCATCACACCATCAATGGGAACCCTACGACGTTCTTTTGCTCTCACCGAGCCTCGGACAAACAATGAAGCTGAGTATGAAGCTCTGATAGCTGGTTTGGAGCTTGCCGTAGAAATGGAAATCCGTCGGCTACGAGTCTACGGTGACTCCCAGCTTGTCGTCAACCAAGTAAGCGGCGACTATAAGATATACAAACCCGAGTTAGCTCGGTACAGAGGTCGAGTGGTGGAGCTCATGAAAAGGTTCACTCATATTGAACTAACGAGAGTCCCTAGAGCGTTGAACGGAAAGGCTGATGTACTCGCTCGCTTGGCCAAGGAGCTGGCCGATCCTGACATGGACGAAATTCTGATCACAGTCAGGAGCCGGCAAATTCTACCCCCAGTCTCTCTACGAGAAGAGGAAAGTGCGGAACAGAAGAGCAGTCCTGCGGAAGAAGCTTCGATCATCCAAGACGAGCCCGATTGGAGAGAACCCTTCATAGAGTACCTCCGATACGACAAGCTGCCCGAAGAAAAATTTGCGAGGATTCAGCTGAAGAAAAGAGCTCTCCGATACGTGTTTGTAAATGACACGTTATACCGCAGGTCATACGACCAACTCTGGCTCAGGTGTCTGTCATTGGCCGAAGCCCAAAAGGTTATGAAAGATGTCCACTCGGGCGTTTGCGGTGCTCACCAGTCTGGCCCCAAGATGCGGCTTCAAATCAAACGGCTTGGGTATTACTGGCCCACCATGATACGGGACTGCGGAGAGCATGCAAAGAAATGTTATATCTGCCAAATTCACGGTGATTTTATTCACAAGCATCCCAATCCACTGCATCCTACGGTGGCGTCGTAGCCCTTCGAAGTCTGGGGCACCGACATTGTTGGCCCAATTGATCCTCCATCATCTAAAGGCCACCGGTTCATACTGGCCGCGACAGACTACTTCTCCAGATGGGCTGAAGCTGTCCCGCTAAAAGAAGTCAAGACAAAAGATATTCTGACATTTTTCCAGCATAATATCCTATACCGCTTCGGTACACCAAGAAGAATCATTTCTGACAACGGGCCTTCTTTCAAGAGCTTCAATGTCTCGAGGTTCGCTACTCAGCACAAGATAGACTGGAGATATTCCTCCATCTATAATCCAAGAGCCAATGGGCTAGCCGAAGCCTTCAATAAGACTCTGTGCAAGCTCCTGAGGAAAAATGCTTCAGCCAACAAGAGAGACTGGAATCTCAAGCTTCACGAGGCATTGTGGGCATATCGTACTACGCACCGTACTCCAACTCAGTCCACTCCATACTCATTGCTCTTCGGAGTGAAGGCGGTCCTCCCCCTCGAAGTCGAAGTTCCAAGCTTAAGAATGGCCATTCAGCATGAGTTGACGGAGGAGGAAAACGTGCTCCTTCGACTTGAAGAACTCGATGCCCTCGAAGAAAAGAGGCTCGCGGTGCAGCAAAATCTGGAGCTATACCGAGCCCAAATGTCACGGGCCTATGACAAGATAACCCGTCTCCGCGCTTTCAAGAAAGGTGAATTGGTGTTGGTCCTCAAAAGACCGATCATCCCCAATCGACATGCCAAGGGAAAATTCGAGCCGAACTGGGAAGGACCATACGTCATCGAGAAAGTGTTTGACGGAGGATCCTACCAACTAATAAGCGCCGAGGGAGAAAGGCCCATGCCACCCATCAATGGCCGATATCTCAAAAAATACTACACGTGAACGCTCCAAGTCGCAGGCGAATTGAGCACATCAGCCCTACGGTCTGGATCAGACATCCTGCAAAACCGTATACAATCCACGGGCGTAAATGACCCCTATTTCTCCCAAATCCTGCCGGTGAGACTACTTTTAAAGTCCCACCAGTGACAAAAAAAAAGAAAAAAAAAAGAAGAAAAAAAAAGAAAAAAAAAAGAAAAAATAAACGGTATGTCCACAAGCAAAACGAGCACGGATGAAAACCCGAAAGGGCTTCGTGAGTAAAAACAGCAGGACTACCGGCGAGTCTGTGAAAACCCGAAAGGGCGCAAACTCGTGAAAAGAGATGAAATACACTCGCAAAGCCCTCTCGATCTTGCGAGGAGGAAACTCCTGCGTGAGATCCTTACGACTCACAAAGGAGCAACACACTTAGGAATCCTCGCGATTCCTAAGAAGAAAATACACCTGCGGGATCCTTACGACTCGTTGGGAGAAAATGCTTTTATGGGACCCTCACGGCCCATAAAATTGAAAAGCCTTAGGTGATAGGGACCTAAACCTGTCTCCTAAGCCATCGTTCCCCAACGGCCAACGGCAAATGATGAGTCGCTCCTGGCATTTCGCTTCAGTGTTAGCGGTGCTGATGCCGACCAAAACCCAAATCCCAAGTCCTCCCATGGCAAATGATGAGTTGCTCCTGGCATTATTCCAGTGCAGCAATGCTGATGCCAAACAAGATCCAAATTCTAAGTCCCCAAACGGCGAATGATGAGTCGCTCCTGGTACCATATTCCAGTGCAGCGATGCAGACGCCAACCAAAATCCAATTTCTCAAAATTCTCCCAGCCCTACGGTTGGTCCCCAAGTTGACTACCGTATACAATCCACGGGCTCAAATAATTCTCGTCATACCCATGCCCCACCACAATTACCAGTTACGCGGCTGGTCTCCGCCTTTGGAATTATGCTCCATTAAGAAGACCCACTCATGTGTCCTCACGATACATGAGGAGAACAAACCTTTGTGGGATCCTTATGACTCATAAAGGAAAAACACACTTAGGAGTCCTCACGACTCTTAAGGAGAAAATACACCTGCGGGATCCTTACGACTCGTAGGGAGGAAATGCTTTATGGGACCCTCACGGCCCATAAAATTGAAAAGCCTTAGGCGATAGGGATCTAAACCTGTCTCCTAAGCCATCGCTCCCCAATCCCCAACTGGCGAATGATGAGTCGCTCCTGGTACCATATTCCAGTGCAGCGATGCAGACGCCAACCAAATTCCAAATCCCATACCCCAACGGCGAATGATGAGTTGCTCCTGGTACCATATTCCAGTGCAGCGATGCAGACGCCGACAAAGTCCCGAAATTTTTCCGGCCCTACGGTCTGGATCATACATCCTGCAAAACCGTATACAATCCACGGGTGTAAAACAATCCCAATTTCTCCCAAATCCTCTCGGGGAAAATGATGAGTTGCTCCTGGCATTATTCCAGTGCAGCAATGCAGATGCCAAACAAAAACCAAAATTCCAAAATCCTCTCCATGACAGATGATGATTCGCTCCTGGTACCATATTCCAGTATAGCGATGCTGATGTCAACCCAAATAAAAATCAACAAGTCAACTTCCACTCCGACACCGCAAGAAGCGGAGCAAGTCGAGTCTACCCCTGACATTGCAAGAAGCAGAGCAAGTCAAATCAAGCACCGACCGTCCAAGTCGCTAAAATGGCAGCAACGACTGTCCACGTCGCTAAAATGGCAGCACCGACCGTCCATGTCGCTAAAATGGCAG
Source organism: Agapanthus africanus (assembly GCA_030015575.1). Taxonomy (NCBI): domain Eukaryota; kingdom Viridiplantae; phylum Streptophyta; class Magnoliopsida; order Asparagales; family Amaryllidaceae; genus Agapanthus; species Agapanthus africanus. The sequence goes on along the minus strand of JASDDO010000004.1, from coordinate 278,099,251 downwards.
CACCGACCGTCCAAGTCGCTAAAACGGCAGCAACGACCGTCCAAGTCGCTAAAACGGCAGCAACGACCGTCCACGTCGCTAAAATGGCAGCACCGATAGTCCACGTCGCTAAAAGGGCAGCACCGACCGTCCACGTAGCTAAAAGGGCAGCATCGACCGTCCACGTCGCTAAAATGGCAGCACCGACCGTCCACGTCGCTAAAAGGGCAGAACCGACCGTCCAAGTCACTAAAATGGCAGCAACGACCGTCCACGTGGCTAAAATGGCAGAACCGACCGTCCACGTCGCTAAAAGGGCAGCATCGACCGTCTACGTCGCTAAAATGGCAGCACCGACCGTCCACGTCGCTAAAAGGGCAGAACCGACCGTCCAAGTCGCTAAAATGGCAGCAACGACCGTCCACGTCGCTAAAATGGCAGCACCGACCATTCACGTCGCTAAAAGGGCAGCACCGACCGTCCACGTCGCTAAAAGGGCAGCATCGACCGTCCAAGTCACAAAAAGGGCAGAACCGACCGTCCACGTCGCTAAAAGGGCAGTACCGACCGTCCACGTCGCTAAAAGGGCAGCATCGACCGTCCAAGTCTCAAAAAGGGCAGAACCGACCGTCCACGTCGCTAAAAGGGCAGTACCGACTGTCCAAGTCGCAAAAAGGGCAGCGCAGGATTCCTACAAAGCGGGAACCAGATAACTCCGGGCCAGGGAAAACGTCTATCACGGACACTCCGTCTCGGAGACATGTCAAGCAACGACCGTCCATGTCGTAAAAAGGGTAGTGCCAGCTTCCCAAAAAGCGGGAACCAAATCAAGTCGCCTCCACGTGAAAGAAGATCCATCAATTTCATGCACACGACCCACTTATGTGGTGTGCATTTATTGATGGGGGGCAATTTGTTGGGGTAAAAATTTACACTCCGGTTGACCAAGTCAAAATCAAAGTCAACCCTAAGCCAAGTGGGCCCAAGCCAAGATCCAGTGGGCCCATGCCCGGGTCGAGCCCGAACATGAAGCGGCCGGCCTCCCTCCATGCCAAGATAAAAATTTTGTAATAAATAATTTTGTTGTATTTCTTTTATTTTATTTTTGGATAAATGTAAGAAAAAATAGGTATAAAGCCAAATTTTTGTAAAGCCCATGGCTTATGTGCAAAAAGAAATGGCACATGACCCATGGGATAGGAAAAATGCCATTTCGTGAAGCCCAAGGGGCTATGTGTAAAATGTATGGCCTATAAAGGCAAGGATAATGAAATATCCCAACAACTTTTTTTCTCTCTCAAAAAAAAAAAGTTTCAGATCTGAGATCTTTCTTCCTTCTTCAAGGTTCCAAAACCTTCTTCTTTCTTTTGAATTAAATCAAGAGTTCTACTCTCCTTTTTATAAAACAAATTAGTTTTTCACCACAAAACCCATCAAGGGGAACTCAGATCTTCCATTAGATCTCAAAAAGGAGTGATTTTTAAAATCCCATATCTCTTGATCTTCAAGATCCAGCTAACAGAGGAGGAAGAAGAAGAACCCCTTTCACTAAACCCTAAAAAAAGGAAAAAAAAAACACTCAGGAGTCCAACTCCTCTTTGATTTCTCTTCAGAGAAATCTTTTTAGGCTAAAAGCCTCTTTTTCTCGCCGACGCTCAAGCGCAGAGCGCCCACGTGCCGACACGTGGCGCGCTTGCGCTCCAGCGCAAGCGCTCGAGCGCAAGTCTCCCTCTTGCCGACACATGGAGCTCTTGCGCTCCAGCGCAAGCGCCCGAGCGCAAGTCGCCCCGGTGTCGACACGTGGCGCGCTTGCGCTCCAGCGCAAGCGCTCGAGCGCAAGTCGCCCTCGTGCCGACACGTGGCACGCTTGCGCTCAAGCGCAAGCGCTCGAGCGCAAGTCGCCCTCGTGCCGACACGTGGCGCGTTGCGCTCCAGCACTCTGCGCTCGAGCGCAAAGCGCCCACGTGCCGACACGTGGCGCGCTCGTGCTCAAGCGTTCGAGCGCAAGTCGCCTACGTGCCGACACGTGGCGCGTTGCGCTCCAGCACTCTGCGCTCGAGCGCAAAGCGTCCACGTGCCGACACGTGGCGCGCTCGTGCTCAAGCGCCTAGGCGCTGGCCCCACGCATCCTTTGGATGTCTTTTTCCCCTTTACTTATATATACATGTATATATATACATATATATACAAATGTACACATACACATACTCCGCGACACTGTCCTTGTTAGAAAAAAATTTCTAACGGGGCGCTGCCCCGCACCCCGCAAGGGGGCTGCTAGCCCCCTTGACCCCTAGCCCTCTATCCGGGTAGCGGGACCCCCGTAAAAACTCTGTGTGGCTCCCGATATATTCAAACCCCCCCTCCAAAACAACACACACGCACACTGCACATTGAGTTCGCATGACCAGTTTAACCCGTTAATCGGAGGTTCCCTGCCCCAAAGGCAAGGGGTAATTAACGGCAGCTTAGTCCGCGGCCGCCGGTGATTCGGATCCCCACAATCATTAAACTCCAGCCTACCCTAGGCAGGGGGAATCTGTAGTACGCCTGACAAGCGTGCGCGTATTCCCATCTCAATGAGGTGATGAAAAACACCCTACAATATATATATAGCATGGGCACTACATTACACCCCTCTAAAAATTGTTTTGTCCTCAAAATAGTGTTTTCGTACTTGTGTTCTCGAATAAGTGTGATACTTTGACGCCATCTCTTCTTCACTCTCCTAAGTAGTTTCGTCTATTGAATAATTTCTCCATAGAACTTTCTCGAGAGAAATCGTTCTTCTATGCAATTCCTGCTCTTTTCGATCTATAATGCATACTGGATGCTCGATATAAGAAATGTCATCTATAATCTGAAACGGTTCATACTCTAACACATGCGAGTGATCTGGAACGTACTTGCGTAACATGGATATATAAAATATATTGTGTACAACCGATAGTTCAAGAGGCAAAGCAATCCTGTAAGTGACAACTCCAACTCGTTCTAATATTTCAAACGATCCAACATATCTCGGACTTAACTTCCCCTTCTTGCAGAATCTCATTACTCCCTTTCACGGTGAAACTTTCAGGAAAATGAAATCTCCAATATGAAATTCTAATTGTCTTCTCCTTTTGTATGCATAACTTTTCTGTCTGCTTTGTGCTGTCAATAATTGCTCTCGAATTAATTTGAATAATCTCAGGACCAAGCAATTTTCTTTCGCCAACCTCATCCTAACTGTTATAGATGATCGAGATAAATATAGATAAATAAAATATAAAACCAGAGATAAGAATCAATACAGCGAAACATAAAGATTTTTACATGGAAAATCCAAACGGGAAAAACCACGGACATGATTTGTCTAAAAAATTATCTTGTAACCGCAATCAAGAACGGCGTCGCACGGTAGCTAGCCGGTGAGTACGGGTCGGTCCACAGGGATGTTGTGAATTTCCTAATTTCTCTTACGAGTTAATTCCGATGGGAGCCGGATTGATTAAATCTAAAAACTAAATTAATTTAGATCTAAATCTTGCTAGGGTTAGGTCTAGGTTAAGTTTGGAAAGTCAATAAATCTCACCGCTTTCTGTACCCATATTAAGATCTAATTAGGAGTTATGATAATTATTAATAAAAGGGATTAGAACCATCGGGAAGATGTTTCTTCCTCTAGCTTCTTGTCCTTTCTTTATCAATCCTTACCCTAACCTCCATGGAAAACACTTTCAACCGGGCCTTTATACTACGGTATCACCGCTACCTCATGGGATAGGGTGCCGTAGGGAGCGGTATGTGCATGTATGTATGGAGTCCTATTAATTATATGTGATGGGCAAAAAAGGGGTGAGGGATTTTCATCTCTCAAACCTTCCCCAAAGCTAACCCTAACAAGCGAGGTGACTACTCGCTCATTAGGGAATTGAAAAACGTTTATCTAGGACAGAGAATAAAAGATCTAACTATCTAATTAGGGCAAAGAATTAAATTTATCTAGGGCAAGAATAGAAATTTAACCTAGGGCAGAAAATAAAGAACTTACAAATTGATGCTCTCCAAAGAAATCTGAATTTTATTAATGAAGGGAGGCATGAACTAATACAATGAATTGGGCTTCTATTTATAGGACATAGAAAATCCTAGGTTTACAATTGCTGCATGTCTACATTTACAAAAATACCCCTATGAAGACTAGTCAACGCCGCATCTTCATTTTGGTAAAATTTTTATTCACCATAGGCTTAGTACGGCCGCGGAACCGCGGCCGCAGCAGGGGTTGGGCCGCGGTTCCGCGGCCCAATGGTAGTGTTGGCTTTTGAAATTTTGTGTTCTGGTTCTGGGCCTTTTCGGCTTCTTACTTCTTTGGTTGTTTCTTTAAAATAGCTTCTGGTTCTCTTCCAGATTTTTCAGTGATTAATAATGGTGGACTTTAACCGTGGCTTCACGATCTTGGACCTTGCATTGCCTTGTACTTTGTGAACCGATCTTCATGTAGGCTTGATCAAGATCCTTCTATTAGTTGGTCAAAGTCTCACTTTTGCATCGTCTTTTATCTTTTTCACTGTTTTCTCCCAAGAACCTGTAACCTGTACTATGTAGCAGACATGGGTCAAAAGCACCTGTTTATTTGTAAAAGGCATAAGAATGGGGAATATAATAATGCAATATTATGATATGAACAAATACCCCCAAACTTATCTTTTGCTCGTCCTCGAGCAAACCTAGTTTTATTCTCGAAAAAAACCTAACCGCACTTTCGCAGGGAAACGCGATTGCACTGGGCTCGTGCAACAAGCCGTTAAACCTCTAGGTGTCCCTAGTAGGAAGAGTGTTGTCTCCTAAGGGTTTTCAGAGGATACTACCCACAAAATCCTATCAATTTGGCTTTTCGACTTTTATTCTCCAATTAGGTTTTCTAACAAGGAATTCTATTATCGTCGACTCGTAAATTATCCACCCATATTCTTCACACTTTCTCATCATTTAACTTAAGATTATATATGTTCTATAGACTTACTTAGCTTTCGGCATCTCTTAAGTTTTCCTTCTACGTTCCATCTCCACTTAGGAATTTTTATTAACTCTATTAAAGATACAAGTTCTATTCTTCACTCCATTCTCTCATCTAAACTCCAATCACATATCCCTACATGTGTGTATAAATCACCCCTACACTTGGAAATTCAAATCAAGCAATCATACTCTTGTCCGTTGTCTAAAGCACTTATTAATTGGTGAATTTTGCTTACACATCCTTCATGCGACCGTTAATACTTCTTGAGGTACCAACGAACGATTATAAAATGCGTTTGCACTTTAAATCGTAATTCCTAGTCTTGCAACACCTAAGGCTTTTAGCAGTGACTCTCAAACCAGTTGGTCTAAGGCACTAGGTGATGAAGCACCCTTGCTAAATATTTTTCTATTTTTGCAGCCTCAAGTAATTACAAAAACCAGTGTTCATTTTTTTCTTTATTCACACTTGTAATTTTTTTATTTTTCATCGTACTAAGGACTTTAGACAAGAGCATTTCAAGGTCTCCTCTACTATTCCAAGTTTCAAGGTGCGTGTTTGTGCAATTTGTAGGGTATATATTTTCAGAATCTAGACTTAAGCTAGGAATTATTTTTCAAACTTATTCTCCAATAAAAATATCAATACTTTTCCTTTGTTTTGACTTAGCCCAAGAAGTGAACTCAAAATTTGCCTATTTCTAAATAAACTACAAAGACATATATTTTATACCGTTAAACTTTAAGAAAGGTTATTTTTAGGGTTTTTTAATTTACTACATCTAAGATCTAGTTGTTCCTAGCCAGTTAACCCATTTGTCAAACTCAAGTCAATTATGGCCAAAATTAAATACATTAATTTTTATAATTTTTGAAATTTTGCAATTTTTATGGGTTTTAACATAAGTATGCAAATGCAAAAAAAATATACACATGAATGCGAAAGAAGAAGGCTTACCGAGCATACCCCCAAACTTAAACTTGACAGTGTCCTCACTGTCATGCCACACCAAGAGGGTCAAAATTGTCGGCACTCCTATGTTTATTTATTTATAAAATATTTTTTTTAATTTTTAATTTTTTTTATTGTTAAAAGAAAAACAAAATATATATACAACAAGGTTCCCCCCAAAATTAAGTAAAACAGCGTTAAAGTTTAGAGTTAGGGAGGAGAAAAATCAAATTATACAAGGCCTTACACAGACCAAAAGTTAGCACCAACCATTCAAAAATCTTATCGCGATAAAGGTAGAGTTGGTGCAAGAATGGAGTGTAAAGAAAAGAAATGAGAATCACACGAGACCGTATGGAGATAGAAACGGTATACAGTCTCGGTGGAGGAGAAGAATGACGGAAGGGAAAAAGAAATGGTAGTGGTTCAACTTCTTCGAGTGGAGGTTGATTAATCACAAAATCCATATCATGTAAGAATGCGAGTTCGTCGGCGAAAATATTTTTGAAACTTTCATCGAAGGTCCAATTGAAAATTATCGAACTAAAAGAGCGGATTGTGATTCATCAACACTCGGTATTATTGAAGGAAGATTAGAAGAACCAAAGAAAGTGGGAATACGATCTTGAGGGTAGGGATGGAGTGTATAAATTAGCACAATTTGTAATAACCGATGTGTAAAAAGCGATTGTGCTAATCTATCAACCCGCAGAAAAATGAGATTCAATCCCTCAAGATTTGTGAGAAATCATGGGTACGTCGAAATTGGTATTGGAGATGAAAGCGTAACGGTCTCTGGCAAGGTCGGAACGATAGGAGGGACGAAAGGGAGTGAATTAGGGATAGTCTCATTCTCACCGTAGTAACTTGTCTCGAACTTGAAAGCTTCCATCAATGGTTCAAAACGATTGGAAGTAATCGAGTCTGATGGTTCAATTAACTCATCTAAAAATTCAAAGGACTCAAACTCGGGCGGTGAGTCTTCAACATCGTCCGAAAAAGTGAAACACTCGCAGGTGTTATCGGCTGTGAGAACTGTATCAGATTCAAAGGGAAATTTTTCAAGCTCACAGTCTTTAAGCGTGATCTGGTGCGTGCTCGGAACAATGGAAAAGAGGGAGGGTGATATAACAGTTAAAGGTTCAGGAGGATGAATTGGAAAACCTGACACATCAAACAAAAATGGTTCAACTTCAATATTATCCTCAATACTATCCTCATAATTCTCCTCAAAATTTAGCTCATCCATGCCATTATCATCAAAATCAAGACGCATATGAAGTACGGGAGAAACATTTAATGACTCAGGATGATGAATTGGACATAAAATTTCAATCAAATCGACGGGTTCGTCATCCAAAATATTCCCAGCGTCTATATCCTCAATCAAGTGAAAATCAATTTTTTCTGACACCTCATCAAAAGCATGGATATTTATCAATTTAGGTTCTAAAGTGGAGGTGTAAAGGTCAAAAGGATTAAGTGTGGTTTCACTCGAAAGGGATTTCTCACAATCTGGCAAATCAAGCACTACAAAGTCACACAACTCGTTAGATGTTTTATTTTCAAATTGTGAATCATTTGGGACAATAGATAGAAAACCGGAGTTGTGGGCTTCAATTGGGTATGGGTAGATTTGATTTGGCAAGGTGTATAACTCACTTTCTCCTCTCAAATTCTCACTTTGTCCAACTGCCTCCTCATACATTGAAAAATTTGAAGCTAGTTGGAAACTAGCTACCGGTTCACTAGGTTGTATAAGGACGGATATGGACTCATCCACATTCCTCATCATTTTGTTTGTTGCTAAAATATAAGCTTCCAACGACTGTTCCAAACTATACATTGGTTGTGAAGGGGTTTCGGTAAAAGATTCGAAATTGTTTGGATACGTGAAACTCCCAAATGGCTGTGTGGAAGCAATGTCTAGTGAAGGTGGGAAAGTCGGGTAGGACTGGTAGGAATTGGATGGTTGGACAGAAGTAGGATCAACATGTGTATAAAAAGTTGAATGGACTTGTTGATCCCTAGAACTGGTTGTGTGGAGAGGGGTGAAAGATCGGCTACGAGATTTTGCAATATGTTCAGCAATAGACATCGGTTGAGGAGTTACAACAGAACTCGAAAAAGTGGTCTCAACGTACGAAGGTGGTGAAGGTTGACATGGTTGACACAAAGTGGGTTGCAAAATCGAACTGGTTCTCCTAGACGCTTCTATTTGATCTTTCAAAGAAATTTTGGGTATGGAGGGATCTTCCTTAAATCGACCGAAACAATTTACGTACGAGGCAAAGTTAGGTTCGGGATACCAAAGTTCGGTAAGAGATTTATGATGTGGGGTACCAATGATAGAAGAATGAGAAGAGAAAGAAGGTTGGGGTGCACGGATTTCTTAGCGATAAAAGTTGCAAGTCATTTTAAAAAAAATTTCCTTTTTCCTTTTTCTCTTTATTTAGAACTGTTAGCAAAAAGATTTTCGATAAAAGATATGCAAAACAGAAAAAATCACTTGCAATCAATTTTGTATTTTAAGCGCGGCGCAAAGAATCCTGCTCAAGATTTGTTATTTAGAAGGGGGAAGATTTTTAAGCGCAGAGAATCCTGCAGGAGATTTTTACAGAAAATATATCAAGATTTGCAGAGGAAAAATAGAGAAAGCTTACAGAGGAAATTCCACATGATGCCGTCAGCATAAAGCCGCGTTTCCGCGGTCGGAGGGTGGTTCTTTCCGCTGATCTGCGGTCTTCAGGAGGGTTCAAGCCGACAGAAAAAAATGAAATGGACGACATCACTACATTGCCGCTTTTCCGCGGTCCTATGGGCCTAATGCGGCGGTTACGCGGTCATGTAGGCGGATCAGATGCCAAGTTTTCTTCTGTGCTATGCTGAGATACTCCTCTGTTGGTTCAGATTAGATATTTTCTGTTTCGCTTTCTGGATTTTTCCAGATCCGTCGTTCGATTATAGATCCTGCAAAATTCAAACAAAAATACCCTTCACAAAATACAAAGAGGATAAATTTTTATATTTTTTTGATTTTTCAGTTTTTATGATTTTTTTAATTTTAGATTAACCCGAAATTGCAAAAAGGAAATAACACGCCATCCCCGGCAACGGCGACATTTGATTTGTCCCAAAAATTATCTAGTAACCGCAATCAAGAACGGCGTCGTTTGGTAGCTAGCCGGTGAGTACGGGTCGGTCCACAGGGATGTTGTGAATTTCCTAATCGCTCTTACGAGTTAATTCCGATGGGAGCCGGATTGATTAAATCTAAAAACTAAATTAATCTCGATCTAAATCTTTCTAGGGTTAGGTCTAGAATAAGTTTGGAAAGTCAATAAATCTTACCGCTTTCTATACCCATATTAAGATCTAATTAGGAGTTATGGTAATTATTAATAAAAGGGATTAGAACCATCGGGAAGATGTTTATTCCTCTAGCTTCTTGTCCTTCCTTTATCAATTCTTACCCTAACCTCTATGGAAAACACACTCAACCGGGCCTTTATACTACGGTATCACCGCTACCTCGTAGGATAGGGTGCCGTAGGGAGCGGTATGTGCATGTATGCATGGAGTCCTATTAATTATATGTGATGGGCAAAAAAGGGGTGAGAGATCTTCATCTCTCAAACCTTCCCCAAAACTAACCCTAACAAGCGAGGAGACTACTCGCTTATTAGGAAATTGAAAAACATTTATCTAGGGCAGAGAATAAAAGATCTAACTATCTAACTAGGGCAAAAAATTAAATTTATCTAGGTTAAGAATAGAAATTTAACCTAGGGCAGAAAATAAAGAACTTACAAATTGATGCTCTCCAAAGAAATCTGAATTTTATTAATGAAGGGAGGCATGAACTAATACAATGAATTGGGCTTCTATTTATAGGACATAGAAAACCCTAGGTTTACAATTGCCGCATGTCTACATTTACAAAAATACCCCTAGGAAGACTAGTCAGCGCCGCATCTTCATTTTGGTAAAATTTTTATTCACCATGGGCTTAGTACGACCGCGGAACCGCGGCTGCAGCAGGGGTTGGGCCGCGGTTCCGCGGCCTAATGGTAGTGTTGGCTTCTGAAATTTTGTGTTCTGGTTCTGGGCCTTTTGGGCTTCTTACTTCTTTGGTTGTTTCTTTAAAATAGCTTCTGGTTCTCTTCCAGATTTTTCAGTGAATAATTGTTGTGGACTTTAACTGTGGCTTCGCGATCTTGGACCTTGCATTGCCTTGTATTTTGTGAACTGATCTTCATGTAGGCTTGATCAAGATCCTTCTATTAGTTGGTCAAAGTCTCACTTTTGCATCGTCTTTTATCTTTTTCACTGTTTTTCTTCCAAGAACCTGTAACCTGTACTATGTAGCAGACATGGGTCAAAAGCACCTGTTTATTTGTAAAAGGCATAAGAATGAGGAATATAATAATGCAATATTATGATATGGACAAATACCCCCAAACTTATCTTTTGCTCGTCCTCGAGCAAACCTAGTTTTATTCTCGAAAAAAACCTAACCGCACTTTCGCCGGGAAACGCGATTGCACTGAGCTCGTGCAACAAGCCGTTAAACCTCTAGATGTCCCTAGTAGGAAGAGTGTTGTCTCCTGAGGGTTTTCGGCGGATACTACCCACAAAATCCTATCAATTTGGCTTTTCGACTTTTATTCTCCAATTAGGTTTTCTAACAAGGAATTCTATTTTCATCGACTCGTAAATTATCCACCCATATTCTTCACACTTCCTCATCATTTAACTTAAGATTATATATGTTCTATAGACTTACTTAGCTTTCGGCATCTCTTAAGTTTTCCTTCTAGGGTTCCATCTCCACTTAGGAATTTTTATCAACTCTATTAAAGATACAAGTTCTATTCTTCACTTCTTTCTCTCATCTAAACACTAATCACATATCCTTACGTGTGTGTATAAATCACCCCTACACTTGGAAATTCAAATCAGGCAATCATACTCTTGTCCGTTGTCCAAAGCACTTATTAATTGGTGAATATTTCTTACACATCCTTCATGCGACCGTTAATACTTCTTGAGGTACCAACGACCGATTACAAAATGCGTTTGCACTTTAAATCGTAATTCCTAGTCTTGCAACACTTAAGGCTTTTAACAGTGACTCCCAAACCAGTTGATCTAAGGCACTAGGTGATGAAGCACCCATGCTAAATATTTTTCTATTTTTGCAGCCTCAAGTAATTACAAAAACTAGTGTTCATTTTTTTCTTTATTCACACTTGTAATTTTTTTATTTTTTATCGTACTAAGGACTTTAGATAAGAGAATTTCAAGGTCTCCTCTACTATTCCAAGTTTCAAGGTGCGTGTGTTCCCTGATTAAAAATCAGGAAAGGACTCAGAAGAGGCATCACGTGCTCATACGTGACCAGCGGTCAAGTGTTGACACATGAAGTTCACAGCAGCAGCACAAAGCGCTTTCAAGAAAAGACTCCAGAAAAGGTCACGTACTCACACGTAACCAATGGTCACGTGTTGGCACGTGACGGCTAAGCAGCGACCATAAGACAGAGCGCAAAAGAAGAAGAAAGGCCCGTTCCAGGGGTCACGTGTCTACACGTGACCAAGAGTCACATGCCTACACGTGACCAGGGGTCGCGTGGCCACACGTGACCGGCTTTAAAAGATTTATTATTTAACAGGATTAAATCCTGAGAAGAGATCATTCAAATCTATCCAAATAGAGAATGATTATTTGGAACCGTTGGATTAAAAATCTAAAGGTGATTAAATATCGCCTATTTATGGAAAAATCTTGGACTTGGAAAGATTTCCCCCTAAATCTAACTGAAACAACAAGGAAATATCTTTGGATTTAAAATCCAATGGTGAATGAAATTCACTTAACAATCTAAAGGCACAGATTAATGATAAAATCTTTCAACATACAAATCAAATCTCTCAATGAGAGATTTACTGAGCAGATTGATTCTCTTCCTTCTCATATAAATAGAAGCCAAGAAAAGAAGAGAAGGGCCCTTTTCGAAGATCTTTTTCTGAAAAAACTTTTTTCTGAAACCCTGAGACCTTTGGATCTTTTTCAACATAGAGAGGGAGAGAGATAAAGCCTTTGGTTCTCTGCAAAATGGAAAACATTAGGTAAGAAAGGAGAAAAGGGAGCTTCAAAGGAGAATTTAATTCTCAAAAGAGTTTAACTCTTACATAAAAAAAAGAACTTAGTTCTTTCTCTAGTTAAGGATCTGCAAAGTGCACATCTTCCCACGAATTGAGAATTTAATTCTCATTGGGTTGAGATCCTGCCATGCAGATCTAAAACACAGAGGAGGGACTGAGTTTAGAGAATTTAATTCTCACAAAATGATAGGAATTCAATTCCCTTGAGATAAAGTTAGGGTTTAACCCTATGTTATGGGAATTTAATTCCTTCAAAATGAACAGAACTAGGGTTTAACCCTAATTGAGAATATAATTCTCTCAAACTCATAGGAATTTAATTCCTTTAAGAAAAGAAACTAGGGTTTAACCCTATTAAGAATATAATTCTTCAGAAGGAAGCAGGAATTTAATTCCTCTGAAGTTTAGGGTTTAACCCTATGAACAGAACTTTAAAACATGCAGAGTCAAGTACTACCACGTGACCCCTGCAAAGACCCACAGAATAGAACTCTGAAATAGGCACCTCACGTGCTGCCACGTGACTTCTGTGAAGATATATAAAAGAGATCTTTGAGGCAATACCTCACGCACCCCACGTGATCCCCGAGACACATAAAGAAAAAGCAAAATAAATAGAGACTCTGGGGCGCCCTCACGTGTCACCACGTGACCTCTAATGAGTATTCTAACAAACCAGAGCATGAGCCCCCATCACATGCCTGCACGTGATGGCTTTCAGAACTAAAAGTGTTAAACACTTATCTATAGAACAAAATACTGGGAAGAAGGGCGCTCTCACGTGTGACCACGTGACCCCTCTTGCCTTAGTGTTCAACACTAAATTGAAATCTCTGTATCCAATGTTTAACACTGATTTTCTTAGTGTTTAACACTAATTTGGATTTGCTTAGTGTTTAACACTAATTTGAAAACTCTGTTCCCAGTGTTCAACACTGATTATCTTTTAGTGTTTAACACTAACTTGTCAATCTTATTCCCAGTGTTCAACACTGTTGGTCTCTAGTGTTTAACACTATCCTTAGCCCAATTGGCTAGGTTTCCAAAGGCAAAGCCTCGCCTTCAATGAATCAACAGAGGGCTAATATCCCAAACATAATTGGACTTAGCCCAAGGTGGCCATAAGTCCTCAATTCAAATTCAACTGGGCCAATGGGCTCATAATATAATAATTGGTCTTAGTTACAAATTGGACTACAGATCACTTAATCTACCTTGGTGTAAGGGTACATCTCTTCACTCCTTTGATACTTGTCATTGTAATTCCTCAGCGTCTTCAAAGAGGTGACGAGTCCCGACAACCACTTACATCGATACGGACTGTAGGGTCCTTAAACCCTCGGACTATGACGTCCTTAACCTTGACCGTAATGTCTTAAAACTAACATCGGACTGTGGAGTCCTTAAATCCACGGACTACGACGTCCTTAGCCTTGACCGTGATGTCTTAAAACTAACATTGGACTGTGGAGTCCTTAAATCCACGGACTATGACGTCCTTAACCTTGACCGCAACGTCTTAAAACTAACAATGGACCGCAATGTCCTTAAACTACTTATTGAACGTAATGTCATTAAACTAAACAACATGGCCCCCTTAATTGCTCTCTTGTTGGATCTAAACGATCCCGTTAAGTTGTTCTTAGTCTCAAACTGGACTAACGTATCCTTAGAAAATGTTTAAGTTGATCTTAGTCTCAAATGAGGCCAACGTATCCTTAAACACAACCCCCAAATCCAAATCTAAGAAAGATACGGATTTGGACTAGTCCATGCCCTACGGGCGACGACATAACTCAGTCTCCGTATACAATCCACGGGCAACCAAACACAAATTAAACACACACGACACGAAGTGACCATCTGGAGAAGGAGAAAGTTGTTACCGCCATGCTGTAGCGTAATTAATTGCAGGGGCTTGCGCCTGCAGGGAAGAGCGTCCCCACAATCAAAAACCCCTCAAGCGAGGGGGAATCTGACGAAGTCTGCTACATCGGACGCATCCGTTTAAACCTTCGATACAGGGTGCCATAAATCAACTTGGCATCTTCGAAGAGGTGGACGGATATCACCAAATAGCACCTGCCCCGAATCTCAGGCAAGACGTCTGTTGCGCCGTCTTTCGGAGGGGAACAACGTGTTTGTGTAATTTGTAGGGTATACATTTTCAGAATCTAGATTTAGGCTAGGAATTATTTTTCAAACTTATTCTCCAATATAAATATCAATACTTTTCCTTTATTTTGACTTAGCCCAAGAAGTGAACTCAAAATTTGCCTATTTCTAAATAAACTACAAAGACATATACTTTCTACCGTTAAACTTAAAGATAGGTTGTTTTTTGGGTTTTTTAATTTACTACGTCTAAAATCTAGTTGTTCCTAGCCAGTTAGCCTATTTGTCAAACTCAAGTCAAATATGGCCAAAATTGAATACATTAATTTTTATAATTTTTTAAAATTTTCAATTTTTATGGGTTTTAACATAAGTATGCAAATGCAAAAAAAATATACACACGAATGCGAAGGAAGAAGGCTTGCCGAGCATACCTCCAAACTTAAACTTGACAGTGTCCTCACTGTCATGCCACACCAAGAGGGTCAAAATTGTCTGCACTCCCATGTTTATTTATTTATAAAATATTTTTTTTAATTTTTAATTTTTATATTGTTAAAAGAAAAACAAAATATATATACAACAAGGTTCCCCCCAAAGTTAAGTAAAACAGCGTTAAAGTTCAGAGTTAGGGAGGAGAAAAATCAAATTATACAAGGCCTTACACAGACCAAAGTTAGCACCAACCATTCAAAAATCTTATCGCGATAAAGGTAGAGTTGGTGCAAGAATGGAGTGTAAAGAAAAGAAAGGAGAATCACACAAGACCGTATGGAGATAGAAATGGTATACAGTCTCGGTGGAGGAGAAGAATGACGGAAGGGAAAAAGAAATGGTAGTGGTTCTACTTCTTCGAGTGGAGGTTGATTAATCACAAAATCCGTATCATGTAAGAATGCGAGTTCGTCGGCGAAAATATCTTCGAAACTTTCATCGAAGGTCCAATTGAAAATTATCGAACTTAAAAGAGCGGATTGTGATTCATCAACACTCGGTATTATTGAAGGAAGATTAGAAGAACCAAAGAAAGTGGGAATACGAACTTGAGGGTAGGGATGGAGTGTATAAATTAGCACAATTTGTAATGACCGATGTGTAAAAAGCGATTGTGCTAATCTATCAACCCGCAGAAAAATGAGATTCAATCCCTCAAGATTCATGAGAAAACATGGGTACGTCGAACTTGGTATTAGAGATGAAAGCGTAACGGTCTCTTACAAGGTCGGAACGATAGGAGGGACGAAAGGGAGTGAATTAGGGATAGTCTCATTCTCACCGTAGTAAATTGTCTCGAACTTGAAAGATTCCATTAATGGTTCGAAACGACTGAAAGCAACCGAGTCTGATGGTTCAACTAACTCATCTGAAAATTCAAAGGACTCAAACTCGGGCGGTGAGTCTTCAACATCGTCCGAAAAAGTGAAACACTCGCAAGTGTTATCGGCTGTGAGAACTGTGTCAGATTCAAAGGGAAATTTTTCAAGCTCACAGTCTTCAAGCGTGATCTGGTGTGTGGTCGGAACAATGGAAAGGAGGGAGGGTGATATAATAGTTAAAGGTTCAGGAGGATGAATTGGAAAATCCGACACATCAAACAAAAATGGTTCAACCTCAATATTATCCTCAATACTCTCCTCAATACTATCCTCATAATTCTCCTCAAAATTTAGCTCATCCATACCATTATCATCAAAATCAAGAAGTATATGAAGTTCGGGAGAAACATTTAATGACTCGGGATGATGAATTGGACATAAAATTTCAGTCAAATCGACGGGTTCGTCATCCAAAATATTCCCGGCGTCTATATCCTCAATCAAGTGAAAATCAATTTTTTCTGACACCTCATCAAAAGCATGGATATTTATCAATTTAGGTTCTAGAGTGGATTAAAGGTCAAAAGGATTAAGTGTGGTTTCACTCGAAACGGATTCCTCACAATCTGGCAAATCAAGCACTACAAAGTCACACAACTCGTTAGATGTTTTATTTTCAACTTGTGAATCATTTAGGACAATCGGTGGAAAACCGGAGTTGTGGGCTTCAATTGGGTATGGGTAGGTTTGATTTAGCAAGGTGTATAACTCACTTTCTCCTCTCAAATTCTCAATTTGTCCAACTGCCTCCTCATACATTGAAAAATTTGAAGCTAGTTGGAAACTAGCTACCGGTTCACTAGGTTGTATAAGGGTGGATATGGACTCATCCACATTCCTCATCATTTTGTTTGTTGCTAAAATATAAGCTTTCAACGACTGTTCCAAACTAGACATGGGTTGTGAAGGGGTTTCGGTAAAAGATTCGAAAATGTTTGGATACGTGAAACTCCCAAATGGCTGTGTGAAAGCAATGTCTAGTGAAGGTGGGAAAGTCGGCTAGGACTGGTAGGAATTGGATGGTTGGACAGGAGTAGAATCAACATGTGTATAAAAAGGTGAATGGACTTATTGATCCCTAGAACTGCTTGTGTGGAGAGGAGTGAAAGATCGGCTACAAGATTGTGCAATATGCTCAGCAATAGACATCGGTTTAGGAGTTACAACAGAACTCAAAAAAGTGGTATCAACGTACGAAGGTGGTGAAGGTTGACATGGTTAACACAAAGTGGGTTGCAAAATCGAACTGGTTCTCCTAGATGCTTCTATTTGATCTTTCAAAGAAATTTTGGGTATGGAGGGATCTTCTTTAAATCGACCGAAACAATTTACATACGAGGCAAAGTTAGGTTCGGGATACCAAAGTTCGGTAAGAGATTTGTGATGTGGGGTACCAATGATAGAAGAATGAGAAGAGAAAGAAGGTTGTGGTGCACGGATTTCTCAGCGATAAAAGTTGCAAGTCATTTTAAAAAAAATTTCCTTTTTCCTTTTTCTCTTTATTTAGAACTGTTAGCAAAAAGATTTTCGATAAAAGATATGCAAAACAGAAAAAATCACTTGCAATCAATTTTGTATTTTAAGCGCGGCGCAAAGAATCCTGCTCAAGATTTGTTATTTGGAAGAGGGACGATTTTTAAGCGCAGAGAATCCTGCAGGAGATTTTTACAGAAAATATATTAAGATTTGCAGAGGAAGAACAGAGAAAGCTTACAGAGGAAATTCCATATGATGACGTCAGCATAAAGCCGCGTTTCCGTAGTCGGAGGGTGGTTCTTGCCGCTGATCCGCAGTCTTCAGGAGGGTTCAAGCCGACAGAAAAAAATGAAATGGATGACGTCACTACATTGCCGCGTTTCCGCGGTCCTATGGGCCTAATGCGGCGGTTCCGCAGTCCGGTAGGTGGATCAGATGCCAAGTTTTCTTCTGTGCTCTGCTGAGATACTCCTTTGTTGGTTCAGATTAGATGTTTTCTGTTTCGCTTTCTGGATTTTTCCAGTTCCATCGTTCGATTATAGATCCTGCAAAATTCAAACAAAAATACCCTTCAGAAAATAAAAAGAGGATAAATTTTTATATTTTTTTGATTTTTCAGTTTTTATGATTTTTTTAATTTTAGATTAACCCAAAATTGCAAAAAGGAAATAACACGCTATCCCCGGCAACGGCACCATTTGATTTGTCTCAAAAATTATCTAGTAACCGCAATCAAGAACGGCATCGCTTGGTAACTAGCCGGTGAGTATGGGTCGGTCCACAGGGATGTTGTGAATTTCCTAATCGCTCTTACGAGTTAATTCCGATGGGAGCCGGATTGATTAAATCTAAAAACTAAATTAATCTAGATCTAAATCTTGCTAGGGTTAGGTCTAGGTTAAGTTTGGAAAGTCAATAAATCTCACCGCTTTCTATACCCATATTAAGATCTAATTAGGAGTTATAGTAATTATTAATAAATGGGACTAGAACCATCAAGAAGATGTTTATTCCTCTAGCTTCTTGTCCTTCCTTTATCAATCCTTACCCTAATCTCCATGGAAAACACGCTCAACCGGACCTTTATACCACGGTATCACCGCTACCTCATGGGATAAAGTGCCGTAGGGAGCGGTATGTGCATGTATGCATGGAGTCCTATTAATTATATGTGATGGGCAAAAAAGGGGTGAGAGATCTTCATCTCTCAAAACTTTCCCAAAGCTAACCCTAACAAGCGAGAAGACTACTCGCTCATTAGGGAATTGAAAAACATTTATCTAGGGTAGAGAATAAAAGATCTAACTATCTAACTAGGGCAAAGAATTAAATTTATCCAGGGCAAGAATAGAAATTTAACCTAGGGCAGAAAATAAAGAACTTACAAATTGATGCTCTCCAAAGAAATCTGAATTTTATTAATGAAGGGAGGCATGAACTAATACAATGAATTGGGCTTCTATTTATAGGACATAGAAAATCCTAGGTTTACAATTGCCGCATGTCTACATTTACAAAAATACCCCTAGGAAGACTAGTCAGGGCCGCATCTTCATTTTGGTAAAATTTTTATTCACCATAGGCTTAGTACGGCCGCGGAATCGCGGCCGCAGCAGGGGTTGGGCCGCGGTTCCGCGGCCCAATGGTAGTGTTGGCTTCTGAAATTTTGTGTTCTGATTCTGGGCCTTTTGGGCTTCGTACTTCTTTGGTTGTTTCTTTAAAATAGCTTCTCGTTCTCTTCCAGATTTTCCAGTGAATAATTGTGGTGGAATTTAACCGTGGCTTCGCGATCTTGGACCTTGCATTGCCTTATACTTTATGAACTGATCTTCATGTAGGCTTGATCAAGATCCTTTTATTAGTTGGTCAAAGTCTCACTTTTGTATCGTCTTTTATCCTTTTTACTGTTTTTCTCCCAAGAACCTGTAACCTGTACTATGTAGCAGACATGGGTCAAAAGCACCTGTTTATTTGTAAAAGGCATAAGAATGAGGAATATAATAATGCAATATTATGATATGAACAGGACACAACGGAGATCGTTTTCTTTAATTCATATGGAGAGATTACAGATTTTTAGATGAGAGAGTTTATATGGAGAATACAGAATAGACTCTCCCTCTTACAGATTTCTCCCCAAAGGGGAGGAAGAACTCTCACAAATATTAGGGCTACATTATGGCGGATCTCTCTTGCTCGTACAATTCAAGCCCTAGGCTATTGCTCCATATTTATAGCCTATACAAAGGTATTTAGAGATAATATTGATTTAATTAGGATTTATTTATAAATAACTAGCTAAATTTTTTCTCTAAACAAACAAACAAATATTTAAATATAAACATAACAGATTAGTTAGGATTCAGAACATCCCAACAAATCTCCGTCTTGGACTGAATCCAATCAGATATGAACCGTACTGCCAAAAGTTTGTTATTTCCGATAGCCCCTTAGGGCTTTCTCCATCTATCAACGATAGAAAGTCTTCAAAAAGAATAACTGTTTGATTGGTGGGGAAAAGAGTGTATGTGTATGTTGTAAATAACCGCAATCAAGGAGGTGTCACAAATAGCTAGCCGCGATGAGTACGGGTCATCCGCAAGGAAAAAGTGAATTTCTTATCTTTCTTTAGACGAGTTGATAGAAATTGGTGGGATGTTTATCGTTTTAAACTAGGATGGTTACAAAATTTTATAATAGAAAGGCTTGTAGGGTTTATAGGATTTAGTAGTTAATGGATGACGTAAAAAAATTAATATTTCTTATCTTTTAATTATTTAATATTAGAGAGATGGTGATGAATGTGGATTAGGGTTCTTGGAGGGAATTAGGGTTTCTCACTACTGTCCCTTGTCCTTCCACTGATCTCTATTTATCTCAAGCCCTTAATAAAACGATTATTAACGAATATCAAATCATGGTTGTGACCATCATGAATTGATAGCGCGCCCGATAAAAGAGTTAATATTCATTTTACTAAACTTTATAAACATTAAAACTTTTAAAAAGAAATTAAATTATAGTTTTCATCCATTATTCTACCATATCCTACAAATCCTAACAAGCAAGAATTTACTCGCTCATGGATATTAGCGATTTAAAAGAGAGATGGAAGATGAATGAAACCATACTTAAAATTGCGTAAAGCAATGCGGAAAGTAATACAGAAAAGTAATGCAGAAAATTAATGCGGAAAGTAATGCGGAAAAGTAATGCGGAAAGTAAATGCGACAAAAATTAAAAGAAAAGACTATCTTTATTGATCAACCAGTGCATTACAAATTGCTCACTGAAAAACTAAATTACAAAAACCTAATTGCTCGCTAGATCTCTCTAGAGATCGATAGATAGATGAATTTATGAATTTGGAATGTACAGCTCTCAGTCCTTTTTATAGTCTCTGGAATTAGAAACCCTAGATACCATATTGGAGTATGTAACATTACGATCATGTCCATGAAAATTCAGATCCTACGGCCACTAACAGACCGCGAAACCGCCACCCCTACCCATGTATGACCGTGGATCCGCCTCCATCTTATGGGTTTGTGACTTAGGATTTTTTCTGGCCTTTTCTCTCAATATTTAGAAATCCTCTTGATACAAAGATTATGAAAATATTGCTTTTAGTCTCTGCCGTTGCTAGATTCTTCGATTTGCTTCTAATATTTGGCAGATTTAGTTTGATATTCCGATTTGACGTGGATCTCCTACTTAGATTTCAGACCTGAGCTAATACCTACACAATATCAAATTGTTAGTAGCATTTGTTATTTTTGAGATATTATTCCAACCTTTTATATGATATGATATTTTAAGAATATTGATTAGGAATATTTGACATGATATGTATATTTTAATTAATAATATTTCATTTAAATATTATGTGCATATATTTTCCCTAATTATATTAATTATAAATGAAGAAACATATGATAATAATATTTTTACAAATAAACCCACATATGTTCTTTATTTACAATTAACACTTTATATTAGTTAATAATAGTAGGGAAAATATCTATACAAATGTGCAATATTTTTGACTAATCAAATACCCCCAAACTTATCTTTGATCGTCCTGAGAAAACTATTTATTAAAAAGAAAAAGAAAAACCTAGCACACTTTCGTAGGCAACACGATTGCAGTTAGCTCGTACAATAAACTTCTAAATCTCTAGGTATCCCTAATAGGAGGAGTGTTGTCTCCTGAGGGTTTTCAGCGGATTACACCCATAAATCCTAAAATAAAAGAAAGAAGACAAAAATTATATGCAAAGATATGGAACATATAAAAGAAAAAACTTGAAAATAAGAGTTTCAAACTACACTAGTCTTTTAGTTGTCATGAGCCTTATCTTAATGGTCTTGAAAAGATGTCAGAAATCACATCACCCCTCAATAAAATATCGTCTTTAGTCTTCCTCCCTATCTTTCCTCGAAATATCGATCTTATACCCCTACGTGTGTGTAAAAGACATCTTTATACTTGGAGAATTCAATTCAAGCTATCATACCCTTTTGTCCATATACCTTAGTACTTTTTATTCGGTGATATTTTAGATGGAGTTGCTCACACATTCTTCATGCGACCGTTAATACTTCTTGAGGTACTAACCAACCGAATACCGAATGCACTCAAAGCGTAATTAGCAATATCCTAGTCTTGCAACAGCTAAGACTTAGTAGTCACTCCCAAACCAGTTGGTCTAAGGTACTAGGTGATAAGGCACCCTCTCTATATTTTTTTTGTTGTCTTAAGTAATTACGAAACCAGTGTTCATTTTTCTTCACCATTTATATTTTATGTGTCGTTTATATTTTGTTGATTTATATTTTTTTCTTCATACTAAGGCTTTTAGACAAGAGCATTTCAAGGTATACTCTACTATCCCAAGTTTCAAGATATGTGCAAGCACGTATATTAGGGTATCAACGTTCAGAAGTTTGGACTCAAGAATAGAGACTATTTTTTAGACTTATTTTTATCCGCAAATTAGTTATTTCTTCATCTTACTAACCCTTGGGACAACATCTCATGACTACGTGTTACTAGCTTTGTTTTAAAACGTCTAATTTTCTTACTTTTCTTAAATCTCTTCATTTCTTCATATGTATTTTTCACTTTCTAACATTTTTTTCTTTTTTTTCCATATATAGTGCCCAGTGCCAAATGATATTTCAGTAAATACAAACCTCCCCCCAAACTTGTTTGCAGCAGTGTCCTCACCGATATTATTCTTCGAGCGCATAAACCTGTAGACTTGGGTGGAGAATAATAGGGGAAAAAGATAGTCAAATGAAAAATTACCCCCAAACTTGTTCTTTGGCGGACACAGATATTTATCTTTTTTTTAACACACCTCTATTCTTAGATGAAATAGTGTTACCGAAATATGGAGGAGAGGCAGAGAAAATTTTGTCGTGATAAAACGGCTCCTGCAATAACAGGAGCTCCTCTGATGGGTCAGCGGAAAAGTACGGTTTTAATCTATACCAATTTACTTTAAAAAATAGAACCGTTTTTAACATTTTCTACATCCACTGCACCATGCTGATACATATACTGCACCAAAAAAGGTCCTTTCCAACGAGATTTTAGCTGATCCGGATGAAGATGGAGACGGGAATCGTAAAGAAGGACTTTTTGTCCCAATGTGAATGTTTTTCTCAAAAGATGTTTATCGTGGATCACCTTTGTCTGGTTTTTTACTATAACTGTATTATCATAGGCTTCATCGCGAAGTTTGCTTAGCTCATTTAATTGCAGCTTTCGATAGCTGCTGGCTTGATCAAAATCACAATTAAGCTTTAAGCCCACATTGCTTTATATTCGATCTCGACAGGAAGGTGGCATGCCTTCCCAAACACTAGTCGGTATGGAGACATACCAAGATCGGTCTTATAAATGGTACGAAATGCCCAAGAAGCATCCGTCAATTAGGTGGACTAATTTTTACGGTTCTTAGAAACCGTTTTCTCCAAAATTTGTTTGATCTGTCTATTAGAGATCTTAGCTTGCCCACTCGTTTAGGGATGATAGGGCATAGAAAGCTTGTGGTTGATTGAATATTTTCACATCAAAACCTCGAAAGACCGATTACAGAAATGTGTGCCATTGTCGCTAATGATCGTGTATGGGTGCTCGAATCGAGAAAAGATATTTTCTTTAAGGAACTTAACAATAACCTTGTTGTTATTAGTATGACAAGGTATTGCTTCCACCCATTTAGAGATATAATCAACTGCTAATAAAATGTATAAGTTCCCAAAAGAGTTAGGAAACGAGCCCATAAAATTAATTCCCCATACATCAAATATCTCCACAACCAAGATTGGTTGGAGCGACATCTTATTTCTCCATGAAATCCGACCCATGTATTGACACTGTGAACAAGTTTTGCAATAATCATATGCATCTTTAAATAATGTTGGCCAATAAAACCCACATTGCAAAACATTCTCTAGCGTTTTCCTTGGACCAAAGTGACCGCCACATACTTGATTATGGCAGAAAGACAATACACTCTTGAACTCATTACTAAGGACACATCGGCGAATGATCTGATCGGGACAATACTTAAATAAATAGGGTTTGTCCCAGTAAAAATGTTTTACCTGGGATAGAAATCAGTGATTGTCTTGATTTGACCATTCGCTGGGTAGAAGTCCCTTTGCTAGATAATTCACAATATCAGCAAACCAAGGTTCGCAAGATATGGTCAAGAGCCGTTCGTCCGGAAAAGAATCGTTTATTAGAAAGGTCAACGTTGGTGAAGAAGAAAACCATGAAAGATGGTCGTCTACCACATTTTTACATCCACTTTTGTGTCGTATTACAAGGTCAAATTCTTGTAACGAAAGGATCCAATGTATTAGCCTGGATTTAACATCCTTTTCCGATAAAAGATGTCGTAAAGTAAGATCGGTGTAAACTACAACTGGAGAGCCAATTAAATAGGGCCTGAATTTTTCTAATGCAAATACAACTATCAAAAGTTCTTTCTCGGTGGTTGTATAATTCATTTGAGCATCGTTCAAGTTCCTACTTGCATAGTAAATTACATGTGGCATCTTATCAATATGTTGTCCTAAGACTGCACGAATAGCAAAATCAGATGCATTACACATAAGCTCAAAAGGGTGATTCTAATTTGGAGATGACAGAACGGGGGCTGTAGTGAGGGAACGTTTAAGTGATTCAAAAGCAGCCACGCAATCCGATTCAAAGTGAAATGTTGTATCCTTGAACAAGAGAATAGTTAAGCGTCTAGCAATTTTGCTAAAGTCCTTAATGAATCGTCTATAAAATCCGGCATGATCAAGAAATGATCGTATATTTTTGAAACATTTAGGAGGAGGAAGGTTGGAAATGACATTTATTTTAGCTTTGTCTACCTCAATACCTTTTCATGAAATGATATGCCCTAAGACAATACCTTCTTGAACCATGAAATGACATTTTTTCCAATTCAAAGTTAAATTCTTATCCTTACAGCGGGTAAGAACAACGTCAAAATGACGTAAGCATTCCATAAATGAGTCCACAAATATGGAGAAATCGTCCATAAATATCTCCAAAAAATTCTCGACCATATCCGAGATTATCCCCATCATACACCGCTGAAATGTAGCGGGAGAATTGTATAACCCCAAGGGCATGCGTCTATAAGAAAAAAGTACCGAAATGACAAGTACAAGTTGTCTTATCTTGATCCTTTTCGACGATGGGAATCTGGTTATAGTCTGAGTATCCATCCAAAAAAATAGTAGTACTCATGCCCGGCTAAACGTTCCAATATCTGATCAATGAAAGGTAGAGAGAAGTGATCTTTCCTCGTCGCAGCATTGAGTTTTCTATAATCAATACATACCCGCCACCCGGTTTGGGTGCGTGTTTGAATCGACTCATTAAGCTCATTAGTTATGACCGTTATGCCATACTTTTTAGGGACCATATGAATAGAACTTACCCATTGGCTATCGGCTATTGGGTAAATTATACCATTATCTAGGCATTTGACAATTTCTTTCTTCACCGTCTCTTTCATGACGGGATTCAACCGTCTTTGTGGGTCTCAGGGTGGTATGGCTTCATCCATCAAATGTATATGATGTTCAATAATCAAGGGACTAATCCCTTTGATGTCTGCTATTGTCCTACCAAAAGCTTGCCGATTCGATCACAAGACAGACAGAAGAGCTCTCTTTTGCTCTAAAGAAAGAGAAGCTGATATGATAATGGGTAAAAACCTATTATCACCTAAATTTGCATATTTAAGATGAGATGGCAGCGGCTTGAGATCTAGTGTCGACGGAGAGATAATAGAAGGTAGGTAAGGGAATGATAATCGGACGCCCTAAGAGGTTCTATTTATATCAGATTTTTGCATTTTTATACCGCCTATTCTTGATCATATTGCATATAGGTAGGTACTCTTGATCCATGTTTGCTAAATAATTGCAGGTTATAGGTTCTCAGCTCTAAGCACTGAAATTCATGAAAAGTCGTAACAAATACAGGACTACAGCCAACAATAGATAAATACGGGTCTCCGCTCACTATCCGTATAATGCCGAATACCAGTTCAAGGGACAAAATGGCAAATCATTGGTCATTTTATGCACAAAGCACAAGAGGCAGCACAATATCCAAGATTTCAATGCGGAGCTCAAGAAAATCAAGGCAAAAAGTCTACATCATTTCACCTTTTTGGACTGCTAAAAATCTGGAAGAAAAATGAAGAGATTCTGAGAAACCAAGTGTACCAAACAGAAGAGAACAATAACATGAAAACCCTAGAAAATATGAGTCAACAATTCAACAACATGGCCACGGATCCGCGGCCAATGTAGCAATTATGCGGCGGGTCCGCGGCCCAGTCAACTCAGTGTTGACTCAGTTTTTAAGAGTATTTTTGTAACTTCATTTTGGCTCAGATTGTATCCCTAGGGTTTCATTTGCCTGCCTATAAATAGCCCAGATCCAAACCAAGTCAATGGTACTTTTTCTTTGTATTAGATTTTAGGATAAGTGTTTGTAGTTTCTTCTTCCTCTTCATCTTTCTCCATTGATATTGTAGTGAGTTTCATGAGTGATGATGAATAAAAGAAGAGTTCTTCTTATTAACTTGCATGTCTTATTGTGTTCTATTATCTTGCTTGTAATTTTCATTTGTTAATATAGTTGTTGTTATTTGTTTGTTTGCTTGCTTTCTTTTTCTCTTTTCCTTTATCCTTACAACAATGATGCTTAAGTATGATCCTTGCCAAAGTGAGGTCTCAAATAGCTAGTTATGATTTTCTAAAATCATTTCTTTCTATCTTCTTTCTTTGTTTTATTTTCTTTTTCTTTTTAATGGGTGAGTAGTTTCTCACTTGTTAGGGTAGGATAAGGAAAGTTTGAGAGAAGCAAATCTCTCTCACTCTTTTCTTTGCCCAACATCTTGATTCAGACTCCCGTTAATTGAACCACAATCCGCTCCCTACGGCACCCTATCCTACATGATAGCAGTGATTTCCTAGTGAGACCGGTTGTGGTTGAATTAACCGGAGGTTAAGGCTAAGAGCCAAGAACGGACGGACAAGGACCAAAAGGAAGGAACTAAGCATTGGAAAGCCTAGCTTATACTCGCAAGTTTCCTTCCTAGTCGTGCTAATCCCCGTTGTTGCCGATTACCGTAACACCGATATTAAGAGTGGAAACGAAAGAGTGAGCGACTCCTAACTCAGACTAACCTACTCCTAACCCTAACAAGCTCTATTTATACATATTTTAGCACATAGTGAAACTAAACAAATCGGGACAAATTGGACTTAACTCGTTAAAACACTAAGAAAAAGATTTCCATCTCCCTGCGGACGACCCGTACTCAACCGGCTAGCTACCAAGCGAAACCGTCTTGATTGCGGTAATTAAAACTAAGCACGCAAAATCTCTAACAATCAAATGACATCGTTGCCAGGGAGACGGTAGTTTATTTCTTTGTGTAATTTCGGGTTAATTTGTGAATATATATATAACCAAAAACAAAAAAAAAATATACTATAAAAATCATCTTGTTATTTTTGATTCTTTTTTGTGCAAGTGTGTAGGATAGGAAGAATGTTAAGTTCAGTGCCAAAGTCATGGGGAGTTAGACCCATATCTCGCGGCTACACCGCGGCGGATCAAGACGGAACTATGGTTTACTGTAAAATTCTGGAGTAAATTCAGTGACCAAATCAAAATTCAGGGGCTCTAACCAAGAAGTGGAGACTGAAGTCAGCACAGGGAAGAAGTTTGAAGCTTCAAATCAACTGAACAGTCACGGAACCGCGACACAAGTGCTTGTTTAACCCCGGAACCGCGGTCAAACTGTGACGTCAGCATACTAATTTCTCTATGAGTATTCCAATCCTCTTCTACCCTCCTCTAAACTCTATTGAACTATTCTTCCTGCAGCATTCTTTATACAAACTCTCTTCCCCTCTCCAATAAAACCGTTTTTGTGCAGGATTCCTTGCGCCGCCGCCAAATAATTTTTTTTGCAAGTGTTTTAGATTTTTGTTTGTTATTGTTGTGCATAAATAATACGGACTTTAAGGGGCTATAACACCGATTCAGATTGGGTGTGGATTTCATCACCCTTCCTAAGACCCCAAAAATCACTAAAAGCATACACATTACCCTTGAGCTTAATAAAAACTATTTAGACTCAGCCAACTAAGGACTGTCGTGCTCAATAGGACAGAGGAAGGTTGTGGGAATTCGATCGTTTATCTAAACTTGACTTTGTAGTTCTTAGGCTAGACAAGTGAGAAAGGTAATTTTAAAAGGCCCGTCTCACGGTGATTCGTGAGCGGAACCCTCCTTTCCTCACTTGTGCTTACCTGGCCACAATTGGCAGTGAAGAGACGATTTGAGGGTTGTCTCACAACTCGTCACTTTAGAATAGTTAGGAGTAGTCTAGTGGACTTTGAAGACCATAGCTCTAGGAATGATTGTGCATGTTTTGACTGTGATTGTTTAAAGTTATGCCATAAGTCCGTACATATTTTTGCACAACTCTTTCTAAAAAAAACAAAGAAAAAAACAACAAAACAAAAACTTTTATAAAAACTTGCCCTTTGTCGCCAGAATTACATTTCACATACCTTTCATCCAGGTTTCTCCATTGACGTTTTCTTACCCTCACTTTCTACGCTTTGAATATACTAAACTCGTTTAGTGTATGTCCGGTTGGACTCGGGACACTAGTGCCCGCCTAGTCCGCATTACGTTAGTCGCTACTGACTACGCGATCAACTCCGACGTCGAAACTCCCTCCACGCCTCTTTCACCCTTACCTTTGCCGGCCAACTCCGACGTTGACCGGGATTCTGTTCATACATCCTCACCTTCACCATCACCATCACTAAATTCTTCTTCTGAGATGTCAGGATTTCCTCCTAACATCCCTTTACCTCCCCCGGGACTGATTCCACCTCATCTGGGTGCAAATAACCCGCAACCACCTCCTGTTGTAGTGCCACAATGAATTGCGCTCCAGGATCGTTTCTATCCTACCCGCTCGGCACTCCCTACCTATCTTTCACTTCCACCGGCCAATGAGGATAATTTCAAAATTAAGCCCCACTTCATCAACATGTTGCCCAAATTTCACGGGCTGGAATCCGAAGATGCCTACATCTTCATCAACAAGTTCCAGAACGTCTGTGCAATGATGAAGACAACCCAACTGTCCGACGATACTATACGGCTACGAGTCATTCCTTTCACTCTGTGTGACCTTGCTGAGAAGTGGCTGTATAGTACTGCATCGCATTCCATAACCAGTTGGGATGAGTTTGTAAAAGCGTTCCTTAAAATTTTTTACCCAAATCACAAAACCGCAAGGATCCGAAACGAAATCAACCAATTTTCCCAGCTTCCTAACGAACCTTTTTGGAAGTGCATTGACCGATACAAAGACCTTCTTGTTCAGTGCCCTCATCACGGTATTGAGAGATGACAACTTTTCCAGACCTTATATGAGGGCCTGAATCCAGCAACTAAGCAGTTACTGGAGAACATTTGTCAAGGCCATTTCCTATCTAAATCTGACGAGGAAGCTCGAAAATTCTCCGACGATCTTGCGGAACAGACGTATCAGTGGGAGAGCACACGACCGAACACTTCTTCTTCTACTACTTCTTCTGGTCTCTCTAGGGCAGGTGTTCATCAACTCGATATCTCAATTGCAATGAAGGACGAGATGGCAGCAATCACACAAAAACTGGAAGCAATTGAATGCAAATTCTCATCTCCCTCTCCTGCCCCTGCTCTTCCCCCTCATGCCATCTGCTCTTGTTGTTCTGATCCATCCCATTTGACCGAAAAGTGTCCCTACAACCCACCTTCTCAAGGACATGATCAGGTTAATGCTGCATTTCAGCAAAGACCAAGAAATGATCCATACTCTTCCACTTACAATCCCGGTTAGAGGAACCATCCCAATTTTTCTTGGAATCAGAACCAACATCAATTCCAAGGCCACAACAACTTTCAAAGGCCCCCTCCTCCTCAACAACAAGCTCATCAACAAACTCAACATCAATATCAGCAGCGTTTCCAACCCCAACCTTTTCAAAATCCGACGAACAACTTTGCATCCAACAATTCTTTTCCTCAAAACAACTTTGTTCCGTCAAACAACGATAAGGTTTCCTCGCTAGAACGGAGTCTGGAGGCGTTTGTAAAGCAATCGACTCAATCCACCGTCAACATCCAGTCTTCTATTCAGTCTTTGGTGCAACACATTGCTGCACACGGGCAAAGTATCAAGACCATCGAAGCCCAGGTTGCACAATTGAATGCGGCTTTAAGTGAGCGAGAGAAAGGGAAGCTTCCATCTCAACCACTCCCAAATTCCGGTCACCCACACAATATACATGTTGCTCTTGAACAACAGAACCATAATGTGAGTGCCGTGACTACGTTGAGATCTGGAAGGATGCTGCACAACAACATTGGCACGCGGATAAATGATGACACCCCGGCTTCCTCTTCTTCTTCTTCTTCTTCTTCTTCTTCGTCTTCTGAGCCTATTCTCCATTCTTCAAAAGGGTTTTCTTCTTCCTCTGCTCCGAACGGACCCACATCTCACTCCACTAAAACTCCAGCTCTAGGATCTGTTCTAACTCCACAATCTCCTCCACAAGTATTGGACTCAACCAATTTCAAAAACGTTCCATTTCCAGACCGGTTGAGGTCCAATAAACAAAATCCACAAATGGAGAAGATTCTGGAGTTATTTAAACAGGTTGACATCAACATTCCCCTCTTAGACGTAGTCCCCTTCCTACGCAAAAATCTTGAAGGACTTGTGCACTAAGAAGAGAAAATCTCAGGTTCCCAAGAAGGTTTTCTTAGCTAGTGCCGTGCGTGATGCTCTTACCCAAACTTTACCTCAAAAATGGAAGGACCCTGGCTGTCCTATGATTTCAATAACCATTGGGGATAAGAACATCAACCGCGCACTTTTGGATCTTGGTGCCTGTGTTAACCTGCTTCCGTATTCGGTATATGAGTAACTAGGTGTAGGAGAGCTGAAACCCAGACACTGTACTCTCCATATGGCCAACCGATCTATCACCCATCCTAGGGGTGAGCTAGAGGATGTGTTAATAAAGGTAGGGGACTTCATATTCCCGGTTGACTTCATTTTTTTAGACACACAACCTGTAGCTAACCCTCGGAATCAAATTTCGGTGATACTCGATCGCCCATTCCTTGCAACCTCGAATGCTGTGATCAATTGTCGAAATGGTTCGATGAACCTATCTTTTGGAAACATGACAATTGAACTCAACATTTTTAGGTTAGGGAATCAGCCCTCCGAACCTAATGCTCATATACTCGATGTTTGTTCCATCCAGGAGATCGCCCCAGAGGACTGTGAATTCGAAGAATTCTTGTTCGAACATAGCAATCTTGACGCCACCAGTGCGTTCCTCTTTGAACCTTCTACTGCTTCTGCTCCCGACACTGATTATAAGTGTTTCACTTTTTCGAACGATCTTGGCTTGTCTCCACCTGAGTTTGAATCTTTCGCATTTTCGGACGCGTTAGTTGAACCATCTAACTCGGTCCATACACTCGTTTTGAGCGTCTGTTAGAATCCTTTGAGTTCGAGACATTTTCGCTAACCTTGCCTTCAATCGTTTCACCTCCAACGCTCGAACTCAAGCCATTGTCGTCTCACCTTAGGTATGCTTACTTAGGTGAGAATAAGACCCTCCCTGTCATCATTTCGGCTTTTCTAGCTTTAGAGCAGGAGAAAGCCCTTATCACAATCTTGCAAAGCAATCAGCAAGTTTTTGGCTGGACAATAGCAGACATCAAGGGGATTAGTCCCCTGATCGTTGAACATCATAGTTATATGATGGATGATGCCAAACCAGCCAGGGATCCACAGAGGCGACTTAATCCAGTCACGAAGGAGGCAGCAAAAAAAGAGATCGTCAAATGTCTGGATAGTGGTATCATTTACCCTATCACAGATAGCCAGTGGGTAAGTCCTATACACGTTGTCCCCAAGAAGTCGGGCATAACGGTCATCACTAATGAGACGAACGAGTTAATCCCTACTCGCACCCAAACTGGATGGCGAGTATGCATTGATTATAGAAAACTCAACGCCGCAGCGTGGAAGGACCACTTTCCGCTACCATTCATTGACCAGATGCTCGAACGATTGGCTGGACATGAGTACTACTGTTTTCTAGACGGCTACTCTGGCTACAACCAGATTCCCATCGCCGAGAAAGATCATGACAAAACCACGTTCACCCGTCCTTTCGGCACGTTTGCATATCGCCACATGCTCTTTGGGTTATGCAATGCTCCCGCTAGCTTCCAGCGGTGTATGATGGGAATTTTCTCTGATATGGTTGGGAAATTCTTGGAGATTCATGGATGATTTCTCCATCTTTGGCGATTCCTTTGACGAGTGTCTGCAACATCTCGACGCTGTCCTTACCCGATGTAAGGACAAAAACCTCACTTTAAACTGGGAGAAGTGCCACTTCATAGTGCGCGAAGGTATTGTCTTAGGACATATCATTTCGCAAAATGGCATTGAGGTTAACAAAGCGAAGATTGAGGTCATTTCCAATCTCCCTCCTCCCTGATGCGTCAGAGACATCCGAGCTTTTCTTGGCCACGCCGGTTTTTATAGACGGTTTATCAAGGACTTTAAAAAAATTGCTAGACCCTTGACTCTTCTGCTGGCCAAGGATACCACATTCGACTTTAACTCAAGCTGTGTAACTGCGTTCGAATCGCTGAAAATCTCACTCACCTCTTCTCCCGTTCTTTCTTCACCTGACTGGACGTATACCTTTGAGATTATGTGCGATGCATCTGACTTTGCTATCGGTATGGTCCTAGGACATCACATCGATAAGATACCGCACGTAATCTACTATGCTAGCTGGACCCTGAATGATGCCCAACTGAATTACACGACAACTGAGAAGGAATTCTTGGCTGTTGTATTTGCATTAGAAAAATTCAGGCTTAACTTGATCGGCTCTACAGTCATTGTTTACACAGACCATTCAGCTCTGCGACATCTTTTCATGAAGGACGCAAAATCTAGGTTAATACGTTGGATCCTCTTACTTCAAGAGTTTGACCTTGTCATTAAGGACAAAAGAGGATGTGAAAACGTAGTGACCGACCATCTTTCACGACTTCCTTCTTTGCCGACACTTCCACTTCCAATCAACGACGTTTTTCCTGATGAACAACTCTTCACAGTATCATGCGAACCTTGGTTCGCAGATATTGTGAACTATTTGGCAACAGGATTACTACCAAATGAATGGTCAAGTCAGGACAGACTTCGATTTCTATCCCAAGTAAAACACTTTTACTGGGACGAACCGTACCTGTTCAAGTACTGTCCCGACTGGATTACTCGTCAGTATGTTCCTAATAATGAGTTCAAGAGTGTGCTGTCATTTTGCCACGATCAAGCGTGTGGCGGGCATTTTGGCCCAAGAAAGACAGCCGAGAAAGTCTTGCAGTGTGGCTTCTACTGGCCACAACTCTTCAAAGATGCTCATGATTACTGCAATACTTGCTCCTGGTGCCAACACTTGGGCCGGATATCTAGGAGAAACGAGATGCCACTCCAAACAATCTTGGTTGTCGAGATTTTCGATGTTTGGGGAATTGATTTCATGGGGCCGTTTTCCAGATCTTTTGGGAACCTTTATATTCTTCTAGCTGTTGATTATATCTCTAAATGGGTCAAGGTTGTGCCAAGCTGGATGGACGACAACAAGGTTGTAACGTTTTGGAAATCGTTACGCGAATTTTCCGTTTTTAGGGTAAAATAGTCGGTGTTTTTCGTAAAAAAAACCCGGAATGTGATCAAATTTTAGTATAGACTTGACTACACCTAGTTTAACTAGAATAGTGCTAGTTTGCGGGTTTTAGTGGTCATTTGGAAGTTTTGGTTCACGTTGATATTTTCCCTCATTAAAATATTATTTTAAGTTGTTAATTATGCACTTAATTAGTGGTAATTACAATTTTGGTTTGGATTAATTACTTCTAATGTGAATCTATGCTAATCTAATCACTAGATTTAAGCTTAATCCATCCATACAAAAATATCTAGATATTTGTGGTTTAATGGAAAATTTTAAAAGAAAAGATATGAGGTGGCTTGAGATATTATTGCATTTATTAGCATTTATTGTTGTTTTTAGCTAGATTTTTCCACACATTACACAAAACCCCTTCTTCTTTAGGTCTTGGCCGAGCCCTCCTTATGTTGCCCCCTCTTGGTTCCTTGCTCATTTTCTTCATCTCCAAGCTCAAATAATCCTTCACAAATCCTTAAATAAATCCACAAACTCATAAACAAATCATTACCCATTATTCCTTAAGCCTAAACAAGCTTAGATCTTCATGAAAGTGATAATTTTGGATGCTAAAACTTGGAGTTTGTTGCTAATTTGAGATCTAGTTTGTGAGGTATAAACTCTAACCCCAATCTTTAAATTGTTGTTTAAATCTTTAAAGCTTGCTTATTAGGTGTTTAGTATAGCTTTAATTGCATGGTTAGAATTTTCATGAAAAAGTTATGAAAATCAAGTTAGGGTTTTGATGTGTTAAAATGGTTAATCATGAAGTGTAAACTTAGAAAGCTTAATCAAATTGTGAGAATGATATTTGTTAAATTTCAAATTTGTCTAATTGAGTTTATTAGCAAACTAAGTTTTTCTAAATCCTATTTGGGTGAGATTAAAATTGTAGTAAAGGTTTTGGTGATTTAGTTCAGTTACTTTGCGATGTTTGTGATCGCTAGAATTTGTGAAAATTTTTAGACTTGAGCTAAAATGATATAAGATACTTACTATTTTTTCGGTAAAATTAAACATGGGTATTAATTGTCGTTGAGATGACATAAATATTATTATTCACGATAATTATTGTGTTGTGAATGAGTATTGGTATGATTGGGTTTTTGGTGCAGCAGTTTTCATGTATAGCGACCCTAGTTAGGGTTTTGGCTATGTTTTCCGGTATTTGGATTTCTTGGTTTTGCGACTGGATATTGTATTGGGTCGTTGGATGCTTGTACGTCAACGATGAGGGTTGTTTGGTTGTTTTGCATGCGTAGGCTATAGGTTCTAACCTATGAGCGCACCGCGTGCCGTATTTAGATTTCGGAATTTGATGTTAATAGCTTTGCGAATTCATATTGATTGTAGCTACCTTCGTGTGGATTTCAAGATGATGAAGCGCATCGACTACGGCTAAGCAAGGAGTTTAGCAGGTGAGTAGATTTATATCTACTGGGGAAGTCAGGTGGATGGCGTATAGTACCCCCGCAAATTTTGAATGGAACTGATATATACATAGAATACTGTAGGAGAAACCTACACTTGAAAACTATAGATGTGGTTAAAGGATAGTTAGAGGTGATATTAATGATTGAATATATATCGAGATATGAGATGAAGACTTTAGAGACAAAACTCTTGGACATAATATGATAAGAATGATGTCTCAGATTGATAAAAGGACATGAAAGGTGAATGTGAATCACAATATACATACAGATATGTAGTTGCAAGAGTTTAAGTATGAGATTTAGAGTAGCGTGGTATGAGATTCAATTGATGTAATGCTTATGTAAAATGACTTGATGTGAGTGTTCGATGCGATGAAAATAGAATACGATGAGATATGATGATTTGGTTGATGCGTCGTTATATGGATGCGAGTCGATAAGAGATAGTTGATACCTTGTCGGTCTCTTGATATAAGATTTATGCGGATGTGACCTGAGAGATAAGTATATATATATGGATAATGATTGCATAATGAGTGATATGTTGTACGAGACTTAGATTCTGTACCCCCCGTTGTTGTATAGGTTGATAGAATCCATATTTGTTTAATGCTGCCGAACGATAGAATACCGTACGCGATGAGTTTTACTTGTTAATTTATCCATATCCTTGAATAGAGGATGTCGTACGATGGATTTTACCGTACGTGATGTTGTGACGCTGGATGCTGAATGATAGATTCACCGACTCGGTCATATTAGATTCGTATACCTTATAGCATTTAGTTCGATGTGCATTATGCTGCATTCATGTTATTCTCATTGCATTTCATATACCTGTGCTAGTATACCTACACCATTATCGATGATGCGTATGTTACACTTGCACAGATTGCCGGCTCACACACTTCATCATCGATAATTGCTATATTACACTTACACAGTAGAATTGCTACATCATGCTATGATATATTGCCATGTTCACATCACTATGCTAGGTTGCATGATATACTGGCTATGCTCACACCATTATGATATGTCGCATGATATACTTGCCATGTTCACATCAATGTTCCGTGTTGCATGATATACTGGCTATGCTCATACCTTTATGCTATGTTCCATGATTTACTTGCTATGATCACATCACTGTTCCATGTTGCATGATGTATGTGTTCCCCTCCGAATGGCGGCCAGGACGGACGTCTTGCCTGAGATTCGGGGCAGATGCTAATTGGTGCTATCCGTCTACCTCTCCGAAGATACCAAGTTGATTTATGGCACCATGCATCGAAGGTTTAAACGGATGCGTCCGATGTAGCAGACTTCGTCAGATTCCCCCTCGTATGAGGGGTTTTTGATTGTGGGGACGCTCTTCCCTGCAGGCGGAGGCCCCTGCAGTTAATTACGCTACCGCATCGCGGTAACAACTTTCTCCTTCTCCAGAAATTTCACTTCATGTCGTGTGTGTTTATTTTGTGTTTGCTTGCCCATGGATTGTATACGGAGACTGAGTGATGTCATCGCCCGTAGGGCGTGGACTAGTCCAAATCCGTATCTTTCTTAGATTTGGGTCTGGGGGTTGTGTTTAAGGATACGTTAGCCTCATTTTGAGACTAAGATCAACTTAAACATTTGTTAAGGATACGTTAGTCTAGTTTAGACTAAGATCAACTTAACGGGATCGTTTAGATTTAACAAGAGGGCGATTATGGGAGCCCTATTGTTTTGTTTAGTGACATTGCGGTCAATAGGTAGTTTAAGGACATTGCGGTCCAACGTTAGTTTTAAGACATTGCGGTCGAGGTTAAGGACGTCGTAGTCCGTGGATTTAAGGACTCCACAGTCCGGTGTTAGTTTTAAGACATCACGGTCCAGGTTAAGGACGCCATAGTCCGCTGTTAGTTTTAAGACATTCCGGTCAAGGTTAAGGATGTCGTAGTCCGTGGATTTAAGGACTCCACAGTCCGATGTTAGTTTTAAGACATTACGGTCAAGGTTAAGGACCTCATAGTCCATGAGTTTAAGGATCCCACAGTCCGTGTCAATGTGTGTGGTTATCGGGACCCACCACCTCTTTGAAGACATTGAGGAATTACAATGCCGAGTATCAAAGGAGTGAAGAGATGTACCCTTAAACCGTGGTAGATTAAGTGATCTGCAGTCCAATTTGGAAACTAGGATCAATAATCATATTATGAGCCCATCGGCCCAATTAAGTTTGAATTGAGGACTTATGGCCATCCTGGGCTAAGTCCAATTATGTTTGGGATATTAGCCCTCTGTTGATTCATTGAAGGAGAGGCTTTGCCTCTGGAAACTTTAGCTAATTGGGCTAAAACTAGTGCTAAACACTAGAGACCAACAGTGTTGAACACTGAGAATAAGATTGACAAGTTAGTGTTAAACCCTAAAAGATAATCAGTGTTGAATACTGGGAAAAGAGTTTTCAGATTAGTGTTAAACAATAAGCAAATCAGTGTTAAACACTGCCAATAGAGTTTTCCAAATTAGTGTTAAACACTGAGGAGAACCAGTGTTAAACACTGGATACAGAGTTTCAATTTAGTGTTAAACACTAAGGCAAGAGGGGTCACGTGGTAACACGTGAGGGCGCCCTGCTTCCCTTTATTTTATTCGGTCAAAAGTCTTGAATACTTTTAAAGTATCACGTGCCGTCACGTGATGGGAATTTTGGTGCTTGTCTGTTAAAGCTTCAGCCAAGGGGTCACGTGGTAGCACGTGATAGCGCCCCGTTTCCCTTTATTTTGTTCTACAGATAAGTGTTTAGCACTTTTAGTTCTGAAAGCCATCACGTGTAGGCACGTGATGGGGGCTTGCGCTTTGATCCGTTAGAATGTTCAGTAGGGGTCACGTGTCGACACGTGAGGGTGCCCTAAAGCTCTTTTATGTTTCTTTTTCTTTTGTGTGCTTTAGAGATCACGTGGGGCACATGAGACATTGCCTCAAAGTTCTCTTTTAGGAGTCACGTGGTAACACGTGAGGTGCCTACTTCAGAGCTTTATTTGGCGGGTCTCTGTATGCATTAAAGTTCTGTTCATAGGGTTAAACCCTAAACTTTTGAAGAATTATATTCTCGATAGGGTTAAACCCTAGTTTCTTTTCTTAAAGGAATTAAATTCCTGTGAGTTTAAGGGAATTATGTTCGCAGTTAGGGTTAAACCCTAGTTTTGTTCATTTTGAAGGAATTAAATTCCTATAACATAGGGTTAAACCCTAACTTTATCTCAAAAGAATTGAATTCCTATCATTTTGTGAGAATTAAATTCTCTAAACTCAGTTCCTCCTCTGTGTTTTAGATCTGCATGGCAGGATCTCGACCCAATAAGAATTAAATTCTCAATTCATGGGCAGATGTGCACTTTGCACATCCTCAACCAGAGGAAGAACTAAGTTCTCTTCTTTTATATAAGAGTTAAACTCTTTTGAGAATTAAATTCTCTTTTGAAGCCTCTCTTTTCTTACCTAGGGATTTTCTTTTTCAGAGAATCAAATTCTTCTTTCTGAATTTTCAATATTCCAACGCACTATCTCTCTCTCTCTCTCTCTCTGTATATGTCTCAAAGTTTTTCCTCCCCCCAAAACTCTCTCTCCTTTGGCTCCTATTTATAGGAGAAGGAAAAGAATCAATCAGTTTTAGTGAATCTTTTATTGAAAGATTTGATTTGTTTATTGAGAGATTCGATTTATGTTTATCATTAATCTGGGTCTTTAGATTATTAGGTGAATTTTATTCACCATTGGATTTTAAATCCAAATGTGTCTCTTTGTTATTTCGGTTAGATTTAGGGGGGAAATCTTTCCAAGTCCAAGATTTTTCCATAAATTGGTGGTATTTAATCACCTTCAGATTTTTAATCCAACGGTTCCAAATAGTTCTTTTCCATTTTGGAAAGACTTGAGAGATCTTTTCTCAGAATTTAATTCTGTCGTAAAAGTAAGGCTCTCGAGGCTGGTCACGTGTGGCCACATGACCGTTGGTCACGTGTACACATGTGACCCCTGGTCATGTGTGGGCACGTGACTCCCCCTAGAATGGGCCTCCCTTCCTTCTGCGCTTTGTTCTTTGCCGCTGCTTAGTCATCACGTGTCAACACGTGACCGCTGGTTATGTGCTAGCACGTGATGCCTCTTCCGTAGGTTTTTCCTGATTTTAAATCAGGAAACAAATGCCCCCTTTGGGAGTAGGGTAGATGAAACGTTTTCCATCCCATCCTATAAATGCCCATGTCCTTTCAGAGGAGCCTCCACTTTTGCTCATCTTCTTCCTTTGAGAACTTTTTCCCTTGAGAATTTAATTCTCGTTCCTCAGAGCTTAGTTCTCTGCTTCAAACTTTTCAGAGTTTAACTCTGTTTGAGAGACCCTTCTTTTCAGGTAATGATGATCGAAGAACCTTCATTAAAACAAACTTTCTGGATTTTAAATCTACATCAAGGATTTCACCCCTTTAAATATGAACCCATTTTTCCACAAGAACAGAAAACCACATAATCTTTAAACTGTAGATCTCCTAGGGTTTCATATGATCTTTAGGGAAATGATGATGACAGTTCAAATTCATGAAGTTTAACCTCGTTGACAGAAAAGACGTTTCTAGGAATTTAATTCCCCTTTTTGAAAGGAAAAACTTTCTGGATTTTAAATCTACATCAAGGATTTCACCCCTTTAAATATGAACCCATTTTTCCACAAGAACAGAAAACCACATAATCTTTAAACTGTAGATCTCCTAGGGTTTCATATGATCTTTAGGGAAATGATGATGACAGTTCAAATTCATGAAGTTTAACCTCGTTGACAGAAAAGACGTTTCTAGGAATTTAATTCCCCTTTTTGAAAGGAATTTAATTCCTATGGAGAACTCAGTTCTTCCCATAGAGGCTTCTTAGGGTTTCCTTCGCCCCAGGTTGTCCTTCTGTGATCAGTGAAGAAGACGGTTGCAATGATGTCTTTTGTGGGAATTTAATTCTCCTGATCTTGTTTGATTTGTTGTAGAGCCCAAGGTAAATTTGTCTTTTAGGGGGATGTGTAGGGTCACTTGAAACCCACTGCCTATTTAATGAGGATATTCCCTTTGTCTTATTATGATTGCTTGGCCTCATTATTAACCAGCCGTCAACCTGATTCTGTGGGGCCTATGTGTTTTGTAACCAACGCCCCCATACAGGAGAATCTGTTGTCGCTTTCTTCAACTGTCTTCATATATATATATTTACACTCATATATATATATATTGTCGTCTTCGCTTTTGACAGTTTTCCTTTATTTTATTTCAGGTGCAATGGCTTCTGTCTCGTGCTTTTCTTTCACTCGCTCAGAGGCCGCTTTTCCACAGTCACCTTCTGACGAGGAAGCGATGGCGATGATCCGGGCTCATGACCCGAACTGCACCAGCTTACTTCTATGGGGAACATGGTATAGTCGTATTATTCGGGGTCACCGGAGTTTCCTCTGCGCAATACCGACAAAGCCTACTTTTCCGTTCTTACCGATGGACCCTCCGAGGACGGTTTTTGCTGTGGAGATGGCAAACTAGACTCCATCGGGATGGCTCGAGCCTTCGACGACCGGTATCCCGAACCATCCGATCCTGGCTATAGACATCCTGGGGCAGCGTATTTGCCAGGGTGAGGCCCAACCATGGAGACAAATCTACAAGATAGGGCTTACCCCTCGACACCCTACGGGGTACCTTCTCTGGGCTCGTTACATCCTGTCCGCCCATCGCGCGCGGCTATAGAAGGTCGGGCTTTACTAGGCGATATACGCGTCGCTCTTTCACTACCAATCCCCGCATGTCTGGTGGGTTAAGGCGTTCTTGAACCAGTGGAACCTCCCCACCAACACTTTCCTTTTAGGGGACCGCGAGGTCTCGATCTCTCTGGAAGAATTCTATGACATCTCGGGGTTGCCAATCAGGGGTACCATGTATGAGGAGTTGCTGCCTTCTGACGAGTACGTCTTTGAGCCCGAGCCTGCTCCGGTTGACGGCCTGTCTGCTGAGAATGCCGTCCGCCACAAGCGTCCCAGTTTGATCAAGGCACTAGGTATCTTCGACCGATTGTTCACCGAATCTGAGGAGCAGGGTGTTACTTTTAAGCGCTTCATTGCTTGCTTCCTTCGTGAGGACGTCTTGTCGAAGACATCTCCGAAGTTCGCGAACATCAAGGACCCCTTTGGGTTTGGTCCGAAGAAGCTGCCGACCACTGAATCGGATCTACCACAGTACTACATCCCTATTATGTCGCCGATGTCTTTTGAATCCATTGCCGCTCCCGGCATGGATGATGAGACGTTCTTCGTAGGGTTTGTTAGTGTCTGGCTCAGTTGGTTTGTCATTCCCATGCATCATCGCTTTATGAGAGCTTCGGTTATCTACTCGGCTTATTGTATCGCTGAGAGGACGCGGTTGGCCATCGGCATCTCGATGTTGGCGCACCTTTATCACGGGTTGGGCACCGCAGCTAATACCTCTACTCCCGGCGTGGATGTAGTAAACTTTTCGCTTCATTATTTCATGTCCTGGGTCGAAATGCACGTGCTGGGGGCTTTCGCTATGCATCAGAGGCCCGCATTTTACGACGCATACCCCTTCCTACGACTTATGCGATTGGTGGATACTTCTGCCGCCGACCCGACTCAATTAGGGGCTATTCGGGTGTTGATTTCTCCTTACGCTACTGCTGGCGGGCTGGTTTTTAATGATCGGGTCCTGTCTTCTCCTTCAGGTCCAGTTCAACAACTCTGGGACTAGTCGAAAGACAATGTAGCCTCTCTGAGGCCCCGGGAGGCCGTGCACTTGTATACCATTAGACCAGGCTATTTGGTATTTCGCCAGGACAGTGCAGCTCTTTTCATGCGGTACAATCCGCATCGCTTCGCTCGACAGCTTGGATACGACCAGGGCGTTCCATTCGAGGCTTTTATAGTTGCGCCGGTCCCTTCACTCGAGGCCGTTCGCGATGCCGCTCAT
This sequence comes from Agapanthus africanus, assembly GCA_030015575.1. NCBI lineage: Eukaryota > Viridiplantae > Streptophyta > Magnoliopsida > Asparagales > Amaryllidaceae > Agapanthus > Agapanthus africanus. The sequence continues at coordinate 278,057,350 of JASDDO010000004.1, read as the reverse complement.
CATTTCGTAAGATTGAACACCGGCTCCCACTTCATGATCCCTCAAGCTGAGCATATGCCCCGATGCGTGGGATCGTTCACGGGTTGGTATCTCCATCGAGTCAGTCCAATCATTCTCGAGGAAAGAAGGGTGCTTCTTGGTCATGATGCCCCTCCTCAGGTTCCGGCCATGGGAGCTGTGTTGCGACCGCGAGTTCCGGTCCGCTTCCCTCTGAGGGAGATTGGCACCGTGCTCATTCCGGGGGAGTCGGGGGTGGACCTTACTCCAACAGCTGGTATGCCCCTAGGTACCTGATCACGGGGTAGACGGGCCCTAGTAGCAGCACCACCGCCTGCGGCAGCACTGCCCCCCGTGGCATCGACAATGGCGGTGTCATCCTCGGTTGTGGCACCAAGCGAGGGTAATAGGGACAATGGTGTTGAAGGCGACGTGGGTCGCCGCCGCACCAAGGCTCCACGAGGAAAGAAATGGTCGTCTTTGGCGGCCGGTTCTAGATCTAAGAGGCGGAAGAGGGTGGCCACCAACCTACTTGATTCTTTAACGGAGTCAGAGCCCATACTTCCAGATGAGTCGCTGGCCGTGCAAGAGTCGGACGCTGGTCTTCTTTTCCCGGGTTCGGCTGCCGAGGAGGCCGCACAATTGGCTGAGGCTATAAGACGTTCCCAAGATGAGTCCCAAAATGTCAGGGTTCCGAAGAAGCCCTATCCTGCCGTAATCTTTTATGAAGACCCTTCATGGTTTCGGCGGCGGTTTATTGGCCCTTTGGAGGAATGGGGAGAAAGGGTCCTGAAACAGGCCGCTTCGGAGGATGCTGCGGACGCGCTTTCCTTGTGGACCGGCGGCCATGAGTCTACCCTCGAACCCCGGCGAGCACGCCTCCTTGAGAAGGAGCATCAGCTTGAAGAAGCCATATTGAAGGCTTCCCTGCGCATTGGTACGTTTTTATATTTCTTAGCAATTCTTCAGATTGCTTATGCCTGTATATATGTATCCTTATTTTTTGTGCGGCTTGTGCAGAGTCTTCGGCGATGGGAGAGATCCCCACTGGCTTGCTGCAGCTAGAGCCCGTTGACATTCCCGATGCAGCCTTACTTGATGCGGAGGGGGCCGACAATGCCATTCCTCTCGCAATAGAACCTCCGGTGGCAGCTCTTGATTCCAGGGTACTCGCTCCTTTGGGAGAGGTTCCCTTGGTGGTTGCCGCCCCAACGACTCTCCCCGAAGGTGGCCCAGAGGCTGAGATGGAGATAGTCGGGACTACCCTCCCTTTGTTGGAGCCTGAGGTCACGGCAGAGGCCGTTGAAGCTGCTATCCCCCTAGCACAGAATGGGAGGAGTGTCGAAGGTAACCTTCCACGTTTTGAGCTAGTAATCTTTCTGTTACCTGAACTCTTTTGTCTTTTCAGAATTGCGCGGACTGGCGGCCTCCATTGCCGATCTGTCTTCTCGGCAATCCTTCCAGCGTCTTTTGGAGATGGCCGCTCCGCAGGCGATATCTCCTCAACGCATCGTCTTCTCGTTTGGGCAAGGTTAGTGTCGTTCACCATTTTTTCATATCATTGTTATTATTTTAGGGGCTGACATTGACGTTTTTTACAGTTCTAGAGGCCGATGACGAGGTTGAGATTCTCGAGGGGCCAGGGGAGCCTTCAGCACCTTCTTGTATAACTGTGGGGAAGTGACGTCTCAATATGGTCCCACTTGTTCCTTTGCTTAAGAGTTTCACTGATCTTTTATAAATCTAAGCAGCTCTGCCAGTTCTCACAATGTTGGAGTCGCACATCACCATGCCGCCCGGTCCTTATGCTTTGCGAGCCTCAGTCCGTCTGGTGAAATTAAGCCTTGATTCCTTGTCATCCCTGATCGAGGAGCTTCGTGCAAGCAGTGTAATCACAGCCGAAGCGTTTGCCGCCGAAGCTAACGGTTCTCTTTCCTTCCTTGCTGTCTATCATAGCGAGGCCGTGGTGCAAGTCTGGATTGAGTTTTGCTGTTAGGTGGAGGCTTGTCTGCACGTGCTTGAGTGTACCCGCCTTTCCTCGGAGGCTGTGGCTGCGAAAGCGGGCCTGCGAAGTTTGATTGAGCGATGTGCGGCAAACATGGTGTCTTACGAGAAGAGGCTCGGCCGCAAGTTCTCGGAGAGGGAATTGGCTTCTAAGGCGCTGAACGAGCTTCAAGCCAATCTTACCGCCAAGGCCAACAAAGCATATGAACTCTGGCAGGTTCTGCAGGAGGCCATCAAGGAGCTAGTGGCCATCGACAAAGCCGCCGAGTTTACTCGCGAAAGAGTCGAAGCCCACAAAGCTAACGAGAAGGAGCTCGAAGGCCGGCTTGCTTCGTATCAGGCCCAGCAGGCTCAAGCAGAGGCCCGTCTTCTGGCGATACTGGATCACGAAGGCGTGGCCCAGTGAAAGAAGGATGAGCTGACCAAGCTATTAAATCGCCCACCGGCCTGAAGAATTGTATCTTTTTTTCCTTCTCTTTTTGTACATACTCTTGAGCGAGAGTATTTTTTTTGTTCTCTCATGACTTGTACTTTGTACCCATTTTGGTTTATGAATAAAGACATATTTTCTTCTCAATGGTGTGTCCCCTTTTTATTGAATGTGTTCTACGGAATCTATCTTGATCTCTTTGCAGGGCCGCGACGGCTTAGGATTCAGGGTTAAGATTTGTCTCCTAAGACTTTTGAGCTTTATGAGCCATGAGGGTCTCATAAAGAGTTTTTCTCCCTACAGGTCGAGAGGATCCCATAGGCGTAAGTTATTCTTAAGAGTCATGAGGATTCTTAAGCGGGTTTTCTTTTGGGAGTCGTTAGGATCTCACAAGAGAGTTTTCTTCCTTACGGGTCGTGAGGACCCGCAAGTGCTGGGTGCAGTCGCCCTTATCCGTATTTCACGGGATCAGGGGTTAGTTTGGGATGGTTTCCAGGGTATCGTAGTTTAAAGACATCGCGTTCAAGGTTAAGGACCTCATAGTCTATGGGTTTAAGGACTCCACAGTCCAACGTTAGTTTTAAGACATCACGGTCAAGGATAAGGACCTCATAGTCCGTGGATTTAAGGACTCCACAGTCCAATGTTAGTTTTAAGACATCACGGTCAAGGTTAAGGACCTCATAGTCCGTGGATTTAAGGACTCCACAGTCCAACGTTAGTTTTAAGACATCACGGTCGAGGTTAAGGACCTCATAGTCCGTGGATTTAAGGACTCCACAGTCCAACGTTAGTCTTAAGACATCACAGTCAAGGTTAAGGACCTCATAGTCTATGGATTTAAGGACTCCACAGTCCAACGTTAGTTTTAAGACATCACGGTCAAGGTTAAGGATCTCATAGTCCGTGGATTTAAGGACTCCACAGTCCAATGTTAGTTTTAAGACATCACGGTCAAGGTTAAGGACCTCATAGTCCGTGGGTTTAAGGACTCCACAGTCCGATGTTAGTTATCGGGACCTATTACCTGATTGTAACGAATTTCTCGTTTGTGTAAGTAACCCAAATGGTCCCCGGCAACGGCGCCATTTGATTGTAAAGGATTCTTGTTTGTGTGATTGGAAATTGTAAAGAAATCACAACCAAAAATTATTTGACCGCAATCAACTACGGTGTCGGATGTAGATTGTTAGTGAGTGCGGATCGTCCATAGGGAAAGTATAATAGTTCGTCTTTTGAATTAGATGAGTCGAAACTTTAAGGAAAAGAAAACAAAGAATTCATGATTTATATTTGAAGTTCAAGAATTAGAAAATATAGATCTAATAATAAGAAAAAGATAGAATCAAGAATTGATAGTTTGATGATTTTTCCAACCAAATATCAAGAATCGAAATGAGGCTCGTAGGAATCGATCGGATCTATAGATGTGATGTAATCTTACATTGACGTATTCTTATCCTTCGATGAATTGATACTAGATCGATGATGATCGACAAGAATTAGGGATTTCTAGTGAAACTAGGGTTTCATCTTATCCCTTGTTCTTTCGTCGATATCATTCACATTCTAGCCCTAGTGAATTCAAGAAACGATCGTAGAACCCTAATTTCGAGCGATAACAATCAAGAAAGTATCGCAACGAAACTAGGTCATCGATTCTTGAACTTGCTAGGGTTTACAAAACTCGTAGGACTTAAAAATCATTTTAAGATTTGTTACATCATCATTCTATTGATCGTCTCGACTCCTTTACGAGCGGAGTTTTACTCAAACATCATAACAAGAACTACAATTACAAATTGAGATCGAATCATGATGCAAGAATTTAAAGAAAACAAGATTAAAGAATTTCACCTTTTATTTATATCAACAATTTCATTACATTCGCTCAAGAACTACAAGAGGAAGAACTCGATCGTCGATTTGGCTTCGCTCGGCTCCGTGAGTCGCGGATCGGCCTGGATCACATACTCGGTTGGAGATCGGCTCCGCTCCTAAAATGTTGAAGGGCTTCTTGCTTGATTGGTACTCAAGATCTTGAATTTGGATTCGAATTAGGGTTAGGGTTTCGCACAAGTCTTGTCACTAGACTTGTGGAAGAAGATGAAGAAATTGAAGAAGACTAAAGATTAGCTAAGGATTAACAAAGATTATCCCTTTAACCTTAGGTCTAGGCTTCTATTTATAGACTTCCCCAAACCCTAGATCTAGGATTAGAATTTGAATTTCCCTCCAAAAGTTAGTTAGAGGAGATTTGAATTTCCCTCCAAAAGTTTGTTGAGGAGAGCTTCTAGATGTGATTAGTTAGGAGCTTAATCAAGATTAGCTTAATTAATCATCCTTGCTGATCTGGCAGAAGACTCTGGAGAATTCTGGAATTTGACGTGTCAAAATGAGGTGTACACACTGAGATAGGAATTATTCCCTGAAAATTAGGTGGTGATGTGGCAGAACCGCCGCGGAACCGCGGCTCAAGCCGGCTCTCGCCGCGGTTCCGCGGCGCTTTGGAGGAGTTGGGGCTTGGGCTCTCTGGTACTTGTTGGATTTGATATGTGGGCATTTTTCTGATATATTGATTCTGAAAATTCTTTCTAGATTACTTCCAGATCTGAATCTTTTGAGTTGGCGTAATGTTTGATCAGCAAAATGACAATTTTGGCCTGTCTCCTGGATTTTCCTGCACAAATCTCGAAACAAGTGTTGCGCAATATAGGGATGATGCGATGCCATGATAAACACACAATTTCCTCAGAAATGTCGGTTTTAGAGTCTAACACATGCAATCTGATATTTAACGACTGGTTTGCTAATATGTGCTATATGAATGCCGAACACTTCTAGATGAGTGCAAAAGATAGGGAAATTGTTGTGTTAAAAATGCAGTATTTTCGACTGATCAAATTCCCCCAAACTTATTTTCGATCGTCTCGAGCGAACTGTTTTATTAAAAAGAGAAGGAGAAAATAAAGAAAGAGAAAAACTAACTAGCACACTTTCGTAGGCAACACGATTGCACTGAGCACGTGCAACAAGCCTTTAAACCTCTAGGTGTCCCTAGCAGGAGGAGTGTTGTCTCTTGAGGGTTTTTAGCGGATTGCACCCACAAAATCCAATAATAAAAGGAAGATCATGAATATTACATTTAAAGAAAAGAATTGTAAAAGAAAAGCCTTGAAAATTAGGGTTTCCAACTAAGCTAGCTTTTCGGTTGTCATGAGCCCTATCTTAATAGTCATGAAAAGATGTCAGAAATCACGTCCTCCCTCAATAAAACATCGTCTTATTCTTCATTCCTATCTTTCTTCCAAACATCGATCATATAACCCTGCGTGTGTGTAAAGGACATCCTTACACCCGGAGAATTCAATTCAAGCTATCATACTCTTGCCCATCAGCCTCAGTACTTTTTAATTAATGAATATTTAGATGAGATTGCTCACACACTTTCATGCGACCGTTAATACTTCTTGAGGTACTAACCGACCGATTACTCCTGTGCTTGCTTACTTGGTGTATTTTCCTCGTCTTGCACCACCTCAGGCATAGCAGTGACTCCCAGACCAGTTGGCCTTAGGGCACTAGGTGAAAAGGCACCCTCACTATATATTTTTTTATTGCCCTCGGTGATAACAAAACCAGTGTTCATTTTTCTCACCATTTTATATTTTCTTCATTTTTTTTAATTTTCTTCATACTTTTGGCTTTAAGACAAGAGCATTTCAAGGTATCCACTACTATCCCAGGCTTCAAGACGTGTGTAAGTGCGAATAGCAGGGTATCAACATTCAAAATGTTTGGCTTTTCAGAATAGAAACTATTTTTCAGACTTATTTTTATCCTCAGATTAGTGACGTCTTTCATCTTACTAACCCTTGGGACAACGGCTCATAACTACTTATTACTAGTTCGTATAAGAAAACTTCCAATTTTCTTGGTTTTCTTAAATTTTTCTAATCTCATGGATGTAATTTTTCACTATCTAATCTTTTATTATCTTATTTATATACAAAAAGTTTTTATTTTTTGAAATTTTTTAAATTTTTATAGGTTTTCAAAAATATTTTGTGCTTATGCAAAGTATGATGCAAATGATGCGAAAATAAGCACAAACCTCCCCCAAACTTGTTTTCAACAGTGTCCTCACTGTTGCTATCTGCTAAATCTCGAAAAACCTGTAAGCTTGGGAGGAAATTTATCAACGGGGGCAAAATATTTAAGTGAAGAACCTCCCCAAACTTATTGTTGGCTCATCATTTTGTAAAAATTTTCTTTTCAAGAGCCAGAAAAAATGTACCCCCAAACTTGAGTTATGCAATGTTAATCTTTGAAAATCATATGAGGGGGTCAAAAATCAATGGTCGATGCCAAGCTTTGCAAAGACCGAATGTTAACACCAACCATTCAAAATTTTTATCAATGCAGTGCTCTGGTTGGTGGAAGAAGAAGTGGGGAAAGGGTAAGGGGTGGAATAGAATGTGTGTGCGTCTTATTTTGGAGAGACGATGCAGTGTATGTGATGGATTACTCGCATTCTTTTTATAGTTCAGAAGAAGGGGTGGAGGTTCAATTTCATTGATTGGGAGATGATTCATCTCAACACCCGTGTTATTCAGAAATACGAGTTCATCAGCGAAGATTTCCTCAAAAGTTCCATCAATACCCCGATGAATAATATCATCACAAATCACGGGGTGATCTTCAGACTCTAAAAACAGATCATAATCATTGTTAGCTGTTGACCCGGACATCTCGGTGGAAGAGTCCGTATGTGTATGATACATAGTTGGGTCAAACAATAACATATGAAAAGAGTCAAGATCAGTACCAGGAGGATCATCAAATTCGCTGCTGTCGACATCCATTAAGTCGACAGAACATACCTGAGCAGTAGGTTCGGAGGGTACACTTCCCAACTTGTAAATGTTCAGCTCTATTGACCTATTCCCGAAAGATAGGGTCATAGAACCATTACGACAGTTGATGATAGCGTTGGAAGTGGCCAAAAAGGGACGACCTAAAATCACCGGAATTTGATTCCGTGGATTCGCTACAGGCTGTGTATCAATTACAATAAAATCCATAGGGAATATAAATTCCCCGATTTATTAACATATCCTCCAGTTCTCCCCTAGGTTTGGTGATTGATCGGTCAGCCATCTGGAGAGTTATGCTCGAAGGCTTTAACACTCCGATACCTAGTTGCTCGTAAACCGAATATGGAAGCAAGTTAACACTAGCGCCAAGGTCTAGTAGAGCACGGTTAATGTGTTTTTCCCCAATAGAAATGGAAATAGTAGGATAGCCAGGGTCCTTACGTTTCCTCGGTAATTGCTGGGGGAAAGCTGTGTCTACTGTCTTTGCCATGAATATCTTCTTAGGCACTTGAGTCTTCCTCTTCCTAGTGCACAAGTTCTTAAGAGTTTTCGCATAGGACGGAACTTGTTGGATGGCATCTAGGAGAGGGATGTTGATGTTAACTTGCTTAAAAATGTTCATAATCTTCTCCATATGTGGATTCGATGTGGTAGCCCTTAACCGATTAGGATACGGTGCTTTAGCAATAAGCGCTGGGTCCATCATAGGAGAAGGAAGTGTGTGTGGAATCGATCCTAGAATAGAAGTGGGGATCGTCCGTGGAGGAGTAAAAGAGGTGGACTGAGGTGGCGAGCCTTTTGGGAAACGAAGAATAGGCTCGGAAGAAGTTGGTGGGGTAGAAGAACTGGGGTCAGAATTAGAAGTAGAAGTGTGTGTGTGAGGAAAGGTCTCAGCCGGGGTTTTATTGATTGATTTATCAGTATCATCCAACTCTTCCCCAATGTGAGTGTCAAGCACTCTTCCAGATCTCAACGTGATTGCATCCACATGATGTGAATAGCCAGTATTGGGTAAGGGTTGAGCTGGAAGTTTCCCTTTCTCTCTTGCACTCATTTCGGCTTTTAGTTATGCAATTTGTTCTTCCATCGATTTGATGTTCTCATTTTGAGAGATAATGATCTTCATCACATTCTCGACCGAAGATTGCAAACTTGCCGTCCCTTGGATGGATTGTTTCATGAAAGTATCCAAGGTTTGTGCTAGTGCAGAGGTATTATCTGTACCGGTCAATTGCAAAGGACTAGACGGTGCAAAAGTGTTGGCCGGATTTTGGAAGTTTTGTGATTGGAAGGGGTGCTGAATCAATTGAAATGGTGGATGTTGTTGTGGTGGAGGGACCCTTTGGAAATTGTGTTGGGTTGGAACCGTGTTTTGAGATTGTGATTGGTTCCAAGCAAAGTTAGGGTGATTCCTCCAACCCTGATTATATCCGGAAGAATAAGGATCGCTCCTAGGTCCTTGTTGGTAAGCAGAATTGATATGCTCATGACCTTGAAACAGACATTCTTCCGTCAAGTGAGACGGATCAGAACAGCAGCCACATACAGTTTTGGAGAGTGACATTTGATTTAGGGTGGCGGCTAAAAATTTGTTTTCAATAGTCTCGAGTTTCTTGTGTATAGCTGCAATGTTAGCTCTAATTTCGATGGAAACATCATTGCCATCCCTAGTCGATTGACTCACACCCTCCCACTGTAAAGATTTATCAGCGAAATCTTCTAGGAATTTCCAGGCTTCCCCATCATCTCTAGTCATAAAGTTTCCTTGACACAAGGATTCAAGGGTCTGTCTTGTGTTAGGATTAATGCTCTCATAAATGATTCGGCACAGATCCCATCTCGGGATGCCGTGATGTGGACATTGGACTAACAGATCCTTAAAGCGTTCAAGACATTTTGAAAATGTTTCATTTGGAAGCTGGGTGAATTGATAGATTTCGCTACGGACTCGAGTTGTCTTTTGATGTGGGTAGAATTTCTTAAGGAATGCTTTGACGAATTCATCCCAATTTGAAATGGAATGTGCGGTAGTGTTATATAGACACTTCTCGGCTAAATCGCACAAGGTGAATGGGAGAAGACGAAGACGCAAAGCATCCACAGACAGCTGTGAGGTACCCATCATTGCGCATACATTTTCAAATTTCATGATAAACACGTATGCGTCCTCAGACTCGAGACCGTGAAATTTTGGTAGAAGGTTGATGTATTGGGGTTTTATTTGAAAATTTTCCCCGTTGGCTGGTGGAATAGAAAGACAGGTGGAAAGGGGGCTTCGTGTAGGATAGCACCTCTCTTGGAGAGAGATGCGAGGTGGATTCTGCGCACCAACGGACGACGGAAGAGTAGTGGAAAAGAAATTCGATGGAGGTGGATCCATCGAAGTGGGTGTGGTAGTGGGTAAAAGAAAGGGTAAATGCAGAAATACCGACTTTTGCGTCGATCAAAGGAAACGCGGACTTAACGGGCACTAGAATCCTGTTGTCCAGCCTATCTTGCACTAAAAAGGGTTAGTACAAGTGGCAGCGTGAATTTATAATTAGGGGAAATGATATGAATGCGGCGTTTGTTTTGAAAATATACGGATTTTTGAAAAAAATGATGCAACACAACAAATGCAACAAGCAAAACCCTAATTCTAGTGGTCACCTAGGTCAAACTCTAGACCGCTCCTAACTGCCAAAAGACAAGTCGCAGGATAAATCCTCCACTGCCTCTTTGTCCCTCTATGGCCAGGTAAGTGCCAGGTAAGTGGGAAGGTACTCCACTACGTAAGTAGTGGGTCTAATTAATAACCACTAGCCTTCGACACACTTATCTTAGACACCACAAGAAAACGCGGATAAGCAATGAATTACCCACGGCCTTCTTCTGTCCTAAGTGAGCGCGACGGTCCTTAGAGTCATCTTTAGATATTTTTTAATTAATGAGGGTAAATGCGGATGCAAATTTTGCGATTTTCGGGGCGTAGGAAGGGTAATGAACTCGCCACCTAATCTCGATTTGGTCTCTGCCCCTTAATATCCGTATTAATTATGCAAACAACCAAGAATCAAAAACACGCACAATATATTTTTGCTTTTTGCGCGGCGCTGCGATTATTTGCAAAGAACCCTGCACAAAATGTTAATTGGTGCAGATTAGGGGAGAGATAAGAAAGAGTAGAAGTATACCTGAAATTTTGATGCAGAGATGAAGTTAAACTGCGGCGGAACCGAGGTTTTAGTGGCTTATTGCCGCGGAATGGCGGTGGAAAACACTGTTCACGTCACCAAAATTTTTTAGGCTGCTACTGTTCCCTCCTTGAGCTCTCTGGAAATTTCTGAAATTTTTTTCTCCAGCTCCAATGATCCCAGATTTCCTCGCAATCAAATCACAAAACACCTATTAGGGTTTGTGCGAGTTTAGATCTAAAAATTATAATGGAATAAATTTTTCAACTCAAATTTCAAAATACGAACAATTAGCGCACTATCCCCGGCAACGGCGCCATTTGATTGTAACGAATTTCTCGATTGTGTAAGTAACTCAAATGGTCCCCGGCAACGGCGCCATTTGATTGTAAAGGATTCCTGTTTGTGTGATTGGAAATTGTAAAGAAATCACAACTAAAAATTATTTGACCGCAATCAACTACGGTGTCGGATGTAGATTGTTAGTGAGTGCGGATCGTCCACAGGGAAAGTGTAATAGTTCGTCTTTTGAATTAGATGAGTCGAAACTTTAAGGAAAATAAAACAAACAATTCATGATTTAATAACAAGAAAAAGATAGAATCAAGAATTGATAGTTTGATGATTTTTCCAACCAAATATCAAGAATCGAAATGAGGCTCGTAGGAATCGATCGGATCTATAGATGTGATGTAATCTTACATTGACGTATTCTTATCCTTCGATGAATTGATACTAGATCGATGATGATCGACAAGAATTAGGGATTTCTAGTGAAACTAGGGTTTCATCTTATCCCTTGTTCTTTTGTCGATATCATTCACATTCTAGCCTCTAGTAAATTCAAGAAACGATCGTAGAACCCTAATTTCGAGTGATAACAATCAAGAAAGCATCACAACGAAACTAGGTCATCGATTCTTGAACTTGCTAGGGTTTACAAAACTCGTAGGACTTAAAAATCATTTTTAGATTTGTTACATCATCATTCTATTGATCGTCTCGACTCCTTTATGAGCGGAGTTTTACTCAAACATCACAACAAGAACTACAATTACAAATTGAGATCGAATCATGATGCAAGAATTTAAAGAAAACAAGATTAAAGAATTTCACCTTTTATTTATATCAACAATTTCATTACATTCGCTCAAGAACTACAAGAGGAAGAACTCGATCGTCGATTTGGCTTCGCTCGGCTCCATGAGTCGCGAATCGGCTTGGATCACTTGCTCGGTTGGAGATCGGCTCCGCTCCTAAAAGGTTGAAGGGCTTCTTGCTTGATTGGTACTCAAGATCTTGAATTTGCATTGGAATTAGGGTTAGGGCGCACAAGTCTTGTTACTAGACTTGTGGAAGAAGATGAAGAAATTGAAGAAGACTAAAGATTAGCTAAGGATTAACAAAGATTAGCCCTTTAACCCTAGGTCTAGGCTTCTATTTATAGACTTCCCCAAACCCTAGATCTAGGATTAGAATTTGAATTTCCCTCCAAAAGTTAGTTAGAGGAGATTTGAATTTCCCTCCAAAAGTTTGTTGAGGAGAGCTTCTAGATGTGATTAGTTAGGAGCTTAATCAAGATTAGCTTAATTAATCATCCTTGCCGATCTGGCAGAAGACTCTGGAGAATTCTGGAATTTGACGTGTCAAAATGAGGTGTACCCACTGAGATAGGAATTATTCCCTGAAAATTAGGTGGTGATGTGGCAGAACCGCCGTGGAACCGCGGCTCAAGCCGGCTCTCGCCGCGGTTCCGCGGCGCTTTGGAGGAGTTGGGGCTTGGGCTCTCTGGTACTTGTTGGATTTGATATGTGGGCATTTTTTTGATATGTTGATTCTGAAAATTCTTTCTAGATTACTTCCAGATCTGAATCTTTTGAGTTGGCGTAATGTTTGATCAGCAAAATGACAATTTTGGCCTGTCTCCTGGATTTTCCTGCACAAATCTCGAAACAAGTGTTGCGCAATATAGGGATGATGCGATGCCATGATAAACACACAATTTCCTCAGAAATGTCGATTTTAGAGTCTAACACATGCAATCTGATATTTAACGACTGTTTTGCTAATATGTGCTATATGAATGCCGAACACTTCTAGATAAGTGCAAAAGATAGGGAAATTGCCATGTTAAAAATGCAGTATTTTCGACCGATCATCACCTCTTTGAAGACGTTGTGGAATTACAACGCCAAATCTCAAAGGAGTGAAGAGATGTACCCTTTAACTAAGGTAAAATCAGTCTAGAATCATCATGGTTGGTCGTTAGTTTTAAGACGTTTCGGTCGAGGTTAAGGACATCATAGTCCGTGGATTTTAAGGACTCCATAGTCCGGTGTTTGCTCTGGATGCTTCACACGGGTTCACTACCGTGCTTGGCGAGGACCAGGCTCCGGTCTGGGCGTTTTCCACGGGGTCAAAGGGTGACGTTATCCGTGTTCCACGTAACTAGGAATTTTGCACTAGATGCTTCACATGGGTTCACTGCCGTGCTCGGCGAGGACTAGGTGTCACGCCCCGCTTCCCAGAGTACGCAAGATTGGGCACGTGACATAGCCAACCATGCTACCTGTGGGTAGGAAGTATCCATCCACAGTCACATTACGGTTGTAAGGATATCAAGAACAAGATAATAAGCTAATCTAATACATGTCCAAATCCATAATAACAAGAATCAATAACCAATAAGTGCGGAAGCTAATGATCCAATACAATGAATAAACAGTACGTCCCATAATGCGGGCTCACAACTGGAAAGGAAATGAAATAAATAAACTAAACCCTAAGGAACTCACAGTTCAGCCTGCTGGCTGAAGTACTCCTGCCCGGTCGTAGACAGTGGTACGGAATCTGGGCCATGCAAAACCCAGACGTCAGCGCGTCAAGACATCAAGCATAAAGTATAAACATGGTAATAAGCAATGCAAGTATGAACATGAATAAAGCAGTAATAAGAAATAACAAGCAGGGTAATGTGCAATGGTGACTAAACTGTCCTATCAGGTTTTCTACTCTATGGTCTTTGAAACCAATTAATGAATCGTCGATGTAACCCAATAGTATCCCGTACATACCCGGGACCACGGCCACAATATTCTCGGCTGCAGCCGAGACATGCCGTTAGGCACAGAATAGGAAAGTGTACACTCGGTATTACCCCGTACATACCCGGGATCACGGCCACAATATTCTCGGCTGAAACCGAGACATGCCGCTGGGTACAGAATAGGAATGTGTACACTTGAACGGTAGTGAACTGTCGAGTTACAAGTCAGGTTCATCTTTGATTTCCCCACACCCCCAAGCTATGTATGTCAGGTCAGGTATTCAGTAGTCAAGGACTAATGCCAACACAAAATCCGGTAAGAGTAGGTCTGTCTGGATAGACAGCAGGGATGGTCGGGTTTGTCGGCATTAGGCATGAAATCATGAAATAAGTAATGTCATGGTACAACAGGATGAGTTGGTATGTATGTATATGTCATGTGTAGCAGGGTCAGGCCAATATGTAGTGCAATCGGTTATGTGCTCACAACAGCTGTACAATCAAATAATGAACAGCAGCAGGAAACAGTAATTAACCATATTATTCCATGCAAACACAATGATGTTTTGTATTCTCTTATTAACAGGTTCAAGCACCTTTAGGGTGCAATAGCCACAAGGTGAAGCAATATCCACAATCATGAAGTAATGAAGCTACAGGAATTTACACTAAGTATAATAATTGTCTCGTGAATGATTTAACAGTTAAAGCAGATATGATCCAGTCGTTTTATTTAGTTGAAATATGGATTGATGTTGGGTTGATTAATTACGAGAACTATTATAACGATTCCATGTTAAAGATAACCGCAACTGTCAATTCTAACTTATAACATTTTATCAATTACCATCATTAAGTTGTCTTATAGTATGATTTCAATTGCGTGGCAAGACTAGATCTCGCACGCTAGCATGTTAGAGCAAGTATTCAGATACTTGCCTCGACGGTTCTGCAATCTGGAACACGGATGCGATGTTGGCAGAAAACACGATATGATAGCACGGGCCACGGATCGAGTCCCAACAGAGAACAACGGGATCACACGGACCAGGGGGCTTCGCTGGAGCGTCGGGTTCGCCAAGACGGCACGGTCGGATTCCGGCAAAACACGGCAACGAGTTAGCAACACACGATAGACTTAATACGACCAGCGGGGGTGATTTGCACAGAAGGAAGGATGAGGAAGCTTACAGAGAGATATACCAGGGTGACCCCGGCGAGCTCGATGGCGCTGGAACGCCTGCGAGGCAACGGCGGCGGCTGCAAAGGCTTGAATGGCCTCGGGGTGCGCGGGAGAGGGTGCTGCGGCAAATGGAGGAGAGGGTGGTCGGCTCTGGTGGTCGAGGGGGAGATGGAGGTGGCTCTGGTGACGACGGCGAGGATCGCCTGCGCGTTCTCCGGCGAACAGCGGAGGGTAGGCGATGGGGTTATGGGCTCGGGTTGGTGGTCCGGCGAGGGGAGGAGGGAAGCGACGACGAGGTCGGGACGAGGAGGGTGAGAGGGAGTCGTGGGAGTCGTCGGCGACGAGAGGCGGCGTCGACGTCGGGCTCTGCAGTGGTTGGAGGCGTCGGGGTTGGGTGCAGGCACGGGAAGAGGAACGGAGGAAGGAGGTAGGAGGTGTGGCTGGGCTCGCGGTGGCGAGGGCGGCGACGGCGAGGTCGCGGGGAGGTCGGCGGTGAGGTTGCGAGGAGCTAGGGTTAGGGTTTCGTGGGTTTGTGATGGGAGAAGATGAGTTGGGGGAGGCGGCTGCATGGGGTTTAAAATATAAGAAGAGAGAGAGAAAGTTGTTAGAGGGAGAGAGAATAAGGGAAGAGAGAGAATGAGATAGGGAAAAGGGAAGAGAGAGATAGAGAGAGGCGGAGAGAGAGAGAGAGGTAGGATGGGGCCCACGAGAGGGTAACTCGCGCTCGCGATTGGCTGAGGCGAGGTAAGGAAATATTTGGGTAAAGATTTGAAGGGATTTAACTGTTAGGGATTATATAAATGGTTTTAAGATATTAAATTAAAATGGGCCTTTTTGGCGCAAAATGAAACATTTCCAAATCGTGCCCGGGTTGCGCCCAAATGTTCCAAATTCAAATTATAGGATTTTAAGCGGGTTCCAAATTTTGAAAAGAGGTGTTTAATGATTAAAATGCATGCCCCCAAGTCGGACACTTGCACGCGCGCGTAGTCGTCCAAACTTGCCCGTTTAGCCGAACGGGACGGAATCTCGACACGCGGACGCTACCACGCGACTAGTGGCGACGAGTAGGCCAACATGGACACTTTTAATTTCATTTTAGGAGTTAAAATTTGTTATGTGCCAGAATGACTTAACCGGTTAAAATTTAGCAATAAACACCAGAAAATCAGGAAAATTGGAATGAGCAATATATAACCCTCAACTAGTAATATAGATAGTATTATTGGGCTCGGGTGTTACATCATACCCAACTACAAAAAGAATTTCGTCCTCGAAATTCCAAGAATACAAGATAGCTAACTACTGGAAAAGGTGAGGGAATTTCTGTCGGATCTCGTCTTCCCGCTCCCAAGTGGATTCCCCATGCGATCGATTACCCCAAGAAACTAGCACAAGAGGGATAACCTTGTTCTTAAGAACCTTTTCTCTTCGATCCTTGATTTCAACTGGTCGCTCCTCAAAAGTCAGGTCCTCCCGTACGGTCAACTCCGAATGATCCAAGACATGAGTCTCATCACGAACATACCTCCGTAGTTGAGACACATGAAACACATCGTGAACTCCTGCTAAAGACTGTGGTAACGCCAACCGGTACGATACCTCTCCAACACGCTCCAATATCTCGAAGGGTCCAACGAAACGAGGACTAAGCTTTCCCCGACTTCCAAAGCAAATCACCCCTCTAGTCGGTGATATCTTCAGGAATACCAAATCACCCACGGCGAACTCTAGAGGTCTTCTTGACGTGTCGGCCCAACTTTTCTGTCTGTCTTGAGCTGCCTTCATATGCTTCCTGATTGTATTCACCTTCTCGACTGTCTGTACCACCAAATCTGGTCCTAGTAACCTTCGTTCACCAACATCATCCCAACAGACAGGTGAACGGCACTTACGCCTATACAGTGCTTCAAACGGGGCCATCTGAATAGTTGCTTGGAAGCTATTGTTGTACGAAAACTCCACCAGGTGTAGATGATCTTCCCAAGAACCTTTGAAGTCCAACATGCAAGCCCTCAACATATCTTCAAGGGTCTGGATCGTTCTCTCCGACTGTCCATCAGTCTGAGGATGATAAGCTGTGCTAAACTTCAATCGAGTCCCCAAACTTTCTTATAAACTCCTCCAAAAGTGCGACAAGAACCGAGTGTCCCGATCGGACACGATGCATACCGGCACTCCATGCAATCTGACAATCTCCTGCAGGTACCGCTCTGCCAAAGTCTCTGTCGATTGACCAACCCGAAAAGGAATAAAGTGAGCTGTCTTGGTCAACCGATCGACAATCACCCATACTGCATTGTTTCCCTTTGGACTCCGCGGTAAAGCCGTCACGAAATCCATGGTTATATGTTCCCATTTCCACTGAGGAATCGGAAGTGGTTGCAGCAAACCAGCAACCCTTTGGTGTTCAGCCCTGACTTGCTGACACACCAAGCACTTAGCCACGAAGCGAGCAATTTCCCGTTTCATACCTTCCCACCAGAAGTGCTGTCGAATATCTCGGTACATCTTTGTCCCTCCTGGATGTACAGAGTAAGCTGAACTGTGTGCCTCCCTCATAAGCTCTTCACGCACATCTCCTTTTGGCACACACACACGGCTACCATATCTCAACGAACCGTCTTCGTGGATCAGTAAATCGGTTCGTAGTCCGGCTTCAACCTGCTCTCGAAACTTTTGCAGTCTAGGATCCTGCGATTGTGCCGCTTTAATCTTCTCAACTAAGGACGATTGTACTTGCAACTGCATCAACTGTCCTGTAGCATGGGGTAGCACAACTTCCAAGTCAAATCTCCGAAAATCCGCAATGATCTCTCTCTGTGCAGTCAATAACTGAATTGCTGGTAACCGACTTAGCGCATCTGGCACGACGTTAACTTTTCCCGGATGGTACTTAAGATCAAGGTCATAGTCGGCCATCAGCTCCAACCATCTGCGTTGTCTCATGTTCAACTCCTTCTGAGTGAACACATATTTCAAACTCTTGTGATCTGTAAAGACTTCGACTCTCTCGCCCAATAGGTAGTGTCTCAAAATCTTCAGGGCGAAGATTACGGCTGCAAGCTCTAAGTCATGAGTCGGATAGTTCTTCTCATGAGTCTTCAGCTGTCTCGATGCGTAAGCGACGACTTTCCCATTCTGCATCAAAACACATCCCAATCCTTTCCCCGATGCGTCGCTGTGAATCACCAGTCCTCCTGAATCATCCGGTACGGTCAGGATCGGGGCGGTTATCAACTTCTGCTTCAACGTCTCGAAGGCCAATGCACATCCATCCGTCCAAACAAACGGTACCTCCTTACGCGTAAGCTTGGTCAACGGCTCAGCTAAACGAGCGAAGTTCTCCACAAATCTCCTGTAGTATCCGGCGAGTCCAAGGAAACTCCTTATCTCCGCAACATTCTTTGGAATAGGCCAATCTCGAACTGCTGCAATCTTTTCGGGATCGACGGCGATTCCATCGCCCGACACGACATGCCCCAGAAACTTCACTTCTTCCAGCCAGAATTCACACTTACTCATCTTCGCAAATAACTTCTCTTGTCTCGGCGTCTGCAGTGCGATCCTTAAATGCTCAGCATGCTCCTCCAGACTCTTCGAGTACACCAGAATATCGTCAATGAATACCACAATAAACTGGTCCAAGAACGGTGAAAAGATCCTGTTCATCAAATCCATGAATATTGCCGGCGCATTAGTCACTCCGAAGGGCATCACTAAATACTCGAAATGCCCATACCGAGTTCGAAACGCCGTCTTGCAAATGTCTTCTGCCTTCACTCGGACCTGATGATATCCTGATCGCAAGTCCAGTTTCGAGAATACCCTCGCGCCACTAAGCTGCTCAAAAAGTTCTCCAATGCGAGGGATCGGGTATTTGTTCTTAATAGTCACCCGGTTCAATTCTCGATAATCAATGCACATCCTTCTCGTGCCATCCTTCTTCTTTACTAAAAGAACTGGAGCTCCCCAAGGCGAGTTGCTGCTTCGAATCCATCCCTTCTCGAGTAATTCACCAACTTGTTTCTTAACTTCTTCCAATTCCACCGGTGCCATCGGATAATAAGATTTTGATACTGGCGCTGCACCAGGAATAAGGTCAATCGCAAACTCCACATCTCGCTTCGGCGGTAAGCCCGAAATATCTTCAAACACATCCATAAAGTCGCGGACAACTGCCGGCTCTTCATTACTATCCACTACCATAGCCGCAAGAACATTGTTCGTCGGCCTAGCCCTAAACTCGACTGGCCCGACGGAACTGCTTCCTCCAAAGAAAGTAAACTCAGGGTGTCCGGGAATCTGGAAAATTACTTTCCTTGCCCTACAATCAATGTGTGCGTGGAAAGTGCCAAGAAAATCCATCCCCAAGACAACCTCATAACTGCCCGTATCAATCACCTAGAAATCTGCAAAAAGCTCCCGTCCGCAAACAACAACCGTACAATCTTTACATTCCTTACTAGCTATGATTTTCCCATTCCCAGTGTGTATGTCCCAAAAACTAGACAGGGTCGTGCAGGTGATCGAGTGTGTAGTTATAAATTTGGATGACATAAAACAGTGGGATGCTCCGGATTCAAATAATGCCAATGCGGGAAAACCACGAACGAGTATAGTACCTGAAACTACTTCTCCTGATGCCTTGGCTTCCTCAGCTGTCAACGTGAAAGCTTGACCCTGGTTGGGTCCTTGTGTCAGCTGTTTCTGCCCTTGGATCGGTCTCTGCGGAGGCTTCTGTATCACATCTCTCGTGCGAAGCTTCGACGGACAAGCACCAACTGCGTGATCGGCTGCTCCACACACCAGACAAAGTCCCAGTCTCCTTCGACAATCCTTTTGCATGTGTCCCGGTAAATTGCAGTAGTTACAACTTAAGCTCTTTCTTCGATCGACGATCACAGGCTTCTTCATTGGCGCTACACCTCGACGGTCCACTGGAATACCTCTGCGCCCATGATCTCGGTTAGGTACAAATGCAGGCTTCCTGGCCGCAACTGCTGTCTCGTGAAGGTTCCCTTTCGATCCTGATAAACTCTGCTGCTCTCTGGCTGCCGTAAGAACCTGTGAGAAAGTGGTCAAACCCAGGGAGACAATCTGCCTCTGGATGTCCACATCCAAACTGCGCAAGAACCTTCGCGCTCTGTCTGCCTCCTTGGCGACTAAGGGTCCAGCGAAACGGCTGAGTCTCGTCCATTCCGCTGCATGTACATCCACAGCTGCTCCATTTTGTCTCAGCCCAATAAATCTCTCCTCCATTTCCTCCCGGGCAGTCCGCGGGAAGAACTTTTCCAAGAAACTTTTGGAGAAATCCGCCCAACTGATTGGCTTGGACAAGCGGGTCTCCTCCACAAGCCACCACTCTCGGGCGTAATCCACCAGCTGAATGCGCACCACATCAACTCTCTTGTCTTCTGGGATCTGTGCCGCAATCAGTAAATTCTCCGTGTCCACTAGCCACTGCTCGGCTGGCAACGGCTCCTCCAAGCCAGTGAAAGTAGTAGGACCCAACCGTCTGAAATCTGCCACGGTCCCTACTCGGTCGACTGGCTTCGCTACAGCGGTGTTTACAGACTGCTGCATAGCCTGCAAACCCTCCTGAAATGAATCTGCTTGCTGCTGGATCAGCTCAGTTTGCCTCTTCTGATTTTCCAACATCCCACGTATCACTCCTAACATGGCGGCTTCATCCACGCGCCTCTGATACGTCTTGAAATTCTTATCTGCCATGGTCCTGAAATCAAAACAAACAACATTAGCATGATGATAGATTCAATACATAAATCAAGGCTAGAACTCCAAGATACTTAAATAGAGTGCTGCATTGTAGCTATGCCGCGGTATCATAGCCGCAATTACTTAACTCCACCCAAGTCGCCTAAGTCCTAGAGATAACAAGAAGTTAGGTTTTCGAGTTAACAATGCAAAGTAAGTTTGCATGTCGACATGATCCGGAAGAATGATTCAAGGATGGTAACACGGTCAAAGTGGCAGGACATGTTTCCTAATCACGGGTATTATGATTCGTGTATCGGGTGCAATACCCAACTACAAAGAATCAACCCAATTAACCTATGGCTCTGATACCAAAAGAACCATGTCACGCCCCGCTTCCCAGAGTACGCAAGATTGGGCACGTGACATAGCCAACCATGCTACCTGTGGGTAGGAAGTATCCATCCACAGTCACATTACGGTTGTAAGGATATCAAGAACAAGATAATAAGCTAATCTAATACATGTCCAAATCCATAATAACAAGAATCAATAAACAATAAGTGCGGAAGCTAATGATCCAATACAATGAATAAACAGTACGTCCCATAATGCGGGCTCACAACTGGAAAGGAAATGAAATAAATAAACTAAACCCTAAGGAACTCACAGTTCAGCCTGCTGGCTGAAGTACTCCTGCTCGGTCGTAGACAGTGGTACGGAATCTGGGCCATGCAAAACCCAGACGTCAGCGCGTCAAGACATCAAGCATAAAGTATAAACATGGTAATAAGCAATGCAAGTATGAACATGAATAAAGCAGTAATAAGAAATAACAAGCAGGGTAATGTGCAATGGTGACTAAACTGTCCTATCAGGTTTTCTACTCTATGGTCTTTGAAACCAATTAATGAATCGTCGATGTAACCCAATAGTATCCCGTACATACCCGGGACTACGGCCACAATATTCTCGGCTGCAGCCGAGACATGCCGTTAGGCACAGAATAGGAAAGTGTACACTCGGTATTACCCCGTACATACCCGGGATCACGGCCACAATATTCTCGGCTGAAACCGAGACATGCCGCTGGGCACAGAATAGGAATGTGTACACTCGAACGGTAGTGAACTGTCGAGTTACAAGTCAGGTTCATCTTTGATTTCCCCACACCCCCAAGCTATGTATGTCAGGCCAGGTATTCAGTAGTCAAGGACTAATGCCAACACAAAATCCGGTAAGAGTAGGTCTGTCTGGATAGACAGCAGGGATGGTCGGGTTTGTCGGCATTAGGCATGAAATCATGAAACAAGTAATGTCATGGTACAACAGGATGAGTTGGTATGTATGTATATGTCATGTGTAGCAGGGTCAGGCCAATATGTAGTGCAATCGGTTATGTGCTCACAACAGGTGTACAATCAAATAATGAACAGCAGCAGGAAACAGTAATTAACCATATTATTCCATGCAAACACAATGATGTTTTGTATTCTCTTATTAACAGGTTCAAGCACCTTTAGGGTGCAATAGCCACAAGGTGAAGCAATATCCATAATCATGAAGTAATGAAGCTACAGGAATTTACACTAAGTACAATAATTGTCTCGTGAATGATTTAACAGTTAAAGCAGATATGATCCAGTCGTTTTATTTAGTTGAAATATGGATTGATGTTGGGTTGATTAATTACGAGAACTATTATAACGATTCCATGTTAAAGATAACCGCAACTGTCAATTCTAACTTATAACATTTTATCAATTACCATCATTAAGTTGTCTTATAGTATGAATTCAATTGCGTGGCAAGACTAGATCTTGCACGCTAGCATGTTAGAGCAAGTATTCAGATACTTGCCTCGACGGTTCTGCAATCTGGAACACGGATGCGATGTCGGCAGAAAACACGATATGATAGCACGGGCCACGGATCGAGTCCCAACAGAGAACAACGGGATCACACGGACCAGGGGGCTTCGCTGGAGCGTCGGGTTCGCCAAGACGGCACGGTCGGATTCCGGCAAAACACGGCAACGAGTTAGCAACACACGATAGACTTAATACGACCAGCGGGGGTGATTTGCAAAGAAGGAAGGATGAGGAAGCTTACAGAGAGATATACCAGGGTGACCCCGGCGAGCTCGACGGCGCTGGAACGCCGGCGAGGCAACGGCGGCGGCTGCAAAGGCTTGAATGGCCTCGGGGTGCGCGGGAGAGGGTGCTGCGGCGAATGGAGGAGAGGGTGGTCGGCTCTGGTGGTCGAGGGGGAGACGGAGGTGGCTCTGGTGACGACGGCGAGGATCGCCGGCGCGTTCTCCGGCGAACAGCGGAGGGTAGGCGATGGGGTTATGGGCTCGGGTTGGTGGTCCGGCGAGGGGAGGAGGGAAGCGACGACGAGGTCGGGACGAGGAGGGTGAGAGGGAGTCGTGGGAGTCGTCGGCGACGAGAGGCGGCGTCGACGTCGGGCTCTGCAGTGGTTGGAGGGGTAGGGGTTGGGTGCAGGCACGGGAAGAGGAACGGAGGAAGGAGGTAGGAGGTGCGGCTGGGCTCGCGGTGGCGAGGGCGGCGACGGCGAGGTCGCGGGGAGGTCGGCGGTGAGGTTGCGAGGAGCTAGGGTTAGGGTTTCGTGGGTTTGTGATGGGAGAAGATGAGTTGGGGGAGGCGGCTGCATGGGGTTTAAAATATAAGAAGAGAGAGAGAAAGTTGTTAGAGGGAGAGAGAATAAGGGAAGAGAGAGAATGAGATAGGGAAAAGGGAAGAGAGAGATAGAGAGAGGCGGAGAGAGAGAGAGAGGTAGGATGGGGCCCACGAGAGGGTAACTCGCGCTCGCGATTGGCTGAGGCGAGGTAAGGAAATATTTGGGTATAGATTTGAAGGGATTTAACTGTTAGGGATTATATAAATGGTTTTAAGATATTAAATTAAAATGGGCCTTTTTGGCGCGAAATGAAACATTTCCAAATCGCACCCGGGTTGCGCCCAAATGTTCCAAATTCAAATTATAGGATTTTAAGCGGGTTCCAAATTTTGAAAAGAGGTGTTTAATGATTAAAATGCATGCCCCCAAGTCGGACACTTGCACGCGCGCGTAGTCGTCCAAAGTTGCCCGTTTAGCCGAACGGGATGGAATCTCGACACGCGGACGCTACCACGCGACTAGTGGCGACGAGTAGGCCAACATGGACACTTTTAATTTCATTTTAGGAGTTAAAATTTGTTATGTGCCAGAATAACTTAACCGGTTAAAATTTAGCAATAAACACCAGAAAATCAGGAAAATTGGAATGTGCAATATATAACCCTCAACTAGTAATATAGATAGTATTATTGGGCTCGGGTGTTACACAAGGCTCCGCTCTGGATGCTTCATACGGGTTCACTGCCGTTCTCTGCGAGGACCAGGATCCGCTCTGGACGTTTTCCACGGGGTCAAAGAGTGACGTTATCCGCGTTCTACGCGACCAGGAATTTTGCTCTAGATGCTTCACACGGGTTCACTGCCGTACTCGGCGAGGACTAGGCTCCGCTCTGGATGCTTCACACGGGTTCACTGCCGTGCTCTGCGAGGACCAGGATCCGCTCTGGACGTTTTCCACAGGGTCAAAGAGTGACGTTATCCGCGTTCCACGTAACCAGGAATTTTGCTCTAGATGCTTCACACGGGTTCACTGCCGTGTTCGGCGAGGACTAGGCTCCGCTCTGGATGCTTCACATGGGTTCACTGCCGTGCTCGGCGAGAACTAGGCTCCACTCTGGATGCTTCACACGGGTTCACTGCCGTGCTCGGCGAGGACTAGGCTCCGCTCTGGATGCTTCACACGGGTTCACTGCCGTACTCTGCGAGGACCAGGAATTTTGCACTAGATACTTCACACGGGTTCACTGCCATGTTCTGGGAGGACTAGGCTCCGCTCTGGATGCTTCACACGGGTTCACTGCCGTGCTCTGTGAGGACCAGGATCCGCTCTGGACATTTTCCATGGGGTCAAACAGTGACGTTATCCGCGTTCCACGTGACCAGGAATTTTTCTCTGGATGCTTCCTACGGGTTCACTGCCGTGTTCTGCGAGGACCAGGCTCCGCTCTGGACGTTTTCCACGGGGTCAAAGAGTGACGTTATCCACGTTCCATGTGACCAGGGATTTTGCACTAGATGCTTTACACGGGTTCACTGCCGTGCTCGGCGAGGACTAGGCTCCGCTCTGGATGCTTCACACGGGTTCACTGCCGTGCTCTGCGAGGACCAGGATCCGCTCTGGACGTTTTCCACAGGGTCAAAGAGTGACGTTATCCGCATTCTACATAACCAGGAATTTTGTTGATTGTATCCGCATTTCACGGAGTTGGGATTCAACTCTCAGTGGGAGTACATCGCCGAGTCATGGAACTGGGAGTTGCCGTTGTTCCGCTTTACTTGATGTTGTGTCTGCTGCAATGACACGAACGTCGAGATAGTCACTAGGCTATCTGTGACTCATCGAGATTTGGCTTCTTCTTCTGATGAAACCTGGGAGAGGAGGAATGGGATTCCTTCTTTGTTTACGCCCCCGGATTGTATATAGGGATTGGTGTAATATCACCTGTAGAGCATAAATTTCATTTTTATTTTATTTATTTTTCCCGCAATGCTCTATCGTTTCAGCTTTATATCGCGAAGGTCGCGATTGCCCAATCATTTCGGCTATTTTTCACGGTGCCCAATCATTTCGGCTATTTATTTTATTTTTACTCGCTGCTTTTTTATTGCGAGTTGCCCAATCATTTCGGCTATTTCTCATGCATACATTTTTACTTGCTGCTTTTTATTGCAAGTTGCCCCATCATTTCGGCTACTTCGTATGCATGTGTGGCTCGCTAGCCTTTTCGCTGCAAGCTTAGATTTTAGAAACCGATTTCGGCATCAGCACCGCTGTGACTGGGATGTTGCCAGGAGCGAATCATCATTTGCCTCTGTCGATGTTGACCAAAGGTGGCTTAGCAAACAGGGTTAAGGATCCAGTCGACTAAGGCTTTTGACTTCATGAGCCGTAAGGGTCTCATAAAGGTATTTCTCCCTGCGAGTTGTGAGGATCTTGCAGGTGTGTTTTCTCCTTGGGAATCGTGAGGATTCCTAAGTGCATGTCCTCTTGCAAGTCGTAGGGATCTTACAAAAGGTTTTTTTCCTTATAAGTCGAGAGGACCTATAGGGGTTGTTTGCCATACGAACATATCCCTAGTCACGGACGGGACTTGGTTAGGGAAATGTTTATTCACTTCCGTGGATTGTATACCAGGGTCAGTATTGAGCCACTTGTAGGGCAATGTCGAAGGTTGTGGAGGGTTTGCTTAAGAACAGGTTCAGGTTTCTGTAACTTAAGACTTTCAAATCTTATGAGCCATGAGGGTCCCATAAGAGAGTTCTCCTTACGAGTCGTGAGGATCTCGCAAGTGTAATTTCTCCCTAGGAATCATGAGGACCCCTAAGTGTGTTGCTCCCTTGTGAGTCGTAAGGATCTCACACGGGTGATTTCTCCTTACAAGGTCGAGGGGACCCTGTAAGTGTCTTTTAACGAGGTTGCGCCCTTTCGGGTTTTCACGAACACTCGCCGGTAGTCCTGCTATTTTTACTCACGGAGCCCTTTCGGGTTTTCATCCGTGCTCTTTTTGCTTATGGACATACTTTTTTTATTCTTTTTATATATATATATATATTTTTACGAGGTCGCGCGCTTTCGGGTTTTCACGAACACTCGCCGGTAGCCCTGCTGTTTTTACTCACGGAGCCCTTTCAGGTTTTCATCCGTGCCCTTTTTTGCTTATGGACATACCGTTTATATATATATATTTTTATTTTTTATTTTTTTATTTTTTCTTTTATTCATCTCGTCAGCCTGAAGATGCTGCGGTAGTAGTTTAAGGACGTTTCGGTCCGTCATTAGTTTAAGGACGTTTCGGTCCGCCATTAGTTTAAGGACGTTTCGGTCCGTCGGGAGAAGGCTGGCCACTGCTTATAAAGTTTGAGCTTAGGAAGATAGCGAGCGGACATAGTCGTTGTCATCTATCATTGACTTAGGCGATAACTCGCTAAGCATAGTATTTCTTTAGGAAGTGGCCATTTATTGGCCTGAAATGCCTTTCACTGTGCATATCCATGAGTAGATAGGCTCCACCCAGGTAGACCTTGTCTATGATGTACGGGCCTTCATAGTTCGGGTCGAATTTTCTCCGCTTGGCGTGATTGGGGATCATAGGCCTTTTGACTACTAGCACGAGTTCGCCTTGGCGGAATGTCCTCGGCCTGGTCAATCTTTCATATGAGCACGTCATCTTTGCTTTGTAAGCCTCCAGATTGTGTTGCGCTATGAGCTGGGTTTCATCAAGGGAATCAAGCTCCTCAAGCCGAAGGTGAGCATTTTCTTCGTCCGTCAGCTCGTAGTGGACCGCCACTCGTAGAGAGGGTAACTCTATCTCGAGGGGGAGTACCGCTTCTGTACCGAATACCAACGCATATGGCGTTGCGTCTGTGGCTGTCTTGAACGTAGTTCGATACGCCCAGAGAGCTTCTTGCAGCCTCTCATGCCAGTCCTTCTTATTTCGGGACACCGTTTTCTTCATGATCTTTGTCAAGGTCTTGTTAAAAGCCTCGGCCAGACCGTTAGCTCGCGGATTATAAACCGAGGAATATCTCCAGTCTATATTGTGTTGTTGCGCGAAGCGATTGATTTTGTGGCTTCTGTAAGCTGGCCCGTTATCGGAGATGATCCGTCACGGAGTTCCAAACCGATAAATGACGTGCGTCTTGAAGAAGTGGAGGATATTCTCCGTTTTCACTTCCCTCAACGGTACTGCCTCTGCCCATTTGGAGAAGTAGTCGGTGGTCTCTAGGATGAAACGATGTCCTTTGGATGATGCTGGTTCGATAGGGCCGACTATATCAGTCCCTCACATTTCGAATGGTCAGCTACCCACCGTTGGATGGAATGGATTTGGATGCTGGTGGATAAAGTTCCCATGAATTTGGCATGAGTGGCATTGCTTCGCATACTCGAGGCAGTCCTGGATCATCGTGGGCCAATAGTAACCCATCCGTTTGATCTTCAACTTCATGTTTGGGCCCGCTTGGTGAGAACCGCAGAGTCCGTCATGAACTTCCTGAACGACTCTTTTCGCTTCGACAGGTCCCAGGCATCTCAACCACAAAGAATCGAACGACCTCTTGTACAGAGTATCGTTGACGAAAGCGAAAGACAGAGCTCGTTTCATAAGCTGATGTCTTGAGGACGCATCTTCGGGTGTTCGACGGTATTTGAAGTAGTCTATAAAGACTTCCCTCTAATCCTCGGCCTTTTCTTGGTCATTCATTTGCAGGGCCGTGTGCTCATTTTCTCCCCTTCCTTCGGGTGACTCCAGGGATCTCCCTGTAGGGGCAAGTACTCGACGGCTTTGTACCACGATCCTAACATCATCAAGGTTCTCATCGGCCAGCTCTTTAGCGAGCTTAGCCAATGCATCCGCTTTGCTATTTTCGGCCCGCGGTATGTTTGCTAAGGTGTAGGAAGGGTTTTGAGTCAGCAGCTGTCGTACTCTCTCTCCATACTTCACCAGCTCTGGCTTGCATGTTTTGTAGTTGCCGTTTACTTGACTAACGACCAGTTGGGAGTCTCCGTATATGAGGAGGTTTTCAATTCCCATGTCGATGGCGATCTCGAGGCCTGTTATCAAAGCTTCATACTCGGCTTCATTGTTCGTCCTCGGCTCTGTTAAGGAGAAAGCGAAGTGCATTATCCCTCCTTATGGAGTTACGAAAATAAGACCCACTCCTGATTTGATTATAGGGGTGCTTTATTTGCGCTTCTTCACGGAAGATGCTCCATCGAAATAAAGCTCCTATCGTATATTAACGCTATCTATCGCATCAAACGCGTGTTCGTCTGGCAGTTCGCAATTCAAAGGAGAGTCGTCCGGTACCGGATGCTCAGCGAAGAAGTCGGCGATGGCCTGGCCTTTCACTGCCTTGAGAGGTTGATAAGTTATCGAGAACTCCATCAAGAGCAGGGCCCATTTAGCGAGTTGACCCGTCAATATGTCCTTTGACATTAAATATTTAAGGGGGTCCACTTTCGATATGAGACGGACTTCGTGCGCCAACGCATAGTGCCTGAGCTTGGTTATCGCAAAGATTAACGCCAGGCAATGTTTTTCGATAGGGGAGTAGTTGCTTTCTGCCCCCAGTATGACTCGACTCAGATAGTAGAGCGCTCTCTCCTTCCCCTGATCGTTCTCCTGTGCCCACAATGCGCCTAAGGAACCTTCAAGGGCGGTTGTATACAGAATGAAAGGTTTTCCCTTGACCGGAGCGGTCAGTACCGGCGGGTTCTGTAGATACTGCTTGATCTCGTCCAGCGCGCCTTGGCATTTGTGATCCCAGAAGAACGGGATTCCCTTCTTCATCAGGTGACTGTAAGGGCGGCATTTGCCTGAAAGGTTGGCTATAAATCGCTGGATGTATGCGAGCTTCCCTTGGAGAGACCGCAATTGTTTGAGAGTCCTTGGCGGTGGCATTTCCATGATCGCCTTGATCTTTGACGGATCTATCTCGATGCCCCGGTGCTGGACAATGAACCCTAGGAACTTGCTTGAGGATACCTCGAACGCGCATTTGAACGGGTTCATCTTCAAGTTGTACTGCCGAAGGCGTTGAAATACGGTCTTCAGATGCTCGAGATGTTCCTGGTATGACTTGCTTTTCATGACGAGGTCGTCGATATAGCATTCGACGATTTCATGTATAAGGTCATCGAAGATCTTCGTCATGGCCCTTTGATAAGTAGCACCGGCGTTCTTTAAACCGAAGGGAATCACTTTATAACAGAATATTCCCAGAGGAGTCTGAAAAGCGGTGTGCTTCTGGTCTTCGAGATGCATCTTTATCTGATTATACCCTGACGAGCCGTCCATAAAGGAGAAAACCTCATGAGTGGACGTATTGTCTATCGTCAGTTCGGTGACTGGCACTGGGAAATCGTCCTTCGGGCATGCTTTATTGAGATCCCGGAAGTCCACGCATATGCGCACTGTCTCATTTTTCTTCATTACCGGGACGATGTTGGCGATCCAGTCAGGATATTGAACTTCTTGGATAAACCCAGAGTCAATCAGCTTCTTGACTTCGGCGTTGATGCTCATCTCAAGCTCGAGCCGCATTCTTCTCGGCGCCTGTTTGACTTGCTTGACGTCCGGGGATATTGCCAGTTTATGCACTGCAATTTCTGGATCAAGCCCTAGCATTTCAGAATAGTTCCATGCGAAACAATCTTTATGCTGCATAAGCACGTCTTTTAACGCAGCCACCCTTTCTTTAGATAGCAGCTCACTGACGAATGTCGGTCGTGGGTCGTTCGCCGTCCCCAACTCAATTTTCTTGAGGTTATCGGCCGTGGTGTGTATGCCATCTTCCAGCTCTTTCGGTGCTGGTGGAAATTCTGAGATTACCTCATCGTCATTGTTTTCGAAGCACCAGGGAAAGTCATCCATATTCTCGGGCTCTTCTTTTGATACCGTTATCATGCGACAGGTACGAGCTCGTTTCCAAGACCGATGTGGATCTGGTTCTGCTCTCGTGGCTTTAGGTTCATGCTTCTGCGGTGGGGTTACCCTCCAGCTGTCAGATAGAGCGAACTTGCCGAGCTGATACTGATCTTCGACCCAGTTCTTAAAGGTGAAGTAGTCTTCGATAGGGTGTCCTATGGCTCGGTGATAAGAGCAATAGCCCGGATGAAAGACCTCATTATCTTGCTCAGGGTGTTTAGACTTCGGAAGTGTAATCATTCGATGTTTTAAAGCGAGGTCAAGTATCTTCCGTGTCTTGTCTTGAGGGAAAGAATACGCCCGACTCACCTTCTTCATGAGGGACAAATCCGGACCGCGCAATACTTGATCACATAACTTCTTAGTCCCGCTTTGTCGCTGTTGAACGCCTTTTCTGCTCTTTGACTTGTCTCTACCTTTGCGTCGGGCCTCTCGCACAACAGATTGATAGGGGAGAGCATTTTCATCTTTCGCAGCCTGTTGAAAAAGGCGTTGCGCCCTGGCTTTCTTGTAAATGGCCATTTCACGATTATGATCGTCCCGAGATTTTTGACCCGCTTTCCTGATAATCTTGTCTATTCGCTCTTCAAATGATGGACTCGGGACTTCAATCGCGGGATCTAGTTCTGATGAGGGGTTGGCATTTCCTGGCAGGGCGTCCTCTTCTTCATCAAAGTTATATATGGCATAGCTACCGTAGACTCGTTCCCGTTTTCCTCCTCTCACGTATCCAAGCCCAAGTGTTTCCATTTTCCCATTGGGAAATTTGCGCTGAGTCCCAGGGACATCCCAAATCCTATTATAGAATTGAGCTTGTCGAGTAGTCTGTTTTAAGGGTACCCCTTGGCGCTTCAATAGCCTTTTCAGTCCGATCGTGTAATATCTGGGCAAACGGATGGGTTGAAGCTTATCAAGTGTAGAATCTGCGCCATGACAGATCTCTTTCTCCACTCTTGTTTCCGAGGATCGATAGAATAGGATTGCCTTTTCGCCTTTTCGCTTGGGAAGGACGTAAAACGTCTGCAGGTCTTGCACGTTGTGAGCTTCAAGCGCGTCAAGATCTTTGTAGTGCTCCCGAGGAATCATGGTGATTTGCAAACTCTGATCATCACCAGGGAATTCTTGTATTGGCGGCCGATTGGAGAACACAACATTAACCTCATCTTCCGAGTCACTTCCGAAGATCAATATGGGGGCGGACGGTCCCGGGTTATTGCGTCGAGACGGCCCAGAGTAAACTATCTCTTCTTCTTCTTCGGTATCACTCCCGAAAACAGGAATGGTGGTAACAGCTTTGTTCTCCGGTCCGTGACACCTCTCTGTGTCCTCGAAATCTGGCAAAAAGTACTTTGCGTCTTCGTATTTGCGGACTTCGTTCACGGAGAATGGGTTTAGCTCACCTGTTACGGTATACTCGAGACCATCCTTGAAATACTTTATACACTGATGTTGCGTAGAAGGGATGATGTTGTACTCGTGTAACCAAGGTCGGCCGAGCAGAGAATTATAACATGTCTTGGCATCTATGACATGAAACTTAATGTCCGTGACGAGTAGCCCAAAGCGCAGCGTCAATATCACAGACCCAAGAGTTCTCGATGATTGGGAATCGAACCTGGAGATGGTGATCTTGTCCCGAGCAAGGTGCTGGACGCTCATGCAAATCTCCTTTAACACCCGCACGTTGAGGAGATTAACGGAAGACCCATTGTCAACCAAGATTTTGCCTATCTTTATATCGTGGCAATATCCAGAGACGTATAGGGGACGGTTGTGGTCGCACGTCCCTAGGAGTAGGTCTTCGTCACCGAAAGAGATATCGGCCGCGTGCACTTCTTCCAGTTCGTCCTTCATCCTTTCTTCGGCGAGGAAGGCTTGGAATTGTTCGGGCTCTTGTAGCGCCTTGATTAATGAATTCCTCGCTTCCTTTGATAACAGGAGGGCGTCGAGAATGCTGAGCTGCGAGGGTAGCTTCCTCAGGTGCGCTAGGATGTTGTAGTCCACCATACTCTTCTTGGGCGGGTCCTTGGCAGTCAGCTCTTTCATAACTTGGTCATCTAAGGTGATATCCTCAGCGACCTTTTCATTTCCCTTATATTTTCTAGTTGTGGGTCCGAGATTCTTTTCCGGAAGCGTGCGATTGCGCAGCTGAATGTTTTCGCAGGCCTCTGGTTCTTCCTCTTTTCCCGAGGTGGACTCTTTAAAGAGGGGGCTAAGAGCCATTTCTTCATCAGAGTCGCTCCCAAAGGTGAGAACATGTGATCCTCCGGCGTTAACCGTACGACAGTTGCCGATAGTTCTTTTATGCCCGTCGGTAGTTCTTCCCTGCTCCCGACGAGTTCTGCGTTTCATGCGCTTAAAATGTTGTCGGTGAGCAACATACCCTTGCCACCATATCCTGAAAGCGTCGCACTCCTCCGTAGGGTGTGAAACCTTCCGATGATATGAACAATAATTAGGGTTCCCCTCCACCCCGTTGAGCGTGTTTCCTTCCGAGGGTGGTAGCTCCATTCCCACTGACATGGCTTTGGCAAACCTTTTCCTCGTCTTGAATATGTTTTTATCTGCATCGGATGTCTTTTGATCTGGCGGGAGTGCTTTGACTCTTTCGTTTAGTCTCTTGCGTTTGTTTCCTTCTAATGCGGCCATCTCACGCTCCTGGTCGGATTTACTTTTCAAACAAATCTCGTCTAGAAAGGCGTCGATCAT
Source organism: Agapanthus africanus (assembly GCA_030015575.1). NCBI lineage: Eukaryota > Viridiplantae > Streptophyta > Magnoliopsida > Asparagales > Amaryllidaceae > Agapanthus > Agapanthus africanus. Next base: position 278,024,644 of record JASDDO010000004.1, on the reverse strand, counting down.
TTCGTCTGTCGGCCACACAAACTCCGGCTCAGGCTCTGCTCCCATCTTCTCAGTGCCAGGGATTGTTTCATCGTCCTAAATGAGTGGAAGATCACATGACAACTCGCTACATATCCCTCGGATTCATCCGACGAGCTTTCTCCATTATCTTCCTCCTGAAAGACGTGGTTGAGGAATTCTTGGAGTGTAATGGGAGCTCGCGCATTTTGATTGTACTCTTCCAGCGCGTCAATCTGTTTCTGCAAGTCCGTACGCTTGTTGCCAGGCTTCACGGGCTTCTTAGATTTCTTCTTCTTCTTTGAAGATTTCGACGGCTGGGTGTGAGTGCTCGGTCTATCACCATTGATCTTCGGAGTTGGGCGCGGTTTCAACATCCCTTCGATGATTTGAGGCTCGAGCGGGTTCTTCCATTCGACCGCCGGGCATGCATGAAGATCACTCAGCATATTTTTGGTTTTAGCTGATAGCACGATTTCCCATGGAGCTTCTTCAATGAAAGAACAAGTTGCCCCTGGTGTGTCCGTCTTCTTAGCAGCCTGAGGTTGTGGCAGGTTCACCTTCCACTTCTCGGACTGTGCTAACTTGCCCTGTAGGTATTGATCTTCAATCCATCCTTTGAAGATGAAGCAATCCTCAATCGGATGGCTTACCGTTTGATGGTAAGGGCAGTAGTTGGGGTTGTTCACCTCTCTGGGTTGCGGCGGTCGCCTTGGGTTTGGCAAGCTGATAAGCCTGTTGCGTATTGCCAGCTCAAATAGCCTCTTCGTCTTATCCCGCGGGAATGAATAGGGGCGCTTCATTTTCTCATTATAATACCGCCGTCTTTCTTCCAGTTGATCCGCCAGCTTTGGGGCACTGGGTTGCTGCTGAGCGTTCGCAACGAAGGTTGCCTTCCCTTTACCCTTGTCATTCCGAGGTTCTGGCTTCGGGGGAGACGGTCTGTGACCCATCTGGTCCATCTGAGCCAGCTTGTCGATCAAAGCTTGGAACGTAGTTGGCTTAAAAAACATCATGAACTGTGAGATAGTTGCGTGAGGATCTAGGGTACCCACGAACATGCCCACCGCGGGCGCCTCCTCGATGCGTTGTTCGCATTTCGACCACAAGTTTCGCTAGCGTATAGCGTACTGGACCCACATCTCACCTGGTTTCACCCTGGCATTAATCAATGCTGTTATCGGGGTACGTTCGGGCGCTCTTGCAAATCGCTGAGTGAATAACAACTCCATTTCAGCGAACGTCTTGATGGAATCGTTCGGGAGCTCAGAATACCACTCGAACTCTGTTTCTGATAAGCTGCCGACGAATTGGCGAAGCAAGAGCTTATCGTCGCCACCAGTGTTGCCACAAAGCGCCCTGAACTGGGCCACATGCTGATGGGGATTGCTCGTCCCCTTGTAGACATGGAATTTCGGGATCGTGTAGCCCGGCGGGTATTTGATCTGGTCATACCAGCTCGGATATGGCCTTCCCGTCCTGACAACTTGACCAGCTGCCTCAGTCGCCTGATGAACCCGGATCTGCTGGGCTATATAGTCGTCCATGTCAGCCTTGGAGATGGTTTCCTCCTTGGCCGTTGAAGGAGCCGGCGGAGGATTCGACGTTTCTCTTCTATCGTCTTCAAGGATGATCGGGGGATCTTCGGCCGGAGGATCTTGTTGGATCATCTTCCCAACCATGTCTTGGAACAAGTGGGCTATTTGCTTTATATTGGCCGCTTGTTCTGCAGCCTCTTTATCTTTCTTTTCCAGTATCCTCCGAAGGAACTCAGCGTCGGTTTCCTGCTCTTATTGCTGATCCGAGGATGCTTCGGGGCTTTCTTTTGGCCTAGTAAGCGCGGCCATTGCGATCATCATTTCTTGGAGCTTCTGCTGTTGCTCCTGAGCTTTGGTCACTGACCGTGTAAGCGGTCTATGACTTGTTGATGCACGGCTGTCTTCCTTCCCTGACGCCATGTATACAGTATGGACCATCATGCCTCCAGACTTAGGGCGTCTGGGCTCAGCGCCTTTAACTTTCGTTGTAGGCCCGGGGATCTTCTCCGGCCTCCTCTTTTTATGAGCATTGGAAGCTGAGGGGGCCGTTGAGGTGGGCACCCTGACAGCTTTTCGTGGCTTAGCAGGATGGCTGACTTCCTGTTGGGTCTTCAGCTTCTTGTGCTGGCGGGAGAAATTTGGATCGATCACCGAGTCTCGGGTCTGCCGCCAGACTTCATAGATTTTGGAGGACAGCCGTTGAGGGGATTGGGGCTGTTCTGGTTTTACTTCTATAGCTTTTTTCAGCGAAGGGGGAGACCTCTTTAGCGCCGTGGTAGGAGAATTCCTACGCACCTTATTTAGCATCTCAAAGTTGTTCTCAGTTGGAACAGCAGCATTAACTTCTGTCGTCGGGGCTGGAGGAGTTAGCCCAGAAGGGGAGTTGCTTCCGGCCTTCCTCACTCGGCGCTAGTAGCAACATCGAGCGTGTCGCGGTGATGGAATCGGCTCGGTGATGGCGATAGTCTCGTCTTGCCCCCTGTGTAGGTGGGGGGTCGCTGCTGGTGTCAGCCTATTAAAGACTGATGCCCTTTGGGTAGTAGGCACGGGAGATGGAACAGTCAATCTTGTAAAGACCGACTTTTGGGTAGGAGAAGCCGCCTTAACGACCTCAGAAGCAGGATTGGTTATTCTCTTAGGAGCAGTCTTCTTTGGGATTGTAGGCCCCATTGCGGGCCCGCAGGAGCTCTGGCCCAGTCTGGAGAAGACCGAGGCGCTGGTGTTGGGCGACCCGTTGAGAGGGGGCCGATATGTGTAAGCCGATCAAAGACCGACCTCTTGGGAGCTTCCGGTGCCAGCACATGAGCGGTGAAACTCATTGGCGGGAGCATGGTCCCGAAAAACAACCCTGTAGTGGCTCGAGTGACCTGTTCTATGGGTATCGTGAATAGCGAAGCAACTTGGGGCCCGTAGGCTATACCTCCTGGCGAGCCGGAGCATCGGTTGCAGTTGCAGTTGGAGCATTTCGCATAAGTGGATGCCATAGGTTCTTTGCTTTCTGCAATAAGGAAAACGTCAAATCTTAGTACCTTGAAGCCCAAAGGCAACCATATCGAACCGCGATCCGTTCGCGAACATGACACATGAAGTGTGGAGTGGAAAGAGGAAAAGGTCCCACCGGGCGTGCCAGAATCTGTTCCCCTCCGAATGACGGCCAGGACGGACGTCTTGCCTGAGATTCAGGACAGATGCTAATTGACGCTATCCGTCTACCTCTCCAAAGATACCAAGTTGATTTATGGCACCATGCATCGAAGGTTTAAACGGATGCGTCTGATTTAGCAGACTTCGTCAGATTCCCCCTCGCATGAGGGGTTCTTGATTGTGGGGATGCTCTTCCCTGCAGGCGCAAGCTCCTGCAGTTAATTACGCTACCGCATCGCGGTAACAACTTTCTCCTTCTCCAGAAATTTCACTTCATGTCGTGTGTGTTTATTTTGTGTTTGGTTGCCCGTGGATTGTATACGGAGATTGAGTGATGTCGTCGCCCGTAGGGCGTGGACTAGTCCAAATCCGTATCTTTCTTAGATTTGGTTTTGGGGGTTGTGTTTAAGGATACGTTAGCCTTATTTTGAGACTAAGATCAACTTAAACGTTTGTTAAGGATACGTTAGTCTAGTTTAGACTAAGATCAACTTAACGGGATCGTTTAGATCCAATAAGAGAGCGATTAAGGGAGCCCTATTGTTTAGTTTAGTGACATTGCGGTCAATAGGTAGTTTAAGGACATTGCGGTCCAACTTTAGTTTTAAGACATTGCGGTCGAGGTTAAGGACGTCGTAGTCCGTAGATTTAAGGACTCCACAGTCCGGTGTTAGTTTTAAGACATCACGGTCAAGGTTAAGGACGTCATACTCCGCTGTTAGTTTTAAGACATTCCGGTCAAGGTTAAGGATGTCGCAGTCCATGGATTTAAGGACTCCACAGTCCGATGTTAGTTTTAAGACATTACGGTCAAGGTTAAGGACCCCATAGTCCATGAGTTTAAGGACCCCACAGTCCGTATCAATATGTGTGGTTATCGGGACCCGCCACCTCTTTGAAGACGTTGAGGAATTACAACGCCGAGTATCAAAGGAGTGAAGAGATGTACCCTTAAACCGTGGTAGATTAAGTGATCTGCAGTCCAATTTGGAAACTAGGATCAATTATCATAGTATGAGCCCATCGGCCCAATTAAGTTTGAATTGAGGACTTATGGCCATCCTGGGCTAAGTCCAATTATGTTTGGGATATTAGCCCTCTGTTGATTCATTGAAGGAGAGGCTTTGCCTCTGGAAACTTTAGCCAATTGGGCTAAAACTAGTGCTAAACACTAGAGACCAACAATGTTGAACACTGAGAATAAGATTGACAAGTTAGTGTTAAACACTAAAAGATAATCAGTATTGAACACTGGGAAAAGATTTTTCAGATTAGTGTTAAACAATAAGAAAATCAGTGTTAAACACTTCAAATAGAGTTTTCCAAATTAGTGTTAAACACTGAGGAGAACCAGTGTTAAACACTGGATACAGAGTTTCAATTTAGTGTTAAACACTAGGGCAAGAGGGGTCACGTGGTAACACGTGAGGGCGCCCTGCTTCCCTTTATTTTATTCGGTCAAAAGTCTTGAATACTTTTAAAGTATCACGTGTCGTCACGTGATGGGAATTTTGGTGCTTGTCTGTTAAAGCTTCAGCCAAGGGGTCACGTGGTAGCACGTGATAGCGCCCCGTTTCCCTTTATTTTGTTCTACAGATAAGTGTTTAACACTTTTAGTTTTGAAAGCCATCACGTGTAGGCACGTGATGGGGGCTTGCACTTTGATCCGTTAGAATGTTCAGTAGGGGTCACGTGTCGACACGTGAGGGCGCCCTAAAGCTCTTTTCTGTTTCTTTTTCTTTTGTGTGCTTTAGAGATCACATGGGGCACATGAGGCATTGCCTCAAAGTTCTCTTTTAGGAGTCACGTGGTAACACGTGAGGTACCTACTTCAGAGCTTTATTTGGCGGGTCTCTGTATGCATTAAAGTTCTGTTCATAGGGTTAAACCCTAAACTTCTGAAGAATTATATTCTCGATAGGGTTAAACCCTAGTTTCTTTTCTTAAAGGAATTAAATTCCTGTGAGTTTGAGGGAATTATGTTCTCAGTTAGGGTTAAACCCTAGTTTTGTTCATTTTGAAGGAATTAAATTCCTATAACATAGGGTTAAACCCTAACTTTATCTCAAAGGAATTGAATTCCTATCATTTTGTGAGAATTAAATTCTTTAAACTCAGTTCCTTCTCTGTGTTTTAGATCTGCATGGCAGGATCTCGACCCAATGAGAATTAAATTCTCAATTCATAGGGAGATGTGCACTTTGCACATCCTCAACCAGAGGAAGAACTAAGTTCTCTTCTTTTATATAAGAGTTAAACTCTTTTGAGAATTAAATTCTCTTTTGAAGCCTCTTTTTTCTTACCTAGGGATTTTCTTTTTCAGAGAATCAAATTCTTCCTTCTGAATTTTCAATATTCCAACGCACTATCTCTCTCTCTCTCTCTCTGTATATGTCTCAAAGTTTCCCCCTCCCAAAACTCTCTCCTTTGGCTCCTATTTATAGGAGAAGGAAAAGAATCAATCAGTTTTAGTGAATCTTTCATTGAAAGATTTGATTTATTTATTGAGAGATTCGATTTATGTTTATCATTAATCTGGGTCTTTAGATTATTAGGTGAATTTTATTCACCATTGGATTTTAAATCCAAATGTGTCTCTTTGTTATTTCGGTTAGATTTAGGGGGGAAATCTTTCCAAGTCCAAGATTTTTCCATAAATTGGTGGTATGTAATCACCTTCAGATTTTAAATCCAACGGTTCCAAATAGTTCTTTTCCACTTTGGAAAGACTTGAGAGATCTTTTCTCAGAATTTAATTCTGTCATAAAAATAAGGCTCTCGAGGATGGTCACGTGTGGCCACGTGACCGTTGGTCACGTGTACGCTTGTGACCCCTGGTCACATGACTCCCCCTAGAATGGGCCTACCTTCCTTCTGCGCTTTGTTCTTTGCCGCTGCTTAGTCATCACGTGTCAACACGTGGCCGCTGGTCACGTGCTAGCACGTGATGCCTCTTCCGTAGGTTTTTCCTGATTTTAAATCAGGAAACAGTATGGATATGCTTACATTCTGTTATATGTCGCATACATCATGCTTTATGATTATACGTATTGAGATATGTTGTTTTCATGAGATTTTGGATTTGAGAACCGTGGATATGTTTTCAAGAAATTATGTATTGTTTGAAAACCCGGTTTCTCTTTATATGATTTTTCAGCGTCCACCATGAGGTTTCTCGGTTCTGAGATTTGTGATATATACCTGATGCGAGAAGTGGAGTGGGCCGTGTGCGGGTACATGGTGGAGCCCGGTATGGTACCCCGGGGCAAGAAAAGTATGTCGAAGGATTAGCCGATGAGCCTGGCAGGGATGTGCACTGCCTACCGGTGACAGTATTTGGACTCGGCGGTTATCTGGAGGATACCGATCGGAGTCATGAGATGGTTTTTGGCCGACCCGTTCTGCCGGAGCCCGCGGGCCGATCCCGCAAACGGAGCCTATTGTACGAGGATTTACGTGTCCATGCTAAACACGGGTTTCATGATGTTTCGAGTGTCGGGGTTAGACACTCAGGTTTCCATGATTTGATGTGTCATTGATGGACACACATTCTTTGATATCCTCATCTTTACCTGCATATGCTTTTATGATATTTACATGCAGAAGTTGTTGTGTCAGTGGTTGACACATGGACGAGATCCACTGCATATACGCATTGGTTATATTGTTGGACGAGATCCACCTGCATACATACATTGATTATATTGTTGGATGTTATCTACTTGCTAATAGGCATTTATTATGTGTTGGTACATATGCAGATACGGTCATCCTAGATATCATAGTATTACCTTTATGATATAGTTGACCTAGGAAATCGTTATTTATTTCGATTTCTACCTGTTGATGTTTTCGACTCACGAGTTGGCAACTCACCCCCGTTGTGACTCAGTTCTTGCAGGTTGTCCGCTTGGATCAGTAGCGGCATCGTTGGCACACAGCTTACTTTTGGGTGTTTTGCTTTGGTAGGCGGTACATGTTGGATCGTGCCCCTCTTATATTTGTTATTCATATTGTATCTAGTCAACTCCATCAATTCAGAAACTAGTTATTGTATATGTTCCAGACTTAAAAGACTTGTAGTTGCGAGACTTGAGCGATGGGTTTTATGTTCGCTTTTGGGGTTGATCTCTTACTGTACTTTATTTCCTTATGTGGATCTTCGCTGTTGGGCGTCGTATTTTTATGCTTGTGGTGGTTGTTTCCGCCGTTGGGCATGTTTTGCTCCCGTTTAGGGATGCTTTATTATATTCTGTGTTGTACCCGTTTTCGGGGTTAGTTTTTAAAAGGGAGGTGCTGCCCAAATTTTCAAAAGACAAAACATGATTTACTATACCTTTATTTCAATGCTTCACCTATTTATTTCTTAAAAAGGTTTAGATTTCTGGATTTCAGCTTACTTGAATTACGTTACGCCTGTAGACGTCGCGTGATTTAAGTGCTGGTCGCGAGCTAATATTTTGGGTCATGACAAAGGTTGTCGTTAGATTCCTTGAGGAAAATATCTTTTCCCGGTTCGGGCACCCCCGCGCGATCATTAGCGACAATGGAACACATTTCTGTAATAGGACTTTCGAGGCCTTGATGCGGAAATACTCCATTAATCATAAGCTATCCATGCCTTACCACTCCCAAACATGTGGGCAAGCCGAAGTTTCTAATCGGAAAATCAAGCAGATATTGGAGAAAACGGTTTCCAAGAACCGTAAGGATTGGTCTTTGAAACTCACTGATGCCCTTTGGGCATTTCGCACTGCTTATAAGACTGATCTTGGCATGTCTCCTTATCGGCTTGTTTACGGAAAGGCTTGCCATCTTCCTGTGGAAAACGAGCATCGCGCATTTTGGGCGATCAAAGAGCTGAATCTAACCCTTGAAGATGCGGACAGCTATCGTAAGCTGCAGCTCAACGAACTGAACGAGCTTTGGGATGAAGCTTATGAAAACGCGGTTGTCATTAAGAACCGAAAGAATGTGTTTCATGATAAACACCTTACGCGCAAAACTCTCACACCTGGTCAACAGGTACTTCTTTACGACACCCGGCTACATTTCCATCCCGGTAAGCTCAGATCTCGCTGGAAAGGACCCTTTTTTGTGCGGACTGTAAATCCGCACGGCACGGTGGATTTGGAAAATCCAGAGGACGATTCATTATTCAAAGTGAACGGACACAGGGTAAAACCAATCCTCTCCGCAGACCCATCGAAGGAGCTCCTGATGTTGCAGGAGCCGGTTTACATTGACTAATTTTCGTCCGCTTACCACCAAACTTCGGTTATCCAGCTATAAACAGTGGAAACACTGTTTCAAATAAGTTTGGGGGTATGTATATACCATTTTTTGTGTGTGCCTAATAAAATTCCCAGTGGTAATAATTTATAAAATAAATAAAAAATAAAAAATAATTAAAAAATAAATAAAAAAATTTATAAAATTTTCGGGGGTGTTTTTGTAAATATTCAGTTCTGTAAAAATAAATAAATAAAAATTTGATAAATAATTTTTTTTATAAATTCCTCTTTTTGGGGGGCTTTGTACAAATAACCAACACCCCTATAAATACAACCTCGACTTCTTTCAGAAATTCCCTAGTCCTCATTCTAACTCACTGATAAAACCCTAGTCGCCACAGCAATTTCTGTCGCCGATCTCCTCAGAGCGTCTCCCAACCGCCGCCGAAGAGCCCTTCCCACCGTGCAACCGCCGCCGTTTACCCTCTTCTCCCTCTTAACTTTTCAGAGGAGGTTTGCATCTCTGTTTTTTCTCTTTGTAGATTTAATATTTCAGCATTTGCTCTCTGTCATGGCCCCTACACTGCAATTTGAATGGGATTTCTCTTACTTATTCGCCCATGATATTTACGGTAGTTATTTCGGCGACGAGATCCGAAAAAGCGGATAGAATTTTCTGTTATTTAACCATCCAAACGCGTTCGCGCTTCCGGATCTCGTTGCGCGTTTTTATGAAAGTATGGAAGAGGGATGTTTAGAAAATCACGGGTTCATACGTTTATTGTGGGGGATAGCGAAATTATTATTGATAGGGACTTCATTCACGAAGTCACCTTAATACCACAAATCCCCGTATACGAACAACCCCTCCGTTTTGAGGACTACCTACCATTAATGGGTGATGACTGTTCTAGGGAGCCTAGGAAGGGCATTCAGGCTCGCACGCTTTATGCGAATGTTTTAACAATGCGCCGTTGGACACAAAACAATATTTTTGGCATTTCGCACAACACCACATTTTTTACCCCATCCCTTCACATAGTGCACACATTAATGACCAAAAACCCTAGCTATGACATGTGCACTGTGTTGCTACACTCGATTGGCGTCGGAAAGAGGGCTGTCAATTATCCATGCCCGATGTTGGTGACACAACTGTGTCTCTTTCCTTCCTGTTGAGGAATTTGAAATTTACATGCATGGTGGGGTTCCCATTCGACCCCTTCTGGAGGGTATCTCCACATCCTACACACGACTTCATGGTTTATGGTCGCGCACCGAGCCGGCCGAAGATGTGATGGCAAAGACATCTAGCTCGAGCTCCACTGCGAACGATAAAGAGCTAACCCCCGCTGCGCAAGCATGCTTAATTCGACGAACCCATAAGGGGGTAGAACGAGTGTCAGGGATGCTAACAAACTTTGATCAGCGGTTAACGAGTCTAGAACAGGGAATGTCCACCCTACTGGTAAGAGAGGAATGAACACGATCGCGAGGACGAGGGACGGATAGAAGTGAGGCAGTAACAAGTGATGCCGCGTCTAGGAGACGCCGCAGGCAGCAGTGAGGGCACTGCTGTAGGTAAGTTTGAGAGTGAGGTTTGGTTGTAAATAGTTATCCTTGCATTTTCACGTTTTTTTATTATTTATGTAAATATTTGTTTTGCATGTTTAAATTCCGCATCGCATTTTTTCTGCATTGCATAAAAAAATTAATATATAAAATTGGAAAATTAAAATATAAAAAAAAGAAATTTCAATATTGGCCATCTTTGACTCAAGTTCGATATGACGGTTGACTAGTTAGAAAAAAACTAGATCTTAAACTTAGTAAATTAAAACCCCTAAAAATAACCTTCCTTGAAGTATAACAGTAGAAAATATACGTCCTTACAGTTTATTTAGAAATAAGCGATTTTGAGTTTGGTTCTTTGGCTAAGTTGAAATGAGGGAAAAGTATTGAAAGCTCTATTTGAAGAGTAAGTCTGAAAAATAATTCTGAACCATAAGTCCAAATTCTGAAAATATATACCCTACAAATCGCACATACATGCACCTTGAAATTTGGGATAGTAGAGGATACTTAGAAATACTCTTGCCTGAAAGTCTAGTATGAAAGAAAAAACGGCATTTAAAACTAACCACCAGAAGAGCATCATTGAAAAATATATCCGGTCTTGAAATAAAAGAAAAATAATAATAAAATATACAAGACCTAGAAACTGCTACTTACGCTTTAAGCTCATACATTCAGTAATCGGATGTTAGTGCTTCAAGAAGTATTAATAGTCGCATGAAAGATGTATGAGCAAAACCGTTCATCATTAATGAAAAGAAGTAGTGCTAGGTATTAAGGCAAGGGTATTGTAGCTTGAATTGAATTTCCAAGTGTCGGGGTGATAATTACACATACGTAGGGGTATATGATCGGAGTTCGGAGGAGAGATAGGAATGAAAGATAGGGCTTATATCTTCAGTAGAGATGATAAAAATTCCGGATTTAAGATTGCGTTTTAGAAGGAAGACTTAAGAGATGCTGAGAGCTTTATAAACTGGCAAAACATATAGGATCTTAAGTTAAATGAAAAGGAAGTGTGAAAAATACGGGTTGATGATTTATAAGTTAAAGATGATAGAATTTCTTACTAGAATACTGAATTGTAGAATTAGAGTCGACGACCAATTTGATCGGATTTTGTGGGTAGTATCCGCTGAAAACCCTCAGGAGACAACACTCCTCCTCTTGGGCGACCTAGAGGTTTAACGACTTATTGCACGAGCTCAGTGCAATCACGTTCTCTGCGAAAGTGAGATTAAGACTTTTTTGTGAATAAAATGGCTTTGCTCGGGACGAACAAAAAGTAAGTTTGGGGGTATTTGTTCATATCAGATTTTTGCATTTTTATACCACCCATTCTTGATCATATTGCATATAGGTAAGTACTCTTGATCTGTGTTTGCTAAATAATTGTAGGTTATAGATTCTCAGCTCTAAGCAGTGAAATTCATGAAAAGTCGTAACAAATATAGGACTACGGCCAACAACAGATAAATACGAGTCTCCGCTCACTATCCGTATAATGCCGAATACCAGTTCAAGGGACAAAATGACAAATCATTGGTCATTTCATGCACAAAGCACAAGAGGCAGCACAAGATCCAAGATTTCAACGCGGAGCTCAAGAAAATCAAAGCAAAAAGTTCACATCATTTCACCTTTTTGGACTGCTAAAAATCTGGAAGAAAAATGAAGAGATTCTGAGAAACCAAGTGTACCAAACAGAAGAGAACAATAACATGAAAACCCTAGAAAATATGAGCCAACAATTCAACAACATGGCCACGGATCCGTGGCCAATGTAGCAATTATGCGGCGGGTCCGCGGCCCAGTCAACTCAGTGTTGACTCGGTTTTTGAGAGTATTTTTGTAACTTCATTTTGGCTCAGATTGTATCCCTAGGGTTTCATTTGCCTGCCTATAAATAGCCCAGATCCAAACCAAGTAAATGGTACTTTTTCTTTGTATTAGATTTTAGGATATGTGTTTTTAGTTTCTTCTTCCTCTTCATCTTTCTCCATTGATATTGTAGTGAGCTTCATGAGTGATGATGAATAAAAGAAGAGTTCTTTTTATTAACTTGCATGTCTTATTATTGTGTTCTATTATCTTGCTTGTAATTTTCATTTGTTAACATAGTTGTTGTTATTTGTTTGTTTGCTTGCTTTCTTTGTCTCTTTTCCTTTATTCTTACAACAATGATACTTAAGTATGATCCTTGCCAAAGTGAGGTCTCAAATAGCTAGTTGTGATTTTCTAAACTCATTTCTTTCTATCTTCCTTCTTTGTTTTATTTTCTTTTTCTTTTTAATGGATGAGTAGTTTCTCACTTGTTAGGGTAGGATAAGGAAAGTTTGAGAGAAGGAAATCTCTCTCTCTTTTCTTTGCCTAACATCTTGATTCAGACTCCCGTTAATTGAACCACAATCCGTTCCCTACGGCACTCTATCCTACATGATAGCGGTGATTCCCTAGTGAGACCGGTTGTGGTTGAATTAACCGGAGGTTAAGGCTAAGAGCTAAGAACGGACGGACAAGGACCAAAAGGAAGAAACTAAGCGTTGGAAAGCCTAGCTTATACTCGCAAGTTTTCTTCCTAGTCGTGCTAATCCCTGTTGTTGCCAATTACCATAACACCGATATTAAGAGTGGCAACGAAAGAAGTGAGCGACTCCTAACTCAAACTAATATAATCCTAACCTTAACAAGTTCTCTTTATACATATTTTAGCACATAGTGAAACTAAACAAACTTGGACAAATTGGACTTAACTCGTTAAAACACTACGAAAAAGATTCATATCTCCCTGCGGACGACCCGTAATCAATCGGCTAGCTACCAAGCGAAACCGTCTTGATTGCGGTAATTAAAACTAAGCACGCAAAATCTCTAACAATCAGGTTCAAAGCTAGCATAAGAGATTGATTCGGATAGCTCAACTAACTTATTCGACAGGTCAAAGGATTCGAACTCGGGGGTGGACTTGTCGAAAGAAAGGTCCCTACTCGTATAATAAATAGCTGAATCAAATAACAGTACACTAGTGGCGTCAAGATCATTATCGTGGGGTAAAAACTCCTCGAATTCGTAACTGTCAGAAGCTATCTCGTTGACAGAACATATATCAATTATATGAGTAGAAGGTTCGGAGGGTTGACTTCCTACCCTAAAAATGTTAAGTTTAATTGTCATCTTCCCAAAGGACAGGCTCATGGAACCGTTACGACAATTGATAGCTGCATTGGAAGTTGCTATAAAATGTCGACCAAGGATCACCGGGATTTGGTTTCGTGGGGTCGCCACAGGCTATATATCTAAAACTATAAAGTTCACAAGGAATATAAATTCCTCGACTTTGATCAACACTTCTTCTAGCTCACCCCTAGGGTGGGTAATAGATCGATCCGCCATCTGGAGAGTGCAGTAAGTAGGTTTCAACTCTCCTATGTCTAATTACTCATAAATAGAATATGGGAGCAAGTTAACACTAGCACCTAGATCGAGTAGAGCGCGATTGATGTTTTTACCCCCAATAGTTATAGAAATTTTAGGACAACCGGGGTCTTTATATTTCTTGGGCAAATGTTGGGTAAGAGCATCGCTCACATTGCTCGCTAAGAAAACCTTTTTAGGTATTTGAGTTTTCTTTTTCTTAATGCACAAGTCCTTTAGGATTTTCGCATAGGATGGAACTTGTTGGATACTAAGAGAGGAATATTAATGTTAACTTACTTAAACATTTTCACAATTTTCTCCATTTTTGCACTTGCTTTGTTGGGCCTCAACCAGTTTGGGAAAGGAGTTTTATCAATAGGGTTGGGTCCAATACTTGAGGAGCAGTTTGTGGGGATGGAAAATGGTCTGAGATGGTATCTTATTCAAGGAAGTGGACTGAGGGTTCGAGCCCAGTGAAGAACAGAGAATAGACTCGGAAGAAGACGTTGGATTAGACGAAGTAGGAGTAGAAGTAGTAGCCAGGACGTCATCTAACTCATCAACTTGTTCACCAACATGGTTGTTCAGTACTTTTCCCGATCTCAATATAGTTACGGCACTCACGTTATGATTTTGTTGGTTAAGGACGATATTTGCGCTTTGTGAGTGGCCGGGATTTGGTAAAGGTTGGGATGGAAGTTTTCCTTTCTCTCTCTCACTCATCGCGGCATTTAACTGTGCAATATGTACTTCGATCAATTTTATGCTTTCACCGTGGGAAGCAGTGTGTTGCACTAGCATTTGGATAAAAGGAGTTAAATTGACCGACGTTTGTGCGGATTGTTTAATAAACGTTTCTAAGATTCTTTCAAGTGCAGAGATTTTATTGGTACCGGTCGTTAGAATATTAGTCTGTGGTTGGAAAAAATTATTATAAGGGGCAAAGTTGTTGGCCAGATTTTGGAAAGATTGCGGTTGTAAGAGATGCCGAATTTGTTGTGGTGGCTGTTGTTGCTGTAGGGGAAGCCTTTGATAGTTGTTTTTGTTTGGGAACTGATTTTGAATTTGAGTTTGGTTTTGGTCCCAAACAAAATTAGGATGATTCCTCCATCCCTGATTATATGTGAATGAATAAGGATCGTTTCTAGGTCGTTGTTGAAAAGTAGCATTAGTTTGTTCTTGACCTTGAGATGGAGGATTCAAAAGACATTCTTCCGTTAAATGTGATTAGTCAAAACAGCAACCATACACGGATTTGGGGAGCGTAACTTGGTTTAGGAAGGCTGAAGAGAATTTGCTTTCCATAGGTTCGAGTTTCTTTTGCATCGCAGCCATTTCGGTTTTCATTGCGATGGAAGCGTCGAGCTGATGGATACCTGCCCTAGATGAAGACGATGTTGTTGGTCTAGTTCTCTCCCATTGTAATGTTTGTTCGGTGAGATCTTTCAGAAATTGCCACACTTCGTTATCCTCTTTTGACATGAAATGACATTCATAAATGGTTTCTAGCATTTGTTTTTTAGCTGGATTGACATCCTTTTATATAATTTGGCAAAGTTGCCATCTTTCGATTCCGTGATGAGGGCATTGAACAAGGAGATCTTTGAACCGTTCAAAGCATTTCCAAAAGAGTTCATTGGGAAGTTGGGCAAACTGGTTAATCTTGCTCCGAATACGAGCAGTCTTATGATTAGGATAAAATTTCTTAAGGAATGTTTTAACAAATTCATCCCATTTGGCAATAGAATGTAAGGCAGTGCTATAAAGCTACCTCTCCGCGAGATCGCACAAGGTAAAAAGGAGAAAACGTAATTGCAGAGCATCCCCTGAAAGTTGGGTGGTGCTCATCATTGCACATACGTTTTCGAATTTGGTTATAAAAACGTATTCATCTTCATATTCAAGCCAGTGAAATTTAGGCAACAAGTTGATGAAGTGGGGCTTAATTTCAAAATTATCCCCATTGGCTGGTGGAAGAGACAAACACGTAAGAAGAGGTCCACGTATGGAATAGCATCGGTCATGAAGAGCGATGCGTGGTGGATTCTGAATTTGTGCACCTACGGGTGGTGGCAAGGTGGTGTTGTTAAAACCCGGTGGAGATCCGTCCATCTCAGGAGATGAGGTAGGTGGAGGAGAAATAGAAGATGAATAAGTATCGACTTCGGATTCGACAGCAAAAATGTGGAGTAGACGGGCACTAGAATCCCGTGTCCAGCCGATCATGCACTAAGCAGGTTTAGTGCACGTGGCAGCGTGTGATATGTGTGAGAACGATTTTAAGAAGGCTTGTTTTGAAGAAAGTGACGGACATAAGGCCTGACTCAACCAATCACAAAATGCAGAGTCAATCCCTAGAGCTAGGGTCACCTAGGTCAAGTCACTACACCGCTTCTAGACTTCCAAAGGACAAGATGTAGGATCAATCTTCTATCACCTCCTTATCAATCTTACGGCCAGGTAAGTGACAGGTAAGTGGAAAGTATTCGCTATACGAATCACCGAAATATCGGGCCTAATTAAGTAACCACTTTTCTTAGTCACACTTGCCTAGATACCATAAGAGAAATGCAGATAAGCAATAGATTACCCACGACCCTCCTTTGTCCTAATTGAGCACGAATGTCCTTAGAGTCTTGGTCTAGATATTTTTTTATTAACGTAGGATGATAGTATACTCGTTTGTGATATGTGGGGTCTAAGAAAGGTGATGAAATCCCTACCTAATCTGAGTTTGGGTTTATTTCCCGTTAATCTCCGGTTTAAGTATGCAAAACAACCTGAAATCAAAACATGCAAAAAGATTTTTTTTTCTAGTGGTGCTATTTGCAAAGAATCTTGCAGGTAAAAACAGTTTATTGGAGCTTTAGTGGAGAGATGGAGAAGATAGGAGAATACCAGAGAAGTTTGGAGGCCCAACTCCTCAATACGGTTGCGCTTCCGCCGCCGAATGCACCTCTGGGCCGCGGTTCCGCCGCCTTTTGACAAGTTCTTCTCTTCAAATTTCTTCTGAGCACTCCAATGCTCCTCTGGTCCAAGTTGAAAGTCTCTGAATCTCTGTTGGCCTGATAGAATTACTCCAGATGTCCTTGCAAAAAACTCGCACAAGAATCGTTAAAAATACAAGATGCGGTTTTGGTTCTCTTTTATTTTATATTTCTGGTTTTTATAAGAAATGAACCTGAATAACAAGAAAAATAATTACGACTGTTTCCCTGGTAACGATGCCATTTGATTGGTGGGGAAAAGAGTGTATGTGTATGTTGTAAATAACCACAATCAAGACGGTGTCGCAAATAGCTACCCGCGATGAGTACGGGTCATCCGCAGAGAAATGGTGAATTTCTTATTTTGCTTTAGACGAGTTGATAGATGAAAGGTGGGATGTTTGTCGTTTTAAACTAGGATGGTTACAAAATTTTATAATAGAATGGCCTGCAGGGTTTATAGGACTTAGTAGTTAATGGATGAGGTAAAAAAAAATAATTCTTTTTATCTTTTAATTATTTAATACTAGAGAGCGATGAATGTGGATTAGGGTTCTTAGAGGGAATTAGGGTTTCCCATTACTGCCCCTTGTCCTTCCATTGATCTCTATTTATCTCAAGCCTTTAACAAAACGATTATTAACGAATCTCAAATCATGGTCGTGACTATCATGAATTGATAGCGCACCTGATAAGAAGATTAACATTCATTTTGCTAAAGTTTATAAACATTAAAACTTTTAAAAAGAATTTAAATTATAGTTTTCATCCATTATTCTACCCTATCCTACAAACCCTAGCAAACAAGAATTTACTTGGTCATGGATATTAGTGATTTAAAAGAGAGGTGGAAGATGGATGAAACCATAATTAAAAGTATAGAAAGTAATGCGGAAAGTAATACGGAAAAGTAATGCAGAAAAGTAATGCGGAAAGTAATGCAGAAAAGTAATGTGGAAAGCAAATGCGACAAAAATTAAATGAAAAGACTACCTTTATTGATCAACTAGTGCATTACAAATTGCTCGATGGAAAACTAAATTACAAAAACCTAGTCGCTCTCTATATCTCTCTGTAGATTGATGGATAGATGAATGTATGAATTTGGAATGCACAGCTCTCGGTCCTTTTTATAGTCTCTGAAATTAGAAATCCTAGATAACATATTGGAGTCTGTAACATTACGATCATGTTCCTGAAAATCCAGATCTTACGGCCACCAACAGACCGCAGAACCGCCGCCCTTACCCATGTTTGACCGCGGATTCGTCGCCATCTTGTGGGTTTGTGACTTAGGATTTTTTCTGGTTTTTTATTTCGATATTTGGAGATCCACTTAATACAAAGATTCTGAAAATATTGCTCTCATTATCTGCCGTTGCTAGATTTTTCGATTTGCTTTTAATATTTGGAAGATTCGATTTGATATTCCGATTTGACGTGGATCTCCTACTTAGATTTCAGACCTGAGCTAATACCTGCACAATATCAAATTGTTAGTAGCATTTGTTATTTTTGAGATATTATTCCAACCATTTATATGATATGATATCTTAAAAATATTGATTAGGAATATTTGACATGATATGCATATTTTAATTAATAATATTTCATTTAAATATTATAAGCATATATTTTCCCTAATTATATTAATTATAAATGAAGAAACATATGATAAAAATATTTTTACAAATAAACCCACATATGTTATTTATTTACAATTAACACATTTTATTAGTTAATAATAGTAGGGACAATTTCCATACAAATATGCAATATTTTTGACTAATCACTGTTCATCACTGAATCCACCATCAAAGCGTTTAAAAAAAGATGCACGACACAATTCGATTAAGTCTTCATCATGGCTTATCTCCAAGCCAAAAACCGAGATGAAAATATTGTGTCAATATAATGTCGAAGATGAACATGTCACACCACGATGTGACCAACCAGATCGCAATGGATATGATGGAACATGCAATACGCATGGCAACAGAGTCTCAAAGCAAACAATCAGAACTTTGACGACAATGATCAAAATTCAATGTGACAAACAAAATCGTACCGAACACGATAAGGCATGCACTACGCACGCTAACAGAGTCTCGAAGTAAGTAATAGCTTATGGATTTCGATGATCTATTTATTTAGTTTTGATGATAGCTTAAACATGAATAGTTCGTTTAGTGTCACTTACTTAACTTGCCTATCATATCGAAACTAAACTTATATACACTTATTGTTTAGGTTTCATATCCTATATTTTATGTATACCGAGTAATATATCAATATCTTATGCTATACTTCTGTTATATTCTTGATATCGATATATTACTCTCATTCATTTTTTTGTAATTCACAATATGAATTTGTATATACATGTGATCTATATCTTACTTCTTTTATACCATGTATATATAGTATATCAATATCTCATAGTTTGAGTTTGAGTTATATCTTGATATTGATATACTATTCATGATTATGATATCAAAAAAATGAATGTTCATATACATGTGTTCATTAACTTACTTATATTTCATAACACTGTATATGATGAGCTTGGTCTTTGAGATTGCATTTCAGGATATTAGATATCTCGAGACGAAGCTCTATAAAGGAGGATGGAGGTTATTGAGCTTAAATAGATATATCTAATGAAAGTTGGAGGATATGGACGGGGGCTTCTTAACTTGCATATCAAACATCATGAGTACAAGCTACATAGCCGAGAAACAGGGTTTAAGAAATCAAGCCACGAAAAGCTTCGAGAAGCTAGAAGCCAAGTCCAAGTTTGAAACGTCAAAGATCGAAGTCGAAGCAAAGTTCATTTGAAAATTAAATCTCGACTTCAAAACGCAAGTGAGTGGAATAGTTTGTTCAAGTTTGAAGCGTCAAGTGTCGAAGCTAATTGAAGATCAATCGACTAATGCAAAGTTCAATCGAAACGCCAAAGTTTCAAGAGCTCGTGTTGAAGTGTCGAAAATTCAAGATTTCGAAGAAATGCGACATCGGCATAGGATTCTATGTAAGTACACTATTGAATATGGTTATTATCAATTAGAGCTTTTGAACACTCACATACGCTTGCACAAACGTTTTACATTGCATGAACTTTGGGGTTTTGGATTTAAAATTGATTTTCATCACAAAACATAAGTTTATGAATTTTTACACTTTAGACATCTGTCCCTATATGCCTCAAATGTCTATAGTTCTTATGTGTTTTTACAAAATCCCCAAATATCAGAAATATCAATTTTCATGCTATTTGTACTTTAGACGTCTGTACCTTTCTTGTTCAGACTCTTTTTTTTTCTGTGTTTTCATATGGCCTATTTTTATCAGATACAGACATCTATCCATTGCTTCTTCAGATGTTCGTTTGGTCCATGTTCTTTCATTGGAATGAATTTCTTTTAAGAAACAAATGTCTAAAGATATAGGCAACAAACGTCTGTATTTCAAAATATTTGAATATCATTTCTTCTTCGGACGTTTCTCTAATGTACTTCAGACGTTTGTTTATTCTTTGTAGTTTCTTTGGCCATTTTTGAAAATCCATGGCAGACGTCTAAACCTATATTCGACAAATGTTTGCAGTAGTGTTTTTTGAAAATATAGTTGTTGGGTTTTATTTTGTTAAAACTTCAGACATTTGTCTGATTGTTCTTCAGACGTCTGTTCTTACTGGAAAAATGACAGTTTTGAGCTATAACGGCTAGTTTTTCATTGTGGCTATAAAAAGAGTTTTGGGTTGGATTTTTGAGCTCTAACCACTCAATATTTCAGTTTGCAAAATTCCTAAGTGATCAAGAAAAAAAATCCCACATCTTGTGAGAGTTTAAAATGATTTTCATTTGCTTATCAATTCACTCACACACACACACACAAAATTCAAGACCTTAACTTGATCATCAATACTTTATAAGAGTATTAGAGAGTGCTTTGAGAGAAACTCCTTTGTGAGTAATTGTGTTTCACATGTAATCTCTTCTTTCTTTATGTTTGGGATCTTGAATGCAAGATTGCCATTGTAAGAGAGGAGAGAATCTTTATAGAGAAAAGAATGACAAACTTGTAAGAGAAGTGTTGTTCGTAGTAGCGAACAACGTGTGGTCTTTTGAGGAGATGTGTAGGTTAGGCCTCTACCGGAAGTGGGTTGTATGTTGCTTGCGGGAAACGTGTTTGTCTTCAATAGAAAAACTTGTTTAGTGGAATGGGCTCGTGTGCTATTCATACCAGAATATTGCATTTTATTACCACCCATTCATTATCTATTTTTTTGTATTTATCGGTACTATTAACCGGTGTTTGCGCAGTAATACAGATTACAGGTATCCGTGACAAAATACTGGAAATACATTCAAAATCAGGGATATATCATTTGTGAGCTGACACTGCAACCAGAACTGCAAACCGACCGATATCCCAAGAGTTATTTTGCAAACAAGTGTGTGCACAATATTTTGGTCCAACACATTACAAGTGTGTACACACAACTCTTGGAACATGGACCATGGACTTAGGGGGGCTGCCATGACATACTCAAGTGGGCTAGTGGCATGGTGTGACATGCATTAAATGCTAAAACTGTGTGTTGACTTTATGATTCAAATTTCCCTCCAAGAACTGGATGCATACCAAGTCAAATTTGAGAAAACCAGCAATACCAAAGTCATATTGGAGACAACCCCTGCACACCACAGGAGCACGAGCCTAGGGGCTCGGAATTTGGTGGAGCCCTACGCTAGGAATTCCGGCCTGGCCGACCCTGTCTCCTCCTCTAGCCTCCATCTTTCTGTGGGCCCCTCCCTACTGCCACGTGGTCATATTTTTATTGTTTATTTTCTTTTCTTTTGTGCCTATAAATAGCAGGCAGAGGGAAAGGGTTCATGGTCATTCTTTAGTCTTACTTTGCCAAGTTTTGTTCTTCACTTTGTAACTCTTTTTGTTTCTTTAGTTCTTGTAAATAGCTTCCCCTTGAGTTCTTAACCTTCTCTTGATCCTTCAAACTCTTCGTTGAGCTTAAAGGTTTAAGGGTTGGTATTTGATCTCAAGGGTTGTATCTTCATATGGAATCAATAAAGCTCTTCCTTTTGTGCCTTCATTCACCATGAGTTCTTTGCCATCACTTGATCTTGTAATCTCTTAATTGAGCTTGCAAGTTTAAGTGTGAGTTATTGAACCCATGTCTTGTATATTGTTCTATGGTTCTAGTCTTTCTTACTTGCTCTTTTACTTACTTGCATTTTCATTCTTGTCTTTTATTACTTGCAATTTATTACCATGTCATTTAATTACTTGCTTGTAATCTTTCTCTCTCTTTATTTATCTTTTCTTTTTCTCTTTTTGGTTTGTTAATATGATGTTTGTGAATATGTGTTGTTAGGAATAAATACGATATTGTAAGTTAAGATTTCTTTGCCCATTTCCTTTTCCCGTATTTTCCATTGAACTCCGTCCAAACGTTATGCAAGCGCTCCATTAGGCACTCTACCCTACCAAGGTAACGATGATTCCTAACCGCGACCGGTTGCGTTTGGTTTGGCTGGAGGCGAAAGCAAGAGACGAGAACGGAAGGACAAGGGTCAATAAGCCGGATTCTACGAATACCGTGCTTAAATACCCTAATCCACGTTGTTGTCGATTGCTCTAGCTTCAATCGTTAAGTTCGGCTCAAAGGATTTTGTGCGGATTTCCTTAGCTTACACTATTGTATATTTTCCTAACAACTTTATACTTGCAAATAAAACATAGGGTAGATAACGAACTTTTCTCCCCGCGCATTAACTCGTTACGACAAGAACGTAAAACGCTCCGTCTCCCTGTGGATCGACCCGTGCTCAACCGGCTAGCTGCAAAGCGATACCGTCTTGATTGCAGTTAACAATTTTAATTCTTCCAATCATGTGCCTAAAGAAAGTGAACTAGAGGATCTTCCTAACTACTCTAAAAATCTCTTAAGTCTTGAGTTTGCAATTTCTCTATATCTTTCCTTTATTACTTTCCATTTATGTTGTGTTTAATTGTTTGCAAGTTTTCATTGATAGAAATTGCTTGCTAGATTTTCATTGCT
This sequence comes from Agapanthus africanus, assembly GCA_030015575.1. Lineage (NCBI taxonomy): Eukaryota > Viridiplantae > Streptophyta > Magnoliopsida > Asparagales > Amaryllidaceae > Agapanthus > Agapanthus africanus. The sequence continues at coordinate 278,002,170 of JASDDO010000004.1, read as the reverse complement.
CTATATGCTCATTCTTGCTTGATTGTGATCTTTATCTTTTGTTATATGTTATATTTCACATTTATAGCTTGCTTAGTATTATATTATCTTGTCTCATAATGCTTACGTTTTACAATTGAGGTTTTTGCTTATTAAGTATATTGGTTAGATTTTTTAATTTGGACATATAGTTAACATAGTCATATTCACCCCCTTTATGACTATTTATTGTGAGCTTCCATGGGTTTTTCAATTGGTATTAGAGCTTGGTGCTCTTATTGTTAGGATTAAAACCCTAGAGTGATCTGATGGCAACTTCTTCCTCTTTCATCGATTGTGATTCTATTTTTTGATCATTCTCGCTTCAATGGTTTAAAATTCGATTTTTGGAAAGCTAAGATTCAATGTTTTCTTGAAATGGTTGGTAGAAAATATTGGAAAATTGTTGAAGATAATTATGCTATTCCACTTTATGATAAATCTAAGTTGAGCGATCGAGATAGAGAATTATTTGCTATTAACATCAAAGTTATCAACTATTTTCAATTTGCTTTAGATGTTAATATTTTGAACAATTTTTCTTCTTACAAGACGGCTAATGGTATATGGTGCTCATTGGAGCAAACCTACAGAGAGTATCTAGCTTGCAAGGAAATAGAGGAAGTGACTTGCTGAGCTACCTTGGATGGTTCTCAATAAAATGCAAATCAAGAGAGAACATTCAACTCTAAGAAGTCAACAAAATGGTGTCTTAATCTTGGGATTGTAAGCAATTCTTCTTTTAATTTTCGCAAATTATCCCATGATCAATTGTTAGATACTTTCAATACTTTACATTGTAGCTATAGTTCATTAGCATCTAAAAATGTTTTGCTTGAAAATCATAATTCCATGTTAGAAAAAGAAGGAAAAGACTTGACTTCATATTGTAATTCTTTTGAAAAGTTGAATAAAAATTTGATTGCCAAATATAGTTCTTTAACCTCTTCTCATGATTCTTAAAAAGCTTTGTTTGATAAACTAGAAGTTGAGAAGAATGAGCTGTTAGGGTTTCGGTTCTAGGGTCGTGACATTCACGGACCACAGCGGAAATAGAAAAAAATAATTTTTCAAATATATAATCGGAACCAAACCAAGATCATCAAATAGATGTAATATGCAAAAACAAAAATAGCAAAAGATAAGTGTTACAATCTTTGTAGCATCTTCATATGCTCCAATGGAGAACTTGAACTCTGGCTAGACTTAACGAGCTCCTGGAGAGTCTAGGACGCCGACCGTCTCACCGTAGATGATTCGCGTGAAAGTACCAATCCAAAACTATATCTTCACTTCTCAAGTGAAGAAACTCACATATTGAACTAGTTAGGTTAATGTGTGAGGTGATGTAATCAAGAAAAACACTCTCCTTTTGAATTCTAACCTCATTTCATACCTCCACCATTTTTCTAGAGAGGGGAAGAAAATGAGCCATGGAAAAAGATGTTAAAAGAATTAATATAAAAAGAAAAGAGAAGAATGAATAAAATAAAGAAAAGAAGATAGAAGATGTTAGAAGAAGTCCACTTCTTTTCATTTTATTTCTTTTCTTTTCATTATTTCTTTTCTTTTCATTTCTCTTTATGTTTATATTTAACATAAATGATTTCTTTTTATTATATATATATAATGAGAGAGAGAAGAAAACATATATCAAATACATTTCCATATTACGTATTGCATACACAATAATATATCAATATCACATACTAATATAATATACACAGAGAATGTGTGTGACGGCTACCCAGGTATGAGCAAGATAAAAGCAAGTCGACGAGCAAACTCATCTGGACCCTACAAAGCCTATAAGTGGCAGTCACCATACAGTCTGGTCTCTTCGTCTACGAGTATCGCATATCGGGTCTATGGTTTGGAATTAGTCAGACCCTAATAACTCGATAAGTTGTGCGACAAAGGACTCATAACCAATCAGAGATATAACTGATAACACTTATCAGTTTATCTTCACTGTGGTGTCCACTGACTTGTGGTTGTGGTCATTTTCTACACAGTGTGACATCAACTCCCTATAGAGGGAGAGACGAATCCCCTCAACCGCTCACTACCTCCATGTATTTCGGGACTATACCCAACAAAAACCTGTTTGCACGACTCTTTTGAGCCGTGGTAGGTTAGAAGTCTAAGTATAGTGGGTACACATATGAGACACTATGGCGATCTCAAGTCCTAGGGACTGCCCTGTATTCATGTCATCAGAGAACTGCTATCTGACATTGGTATATTACCAACTAGGAGTTATCGGTGAATCCATCCAATGTAACTCATTCAATGAGCACATGTATACAATTCTTGGTGTCAAACACAAATAGCTATGGGATCAGCTATCGCCCTCCAACCGGGTCAGGAAACGTATACACTAGTCTAAACTAGAGTACCGATGCCCTGTCTCGACACTCCTACGACTAGAGACCATTAAGGATGTGCTTATCGACTACCCAGGCCCCACTAGTATGATTTGCGTAATCGTCCTGATAGTCAAGCAAAATCCTAGGGCTTTATATCATGTCTAAACGATACATGATAGTGAATAAAACGTATCACATGAAAGATAAAAATAAACCAGATAGCATACTATCATCTCGAGTAAGATCATTCTCTCGTATAGGCCCTCCTTCAATTACAATAATTGCCTTGAAGGCACCTGTATCCAACATGAGCTTCTTTCAAAGCTTGATTTATAATGTAATTCTTTTAATGCTTTGAAGATAGAAAATGAAAATTTGTTCTTATCATGTGATTCCTTAAAGAGAAAAAGATCATGAGATTTCTAATTTAAATTATGAGATTGATATTTTAAAGATTTCAATTTCTTCTCAAAAATCATTGATTGTTGATTTTTCTTCTCTCAAAAATGAAAATGAGTTTTTGGTTTCTTTTTGTGATGTTTTGAGACAAGAAAATATTTATGTGATTTCAAGTTTGAAAAACGAAATTGATTTGTTGAAATCTTCTATTATGTCTCAAGATTTCCCGATTTTCGAAAACTCTTCTCTCAAAGCTCAAAATGGTGTTTTAGTTGCATCCTATGCTATGTCTTCAAATATTGGTGATTTAGCTAGCAAGGAAAAGAAAGTTTTAAAACGAAGAGGCAATGATTTCAAAAATCCTAAATTTTGAAAACCCTCTTCATCTAGATTGTCAAGCATGCTTCTCATTGCACTAAATCTCATGCACACTCTAATGTATATCTTTATAGATTTAGTTCAAAATAATCTTTTAAATAGCATGCGCATCATACTCTTGCCATATCACATGCTATTATTAACACTTCTAGCTCCATGCATACACACACCCATACTTGCAATTTTTGCGGTACACATAGTCATTTGGCGCATTCACGTAATATAAAGAGAAAATTTTCCATGCATGCTAAATTAGTTTAGGTTCTTAAGGCTAACATATGCAGATCTAAGAAGACTTGGATACCAAAGTCCCCCTCCATACCTTGTTTTGTAGGTATGGACAAGTTAAAAAGATGAGGAACTTAGGATCGTGATGAGCAAAGAGCGCTTCAACGGAGTATCTGCTTAGCTCATCACTTTGTGGGGTAATGATATCATTGTTATACTTTTCGATGATATTGCCTTTTCCATTATGCTTGAAATTGATATTGTATTAGAGTATATTTCTTTTATACCTCATTTGATCCTTGGTTTTGATGAGATTTTCTTATACCTATGCTTACACTTGCGTTTATCTTTTGAGTAGCTTGCACAATGCTTTTTATGCTATCTTTATTCATTTGTGCTTGTTTCATGTATGAGATGTTATTCATAGGAAATTTCAATTGGTATTTACAATCGGTATCATTCTAATGCTCATATATGAATTTGTGTGCTCATATGCTTTAAACTTGCTATCTTCTAAACTTGAGCACAATATGGTTTGAAAACTTATTTAGATTTGTATATCCTTGTATTTTCTTTCCATAAACAACTCTCACTTGTTTATAATATGTTTTTAATTTTATAAGTGAGAGTTTGTATCCATATAGCTTTAATTTGTTTGAATCTTTTTCATATAGATATAATCTGGCACTTATTTTAACTTGAACCAATTTTCAATTGGTATCTTTGTTTTGTGCCTTGTTGATGTGTATTTATATTTAAAATTGCTTATGTATTGTTTCATACACACTTCTTGCATGAGTAGAATTATTCATTGGTATTGAATTCTTAGCTCATCTCACCAAATGGCTTTTGCAACCCTTTTACGGGACCCACTTGTGGAATTCGTTAATTACAACGAATCCTACATATATAATGGAAAGAATTAGAAATATTTCACTAGGTAGTCGATACTTAAGATGAGACAGTTACTCATGGTTGCTCTCACATAAGGTTTTCAATTAGTTCCAATTGGTTTCATATTGCTTTCAATTGGTATCTATTTATGTGAGTTGATTGCACATTTGACCCTTCGATTGGTTTCATCTTGGTTCCTTGTGCATAGCTTGTTCTATTTATAGGTTTAGTATCATGTAAATTCTATCATTTGAATTCCATTTGTCACGCCCCGCTTCCCAGTAGACGGAAACGATGGCATGGCAAGCCCATGGTATATTTATCCAGAGAAGGTTATTCTCTAAATAAATATACTAAGCGTATTGAAACAATAATACACAATACAAGAATAAATGAAGATAGTAAAATGTTTCAACAAATGTTTTTATTTACATTCAACTTCCAATATTTACAAATACATGAGTTTATGCTGGAAAGTAAATACAATAAGGAAAATGCCTAAATAAGTGGCATATATAAACTGAAGGAAAATGAAGCTGAGCTAGCCATAAGTAGCGATCTGGTTGTAGTCTTCCTCTGTGTATTCAACTTACTCCGTCTCGACCGTATCTGATAAACATTCTAAGAGAAGAAAAGTGGGTGGAATGCCCATCAACAAACTAGTGCTCGGTAAGTCCCAAAGATAGGTAAGAGTAAAGAAAATGATAAGTGTAGAATATATGACGAGTAAGAATATATGTTCATGGGTGAGTATATATTATAGGTCTCTATATGGTCACTATGTTAACGTTAAGTACCAAATGTAAATGTCAACGGAGCCGTAGAAGTATTCACAAGCTCAAGAGTGGGGCCCTAGGAGTAAGGAAACAAGGGCCTATTTCATGTGTTAGTATCGGGGCTCTAGGCTGTGGATGAGTTAACCCAAAATATTCGAGTAAAAATAAAAAAAAGGGGTTAATACCGGACTCTTAAAACTCCGTTGGATTCACACAAGAAACTATCCCAAACTCCCCGAGTATAATATATCATAACTGTATAGTATACTTAATTAATTTGATCGATTGATTAACATGTCTTGATCGAAACCATAGTTTGCAAAAGGTGTAGAATAGTCGAGTGAGTCGAGTAATATGCGAGTCATGACAATTGCAATTTTGGTTCGAGTCAAGTTGGTTCGAATAGTTTGGGTTCGAGTTCATATTCGAGTTCATGTCTTTTCATGTGAATTGATGTAAATTGTTAAAAATCTTATGTTCGGGGGAAATCGGCAACTGCTGCACATGGACGGCAGGATTTGTGACTTTTTCCAAGACAATTTCCATTGATAACTTCGTTAAGTTGTCTAACCTGATAGGTAAGCACTCACTTTCTCTGGCTCTGTGGGGCTAAAGAGAAATGATACCGCTTAAGCCTATATTAATTCTAGAGTCCTTAAAATATTGTTTGCATATCTCGATGGGGTTTTATGAAATACATATATATATATATATATATATATATATATATATATATATCCTCGAGGGTGATTTGTAATATTTAGGGTTTTCATGAACATGTATTTTAATTGTTGTGGTATTTTGGTGATAAAACCTAGCATTTTCGAAAGTTTATGGTATTTTTGTGAAAACTACTACTTTTGGAAACTTGATAGTATTTTATTAAAAATTCTAATGTTTCATTTTAAAAATATAGTTTCTTAATTTGTTTTTATTGAAAATACGGATTCATAATTTTTATATAATTTTTCAAAAATTAGTTTTGTTTAGAAAAGTCGCGTTTCTTAAAAACCGTATTTTTATTTCCTTTCGAGACTGAACACTCCGTAAGCAGTTCTGTATCTCGCTCTACTGTCCCAAGGATGTACGATAATCTGCACCATACATTAGTGGGTCCCCTAATGATGGTTGTAGAGGCGTAATTACCAAGGATTTCAAACTATCGATTAAAAGAAATCCGTTTTTGTAAAGTGTGGTATTTTAATGAAAACGTTATTCTTTAAATTAACTATAGATCTAAAATACCATGCTATGGAACCATAGTGTGCGTGTGGGGTAGGTCGTTACTCCATGAAGTTTATCTAAATGTAAGTCCACCTTGCCCACCCCGGTGCTTGCGGGGAGGCGGAAACGTTATGAAAAATCGGATTTTTACAACACTAGGCAACATGGACTATGCTAAAGGAGGGATCTTTGCTAAACAAAACTAACTAACAAGCTAAAAAGAGTTGGCTACTCGGAAAGGGGGTTATACCTAGGTCTTCAAGTCCTTCTCTTCTTGCTCCTTGGAGTGAAAGAACGGGTTCTCCTTGTCGCCTTCCCTTGCCGAAGAAAGATCCACCCGAAGGCCTCTACCTTTGGCTCCAACCTCAAACTAGAAGTAACTAAGGTGCTTGGTGTGCTAAAACTAGGACCTTAGAAAGAGTAGAGAGTCTTTTTGAGGGATTTATCTCAAGCTCAAAAGGTTCTCAACTCATGTGAGGGGAGAGCTAGAGAGAGGAAGAGGAGGAGAGAGAATGAGAATGATCAAGTGAGAAGAAATAATACAACCTTCTCACATATATGTGAATTATGAAAAATAGATAATTAGCTAAAGATAATTGTGATGGTTAATCAAGAAATGACCATTCTTATTTCACATTAAATGCTTTTGCAAGGATCAAAGAGCATCTTTCATATGGAATGATGATGGTCAACTTGTCAACCTAGGTCAACAAGTCAAGTAAAGTCAAATGGTCAACAAACCTAACCATGCACAATTATAATTAACTAATATTAATAAATCATAATTCATACATAAACATTAGGGTTAAGAAAATGACAATGGTCATCAACCCTAATGAAAGTCCTCTGCCTCTGCCTCAGTCAACTGTGCATACACACCCGTATCCGTGTTCCGACGAACACGAATACAATAAGATAAAACCAATCCCTAATCATATACTAGGATACGGCTTAAACCAAAGCCCACTAGTATAAGCTGTCCGGACACCAAACGTGCACAAGTGCGCGGATGTGAACGAACCCTGTCGCAAAACAATGTGACCTCTACTCATTTTGCTTAAAGGCGAATAACCCTCTGTGTGGGACTCTAAAGACTCGACACTACGCTGGCAGTGGGTTTAACCACAGACCGCAAGCGGCACTAGCTGTACATAACGGTCCCCAGGTAGATGCCGATAAGAAGACTGACGAGATTAACCCATCTGAACTCCTACTGAGCCTGAATGTGACAGTCTCCGTATAGTCCGGTCTGGTCGTCTAAGAACATCGTATGGCGGGCCTAAGGGGGCGGTAAACGTCAGTCCCCTACTAGCGGTACAAGTCGTGTCGGAGTGTAGCCCAGAACACCTGAGTAATGGCTCTCCTAGACACAGCGCGATATCAACCCCCAATACCGGGAGAGACGAATCCTATCTAACCGTCACTGCCTCCAAGTGCTTCGGGACTGCACCCAAAAACTACCTGTTTGCACGACTCCTTTGAGCCGTGGTAGGGTAGTAATCAAAGTACAGTGGGAACACACTCGAGGCGAAGTGACAGTATCAAGTCAACGGACTAAGCTGTACTCATGTCACCTGGGAACTGATAACTGACGATAGGTATAATACCAACCAACAGTTCCTGACGAGTCCTGTCCAGTGTACTCGTAACCTAACGATCACCCGCATACTATCCCAAGTACAACGTACTGAGGGCTGTGGGACAGGCCGTCTCCCAAGCTGGGATGAGAAGCGCATACGCTAGTCTACTCCGGAGTATCGATATCCTGTCTCGATAGTCCTACGACTAGGGACCTGCATAAGGATATGCTTGTAGATTACCCAGCCCCCATGAGTGTGACTGCCATCACAACGCTGGTAATCAAGCAAAGATCCTAAGGGCTCCACTAATGTATAAAGGCGATATGCTAAAAGAAACACATGCACACATTAAAGCAGAAACAAACCAAGTAGCATACTACTATTTTGAGCAAGATTGTCAATACAAGGTGAATATCCCAAGCTTCCATCATGTAATATACATACTAGTATGATACAGTAATGGCCTCTACGGCATATACACTAACAATCTCCCACTTGCACTAAAGCCATGTACTGGCGTATCGAAGACCTATCATCTCGATCAGCCGCTCGAACTGAGTCTGGGGTAAGGCCTTCGTGAATGGATCAGCAGTGTTATCTTCCGTAGCAACTCTCCGAACCTCGATCTCCTGGCGACCCACGATCTCCCAGATCAGGTGATACGGCCTCAAGATGTGCCTGGACTTCTGATGGGACTTGGGTTACTTCGCTAAAGCTATAGCTCCGTTGTTGTCGCAATACAGAGGTATTGGATCAACAATGGATGGAACCACCTGAAGTTCTGTTAGGAACTTCCTTATCCAGACGGCTTCTTTTGCGGCATCTGCAGCAGCGATATATTCCGCTTCCATCGTCGAGTCAGCAACGGTTTCCTGTTTGGAACTCTTCCAACACACCGCCCCTCCATAGAGGGTAAAGACTAACCCGACATGGACTTGGAATCATCCTTTTCACTTTGGAAGCTGGAGTCAGCAAATGCCTCGATCTGGAGGTCTTTTCCACCATACACCAAGAACATCTCCTTAGTCCTTCTCAGGTACTTAAGAATGTTCTTTACCGCTATCCAGTGTTTCTCCCCAGGGTTTGACTGATACCGGCTTACCACACTCAGTGCATAAGCTACATCTGGTCTGGTACACAACATCGCATACATTATAGATCCTACCGCAGAAGCGTAGAGTATAATAGACATGCGATCCCTTTCCAAATCAGTCTTGGGAGACATCTCTTTGGAGAGGGTGATCCCGTGACAAGCCGGAAGACTACCGCTCTTGGAATCTTCCATACTGAATCTTTTCAGTATGGTGTCGATATACCTGGACTGTGAGAGTCCTAATATCCTCTTGGATCTGTCACGATAGATCCGGATCCTCAGAATGTATGAGGCATCACCCAGGTCTTTCATGGAGAACCTGTGTGACAAGAACCCTTTGACAGATTGTAGCATAGGAATATCATTTCCTATCAAGAGAATGTCATTCAAGTATAATACGAGGAATACAACAGTTCTTGCTACAAATCTACTATAGATGCATGGTTCATCTAGATTTTTGATAAAGCCAAATTCTTTGACCGTCTCATCAAAACAGATGTTCCAACTCCGCGATGCCTGCTTTAGTCCATAGATGGACTTAAGCAACTTGCACACCTTTCCGCTGCTCCCACTCTAAATGAAACCCTCTGGCTGGTCCATATAGACACATTCCTCTAAATTTCCATTTAGAAAAGCGGTCTTTACGTCCATCTGCCAGATCTCATAATCGTGGAAGGCAGCAATGGCAAGAAGGATCCGAATGGATTTCAGCATAGCAACTGGAGAAAAGGTTTCGTCATAGTCCAAACCAGGTATTTGACGGAAACCCTTTGCAACAAGTCTAGCTTTATAGGTCTCAACCTGTCCATCTACACCAATCTTCCTTTTGAAGATCCACTTGCATCCTACGAGTTTTACCCTATCTGGAGTAATGTCCAACGTCCATACTTTGTTGGTGCACATGGACTCCATTTCGGTCCGCAATGCATCCAGCCATTTTACCGAGTCAACGCTCTGAATGGCCTGCTGGAAGCTAGTCGGCTCATCACTATCAATGATGCAATCCTCTCTATCCCCGTCTATGAGAAAACCGTACTATCTCTCGGGCGGATGAGACTGCCTACTACTTCTGCGGAGCGGCGCAGGAATGTCCTGATCTTTCGAACCCTCTGGTTCTACTAAGCTTTCAGTAATAGCTCGTGGTTCTGGAATTTCTTCCAGTTCTACTGCGCTCCCACTTATCTGATTTTCTAAAAACTCAGTTTTCAAGAAGTGGGCATGACGAGAAACAAAAACTTTTTTTCCTCTTCGCAATAGAAGAAATATCCCTTGGAGTTCCTTGGATATCCCATAAACTTGCACTGTACTGAGCGTGCCTCGAGCTTGTCCGCATGCTGCTTTTTGACAAAAGCTGGACATCCCCATGTCTTAATGTGATTAAGATAGGGTCTCTTCCCACACCACATCTGATATGGTGTAGTAGGCACAGTCTTAGTTGGAACTCGGTTCAAAAGGTATGCAGCTGATTCTAGTGCATATCCCCAAAATGATCGCAGCAACTCAGCGTTACTCATCATGGAACGTACCATATCCAATAGGGTGCGGTTCCGTCTCTCCGATACACCGTTATGTTGCGGAGTGTATGGAGGAGTAAGCTGAGAGAGAATTCCATTCTCTTTTAAGTAATCCAGGAACTCGGCACTCAAGTATTCACCACCTCGACCAGATCTTAGTGTCTTGATACTTTTGCCTGTTTGTTTTTCTACTTCATTCTTATATTCCTGGAATTTTCCAAAGGCTTCGGATTTATGTTTCATTAAGAAGACATATCCGTACCTTGAAAAGTCATCCGTAAAAGTAATGAAGTAAGAATAACCGCTTCGCGCATGCGTAGACATTGGACCGCACACGTCGCTGTGTACGAGTCCCAAGAGCTCGCTCGCTCTCACTCCGTGTCCAGTGAACGGAGTCTTTGTCATCTTTCCTTTGAGACAGGATTGACAAGTTGCATATGATTGATATTCGAACAGATCCAAATATCCTTTTGTATGTAACTTCATCAACCTTCTCTCATTGATGTGACCCAGTCTACAATGCCATAAGAAAGTCTGATTTGTTTCCGGAGACTTTCTTTTGTGTGTATTCTGGACATTGAAAATCTGTGGTTGGTTTAATACGTATATACCATTGCTCAATGTACCTGACCCAATCAGAACTTGATTAAGATGAATGTTTACAACATTACTTACAAACGCAAATTCATAACCTTCTTTAGAAATTAAAGATACAGAAATGATATTACAAGTTGCATTGGGTACAAAAAAGCAATTACGTAGAACCAAAACATGTCCATCTGACATTCCCAGGTGATAGTTGATTGTTAGGGATTCTGCGTGTTCAAGTTTAGTTAATTACCGCAATCAAGACGGTTTCTCTTGTAGCTAGCCGGTTGAGTACGGGTCGTCCGCAGGGAGATGGGAGTCTTTTTCTATGTGCTTTAACGAGTTAATTCCAGTTTTTCAGATTTTGTTGTGATTAATTAAGTGGTAAAATGATATGTAAAGAGAACTTGTTAGGGTTAGGATTAGGTTAGTTTGAGTTAGGAGTCTCCCACATCTTTCGTTGCCCCTCTTAATATCGGCGTTACGGTAATCGGCAACAACGGGGATTAGCACGACTAGGAAGGAACTTGCGAGTATAAGCTAGGCTTTCCAACGCATAAGTTCTTCCTTTTGGTTCTTGTCCGTCCATTCTTGGCTCTTAGCCATAACCTCCAGTTAATTCAACCACAACCGGTCTCACTACGGAATCACCGCTATCACGTAGGATAGGGTGCCGTAAGGAGCGGATTGTGGTTAAATTAACGGGAGTCGAATTAAGCTGTTGGGCAAGGAAAGAGTGAGAGAGATTTCCTTCTCTCAAACTTTCCTTATCCTACCCTAACAAGTATGAAACTACTCACACATCATAATGAAAAGAAAACAAAACAAAAGAGGAAGATAGAAAGAAAGAGATTAGAAGATAACAACTAGCTATTTGCGACCTCACCTTGGCAAAGATCAAGCGTAAGCATCATGGTTGTTTTAAGAATAAAGAAAAAGAGAAAAGAAAGAAACAACAAGAAATAACAACAACTAAGTTAACAAATTAAAATTACAAGCAATTATAAAAGAACAAGACAAGATATAATAGCAAAAGAGTCTTCTTTATTCATCATTCTTCACTCACAAAGCTCACTACAAGTTTTAATGGAGAAGAGATGAGAAGAGGAAGAAGAAACACAACTAAACCTAGAAAATAAAATACAAGATTATGCACACCCTTGGCTTCACAAGTTCTGGACTATTTATAGGCAGGAAACTGAAAATCTAGGGCAACCATCAGACTACAAATGAAAAGACCAAAATACCCACAAAAATTGGTCAGACAGGGAGGCAGTACGGCCGCGGTTCCGCGGCCTAAGCATGCTTATGCCGCGGAACCGCGGCACTCTAGTGGAGTTGGGCCCTCCAACTTTCTGTGCTTCCCTGGTTTTCTCTGTACTTTACTCTGGAATATGTATTTTCTCCGATTTTCTTCACGATTTTTCCAGAATTTCTGTTGAGGAAAAGGGGATTTGATGTGTACTTTTTGTCATGATTTCCTCGAGCTCCGCGTAGATTTATTGGAACTTGTGTTGCCATTGAGCCTTGTGCATGAAGGTGACAATCGATTTGCCATTTTGTCTCCTAAACTGGTGTGTGGCAACAGACGGATAAAAAGCGGAGACCCGTGTTTTATCTGTGGTTGGCTGGAACCCGGATTTTGTCATGTTTTTCCATGGATTTCACCGTTTAGAGCCGAGAACCTGTATCCTGCAATTGACTAGCAAACACGGCTCAAGAGTACCTACCGATATGCAATGTGATAAAAATTGGGCGGTATAAAAATGCAAAAATCTGATATGAACAAATACCCCCAAACTTATCATTTGCTCGTCCCGAGCAAAGCTAATTTATTCACAAAAAATTTCCTAACCTCACTTTCGCAGGGAACGCGATTGCACTGAGCATGTGCAACAAGCCGTTAAACCTCTAGGTGTCCCTAGTAGGAGGAGTGTTGTCTCCCGAGGGTTTTCAGCGGATACTACCCACAGAATCCGGTCAAGCTAGTCTTGTAAAATAACTCTAAAATTCAAACACCTAAAGTTTTGTTTTAGAAAATAACAATTCTATGATCCTTAGTCTAGACTATCGAACCTTTATTTTTCACACCTCGCTTCTTATTTAACTACAGATTTTATATGTCTTTACGTGCAGTGCAAATAGTGTCGTTAAGTTCCCGAAAGATCGAATAAAGTCATTATGTCACACAATAAAGCCTAGATAAAAATTTTGAAAGGATCACATAAGTTTTATAAAGAGTTAAGCATTTTTCAAGTTTCGTTTTCCAGTAAGGTTTCAACTTCAGAATTTCAATCTTCCTTAACAGGAAACTAGGTCTTAATTTTTCACTCCACCTTTTTCTTGTTTTCATTTCATACACACCTCTGTGAACGTGCAATAGTCTTTATCATAGAATAAAACCTTCATATCTCCGCTAAATTTTTTTATAAAAGCCTGTCTTTTATCAAGATTATTCTCACACAAAGAACCGTTAGGAATTTTAACTCAGAGAGAACACTTGCTTGATTTTGTTTTAATCTGGACTTTCTAAGCTTCTTAGCGAGCTTTGGGCCAATGCACCCAAACCAGTTGGTTTTAGGGCATTAGGTGTAGAAACACCCCAGCGGACTTAATTACTCAAGTTACCTAGGTCCAAAAACAAAAGACAGTTTGGCGTGAAAATCGTGATGATTTAATACGAACGGAGATATAACCGGTAGTTCAATTATTTTTTTGGATAAAAGACGTGTTTAGTGGGTTCGGTGTGTAATCATTCCAATCAAGTTTCAGATGGGTTATTTTTCAGACTTAGTTCCAATTACGGCATCAATAACATTCCTTCATATTCGCGTTACTTCATAAACTATTCTTGACATTACTTATTTCAGAACAAACCCATTTGATCCTCAGAAAATCATTTATCTGTTTAAAAGTTTTTAAACATAAAAGACTTGTCAACTAATTCCCAAAAACTCACGACACGTGTAGTGTGATGTAAAGACGTATATCAGCTATAGTTAACTTCAAAGGAGAGTTATCTTTCAGGTTTTCAAAATCTAAACATAAGATTTAGTTATTCTAATTTTATCAAACAAAACCGTCGAAATGTTGAATCAGAGTTCTCCCACTAGCTAACTTGACAGAAAAGTTTTTATGTTTTTAGAAATTTTTTAGATTTTTATGGTTTTTATGGATTTTAAAATGCAGATGCAAAATATACATATGAATGCGAAGGTAAGAAATGCGTACCGAGCGTACCCCCAAACTTAAACTGGACAGTGTCCTCACTGTCATTGCATGAAGAGATCATTTGAATGGTCAAAATTGTCGGTTAGCGGTACACAATTTTTTTTGTTTTTGTTTTTGTTTTTAAAGAAAAAGAATATACACAAATATATACAAAATGGTTTGTACATACCCCCAAACTTATTTGGAACATTGTCCACTGTTCTTGGCTGGATAACCGAAGTTTGGCGGTAGGCAGAGGAAGATTAGGCAGGGTAAACCGGCTCCTGTAAGACCAGGAGCTCCTCTGTTGGTTCGGCGCTAAGGTACGGTTTGAGTCGGTGTCCGTTCACTTTGAAAAATGAACCGTCCTTTGGATTTTCCAAATCCACAGCGCCCTGCGGATATACATTCCGCACAAAATACGGCCCTTTCCAGCGAGATCTGAGCTTTCCTGGATGGAAGTGAAGTCGGGTGTCGTAAAGCAGTACCTGCTGACCAGGTACGAAGATTTTGCGCAAAAGGTGTTTATCTTGAAACACCTTCGTTTGGTTCTTAACGACAACCGCGTTATCGTAAGCTTCATCCCTAAGCTCGCTCAGTTCGTTCAACTGCAGCTTCCGATGGCTGCCCGCATCTTCGAGAGACAGATTCAGCTCTTTTATCGCCCAAAATGCGCGATGCTCTATTCGACAGGTAGGTGGCAGGCTTTTCTGTACACAAGCCGATAGGGAGACATGCCAAGATCGGTCTTATAGGCGGTTCGAAATGCCCAAAGGGCATCAGTGAGTTTCAGCGACCAATCCTTACGGTTCTTGGAAACCGTCTTCTCCAGTATCTGCTTGATTTGCCGATTTGACACTTCGGCCTGCCCGCAGGTTTGGGGGTGGTAGGACGTGGATAGCTTATGATTAATGGAGTATTTCCGCATTAAGGCCTCGAAAGTCTTGTTGCAGAAATGACTTCCATTGTCGCTAATGATCGCTCGGGGGTGCCCAAACCGGGAGAAAATGTTTTCTTTAAGGAACCTAACGACAACCTTGTTGTCGTTAGTCCGGCTGGGCGCAGCCTCGACCCATTTAGAGACGTAATCAACAGCGAGAAGGATGTACAAGTTCCCAAAAGAGCTGGGAAACGGCCCTATGAAATCTATCCCCCAAACATCGAAAATCTCCACAACCAAGATTGGTTGGAGCGGCATCTCGTTCCTCCGGGATATCCGGCCCATGTGTTGGCACCGGGAGCAAGTCTTGCAATATTCATGAGCATCTTAGAAGAGTTGTGGCCAGTAGAAACCACATTGCAAGATCTTCTCGGCTGTCTTTCTGGGGCCAAAATGCCCGCCACACGCTTGATCGTGGCAAAATGACAGCACACTCTTGAATTCCTCGTCAGGGACACACCGACGAATAATCTGGTCGGGACAGTACTTGAACAGATAGGGTTCGTCCCAGTAAAAGTGTTTTACTTGGGATAAGAAGCGAAGTCTGTCCTGACTTGACCATTCAGTCGGTAGTAGTCCCGTGGCCAAATAGTTCACAATATCTGCGAACCAGGGTTCGCAAGATACTGTCAAGAGCTGTTCATCCAGGAAAACATCGTTGATTGGAATCGGAAGCGAAGGTGAAGAAGGAAGTCGGGAGAGATGGTCGGCAACTACGTTTTCACATCCTCGTTTGTCCTTAATGACAAGGTCAAACTCTTGAATCAAGAGGATCCAACGTATTAACCGAGATTTTGCATCTTTCTTCGCAAAAAGATGGCGCAGAGCAGAATGGTCAGTGTAGACAATGACTGGAGAGCCGATGAGGTTGGGCCTGAACTTTTCTAAAGCAAATACAACAGCCAAGAATTCCTTCTCAGTTGTTGTATAATTGAGTTGGGCGTCGTTCAGGGTTCGGCTCGCATAATAGATTACGTGCGGCATCTTGTTGATGTGTTGTCCAAGGACAACACCAATGGCAAAGTCAGATGCGTCGCACATAATCTCAAATGGGTGCGTCCAGTCAGGTGAAGAAAGAACGGGAGTAGAAGTGAGTGAGCTTTTCAATGACTCGAATGCAGTCACACAGCTCGAGTTGAAGTCGAATGGTGTGTCCTTGGCCAGCAAAAGAGTCAAGGGCCTAGCAATCTTGCTAAAGTCCTTGATGAACCGTCTATAGAAACCGGCATGGCCAAGGAAGGCTCGGATATCTCTGACGCATCGGGGAGGAGGCAGATTGGAAATGACTTCAATCTTTGCTTTGTCAACCTCTATGCCATTTTTTGAGATGATATGTCCTAAGACAATACCTTCGCGCACCATGAAGTGGCATTTCTCCCAGTTCAAAGTGAGATTCTTGTCCTTACATCAGGTAAGGACAGCGTCAAGATGCAGCAAACACTCGTTGATGGAATCGCCGAAGATGGAGAAGTCATCCATGAAAATATCCAGAAATTTTTCCACCATGTCTGAGAAAATTCCCATCATACACCGCTGAAAGGTAGCGGGCGCATTGCATAACCCAAAGGGCATGCGACGATATGCAAACGTGCCGAAAGGACAAGTGAATGTGGTCTTGTCCTGGTCTTTTTCGGCGATGGGAATTTGATTATAGCCGGAGTAGCCATCAAGAAAGCAGTAGTACTCGTGTCCGGCCAATCGTTCAAGCATTTGGTCAATGAAAGGTAGCGGAAAGTGGTCTTTCCACGTAACGGCGTTGAGTTTTCTGTAATCAATGCAAACTCGCCACCCAGTTTGGGTGCGAGTAGGGATTAACTCGTTCGCCTCGTTAGTTATGACCGTTATACCTGATTTCTTGGGGACAACATGAATGGAGCTAACCCACTGGCTATCAGAGATAGGGTAAATGATACCACTATCTAGACATTTTACGATCTCCTTCTTCACAGCCTCTTTCATGACTGGATTGAGAAGTTTCTGTAGATCCCGGGCTGGTTTGGCATCATCCATCAGATGAATGTGATGCTCAACGATCAGGGGACTAATCCCCTTGATGTCCGCCATGGACCAGCCAAAAGCTTTCATGTTGCTGTGCAAGACTGCGAGAAGGGCTTTCTCTTGCTCGGGAGCTAGAGAAGCCGAGATGATGACAGGGAGGGTCTCTTTCTCACCTATGTAAGCGTACTTAAGGTGAGACAGCAAAGGCTTGAGTTCGAGCGTTGGAGGTGAAACGATGGAAGGCAAGATTGGTGCAAAGGTCTCGAACTCAAAGGACTCCAGCAAAGGTTCAAAACGAGTGTAGGCAACCGAGTTGGATGGTTCAGGTAACTCATCCGGAAAGTCGAAGGATTCAAACTCGGGTTGTGCGCGGCTAAGATCGTTCGAGAACGTAAAACACTCGTAGTCGTTGTCGGGCGCAGAAACAGCAGCAGGTTCGAAGAGAAACGCACTAGTGGCGTCAAGATTATCGTGATCAAACAGAAACTCCTCGAATTCACATTCTTCTGGGGTGATCTCCTGGATCGAGCAGACGTCCAGTATATGAGCATTAGGTTCGGCGGGCTGATTCCCCAACCTAAAAATGTTGAGTTCAATCGTCATGTTTCCAAAAGAGAGGTTCATCGAACCATTGCGACAATTGATCACAGCATTTGAGGTTGCAAGAAATGGGCGACCGAGTATCACCGGAATTTGATTCCGGGGGTTAGCTATAGGCTGTGTATCTAATACAATGAAGTCAACGGGGAATATGAAGTCCCTGACTTTTATTAACACATCCTCTAGCTCACCCCTAGGATGGGTGATCGATCGGTCGGCCATTTGGAGAGTGCAGTGTGTGGGTTTCAGCTCTCCGACGCCTAATTGCTCGTATACTGAGTACGGAAGCAGGTTAACACTGGCACCAAGATCTAATAGTGCGCGGTTGATGTTCTTATCTCCAATGGTAATTGAAATCGTAGGACAGCCAGGGTCCTTCCGTTTTTGTGGTAAAGATTGGGTAAGGGCATCACTCACAGCACTAGCCAAGAAAACTTTCTTGGATACCTGAGACTTCCTCTTTTTCGTCCACAAGTCCTTTAAGATTTTCGCGTAGGACGGGACTTGTTGGACAACATCTAAAAGAGGAATGTTAATGTTAACCTGCTTGAATAACTCCAGAATCTTCTCCATTTGAGGATTTTGTTTATTAGACCTCAACCGATTTGGAAATGGAACATTTTGAAAATTGGTTGAGTCTAATGCTGGAGGAGGAGATTGTGGAGTTGGAACGGATCCCAGAACAGGTGTTTTCGTGGAGTGAGAAGTGGGTCCATTCAGAGCAGAAGAAGAGGAAGGAGAGCCTTGTGAAGAATGGAGAATAGGCTCAGAAGACGAGGAAGAAGAAGAAGAAGAAGAAGAAGAAGCAGCGGCCGGGGTGTCATCGTTAATCCGTTTGCCAATATTGTTTTGCAGCATCCTTCCCGATCTCAGTGTGGTCACGGCACTCACATTATGGTTCTGTTGTTCAAGAGCAACATGTGCATTATGTGGGTGACCGGGATTTGGGAGTGCTGGGACGGAAGCTTCTCCTTTTCTCGCTCGCTTAAGGCCGCGTTCAGCTGTGCAATCTGGGCCTCGATGGTCTTGATGCTTTGCCCGTGTGCGGCAGTGTGTTGCACTAAGGATTGAATGGAAGACTGGATGTTGGCGGTGGACTGAGTCGATTGTTTAACGAACGCGTTGTTGGTGATAGTGCCCTCATAGTCAATTATTGGATCGCAGGTACGTGATTGCAATGATTGCGGAGGACCTATCCCGGTAGGACAGTCTTACTCGAAATGATAGTATGCTATCTGGTTTGCCTTTATCAGTCGTGTACATGTTCAGGTGACTGATTGCATGTTACACTTTGATAGAGCCCTTAGGATCTTGCTTTACTACCAACAGTATGATGGCGATCATATACGTGAGAGTTGGGTAGTTTATATGCATATACTTAATTGTGGTCTCTAGTCGTAGGAGTTTCGAGACAGGGCATCGATACTCCGGAGTAGACTAGTGTATACAGTCGAGACCCCGACGAGGGGCGGTGGCCGGTCTCACAAGCCACTGGTGTCAGTTGGATCACCTAAGATGTATACAGGTGCTCATTGGGTTATGAGTACACCGGACAGGACTCGCCGGGAATCTGCTAGTTAGTATTATATCTACTGTCAGATAGCAGTTCCCTGGTGACATGTGTACAGGTTAGTTCATCGACCTGAGGTCGTCATTTGTCTCGTGTGAGTTCCCACTGTGCTTTGATTTCTACCCTACCACGGCTCAAAGGAGTCGTGCAAACAGGTAGCTTTTGGGTACAGTCCCGAGCCATATGGAGACACGTGAGCGGATCGGCAGGGGATTCGTCTCTCCCGGTATTGGGGGCGAGGTCGTGCTGTGTCTAGGAGAGCCATTACACAAATCCATGGCCATGGTAGGAGATTTACTGGTAGGTACTCCAGTAGTATCTCAGGGTGTATTGGGCTTCACTCCGACACGACTTATACTGCTATTGGGGGTCTGACGTAACTAGCCCCCTAGGCAGATATGCGATACTCATTGACGAACGGACCGGACTGTATATACATTGTCACTGTTAGGCTCAGTAGGGTTTTCCGGATGAGTGCGCTCATCGGCCACCCTTGAGGTCAGTCCATGGGCAGCCGTTACGCATAGCTAGTGCCGCTGACGGTTTGTGGTTAAACCCACTGCCAGGGTACTGACGAGTCATTAGAGTTCCCCCACAGAAAGTTTTCCAAGTTCGGGCGAAACGTTGTAGAGGCCGTATGGTTTTATGGCAGGGTTCGGAAAATGCACGTGCGTTTACGCACGTGTCGATTTTCGGACAGATGATACTGGTCGGCTTTGGTTTAAGCCGGATCCGAGTATTATATTGAGTAGGTATAATATCTTTGTCTCTGTTGCATTTGTATTCGGTCGTAATACAAATGCGGGTATATTTATACAGTTTCGGGGTTATCCTGAAAGTCGTTTCAGGATCACTTTTGGAAGTTGCCAGTTTCCAGTTTTCTATCAGCCGTCTTTTAACATTCGGTTAAAGACGGATTTATCTTTTCTTGGATGAGAGTGAGTCATGCTTCTAGAAGGTTCTAGAAGGTTCTAGATTGGGTGAGGTGTCGTGTGACTCATGCTTTGATATCAACCATTTCTTGTTTTGCTTAAAGATCTTTATGCTTGATTTTTCCATGAGTTCACACATGATATTTACTTAAGGTTACCCCCCCTCTCCTACGGTCACCCCCCTCTCTTTATATAAGGCCGGCCCCCTCCTCTCTCTTTCATGGTTGTTGATTTCATTTTGTAGAAAAGATATGATAGGTTTTATCGGTGTATGGAATTTCATAGTCCATTTCATTCCATCACCCGATTTCCACGGCAACTTCATTAACCGATCGTCCACGGATTTGGACGAAGTGAGACAAAGTCATCTACTCATTCTCTACATCATTCTTGGTCGTCTCTTTTAGCAAACTTGACGATCGAGTTGCCTCGAGTCAGAGGCGGGAGCCCGTTTAAAGAACCGATCATGTGGTGCCACCTCGACGAGGAGATCGGAGATCGACGAGATCGGAGCAGCCGCAACGGAGCGTGGGATGATGGTTGAAGAACGAAGGACTCGGATCGTTCGGTATAACATTCCTACACTCTTTACAGTTTGTTAGTTTAGCAATAATGGCAGATCCGGGTTAAAGTATACGATAGCGCCAGTTTAAAAGTTTTTTTCCGCATTTTGGCGTCTGTAGACTGCCGGGGCGCTAACGTAGACTTACAGTGGTATCAAAGCCTAACCATTTTGCTATACTAACTTGTGCTAACGCGTTTAAAACATCGATCCGACCGAAAATCGAAAAACACAAAATCCATGCCCGACAGTTTCTGTCGATTTTAAATGGTCTCAAAATTTAATTCTACATGTATGAAAAATCAGTGTAGGGTTTTTTAAGACATCTGAGAAAAAATGGTCACGTGATCCCACTAAAGCGCCGCGCTTCCGCGGTCAAACCTAGGGTTTGACCGCGGAACCGCCGCGCTTCAGTGGGAACAGTGCACCAATTTTTTTCAGTTGGCTTTATTTGGGATTTTGTGATTTTTGGTATATATCATTTGCGCCCAGGTTTTGTTACTGTTCACCAGTAAGCAGTGGGGCCCACTTTTTGATATTTGGACTTTGGTCGATCGAAATTTAAACACGTTAGTTTACAGTGCTTACATTATATCTCCGACCGGGAATGTCATTTGATCGGTAAACCGCGTTTAATTGCTATAGTTCTTTTAGACGGGTTTGCGAACGTGACATTCGCGTTGATGTTCTGTGTTGTGCTGTGATGTTGCGGATTTGTCGTGGTGGATAGCGGTGTGCAATGGTAGTACAGTTTGTGTTTATTTGTACATTTGATATTGCGGGGTGAGCGTCCAACTTGTGGACTGCCGTCACTGCCTGTTGTATAATATTCTTTTTGGGGCACGACCAGGTTGCGGTCGATGTACCTATTGTACTATTTTTCATTACTGTACTAGGTTTTACCCCGCGACGGAGTGCACGGATAGCCTGGTTCGGGAAAGCAACGGGTCCGCATCTCATGGCTTTGAGAGGCAGAGGGACCCCACTTCAGAATTGGCAGACTATTCGCCGCACTCGTAGGGGGTACAGGTTGACCCAAGGAGGGGTGCTCAATTTACCGGATTCCGTGAAGTGCCGGGTGTTCCATTCACTATGCTGTGGGGACTGCCTCGCTTCAGGTTTTGGCGGGTAACTTGCCGCACCCGTAGGGGTCTAGGTTTCATTGCACAGGCTATCCACACGACAGGGGAACGTCGAGTTTCAGCAGCGGCTCTGTGAAACTCGGGGATCCCAGATATCTGTATTGTTCTGTGATGCTTATTACTTTTCTGTATTGTTGCATACTATCACGCCTGGAGCGATTATTGTATATTGGTTTATATACTATTAGATGTTGTATATGTTTTACACCCGCGCTAGTCCAGTCCCCGCTCTGTCGTTAGTTAAGTAACCTAACGAGTGATGACGGGACCCAGTGACGAATGCGGATGGCATATACGTACATTTTATTTTCGTTCTTTTCTGGTGTGATTGAATGATGGGACTGCGTTGATTCTGATCAATGCAAAGTAAAACAAACCTGTTTGGGTTGTTGGAACAATTTTAAAAAGGTGTTATTGCAAAGACGTTTTCTTTTGTTATGCATAGCGGTATTCGGTGTGAATATCCAGCACCTCATTCGACGAGGCAAGGGCTGATATCCCTTCACCGGGAAAGACCCCTTGGACAGAAGTTTGCGTCAGGGTAATAACTTCACTATAGTCGATTACATGTTGCTTTGCATAGCGGTATTCAGTGGAATATCCTGCACCTCATTCCATGAGGAAAGAGCCGAGATCCCTTCACCGGGAATGACCTCTTTAGCAAAAGGTTTTCGCCACTATATTTTATAAAAAGCTATCAGGTTCCTTCAGCGATATCAAGTTCACTACGTTAAAGGTTTTTCGCCAAAAACCAGTCGTAGCCCTCCGTCGTTTCTTATGGATGGTCAGTAGTATTCAAGCTATGTTTGTTGGCTTTCGTCAAGGCATAGTGTTTGGTAGCTGCTGGGTATTCATTTGTTGCATAGATAGATGAGTTGGTTTGGGACAGTCGTATTACCTTGTTGGGTTTCGTCAAGGGTATGTACGGGTGGATTCAAATTAACAAGATAATGACGGGCAGAACTTGACATGTGACTTATGATTTGTTGACTTTCGCCAAGGTCATAAGAGCATGGGGCAAGAAAATGATATCGGGAGTTTCTAAAGAAACTGAAACTTGCCAAGTATGCGCATACCTTCTGGAGTATGAATAACGTGGATGCATTCCATCACGTTAACATGCGATGAGAGTTGGATCCCGATTCCCACTGCTGAGTTGGTTTACTCTTCGGGTGATCCCGATTGATTCTTCTTTAGGTTTGGAGGAGAATTTGACAGGACAGTGGGAGGTTTCCGGATTAGATAAAGTGATGACCATTCTGATCTAGGTTAGAGTGCACGCAGAGTGTTTCTTTTCTCTCTCTCTCTTTGGCAGCGACCTTTGACCGACCCTAGACTATGACTCAGTGACCAAGTTGACCGAACCTTCTTAAAATACTGGCTTTTGGATTGTCTGAGTTGCATAAGTCATTGCCACTCCTTCTTTTACCCTTTGAATTTCTCAGAACACCCGTATTACTACGGATATCCACTTCCATTGGATAGATCCATCGTATGGTTATATACGAACTCGAAGGGACTTCTTCGGGGATGGATCCAGGTTCAGGAGAAATAGAATTGGTTTATTCAGTTGTCTTTTATTATCACCTTCTCTCAGGTTGCGAGAGCTCCTTGGTTTAGGAGAGTACACCTATTACGCCTATTGGATAGTCTTATTCCAAACCATAGGCTGGTGCCGAAAGGTAGGGAATGAAGAAAACCAATTAGCCTAAGTAGGGTGTGCAGAAGGTAATATGTAAAGACAAAATAAAGGGATTAGAGGGAGGGCAAAGTAAATTGCGACTGATATCATTCACGACTAAAACCGCGTACTTCATCGCCACTCCTATTTCACCTTTAAAAGAATAAGGTATTATTCAGTTGTCTTTTATCATCACCTTCTCTCAGTTGCGAGTACTCCTTGGTTTAGGAGGGTACACCTATTATGCTTACTGGATAGTCTTCTTCCAAACCATAGGCTGGTGCCGAACGGTAGGGAAGGAAGAAAACCATTTAGCCTAACGATGGTGTACAGAAGGTAACGACTAAAGACAAATAAAGGGATTTGGAGAGACGGCAATAAAATATACGGTTGAAGTCATGAATTGGATTATGGAAGAGGCATTACTATGAATACCAGAATACCCCTACGAAACATTTTCATGTTTCAGTGCATTGTTAAAGGAAAAACTGTTTTCCCGATTAGACACTTACTCCAAGGGTATGTATTTACCAGGTTTCATTCTCATATCTGTATGGTTTTACAGATGATGAGTGGGAGTAAGATATTGGGAATTAGGTGATTATCCTCATTGTATCGGAATTCGTTGTAATTGGTGATATTTGAGGAAATCGCCAGGGTACAGTTTTCCACCTACAACGCACAGGTTTTGAGTTGTTTAACTCAGCGGACTTATACAGAGTATTGTATGTTGTCCAGTGTCCATCAGGACAAAGGGGTAGGTCCTCGTACTATGTTCTGTTTACTTATAACTTCTCTAGTATTTAGACGAGTGTTTCGTAGAAATACAATGTCTAAGTTTTGAGAAGTTGTGGGTATAAGAATAAAGTAGAGAACCAAGTATCACAAGTATCGGGATTCTTCAAAGAGATCGAAGATGTAGATTTTTGTGATTGGTATTCAGATTATAGTGATGGTTTTGAGAAACGTATTTCTCTTTCAGGTTACTCATAATTGGATGGATTCCTAAGTTGAGTAATGCTGATTAGCCTCTTTCCATTAAGTTGATATGCACTGGAGACAGCTGCATGGATTGAATCTGGTTCCAATTAAATAAGTGCCAAAGTTTCTATATTGGATATAGAATAGTTCGTACCTTAAAAGAAATTAAGGTACGGGGAGTTGTCCAGCTTATGATTAAAACCAGACACTGGATAACTCAGGGCACGATTCTGTAATGGCTGTTTGTGGGTTGACCCTGGCTACGACGAGGGTTGATATTCTACCATTTGGAAGATCAATAGTGATATTGTTCTTGACTCGCCACAGTTTTAGTAAAATGGATCTTTTTCAGAAAACAGTAGTGGGAGTATGGTAGAACTGGAAGTGATTCCAGAACCGCGAACGATTACGGAAAATTTAATAGGACCTATATATTCAATCAGGTTTGACATTCCAATAGCCACTCCGCAGATTTGGTGGGTAACCTCAGACACCCGAGAGGTACTTCGGTAGCCTCAAGGACGGTGACAGGGAGGTTCTTATCTACCCAGACTTGACACTACTGTTGTTCCAGGCTATGAGACCCGGTAGGAGGGTTGTCGTAGTCAGTGGGAGCATCGGAAGCATAGTGGGCTAGTAGCTTATATCTATTCATAGACTTGAGCAGTAATAGCGGAGATAGATCATCTAATTTTGATGTGACAGTCATGGGTTTGACTTCAATCAGAATAGGGGATGGATCAGTTAAGAAGGTAGTAGGGTGTGATGTCATGGTATCTGGATGACATACACAGAGTAGGAAGTAAAATTCCTATACTACGATCGGTTGTACTGTGGTCGTCACACAGTTGTTTCTCCAGACAGGATATGGATATAATATTTGACATTATGGTTTCTAGATCTATGGTTTTAGATCTGGATTTGGGTGGTTTCCCAATGTGGGTACTTTGACAGATATTCTAATGGTTTTTGGAATAGTTGACTCCTAGCATGGTGGTGTACCTGCAGGTGATGGAGTCACCCTCTCTAAAGGTGTCTTACAGACTAAAGGGGAGAGGGATGTGCATGATTGGCAGATCACTTGCTTAGACAATTGAGTCAATCATGAGATGTCAAGTACCACACCAAATGTTGGTTTTGCACTAGATGCAATAAGTTTGTATTAATCCAATCCTGGAGAAACATAAGGAAGCAGTTTTAGAACATAAGTACATGTTCTACGGATTTGATGACGGCAGCCTCCTTCGGGAGAAGATTATCATTCCAGGCTTCAAAGGTGACATGGATGACAGAGTGATTGTCAGAGTTATAGTTTTTCCCTCTGACGAAGAGGGACAGTATTATGGACAGGTGGTCCAACAGGATACTGTGGGAAGAAAGGTGCCCGATACTGATTAGGTTCAGTGATCGATTCAGTCTAAGAAGTTTGGATATGGAGTTCATTTATGAACTAAGGTCCCATCAGATATCCAGACATGTTCTAAGATAGGTATTACTCAATTCGGGAGATGGTTTTCTCCGCGAACTTGAGATTAAGAGAGATATAGAAAGATACTTCTAGGCGGATCCACTCACCGAGGCTATTTCTCGAACACAATAGTTTTACAAACGGGCTTTGTGAATCTGATTAGTAGAGGATTTGGGAGTCGGTTTCACACGGGCTGTGAGTAGTCGACATCGCAATATTAGCCTTGAGTGCAAGTGGGAGATTGTTGGTGATAGTGCCCTCATAGTCAATTATTGGATCGCAGGTACGTGATTGCAATGATTGCGGAGGACCTATCCCGGTAGGACAGTCTTACTCGAAATGAAAGTATGCTATCTGGTTTGCCTTTATCAGTCGTGTACATGTTCAGGTGACTGATTGCATGTTACACTTTGATAGAGCCCTTAGGATCTTGCTTTACTACCAACAGTATGATGGCGATCATATACGTGAGAGTTGGGTAGTTTATATGCATATCCTTAATTGTGGTCCCTAGTCGTGGGAGTTTCGAGACAGGGCATCGATACTCCGGAGTAGACTAGTGTATACAGTCGAGACCCCGACGAGGGGCGGTGGCCGGTCTCACAAGCCACTGGTGTCAGTTGGATCACCTAAGATGTATACAGGTGCTCATTGGGTTATGAGTACACCGGACAGGACTCGCCGGGAATCTGCTAGTTAGTATTATATCTACCGTCAGATAGCAGTTCCCTGGTGACATGTGTACAGGTTAGTTCATCGACCTGAGGTCGTCATTTGTCTCGTGTGAGTTCCCACTGTGCTTTGATTTCTACCCTACCACGGCTCAAAGGAGTCGTGCAAACAGGTAGCTTTTGGGTACAGTCCCGAGCCATATGGAGGCACGTGAGCGGATCAGCAGGGGATTCGTCTCTCCCGGTATTGGGGGCGAGGTCGTGCTGTGTCTAGGAGAGCCATTACACAAATCCATGGCCATGGTAGGAGATTTACTGGTAGGTACTCCAGTAGTATCTCAGGGTGTATTGGGCTTCACTCCGACATGACTTATACTACTATTGGGGGTCTGACGTAACTAGCCCCCTAGGCATATATGCGATACTCATTGACGAACGGACCGGACTGTATATACATTGTCACTGTTAGGCTCAGTAGGGTTTTCCGGATGAGTGCGCTCATCGGCCACCCTTGAGGTCAGTCCATGGGCAGCCGTTACGCATAGCTAGTGCCGCTGACGGTTTGTGGTTAAACCCACTGCCAGGGTACTGACGAGTCATTAGAGTTCCCCCACAGACAGTTTCCCAAGTTCGGGCGAAACGTTGTAGAGGCCGTATGGTTTTATGGCAGGGTTCGGAAAATGCACGTGCGTTTACGCACGTGTCGATTTTCGGACAGATGATACTGGTCGGCTTTGGTTTAAGCCGGATCCGAGTATTATATTGAGTAGGTATAATATCTTTGTCTCTGTTGCATTTGTATTCGGTCGTAATACAAATGCGGGTATATTTATACAGTTTCGGGGTTATCCTGAAAGTCGTTTCAGGATCACTTTTGGAAGTTGCCAGTTTCCAGTTTTCTATCAGCCGTCTTTTAACATTCGGTTAAAGACGGATTTATCTTTTCTTGGATGAGAGTGAGTCATGCTTCTAGAAGGTTCTAGAAGGTTCTAGATTGGGTGAGGTGTCGTGTGACTCATGCTTTGATATCAACCATTTCTTGTTTTGCTTAAAGATCTTTATGCTTGATTTTTCCATGAGTTCACACATGATATTTACTTAAGGTTACCCCCCCTCTCCTACGGTCACCCCCCTCTCTTTATATAAGGCCGGCCCCCTCCTCTCTCTTTCATGGTTGTTGATTTCATTTTGTAGAAAAGATATGATAGGTTTTATCGGTGTATGGAATTTCACAGTCCATTTCATTCCATCACCCGATTTCCACGGCAACTTCATTAACCGATCGTCCACGGATTTGGACGAAGTGAGACAAAGTCATCTACTCATTCTCTACATCATTCTTGGTCGTCTCTTTTAGCAAACTTGACGATCGAGTTGCCTCGAGTCAGAGGCGGGAGCCCGTTTAAAGAACCGATCATGTGGTGCCACCTCGACGAGGAGATCGGAGATCGACGAGATCGGAGCAGCCGCAACGGAGCGTGGGATGATGGTTGAAGAACGAAGGACTCGGATCGTTCGGTATAACATTCCTATACTCTTTACAGTTTGTTAGTTTAGCAATAATGGCAGATCCGGGTTAAAGTATACGATAGCGCCAGTTTAAAAGTTTTGTTCCGCATTTTGGCGTCTGTAGACTGCCGGGGCGCTAACGTAGACTTACACGCCTCCAGACTTCGTTCGAGCGAGGAAACCTTATCGTTGTTTGACGGAACAAAGTTGTTTGGTGGAAATGAATTGTTGGGTGCAAAGTTGTTCGTCTGATTTTGAAAAGGTTGGGGTTGGAAGGGCTGCTGATACTGAGTTTGTTGTTGCGCTTGTTGTTGCGGCGGAGGGGCCCTTTGGAAATTGTTGCCTTGGAATTGATTCTGATTCCGATTCCAGGCGAAATTGGGGTAGTTCCTCCAACCGGGATTGTAGGTGGAAGAGTATGGATCATTTCTCGGTCTTTGCTAGAATGCAGCATTAACCTGATCCTGTTCTTGCGAGGGTGGATTGTAAGGACACTCTTCGGTCAAGTGAGAAGGATCGGAACAATAAGCGCAAATGGTATGAAGGGGGAGAACAGGGGCAGGAGCAGGAGCAGAAAATTTGCTCTCTATCGCTTCAAGCTTTCTTGTTATTGCAGCCATTTCAGCTTTCATCGCAATAGAGACATCAAGTTGGTGAATTCCTACCCTAGACTGACCGGTAGAAGTGGAGGTAGAAGAAGAAGAAGTCGGTCTGGTGCTCTCCCATTGTAGCGTTTTTTTCCGCAAGGTCGTCAAAGAACTGCCACGCTTCCTCGTCAGATTTCGATAGGAAGTGGCCCTGACAGATGGTTTCCAACAACTGCTTCGTTGCTGGGTTCAGGCCCTCGTATAAGGTTTGGCAAAGTTGCCATTTCTCTATACCGTGGTGAGGACACTGAACAAGAAGGTCTTTGTACCGGTTAAAGCACTTCCAGAAGGGTTCAGAAAGAAGCTAAGAGAATTGGTTGATTTCATTTCGAATCCTTGCGGTTTTATGATTCGGATAGAACTTTTTGAGAAACGCTTTAACAAACTCGTCCCAACTGGTTATGGAGTGGGAAGCGGTGCTATACAGCCATTTTTCAGCAAGATCGCATAAAGTGAACGGAATGACCCATAGACGTATAGCATCGTCCGACAGTTGGGTAGTTTTCATCATGGCACAGACGTTTTGAAATTTGTTGATGAAGATATAGGCATCTTCAGACTCAAGCCCATGAAATCGTGGAAGCATGTTGATGAAGTGGGGCTTAATTTCAAAATTATCCCCATTGGCCGGTGGAAGAGAAAGGCAGGTGGGAAGTGCAGAACGGGTGGGATAGAAACGATCCTGGAGCGCGATTCGCTGCGGCGCTACAACAGGCGGTGGTGGTGGGATATTGGTCTCCGTAGGAGGTGGAGCCAATCCAGCGGTAGTCAAAGAGATGTTCGGATTAAATCCTGACAACGCGGAAGAAGAGGTTGGTGAAGGTGAAGGTGAAGATGTATGAACAGAATTCCGGTCAACGTCGGAGTTGGCCGGCAAAGGAAGGGGTGAAAGAGGAGTGGACGGAGTTTCGACTTCGGAGTCGATCGCGTAGTCGGTAGCGACTAACGTAACGCGGACTAGACGGGCGCTAGTGTCCCGAGTCCAAGCGGACATACACTAAACGAGTTTAGTATAGTCAAAGCGGAGAAGGTGAGGGTAAGAAAACGTCAATGGAGAAAACGATGGGTGGAGGGTGAAAAATGGATTTGGCGACAAAGGGCAAGTTTTTATAAAAGTTTTTGATTTTTTCCTTTTTTTTTATTTTTAGAAAGAGCTTTACAGAAATATGTACGGACTTACGGCTTTAAGCAATCACAAATAAGATATGCACAATCTCACCTAGATCTAGGGTCGCCTAGGTCAACTAGACCTGCTCCTAACTGTTCCAGAGGGCTAGAAAAAGGACCTCAAACCGCCTCTTCTGCGTCTAATGCGGCCAGATAAGTGCTAGGTAAGTGGGAGGTTGTCCAACGCTTTCGCGAAGTTCCTTAATTAAATAACCACTTTCCTTCATCACACTTGCCTAGGCACCGCAAAAGTCAGATAGGATAAACGGCCGATGCCTGTAACTAGTCCTCTGTCCTATTGAGCGCGAAGTCCTTAGGGCTGAGTCTAGTATTTTTTAATTTTTAACAATGGTCAATGCATATGCTTTTTGTGATTTTTGGGGTCCTGGGAAGGGTGATGAAATCCCCACCCAATCTGAATTGGTTTCAAGCCCCTTAAGTCCGTATTAATTAATGCAAAGCGATAACAAATAAATTGCAAACAATTTTTATTTTTAGCCCGACGCAAAGAATCCTGCACAAGAACAGTTTATTGGAAAGGGGAGAAGAGTTTGCGCAAAGAATGCTGCAGAAAACACAATTAATTGGAGTCCAGAGGAGTGGGGAGGAAAAGAGAGACACTTACAGAAAATTTGGCACACTGACCCCACAAAGTGGCCGCGGTTCCGCGGCAATAAGGCCCTAATGCCGTGGTTCCGCGGCAGAAATGATGACTTGGTTCTTCATTTTTCTGGTGTGGGCTGTTTTGGGTGTCCTCTGCTGTTTTTAAGACCCTGAATCTGGATTTGCTCACTGGAACTACTCCAGAATCTTAAGGTAGACCGTTTGCTTCGTTTTGATCCGTTGCGGTGTAGCCGCGAAATGTGGGTCTATCTTCCCACGACTTTGGCACTGAACTCGAACTCCGTATTATCCTGCACACTTGCACAAAAACTAATCAAAAATAACAAGATGAATTTTTTTTTACAAAGTATATTTTTTTGTTTCGTTTTTCGGTTGTTTTTTATATTCACAAGTTAACCCGAAATTACACAAAGAAATAAACTACCGTCTCCCCGGCAACGGCGCCATTTGATTGTTAGGGATTCTGCGTGTTCAAGTTTAGTTAATTACCGCAATCAAGACGGTTTCGCTTGTAGCTAGCCGGTTGAGTATGGGTCGTCCGCAGGGAGATGGGAGTCTTTTTCTAAGTGCTTTAACAAGTTAATTCCAGTTTTTCAGATTTTGTTGTGATTAATTAAGTGGTAAAATGATATGTAAAGAGAGCTTGTTAGGGTTAGGATTAGGTTAGTTTGAGTTAGGAGTCTCCGACATCTTTCGTTGCCCCTCTTAATATCGGCGTTACGGTAATCGGCAACAACGGGGATTAGCACAACTAGGAAGGAACTTGCGAGTATAAGCTAGGCTTTCCAACGCATAAGTTCTTCCTTTTGGTGCTTGTCCGTCCGTTCTTGGCTCTTAGCCATAACCTCCGGTTAATTCAACCACAACCGGTCTCACTACGGAATCACCGCTATCATGTAGGATAGGGTGCTGTAAGGAGCGGATTGTGGTTAAATTAACGGGAGTCGAATTAAGCTGTGGGGTAAGGAAAGAGTGAGAGAGATTTCCTTCTCTCAAACTTCCCTTATCCTACCCTAACAAGTATGAAACTACTCACACATCATAATGAAAAGAAAACAAAACAAAAGAGGAAGATAGAAAGAAAGAGATTAGAAGATAACAACTAGCTATTTGCGACCTCACCTTGGCAAAGATCAAGCGTAAGCATCATGGTTGTTTTAAGGATAAAGAAAAAGAGAAAAGAAAGAAACAATAAGAAATAACAACAACTAAGTTAACAAATTAAAATTACAAGCAATTATAAAAGAACAAGACAAGATATAATAACAAAAGAGTCTTCTTTATTCATCATTCTTCACTCACAAATCTCACTACAAGTTTTAATGGAGAAGAGATGAGAAGAGGAAGAAGAAACACAATTAAACCTAGAAAATAAAATACAAGATTATGCACACCCTTGGCTTCACAAGTTCTGGACTATTTATAGGCAGGAAACTGAAAATCTAGGGCAACCATCAGACTACAAATGAAAAGACCAAAATACCCACAAAAATTGGTCAGACAGGGAGGCAGTACGGCCGCGGTTCCGCGGCCTAAGCATGCTTATGCCGCGGAACCGCGGCACTCTGGTGGAGTTGGGCCCTCCAACTTTCTGTGCTTCCCTGGTTTTCTCTGTACTTTACTCTAGAATATGTATTTTCTCCGATTTTCTTCACGATTTCTCCAGAATTTCTGTTGAGGAAAAGGGGATTTGATGTGGACTTTTTGTCATGATTTCCTCGAGCTCCGCGTAGATTTCTTGGAACTTGTGTTTCCATTGAGCCTTGTGCACGAAGGTGACAATCGATTTGCCATTTTTTCTCCTAAACTGGTGTGTGGCAACAGACGGATAAAGAGCGGAGACCCGTGTTTTATCTGTGGTTGACAGGAACCCGGATTTTGTCGTGTTTTTCCATGGATTTCACCGTTTAGAGCCGAGAACCTGTATCCTGCAATTGACTAGCAAACACGGATCAAGAGTACCTACCGATATGCAATGTGATAAAAATTAGGCGGTATAAAAATGCAAAAATCTGATATGAACAATAGTCCTCCACGGCCTCAGCATACATGCTAGCTCCGTTTGCAACTTTGAGGGTCATGTCACCCGCCTTCAAAAACCTACGTTTTCTCAACGCCTGTAAAGAATTACAGATATGAGATCCTGATCGGGTATCCAATACCCAGGACATAGAGTTTATTGATAGACAGTTTTCAATAACATACACACCTAAAGCTGAAGCCGCAACCTGCTTCAGATCCTGTGTTCTGGCCTTCCAAGCCCTGTAATCTTTCTTCCAGTGTCCACTCTTGTTACAGCAAAAGCACTCTTCTTTATTCACAAGCTTCCCCGCTACCTTTGTTACTTTTGCCTTTCCTTTCGTATCCACTTTACTGACACCGCCTCTTGGTTTGGTGGGGGTTTTCTTCTTCTTCCCCTTGGCTTTCGCCCTAGTCCTAGAAGAGGAAGATCCTCCTACAATGTAACAACCCTAATTTTCTTATACACTTTTTTCCTATACAAACTTTTTTCAAAATATTTTTAAAATCCACAAAGGGGTATTTTAGCCTGAGCACAAGATTTAGGTAATTATTTTTGTTTTTAAATTACAAGCTACAAGAATGAAATAACTCCATTTTTAGTGTACAAGAAATTTCTTTAAATTTAATGTATACTAGGAGTATTTATTCTTGCTGCTATCAGTTTAAGTAATTAAAAACCACAATAATTACAAGAAGGAGCTTGTAGCTCATTGGTAATACCTTGCACTGCTGAACCAAGCCACCGGAGTTCAAATCCCTTGCTCATTGGTAATACCTTGCACTGCTGAACCAGGCCACCGTTTCCTGATATCAATACAATTTTATAAGATAACAATACAAACAAGACATCGCGGGGTTTAAGGGGTAGATTGGTACGGAAGGTGTTAAAGGTGGCACGAGACGGTAAGATTAAGACACCTAACCTGAATCCAATTGCCGTTGTTCCGGGTTGTATAACGGAGCCTTGTACTTCCATTTGCCCTGGTGTCTAGCATACTGAGACCCCTCTCGTATACACTGGCATCCTTCTGTACCAAGCTACAACAACAGCGTTAACACCATACTACTATAATATGACAATACAATACAAGCTACTCTCTCTCTCTCTCTCTCTTACTCTCTGTCTATTTCTTCCTTATCTTTGGGACTTACCGAGCGACCTGTTCGCTGACGACATTCTGTTTCTTTCTTCTTTGAATGTCGTCAGGTGCTTTGGACCCAGCAGAGACTGAGCCCACCGGTGAAGATTTGGAGCAGTTCCACGAAGATCCCGAGCTCTAGATATTGTACCTTGTTCTTTCCAGTATTTTCATTTTCTGTTATGCCACTGTTTAGGCATCGCTCTTCATTTCAGTTGTATTTTCTTTTCATGCATTGTACAAAGAATGTTATTAATAAAAGTTGCTGTTATTTCTATATCATTCGTCTCTTGTGATTTACTTTATATTGCTTAGTTACGCTTAGCGTATGTACTTCTGAGTATATACGTTGCGGGCCTCGTCGCGTCCACTTCGCCGTACACCGGGAAGCGGGGCGTGACAGGTTTTATTGGTGGCCCATGCAGGTCAGAGCTGTATGAATCCCTATCATGCAGTTCTGGTCTGCGTGAACAACCTAAGCAATATAACACAAGAACCAGCAACTAAAACATTCTTTACAATTCATGTTCCTTGAATCTTACAATTTCTATTCCTTGAATTCTATCATTTCCTGTATTTGAATCTGTCCTAACCCAAATTCTTCTTCAGGGTTATGGATTCCCCGAACAACACCAGCACCAACGTCAACAACACCCCTTCAGCACTACCTCTTACACCCGCTGTTCTTGCACCACCCACTGAGCAAACGATGCTATTTGAGGCAATCCACAGTCTTCTCGAGGGACAGCAACAACTTTTGAACCGTCCTGAGGACGATGCACAGAGAGTAAAGCAATTCAGGGCTTTGCACCCAAAACAGTTCTCTGGTAAAGGAAGCCCTCTTGAAGCGGAAGAATGGGCACAAAGCATCGAAGATGATCTGGCAGCAGCTCAAGTGCTAGACAACGCTTGGGTTTGTGTAGCAAAACTACAGCTCACGGATAATGCTCGCAATTGGTGGAAGGCGAAAGAAACCCGTCTGGTACAACCGATTGAATGGAAGACATTTCGCGAGAAGATCGACGCGAAATATTTCCCTGTGACTGCCAGGTTCGCCATGGAGCAGCAGTTTATTCATCTACAGCAAGGATCAATGTGGGACAAATCAGTAGATGAATACGACGCTGAATTCACCATGTTGAGCCGATTCGCGGCACACTTGATACCGACGGACGACATCAGAGCCCGTCGCTTTCAACAAGGTTTGGACACCGAGATTAAGGCTCCTCTAGCCACAGGAAAGTTCTTGACTCACGAGGAAGCTCTAGAAGCTGCCCGCAGTTATGAGGTAGTAATAAAAGAGAGGGGCATACCTCAGTCTGCAGGAGTCAAGCGCCCTGCCAACCAGATGGCAGGTGGAGCCTCTTCCAGGCCATTGTTTGAACCCAGGAGGACTGAAGAAATTTGCCATTACTGCCATAGAAAGGGACATTTGTGGAAGGACTGTAGGCGCGCAAAAGGCCTGTGTCTAATTCGTGGCGCATCCAACCACGGTATTGGGAACTATCCTTGCAACAGCAACTCATCTTGCACACACACCAACCAACCGCAGCGGCCAACCATCCAGGCTCCTGCAACTTGTCCTGCACTACCTGCTCCACCACCTGCACAGCCTAC
This sequence comes from Agapanthus africanus, assembly GCA_030015575.1. Lineage (NCBI taxonomy): Eukaryota > Viridiplantae > Streptophyta > Magnoliopsida > Asparagales > Amaryllidaceae > Agapanthus > Agapanthus africanus. The sequence goes on along the minus strand of JASDDO010000004.1, from coordinate 277,966,629 downwards.
TCGCCAATTCCAACAGGCAATGAGGGACATGTCTAGAGGGCAGAGAAATAGGCCTCAAAGGCGGAATGTGCCTCCAGCTAGAAGGAATATACCATGTCGACAGACCTTCACATTAGAAGCTGTAGAAGCCGAGACTGTAGGTCAAGATAACACCGGTAAGCCTTTTTTCACCATCGTATCACTTTTATTCGCCAAACTTTTTTGCACTGTTACACTTTCCTTTCACAAATTTCGAGGACGAAATTTTTATAAGGAGGGTAGAATGTAACAATCCTAATTTTCTTATACACTTTTCCTATACAAATTTTTTTCAAAATATTTTTAAAATCCACAAAGGGGTATTTTAGCCTGAGCACAAGATTTAGGTAATTATTTTTGTTTTTAAATTACAAGCTACAAGAATGAAATAACTCCATTTTTAGTGTACAAGAAATTTCTTTAAATTTAATGTATACTAGGAGTATTTATTCTTGCTGCTATCAGTTTAAGTAATTAAAAACCACAATAATTACAAGAAGGAGTTTGTAGCTCATTGGTAATACCTTGCACTGTTGAACCAAGCCACCGGAGTTCAAATCCCATGCCCCACATTATTTTTGTATTTATTTTGTTTTAATTTTTTTTGGAAGTCAACGGTAAAAAGGCCATAACTCCCAAAATATGTACCGGACAACAAAAAGTAAATATACCAAATTTTACCCCCAGAAAATCCACGGCCACTGGAAGCCTGACTCGGCCCGACTCGGCGCCGCCGGCCGGCGAATCGGCCGACTCGGTCCGGCGCCGCCGGCCGGACTTGGCCGGACGGCCGAGTCAGCAACTGAGAAAAGTTGGCTCTTGACTTGGTCAACCCTCTTGGACACTTATTATACCTGGATCGGTTTTAATTTGGCCAATAAATCCCTTTTACTCCTAGGTTTAATGATTTTTATATATTTTTTTTAATTAAAACCCTAACCCTAGCCTAGCCCTATATAAACACCCCTACCCTCTACTATTTCACCTCATAACTCTAAGTCCACTCTCCCAAATTCTCGAGAACTCGGTACGTTAGAAAAAGAGCGAGAAGCGAAGCGCTGCCGAAACCGACGACGAATTCCGACAATCATACTAGAACCTTCGCGACGTTTTCGACGCACCGACAACCACCACTTTCTTAGCCTCCCTAGCTTGTCCAAACTTGTAAGTCCCATCTCTTCTATCTCTCTTTTCTGTTAATAGAAAATACGACTTTTTGGAACCCGACGGAAATCGGAACAAACCGATTTCCGATTCGGTTTTTCTACAAATTTTCACTTGTCACCTAATACATAATACCTAAACCTATCTATGATGATTATTAATCACCTAGAAACCAATTTAAATAAAGTTTCTCACATGAAATGATAGCTTTCTTGTAAAACCGTATTCTTTTCATAAAAATACCACAAAGTTTATTTTTCTTGTTCTAATTAAATCCCTCACTCCTAAATATATTTATCTTGATAAATAAATTTGTAGAAATCAATTTGAATGAATTTTCACACATGAAATGATAACGTTTTCAAATACCGTATTCTTGCGCTTTAATACCTTTAAGTTTAATATATCATGTTTAACCTCTAAACTTCATTAAAACTTAAAATAAGTCACGAGGTAATGACCTACCTCTACACACACACAAATATAACCTTAATTGATAAACATCAAAATATAGAATACGAAAATACAGGACTTTTCACTAAAATACCATATTCTTTATAAACCTTTTCTAAAACTTTAAGTTGCACACAATTCTAAATAAAATCTTTTAAAATAAAAGCACGATATGTCATGGACATCGATCGTTTATCTAAACTGTCTTGTGGTGTCTAGGCAAGTGTGTCTAGGCTAGTGGTTTTTAATTAGGCCCACGACTGTGCTTCCTTCCCACTTACCTGGCACTTACCTGGCCGCAATTGACGGTGAAGAGGCGATTTGAGGCTTCTAATGACTTGTCGTTTAGACCTTAGAAATAGGTTAGTTGGCTTAGGAAACCCTAGAAACTAAAATACGGAAATCTATACCCTTTTATAAATAAATACCTTATATTTATAAAACCGTTTTTTTTTCTAAATGAATGGTATTTGTTAAACCTATGCAAAGCGCCGCTACAACCCACCTTTGGGGAACCCGTTAGGGATAGTACGGTTCATCGTGCACCCGCGGGCTAGTAGTGCGAGATTCAGACCTCCGCAAGGAGCATTCGGTCTCGAAAGGTTTAAAATACGGCATTTAAGAAAAATGTGATTTTTGGAAAATAAAATAATTATTTAAAATTATTATTGTATTAGTATATATTTAATTATCATTTGAACACTTATTTTATTATAATATAAAGTTTCCACTTTTTCTAAAATTACAAGATTAAAAGTTACATTAAAATACCATGAGTTTCGAATAAAACAATTAATACTTTTGTTAGGATATATTCACTAGAATAACACAAATAAAATTCACTCTCATTATAACTATAAAGACGAATAATAAATACTTGAGGTGTATTTTGAAAACTATACAAAAGTACCTTTTACATAAAACCCTCTCAAGTTTTATAAATTACAAAAAGGCCCCTAACAAATATAGAACTTCAAATTATCCTTCTTTTAGTCTGACTCGGGTTAGAGTCTGACTATTTCTGACTTGAATATGATTCAAGTCAATCTATATTCTTTATATTCCAACTCAATATGAACACAGGAATCCTAGAACCCAGTTAACAGTTTATATAACTTGACTGAACCGAACCATGGATATTCCTTTTACATGTTTCCCAGTAATCTATTTACATGACTCTACGGTTATAACCGTTTCCTAATATCATGGTTTCGGTCAGTCAGTCAGTCTATTATGCAATCAATACAATTTTATAAGATAACAATACAAACAAGACATCGCGGGGTTTAAGGGGTAGATTGGTACGGAAGGTGTTAAAGGTGGCACGAGACGGTAAGATTAAGACACCTAACCTGAATCCAATTGCCGTTGTTCCGGGTTGTATAACGGAGCCTTGTACTTCCATTTGCCTTGGTCTCTAGCATACTGAGACCCCTCTCGTATACACTGGCATCCTTCTGTACCAAGCTACAACAACAGCTTAACACCATACTACTATAATATGACAATATAATACAAGCTACTCTCTCTCTCTCTCTCTCTCTTACTCTCTGTCTATTTCTTCCTTATCTTTGGGACTTACCGAGCGACCTGTTCGCTGACGACATTCTGTTTCTTTCTTCTTTGAATGTCGTCAGGTGCTTTGGACCCAGCAGAGACTGAGCCCACCGGTGAAGATTTGGAGCAGTTTCACGAAGATTCCGAGCTCTAGATATTGTACCTTGTTCTTTCCAGTATTTTCATTTTCTGTTATGCCACTGTTTAGGCATCGCTCTTCATTTCAGTTGTATTTTCTTTTCATGCATTGAACAAAGAATGTTATTAATAAAAGTTGCTATTATTTCTATATCATTCGTCTATTGTGATTTACTTTATATTGCTTAGTTACGCTTAGCGTATGTACTTCTGAGTATATACGTAGCGGGCCTCGTCGCGTCCACTTCACCGTACACCGGGAAGCGGGGCGTGACATACAAACAAACTGGATGTTTCCCTACCTTTCTGTAGGGTGCCCTCTGCACTCCTCAGCATGTTGAGGAGTTAAGAAAGTTCAACTTCCTTTTCCTGCAAGTTGAAGTTCAGGATGAACTGGGCGTAAGTGGAAGGAAGGGACTGGAGAATCAAGTCCGTATAGAGCTTATTCTCCAACGTGGTCCCAAGGTCCGCGAGCTCCTCTATGTAGCCAATCATCTTAAGAACGTGTTCCGCTACCGATGATCCGACGGCCAATCTCGCCGAAAACAACTTCTTCGACACTTCGTATCTGGCGATACGGGATTGCTCTCCATACAGTTCTTTTGTATGGAGAAATATGGATTCGAGGTCCATATTCTCGTGCCTCCTCTGATGTTCGTTGTCCATAGAGGCAAGCACGAGGCACTTGGCCTTCGCGCAGTCGATTTCCCAGGTCTTGCGGATTTCCCTATCCACGACACTGGTTTTGGGACCTGGGACAGGGGGAGCTTTGGTGGTAAGAAGATACCCCAACTTGTCATAAGTGATTGCCATTTTGATATTCCTGAGCCAATCTTTGTAGTTTGGCCCTGTCAGTATGTTTTTATCTAGAAGTAACTTAAGTCCAGTCATGATAATTAGTCGCTGCAATTAGGAGAGAGAGAAGAAACACTTTAGCATGATGCTCTTGCAAGTTTAGAGTGGTTTTTAATTTGTCTAAACAAGATGGCTCCCACTGTCTCTCGAATCCCTCCTCAAACCATAAAGGAAGAATTAGTCGGGATCAATCTCACCGTACAATACTTGCTTAACCGTTCAGCCAGGCCAGTGTCGGTACTTCGAGGGAAGTTTTCCAACGGTTTCGCGAAGTTCCTTAATTAAGTAACCTTTTTTCCCTGTGGGCGTAGCCCCGCTAACACCTTTCTAGACACCTACATGGTTTATAGCATTGATCGTTAAGTGAGAAAGTTCCGGAGGGGTAGCATATACTCACAGTAGGATCGGGATCCAAATATCATCGCGTGACAAAACTGAAGGAATCCTACCAGAATCATCACACTCCAAATGGTATGCAGCGCTAGCAAGTTTCAGTTCTTTTGAAACCCCCGATGTGGATTTTTGCCCCATGCTCTTATGACCTTGACTTTGGCCAACAAATCATAAGTCACATGTCAAGTTCTACCCGTCATTCTCCTGGTTAATTTGAGCCCACCCGCACATACCCTTGACTTTGGCCAACAAGGTAGAACGACTGCCCCAAACCAACACATCTATCTATGCTGCACATGAATACCCAATAGCTACCAATCACTATGCCTTGACTTTGGCCAACAAACATAGCTTGAATACTTATTGACCATTCATGTTAAACGACGGAGGGCTACGAATGGTTTTGGCGAAACCGTGAACGTAGTGAACTTGATATAATCGAAGGAACGAGATAGCTTTCAAAAGGAGTGGTTCAAGCTCTGCATTTAAATTTTGGTTTTGAAAAGAACCGAGTGGTTTTGAAAGTGTTCCAACGACTGTTACTTGGTTTATTTTTTTTCTTGCATTAATTCTAATGCGTCCCATCATTTAATCCTACCATTGCAGAAAACAACGAAAATATGACGTACGCTTATGCCATCCGCATTCGCCACGGGGTCCCGTCATCACCCGTTAGGTTACTTAACTAACGGCAGAGCGAGGGCTGGACTAGCGCGGATGCAAAACATAAGCAACGCCTAAACAGATATCATATAGATATATATAAACATTCGTCACATGCAATGATAGCCATTCCAGATCACAGATGAATACATTGGATATACTAGGAATCCGCAATTCGTACGAGCCTGTAACGAAGAACGGATTACACGGTCGCGATGAATAGCCAAACCCCATCCTAGACCCCTACGGACGCGGCAAACTACCCGCCAAGTAATCGAAGCGAAGCAACCTCCCTCAACACCGTGAGTAGGCCACTCGGCACTTCGAGATACCCGGTAGTTTGTGCACCCCACCTTGGGTCTATCCTAGGAGCAAAAACAGTAAAAAGAAATTATACAATGACGGCTACAACCCCGACCCGGTTTTGCGGCCATACAAATAATATTACATCAATTTACATATTACAAGAATTGAAAGAATAAGAAAACTCTCATCTCACAACCCCCTGGCTATTCATCCATGACAATCCAATGAATTCATATACACAAACCATCAACATTACAGATCACAGATATGTATAACCCCCACTAATCGACGTATAGCGATTAGCAGACGTTCAATACATATATCACATCACAGATATAACCCATTAGCCAAAGTGTAAAGAAATTAGATCAAAATACGGATTTGTGACCACCCCAAAAACTAACTTGTTCTCTGGAAAATATGGGCAGAAACAAACCATCTCAAAAATCACAAAACAGCAACAGAAGAACACTGCAGGAAAAACGACCCACGGCCGAGTCAACTCGGCCGCGGATTCGCGGCAGAGCATGCTCCTGCCGCGGTTCCGCGGTGAGTTAGTCGACTCGCTGGTTTTTTTTTCTTGGGTGTTCTGTAAAAACCCTGAGACGATTTTTAGTGTATGATTTATTAATTTTAAAGCAGAAATAAAAATCGACAGAAACTTAGGGTTTTCGAAAAGTGTTTTGCGGTTTTTTCCGATCGAAGTTCTAAATACTTTGCTAACTAGTTAGTTTGTGTTTAGCTAGGATCTGATATCACTGTAAGTCCACGTTGCCCACCCCGGTGCTTGCGGGGAGGCGGAAACGTTATGAAAAATCGTATTTTTACAACACTAGGCAACATGGACTATGCTAAAGGAGGGATCTTTGCTAAACAAAACTAACTAACAAGCTAAAAAGAGTTAGCTACTCGGAAAGGGGGTTATACCTAGGTCTTCCAGTCCTTCTCTTCTTGCTCCTTGGAGTGAAAGAACGGGTTCTCCTTGTCGCCTTCCCTTGCCGAAGAAAGTTCCACCCGAGGGCCTCTACCTTTGGCTCCAACCTCAAACTAGAAGTAACTAAGGTGCTTGGTGTGCTAAACCTAGGACCTTAGAAAGAGTAGAGAGTATTTTTGAGGGATTTATCTCAAGCTCAAAGGGTTCTCAACTCATGAGAGGGGAGAGATAGAGAGAGAGGAAGAGGAGGAGAGAGAATGAGAATGATCAAGTGAGAAGAAATAATACAACCTTCTCATATATATATGAATTATGAAAAATAGATAATTAGCTAAAGATAATTGTGATGGTTAATCAAGAAATGACCATTATCATTTCACATTAAATGCTTTTGCAAGGATCAAAGAGCATCTTTCATATGGAAGGATGATGGTCAACTTGTCAACCTAGGTCAACAAGTCAAGTATAGTCAAATGGTCAACAAACCTAACCATGCACAATTATAATTAACTAATTATAATAAATCATAATTCACACATAAACATTAGGGTTAAGAAAATGACAATGGTCATCAACCCTAATGAAAGTCCTCTGCCTCTGCCTCAGTCAACTGTGCATACACACCCGTATCCGTGTTCCGAGGAACACGAATACAATGCGATAAAACCAATCCCTAATTATATACTAGGATACAGCTTAAACCAAAGCCCACTAGTATAAGCTGTACGGACACTAAACGTGCACAAGTGCGCGGATGTGAACGAACTCTCTCGCAAAACCATGCGACCTTCCTCATTTTGCCTAAAGGCGAATAACCCTCTGTGTGGGACTCTAAAGACTCGACACTACGCTGGAAGTGGGTTTAACCACAGACCGCAAGCGGCACTAGATGTACGTAACGGTCCCCAGGTAGATGCCGATAAGAAGACTGACGAGGTAAACCCATCTGAACTCCTACTGAGCCTGAATGTGACAGTCTCCGTACAGTCTGGTCCGTTCATCTAAGAACATCGCATGGCGGGCCTAGGGGGGCGGTAAACGTCAGTCCCCTACTAGCGGTACAAGTCGTGTCGGAGTGTAGCCCAGAACACCTGAGATAACACTAGAAACCTACCAGTCTATCTCGCTTGCCCTGGCCAGGGACTTTGTGTAATGGCTCTCCTAGACACAGCGCGATATCAACCCCCAATACCGGGAGAGACGAATCCTGTCTAACCGTCACTGCCTCCAAGTGCTTCGGGACTGCACCCAAAAACTACCTGTTTGCACGACTCCTTTGAGCCGTGGTAGGGTAGTAATCAAAGTACAGTGGGAACACACTCGAGGCGAAGTGACAGTGTCAAGTCAACGGACTATGCTGTACTCATGTCACCTGGGAACTGATAACTGACGATAGGTATAATAACAACCAACAGTTCCCGACGAGTCCTGTCCAGTGTACTCGTAACCTAACGAGCACCCGCACACTATCCCAAGTATGATGTACTGACGGCTGTGGGACAGGCCGTCTCCCAAGCTGGGATGAGATGCGCATACGCTAGTCTACTCCGGAGTATCGATGCCCTGTCTCGATAGTCCTACGACTAGGGACCTGCATAAGGATGTGCTTGTAGATTACCCAGCCCCCATGAGTGTGACTGCCATCACAACGCTGGTAATTAAGCAAAGATCCTAAGGGCTTCACTAATGTGTAAAGGCTATATTCTAAAAGAAACACATGCACACATTAAAGCAGAAACAAACCAAGTAGCATACTACTATTTTGAGCAAGATTGTCAATACAAGGTGAATATCCCAAGCTTCCATCAAGTAATATACATACTAGTATGATACAGTAATGTCCTCTAGGGCATATACACTAACACTAAAAGTATTTAAACTAATTATCGAGAAGTGTTATACTAAAGTTCATGGTATTATAATGAAAAAATTCGTTATGTGTTTGTTTCACATGAAAATTTTGTTAAACTAAAAAATAAATGATGTGAAATAAGGTTAAGATTAATATAGTATGTTATTTTGATCTAATTTGCTTATCAAGTGGATTACAAAAATTAAAATGAAGATTGAATCGGAGATAACTCCACTTTTGTCGATTTGTTTTAAAAAGTTGTTTTGAGATGGAAAAGTATAGAGATGAAGGGACTTACTGATTTAGGAGGTTAGTAAGAGATCGAAGAAGACCTCGGGGGTCGTAGTTTCTTCGAAGATGCTCCCGTCGTCGAGTTTGACTTGCTACTCCACTTGGGGGGCTTAACTCCACTTAGCACTTAGAGACTTTGAGAGAATTTTTGCTAGAAATTTTAGAATGGCAAAGAGCTAGGGCATGGGGTGGTATTTATAGTGAAGAATTAAGGTTTGGGAATTAAAAATATGGATTAAAAGGATTTAAATGGTGTTAAATGGTGAATTGAAGAGTTTCTGTTTGATTGCAGGAAAATCAAGCAGTGCATGGGAGTTAAGGGGAGTCGAAGGGACAAGTGTTCAAAGCACGGTAGGATTTGGGCTCATCTTGACCGTCAGCACCGACCCTTTGGCAAGAATTGGCGGTCGGATCTTGAGGCCTTGCTTTGAGATTTATGCCACGTATCAAGGTGAGTGTATATACCTCATTGCTTCTGCTTGATTTTTTCTGAAACTTTTCGTTTCTCCATGAATTGCACGTGCAACTCTTGGGCTACCGAAAAATTAAAAAGAAAAATCCTAAAAATAATTGGGTCTGATTGGATTTGAACGCACGGGCTATGTCACAGCAGTGCAAAGTCTTTACCAGTGAGCTACAATTTGTTTCTTGCTTTTATTTATTGAAAATAACTTTTAGCTCTTACACAGCTGTAATACCCTTTACTGTGAAATACAAGAAATTTCTGTACAGGAAGTTCAGAGTCGTTACATTCTATCCTCCATATAAAAATTTCGTCCTTGAAATTTATATAAAGGACTAATTTTCGAATAGCTGAGGGTATCGTGGATGCATATCTTCTTCTCGTTCCATATCGATTCTCCTGGTGAGTCTTTTCTCCACATCACTCGGACTAAGTTTACCTCCTTTTTCCGTAATGTTTTCACCTTTCGGTTCAGGATTTCAATTGGTTGTTGCTTGCAGCTTAGGCCAGTTTGTACCGTGATCTCTGAGTGATCAAGTATATGGATGGGGTCGCTCACATATCGTCGTAGTTGGGGTATGTGGAACATATTGTGCACTCCTTCCAATGAGGATGGTAGTGCTAAACGATACGCGACTTCTCTAACTCGTTCGAGTATGTCGAACGGTCTTATGTATCTTGGACTTAGCTTACCCCTCTTCCTAAAACAAATCACTCCTTTGTTTGAAGAGATCTTCAGGAATACATGGTCTCCAGGTTGGAACTCCAGATGTTGACGCTTTACGTCTGCCCAATGTTTCTGTCGGTCTTGGGCTATGCGCATCTTTTCACAGATTGTGCGAACTACATCTACAGTTGCCACGATCATCTCTGGTCCAAGGAGTTCACGATCTCCAATATCATCCCATCTCGGCGGGGAACGATATTTCCGTCCGTAGAGTGCTAAGAATGGTGCCATCCCAATGCTTGCCTGATAGCTGTTGTTGTATGAAAACTCCACAACGTGTTAGTGATCTTCCCACGAACCTCTGAAGTCTAACATATAGGTTCTCAACATGTCTTCCAGGGTCTGAATTGTTCGCTCGAAATGTACGTCTGTTTGTGGATGGTACGCCGTGCTGAAATTCAAACTCGTTCCCAGGATAGCTTGCAGACTCTGCCAAAATTATGATCGGAATCTTGTATCATGACCGGAGATGATGTAAACAGGTACTTCATGTAATCTCACGATCTCCTGCATGAGTTTATGGTTATCAAAACAAGTAGGGTACATCTTGAAGGTATAAATCTTACTTTAGATTTTTACTCACCTACATGTACTTCCTTACTAACATCTCAGTTCACTGGCTAACTCTGAATGGAATAAAGTGAGCCGACTTGGTGTGTCGATCCACAATAACCCAAATTGCATCGTTACCCTTCGTGCCGTGAGGGAGAGCATTCAAAAAGTCCATGGTAATGTGCTGCCATTTCCATTCTGATATTGGTAACGGCTGAAGTAGTCTAGCAGTTTTATGATGTTCAGCCTTCACTTGCTGACATACTAAACACTTGGTTTCGCTCCTTGATACTTCTCGCTTCATTCCATGCCACCAATAGTGTTGACGTAGATCCTTGTATATCTTCGTACCACCGGGATGTACCGAATACGGAGAGTTGTGAGCTTTTTTCATCAACTCTTCTCGAACAGGTCCGATTGGCACGCATAAACGGCTCCCATATCGCAAGGATCTATCTTCATGGATGGTGAAGTCAGTTCGAAATCCACTTTCTACTTATTCTAGGATCTTTTATAGCTTGGCATCATTTGCTTGAGTTGCCTTGATCTGATTTACAAGAGTGGACTGGACTTGTAAATTCATCAAATATGAAGCGTTATCTGGCACATCTACTTCAATCTCCAATTCATGCAATTCTTGCTGTAGTCTCCAATGAGAGGTGGGGTTCATTGCTAATGGCTGGCGACTTAGTGCATTAGGAACGTTCACCTTCCCAGGATGATACTGCATGTTGATGTCGAAGTCCGTCATGAGTTCTAGCCATCTTCTCTGCGGCATGTTAAGTTCCTTATGAGTAAATACATACTTTAGACTCATGTGGTCAGTGTATATATCCACTCGTTCTCCTAAAAGATAGTGGCACCAAATTTTGAGTGTGAAAACCACTGCTGCTAGCTCCAGATCATGTGTTGGATAGTTGCGTTCATGAACTTTTAATTGTCATGATGCAAAAGCCATAACCTTTCCATGCAGGTGTAGAACACATCCTAATCCTTTACTAGACGTATCACAATGCACAACAAATTTGCTAAATTGATCCGGTATTACAAGAATTTGTGCAGAGGTTAATCTCGACTTGAGTTCTACAAAAGCCTTTTCACATGCTTCTGACCACACGAATACTTTGTTTTTACGTGTGAGCTTGGTCAGGGGTGTTGCAATTTTTGAGAATCCTTCAATGAGTCGTCGGCTGTATCCTGCTAATCCCAAGAAACTTCTTATATCTTTCACCGTCTTTGGTGTTGGCCACTCGCTGACAGCTGACACCTTAGCTGAATTTACAGAGATTCCTTCGCCTGAAACGATGTGTTCGAGAAATACGACTTGATCTAGCCAAAATTCACACTTGCTGTACTTGGCATAGAGCTGGTGTTGTCGTAATGTCTCTAGGACAATGCGTAAGTTCTTAGCGTGTTCTTTCCGATTCTTTAAATACACCAGGATGTCATTGATGAATATGATAACAAACATGTCTAAGTACTCTCGGAAAACTTGGTTCATTAGGTTCATAAAGATGGCAGGTGCATTGGTCACTCCAAATGGCATTACGAGATATTCAAAATGTCACGCCCCGCTTCCCAGAGTACGCTAAGGTAGGCACGTGACATAGCCAACCATGCTACCTGTGGATATGAATTATCCTTCTACAGTCATATCACGGCTGTAGAGATGTCAAGAACAATAATAAAACTATCTAGCACATGTCCATAAGCCAAAATAAAATGAGTCAAGAATAAATAATGCGGAAGTAAGAGATCCAATACAAGAATAACTGGAATGTATGCTGTAGGGTTCCTAGGCACTCTAATGAGGTCTCACAACCGATCAAACATGCCCAATTCAAATTTTTTCATGTGCCTACAAACTCTAATACGGATCGTTAACTAGATGATAAGGCGATGCAAGCAAGTAAACAACTTTATTGCTAAAGGAAAGTGACTACAACCTTTGTAGATCCGGTCCTCCACTTCCTAGGCTCCATGATGACGTCCCTCCGCTGTACCTATCGGAATCCGAACTCTGGCGAAGGTTTCGTCGGAGAAATGATCGGGCTAGGTCGTCGACTTCGATGCCGAAGATGATCTACGTCGAGGCAACTCAAGATCAAGCTCCAACTTCACCAAGTCATGAAACTTGTGAAGAAAACACTCTATACTACTTGGCAAGTGGTAGAGGATGAAGAAATAAGAAGTGGGTTCACTTTAGAATTGGATTTCTCACTCTTTTTCTCATTTCACCATTGAAGCTAGCAAGCTTTTTGAAGCTTGATGAAGATGATGAAGATGAAAGAATATGATATGTATATTTTAAAAATGGAAAATAAAATCATTCTTATCATATAGCAACCATGGTTAGGTGTAGAGAATAAACTAGGGTTAGGTTTAATGGTTAGGTTAAGGCTAAGAAACAAAATGGTCAAAACTTCAAAGCTTCATGAAGTTTCAACAAAAGACAAAAGAAGCAACCATTTCATTTCTTTCCAAAAAAATGAATTAATGAATAAATAAATAAATGAATAAGTAAATAAACAAAACCCTAACCATTAACATAACCATGGTTTAATCATACACACCCAAGTTTGTATGTATCATCAAACATGATACAAACTAGTGCACAAAACTATATCATATATACAATGTGCACTTCAAGTGAGAAAATCCATCTAAAGTGAACAAATACTAGTTAATGCAAAGTAATATATCAAATATATAATTATGCATTAAATCATTAAATCAACACTTGATTTAACGATCCGGTCATATCGCATATGACCGACTAATATCCAATGTATCGGCTTATCGAATCAATCCTTGATTCGATAACTAGGTTATATCGCATACAACCAATCGATACATTCATCGCGAGAATAGAATACGGTATCACATACACGCATTATTCTCGGTCCCGCACATATCTCATATGCGCTCCTATTTCGTTTCGCTTGAGCCAGGAAACCTCTGTGTAGGACTCTAAAGACTCGTCAATATGCCGGCAGCAGGTGATGATCATATCAAACACCCACAAGCCGCAAGCGGTCTTCTAAACGTAACGGCCACCCGGGTATTGAGCGATCAGAAGATCGACGAGCAAGCCCGCTCACACTCCTGTGAATCCAACCGGTAACACTTACCGTACAGTCCGGTCTGTTCGTCTGATATGTCGCATATCTCGCCTAGGGGTGGTAAACGTCAGATCCCAATAGCTTGATAAGTCATGCCGACGTGAGGTCCATAACAATTATGAAACTACTGATAACTCTTACCAGTATATCACTGCAACCCTGGCCAGGGATTTTCTGTTATGGCCAGTCGTGCATAGCGCAACATCAACCCCCAATACCGGGAGAGACGAATCCCCTCCTATCTCTCATTGCCTCCATGTGAATCGGGACTGTACCCAAAAACCACCTGCTTGCACGACTCAGTAGAGCCGTGGTAGGGTGGAAATCAAAGCACAGTGGGAGACACACAAGACTCTATGACGATCTCGGGTCAACAGACTAAGCTGCACCAGTGTCACCAGAGAACTGCCATCTGACGTGAGGTATAATACCATCTGGGAGTTCTCGGTGAGTCCGTTCAGTGTACCCAGTCTCCCTGAGCACCCGTATACCATCTTTGATGTCAAACACCAATGGATATGGGATCATCCATCACCCATCGCATGTGTCGAGAAGATATACGCTAGTCTACTCTGGAATATCGATGCCCCGTCTCGATATTCCCACGACTAGGAACATTGAAGGATGTACTCATGGACTATCCAGGCCCTACTAGTATGATCTGCATCATAGTCCTGGAAGTCGAGTACACATCCTAAGGGCTTTATCAACATGTAATCAGAGAGACAGAAAGTATACATGTTAAGATAAAAAGCAACCATATAGCGTACTATCAGGTCGAGCAAGAAAGTCCTACCTATATATGTCCCAGCATCCACTACAATATACATCCAATGTACAGTAATGGCCTCTAGGGCATACATATAACTAACAATCTCCCACTTGCACTAGGGCCATCTATAGCAGTAGTTGTAGTATCTAATACTCAACCATCCCTTAAAAGTCTCTCTTTGGGAAAAGGCCTTTGTGAGTGGATCCGCTGTGCTGTCCTCTGAGTCTACTCTCCTAACCTCGATCACCCTGGAGATCAACTATCTCCATGATCAGGTGATGCTGCCTCAGAATATGTCTGGGTCACTGATGGGACCAGGGTTCATGGGCCAAAGCCACACATCCATTGTCATACAATGGTAGGAACCTAGTTCATCTTATGAACCATTATACACCCAAACTGCCTCTTTGGTTGTATCTTTAATAGCGATGCTACCAGCCTTTATCGTCTAGTTTGCCACGGTATTTAGCGTGGAACTCTTCCAACATACCGTCCCTCTATTGAGGGTAAAGACAATGCCTGTGACTGACATTCAGTCGTCTTTATTACCCTGGAACCCCTCCAGTGATTCTCCCCAGGATCGATTGATACCATCTCACTACATCTAGTGAGAATCCTAGCATCCAATTATATCTATCTTATAGATGAAAACTCAGGATTTAGGAGGTATCACTTTGATCCTATTGGAGAATCTATGTGATAAGAGGAGATCGACCGATCGTAGCATAGGAAACTCCTTTCCTATTAAGAGTATGTTGTCTACGTACAATACGAGGATCATTACCATACTCCATACTACCCTTTTGTACATACAAGGTTCATCTACCATTTTGATGAAGTCAAACTCTTTGACTACCACATTAAAACAGATGTTCCAACTCCGCGATGCCTGCTTTATCCTGTAAAGCAACTTGCACACGTTTTCGCTGCTCCCACTGTTTACGAAGCCCTCTGGCTGTGTTCTTATAGACGTTCTCTTCTAAAACATCATTTAGAAAAGCAGTCATGGCACCCAACCACCAAATATCGTAGTCATGGTATGTAGCAATGGCAAGTAGGATCTGGATGGACTTAAGCATAGTCCCTGGAAAAGGTTTCATCATTATCCACGCCTGGTCGATGATGAAAACCTTTAACAAGTCTAGCTTTGAAAGTCTCAACTTTTCCATCTACACCAAGTAATCTTCATAAGATATACTTGCTCCTGATGGGGATTTAACCCTTCAAATATAGCAACCAAAGTCCATACTTTGTTGGGATTTAACCCTTCAGATACGGGAGAAAAAGTTTCGTCATAGTCCAGACCTGGTCTTTGACGAAAACCCTTCGCCACAAGTCTTGCCTTATAGGTCTCTACCTGCCCATCTACACCAATCTTTCTTTTAAAGATCCATTTGCACCCCCACAGGTTTTACCCCACGGGGTAAAACGTCTAAAGTCCATACTTTGTTGGTGTACATAGACTCCATTTCGGATCTCATGGCATCCAGCCACTTCACAGAGTCTCCACTCGTGATAGCATGCTGAAAGCTGGTAGGATCATCATCCTCCATGATGCAGTCTTCTCTATCACCATCAATGAGGAAACCAGAGTACCTCTCCGGTGAGCGAGAAGTCCTACCAGACCTATGGAGTAGCCGAGGTTCCTCAGTTTCTGTTGCACCAGCCGGTTCAACCAAGTCATCATTTGTAATTTATGTTTCTAGAACTTCTTCTAGGTCTACCACTCTGCAAACAGTATCATTTGTAAAAAATTCTTTTTCTAAAAATGTGGCATGCTGAGAAACAAACACCTTTTGTTCCTCCTTGAGGTAGAAAAGATATCCATAAGAATTCTTTGGACATCCCACAAAATTACACATGATTGACCGTGTCTCGAGTTTGTCCGGATTCTGTTTTTTAATATAGGCCGGACAACCCCAAATCTTAATTCTTTTAAGAGATGGTCACTTCCCATGCCATATCTCATATGGTGTGGTAGACACGGTTTTGGTTGGGACCCTTTTTAGTAGAAACGCTGCAGTCTCCAATGCATGCCCCCAAAATGAGATGGGTAACTCAGCATCACTCATCATGGAACAAACCATATCTAATAGGGTCCGATTCCGTCTTTCTGAGACACCGTTGTGCTGTGGTGTGTAAGGAGGAGTGAGCTGAGAGAGAATCCCATTCTCTTTTAGGACACACCTATTTTACCATTCATTACCTACCATCATAAATGGTAAAACAGGTGTAACAGCAATATAAATCAGGGCAGTGAAAGGTAGTGTACAGTGAGTAATCTAAACTGGTCTATTGGGTTAACTACTCTCAAGTCTTTGAAATCAATTTGATAAATCATCGATGTAACTCAATAGTATCCCGTGCATGCCCGGGATCACGGTTTATGACTCTCAGGCTGAACCCGAGACGTGCCGCAAGGCAGTAAAGGATGGTAGGTAATGACGAGTGATGACCATAGCATCACTCCGGGGTTGGCCTAGCCCGTAAGACTGATCAGAACAGGTATAGAACTGTCGAGTTACAAGTCAGGATTCATCATTGATATCCCCATACCCCAAGTCAAAAGTGTTCAAGTCAGGTATTAAGTGATCTAAAGCTAATGCCAACACAGGATCATGCAGGTACGGGTTTGTCTGGATAGACAACAGGAACTGTCCGTAAGGACAACAGGTCAGGTTTGTTGGCATTAGATACAAGATCATGTAACAGGTAAAACCATGGTACAACAGGTCAAATCAGGTAGTAAATAGGTATTATGTCATGTCGAGAGGTGCACGGTACCATGTCGTGTCAAGAAATAGGTGTTACAAGTCATGTCAGGGTGCACAGAGTGTCATGTGGGTGCTCATAATCAACTAACGTAGGTATGGGTATATATAAACAAGCATGGGTACTAATGAAGCAATAAAAAATGAATCATGGTGATGATATATGCAAGATACAGATTAAATCATGGGGGTGCACCGTTATAGATTAGAGTTAGGGTTATGGTTCCAACATTAAGTATCATACACTTCAACAAATATGGATTGTTAAAATCTCGTTATTATGGGTTAAATGGTTTAGGGATGCAATGACATATAAAATATGTTCAATGGATGCCACCAGGTATTCGGGGTAGAAACTATTTAAAAGTGCTCTAGGTTATGCAGTTAATTAGTAAGTAATTTAACCACGGATGTGGGTACACGATATTGTACTTCAAGGTGAAACAAGTTATAATTTAAGATCCGAGTCTACAATGATATAATCTGACATCGAAATGCAAGAATGGAAACTAATAGCCTTAGGTTCAATTCACAGGTTCAATCATGAAATAAATTTGTATAAATAATATAGTAGCATGTAGTAAGTTTCACTTGCCTCGACGGATCGCGAAGCGGTTAACGGAACGTCACGCGTCGGCGGGAAAAGTCACGACGCGTGCACGGTACACGGAATGAGTCCAAACAACGCACGATGGAATCACACGGGTCAGGTATCCTCACTGGGTTGTTTGGCCAACTCCGGCGATCTAGACAACGGAAGTGAATAAAGAAAGCAAGGAATTCAAGAAAGGAATGAAAAGAAAGAAAGCAAGAAAAGAGAATGGAGGAGGGTTGAGTGTCTTACTGGGTTGCAGAGGGGCGTGCTTGCGGTGGCGGCGAGACCAACGGCGGTGAGGGTGCCGGCGAAGGGGTTTTGAAGAGCTAGGGTTTGGGCTCGGTTTGATGTTTGGTGGGGTTTTATGTGCAGGGTTTTGGGTGCTGGAGGGAGAGCAGAGGAGAGGGAGGAGATGGCGATGGCGATGGGGGATGGTCGGCGACGTGAGAAGGTGGTGGTGGTGGAGAAAGGTGCTCGGGTTTCTTGGGTGTAGTGGGTTCGTTCGAGGGAGGAAGAAGGAGAAAGAGGTGATGGAGATGAGGGTGAAGAGGGGATGTAGAGGGTGTCGACGAGGGTAGAGGAGATGAGGAAATATGGTTAGGGTTGATGGAGGAGATGAGGAGTTGGGTTGTCGTGAAGGCGAGGGTGCATGGGTTTTTTAAAGAAACAGAAGAAGAAGAAGGAGATGCAGAAGGGAGGTGACGGGATCCACGCGGCAGTGACGGGACTCGAGGAGCGCACAGTAATCGCGAGAAGAGAGAGAGAGCGCAAGAGGAGAGAGAGAAAGAGCTGCGTAGCAGAGAGAGAAAGAGAAAGGGAAAGGAGAGAGAGATTAATGTGGGGCCCGGCGCAAAGAAAGGGCGGATTCTGATTGGTGGAGGAAATAAAAGAGAGAGAAGAGAGATAAAGGTGGGAGAGAGAGTCGGTGGTGGGGCCCAAGCGCAAAAGCAAAAATCTCACTGGCTCGTGGGGAAAAATTGATAAAAAAATTTATAAAAGAATTTTATACTCTACAACTAAAAGATTCACTCAGCTCCTCGATTTTAACAGAAAATCTAAAATACATAAAATAAAATAATTAATTTGAATTTAGGCGGACTACAAAATATATCAGAAATGCACCCGGGCCGGGTCCAAAATTTTGAATTTGAAAAATGAAAATTATTAGCAAGTTCCAAAAATTAAAATGAAAGCTTATTTAACAGAAATACATACCCCCAAGAACGGACGCACGTACGTGCGCGTAGCCATCCAAACACGTCCGTTTCACTGAACGGGACGAGAACACGATGCAAGGACGCTATCACAGGGTTAGGGGTATCATGCATGACACATCATGTCTTTTTAAATTATTTTAATTGACTTAAATTGTTATATGAAAAATATGTGATATTAGGATATTCTATAACTATGAAACAACTAGCTAAAGCAAGCCGGTCGAATATAAAGTAAACTACCATTTGCAACCAAACAGGGTAAATGAAATAAACACCACAAACAACACATACGACAACAGAAATTGGAATAATTGAACTCGGTTGTTACATTATACCCAACTACAAAAAGAATTTCGTCCTCGAAATTCCAAGAACACAAAAGGATAAACGACCAACAAACTACAAGAAAAGATGGGGAAACTGTAAGTCCACGTTGCCCACCCCGGTGCTTACGGGGAGGCGGAAAACGGAATAAAAATCGGATTTTTATCATGTTAGGCAACATGGACTAGACAAAGGAGGATCTTTGCTAAACAAAAACAAGCTAAACCTAACTAGAAACTAGCTAAAAGGTAGAATGGTTATACCTAGGGCTTTTTGTCCTTCTCTCCTTGCTCCTTGGAGTAGTAGAAAGGGATCACCTTTGTCGTCTTCTCATGTCGAAGAAGGATCCACCCGAAAGCCTCAACCTTTGGCTTCAACTTCAAGCTAGAAGTGACTAGGGTGCTAGAAGTGCTAATCCTAGAACCCTAGATGACAGTAAAGATTATCAAGAAGAGGTTTTTCTCAAGCTCAAGTGTTTCTCAACACATGAGAGGGGAGAGCATGAGGAAGAGGAAGATCAAGAGAGAGAAAGTATATGATAGAATGAGAGAAATATGAAGCATTCTCACATATATGTGTGAATTATTGTAAATAGATAATTAGTGTGATAATTGTCATGGTTTAATCAAGACATGACCATTATCATTTCATTTTTAATGCAAATTGCAAGGATCAAAGAGCATCTTCCAAATGAAATGATGATGGTCAAAGTGTCAACCTAGGTCAACAAGTCAAGAATGTCAAATGGTCAACAACCATAACCATGCACAATTATATTAAACTAATATCAATTAACCATAATACACACATAAGCATTAGGGTTAATAAAATGACAATGGTTATTAACCCTAATCAAAGTCCTCTGCCTCTATCTCAAGCAACTGTGCATACGCACCCGTATTCGTGATCCGAGGAACGCGAATACAAAGAGATAAAACCAATCCCAAATCATATACTAGGATCTGGCTTAAACCAAAGCCCGCTAGTATAAGCTGTCCGGACAAAAACGTGCACAAGTGCGCGGATGTGAACGAACACTGTCGCAAAACCATGCGACCTCTACTCATTTTGCCTAAAGGAGAATAGCTCTCTGTGTGGGACTCTAAAGACTCGACACTACGCTGGCAGTGGGTTTAACCACAGACCGCAAGCGGCACTAGCTGTGCGTAACGGTCCCCAGGTAGATGCCGATAAGAAGACTGACGAGGTAACCCCATCTGAACTCCTACTGAGCCTGTATGTGACAGTCTCCGTACAGTCCGGTCTGTTCGTCTGATACATCGCATGGCGGGCCTAGGGCGGCGGTGAACATCAGTCCCCTAATAGCGGTGCAAGTCGTGTCGGAGTGTAGCACAGAACACCCTGAGAAAACACCGGAAACCTACCGGTATATCTCGCTTGCCCTGGCCAGGGACTACTTGTGTAATGGCTCTCCTGGACACAGCGCGATGTCAACCTCCAATACCGGGAGAGACGAATCCTGTCTAACCGTCACTGCCTCCAAGTGCTTCGGGACTGCACCCAAAAACTACTTGTTTGCACGACTCCTTTGAGCCGTGGTAGGGTAGTAATCAAAGTGCAGTTGGAACACACTCGAGGAGAAGTGACAGTGTCAAGTCAGCGGACTAAGCTGTACTCATGTCACCTGGGAACTGATAACTGACGATAGGTATAATAACAACCAACAGTTCCCGACGAGTCCTGTCCAGTGTACTCGTAACCTAACGAGCACCCGCATACTATCTCAAGTACGACGTACTGACGGCTGTAGGACAGACCGTCTCCCACACTGGGATGAGAAGCACATACGCTAGTCTGCTCCGGAGTATCAATGCCCTGTTTCGATAGTCCAATGACCAGGGACCTATATAAGGATGTGCTTATGGATTACCCAGCCCCCACGAGTGTGAGCGCCATCACAACGCTGGTAATCAAGCAAAGATCCTAAGGGCTCTACTAATATGTATATCAGCGATATGCTCAAAGAAACACATGCACATATTAAAGCAAAGACAAACCAAGTAGCATACTACCATTTCGAGCAACATTGTATATACAACTGTGAATATCCCAAGCTTCCATCAAGTAATATATAAACTAGTATGATACAGTAATGGCCTCTAGGGCATATACATTAACAATCTCCCACTTGCACTAAGGACATGTACTGGCGTATCGAAGACCTATCATCTCGATCAGCCGCTCGAACCGAGTCTGGGGTAAGGCCTTGGTGAATGGATCTGCAGTGTTATCTTCTGAAGCAACCCTCCGAACCTCAATCTCCTGGCGATCCACGATCTCCCTGATCAGGTGATACCGCCTTAAGATGTGTCTAGATTTCTGATGGGATCTGGGTTCCTTCGCTAAAGCTATAGCCCCGTTGTTGTCGTAATACAGAGGTATTGGGTCAACAATGGACGGAACCACCTGAAGTTCTTTCAAGAACTTCCTCATCCAGACAGCTTCTTTTGCGGCATCAGATGCAGCGATGTATTCCGCTTCCATAGTCGAGACAGCAACGGTTTCCTGTTTGGAGCTCTTCCAACACACCGCCCCTCCATTGAAGGTAAAGACAAAACCCGACATGGACTTGGAATCATCCTTGTCACTCTGGAAGCTGGAGTCAGCAAAGGCCTCAATCTGGAGGTCTTTTCCGCCATACACCAAGAACATCTCCTTAGTCCTTCTTAGGTACTTGAGAATGTTCTTTACCGCTATCCAATGTTTCTCCCCAGGGTTTGACTGATACTTTCTTACCACACTCAGTGCATAAGCCACATCTGGTCTGATACACAACTTCACATACATTATAGAGCCTACCGCAGAAGCGTAGGGTATAATAGACATGCGATCCCTTTCCAAATCAGTCTTGGGAGACATCTCTTTGGAGAGGGTGATCCCGTGACAAGCCGGTAGATTACCGCGCTTGGAATCTTCCATACTGAATCTCTTCAGTATGGTGTCGATGTACCTGGACTGTGATAATCCTAAAATCCTCTTGGATCTGTCACGGTAGATCCGGATCCCTAGAATGTATGAGGCATCACCCAGGTCTTTCATGGAGAACCTGTGTGACAAGAACCCCTTGACAGATTGTAGCATAGGAATGTCATTTCCTATTAAGAGAATGTCATCCACGTATAAAACGAGGAATACTACAGTTCTCGCTACAAATCTACAATAGATGCATGGTTCATCTGGATTTTTGATAAAGCCAAATTCCTTGACCGTCTCATCAAAACAGATGTTCCAACTCCGCGATGCCTGCTTTAGTCCATAAATGGACTTAAGCAACTTGCAAACCTTTCCGCTGCTCCCACTCTGAATGAAACCCTCTGGCTGGTCCATATAGACACACTCCTCTAAATGTCCATTTAGAAAAGCTGTCTTTACGCCTATCTGCCAAATCTCATAATCGTGGAAGGCAGCAATGGCAAGAAGGATCCGAATGGATTTCAGCATAGCTACTGGAGAAAAGGTTTCGTCATAGTCCAATCTTTGACGAAAACCCTTTGCAACCAGTTTGGCTTTATATGTCTCAACCTGTCCATCTACACCAATCTTCCTTTTGAAGATCACTTGCATCCTACGGGTTTTACCCCATCTGGAGCAATGTCCAACATCCATACTTTGTTGGTGTACATGGACTCCATTTCGGTCTGCATTGCATCCAGCCATTTTACCGAGTCGACGCTCTGAATGGCTTGCTGGAAGCTAGTAGGCTCATCACAATCTATGATGCAATCCTCTCTATCCCCGTCAATGAGAAAACCGTAGTATCTCTCGGGCGGATGAGACTGCCTACTACTCCTGCGGAGTGGCGTGGGAATGTCCTGATCTTTCGAACCCTCTGGTTCTACTAAGCTTTTAGTAATAGCTCGTGGTTCTGGAATTTCTTCCAGTTCTTTTGTGCTCCCACTTATTTCTTTTTTTATGAACTGGTGTTCTAGAAAGTGGGTATGGCGAGAAACAAAGACCTTTTGTTCCTCTTCGCAATAGAAGAAATATCCCTTGGAGTTCTTTGGATATCCCACAAACTTGCACTGGACTGAGCGTGCCTCGAGCTTGTTCGCATGCTGCTTTTTTACAAAAGCTGGACATCCCCATGTCTTAATGTGATTAAGATAGGGTCTCTTCCCACACCACATCTGATATGGTGTAGTAGGCACAGTCTTAGTTGGAACTCGGTTCAAAAGGTATGCAGCTGATTCTAGCGCATATCCCCAGAACGATCGCGGCAACTCAGCGCTACTCATCATGGACCGTACCATATCCAATAGGGTTTGGTTCCGTCTCTCCGATACACCGTTATGTTGCGGAGTGTATGGAGGAGTAAGCTGAGAGAGAATTCCATTCTCTTTTAAGTAACCCAGGAACTCGGCACTCAAGTATTCACCACCTCGATCAGATCTCAGTGCCTTGATACTTTTGCCTGTTTGTTTTTCTACTTCATTCTTATATTCCTGGAATTTTTCAAAACCCTCGGATTTATGTTTCATTAAGAAAACATAACCGTACCTTGAAAAGTCATCCGTAAAAGTAATGAAGTAAGAATAACCGCTTCGCGCATGTGTAGACATTGGACCGCACACATCGCTGTGTACGAGTCCCAAGAGCTCGCTTGCTCTTACTCCGTGTCTAGTGAACGGAGTCTTTGTCATCTTTCCTTTGAGACAGGATTGACAAGTTGCATACGATTGATATTCGAACGGATCCAAATATCCTTCTGTATGTAACTTTGTCAACCTTCTCTCATTGATGTGACCCAGTCTACAATGCCATAAGAAAGTTTTATTGATTTCTGGAGACTTTCTTTTGTGTGTATTCTGGACATTGAAAATCTGTGGTTGGTTTAATACGTATATACCGTTGTTCAATGTACCTGACCCAATCAAAACTTGATTAAGGTGAATGTTCACTACATTACTTACAAATGCAAATTCATAACCTTCTTTAGATAATAAAGATACAGAAATGATATTACAGGTTGCATTTGGTACATAATAACAACTACGCAAAACCAAAAAGTGTCCATCCGACAATCCCAGGTGATAGTCCCCCACGGCCTCAGCATCCATGCTAGCACCGTTAGCAACTCTGAGGGTCATGTCACCTGCCTTCAAAACTCTACGCTTTCTCAATGCCTGCAAAAAATTACAGATATGAGATCCTGATCCGGTATCCAATACCCAGGATGTAGAGTTTATTGATAGACAGTTTTCAATAACATACACACCTGAAGCTGAAGCCGCAACTCGCTTCAAATCCTGTGTTCTGGCCTTCCAAGCCTTGCAATCCTGTTTCCAGTGACCGCTTTTGTGACAGTAGAAGCATTCTTCCTTCCCCACCAGCTTTCCCGCTATCTTTGTTGCCTTTCCCTTTCCCTTCGTATCCACTTTACTGACACCGCCTCTTGGTTTGGCTGGGGCTTTCTTCTTCTTACCCTTGGCTTTCGCCCTGGATCTAGAAGAGGAAGATCCTCCTACAAACAAAGTGGATGTCTCCCTACCATTCTGTAGGGTGCCCTCAGCACTCCTCAACATGTTCAGAAGTTCGGAAAGTTCAACCTCCTTTCCTTGCATGTTGAAGTTTAAGATAAACTGGGCATAAGTGGAAGGAAGAGACTGGAGAATCAAATCAGTATAGAGTTCATTCTCCAACGTGCTCCCAAGGTCCGCGAGCTCCTCTATGTAGCCAATCATCTTAAGCACATGTTCCGCTACCGATGATCCGACAGCCAATCTTGCCGAAAATAGCTTCTTCGACACTTCGTATCTTGCGATACGAGACTGCTCTCCATACAGTTCTTTTGTATGGAGAAATATGGACTCTAGGTCCATATTCTCGTGCCTCCTCTGATGTTCGTTGTCCATCGAGGCAAGTACGAGGCATTTGGCCTTCGCGCAATCTATCTCCCATGTCTTACGGATTTCTACATCCGCGACGCTGGAGGTGGGACCTGGGACAGGGGGAGCTTTGGTGGTAAGGATATACCCCAACTTGTCGTAAGTGATTGCCATCTTGACATTCCTGAGCCAATCTTTGTAGTTTGGCCCTGTCAGTATGTTTTTATCTAGTAATAACTTAAGTCCGGTCATGTTGAATGGTCGCTGCAATTAGAAGAGAGAAAAGAAACACTTTAGCATGATGCTCTTGCAAGTTTAGAGTGGTTTTTAGTTTGTCTAAACTGGATGGCTCCCACTGTCTCTCGAATCTCTTCTCAAACCGTAAAGAAAGGATTAGTCGGGATCAATCTCACCGTACAATACTTGCTTAACCGTTCAGCCAGGCCAGTGTCGGTACTTCGAGGGAGGTTTTCCAACGCTTTCACGAAGTTCCTTAATTCAAGAACCTCTTTTCCCTGGGGGCGTAGCCCCGCTAACACCTTTCTAGACACCTACTAGGTTTATAGCATTGATCGTTAATTGAGAGTTTTCCCGAGGAGTAGCATATACTCACAGTAGGATCGGGATCCAAATATCATCGTGTGATAAAACCGAAGGAATCCTACCAGAATCATTACACTCCAAATGGTATGCAGCGCTAGCAAGTTTCAGTACTTATGAAACTCCCGATGTGGATTTTTGCCCCATGCTCTTATGACCTTGACTTTGGCCAAAATATCATGAGTCACATGTTAAGTTCTACCCGTCATTCTCCTGGTTAATTTGGACCCACCCGTACCTACCCTTGACTTTGGCCAAAATGGCAGCACGACTGTCCCAAACCAACGCATCTATCTATTCTGTACATGAATACCCAATAGCTACCAATCACTATGCCTTGACTTTGGCCAAAATACATAGCTTGAATACTTTTTGACCATTCATGTGGAATGACGGAGGGCTACGAATGGTTTTGGCGAAACCGTGAACGTAGTGAACTTGATATAATCGATGGAACGAGATAGCTTTTAAAAGGAGTGGTTCAAGCTCCGCGTTTAAAAGTTTAGTTTTGAAAAGAACCGAGTGGTTTTCAAAGTGTTCCAATCGACTTTTACTTGGTTTATTTTCTTGCATTAGTTCTTTTAATGCGTCCCATCAATTAATCCTACCATTGCAGAAAACAACCAAAATATGACGTACGCTTATGCTATTCGCATTCGCCACGGGGCCCCGTCATCACCCGTTAGGTTACTTAACTAACGACAGAGCGGGGGCTGGGCTAGCACGGCTGTAAAACATAAGCAACGCCTAAATAGTTATAGTATATAGATATAAAGCAATGATAGACATTACAAATCACAGATGAATACATTGGATATACTAGGAATCCGCAATCCGTTCGATCCTGCAACGAAAAGAGGATTACACGGTCGCGGTGAATAGCCAATACCCCACCCAAGACCCCTACGGGTGCGGCAAACTACCCGCCAAGTACCCGAAGCGAAGCAACCTCCCTCAACATCGTGAGTAGGCCACTCGGCACTTCGAGATACCCGGTAGTTTGTGCACCCCCTCCATGGGTCTATCCTAGGAGCAAAAACAGTAAAAAGAATTATACAATGACGGATACAACCCCGACCCGGTTGTGCGGCCAAACAAATAATATTACATCAATTTACATATTACAATGAATGAAAGAAAAAGAAACACTCATCTCACATCCACCCCGGCTATTCACCCGCGACAATCCAAAGCATTCATATACACATACCATCATCAAACACAGATCACAGATATGTATAACCCCCACTAATCGACATATAGCGATTAGCCGACGTTCAATACATATAAACATCACAGATATAACCCTTTAGTTAAAGTGTAGTGAAGTTCGATAAAAAATACGGATTTATAGGCCCCTAAAAACAAATTTCTTTTCTGGAAAACCTGGGCACAAATAAACCATCTTAAAAATCCCAAAACAATGCCAGAAGAACACTGCACCAAACTCGACCCAGAACTGAGTCAAAATGGCCGCGGTTGCGCGGCAATAGCTTGCTATTGCCGCGGAACCGCGGCGCTTTGAGCGATTCACTGGATCGTTTTTGGTGGCTTTCTTCACAAAACCCTGAGATGATTTTTGACGTACGATTTATTTTATTTTGAACAGAAAACAAATTAACAGAAAGTTAGGGTTTTTGTAAACTCGGTTTTGCGATTTTTCTGATTGAACTTCGATACACTTTACTACCAAGCTAGTTTATGTTTAGTTAGGCTGTGATACCACTGTAAGTCCACGTTGCCCACCCCGGTGCTTACAGGGAGGCGGAAAACGGAATAAAAATCGGATTTTTATCATGCTAGGCAACATGGACTAGAAAAAGGAGGATCTTTGCTAAACAAAAACAAGCTAAAGCTAACTAGAAACTAGCTAAAGGGTAGAATGGTTATACCTAGGGCTTTTTGTCCTTCTCTCCTTGTTCCTTGGAGTAGTAGAAGGGGATCACCTTTGTCGTCTTCTCACGTCGAAGAAGGATCCACCCGAAAGCCTCAACCTTTGGCTTCAACTTCAAGCTAGAAGTAACTAGGGTGCTAGAAGTGCTAATCCTAGAACCCTAGATGAGAGTAAAGATTATCAAGAAGAGGTTTTTCTCAAGCTCAACTGTTTCTCAACACATGAGAGGGGAGAGCTTGAGGAAGAGCAAGAGCAAGAGCAAGAGAGAGAAAGTATATGATAAAATGAGAGAAATATGAAGCATTCTCACATATATGTGTGAATTATTGTAAATAGATAATTAGTGAGATAATTGTCATGGCTTAATCAAGACATGACCATTATCATTTCATTTTTAATGCAAATTGCAAGGATCAAAGAGCATCTTCCAAATGAAATGATGATGGTCAAAGTGTCAACCTAGGTCAACAAGTCAAGAATGTCAAATGGTCAACAACCATAACCATGCACAATTATATTAAACTAATATCAATTAACCATAATACACACATAAGCATTAGGGTTAATAAAATGACAATGGTTATTAACCCAAATCAAAGTCCTCTCCCTCTGTCTCAAGCAACTGTGCATACGCACCCGTATTCGTGATCCGAGGAACGCGAATACAAAGAGATAAAACCAATCCCAAATCATATAATAGGATCTGGCTTAAACCAAAGCCCGCTAGTATAAGCTGTCCGGACAACAAACGTGCACAAGTGCGCCGATGTGAACGAACCCTGTCGCAAAACCATGCGACGTCTACTTATTTTGCCTAAAGGCGAATAGCTCTCTGTGTGCGACTCTAAAGACTCGACACTACGCTGGCAGTGGGATTAACCACAGACCGCAAGCGGCACTAGCTGTACGTAACAGTCCCCAGGTAGATGCCGATAAGAAGACTGACGAGGTAACCCCATCTGAACTCCTACTGAGCCTGTATGTGACAGTCTCCGTACAGTCCGGTCTGTTCGTCTGATACATCGCATGGCGGGCCTAGGGGGGTGGTGAACGTCAGTCCCCTAATAGCGGTACAAGTCGTGTCGGAGTGTAGCCCAGAATACCCTGAGATAACACCGGAAACCTACCAGTATATCTTGCTTGCCCTGGCCATGGACTACTTGTGTAATGGCTCTCCTGGACACAGCGCTATGTCAACCCCCAATACCGGGAGAGACGAATCCTGTCTAACCGTCACTGCCTCCAAGTGCTTCGGGACTGCACCCAAAAACTACCTGTTTGCACGACTCCTTTGAGCCGTGGTAGGATAGTAATCAAAGTGTAGTGGGAACACACTCGAGGCGAAGTGACAGTGTCAAGTCAGCGGACTAAGCTGTACTCATGTCACCTGGGAACTGATAACTGACGATAGGTATAATACCAACCAACAGTTCCCGACGAATCCTGTCCAGTGTACTCTTAACCTAACGAGCACCCGCATACTATCTCAAGTACGACGTACTGACGGCTGTGGGACAGACCGTCTCCCACACTGGGATGAGAAGCGCATACGCTAGTCTGCTCCGGAGTATCGATGCCCTGTCTTGATAGTCCAACGACCAGGGACCTGTATAAGGATATGCTTATGGATTACCCAGCCCCCACGAGTGTGAGCGCCATCATAACGCTGGTAATCAAGCAAAGATCCTAAGGGCTCTACTAATATGTATATCAGCGATATGCTAAAAGAAACACATGCACATATTAAAGCAGAGACAAACCAAGTAGCATACTACCATTTCGAGCAAGATTGTATATACAACTGTGAATATCCCAAGCTTCCATCAAGTAATATACAAACTAGTATGATACAGTAATGGCCTCTAGGGCATATACACTAACAGAAACTTCTGCCGGATTTCATCTTCTCGTTCCCAAGTTGACTCTCCATATGAGCGATTACCCCAAGAAACAAGTACAAGAGGGATAACCTTGTTCTTAAGAACCATTTCCCTTCAATCCACAATCGCAATTGGTCGCTCCTCAAAAGTCAAGTCTTCTCGTACAGTTAGCTCCGAATGATCCAACACATGTGTCTCATCTCGAACATACTTACGGAGTTGAGATACGTGAAACACGTCATGAACATTCTCCAAGGATTGCGGCAACGCCAATCGATACGCTACCTCACCAACACGCTCTAAAATCTCAAATGGTCCGACGAATCGAGGACTGAGCTTTCCTTGACTTCCGAAACGAATCACCCCTCTAGTCGGTGATGTCTTCAAGAACACCAAGTCACCCACGGCAAACTCTAGAGGTCTTCTCGACGTATATGCCCAACTCTTCTGTCGGTCTTGTGCTGTTTTCATATGATTCCGGATAGCGTTAACTTTCTCAACCGTCTGCACAACCAAATCTGGTCCCAACAATTTTCGTTCACCGACATCGTCCCAACAAACAGGTGAACGACACTTGCGACCATATAAAGCTTCGAATGGAGCCATCTGAATAGTCGCCTGGAAACTGTTGTTGTAAGAAAACTCCACTAAATGTAGATGATCCTCCCATGAACCCTTGAAGTCCAACATGCAAGCTCTCAACATATCTTCAAGAGTTTGGATCGTTCTCTCCGACTGGCCTTCTGTTTGAGGATGATAAGCTATGCTAAACTTCAATCGAGTCCCCAAACTTTCCTGTAAGCTCCTCCAGAAGTGTGATAAGAACCGAGTGTCACGGTCATACAAGATGCTCACCGGTACTCCATGCAATCTTACAATCTCCTGCATGTACCGTTCTATCAAAGTTTCTGTTGATTGACCAACCCAAAAAGGAATGAAATGAGCTACCTTGGTCAAACGATCAACAATCACCCACACTGCATTGTTGCCTTTTGGACTCCGTAGTAGATTTGTCACGAAATCCATGGTTATATGTTCCCACTTCCACTGAGGAATCGGAAATGGTTACAATAAACCGGCAACCCTTTGATGTTCAGCCTTAACTTGCTGACACACCAATCATTTTGCCACAAAGCGGGCAATTTCCCGTTTCATGCCTTCCCACCAGAAATGTTGTCGTATATCTCGGTACATCTTCGTGCCTCCTGGATGTACGGAATAAGCTGAACTGTGCGCCTCCTTCATAAGTTCTTCGTGAATATCTCCCTTTGGCACACACAAACGGCTACCATATCTCAACGAACCATCTTCATGGATCAGTAAGTCAGTTCGAAGTACAGCTTCAACCTGTGCTCGGAACTTTTGCAATCTAGGGTCCTGCGATTGCGCTGCTTTAATGTTCTCAATCAACGACGAATGTACCTGCAACTGCATCAACTGTCCCGAAGAATGCGGTAGCACAACCTCCAAATCAAATCTCTGAAAGTCTTCAATGAGTTCCTTCTGAGCAGTCAACATCTGAATTGCTGGTAAACCGACTGAGCGCATCTGGCGGGACATTAACTTTCCCCGGATGGTACTTAAGATCAAGATCGTAGTCAGCCATCAGCTCGAACCATCTACGTTGCCTCATATTAAGCTCCTTCTGCGTGAACACATACTTCAAGCTTTTATGATCGGTAAAAACCTCGACCCTTTCGCCCAAAAGGTAGTGTCTTCAAATCTTCAAAGCGAAGATCACAGCCGCAAGCTCCAAGTCATGAGTTGGGAAATTCTTCTCATGGGTCTTCAACTGTCTCGATGCGTACGCTATAACCTTCCCATGTTGCATTAAAATATATCCCAATCCTTTCCCAGATGAGTCACTGTGAATTACCAATCCTCCGGAATTGTCTGGCACGGTCAGAATAGGAGCGGTTATCAATCTCTGCTTCAACGCCTCAAAAGCTGATGCACATTTATCCGTCCACACAAATGGTACCTCCTTGCGTGTAAGCTTGGTCAATGGCTCTGCCAGACGAGCAAAGTTCTCCACGAACCGTCTGTAATACCCGGTGAGTCCAAGGAAGCTTCTTATCTCCGCAACATTCCTCGGAATCGGCCAATCACGAACTGCTGCAATCTTTTCGGGATCAACGGCGATTCCAACGCCAGACACGACATGCCCCAAAACTTTACTTCTTTCAGCCAAAACTTGCACTTGCTCATCTTTGCATATAATTTTTCTTGCCTCAACATCTGCAGCGTGATCTTCAAATGTTCTGCATGTTCTTCAATACTCTTCGAGTAGACCAGAATATCATCAATGAACACCACAATAAACTGGTCCAAGAATGGTGAAAAGATTCGGTTCATCAAGTCCATGAATATCGCCGGTGCATTCGTTACTCCGAAGGGCATCACTAAATACTCGTAATGTCCATACCGAGTTCGGAATGCCGTCTTGTAAATATCTTCAGTTTTCAACTCAGACTTGATGATATCTGGATCGCAGGTCCAGCTTAGAGAAAACCTTCGTGCCACTAAGCTGCTTAAATAGTTCGCCAATGCGAGGGATTGGGTACTTGTTCTTAATAGTCACCCAGTTTAATTTTCGATAATTGATGCACATCCTTCTTGTGCCATCTTTCTTCTTGACTAGAAGAACTGGAGCTCCCCACGGCGAGTTACTGCTTCGGATCCAACCCTTCTCAAGTAATTCAGTAACTTGCTTCTTAACTTCTTCCAACTCCACTGGTACCATTGGATAGTACGCTTTAGAGACTGGCGCTGCACCAGGGACAAGATCAATTGCGAACTCTACGTCTCGCTTCGGCGGTAATCCTGATATGTCTTTGAACACGTCCATGAAATCTCGAACAATAGGCGGCGCTTCATCTTTATCAACCTCCAATGACGAAAGAACACTAGTTGTCGGCCTAGCCCTAAACTCGACTGGCCCTACAGAACTGCTTCCTCCAGTGAAGATAAAATCGGGATGTCCGGGAATCTGAAAAATTACTTTCTTTGCCCTACAATCAATGTGAGCATGGAAAGTGCTGAGAAAATCCATTCCCAAGACGACTTCATATCTGCCCGTATCAATCACCAAGAAATCTGCAAAATGCTCCCGTCCGCAAACAACAACTGCATAATCTTTACACTCTCTACTAGATATAATTTTCCCATTCCCAGTGTGTATGTCCCAGAAACTAGACAGGGTCGTGCAGGTAATCCAGTGTGTAGCTATAAACGTGGACGACATAAAACAATGGGATGCACCAGAATCAAATAACGCTAATGCGGGAAAACCATGAACAAGTAGAATACCTGAAACAACTTCCCCCGAAGCCTTGGCTTCCTCAGCCGTCAGGGTAAATGCTCGAGCTTGATTGGGTCCCTGAGTCAGCTGCTTCGGTCCTTGAAACGGTTTCTGCGGTGGCTTCTGACCATCATCCTTCGTGCGAATCTTCGACAGACAAGTGCTGATAGTATGATCCGCCGATCCACAAACCAAACAGAGTCCATGTTTCTTTTGACATTCCCTTTGCACATACCCAGGTAAATGGCAGTAGTCACAGATCACGGTCCTTCTCTGCTCAACAACAGCATGTTTCTTCATCGGTGTTACACCACGATGGTCCACTGGAATACCTCTGCGTCCATGAGCTCGGTTCGGTGCAAATGCCGGCTTCCTAACTGTAACTGCTGGCTGCTGTGAACTCCCAGTCTTCATAGATAGGCTCTGCTGCTCTCGAGCCACTGTAAGCACTTGAGAAAAAGTGGTCAAACCTAGGGAGACAATCTGCCTCTGGATGTCCACATCCAAACTGCGGATGAACTTCCTTGCTCTATCATCATCGTTGACAACCAGAGGTCCAGCGAATCTACTGAGCCGCGTCCACTCAGCCGCGTCCACATCTACAGGTGCGCCGTTCTGCTTCAAACTGACGAACCTTTCCTCCATTTCCTCCCGTGCAGTCCGCGGGAAGAACTTCTCCAAGAAACTCTTCAAAAAATCCGCCCACTTGATCGGCTTGGGCAAGCAGGTCTCTTCCACAAGCCACCATTCACGAGCGTAATCCACCAGCTGGATGCGTACCATATCCAGTTTCTTATCTTCAGGGATCTGTGCCGCAATGAGTAAATTCTCCATGTCAACCAGCCACTGCTCCGCTGGCAACGGCTCCTCTAAGCCAGTAAATACAGACGGACCTAGTCTCCTGAAATCCGCCACGGTACCCATACGATCCCCCGGTATGGACACAACCTTGTTCACGGACTGCTGAACGGTCCGCAAACCTTCCTGAAAAGATTCAGCCTACTGCTGGATCATCTCGGTCTGTCGCTTTTGATTCTCCAACATCCCACGTATGACTCTAAGCATGGCGGCTTCGTCAACACGCCTTTGGTACGTCTTCAGATTCTTGTCTGCCATGTTCCTGAAATCAAATCACTAAAAGGATTAGCATGATAACAGATTCAAAATGTAGATCAAGGCTAGAACTCCAAGTTACTTAAATAGAGTACCGCATTGTAACCATGCCGCGGTAACATAGCTACAACTACATAACTCCACCCAAGTCGCCTAAGTTCTAGAGATAATCAAGGAATCGGGTTTCGAGTCGATATGCAAAGGAGGTTTGCATATCGTAAAAGTATAATCAGGAGGAGGTTAAGATTTAAGAACGGTAAAACGGCAAGGTGGCAGGACATGTTTCCTAATCACGAGTATTCTGATTCGTGTATTGGGTCCAATACCCAACTACAAAAAAATCAAACCCGATTAACCTATGGATCTGATACCAAAAGAACCATTTCACGCCCCACTTCCCAGAGTACGCTAAGGTAGGCACATGACATAGCCAACCATGCTACCTGTGGATAGGAATTATCCTTCCACGGTCACATTACGGCTGTAGAGATATCAAGAACAATAATAAAACTATCTAGCACATGTCCATAAGCCAAAATAAAATGAGTCAAGAATAAATAATGCGGAAGCAAGAGATTCAATACAAGAATAACTGGAATGTATGTCCCATAATGCGGGCTCACATCAGGAATAAAATACTGAAAAGTAAAAGAACTAACTACTAATGAGTCCTCACTGCTCAGCCTGCTGACTGAAGTACTCCTGCTCGGACTGCAGCAAAGGTACGGAATCTGGGCCATGCAAAACCCAGACGTCAGCGCGTCATAACATCAAGAAATAATATATAAACAGGGTAGCAAGACATGCAAGTATAATCATAAATGGTAAAGCAAGTGTAACAGCAATATAAATCAGGGCAGTGAAAGGTAGTGTACAGTGAGTAATCTAAACTGGTCTATTGGGTTAACTGCTCTCAAGTCTTTGAAATCAATTTGATGAATCATCGATGTAATTCATAGTATCCCGTGCGTGCCCGGGATCACGGTCTATGACTCTCGGGCTGAACTCGAGACGTGTCGCAAGGCAGTAAAGGATGGTAGGTAATGATGAGTGATGTCCATAGCATCACTCCGGGGCTGGCCTAGCCCGTAAGACTGATCAGAACAGGTATAGAACTGTCGAGTTACAAGTCAGGTTTCATCATTGATTTCCCTATACCCCCAAGTCAAAAGTGTTCAAGTCAGGTATTAAGTGATCTAAAGCTAACGCCAACACAGGATCAGACAGGTATAGGTTTGTCTGGATAGACAACAGGAACTGTCCGTAAGGACAACAGGTCAGGTTTGTTGGCATTAGACACAAGATCAAGTATCAGGTAAAGCCATGGTACAACAGGTCAAATCAGGTAGTAAATAGGTATCATGTCACGTCGAGAGGTGCACGGTACCATGTCGTGTCAAGAAATAGGTGTAACAAGTCATGTCAGGGTGCACAGAGTGTCATGTGGGTGCTCATAATCAACTAACGTACGCATGGGTATATATAAACAAGCATGGGTACTAATGAAGCAATAGAAAAATGAATCATGGTGATGATATATGCAAGATACAGATTAAAGCATGGGGATGCACCGTTATAGATTAGAGTTAGGGT
The DNA here is from genome assembly GCA_030015575.1 of Agapanthus africanus. Lineage (NCBI taxonomy): Eukaryota > Viridiplantae > Streptophyta > Magnoliopsida > Asparagales > Amaryllidaceae > Agapanthus > Agapanthus africanus. Next base: position 277,931,235 of record JASDDO010000004.1, on the reverse strand, counting down.
TATGGTTCCAACATTAAGTATCATACACTTCAACAAATATGGATTGTTAAAATCTCGTTATTATGGGTTAAATGGTCTAGGGATGCAATGATATATAAAATATGTTCAATGGATGCCACCGGGTATTCGGGGTAGAAACTATTTAAAAGTGCTCTGGGTTATGCAGTTAATTAGTAAGTAATTTAACCACGGATGTGGATACACGATACTGTACTTCAAGGTGAAACAAGTTATAATTTAAGATCCGAGTCTACAATGATATAATTTGACATCGAAATGCAAGAATGGAAACTAATAGCCTTAGGTTCAATCATGAAATAAATATGTATAAATAATATTGTAGCATGTAGCAAGTTTCACTTGCCTCGACGGATCGCGAAGCGGTAAACGGAATGTCACGCGTCGGCGGGAAAAGTCACGACGCGCGCACTGTACACGGAATGAGTCCAAACAACGCACGATGGAATCACACGGGTCAGGTATCCTCGCTGGGTCGTCGGGACCGTCGACGTCGTTGCCAACTCTGGCGATCTAGACTAAGGCAGTGAACAAAGAAAGCAAGGAATCCAAGAAAGAAAAGAAAAGAAAGAAAGCAAGAAAAGAGAATGAAGGAGGGTTGAGTGTCTTACTGGGTTGCAGAGGGGTGTGCTAGCGGTGGCGGCGAGACCAACGGCGGTGAGGGCGCCGGCGAAGGGGTTTTGAAGAGCTAGGGTTTGGTTAGGGTTTGGGCTCGGTTTGATGTTTGGTGGGGTTTTATCTGCAGGGTTTTGGGTGCTGGAGGGAGAGCAGAGGAGAGGGAGGAGATGGAGATGGCGATGGGGGATGGTCGACGACGTGAGAAGGTGGTGGTGGTGGAGAAAGGTGCTCGGGTTTCTTGGGGGCAGTGGGTTCATTCGAGGGAGGAAGAAGGAGAAAGAGGTGATGGAGATGAGGGTGACGAGGGGATGCAGAGGGTGTCGACGAGGGTACAGGAGACGAGGAAATAGGGTTAGAGTTGATAGAGGCGATGAGGAGTTGGGTTGTCGTGAAGGAGAGGGTGCATGGGTTTTTAAAAGAAATAGAAGAAGAAGAAGGTGATGCAGAAGGGAGGTGACAAGATCGACACGGCGGTGACGCGACTCGAGGAGCGCACAGTAATCGCGAGAAGAGGGAGAGAGAGCGCGAGAGAGGAGAGAGAAAGAAGAGAGAGAGAAAGAGCTGCGCAGCAGAGAGAGAAAGAGAAAGGGAAAGGAGAGAGAGAGATTAGTGTGGGGCCCGGCGCAAAGAAAAGGAGGATTCTGATTGGTGGAGGAAATAAAAGAGGGAGAAGAGAGATAAAGGAGGGAGAGAGAGTCGGTGGTGGGGCCCAAGCGCAGAAGCAAAAATCTCACTGGCTCGTGGGGAAAAATTGATAAAAAAATTTATAAAAGATTTTTATACTCTACAACTAAAAGATTCACTCAGCTCCACGATTTTAACAGAAAATATAAAATACATAAAATAAAATAAGTAATTTGAATTTAGGCGGACTACAAAATATATCAGAAATGAGCCCGGGTCGGGTCCAAAATTTTGAATTTGAAATATGAAAATTATTAGCAAGTTCCAAAAATTAAAATGAAAGATTATTTAACAGAAATACATACCCCCAGGAATGGACGCACGTACGTGCGCGTAGCCATCCAAACACGTCCGTTTCACTGAACGGGATGAGAACACGATGCAAGGACGCTACCACAGGGTTAGGGGTATCATGCAGGCCATGTCATGTCTTTTTAAATTATTTTAATTAACTTAAATTGTTATATGCAAAATATGTGATGTTAGGATATTCTATAACTATGAAACAACAAGCTCAAGCAAGCGGGTCAAATATATAGTAAACTACCATTTGCAACCAAACAGGGTAAATGAAATAAACACCACAAACAACACATACGGCAACAGAAATTGGTATAATTGAGCTCGGTTGTTACATATAATGACCATAATGAATCCTAAACGCCGTCTTCGGAATGTCAGACGCTTTGACCTTCACTTGATGATTACCCGAACGAAGATCTAGCTTTGAAAAGACACAAGACCCATTTAACTAATCGAAAAGATCATCGATGTGCGGTAGTGGATACTTGTTCTTAATTGTTACTTTGTTCAGAGCTCGATAATCCACACAAATACTGTATTAACCTTCCTTCTTCTGCACAAGTAGCACCGAAGATCCCCAGCTCGAAGTACCGGGATGAATCCAACCTTTGTTTAGGAGTTTATCCAACTGAATGCAGATCTCCTTCAATCCCTCCAGACTTAATCGGTATGGAGCTTTTATTACTGGTCATGCGCCGGGCTGTAAATCGAAGCTGAATTCAAGAGCTTGATCGGGAGAAAAACCTGATATATCTTCCGGAAATACATTCTCGAACTCTCGAACTATCTCTGGCTTCAATTCTTCTGCTTGCAAAACTGCAATCTCTACCTCCTTTGGTTTTTCTCGGTAGACGCTAGGTTCCAAGGTTCGGTCTCCACTTTTGATATAGAACACTGGATGATCTTGTATTTCGAACACTACCTTCCTTTGGCGAGAGTCGATGGTAGCGAAGAAAGTTCCCAGCCGGTCTATTCCCAAGACTATGTCGAAGTTTGGTATGTCTAGCACCTTGAAGTCCGCATAGAATTCTCGACTGCAGACGGCCACTGGACACAGATCATATCCCAAATTTGCTTTTAGAACGTCATTCCCTGAACTGACATTCTAGCTGGATACGAGCGGTTTAACTAGGATCGCATGAGTTCGGATGAACCATTGCGACATAAAGCAATGAGATTCCCCAGTGTCGAAGAGCACGAATGCAGGTAGGGAGGCTACTAAGATTGTACCTAAGTCGTGTGGGATAGGTTTAGGTATAACAAATATAAGATGGCAATGAAATGAAATGCCTTGGAAGAGAATAGGGAAGAGATTTACCAGTGATAACCTTACCTGTAGCTTCGGCCTCATCGACCGACATAGTGAATGCTTGGCGTCGTGGCACATTCCTCTGTGCCTGGTTAAACACTCGGCATTGGGGTTGAGTGGTCTGAGTGCGAGGAGTTGGAGCTGGTAGAGCTAACCGGGTAGGAGGAGGTTGTATCTCCGGTCTAGCTTGGGGGTTGTTAGGTCCTCGGTTCTGGGGCATGCTCCAATGGCGTGAGTAGAAGACCTATAGATCCGGCACAAGTTGTTCTCCCTACGACAGTTCTTCACAAGGTTCCCTATTCTTTTGCAGTAGATGCAAAAGTCTGGCCGGCTGTTGGTGAACGAACTTACTGGCCTCCGAGAGGTCAGTTAAAACCGGCCTAGAAAAATCCCTTCCTGTGATCTGGTGCACAGGGCGTTTCACAACAGCAGTCTGCGGCCTGCCTTTTTTCTTCATAACTGCCTCATAGCGTCGGGCAGGCTTCAAAGCAAGTTCATGGGTTGGGAAATCCCCTGTAGCGAGTGCGGCTTGGATTTCAGGGCCCAACCCTTGCCGAAATCTTCATGCCTGGATCTCAGCAGTAGGAATAAGGTGTGCAGCGAACCTATTACGACCTTGTGTTAGCAGTGTAGTAAGTGATATCAGAAAATCGAATTCGAGACGATATTTTACCTGCTAAGCATGGTAAACTCAGTATCATATTCATACATCGACTTGACCCACGTCGAGCCTTGCTATAAATGGATGAATTGTTGCTCCATGTCAAAGCGGGCAGTCTCCGGGAGTACTTGGCGTCGAAGAGGTCTCAGAATGTCTTCCATTCTATCGGTTGTGCGAGATGGCTCTCTTTAGCCTTCCACCATACCCTGACGTTATCGGTCAGTTGCAACTTAGCAAATCTAACCCAGGCTATATCTGGCATATGAGCTGCTGCCGGACCATCCTCGATCGCTTGAGCCCATTCTTCAGTTTTAAGCGGACTCTCTTTATCCGAGAAGCTTTTTGGGTGTAAGTCCTGAAACTGTTTGACTCCAGGTGCTTCCGCCTCGGGATGGTTTATAAGGATAGTTGTCTGCTACCGTTGACCCTTTAATAGGCTCTTGATAGCCTCAAGCAGTACCGTTTGCTCATTGATAAGTAGCTGCATGGGTAGGTGGTGGTGGTAGTGTAGGTGGTGGTAGTATTGCCATTAACGTTTGTGCTGGTATTGTTCGGAGATTCCATCATCTTAATATAAAAAATTGGTTAGGATAGATTCAAAGAATTTGAAATGCAAGGAATGTAAATGTTTGTTGAATTAATTAATTCTTATAGTATATTGTTTACGACTTCATGCAGAACTGACCTGCATGGGCCACCAACAAAACCTGTCACGCCCCGCTTCCCAGTAGACGGAAACGGTGACGTGGCAAGCCTATGAAGTGCACGGCGGCACCCCGGCCGTCAATCCGACACCGGAATGCGGAAGCGATGGTTTTCTTTAAACTTTATAACCGGCACCACCGCGCACTAAAAACCCGGATCGGGCCATTAATCTAGTCCTAGCTAACAAGAGAAGGGGGTAAAGAGATATACCGAGCGATCCGTGTCCTTCGGTCTTCTCGTCGTCGTCCCGATCTCCCCGCGGAATCTCCGGTCTCCACCAAGTCTCCGGAAGGGCACCACGTCGCCGGCTTCTTTTACGGGCTCCCACCTCTAGACCGAGGCAACTCAGGCACGAAGTTGGCGAGCAGACGTGCCCAAGGATTGCTGTAGAATACATGTAGTGTTCTATGTCTCATTTGGGGTTTGAGGAAGTTAACTTTAGTGGAGGAAATGAACTAAGCTTTTGGAGATGGAGCAATGGGAATTTTGCAAGCCAAAAGAGATCAAAATTCCCCACACTCATTTTTGGGACAGCCCCCTTCCCTCTATGGCCGGCCATGCTCCTTGAGAGAAATGAGAGAATGGAGAGTGAGAGCATGAGGAAGAGTGTGGAGTGTCCAAATAAAAAAGAGTATATCAAAATCAAGAGAGAGAGAGAGGATTATCATTATCAAAAGAAATGATCACAATCGAAGTCCAACACTCCACCAACCTCATTATCTCACCACAAAGTCAAGCAATCATGAAGAAGTCAAGAAGTCAAGGGATGGTGCAACCATCATGACCGCTACAATGTGCAATGACAACCCTCCAAAATGCTTATTTGCACAAATGCAAATAAGCCCTCCTCCACCAATCTTCAGCCAATGAAAGATACAAAGAAATATGGCTGAAACGGAAAACAAACTGGCAACTCCAAAAAACTGATCCCGTAATAAATTACAGAAAAACCCCGCTACTGTATATACATACCCCCATTTGTATTCCGACTGAATACAAATGCAATGAGACAAAATCTACACTGTACAATACTAGGATCCGGCTTAAACCAAAGCCTGCTAGTATTAACCGTCCGATCCTGATCCGTGCAATGCCGCACGTATCTGATCGAACCCTTCCATATCTCCATATGTCCTCTACAGCATTTCGCCCGAAACTTGAGCAACTGTCTGTGGGGGACTCTAAAGACTCGTCAATATTATGGCTGTGGATTTAACCACTAGCACGTCAGAGGTATTAGCCATACGTGACGGGCTACCAGCTATTGACCAAAAGGGACGTCGATGAGCGAACTCATCCTGACACCCTACTGAGCCTGTCAGTGACAATATCCGTACAGCCCGGTCCGTTCGTCTATGAGCATCGCATGGCGGGCTTAGGGGGTTGGTAAAAGTCAGACCCCCAAAAGCGGTACAAGTCGTGTCGGAGTGTAGCCCAGAACACCCTGAGATACTACTAGAATACCTACCAGTAAATCTCCTGCCTTGGCCAAGGACTTCGTGTAATGGCTCTCCTAGACACAGCGTTACCTCACCCCCAATACCTGGAGAGACAAACCCCTGCAGATCCGCTCACTGCCTCCATGTGGCTCGGGACTGTACCCAACTAAAACCTGTTTGCACGTCTCCTTTGAGCATGGTAGGGTAGTAATCAAAGTACAGTTGGAACTCACACGAGACAAATGACGATCTCAGGTCGATGAACTAACCTGTAGACATTTCACCAGGAAACTGCTATCTAACGTCAGGTATAAGACCAACTAGCATGTTCCTGGCGAGTCCTGTCCGGTGTACTCGTAACCCAATGAGCACATGTATACATCTTAGGTGAACCAACTGACACCAGTGGCTTGTGAGACCGGCCACCGCCCCTCGTCGGGGTCTCGACTGTATATACTAGTCTACTCTGGAGTATCGATGCCCTGTCTCGAAACTCCCTCGACTATGGACCTTTTCAGGATGTGCTTATAGACTACCAGCTCCCACGTATATGATCGCCCTCATACTGCTGACAGTCAAGCAAGAATCCTAGGGGCTCTATCAACGTGCAATAGTGACCTGTAAGGTCACCTAAAGCAGTACACGATGATAAAGGTAAACCAGATAACATACTATTATCTTGAGTAAGACTGTCCTCCTGGGATATGTCCTCCCTCAATCATTGCAATCACGTGCCTGTGATCCAATAATTGACTCTGAAGGCACTATCTCCAACAATATTTATCCAAAGAAGATCATTCCCTAAATAAATATACTAAGCGTATTGAAACAATAATGCACAATACAAGAATAAATGGAGACTGTAAAATTTTTCAACAAATATCTTTATTTACATTCAACTTCCAATATTTACAAATACATGAGTTTATGCTGAAAAGTAAATACAATAAGGAAAATGCCTAAACAAGTGGCATACATAAACTGAAAGAAAATGAAGTTGAGCTAGCTCTGATTAGCGATCTGGTTGTAGTCCTCCTCTGTGGTTTCAATTTCCTTCGTCTCGACCATATCTAACGAACATTCTAAGAGAAGAAAAGTTGGTGGAATGCCCGTCAGCAAACTAGCGCTCGGTAAGCCCCAAAGATAGGTAAGAGTAAAGAAAATGACAAGTGTAGAATATATATATGACGAGTAAGAATATATGTTCATGGGTGAGTATATACTATAGGTCTCTATATGGTCACTATGTTAACGTTAAGTTCCAAGTGTGAATGTCAACGGAGCCGTAGAAGTATTCACAAGTTCAAGAGTGGAGCCCCAGGGGCAATGAAACACGGGCCCATTACATGTGTTAGTATGGGGGCTCTAGGCCGTAGATGAGTCAACCCGACAAATATTCGAGTAAAAATAAAAAAAGGGGGGGTTAATACGGGACTCCTGAAGCTCCGTTGGATTCACATAAGAAACTATCCCAAACACCCCGAGTATAATATATTATAACTGTATAGTATACTTAATTGATTTAATTGATTGATTAACATGTCTTGATCGAAACCATAGATTGCAAAAGGTGTAGAATGTAGTCGAGTGAGTCGAGTAATATACGAGTCATGACAATTGCAATATTGGTTCGAGTCAAGTTGGTTCGAGTTGTTTGGGTTCGAGTTCATATTCGAGTTCGTGTATTTTCATGTGAATTGTAAATTTTTAAAAATCTTATTTTCAGGAGAAATCGGCAACCGCTGCACATGGACGACAGGATTTATGTTTTTTTCCAAGACAATTGCCATTGATAACTCCATTAAGTTGTCTAAACTGAATAGGCAAGCACTCACTTTCTCCGGCTCTGTGGGGCTCAAGAGAAATGATACCGCTTAAGCCTATATTAATTCTAGAGTCCTTAAAATATTGTTTGCATATCTCGAGGGGTTTTATGAAGAATATATATATATATATATATATATATATATATAACCTCGAGGGTGATTTGTAATATTTAGGGTTTTCATGAACATGTATTTTAATTGTTGTGGTGTTTTGGTGATAAAACCTAGCCTTTTTGAAAGTTTGTGGTACTTTTGTGAAAACTACTATTTTTGGAAACTTGATGGTATTTTATTAAAAAATTCTAATCTTTCATTTTAAAAATATAGTTTCTTAATTTGTTTTTATTGAAAATACGGATACATAATTTTTATATAATTTTTCAAAATTCAGTTTTGTTTAGAATAGCCGCGTTTCTTAAAATCCGTATTTTTATTTCCTTTCGAGACCGAATACTTCGTGAGGAGTTCTGCATCTCACTATGTTGTCCCAAGGATATGCGATAATCCGCACCATCTATTAGCGGGTCTCCGAACGAGTTGTAGAGGTGTAATTGCCAAGGATTTCAAAATACCGATTAAAATAAACCCATTTTTTGTAAAAGTGTGGTATTTTAATGAAAACGTTATTCTTTAAATTAACGGTAGATCTAGAATACCGTGCTATGGAACCATAGTATGCGTGTGGGGTAGGTCGTTACCCCGTTATGTTTTTCTAAAGGTATTTAAACTAATTATCGAGAAGTGTTATACTAAAGTTCATGGTATTTTAATGAAAAAAATTCGTTATATGTTTGTTTCACATGAAAATTTGATTAAACTAAAAATTAAATGATGTGAAATAAGGTTAAGATTAATATAGGATGTTAATTTGATCTAATTTGCTTATCAAGTGGATTACAAAAATTAAAATGAAGATTGAATCGGAGATAACTCCACTTTTGTCGATTTGTTTTAAAAAGTTGTTTTGAGATAGAAAAGTATAGAGATGAAGGGACTTACGGTTTTAGGTGGTTAATAGAAGATCGAAGAAGCCCTCGGGGGTCATAGTTTCTTCGGAGATGCTCTGGTCGTCGAGTTTTGTCACGACCCGGAAAAGGCACTTGACTGGCACTTGAATCACGTGAAGTCAATAGGACCCCACCTAAATCTAGAAAGCTCATGAAAACCGAAATCTTATAATCATGAGCCAATAATGAAACAATGAGTACCGGCATAGAGCCAATCTATAGTGCATAACCAGAATGTATTTATAAATGAATGTGGCATCTAAGTAAGAAATGCAATATCTAAACTAGCATGTGAGATCATGAATACTAAGCAATACTATTAAGCTACAAGTTATTAGGTTATACGAGTGAAGTAATGGTTTCTAATGCGTATGTGGCATGGAAATTACCGATGATGATGTGTGTGAGCCGGCAAGTAAGTGTACGTGCAACATGCGCATCATCGGTAATGGTGCATGTGTCCTAACAGATGAGGTCATAACAGCTAATGAAAGAACATGTATACACATAAAATGCAATGAGAATAATATGTGCATAGAAGAAATGTAAACAGTAAATGCAACAATATAAAATATATATCTATATACGAGCCATGCAGTTATAGTATTTAAAATAGCACGAATCGTTGTTTTTAGAAAAATAGGGGGCTACAGTGTTTTGAGAAAAATACATCATTTGAAAATCCATAGCGTCCCTCGGGCTGTCCTTGAAAATGCATAACGATCCGTTAGTTTTGAAAATAGGTATGGCTCTAATTATATTATAATGTCTACTTAAGTGATTGGAAGACTAAATATATCCGAGTCAAAAGCGATTAGAAATCTATAACATTTCCGAGTCGATATATCCATCAGTCGATGATCCAGCCTCATAGTATCCCGTACGATATAGTCCATCATACGGCATCCTCGAGTCAAGAGTGCAGATCAATCATATATATATATATATATATATATATATATATATATCTTACGGTATCATCCGTCATACGATATCCTCGAATCGAGAATACGGGTCAATCATCATATATATCATATCTCGTACGGTATCATTCGTCGTACGATATTATAATTCAAGGGTACGGATCTATGGTCACGCACATTATATCTTCTCATCTAGTCATATGTCATCACATGTTATATGTATATCGCCTAATGATCATGTAATATCTCATATCATAACATGGTGTTTCGGTCTCAAATCATCTATCATGACCTCATGAGATCATGTCCGATCATATCGACTCATATCCTTCTAGCATATCATATCCTCATCTTACACGTATATGTGTGTGTGTGTGTGTAGACACACATATCATACCAAGTGTGTGTGTATGACAACATAAATCCAAAGGCTCACGACTAAGAGAAATAGGGCTAAGGGTATACCTTCCTATGAGTGCACTTATTCTAACCTATAGTCTTCTAGAAACCTATTAGCTAAGTCTACATATCCAACATTGACATACACACACACACACACCCTAATCTACGGTAGCGAGGGTGCTATACGCCATCCACACAACTTCCCACGTAGATATACATCTACTTATCTACTATCCTCGCTTTAGCCGAAGTCGATGAATGCCTTACTCTCCTTTGTCTTTCTGAAGTCCACGTGAAGGTACCTACAGTTCAACGAACGTCGTATCGACATCAAAATCAAGTACGAAAATCGATATGGCAAACGAGACATACATAGGTTAGAACCTATGGTCTACGCATGAAAGAATAACCAAACAACTCTCGACGTTGACATACAAACATCAAACGACCGAATCAAAACTCAAATACCAAAACTCAAGTTAATAAAAGTCGCAAAACGAAAACAACAACTTGGAAAAACACTCCCAGATTTTACCCTAGGTTGAATTAGGACATTTTGCATATGTAGTAGGTCTAAATACCAGATAAAGGAGCTATGGACTAAACCTGGGGCCCACACCTATAGACCAAGCCGTAATTTGTGGCCATATGGCATTTATTTGCGCCATGAAGAGGGAATTGGGGGTTCGGGTCTCTAGGGTATGCTCCTATTTGTCTGCACATCTCTCTATGATCGCTAAATATTTTTCAGAGTCTCCAAGTTATAGCAGATCCTAATTTATCATCACATTTTCCAAAAAAACCCGATATCGGTAAATTCCAAGTTCATGTTTGGGATTTCTAAACTCAGTTTAGTTCAGAATTCTAACACCAGTCACTAACTAAACCTTAAATACATCTCCTGTAAGTTGATGTCGTACACCCCACGGGTTCGCGGGAAGGCGAAATATTTAAAAAACGATTTTCAAAGCTCGCAACACCGACTTGAACTCCAGGATCGATGCTAAACACTAGCTAACAAACTACTGTGTGAGGTTTAACTACTCAGATGAAAGTTATACCTCACGATACCAAATCCTTCGGGTCTTCTAGTCGCTGTCCTCCTCCTCGTCGTCATAAGCTCCAAGGATCATTTGGATCGGGAAATCTCGTCGGCCTCCTCGAGTCAAAGATAATCCACCTGAGAGTCTATAGTCCGAGCTCCGACCTCAAATCCAAGGTAACTAGGGCACCTAGTTCGCTAAACTAGATGGCCTAGGTAATGTAGAGAGTGAAGATGGATTAGTTTGTCTCTTGGAACCCTAGGTTTCTCAACTCATGAGACATTTAGGGTTTTGAGGAAGAAGAAGAAGCTTGAGGAAAAGCTAGTGGAGATACGAGCTTGGAATAATAATCATGGCTCAAGTGAGAATAATGAAGCATACAAATAATTGAGAAGATAAATATCTTCACAAATATCTAACATGCTTCAAAATATCTCTTTTGTCAAGAGAATGAGTAATCCCTCATCCAACAGATATCTCCACCTCATTTTCTCCACCTCATTTAAGTTTTAATTCAAAAAGAAAATAAAACCCTAATGAGGTGTCTCCTTCTAGAAGCTTTCCCGAGGAAATTATGAGAATGCCCCTCATCCGTATATACATACCTGCATCCGTATTCCGAAGAATACGAATACAAAGAACCAAAAATAATCCATCAATATAATACTAGGATCCGGCTTAAACCAAAGCCCACTAGTATTATCCGACCGAACATCGTATGTGCACAAGTACACGTATGTGTTCGAAGCCCTGCCGTAAAACCATACGGCCTCTACATCTTTTTCCCGATGCAGGGAAACCCTTTGTGTGGGACTCTAAAGACTCGACACTACGCTGGCAGTGGGTTTAAGCACAAGCCGCAAGCGGTACTAGCTGCACGTAACGGCTACCCAGGTATCTGTCAATAAGAAGGCCGATGAGCAAACTCATCCGAACTCCTGCTGATCCTATCTGTGAAAATCTCCGTACAGTTCGGTTTGTTCTTCTAAGAGTATCGCATATCGGGCCTAGGGGCAGTAATCGTCAGACCTCTAATAGCGCAATAAGTCGTGCCAGAGTATAGCCCAAAACACTATGAGAAACTTGTTAGTTATATGTATGCCCTAGAGGCCATTACTGTACATTGGATATATATTGTAGTGGATGTTGGGACATATATAGGGATGACTTTCTTGCTCGACATGATAGTATGCTATCTGGTTACTCTTGACCTTAACGTGTATACTGATTGTCTCTCTGTTACATGTTGGTAAAGCCCTTAGGATGTGTACTTGACTACCTGGACTATGATGCGGATCATACTAGTGGGGACATGGTAGTCCATAAGTACATCCTTGAAAGTCCCTAGTCGTGGGTGTATCGAGATGGGGCATCGATATACCAGAGTAGACTAGTGTGTACCTTCTCGACCCATACAGATGGGCGATGGATGATCCCATATCCATTGGTGTTTGACATCAGAGATGATATACGGGTGCTCAATAGAGACTGGGTACACTGGACGGACTCGCCGAGAACTCCCAGATGGTATTATACCTTACGTCAGAGGCAGTTCTCAGGTGACACTGGTACAGAGTAGTCTGTTGACCCGAGATCGTCATAGAGTCTTGTGTGGTTCCCACTGTGCTTTGATTTCCATCTTACCACGTCCAAGAGGGCGTGCAAAATGGTGGTTTTTGGGTACAGTCCCGAGTCACATGGAGGCAATGAGCGATAGGAGGGGATTCGTCTCTCCCGGTATAGGGAGTTGATGTTGCGCTGTATTCGATTGGCTATAACAGGAAATCCCTGGCCAGGGTTGCTGAGATTACTGGTAAGTGTTACCAGTAGTTTCTCGAATTGTTATAGACCTCATATCGACACGACTTATCGAGCTATTGGGGTCTGACGTTTACCACCCCTAGGCAAGATATGCGACATATCAGACGAACAGACCGGACTGTATGGTAGTATTACTGGTTGGATTCACTGGAGTGTGAGCGGGCTTGCTCGTCGATCTTCTGATTGCTCAATACCTGGGTGGCCGTTACGTTTAGCAGACCGCTTGCGGCTTGTGGGTGTTTGATATGATCATCACCTACTGCCGGCGTATTGACGAGTCTTTAGAGTCCTACACAGAAGTTTCCTGGCTCAAGCAAAAAGAAATAGGAGCGCATATGAGATATGTGCGGGACCGAGAATAATACCAGTATGTGATACTGTATTCGATTCTCACGATTTGTAACATTGATCGGTTATATGCGTTATAGCCGGGTTATCGGATCAAGTGTTGATTCGATAAGTTGTTACTATTGATATTAGTCGGTTATATGCGATATGACCGGATCGTTAAATCAAGTGTTGATTTAGTGATTTAATGTATAATTATATATTTGATATATCACTTTACATTAACTAATATAGGTTCATTTAAATGGATATTCTCACTCGGATGTACACATTGTATATGTGATATACTTTTGTGCACTTGATTGTATCATGTTTGATGATACATGTTTGCTAGGGTTTTTGTGTAAAGATCAAACCATGGTTACATGATAATGGTTAGGGTTTTGTTTTATTCACTTATTTATTTATCTATTCTTTTTGGAAAATAATATGCATGAAGAGAATGGTGGCTTTCTTTGTTTCTAGTTGAAGCTTCATGAAGCTTTGACTTTGTAACCACTCTTGTCTTCATGCTTAACCCTAACCATTCCTTTAACCTTGGTCAATTCTCTACACATAACTATAGTTAATATTATGATAAGAATTGATTTTCTATTCTATTCAAAAAACACTTATCATAATATTCATCTTCTTCTTCTTCTTCACTTGAAGAAAGCATGCCTCCATCAATGGCAACTTGATGAAATGAGTGAGAAATCCAATTCTAAAGTGAACCCGCTTCCTATTTCTTTATCCTCTACCTCTTGCCAAGTAGTATAGGGTGTTTCCTTCACAAGTTTTCATGGCTTGGTGAAGGTGGAGCTTGATCTAGTGATACTTCGACGTAGATCATCTTCGGCTCGTCGCCGATGACCTAGCCCGCTTTTTCTCCGATGAAGCCGACGCTAGAGCCCGGGATTTGATATGGACAGCGAGGAGACTTCATTGCGGAGCTATGGAGGTGGAGAAACGGATCTACAAAGGTTGTATGTTCGTTTACTTTTAGTTAAGATGTTAACTAGCTCGTTTAGTCGCCTAAAAATCTAGCCAACGATCTTGTTAGGGTTTCTGGGCACCGTTAAAATTTGAAATTGGCATGGTTGATGCCTTGTGAGACCTCATTAGTGTGCCTAGGAACCTTTCATTGGTATCAGAGCCTAGCTAGAGCCTTAGGCGAAGTCTAGACGACGTTTGAAACCCGATCGAACCGAAAACCTAACCCGGAAAATGCTCTCTGGACTTTTTCTAAAAACTGGGATTTTTCCAGATTAAAAATGCTTAAAAAATTCAGCAGGAAATTCTAAGAATTACGACGCAAAATTTTTCTCCTGAACCCTCTATTGAGCGGCGGAACCGCGGCCTAAGCCAGCTTAGGCGGCGGTTCCGCGGCCTAATGATGACGTCAGCACTCCTACTTTGCACAGTAATTCATTGTTTCAGATGCTGAGTTTTCTGGGAATTTTTAATTTTAATTCAAGAGTTGAATTTTCTGGGGTTGTTTTGGGGATTCGGTGTTTCGATCGGGGTATCAGATTTTGTCTATGTGGCTTTCCGGATAAATTTTAGAATATGTTAAAAAGTTCGACCGGATATAAATACCCAATTTTTCCCCTGCCGGGAAATCTCCAAGTGTTGGATTTTTCCGTAGTTTAACGACATTCTAAGTAGTGCAAGTAACGCGATGGACCCTCTAGAAGACAACAAACCTTAACTCGATTATGTGACCGTCTTGAACTGCCCTTTGAACCTTCGGGTTTGGGGCAGTACGGCGTGCCACATGTGAGGCGTTGGCTTGACCCTTCTATGGCTGGACCGTTGATACTGAGGCACGAACTGAATGTTTTTAGACTTGTTTCATGTGTTGATCTGTATCGGGAAAACTTGGGTGTTTGACTATTCGATCGGAAAATTTAACATTTTCTGTTTATCTGGAATGGGATACAATAATTGGAATTCACAAAAAGTTATGAGATAACTGAATGAATGTTATAAACATAGCAGTTTAGTCTCACTTGATCGGTTGCCACGGAATTTTGATGTGATCAAAAGTCTGTCGCAATCACGTAGCGTACGCGGATACTCGCCGGGTAAACTTAATAGACAGCCTCACTCCAAAGCCCCGACCAAGTGACTGTAGGAGAACCCCGTCGCCGAAAGCATCCGTTTGGGTGCTCGCGGTAGCGGTGTTCCTCCTTGGTGCACTTCGTCGACGGCGTCGGGGGTGCGGCCGTCTACTAAAGTTCGCGACGAGTATTTGATCAGGATGTCGGGAATCTTGTTGAATTCCCCGAGTAAGTATTGAAAAGAGTTTTCGATAATGAGACTAAAATGCGGGGTTTATAATTGTTAGGCATGCGATGTCTAAGTAATTCATTTGGTTAGGCATGCGATGTCTAAAGGGGTTGCGGATTCCAACTGTTGTAGTTTTACACTTTCTTTTCTGTGACCGTAAGTGTAATATGTGATATCGCCGGTTTCGTTGCTATATGTCAACGACAATTGGGATGCGCATATTTACTTACGTTGATGACATGTGATGTTATGTGTTGCTGGATATGTTATATTGGATCGTCGTGTTTGAATAGCCGGGGGTTTTTATGTGAGATGAGTGTTTTTCATTTTCATTCATGTAAAAACTTGTATGTAATATTCTTTTATTGGGGCACTTCCAGGTTGCGGAAGATGTCACCGTTTGTATATTATTTACTTTTCCGCACTAGGACAGACCCAAGGAGGAGGGCACAAGTAACCGGGTTCTGGAGTCCAGTAGGAGACCAACTCGAGGAGTCGAGTCCGGGTCTCCTAACTCCAGAATTGGTAGGGTTGCTTGACGCTCTCGTAGGGGTCTAGGGGTGTGGGTTTGGCTATTTATCGCGACCGTGGAATCCGTGTTTTATACTGGCTCGTATTGAAAACACGGACGTCCTAGTATATCCAATATTTCATATGTTTCTTCTTCTGCGATATCAGTGATGTGATAATGTGATGTTCTATGATAGATACAGTATATAGTATATATGATATATTATATAGACGTTACTTATGTTTTACACCCGTGCTAGCCCTGCCCTGCTCTGCCGTTAGTTACCTAACCTAATGGTGCACGAGGGGACATCGAGGCGAATGCGGATGGCATAAGTGTACGTCGTATTTATCTGTGATGTTTAGGTACTTAAATGATGGGACTTCATTAATGAGATTAATGAAATAAAAGAAACCTAAGATGTTTTAGAATCGAATTTCAAAATAAAATAGGTAGCTACAGTTCTTGCTTTACACAGCGGTATATGTGATATATCCTGCACTTTATTCGATATGGAAAGGACCGAGATCCCTTCACCGGGAGTGACTCCTTTAGCAATAACTGGCAGATGCTACACACTCGGTTTGTCTTTTGATTGCTTTTAAGTGTTTTTGCTTTGCACAGTGATATATATGATATATCCCGCACCTCATTCGATGAGGAAAGGACCGACGATCCCTTCACCGGGAGTGACTTCTTTAGCAAAACTAGAAAAGCCTCAAAAACACTCCATTTCAAAATTCATTCGATCCTACAACGATATCAAGTTCATTACGCAATAGGTTTTCAGAAAAACCTGTCGTAGCCCTCCGTCATTTCAGATAAGTACTAGTTAGTATTCGTGTTGCGGTTGTTTGGCATGCGTCAAGGCATAGTGTACGGTAGCTAACTAGTTCTTATCTTCTAGCATACGATGCGATTGGATTAGGGTATTCGTACGGCGTTGTTTGGCATGCGTCAAGGGTCGTGCGAGTGGGTTTAATTCAATCAAGAAATGTACGGGTTGAACTTGACTAGCGGACTATGGGTTGTTTGGCATGCGTCAAGGTCATAGCACGTTAGGGGAAAAATATTATCGGAAATTTCAAGTGTTGAAATTTGCAATGAGATTGCATACCTTCTATGAGATAGTTGGATCCCGATACCCGCTGCGAGTAAGAGTTACTCCTGGGAGAGTTTTATACATTACAATTAGCCGATCAAGTAGGTGTCTAGAAAGGTGTCAACGAGGTTACGCCTCTGGGAAAACGAGGTTTACATTAATTAAGTTCGTGCGAAAGCACGGGGGACCTCCCTCAAAGTACCGACACTGGCCTGGCTGAAAGATTGGGGAACTTGTAGTATGTAATTAATCCCGGCTAGTCTTTCCTTTTAGGGTTTGAAGGAAGATTTGATAAAAAGCAGTGGGAGCCATCCTGATTAGATAAAATAATAACCAATCTATTCTTGCAAGAGCGCACGCTGAGTGTTTTCTTCTCTCTCTCTCCTGGTAGCGACCATATCACGCCTTAATCAAGATAATAATATGGAATATTTGACCGAACCCGCTTGTTATACTGAGCTGGGGAATGTTGGTCCCGCTCCAACTTATAATTGTTATAAGACCGAGCAGGAAATAAGGGGAATACCAGAATTCCTATTCCGCCCAAACGAAGAAAGTGCATATGATGCATCTCCTTCGGGTATGTTCATTACAAAGAACTGTTTCTCAGTATCCTCTGCATCCTGGGTATATGATACCGGATCAGGATCCCGGATATGTAATATGTTATATAGGGCTACAAAAAGGTAGAAAAACTGAGAACGGGTGATAAGTTTCATGAGACAGAAAACGGGGCAAGTATTGCAGCCAGGTCTGTTGGTCACTGTCACCCTGTATTACCAATACATTGATTCTGAACAAATGCTATTAGATACCGAACCTGATATACAAAATCATATCAGTCTCTTTATTAGTAAAGAAATGATAAAATTTTGTATTGTTGGATAATGTTTTGGACATTTCCTATATCAAAAGTTGATCGGTTTAGGCACGTTATCTAAAAGCATTTATGTTCTAAATCAAACTACAGTTCTTAGTATACAGAACACACACAAGAGGAAGAGTTCAGAAATGTACGAATCCTTCTTGAGGCATTGTAGACTAGGTCATATCAATGCGACCCGACTAGCTGAAGTTACAGTTAGATCCATATTTAAATCTGTTTGAATTTACATCTTATGAAACTTGCCAGTCATGTCACAGAGATAAGATGACCATAGCTCCGTTTACAGGAAACAAAGAAAGAGTTAGTGAACTCTTGGGATGATACATGTTGATGTATGTAGGTCCCCTGTCTACACATGCCAAGATCGGTTCTTTGTACTTCATTACGTTCTCTGATGATCTCTTTAGATTCAGACATATGTTCTTGTTGAAACACAAGTCCGAACCTTTTGAGATATTCACAGAATATAAGTTAGAAGTAGAGAACCAAAATACGGGTATAAGTATTATGTCCTTTGATGTGATCAAGGAGGAGAATACTTGAGCACGGAAATTCTGGACTATTCTAAAGGAGAATGAGATTCTCTCTCAGCATTACTCCTCTGTATACACCATAGCACGATGGTATATCGGGGCGGAGCAATCACACCCTATATGATAAGGTGTGCTCTATGATGAGTACTACTGAGTTACCTATTTCCTTTTGGGAGTTATGCACTTGAGAAGCTGCATACCTATTGAATAGGGTTCCAATCAAATCAGTTGCCTACCATTTCATATGTGATATGGAAAGGGAAGAGCCCATGTCTTAAGCTAGTTAAGATTTGGGGTTGACCGGCCTATTTCTGAAAGCAAAATCCGGACAAGCTCGAGGCAAGGTCTGTAATATAGAACTGGAAAGGTTCCAGCTATACAAACTGCAGCTGATGATTTGATAGAACCAAAGGATTCAGTAGATTCCAACGAACCTCAGCCTCTCCGCCGATCTAGTAGGGTTCCACACCCACCTGAGAGATACTTCTGTTTCTCTATGACAGTGGGAGCGAGGATTGCATCATGAGATGATGACCCAACTAGTTTCGAGCTGGCCATCAGGAGTGAGACTCTGTAAGAATGGCTGGATGCTTAGCAATCTGAGATGGAATCCATGTACACCAACAAAGTATGGACTTTGGTTGCTATATCTGAAGGGTTAAATCCCCATCAGGAGCAAGTATATCTTGAGAAGATTACTTGGTGTAGATGGAAAAGTTGAGACTTTCAAAGCTAGACTTGTTAAAGGTTTTCGTCATCGACCAGGCGTGGATAATGATGAAACCTTTTCCAGTACCTATGCTTAAGTCTATCCAGATACTACTTGCCACGGCTACATACCATGACTACGATATCTGGCGGTTGGGTGTCATGACTGCTTTTCTAAATGATGTTTTAGAAGAGTGCGTCTATAAGTACACAGCCATAGGGCTTCGTAGACAGTGGGAGCAGCGGAAACGTGTGCAAGATGCTTTATAGGATAAAGCAGGTATCGCGGAGTTGGAACGTCTATTTTGATGTGTTTGTCAAAGAAGTTGACATCATCAAAATGGTAGATGAACCTTGTATAAACAAAAAGGTAGTAGGGAGTATGGTGACGATCCTCGTAGAGTACGTAGATGACATACTCTTGATAGGGAAGGAGTTTCCTATGCTACGCTCGGTCAATCTCCGCTTGTCACAATGATTCTCCACAGAGGATCAAAGTGATACCTACTAAATCCTAAGCTTTGGATCTATGAGATAGATCTAATTAGATGTTAGGATACTCACTAGTTGTAGTGAGATGGTATCAATTGATCCTGGGGAGAATCACTGGAAGTGTTCCAGGGTGATAAAGACGACTGAATGTCAGTCACAGGCATTGTCTTTACCCTCATTAAAGAGACGGTATGTTGGAAGAGTTCCAAGCTAGATACCGTGACCTACTAGACGATAAAGGCAGGATACATCGCTACTTAAGATGCTACCAAAGAGGTTGTTTGGGTGTATATTGGTTCATGAGATGAACTATGTTCCTCCTGTAAGTGCACGGCGGCGCCCCGGCCGTCAATCCGACGGCCAAATGCGGAAGCGGTGATAAACTTTAATTTTCTTATTTTTACAGAGCTCTTAGATTTTCCAGTACATCAATATTTTACAACCTGAAAAATTTTTCGAGACCAAAAAATTTCAACAGAAACTGATGCTAACAAAAATGTAGATTTTGGAGTTTTGGTCGATCGGAAATGCAAAACACATTAAACTAAGCTAGACTAAGTTAATGGCGAGGCTATTCGCCGCACTCGTAGGGGGTACAGGTTGACCCAGGAGGGGTGCCCAAGTTACCGGATTCCGTGAAGTGCTGGGTGGTCCATTCACGGCACTGAAGGGGGCTGCCTCGCTTCAGGTTTTGGCGGGTGACTTGCCGCGCCCGTAGGGGTCTAGGATTTCATTGCACAGGCTATCCACACGACCAGGGGAACGTCGGGTTTCAGTAGTGGCTCTGTGAAACCCGGGGATCCTAGATATCTGTATTGTTTCTGTGATGCTGTTCATTCTCTGTGTTGTTGCATTTTTATCACGCCTTGAGCGAATATAATATATTGGTATATATATTAGTAGATGTTGTATATGTTTTGCATCCGCGCTAGTCCAGTCCCCGCTCTGTCGTTAGTTAGCTAACCTAACGGGTAATGACGGGACCCAGTGGCGAATGCGGATGGCATATACGTACATCAGTATATTTTCGTTCTTTGTGGTGTGATCAATTGATGGGACTGCGTTGATTCGGATCAATGCAAGTTAAAACAAACCTAATCTGATGTTGTTGGAACACTTTTCAAAAAGCTGTTATTGCAAGGACGTTCACTTTTGTTTTGCATCGTGGTATTCAGTTGGAATATCCTGCTCCTCAGTCGACGAGGCAAGGGCCGAGATCCCTTCACCGGGAGTGACCCCTTGGACAGAAGTTTGCGTCAGGGCATTAACTTCACTATAGCCGATTACTTTTGCTTTGCATCGCGGTATTCATTTGGAATATCCTGCACCCTATTCTACGGGGAAAGAGCCGAGATCCCTTCACCGGGAGTGACCTCTTTAGCAACGGTTTTCGTCACTATATTTTCAAAAAAGCTATCCGTTCCTTCGACGATATCAAGTTCTTTACGTTAAAGGTTTTCGCCAGAAACCATTCGTAGCCCTCCGTCGTTTCAGACGGGTAGCACGTAGTATTCATGCTATGTTTGTTGACCTCGTCAAGGCATAGTGTATGGTAGCTGCTTGTTACCTTTCTGTTGCATAGATAGATGCGTTGGTTTGGGACAGTCGTATAGCCTTGTTGACCTTCGTCAAGGGCTTGTACGGGTGGATTCAAATTAACCTGGATAATGACGGGTAGAACTTGACATGTGACTTATGATTTGTTGACCTTCGCCAAGGTCATAAGAGCATGGGGCAGAAATCACATCGGGGGTTTCAAAAGAACTGAAACTTGCCAGATATGCGCATACCTTCTGGAGTGTGACACCGTGAGCGGATTCTGTCACGTTGTCATGCGATGATAGTTGGATCCCGATTCCCACTGATGAGTTGGTTTACTCCTCGGGTGATCCCGACTAATTCTTCTTTCAGGTTTGGAGGAGAATTTGACGGTACAGTGGGAGGTTTCCAGATTAGATAAATTGGTAACCATTCTGATCTAGGTTAGAGTGCACGCTGAGTGTTTCTTTTCTCTCTCTCTCTTTGGCAGCGACCATTGACCCGACCCTAAGACTATGACTCAGTGACCAAATTAACCAAACCTTCTTAAACACTGGCTTTTGGATTGTCAGAGTTGCAAACCTCATTGCCACTCCTACTTTTACCCTTTTCTCCAGGACACCACGTATTACTACGAACGTCCACTTCCATTGGACAAAACCATCGTATGGTTAGATACGAACTCGAAGGAATTTATTCGAGGATGGTTTCCGGTTCTGGAGAAAACGGATAAGATTATTCAGTTGTCTTTTCCTTTTTACCTTCTCTCAAGTTGTGAGTACTCCTTGGTTTAGGAGATAGTACACCTATTACGCAAATTGGATAGTCCTCTTCCAAACCATAGGCTGGTGCCGACCGGTAGGGAATGAAGAAAACCAATTAGCCTAACGATGGTGTATAGAAGGTATTGAGTTAAGACAAAGTAAGGGATTAGTAAGAGGGCAAAGTAAACTGCGACTGCTATTCACGACCAAACCAAGTATTCCTTCGCCAATCCCAAATTACCTTTGTATTTCTCCAGAACACTTCGTATCACTACGAAGATCCACAGTTTATTGGATACTCCATCGTATGGTTATATACGAACTCGAAAGGAACTTGTTCCAGTTCGGGGATGGATTCTGGTTCAGGAGGAATAGGAATAAGGTTTATTCGGTTGTCTTTTATCTTCACCTTCTCTCGCTTTGCGAGTGTTCCTAGGATTAGGACAGTACACCCATTATGCTTATTGGATAGTCTTCTTCCAAACCATAGGCTGGTACCGAACGGTAGGGAAGGAAGAAAACCATTTGGCCTAAAGGGGTGTGCAGAAGGTAATGACTAAAGACATATAAAGGGATTTGGAGAGGTGGCAAGGAATTACACGGTTACAGTTGTGAATCTGGATAATGGAAGAGGCATTACTAGGAATACCAGGATACCCCATCGAAACATTTCAATGTTTCAGTTTCACTGTGTACTGTTAAAGGAAGACTGATTTCCCGATTAGATACTTACTCCAGGGTATGTATTTACCAGGTATGATTCTCACATCTGTATGGTTTTACAGATGGTGAGTGGGAGTAAGTTATTGGGAATTAGGTGATCATCCTCATTATATCGGGATTCGTTGTAATCGGTGATATTTTAGGAAATCACCTGGGCTGTTTGCCAGTCGGCAAATATTTGGTTTTGAATATCCGTTGTTATGCACCAATTTCAAATCGATATATCTGTACGTCTATTTTCATAGAGTGAGATATACCCTTTTGAAATTATGTCTATGACGTTTACCTATATCAGTGGATGGTTAGGTAAGGAGCATTAAACAACGGTGTAATTCTTCTTAAACATAAGTACAGTTCTCAACCTACGACACACAGTGAATGAGTTATCAGACTCAAGGGACTTATACAGAGTATTGTATGTTGTCCAGGGTCCATCAGGACAGAGGGGTTGGTCCTCGTACTATATTCGGTTTACTTATGACTTCTCTAGTTTCTAGACAGGTGTTTCGCGGAAACACAGGGTCCGAATTTTGAGAAGTTATAGGTATTTGAATAAAGTAGAGAACCAGGTATCGCAAGTATCGGGATTCTTCAAAGTGATCGAAGATGTAGATACTTGTGTATGGTATTCAGTTGATAGTAATGATAAAGAGATCTTGCTTCTCTCTCAGGTTACTCATAATTGGAAGCATTCCTAAGTTGAGTAACGCTGATCGGCGTCCTTCCATTTAGTTGACATGCACTGGAGACAGTGCATGACTTGAATCTGGTTCAATTAAATCAGTGCCTCTGGTTCTATATTGGATATAGAACAGTTCATATCTTAACGATGTTAAGGTACGGGGAGTTGTCTGGCTTATGCTTAAAACCAGACACTGGACAACTCAAGGCACGTTTCTGTAATGGCTGTTTGTGGGTTGACCCAGGCTATGACGAGGGTTGACTTTCTACCATCTGGAAGATCAATAGCGATATTGTTCTAGACTCGCCACAGTTTTATTAAAAATGGATTTTTTCAGAAAACAATAGTGGGAGTATGGTAGAACTGGAAGTGATTCCAGAACCACAAACGATTACTGAAGATTTGATAGGGAACCTAAGGATTCAATCTGGATTGACATTCCATTGGCCACTCCGCAGATAAGGTGGGTAACTTCAGGCACCCGAGAGGTACTACGGTAGCCTCAAGGACGGTGACAGGGAAGTTCTTGTTTACCCACAATTACCATTGCTGTTGTTCCAGGCTGCGAGACCCGGCGGGAGAATGAGTATAGCGTCGTTCTAAACTAGTTTTAGAAGTGTACGTCTATATGACTCTGCCAGTAGGTTGTCGTGGTCAGTGGGAGCAGCGGAAGCATTGGTGGACAGGTAGCTTATGTCTATTTATAGACTAGAGCAGATGTAGCGGAGATAGATCATCCATTTCTGACGTGACAGTCATGGGTTTGACTTCATCAGAATAGGGGATGAATCTGTTGAGAAGGTAGTAGGGTATGATATCCTGGTATTTGGATGACATACGCAGAATAGGAAAAGAAACTCCTATACTACAATCGGTTATACTTTGGTCGTCACACAGTGGTTTCTCCACAAAGGAAATGGATTTTATATCAGACATATTGGTTACTAGATCTATGGCTTTAGATCTAGATTTGGGTGGTTTCCCAATCAGGGTACTTTGACAGCATTCTAAGAGTATTTAGAATGGACGACTCCTGGCACGGTAGTGTACCTGCAGGTAATGGAGTCACCCTCTCTAAAGGTGTCTTACAGACTAAAGGGGAGAGGGACGTGCATGATTGGCAGATCACTTGCTCAGGCAATTGAGTCAATCATGAGATGTCAAGTACCACACCAGATGTTGTTCTTGCACTAGATGCAATAAGTTGACTTTGATCCAATCCTGGAGAAACAGTCGGAAGCAGTTTTAGAACATAAGTGGATGTTCTAGGGATATGATAACGACAGCCTTATTCAGGAGACATTTATCATTCCAGGCTTCCAAGGTGACCTGGACGACAAGGAGGTTGTCAGAGTTATAGTTTTTTCTTCTGACGAGGGGCAGTATTTTGGACAGGTGGTCCAAGGCAATACTGAGGATGGCATGGCGCAGGATACTGATTAAGTTCAGTTGACGATGCAGTCTAAGAAGTTTGGATTTGGAGTTCATTTATGAGCTATGTCCCATCAGACATCCAGACACATTCTAAGACAGGTATTGCTCATTTCGGGAGATGGTTTTCTCCGCGAACTTGAGATATAGAGAGACATAGAAAGAAACATCCAGGCGGATCCACTCGCTGAGGCTATTCCTCGAACGCAATAGTCTCGCAAACGAGCTTTGTGAGACTGACTAGTAGAGGAGTTGGGTGTTCGGTATCACACGGGCTGTGAGTATGCGACATCGCAATAATTAGCCTTGAGTGCAAGTGGGAGATTGTTGGAGATAGTGCCCTCAGAGTCAATTATTAGGTCACAGGTACGTGATTGCAATGATTGATGGAGGACTTATCCCGGTAGGACAGTCTTACTCGAGATGATAGTATGCTATCTGGTTTACCTTTATCATCGTGTACTGCTTTAGGTGACCTGACAAGTCGCTATTACACGTTGATAGAGCCCCTAGGATTCTTGCTTGACCACCAGCAGTATGAGGGCGATCATATAAGTGGGAGCTGGGGTCTATAAGCATATCCTTAAATGGTCCCTAGTCGTGTGAGTTTCGAGACAGGGCATCGATACTCCAGAGTAGACTAGTGTATGCAGTCGAGACCCTGACGAGGGGCGGTGGCCGGTCTCACAAGCCACTGGTGTCAGTTGGTTCACCTAAGATGTATACAGGTGCTCATTGGGTTATGAGTACACCGGACAGGACTCGCCGGGAACATGCTAGTTGGTCATATACCAGACGTCAGATGGCAGTTCCCTGGTGACATGTGTGCAGGTTAGTTCATCGACCTGGGGATCGTCATTTGTCTTGTGTGAGTTCCCACTGTACTTTGATTACTACCCTACCACGGCTCAAAGGAGTCGTGCAAACAGGTTTTAGTTGGGTACAGTCCCGAGCCACATGGAGGCAGTGAGCGTATCTTCAGGGGTTCGTCTCTCCCGGTATTGGGGGTGAGGTCGTGCTGTGTCTAGGAGAGCCATTACACGAAGCCCTCGGCCGAGGCAAGGAGATTTACTGGTAGGTATTCCAGTAGTATCTCAGGGTGTTCTGGGCTACACTCCGACACGACTTGTACCGCTTTGGGGGGTCTGACTTTTACCAACCCCCTAGGCCCGCCATGCGATGCTCATAGACGAACGGACCGGACTGTACGGATATTGTCACTGACAGGCTCAGTAGGGTTGTCAGGCTGAGTTCGCTCACAGACGTCCCTTTTAGTCAATACCAGGTAGCCCGTTACGTATTGGCTTATACCTCTGATGTGCTAGTGGTTAAATCCACAACCAAGGTGTTGACAAGTCTTTAGAGTCCCCCACATTCAGTTACTCAGCTTTCGGGCGAAAGGTTGTAGAGGCCGTATGGAGATATGGCAAGGTCCGATCAGGTACGTGCGGTATTGCACGGATCAGGATCGGACAGTTTGTACTATAGGCCGTATGGTTATATGGCAGGGTTCGATCAGATACGTGCGGTATTGCACGGATCAGGATCGGACAGATATTACTAGCCGACTTTGGTTTAAGCCGGATCCTAGTATAGTACAGTATAGATTTTGTCTCATTGCATTTGTATTTCGGTCGGAATACAAATGCGGGTGTGTATGCACAGTATCGGGGTTTTCTTGTAATTTATTACGGGACCAGTTTTTTGGAATTGCCAGTTTGCTTTCCGTTTCGGCCGATTTCCTTTGTATCGTTCATTGGCCGAAGTTTGGTGGAGTAGGGCTTATTTGCATTGTTGCAAATAAGTATTTGTGGAAGGGGTTCTTTGCATCTTATTGCTTCATGATGACTTCACCATCATTGACTTGTTTTGACTCCATCATGGCTTGACTTTTAAAGTCATGATTGTTGATGATGTTGAGGGGTATGGTTGTTGAGTGAGGACTTTTCTTTTTGATCATTTCTTTTCATATGATAACCATTCCTCTCTCTCTCTCTCTTGGATGATTGATATGGTCACCTCCCCCCTTGACTTTTTCCACTCTCCCATTTTTCCAAAGAGGGCCGGCCACTATTGGAAGGGGGTGATTGATTTTGGTGTGGCAATTTTTTGGTTCTCTTGATGCTCCAAAATCACACAAGAAGACTCTCCAAAATTCCAAGTTCTTTTTTCCTCCACCACAAAGGCAATTCCACAAACCCAAAGTGAGACATGGTTCTTCACACATTCTACAGCAAATCTTGGGCACGTCGACTAGCCAGCTTCGTGCCCGAGTTGCCTCGGCATTGAGGTGGGAGCCCGTAAAAGAAGTAGGCGATGTGGTGCACTTCCGGCGACGAGGAGGAGACGGCACATTCCGCAGGAGATCGGGACGACGACTAGAAGACCGGAGGACTCGGATCTGTCGGTATATCTCTCTTCCCTTTCTTGTAGATAGCTAGGACTAGTTAGTGGTTCGATCCGGGTATTAGTGCGCGGCGGTTTGCCAGTTCAAGAGGGCAACAAGCCCGCATCTCATGGCATTGAGACGGAGGGGGCTTCACTCTAGGATTGGCGGGCTATTCGCCGCACTCGTAGGGGGTACAGGTTGACCCAGGAGGGGTGCCCAAGTTACCGGATTCCGTGAAGTGCTGGGTGGTCCATTCACGGCACTGAAGGGGGCTGCCTCTCCTGGGTCAACCTATACCCCCTACGAGTGCGGCGAATAGCCCGCCAATCCTAGAGTGAAGCCCCCTCCGTCTCAATGCCATGAGATGCGGGCTTGTTGCCCTCTTGAACTGGCAAACCGCCGCGCACTAATACCCGGATCGAACCACTAACTAGTCCTAGCTATCTACAAGAAAGGGAAGAGAGATATACCGACAGATCCGAGTCCTCCTGTCTTCTCGTCGTCGTCCCGATCTCCTACGGAATGTGCCGTCTCCTCCTCGTCGCCGGAAGTGCACCACATCGCCTACTTCTTTTACGGGCTCCCACCTCAATGCCGAGGCAACTCGGGCACGAAGCTGGCTAGTCGACGTACCCAAGATTTGCTGTAGAATGTGTGAAGAACCATGTCTCACTTTGGGTTTGTGGAATTGCCTTTGTGGTGGAGGAAAAAAGAACTTGGAATTTTGGAGAGTCTTCTTGTGTGATTTTTGGAGCATCAAGAGAACCAAAAAATTGCCACACCAAAATCAATCACCCCCTTCCAATAGTGGCCGGCCCTCTTTGGAAAAATGGGAGAGTGGAAAAAGTCAAGGGGGAGGTGACCATATCAATCATCCAAGAGAGAGAGAGAGAGGAATGGTTATCATATGAAAGGAAATGATCAAAAAGAAAAGTCCTCACTCAACAACCATACCCCTCAACATCATCAACAATCATGACTTTAAAAGTCAAGCCATGATGGAGTCAAAACAAGTCAATGATGGTGAAGTCATCATGAAGCAATAAGATGCAAAGAACCCCTTCCACAAACACTTATTTGCAACAATGCAAATAAGCCCTCCTCCACCAAACTTCGGCCAATGAACGATACAAAGGAAATCGGTCGAAACGGAAAGCAAACTGGCAATTCCAAAAAACTGGTCCCGTAATAAATTACAGGAAAACCCCGATACTGTGCATACACACCCGCATTTGTATTCCGACCGAAATACAAATGCAATGAGACAAAATCTATACTGTACTATACTAGGATCCGGCTTAAACCAAAGTCTGCTAGTAATATCTGTCCGATCCTGATCCGTGCAATACCGCACGTATCTGATCGAACCCTGCCATATAACCATACGGCCTATAGTACAAACTGTCCGATCCTGATCCGTGCAATACCGCACGTACCTGATCGGACCTTGCCATATCTCCATACGGCCTCTACAACCTTTCGCCCGAAAGCTGAGTAACTGAATGTGGGGGACTTTAAAGACTCTTCAACACCTTGGTTGTAGATTTAACCACTAGCACGTCAGAGGTATAAGCCAATACGTAACGGGCTACCTGGTATTGACTAAAAGGGACGTCTGTGAGCGAACTCAGCCTGACAACCCTACTGAGCCTGTCAGTGACAATATCCGTACAGTCCGGTCCGTTCGTCTATGAGCATCGCATGGCGGGCCTAGGGGGTTGGTAAAAGTCAGACCCCCAAAAGCGGTACAAGTCGTGTCGGAGTGTAGCCCAGAACACCCTGAGATACTACTGGAATACCTACCAGTAAATCTCCTTGCCTCGGCCGAGGGCTTCGTGTAATGGCTCTCCTAGACACAGCACGACCTCACCCCCAATACCGGGAGAGACGAACCCCTGAAGATACGCTCACTGCCTCCATGTGGCTCGGGACTGTACCCAACTAAAACCTGTTTGCACGACTCCTTTGAGCCGTGGTAGGGTAGTAATCAAAGTACAGTGGGAACTCACACAAGACAAATGACGATCCCCAGGTCGATGAACTAACCTGCACACATGTCACCAGGGAACTGCCATCTGACGTCTGGTATATGACCAACTAGCATGTTCCCGGCGAGTCCTGTCCGGTGTACTCATAACCCAATGAGCTCCTGTATACATCTTAGGTGAACCAACTGACACCAGTGGCTTGTGAGACCGGCCACCGCCCCTCGTCGGGGTCTCGACTGCATACACTAGTCTACTCTGGAGTATCGATGCCCTGTCTCGAAACTCACACGACTAGGGACCATTTAAGGATATGCTTATAGACCCCAGCTCCCACTTATATGATCGCCCTCATACTGCTGGTGGTCAAGCAAGAATCCTAGGGGCTCTATCAACGTGTAATAGCGACTTGTCAGGTCACCTAAAGCAGTACACGATGATAAAGATAAACCAGATAGCATACTATCATCTCGAGTAAGACTGTCCTACCGGGATAGGTCCTCCATCAATCATTGCAATCACGTACCTGTGACCTAATAATTGACTCTGAGGGCACTATCTCCAACACCTCCCATTGTGTGACAATGGAGTTGTGGCTTATGCCAAGGAACGCCGGTCCCATCAGTAATCCAGACTTATTCTAAGGCAGTACCACCTGATCATGGAGATGGTTGATCTCCAGGGTGATCGAGGCAAGGAGAGCAGACTCAGAGGATAACACGGCGGATCCACACACGAAGGCCTATTCCCAGAGAGAGACTTTTATGGGATGGTTGAGTATGAGATACTACAACCACTGCTACAGATGGCCCTTGTGCAAGTGAGAGATTGCTAGTTATATGTATGCCCTAGAGGCCATTACTGTACATTGGATGTTAATTGTAGTGGATGCTGGGACATATATAGGGAGGACTTTCTTGCTCGACATGATAGTATGCTATCTGGTTACTCTTGACCTTAACGTGTATACTGATTGTCTCTCTGTTACATGTTGGTAAAGCCCTTAGGATGTGTACTTGACTACCTGGACTATGATGCGGATCATACTAGTGGGGACATGGTAGTCCATAAGTACATCCTTGAAAGTCCCTAGTCGTGGGTGTATCGAGATGGGGCATCGATATACCAGAGTAGACTAGCGTGTACCTTCTCGACCCATACAGATGGGCGATGGATGATCCCATATCCATTGGTGTTTGACATCAGAGATGATATACGGGTGCTCAGTAGAGACTGGGTACACTGGACGGACTCGCCGAGAACTCCCAGATGGTATTATACCTTACGTCAGATGGCAGTTCTCAGGTGACACTGGTACAGAGTAGTCTGTTGACCCGAGATCGTCATAGAGTCTTGTGTGGTTCCCACTGTGCTTTGATTTCCATCTTACCACGTCCAAGAGGGCGTGCAAAACGGTGGTTTTTGGGTACTGTCCCGAGTCACATGGAGGCAATGAGCGATAGGAGGGGATTCGTCTCTCCCGGTATAGGGAGTTGATGTTGCGCTGTGTTCGATTGGCTATAACAGGAAATCCCTGGCCAGGGTTGCTGAGATTTACTGGTAAGTGTTACCAGTAGTTTCTCGAATTGTTATAGACCACATATCGACACGACATATCGAGCTATTAGGGTCTGACGTTTACCACCCCTAGGCAAGATATGCGACATATCAGACGAACAGACCGGACTGTACGGTAGTGTTACTGGTTGGATTCACTGGAGTGTGAGCGGGCTTGCTCGTCGATCTTCTGATCGCTCAATACCCGGGTGGCCGTTACGTTTCACAGACCGCTTGCGGCTTGTGGGTGTTTGATATGATCATCACCTGCTGCCGGCGTATTGACGAGTCTTTAGAGTCCTACACAGAGGTTTTCAGGCTCAAGCAAAACGAAATAGGAGCGCATATGAGATATGCGAGGGACCGAGAATAATACCAGTATGTGATACTGTATTCGATTCTCACGATTTGTAACATTGATCGGTTATATGCGTTATAGCCTGGTTATCGGATCAAGTGTTGATTCGATAAGTTGTTACTATTGATATTAGTCGGTTATATACGATATGACCGGATCGTTAAATCAAGTGTTGATTTAGTGATTTAATGTATAATTATATATTTGATATATCACTTTACATTAACTAATATAGGTTCATTTAAATGGATATTCTCACTCGGATGTACACATTGTATATGTGATATACTTTTGTGCACTTGATTGTATCATGTTTGATGATACATGTTTGCTAGGGTTTTTGTGTAAAGATCAAACCATGGTTACATGATAATGGTTAGGGTTTTGTTTTATTCACTTATTTATTTATCTATTCTTTTTGGAAAATACTATGCATGAAGAGAATGGTGGCTTTCTTTGTTTCTAGTTGAAGCTTCATGAAGCTTTGACTTTGTAACCACTCTTGTCTTCATGCTTAACCCTAACCATTCCTTTAACCTTGGTCAATTCTCTACACATAACTATAGTTAATATTATGATAAGAATTGATTTTCTATTCTATTCAAAAAACACTTATCATAATATTCATCTTCTTCTTCTTCTTCACTTGAAGAAAGCATGCCTCCATCAATGGCAACTTGATGAAATGAGTGAGAAATCCAATTCTAAAGTGAACCCGCTTCCTATTTCTTCATCCTCTACCTCTTGCCAAGTAGTATAGGGTGTTTCCTTCACAAGTTTTCATGGCTTGGTGAAGGTGGAGCTTGATCTAGTGATGCTTCGACGTAGATCATCTTCGGCACGTCGTCGATGACCTAGCCCGCTTTTTCTCCGATGAAGCCGACGCTAGAGCCCGGGATTTGATATGGACAGCGAGGAGACTTCATTGCGGAGCTATGGAGGTGGAGAAACGGATCTACAAAGGTTGTATGTTCGTTTACTTTTAGTTAAGATGTTAACTAGCTCGTTTAGTCGCCTAAAAATCTAGCCAACGATCTTGTTAGGGTTTCTCGGCACCGTTAAAATTTGAAATTGGCATGGTTGATGCCTTGTGAGACCTCATTAGTGTTCCTAGGAACCTTTCAAAACTACTGGAGCACCTACCAGTAAATCTCGCTTGCCCTGGCCAGGGACTTTGTGTAATGGATTTTCGAACATAGCGCGATATCAACCCCTAATACCGAGAGAGACGAATCCTATCTAACTGCCACTTCCTCCAAGTGCTTTAGGACTGCACCTAATTACTACTTGTTTGCACGGCTCCTTTGAGCCGTGGTAGGGTAGTAATCAAAGAACAGTGGTAACACACTCGAGGCGAAGTAGCAGTATCAAGTCGACGGACTAAGCTGTACTCATATCACCTGGGAACTGCTACCCGACGATAGGTATAATACCCACCAGCATCTCCCAACGAGTCCTGTCCAGTGTACACATAACCCAATGAGTACCTGGATACTATCTCCAGTACGACGTACTAATGGCTGCGGGACAGATCATCTCCCCTGCTGGGATGAGAAGCGTATACACTAGTCAACTCTGGAGTATTGATGCCCCGTCTCGATAATCCTACGACTAGGGACATGTATAAGGATGTGCTTATAGATTACCCAGCCTCCACTAGTGTGACTGCCAACACAACGCTGGTAATCAAGCAAAGATCCTGAGGGCTCTACCAATATGTATAAGCGATATGCTAAAAGAAATACATGCACATATTGAGGTAGAAACAAACCAGGTAGCATACTACCATTTTGAGCAAGACTGTCAATACAACTATGAATATCCCAAGCTTCCATTAAGTAATATACAAACCGGTATGATACAATAATGGCCTCGAGAGCATATACACAAACAATCTCCCACTTGCACTAAGGCCATGTATTGGCATATCGCAGACTTATCATCTTGATTATCCTCTCGAACTATGTCTAAAGATGGCCTTTGTGAGTGGATCAGCAGTGTTGTTCTCCGTATCTACTCTCCTCACCTCGATCTCCCGGCGATCAACGATCTTCCTGATCAAGTGGTACCGCCTCAAGATATGTCTGGACTTTTGATGTGACCTGGGTTCCTTCGCCAAAGCTATAGCGTCGTTGTTGTCACAATACAGAGGTATTGGATCTATAATGGATGGAACCACCTGAAGTTCTGTTAGGAACTTCCTCATCCAGACTGCTTCTTTCGCGGCGTCACAAGCAGCTATATACTCCGCTTCCATCGTTGAGTCAGCAACGGTGTCCTTCTTGGAGTTCTTCCAACAGACCGCCCCTCTATTGAGGGTAAATACATAACCCGACATGGACTTGGAGTCATCCTTGTCACTCTGGAAGCTGGAGTCAGCAAAGGCCTCGATCTAAAGGTCTTTTCCACCATACACCAAGAACATCTCCTTAGTCCTTCTCAGGTACTTAAGAATGTTCTTTACTTCTATCCAGTGCTTCTCCCCTGGGTTCGACTGATACCGTCTTACCACGCTTCGTGCGTAAGCAACATTTGGTCTGGTACACAACATCGCATACATTATAAAGCCTACCACAGAAGCGTAGGGTATAGATGTCATACGGGCCCTTTCCAAATCGGTCTTGGGAGACATCTGTTTAGAGATGGTGATTCCATGACAAGCCAGTAGATTACCACGATTTGAATCTTCCATATTAAATCTTTTCAGTATGGTGTCGATATACCTGGATTGCGAAAGTTCCAACATCCTCTTAGATCTATCACGATACATCTGGATCCCCAGAATGTAGAAGGCATCACCCAGGTCTTTCATGGAGAACCTCTATGACAATAATCCTTTGAGTGATTGTAGCATAGGAATGTCATTTCCTATTAAGAGAATATTATCCATGTACAAGACGAGGAATACCACAGTTCTCTTTACAATCTTACTATATATGCATGGTTCATCTGGATTTTTGATAAAATCGAATTCTTTAACCATCCTATCAAAACAGATGTTCCAACTTCACGATGCCTGCTTTAGTCCATAAATGGACTTAAGCAACTTGTACAATTTTCCGTTGCTCCCACTCTGATTGAAACCCTCTGGCTGATCCATATAGACGCACTCTTTCAAATTTCCATTTTGAAAACCGGTCTTTACGTCCATCTGCCAGATCTTATAATCATGGAAGGAAGCAATGGCAAGAAGGATCCGAATGGATTTAAGCATAGCCACTGAAGAAAAGGTTTCATCATAGTCCAAATCAGGTCTTTGAAAACCTTTTGCAAAAAGTCTAGCCTTATAGGTTTCAACCTATCCATCTGTTAGTTATATGTATACCATAGAGGCCAGTATTGTACAAATGATGTATATTATATTGGATGCTTGGACATATATAGAGATGAATTTCTTGCTCGATATGATAGTATGCTATCTGGTTGCTCTTTATCTTAACATGTATACTTGTCTCTTTATACTGTCTTATAGTTACATATTGGTAAAGCCCTTAGGATGTGTCTTGACTACCTGGACTATGATACGGATCATACTAGTGGGGACATGGTAGTCCATAAGTACATCCTTCAAGGTCCCTTGTCGTAGGTGTATTGAGACGGGGCATCAATATACCAGTGTAGACTAGCGTATACGCTTCTCGACCTATGAGATGGGCGATGGATGAACCCATATCCATTAGTGTTTGACATCAGAGAGGGTATACGGGTGCTCAGTGGAGACTGGGTACACTGGACGGACTTGCCGAGAACTCCCAGATGGTATTATACCTCACGTCAGATGGCAGTTCTCTGGTAACACTTGTGCAGGTAAGTCTGTAGACCCGAGATCGTCATAGAGTCTTGTGTGATTCCCACTGTGCTTTGATTTCCACCTTACCACGTCCATGAGGGCATGCAAAACGGTGGTTTTTGGGTACAGTCCCGAGTCACATGGAGACAATGAGCGATAGGAGGGATTTCGTCTCTCCCGGTATTGGGGGTTGATGTTGTGCTGTGCTCGATTGGTCGTAACAGGGAAGCCCCTGGCCAGGGCTGATTAGAGATTCACTGGTAAGTGTTACCAGTAGTTTCTCGACCCTTTATGAGACTCACATCGGAACGACTTATCGGTTATTGGGGTCTGACGTTTACCACCCCTAGACTTGATATGCGACATATCAGACGAGGAGACCGGACTGCACGGGTAGTGTTGCCGGTTGGCTAGACGGGAGTTGTAGCAGGTTCGCTTGTTTTCTTCTGATCGCTCAATACCCGGGTGGCCGTTACGTTTAGCTGACCGCTTCCGGCTTGGGGGTGCTTGATATGATCATCACCCACTGCCGGCGTATTGACGAGTCTTAGAGTCCCATAAAGGAGTTACCTAGTCCAGGCGAAACGTTGTGGTGCGCGTATGCGATATGCGCATGGACCCGGTTAAAATGCGCGTATGAGATACCGTATATTAATCAGGCGGCTTACTTTTGGTTGGGTCGTATGTGATATGGCCGGATTGATAAATCAAGTGTTGATTTATCATTTAACCATTAGATTCTCACTAGAAATCCTTTCTTGTATGTTTTTGGATGTATGCATGCATGTATGCATTCTTTTTGATTCTTGCACATATGGATGTGCATGCACACATACATACATACATCATCCTTCATGGTTGTATATACATAGAAGATGGTGGCAATATAAGACTCACACCTTGGTTAAATAATATGAATTATTATTGCATTTGTTTTAAAACAAAATAAAAAAAAGGAAAGGATAATTCATGGTTCACATTCTACACTCTTCTTTGACCTAACCATTCTTACCCACCATTTAACCATGGATTAATTTTCCTTTTGGGATTTAACTCAAGTTCAATAATATCCTTATTGTTCAACCATGGTTTGAGATGAGAGGTGGAAAATATATATAGATATATTTTCTATTTTCTCAAGTGAGTTAATCTTTTACTTTTGTTCAAGAAAGCCATCATCTTCTTCCTCCTTCTTCTTTTGCTCTCTAGATTTCTCTAGTGAGCAAATTACTCACCAAGTTAGGATTTTGAAGTGAGAAAAGCCACCACAATATCATTCTACACAAGTCTTTCCCACTTGTTTAGAGTGTTAGCTTCATATCTTTCTCTTGATCAAGTGAAGCTGCAAGCTTGGACAAAGCGGACTCCGGGTGGTCATCGTGGACCTAGAGGAGTTCAAGCGGACTTTTTCCAAACCCTAAGCAGCCAAGGAGTCTAGCGTAGGGAGCTACAAAGGTTGTACTCTCAAAACCTTAGCCTATTCTACTTGTGATGAAGTGTTGTTTTAGAAACCCTAATTTTTCTAGGAATGATTCTTTGTTTGCTTACTTAGCACCCTAAAATTTTAATCTTTGGTACATGTGATGCTTCTAAACCCTTCATGAGGTGCTAGGTAAACCCAACAGTGGTATCAGAGCCGACCTAGAACATTAGGCGACACTTTAGCGAAGTTAAAACCCCGATCGAAACAAAATACTGCTTTTTGAGACACTCTCTGGACATTTTTTCAAAACTGTTGTTTTTCAGAATTAAAAATACTTAAAAATTCAGCAGGCAAATATAAGCAATACTGTGAAAAACGAACCCATGAACAGTACTTTCCACCGCAGAACCGCGGCAATAGCCTACGTGGGCCGCGGTTCCGCGGCCGTACTGATGAATCTCTGTGTCGTTTTTGTACAGTAATTATTTTGTCTTCTTGTATAATTTTTAGGGTATTTTTTAATCTGAATTTAGTGCTGTATGTTCCGGAGATTGTTTTGGAGTCGGTGATTCGATCGGAATTTTGATTTCGTGTTTCTTTCCGGGTAATTTAGAAAGTATTAAATTGTTCGAACGAGTATCATTTACTCACTCTTTCACGGGGTTTAAATCTTTCGGAAATACGTGCAAGTTTGTTTGTGGTGGACCCTCTAGAAGACAACAAACATTAACTCGATTATGTGACCGTCTTGAACTGCCTTTTGAACCTTATGGTTTGGGGCAATACGGCGTGCCACATGTGAGGCGTTGGCTTGACCCTTCTACGGCTGGACTGCTACTACTGTGTCACACTCCGGGTTTTTGAACTCCGCTCAAGTGTTGAGCTTTAGGGAATTTTGAGTATCTGATCATTCGTTCGAAACTTTAATACCGTATATTTATCCGGAATATGATACAATGTGTGGAATTCATATAGCTAGATATGAAATACGAAATATGTGATATTTCGCATTTACGATGTCTAAAGAGAATGTGGATTCCAGATATTGCAGTTTTACACTTTCTTTTCTATGACCGTAAGTGTAGTATGTCGATATCGCCGGTTTCGTTGCTATACATCAACGACAATTGGGGTACGCATACTTACTTACGTTGATGATATATGATCTTATGTGTTGCTGAGATATGATGTGCAGGATTGTCGCGATTGAATAGCCGAGGGGTTTTATGTGAGATGAGAGTTTTATTTTTCATTCATGTAAAATTCAAATGTAATATAATATTCTTTTTTTTGGGGCACTTCCGGGTTGAGGTTGATGTCACCAGTGTTGTATATTATTTACTTTTCCGCATTAGGATGGACCCAAGGAGGGGAGCACAAGTGACCGGGTTCAGGGGTTCAGTGGGAGGCCATCTCGAGGAGTCGAGACCGGGTCTCCTAAACTCCAGAATTGGTAGGGTCGCTTGCCGCTCTCGTAGGGGTCCAGGGTGTGGGCTTGGCTATTCATCGCGACTGTGGAATCCGTATTTTCTATTGTTGGCTAAATACTAAATACGGACATCCTAGTATATCCCACATTATATCTATGTTTCTGCTGTGATATCTGTGATGTGATCATTTGATATGTTCTGATGGATACAGTATATAGTATATATGATATATTATATAGATGCTACTTATGTTTTACACCCGCACTAGCCCTGCCCTGCTCTGTCGTTAGTTACCTAACCTAACGGTGCACGAGGGGACATCAAGGCGAATGCGGATGACATAAGTGTACGTCGTATTTATCTGTGATATTTAGGTGGCTTAAATGATGGGATTTCATTAATGTGATTAATGAAAGAAAAGAAACCTAAAAGATGTTGTAGAATCAAATTTTTTCAAAAAGGGTAGCTACAGTCTTGCTTTGCATAGCGGTATATATGATATACCCTGCACCTTATTCGATGGGGAAAGAGCCAAGATCCCTTCACCGGGAGTGACCTCTTTAGAAAAACTGGCAGATGCTACAACACTCGGTTTGACTTTTGACTGCTTTTTGGAGTTTTGCTTTGCATAGTGATGTATATGATATATCCTGCACCTTATTCCATAAGGAAAGAGCCGAGATCCCTTCACCGGGAGTGACCTCTTTAGAAAAACTAATAAAAGCCTCAAAATCACTCCATTTCAAAATTCACATGATTCTACGACGATATCAAGTTCATTACGCAATAGGTTTTCTGAAAAACCTATCGTAGCCCTCCGTCATTTCAGATAAGAACTGTTTAGTATTCGTGCTGCGTTTGTTGACCTTTGTCAAGGCATAGTGTATGGTAGCTAAATGGTGCTTATCTGCTTATGCATATGATGCAGATTGTTTTGGGGTAGTCGTACGACCTTGTTGGCCTTTGTCAAGGGTCGTGCAGGTGGGTTTGATTCAATCAAGAAATGACGGGTTGAATTTGACTAACATCCTATGATTTGTTGGCCTTTGTCAAGGTCATAGGGGTTAGGGGAAAAATATTATCGGGAATTTCAAGTGTTGAAATTTGCAATGAGATTGCATACCTTCTATGAGATAGTTGGATCCCGATACCCACTGCGAGTAATTGTTACTCCCGGGAGAGTTTTACACAGGACATCCAGCCGATTAAGTAGGTGTCTAGAAAGGTGTCAACGGGGTTACGCCTCTGGGAAAATGAGGTTTATTTTAATTAGGTCCGTGCGAAAGCACGGGGAACCTCCCTCAAAGTACCGCACTGGCCTGGATGAAAGATCGGCGAAGTTGTAGGGTGTAATTAATCCCGGCTAGTCTTTCCTTTTAGGGTTTGAAGGAAGATTTGATAAAAACAGTGGGAGCCATCCTGATTAGATAAGATATTAACCAATCTAATCTTGCAAGAGCATACGCTAAAGTGTTTTCTTCTCTCTCTCTCCAGGTAGCGACTATGTCATGCCTTAATCAAGATAATAATATGGATGTATTGACTGAACCCGCATGTTATACTGTGCTGGGGAACGTTGGTTCCGTTCTATCTTATAAGAGTTATAGGACTGAACAAGACATAGGGGAATACCAGGATTCCCATGCCACCCGAATGAAGAAAGTACATGTTGATGCATTTTCTTCGGGTGTGTTCGTTACAGAGAACTGTTTCTCCATTTTCCCTACGTCCTGGGTATTAGATACCGGGTCAGGATCCCATATATGTAATCAGTTACATGGGCTTAAGAAAGGTAGAGAACTTGGAGAAGGTGATAAATACATAAGGGTTGGAAATGGTGCAATTGTTGCAGCTAAGACCGTCGGGGAATATCACCTTGTATTACCAACTGGTAAAACATTGATTCTGAACGAATGCTATTACATGCCGAACCTGATATGCAACATTATATCAGTTTCTTTGTTGAGTAAAGAAGGATATAATTTTGTATTACAGGATAATATTATGAACATTTTTCTTAACCAAAAGTTAGTTGGATCAGGCACGTTGTGCAATGGCCTTTATGTTCTAAATCAATCAACAGTTCTGAGTATAACAAACACACACAAGAGGAAGAGTTCAGAACTGAACGAATCCTTCTTGTGGCATTGTAGACTGGGTCACATCAATGCGACACGACTAGCTAAGTTGCATAAGGATGGATATTTGAATCCGTTTGAATTTTCATCTTATGACACTTGCCAGTCATGTCTCAAAGGCAAGATGACCAAAACTCCGTTTACGGGACACGGAGAAAGAGTTACGGAACTCTTGGGACGGGTGCATAGTGATGTATGTGGTCCAATGTCTACACATGCCAGGAATGGTTCTGCGTACTTCATTACATTCACTGATGATCTCTCTAGGTTCGGGTATGTGTTCCTGATGAAACACAAATCAGAAGGTTTTGAGAAATTTAGAGAATATAAACAAGAAGTCGAGAACCAAACTGGAAAATGTATTAAAATCCTTCGATCTGATCGAGGAGGTGAATACTTGAGCAATGAATTCCTGGAATTCCTAAAAGAGAATGGGATTCTCTCTCAGCTGACTCCTCCATATACACCACAGCACAACGGTGTATCTGAACGGAGGAACCGCACCCTATTAGATATGGTGCACTCTATGATAAGCACAGCTGAGTTACCTATTTCCTTCTGGGGGTATGCGCTGGAAACTGCGGCATACCTATTGAATCAAGTTCCATCTAAATCTGTACCTACCACACCATATGAGATATGGAGTGGGAAGAGACCATGTCTTAAATGTGTTAAGATATGGGGTTGTCCGGCCTATGTTAAAACGCAAAATCCGGACAAACTCGAGGCACGGTCAGTTCTATGCAAGTTTGTGGGATATCCCAAACATTCACACGGATATCTTTTCTACCATACCGAGGAACAAAAAGTGTTTGTTTCTCGACATGCCACCTTGTTAGAAATGGAATTTCTTACTAAAGAAATTAGTGGCGACCAGGTAGAACTGGAAGAAATTCCGGCTACACAAACTCAAACTGAAGATTTAGTGGAACCAGAGGATTCAGTAGCTCCCAACGAACCTCAGCCTCTCCACCGATCTAGTAGGGTTCTTGACCAACTTGAGAGATACTATGGTTTTCTCATGGATGGTGGGAGCGAGGATTGCATCATGGAGGATGATAACCCAACTAGCTTCGAGTAAGCCTTCACGAGTGGGGACTCAGTGAAATGGCTGGATGCTATGCGGTCCGAGATGGAATCCATGTACACCAACAAAGTATGGACTTTGGAAGTTGCTCCTGAAGGGGTAAAACCCATTGGGAGCAAGTTGATCTTCAAGAAAAAACTTGGTGTAGATAGGAAAGTGGAGACTTTCAAAGCTAGACTTGTTGCAAAGGGTTTTCGTCAAAGACCAGGTGTGGACTATGACGAGACCTTTTCTCCAGTGGCTATGCTTAAATCCATCCGGATCATGCTTGCCATCGCTGCATATCATGATTACGAAATCAGGCAAATGGATGTTAAGACCGCCTTTCTAAACGATGATTTAGAAGAGTGCGTGTACATGACTCAGCCAGAGGGTTTCGTAGATAGTGGGAGCTGCGGGAAGGTGTGCAAGCTGCTTAAATCTATTTATGGATTAAAGAAAGTATCGCGGAGTTGGAACATCTGCTTTGACGTCGTTATCAAAGAGTTTGATT
This sequence comes from Agapanthus africanus, assembly GCA_030015575.1. Classification (NCBI taxonomy): domain Eukaryota; kingdom Viridiplantae; phylum Streptophyta; class Magnoliopsida; order Asparagales; family Amaryllidaceae; genus Agapanthus; species Agapanthus africanus. The sequence goes on along the minus strand of JASDDO010000004.1, from coordinate 277,889,836 downwards.
TCGTCAAAAACGTAGATGAACCTTGTATCTACAAGAAGGTGGCAGAGAGTAAGGTTGTCTTCCTCGTATTGTACGTGGACGACATACTCTTGATAGGAAATGACATTCCTATGCTGCAATCGGTCAAGCTCTTCTTATCGCAAAGATTCTCAATGAAAGATCTTGGTGATGCCTCCTGCATATTGGGAATAAGGATCTATAGAGATAGATCCAAACGGATATTGGGATTGTCCCAATCCAGGTAGATTGACACCATACTAAAGAGGTTTAGTATGGAAGAATCCAAGCGTGGGAACTTACCCACGATCTCTGGAGTCACTCTCTCCAAAGAGATGTCTCTCAAGACTGATTTGGAGAGAGCTCGCATGCAAAGGATACCCTATGCTTTGGCTGTAGGCTCTATCATGTACGCGATGCTATGTACCAGACCCGATGTAGCATACTCACTAAGTGTAGTGCGCAGGTATCAAGCTGATCCTGGAGAGAGTCACTGGACAGCTGTGAAGAGCATTCTCAAGTACTTACGAAGGACTAAAGAGATGCTCTTGGTGTATGGTAACGGAGAACTCCAAGTGGAGTCCTTTACCGATTCGAGCTTCTAGAGTGATAAGGACGACTCTAAGTCGCAGTCGGGATTTGTCTTTACCCTTTACGGAGGGGCGGTTAGCTGGAAGAGTTCCAAGCAGGAAACCGTGGCAGACTCGACGATGGAGGCTGAATACATCGCTGCCAACGATGCTGCCAAAGAGGCTGTCTGGATCAAGAACTTCATTACTGAACTTGGAGTGGTTCCATCCATTGAGCATCCAATACCTTTGTATTGCGATAACAATGGAGCGGTGGCTTTGGCCAAGGAACCCAGGTCCCATCAGCGATCCAGGCACATTCTGAGGCGGTATCACCTTATCCGGGAGATAGTTGATCACCGGGAGATCGAGGTCAGGAGAGTTGACACGAAGAATAACACAGCGGATCCACTCACGAAGGCCCTTCCCCAGACACAGTTTGAGAGACTCTTCGGGATGCTCGGTATGCGATACTACAGCAGCTGGCCCCAGTGCAAGTGGGAGATTGTTAGTTATATGTATGCCCTAGAGGCCAGTATTGTACAGATGATGTATATTATATTGGATGCTTGGACATATATAGAGATGACTTTCTTGCTCGATATGATAGTATGCTATCTGGTTGCTCTTTATCTTAACATGTATACTTGTCTCTTTATACTATCTTATAGTTACATATTGGTAAAGCCCTTAGGATGTGTACTTGACTACCTGGACTATGATGCGGATCATACTAGTGGGGACATGGTAGTCCATAAGTACATCCTTCAAGGTCCCTAGTCGTAGGTGTATTGAGACGGGGTATCAATATACCAGTGTAGACTAGCGTATACGCTTCTCGACCCATGAGATAGGCGATGGATGATCCCATATCCATTGGTGTTTGACATCAGAGAGGGTATATGGGTGCTCAGTGGAGACTGGGTATACTGGACGGACTTGCCGAGAACTCCCAGATGGTATTATACCTCACGTCAGATGGCAGTTCTCTGGTGACACTTGTGCAGGTTAGTCTGTAGACCCGAGATCGTCATAGAGTCTTTATGATTCCCACTGTGCTTTGATTTCCACCTTACCACGTCCATGAGGGGGAGCAAAACGGTGGTTTTTGGGTACAGTCCCGAGTCACATGGAGGCAATGAGCGATAGGAGGGGTTTCGTCTCTCCCGGTATTTGGGGTTGATGTTGCGCTGCGCTCAATTGGCCGTAACAGGGAAGTCCCTGGCCAGGGTTGATTAGAGATTTACTGGTAAGTGTCACCAGTAGTTTCTCGACCTGTTATGAGCCTCACATCGGCACGACTTATCGGTTATTGGGGTCTGACGTTTACCACCCCTAGACTTGATATGCGACATATCAGACAAGGAGACCGGACTGCATGGGTAGTGTTGCCGGTTGGCTCGACGGGAGTTGTAGCAGGTTCGCTTGTTTTCTTCTGATCGCTCAATACCCGGGTGGCCGTTACGTTTAGCTGACCGCTTGCGGCTTGGGGGTGCTTGATATGATCATTACCCACTGCCGGCGTATTGACGAGTCTTAGAGTCCCACAAAGGAGTTACCTAGTCCAGGCGAAACGTTGTGGTGCGCGTATGCGATATGCGCATGGACCCGGTTAAAATGCGCGTATGAGATACCGTATATTAATCGGGCGGCTTACTTTTGGTTGGGTCGTATGTGATATGGCCAGATTGATAAATCAAGTGTTGATTTATCATTTAACTATTAGATTCTCACTAGAAATCCTTTCTTGTATGTTTTTGGATGTATGCATGCATGTATGCATTCTTTTTTATTCTTGCACATATGGATGTGCATGCACACATACATACATACATCATCCTTCATGGTTGTATATACATAGAAGATGGTGGCAATATAAGACTCACACCTTGGTTAAATAATATGAATTATTATTGCATTTGTTTTAAAACAAAATAAAAAAAAGGAAAGGATAATTCATGGTTCACTTTCTACACTCTTCTTTGACCTAACCATTCTCACCCACCATTTAACCATGGATTAACATTCTTTTTGGGTTTTAACTCAAGTTCAATAATATCCTTATTGTTCAACCATTGTTTGAGATGAAAGGTGGAAAATATATATAGATATATTTTCTATTTTCTCAAGTGAGTTAATCTTTTACTCTTGTTGAAGAAAGCCATCATCTTCTTCCTCCTTCTTCTTTTGCTCTCTAGATTTCTCTAGTGAGCAAATTGTTGCGCCACGGCAGCGCCCCGGCCATCTATCCGAGGCCAAAATGCGGAAACAAAAATTTTCTTAACTTTTAAACTGGCGCTACCGCGGACAATAAATCCTGGATCGTAACCATTAACCTATACTAGCTAACTAGGGATGGGGTGAGAGATATACCGAGCGATCCGTGTCCTTCGGTCTTCGTCTCCACTCCGATCTCCTGCGGAATCTCCGTTCATCTCCTCCTCGTCGGAAAGGGCACCACGTAGCCGGATACTTTTACGGGCTCCCACCTCTGGACCGAGGCAACTCGGGCGCGAAGTTGGCTAGTCGACGCGTCCAAGGGTACTGCAGGTTGTAGTGTAGAGGCTTGTCTCTTTGGGGTTTGTGAAACTGCCATTTGATATGGAGGAATGAGGTTAAAGAAAAAAATGGTGCTTTCATTTTTTCCAAACATGAAGAATGAGATGGAGAAATATGAGCCACCACCAAAATGAAAATCTCTCACTCCCTCTCTCATTGTGGCCGGCCCCCTCATGAGAAAATGGTGGAGGAATGATACTCATACAAGGGAGGTGAGTGTAGGAGAGGCTAAATGGTGACCACACCCCAAAAGAAAATCTCACATCAACTTCTAATCTTTTCTAATCTCAATCCTTTCTCATTTAATGCAAAAACCATGATGAAGAAAAGAATGGGATCTAATGATGATAGTCTTATCATAATCCCTCAAATGCAAGAAACCCCTCCACAATAAGTTATTTGCAAACTTGCAAATAACCCCTCCATCGGAAAGTCCGGCCGAGAAGGAACAAAGGAAAAACGGCCGGAACGGAATGCAAACTGGCAACTTCAGAAAACTGATCCCGTAATAAATTACAGGAAAACCCCGTGACTGCATATACATGCCCGCATTTGTATTCTCACTGAACACAAATGCAACGATACAAAATCTACACTATCTAATACTAGGATCCGGCTTAAGCCAAAGCCGGCTAGTAAAATCCGTCCGATCACGATCCGTGCAATACCGCACGTATCTGATTGAACCCTGCCATATCTCCATACGGCCTCTACAACGTTTCGCCCGAAACTTGAGTAACTGTGTGTGTGGTGGACTCTAAAGACTCGTCAATACAATGGCTGTGGATTTAACCACTAGCGCATCAGAGGTATTAGCCATACGTGACGGGCTACCAGCTATTGACCAAAAGGGACGTCGATGAGCGAACTCATCCTGACACCCTACTGAGCCTGTCAGTGACAATATCCGTACAGTCCGGTCCGTTCGTCTATGAGTATCGCATGGCAGGCCTAGGTGGTTGGTAAAAGTCAGACCCCCAAAAGCGGTACAAGTCGTATCGGAGTGTAGCCCAGAACATCCTGAGATACTACTGGAATACCTACCAGTAAATCTCCTGCCTCGGCCGAGGGCTTTGTGTAATGGCTCTCCTAAACACAGCGTGACCTCACCCCCAATACCGGGAGAGACGAACCCCTGCAGATCCACTCACTGCCTCATTGTGGCTCGGGACTGTACCCAACTAAAACCTGTTTGCGCGACTCCATTGAGCCATGGTAGGGTAGTAATGAAAGCACAGTGGGAACTCACACGAGACAAATGACGATCTCAGGTCGACGAACTAACCTGTATACATGTCACTAGGGAACTGCTATCTGACGTTTGGTATAATCCCAACTAGCAGGTTCCCGGCAAGTCCTGTCCGGTGTACTCATAACCTAATGAGCACCTGTATACATCTTAGGTGAACCAACTGACACCAGTGGCTTGTGAGACCGGCCACCGCCCCTCGTCGGGGTCTCGACTGTATACACTAGTCTACTAATGGAGTATCGATGCCCAGTCTCGAAACTCCCACGACTAGGGACCTTTTAAGGATGTGCTTATAGACTCCAACTCTCACGTATATGATCGCCCTCATACTGCTGGCAGTCAAGCAAGAATCCTAAGGGCTCTATCAACGTGTAATAGCGACCTGTCAGGTCACCTAAAGCAGTACACGAAGATAAAGATAAACCAGATAGCATACTATCATCTTGAGTAAGACTGTCCTACTGGGATAGGTCATCCCCAATCATTGCAATCACGTGCCTGTGATCCAATAATTGACTCTGAGGGCACTATCTCCAACAATCTCCCACTTGCACTCAAGGCTAATTATTGCGATGTCGCATACTCACAGCCCGTGTGATACCGAACACCCAACTCCTCTACTAGTCAGTCTCACAAAACTTGTTTGCGAAACTATTGCATTTGAGGAATAGCCTCAGTGAGTGGATCCGCTGTGATGTTTCTTTCTATGTATCTCTATATCTCAAGTTCACGGAGAAAGCCATCTCCCGAAATGAGCAATACCTGTCTTAGAATGTGTCTGGATATCTGATGGGACCTAGCTAAAAAATGAACTCCAAATCCAAACTTCTTAGACTGTATCGTCAACTGAACTTAATCAGTATCCTGCCCCATGCCTCCCTCAGTATCCGCCTGGACCACCTGTCCAGAATACTGCCCCTCGTCAGAGGGAGAAAAATAACTCTGACGACCACTCTGCCGTCCAGGTCACCTTGGAAGCCTGGAATGATAACCGTCTCCAAAAGGAGGCTGCCGTTATCAAATCCCTAGAACATTCACTTATGTTCTAAAACTGCTTCCGATTGTTTCTCCAGGATTGGATTAATATTAACTTATTGCATCTACTGCAAGAACAACATCTGGTGTGGTACTTGACATCTCATGATTGACTCAATTGCCTAAGCAAGTGATCTGCCAATCATGCACATCCCTCTCCCCTTTAGTCTGTAAGACACCTTTAGAGAGGGTGACTCCATCACCTGCAGGTACACTACCGTACCAGGAGTCAACCATTCTAAATACATATAGAATGCTGTCTAAGTACCCAGATTGGGAAACCACCCAAATCTAGATCTAAAACCATAGATCCAGTAACCAGAATGTATAATATCCAAATCCTATGTGGAGAAACCACTGTGTGACAACCAAAGAATAACCGATCGTAGTATAGGAATATCACTTCCTACTCTGTGTATGTCATCCAAATACCAGGACATCACACCCTACTACCTTCTTAACAGATCCATCCCCTATTCTGATGAAGTCAAACTTATGACTGTCACATCAGAAATAGATGATCTATCTCCGCTATATCTGCTTAAGTCTATAAATACACATAAACCTCTTGCCCACTGTGCTTCCGTTGCTCCCACTGACTACGACAACCCTCTGTCAGAGTCATATAGACGTATACTTCTAAAGCCAGTTTAGAATGATGCTATACTCATCCTCCTGCCGGGTCTCATAGTCTGGAACAACTGCAATGGCAAGTCTGGGTAAACAAGAACCTCCCTGCCATCGTCTTTGAGCATACCGAAGTACCTCTCGGGTGCCTGAGGTTACCCACTTTATCTGCGGAGTGGCCAATGGAATGTCAAATTAGATTGAATCTTTAAGTTCTTATCAAATATTCAGTAATCGTTTGCGGTTCTGGAATCACTTCCAGTTCTACCATACTCCCACTACTGTATTCTGAAAAAAATCCATTTCTTTTAAAAATGTGGCGATTCAAGAACAATATCACTATTGATCTTCCAGATGGTAGAAAGTCAACCCTCGTCATAGCCCGGGTCAACCCACAAACAACCATTACAGAAACGTGCCTTGAGTTATCCAGAGTCTGGTTTTAAGCATAAGCCGGACAACTCCCCGTACCTTAACAATGTCAAGATATGAACTGTTCTATATCCAATACAGAAACAGAGGCACTGATTTAATTGAACCAGATTCAAATCATGCAGCTGTCTCCAGTGCATGTCAACTAAATGGAAGAGAGGCCGATCAGCGTTACTCAACTTCGGAGTACTTCCAATTATGAGTAACCTAAAAGAGAAGCTAGTTCTCTTAATCATTACTATCAACTGAATACCATTCATAAGTATCTACATCTTCGATCGCCTTGAAGAATCCCGATACTTACAACATCTGGTTCTCTACTTTATTCTTATACCTATAACTCCTCAAAACTTAGACCCTGCGTTTCTACGAAACACCTGTCTAAGAACTAGAGAAGTCATAAGTAAACAGAATACAGAACGAGGACCAACCCCACTGTCCTGATGGACACTGGACAATATACAATACTTTGTATAAGTCCTCTGAGTCTGATAACTCATTCACTGTGTGTCGTAGGTTGAAAACTGTACAATGGTTATGAAGAATTACACCGTTGTTCAATGCTCCTTACCTAACCATCCACTGGTATAGGTAAATGTCATTGACATAATTTCAAAAAGGTATATCTCACTCTATAAAAATAGACGTACAGATATATCAATTTGAAATTGGTGCATAACAACGGATATTCAAAACCAAATATTTGCTGTCTGGCAAACAACCCAGGTGATTTCCTCAAATATCACCAATTACAACGAATCCCAATATAATGAGGATGATCACCTAATTCCCAATAACTTACTCCCACTCATCATCTGTAAAACCATACAGATGTGAAAATCATACCTGGTAAATACATACCTTGGAGCAAGTGTCTAATTGGGAAATCAGTTTTCTTTTTACAGTACACAGTGAAACTGAAACATTGAAATGTTTCGATGTGGTATCCTGGTATTCCTAGTAATGCTTCTTCCATTATCTCGATTCACAACTGTAACCGTATATCTCTTTGCCATCTCTCCAAATCCCTTTATATGTCTTTAGTCATTACCTTCTGTACACCCCTTTAGGCCAAATGGTTTTCTTCCTTCCCTAGCGTTCGGCACCAGCCTATGGTTTGGAAGAAGACTATCCAATAAGCATAATGGGTGTACTGTCCTGATCCTAGGAGCACTCGCAATGCGAGAGAAGGTGAAGATAAAAGACAACCGAATAAATCTTATTCCTATTTCTCCTGAACCAAAATCCATCCCCGAACTGGAAAAAATTCCTTTCGAGTTCGTATATAACCATACGATGGATTTATCCAATAAACTTGGGATCTTCGTAGTGATACGGAGTGTCCTGGAGAAATACAAAGGTGATTTAGGATTGGCGAAGAAATACTTGGTTTGGTCGTGAATAGCAGTCGCAATTTACTTTGCCCTCTTACTAATCCCTTTTTTTTGTATTAACATAATACCTTCTGTACACCACCGTTAGGCTAATTGGTTTTCTTCATTCCCCACCGTTCGGCACCAGCCTAAGGTTTGGAAGAAGACTATCCAATTTGCGTAATAGGTGTACTATCTCCTAAACCATGGAGTACTCGCAACCTCAGAGAAGGTAAAAGGAAAAGACAACTGAATGGTCCTATTCGTTTTCTCCAGAACCAGAAACCATCCTCGAATTCCTTCGAGTTCGTATATAACCATACGATGGTTTTTTCCAATGGAAGTGGAAGTTCGTAGTAATACGGGGTGTCCTGGAGAAAAGGGTAGAAGTAGGAGTGGCAATGAGGTTTGCAACTCTGACAATCCAAAAGCCAGTCATGTAAGAAGGTTCGGTTAATTTTGGTCACTGAGTCATAGTCAAGGGTCGGGTCAATGGTCGCTGCCAAAGAGAGAGAGAAAAGAAACACTCAGCGTGCACTCTAACCTAGATCAGAATGTTTATCACTTTATCTAATCTGGAAACCTCCTACTGTAACCTCAAATTCTTCCCCAAACCTGAAAGAAGAATTAGTCGGGATCACCCGAGGAGTAAACCAACTCATCAGTGGGAATCGGGATCCAACTATCATCGCATGATAACTTGACGGAATCCACTCAAGTCACCACACTCCAGAAGGAATGCGCATGCCTGGCAAGTTTCAGTTTCTTTAGAAACTCCCGATGTGATTTTTTTACCCCTAGGACCCAAGTGACCTTGACGGAGTTAACAAATCAAAGAGTCCTAGTCAAGTTCAACCCGTCATTATCTGGATTGCATTAAACCCACCCGTGCGTGCCCTTGACGGAGTCAACAAGGCCGCACGACTGTCCTAACCAATCCCATTTATGCAACAAACAAGCACCACTTATCTACCGTACACTATGCCTTGACGGAGTAAACAAACGCAGCACGAATACTAAATAATACCCGTAAGAAATGACGGAGGGCTACGACTGGTTTTTGGCGAAAAATCTTTAACGTAATGAACTTGATATCGTTGAAGGAACTGCATAGCCTTTTATAAAAATATAGTGACGAAAACCTTTGCTAAAGAGGTCACTCCCGGTGAAGGGATCTCGGCTCTTTCCCCATAGAATGAGGTGCAGGATATTCCAACTGAATACCACGACGCAAAGCAAAAGTAATCGGCTATAGTGAAGTTATTGCCCTGACGCAAACTTTTGTCCAAGGGTCACTCCCGGTGAAGGGATCTCGGCCCTTGCCTTGTCGACTGAGGAGCAGAATATTCCAACTGAATACCACTGTGCAAAACAAAAGAGAACGCCCTTGCAATAACAGCTTTTTGAAAAATTGTTCCAACAACATCAGAATAGGTTTGTTTATCTTGCATTGATCCAAATCAACGCAGTCCCATCAATTGATCACACCAATAAAGAACGAAAATAATGATGTACGTATATGCCATCCGCTTTCGCCACTGGGTCCCGTCATCACCCGTCAGGTTACTTAACTAACGACAGAGCGGGGACTGGACTAGCGCGGATGCAAAACATATACAACATCTACTAGTATATATATATATATATCAATATATAATATTTCGCTCAAGGCGTGATAAAAAGCAACATCACAGAAATGTACAGCATCACAGAATAATACAGATATCTGGGATCCCCGGGTTTCATAGAGCCGCTACTGAAACCCGACGTTCCTGTGGTCGTGTGGATAGCCTGTGCAATGAAAATCCGAGACCCCTACGGGCGCGGCAAGTCACCCGCCAAAACCTGAAGCGAGGCAGCCCCCTTCAACGACGTGAATGGACCACCCAGCACTTCACGGAATCCGGCAACTTGGGCACCCCTCCTAGGTCAACCTGTACCCCTTACGAGTGCGGCGAATAGCCCGCCAATTATAGAGTAAAGCCCCCTCCGTCTCAACGCCATGAGATGCGGGCTTGTTGCCCTCTAGAACCCGGCTATCCGTGCACCCCTCCTGGGGTAATCCTAGTATAGAAAATAAAATATACATACAACGGGTACATCGACCTCGACCTGGTCGTGCCCCAAAAGAATAATACAAACAGGCAGTGACGGCAGTCCAGATGTCGGACGCTCGCCCCGCAATATCAAATGTACATAATACAACAAAACTGTACTAACATTGCATCCAGGCTATCCCCCACGACCGATCCGCAACAACACAGCATAAACACAGAACATCAACGTGAATGTCACGTTCGCAAATCCGTCTAACCGGGCTATAGCAGTTAGACAGGATTTACCGATCGAGTGACATTCTGTCACGCCCCGAATGAGCACGTGACTGGCACTTGAACCATATGAAGCCTATAGGACTCCATCTGATCCAAGTAAGCCAAAAGCCCAGAAATCTAAAACCATTTTGAAGAATAATAAAGAAAACTGGTTTAAAGAAGTGAAGAAATACATGTTTGAAATCAAGGTTTTTAAATAACTAAGCCGAAGGTATGTTTTGAAAACAATAAGTCTTTTCTAAAAATTTCGGCAGAGTTTCTCTTGTAAAACTGGCCCCGAATGGGGTACAACATGAATAACAATATATAAAATGATAAAGGCATCCCCAAGCGGGAGCTAGCTCTTCGTCAATCGACGGTCACAACCACGCAATGATATGATAATATACAACGCCAAGTGGCGAGGATCAAAACCAAAAGAAAGCTCAAAAGTAGCAAGAAAACCGCAATACTACTAAGCGCGACTCTAAGGTCGAATAATACAACACTGTCCCTGAGTCTGAAAGAATATACAAGTTTTGGTTGATGGACATTTCTAGATACAATGAAATAAATAAATACAAGGGTGACTCCTGATACGAAGGAATCCACCTACCAAAGCAAATCACCCGCAAGAAGGAAATGTGCCAGAAATGCCGCAATAGAACCTGTACGGCATGACCTGCAAGAGCTGTGGCACAACGGGGGTGAGTTGCCAACTCGTGAATAGAAACATCTACAAGGATAAATCGAATGCAAGACATAATCCTAAGTCAACGATCAGTAAAATATCCACAAGAGTACATCTGAGTGTAATAAGGTAGCAAGGTAACATCTAATCATGTATATAGTGCCAGGTACTCAGGTAACAACATGTCATCAGTGTAAGGTACGTCTGCATGAAGTATCAATGAAGAAATATCAATAATATCAATACACATATATTAGCGTCCCATACCACTAATATTGGTGTAAGATAAGTGTAAATCCAGTCTGTATATATGTGGAACCCGTCCACCTGTCACCCACTGACAGCAAGCATCATGTATGCAATGTGAGGATATAACCAAAATCATGGAAAACTCATCATGAAACCCGTGCCAAACACCGACACGTAAATCCTCATCCGTATGGGGCTCCGTCTGCGGATATCGGCCCTCGGCCCCGGCAGTATGAGTCAACCCATGTCCATCTCTGGGCTCCGTCTGCGGATATCGGCCCGTCGGCCCCGGCAGTATGCCCATCTCTCGGCTCCAGGCGGTATCCCCCGGATATCCGCCGAGCTCAGGTAAAATCACCGGTAGGTACTCGCCCGCCTCCAGGCTCAATCGGCATAACCCATCGATCATCTCGCCGAGGGGAACCATACCGGGCCCACCACGACCCCGCAAACGGTACATCACCTCCTCGAATCGGGTTTCAAGCACACGTCTCAGCACCGAGAAAACGCGTGGTGGACGCACCGAAATATCATATCACGAGGTACCGGGTTTTCATAAAGTGCCTCTTTTCTTAAATAACCCCACGGTCCTCAAAACCAGAAATCACATGAAAATCCAACATCCAGCAGTAAATCCAATGCGATGTACTATGCAATCAATCCATGATATATATACGACATGCAAAGAGAGTAATCATATCGGAAATCATGCAACATGGAATAGGAATGCGCATATGTCAAAGGAAGCATCATATTACGAATGTAATAGTACTACTGTGTAGTGACATGGCAATTATCGATGATGAAGTGTGTGAGCCGGCAAATAGTGTACGTGAAACATATGCATCATCGATAATGGTGCTGGTGTCCTAGCAGCATGATAATAACATGGTAATGAACATATGCCAGCAATGCGAATAGCATGAATATGCGGAAATCTAGTAATCAACAGCACAGTGAAGTATCTACTATGCAACTACACCTAAGTATCCTGTCAAATCAGGAGGGGTAGGTGTGGAAACCACCTAAAGCTGAGTCTAAGTATATATATAGTCGGTGATCCCGCCTCAATGTCATATCGTAAGATATCCTCTAGCTATGAGTGCGGATCTATCATCAATATCAGCTCGTACGGTAAATCATCGTACGGCATTCCCAAAAGCTGGGTAGGGGTCAACATCTCACTGTCTCATCACATAACAAATATCACCATCATCAGATTATATAGTCTGGATGTACTACTCTATCTCTAGTACAAACGGTAACATCGGTAAAGTATGCATGCGGGGGTAAACACACATCCCAAGCCCGCAAGGAACACAAGTCATACCCCACATATGAATCGCATCAAATCACCGATCCCAGGGCACCAAGCCCACAATATCGACTCATCTCCAAAGTCGTCACATATCATCAATCACAGTGTAAGTACATGTGAAAAGCAAGGGTATGTGTATAGGGTAATTCTATCCTAGGGTTCGCGACTATGAACTACACTAGTCACTTCTAACCCTACCTTATCCAAAATACACCTAATATCACAAAGCTATATAATAAACTATCTACGGACTGCGGGGGTGCTATACGCCATCCACCCGACTTTCCCCCGTAGATATAATCTACTCACCTTGCATCACCAATTGCGGACGTCACCATGCATTTGCTTGTCGTCCGAAGTCTTCATGGGTACCTACACATCAAAATATCGTATATGCGCATTAAAACCAAATCCAATCTAAAACGGCGCATAAACTCCAAAACGATACGATAAGGGGCCTATAGGTGAGAACCTATGGCACGCCTTCAAAACCATCCATACTCCTCTATATCGTCGTATAAACGACAATAGTCGAGGCAAAACACATTCCACCATTTCAGAATCCAAAAATACGGAATACGGAAACACGAATCCAAAACGACAACATAGGATATATGTCCCAGATTTTACCCTAGAAGGAATCTGTCAAAACTAGAAGTACCCAGGGCCAAGAATTGATGAAATGGGGCCATGCACGCAAAACGAGGAGATTCCTCTCTGGTCTGGCCGCAAATTGCGGCCAGAAAGGAGGTTTTGGCGGCCGGGAAGAAGAGACAGGGGCTAGGGGTTTGGGTGTTGCCTCTATGTTGCCTGCACATCTCAATTTCCACTCAATATTATTTTAGGGTTCTCGGGGTGTTAGCAGATTTCAATAACAGTGGCAGATTCCAGGTTTTTCCCCCGATATAGTTTTCTAAAATCCGCATTATGGGTTTAAACTTCAGGTTTGGGGTTCTAATTCAAACACTAGGGTGTTGGTAAGATCAATACTGAGCCCAATTTCATAATGCAACACCAATTCACTCAAACCCTAACTAGGTTTCTCTCAAATTCATAATATCACGCAATATCGATAAAATCTTGACATGGGGTTATAGGAAAGGCTATAATTAAGCAAATGGTTCAGAAAATACCTCATTTGGCAACTCAAGAATTTTCTTGAGTTGCCCTCTAGTGGCCAAATCCATGCTTCTTTAGCTCTATGTGTAGATCTAAGGATTTTGGACATTTTTAATGAAAGGAGATTGGGGTTTTGGTGTGTTTTTAGAGATGATTCATGGCTTGAGGAGGGGAGGGAAATGGAGAAAGGGGCAGCAGCAGCAAAGCAAAGGGAGAGGGAGAGAAATGATGAAAATGGCTAAGGGTTTGGTCAAATGGTTCAACCCTCTCTCTCACCTACCCTCATCATTACACTTTTTTCTTTTTCTTTTCCCTTTTCTTTTAAAAACCCAACCCTTCTCACACCAATAGTAAACCCAAATGAAAACCATGGCTAGAAAAATACACAAGTGTAGAAAAAGTGATATGTGCAAGTTTTGCACAAAATTGCCAAAAAACCCGATTAGCGATTTTAATCGCGATTAGCACTAAACTAGTGTCAAACTAATCACAAAAACTTAAAAATGTCATAATTCACTAATTTACCCTATTTTAGAATTTCCCATAATTTTTCATAATTTTTCTAACATTTTTCCTATTTATTTGCATTTAATATTAAAATAATCAATAAAATAATATTAAATTATAAAAATTCCCAAAATTAATATTTTATATTTTTGAAGATGTTACAATCTACCCCCCTTAAAGAAATTCGGTCCCCGAATTTAAATTTAAACCCCCACTACTAAAACAATCTTAGTAATAAACCAAAGTCGTCGGGGCTCCGAAATCATCAACACAAAGAACGTCACAGCGCAATGCATGCGCAAGGGTACTGAGCAGATAACTCAAAAACAAAACTCCGTCAAGCATCCCGCAATCATCGGAGTCGATGTAAAAACACAGTGTCAAATCCAATACAAAACCGATATGATATGGATCGAAACTACACATGTAGACATCCAATCTATACATGTAAAAAGCTGATGTAAAACATGCAAAAGTATATCCAGGTATCGTCTACTGACTAGTCCTGCTCAGCATGAAAGCAAAAACCCAACATCATAAAAGGTACTGCTCCAAAGGGAATAAATCTCAAAAATGTACTTAACACAATCCTGTGCGTCTGGTGCGCACGGAAATCAAAAATCCAATATGTGCTAAACAGGTGCACAAAACAACATCTAGGTGCAACGGGTGTGCACGAAACCTCTGTCATGGGCAACGTATGTGCCTGACAGCCAAGGTCCGGTGCATCTAACATGCACGAAGAAATCTCGATTTAGTGCATCGGGTGCGCACCAAAATCGTATCTAAAAAAAAACATGCGCCCAACACGCGCGAAAATCCAAATCTGTGCATCCATCGTGCACGAATGAAAATCTACACCCTGCGCACTCAACATGCACGGAATCACGAAATCCAATAACAAACATCGAATAGGTGTAAAGCACATCACCAGCACGGAGTGCAAAACCAACCATCAAAATCAGGGTCAAAATCAACGGCATAATGCGGCTCAAATCAAAATCAAGTGTACCGCAAAGAAAAATCCCATAACCGTGTGCATCAGCGTGCACAAATCAAATCATAACACCAAAATGCATGAAAACCATGCTGGAAGCATAAATCAATCACTGAATACTGTAAGCATGAAATCTCAATCAACACCTCAACTGTAATAACTCTGCGCAAAATATATAAATGTCCAGTGGGTGCATGAAACCAATATCATGAAACTCAGTCATCAAAACTAAATCATGCAAACAGAACACCCAAAATACCGAAATCCAAAATGACGGATACGTGATAATCGAATCACAAAATCACAAATCACAATTACCGTCTTCGGTAGTTCCTCCTTCGAGGTCGAGAAGGAGTCGGTGCAATCCACAGCTAGCAGCGCAGGATATCTACCTGCCTCTCGCTCACGGTCTAACGTCTCCTGACTCTCTGGATCCTTATCTTCTCTGCGGATTACCTATCACGCGGTCAATCGGCTCATCAGCCCTGTCAGGTGT
This sequence comes from Agapanthus africanus, assembly GCA_030015575.1. Lineage (NCBI taxonomy): Eukaryota > Viridiplantae > Streptophyta > Magnoliopsida > Asparagales > Amaryllidaceae > Agapanthus > Agapanthus africanus. Next base: position 277,874,303 of record JASDDO010000004.1, on the reverse strand, counting down.
GCTAACGGGAACGATTCCGTTCTGGCACTTCTCTGGTCACCTCTCGGTCAATCCTCACGACCACTCGTAAGGCAGCAACGTCCTGGAAAGAATCCTGCTCGAGGTCTCTTCCAATCATGCCTATGCCGATCTGTACAGAGGCTGGCTCTCCTGCACAACCTCTTCTCGCTCAAAAGACACCTGTATCCTCAGAACAACATCTCTCAGAACTGGTCACATTCCAACGTCTCTATAAGCAAATCAGGTCTCTAATCTCGACGGAAAGCAATGACAGCTCGTCAGTGCCTCACACGAACCTCTTGTTCCGACTATCTCCCTCGTTGTCCACTATGACGTCATGCCAAGCTACTATGCACTGCACTGTTCTCGGCCACGGTCAATCTGAAGTCGCTCACACGGACTCGAAATCGCGTATCCTGTAGCTTCATCACTCTGTAGCAGACGTCAGGCCGAACTGGGCCTCGGAAACACGTCTCAACCATCGGAGGAATACTCGTCACTCGTCCATCCTTGATCAATTTGCAATGCATCTGGTTAAGCTCCTCTATCCGAACTTAGTCAACTACATCGTCGACAATGCCGAACTCTGGCCTGCTGGGTGTGCGCAAAATGACCACTCTGGGTCTAAGTCTTCTTGTATCGTACTCCAGAAAGGTCCTGCCGAGATTCCTTTCTCAAATCTCAATCCTGCCGAAGTGCCCGGAAGTCATCATCCAATGCTGAAGCTCACGCTTATTCCGGAACAGCTGCATACTTATCGCGCTTCTTTCTGGAAGATATATCCATAAACCACGCCTCTGGGTGCGTATCACATCTCTAATGTCAGCGGAGTGGGACGTCATCTCGTCGAAATCTCGTACGAACTCTTTACTCCACCTTGCTCAAATGTCGACTGATTCGGACTCGTCTCATCATGGCTGCATGAACTGCGCTCCGACGGCTATGCTCGTATCTGGAGTCTCCCAAGCAGTGTCCCATCACAATGTCCGAAAGATGTCGAACCATCCGATCGACTCGTCAGATCCTCATAATCCCCCAAGAGCTCACATCTCGGGTACAGCTTAATAGTATCGAGTACATGCCACAGCGTCGGTGGTCCAGCCGTAGAAGGGCAAACCCAAGCCTCACTAATGGCGCCGCGGAACCGCCGTAAACCCTAAGGTTCAAAGGCTGTCACACGGTCATTAAGTCGAGTTAGGGTTTCATTCTTCTAGAGGGTCCATAGAATCACCTGCATGTCTTTCCGTATACTTTAAACTTGGAAAATAGGCTCCTGACATTCGATCGTCTCTATCGACTCTCACGAACCTGCGTGAAGTCGTCTCTATCTGGAATCAATCCGCCTGATGTCCTCGCATCGGGGTAAGCGAACTCACCACACGTCCTAGTCATTCATCCTCGGTGACTAGCGACTCGCTATCATCTCTCTAAGTACATGCTCATGCTGCAGTAGCTCCAATCATCTGGGCGATATTTCATCATTTGCAGCAACAACTGGCTCATACGCCTGTACGCCGAACAATGCCTCAATCCTCCAGGAAAGGCAATACAATGGCGGTCGTCTCTGAATCAGCCTGCTCTAGATCTGAGTAAGACTCTCCACACTGGAAATCTTCAACTCATCTGGGCCCGCTCTGGCGCAAAATCGGACGAATCACATTCGTCTCTCAAATCGGGTAGACTAGCTAGCATCTGCCGCATCTATGCCCGAAAGCTCCGGCGATCTCAGCTCGTAAGCTCCGAAAGCGACATCCTGTCAATCTCAGTAACAGCTGGTCCATCTGTCTGCACGGTAGCCGACATCATAATCCCTGAGGTATGCTGTACATCAACAGTCCTCTCTCAACTGGCAGCTCTAACAAAGGCACGATCATCCGGTGCAAGACCAAGCACTCGCCTCCACTAGAGGTCACAATCACCACACTAACTCGAGACGTTCCCATGTCACCAGAAAACACAAAGGTCGGCCCTCGTACCAAACGAGCTCACATCGGCCGTAACCCTAGCAGCAGCCCAAACTGCGCTCAAACATGGCGACAGGGATCTCAATCGAGTATCAAAAGAGAGCACATCAAAGGCAAGAAAGGAAACAACAGATCCAAAGGGGATACATGATCATAGGAAGGAACAACATCAATGGAGGTATGATCATGAAACTAATAGAATCGGGGATCTCAAATGGATGAATAATCCAGGATATGAAAAGAATCACTAATCTCAAAACAAATGTCCATCCTAAGGTTCCTTAAGCGGAGTGGCGTGTCGTAAGTATGCCGCGGAACATACCAACGGTACGTCACTCTACTTTAGTCACCTAATCCATCAACCAAGGGTCATCCTAAAACGACGAAAGTTCGGGTTTACACCCCCTCAACCAAGTCTAAGTTCCGTAAGGTCAAGCCTAAGTTCCGTATGTAAACAACTCCTTAGGCTCCACATAGTCAAACTTAAACTTGAACCAAGGTCAACCTAGCGCTCTGATACCAACTTTGTCACGCCCCGAATGAGCACGTGACTGGCACTTGAACCATATGAAGCCTATAGGACTCCATCTGATCCAAGTAAGCCAAAAGCCCAGAAATCTAAAACCATTTTGAAGAATAATAAAGAAAACTGGTTTAAAGAAGTGAAGAAATACAGGTTTGAAATCAAGGTTTTTAAATAACTAAGCCGAAGGTATGTTTTGAAAACAATAAGTCTTTTCTAAAAATTTCGGCAGAGTTTCTCTTGTAAAACTGGCCCCGAATGGGGTACAACATGAATAACAATATATAAAATGATAAAGGCATCCCCAAGCGGGAGCTAGCTCTTCGTCAATCGACGGTCACAACCACGCAATGATATGATAATATACAACGCCAAGTGGCGAGGATCAAAACCAAAAGAAAGCTCAAAAGTAGCAAGAAAACCGCAATACTACTAAGCGCGACTCTAAGGTCGAATAATACAACACTGTCCCTGAGTCTGAAAGAATATACAAGTTTTGGTTGATGGACATTTCTAGATACAATGAAATAAATAAATACAAGGGTGACTCCTGATACGAAGGAATCCACCTACCAAAGCAAATCACCCGCAAGAAGGAAATGTGCCAGAAATGCCGCAATAGAACCTGTACGGCATGACCTGCAAGAGCTGTGGCACAACGGGGGTGAGTTGCCAACTCGTGAATAGAAACATCTACAAGGATAAATCGAATGCAAGACATAATCCTAAGTCAACGATCAGTAAAATATCCACAAGAGTACATCTGAGTGTAATAAGGTAGCAAGGTAACATCTAATCATGTATATAGTGCCAGGTACTCAGGTAACAACATGTCATCAGTGTAAGGTATGTCTGCATGAAGTATCAATGAAGAAATATCAATAATATCAATACACATATATTAGCGTCCCATACCACTAATATTGGTGTAAGATAAGTGTAAATCCAGTCTGTATATATGTGGAACCCGTCCACCTGTCACCCACTGACAGCAAGCATCATGTATGCAATGTGAGGATATAACCAAAATCATGGAAAACTCATCATGAAACCCGTGCCAAACACCGACACGTAAATCCTCATCCGTATGGGGCTCCGTCTGCAGATATCGGCCCTCGGCCCCGGCAGTATGAGTCAACCCATGTCCATCTCTGGGCTCCGTCTGCGGATATCGGCCCGTCGGCCCCGGCAGTATGCCCATCTCTCGGCTCCAGGCGGTATCCCCCGGATATCCGCCGAGCTCAGGTTAAATCACCGGTAGGTACTCGCCCGCCTCCAGGCTCAATCGGCATAACCCATCGATCATCTCGCCGAGGGGAACCATACCGGGCCCACCACGACCCCGCAAACGGTACATCACCTCCTCGAATCGGGTTTCAAGCACACGTCTCAGCACCGAGAAAACGCGTGGTGGACGCACCGAAATATCATATCACGAGGTACCGGGTTTTCATAAAGTGCCTCTTTTCTTAAATAACCCCACGGTCCTCAAAACCAGAAATCACATGAAAATCCAACATCCAGCAGTAAATCCAATGCGATGTACTATGCAATCAATCCATGATATATATACGACATGCAAAGAGAGTAATCATATCGGAAATCATGCAACATGGAATAGGAATGCGCATATGTCAAAGGAAGCATCATATTACGAATGTAATAGTACTACTGTGTAGTGACATGGCAATTATCGATGATGAAGTGTGTGAGCCGGCAAATAGTGTACGTGAAACATATGCATCATCGATAATGGTGCTGGTGTCCTAGCAGCATGATAATAACATGGTAATGAACATATGCCAGCAATGCGAATAGCATGAATATGCGGAAATCTAGTAATCAACAGCACAGTGAAGTATCTACTATGCAACTACACCTAAGTATCCTGTCAAATCAGGAGGGGTAGGTGTGGAAACCACCTAAAGCTGAGTCTAAGTATATATATAGTCGGTGATCCCGCCTCAATGTCATATCGTAAGATATCCTCTAGCTATGAGTGCGGATCTATCATCAATATCAGCTCGTACGGTAAATCATCGTACGGCATTCCCAAAAGCTGGGTAGGGGTCAACATCTCACTGTCTCATCACATAACAAATATCACCATCATCAGATCATATAGTCTGGATGTACTACTCTATCTCTAGTACAAACGGTAACATCGGTAAAGTATGCATGCGGGGGTAAACACACATCCCAAGCCCGCAAGGAACACAAGTCATACCCCACATATGAATCGCATCAAATCACCGATCCCAGGGCACCAAGCCCACAATATCGACTCATCTCCAAAGTCGTCACATATCATCAATCACAGTGTAAGTACATGTGAAAAGCAAGGGTATGTGTATAGGGTAATTCTATCCTAGGGTTCGCGACTATGAACTACACTAGTCACTTCTAACCCTACCTTATCCAAAATACACCTAATATCACAAAGCTATATAATAAGCTATCTACGGACTGCGGGGGTGCTATACGCCATCCACCCGACTTTCCCCCGTAGATATAATCTACTCACCTTGCATCACCAATTGCGGACGTCACCATGCATTTGCTTGTCGTCCGAAGTCTTCATGGGTACCTACACATCAAAATATCGTATATGCGCATTAAAACCAAATCCAATCTAAAACGGCGCATAAACTCCAAAACGATACGATAAGGGGCCTATAGGTGAGAACCTATGGCACGCCTTCAAAACCATCCATACTCCTCTATATCGTCGTATAAACGACAATAGTCGAGGCAAAACACATTCCACCATTTCAGAATCCAAAAATACGGAATACGGAAACACGAATCCAAAACGACAACATAGGATATATGTCCCAGATTTTACCCTAGAAGGAATCTGTCAAAACTAGAAGTACCCAGGGCCAAGAATTGATGAAATGGGGCCATGCACGCAAAACGAGGAGATTCCTCTCTGGTCTGGCCGCAAATTGCGGCCAGAAAGGAGGTTTTGGCGGCCGGGAAGAAGAGACAGGGGCTAGGGGTTTGGGTGTTGCCTCTATGTTGCCTGCACATCTCAATTTCCACTCAATATTATTTTAGGGTTCTCGGGGTGTTAGCAGATTTCAATAACAGTGGCAGATTCCAGGTTTTTCCCCCGATATAGTTTTCTAAAATCCGCATTATGGGTTTAAACTTCAGGTTTGGGGTTCTAATTCAAACACTAGGGTGTTGGTAAGATCAATACTGAGCCCAATTTCATAATGCAACACCAATTCACTCAAACCCTAACTAGGTTTCTCTCAAATTCATAATATCACGCAATATCGATAAAATCTTGACATGGGGTTATAGGAAAGGCTATAATTAAGCAAATGGTTCAGAAAATACCTCATTTGGCAACTCAAGAATTTTCTTGAGTTGCCCTCTAGTGGCCAAATCCATGCTTCTTTAGCTCCATGTGTAGATCTAAGGATTTTGGACATTTTTAATGAAAGGAGATTGGGGTTTTGGTGTGTTTTTAGAGATGATTCATGGCTTGAGGAGGGGAGGGAAATGGAGAAAGGGGCAGCAGCAGCAAAGCAAAGGGAGAGGGAGAGAAATGATGAAAATGGCTAAGGGTTTGGTCAAATGGTTCAACCCTCTCTCTCACCTACCCTCATCATTACACTTTTTTCTTTTTCTTTTCCCTTTTCTTTTAAAAACCCAACCCTTCTCACACCAATAGTAAACCCAAATGAAAACCATGGCTAGAAAAATACACAAGTGTAGAAAAAGTGATATGTGCAAGTTTTGCACAAAATTGCCAAAAAACCCGATTAGCGATTTTAATCGCGATTAGCACTAAACTAGTGTCAAACTAATCACAAAAACTTAAAAATGTCATAATTCACTAATTTACCCTATTTTAGAATTTCCCATAATTTTTCATAATTTTTCTAACATTTTTCCTATTTATTTGCATTTAATATTAAAATAATCAATAAAATAATATTGAATTATAAAAATTCCCAAAATTAATATTTTATATTTTTGAAGATGTTACACATTCACGGCCGTAGATATAATGTAAATACTGTGAACTAGCAAGTTTAAAATATCCGATCGAACAAATTTTATCAAGTGGCCCCCCAAGCATTACTGTAGCACTAACAGAAAATCTGGGCCCAAAAATAGTATTCCAAAAACCCTATTTTCTAGTTTAAGACAATCTGGAAAAATTTGGTGCAGTGAGGAGCCTAAGTGGCGGCGGAACTGCGGTCGAAGCATGGCTTCGGCCGCGGTTCCGCGGTGGGATGATGGATTCAGGCGACCAAATTTTACCTTAATTCTTATACTTCCCTGAACATCATTCTGCAACTACCTGAAAAATTTTTAGAGTCCAAAAAATTTCGACAGAAACCTGATGCACACGAAATACGGTTTTTGGGAATTTTGTTCGATCGGGTCTTTAAACATACTAGAGCAAGCTAGACTAGGTTAATGGCGTGGCTCTGATACCATGTTGCGCCACGGCAGCACCCCGGCCATCTATCCGAGGCCAAAATGCGGAAACAAAAATTTTCTTAAATTTTAAACTGGCGCTACAGCGGACAATAAAACCCGGATCGTAACCATTAACCTATACTAGCTAACTAGGGATGGGGTGAGAGATATACCGAGCGATCCGTGTCCTTCGGTCTTCGTCTCCACTCCGATCTCCTGCGGAATCTCCGTTTATCCCTCCTCGTCGGAAAGGGCACCACGTAGCCGGATACTTTTACGAGCTCCCACCTCTGGACCGAGGCAACTCGGGCGCGAAGTTGGCTAGCCGGCGCGTCCAAGGGTACTGCAGGTTGTAGTGTAGAGGCTTGTCTCTTTAGGGTTTGTGAAGTTGCCATTTGATATGGAGGAATGAGGTTAAAGAAAAAAATGGTGCTTTCATTTTTTCCAAACATGAAAAATGAGATGGAGAAATATGAGCCACCACCAAAATGAAAATCTCTCACTCCCTCTCTCATTGTGGCCGGCCCCCTCATGAGAAAATGGTGGAGGAATGATACTCATACAAGGGAGGTGAGTGTAGGAGAGGCTAAATGGTGACCACACCCCAAAAGCAAATCTCACATCAACTTCTAATCTTTTCTAATATCAATCCTTTCTCATTTAATGCAAAAACCATGATGAAGAAAAGAATGGGATCTAATGATGATAGTCTTATCATAATCCCTCAAATGCAAGAAACCCCTCCACGATAAGTTATTTGCAAACTTGAAAATAACCCCCTCCATCGGAAAGTCCGGCCGTGAAGGAACAAAGGAAAAACGGCCGGAACGGAATGCAAACTGGAAACTTCAGAAAACTGATCCCGTAATAAATTACAGGAAAACCCCGTGACTGCATATACATGCCCGCATTTGTATTCTCACTGAACACAAATGCAACGAGACAAAATCTACACTATCTAATACTAGGATTCGGCTTAAGCCAAAGCCGGCTTGTAAAATCCGTCCGATCACGATCCGTGCAATACCGCACGTATCTGATTGAACCCTGCCATATCTCCATACGGCCTCTACAGCGTTTCGCCCGAAACTTGAGTAACTGTGTGTGTGGTGGACTCTAAAGACTCGTCAATACAATAGCTGTGGATTTAACCACTAGCGCGTCAGAGGTATTAGCCATACGTGATGGGCCACCAGCTATTGACCAAAAGGGACGTCGATGAGCGAACTCATCCTGACACCCTACTGAGCCTGTCAGTGATAATATCCAAACAGTCTGGTCCGTTCGTCTATGAGTATCGCATGGCAGGCCTAGGTGGTTGGTAAAAGTCAGACCTCCAAAAGCGGTACAAGTCGTGTCGGAGTGTAGCCCAGAACACCCTGAGATACTACTGGAATACCTACCAGTAAATCTCCTGCCTCGGCCGAGGGCTTTGTGTAATGGCTCTCCTAGACACAGCGCGACCTCACCCCCAATACCGGGAGAGACGAACCCCTGCAGATCCGCTCACTGCCTCCATGTGGCTCGGGACTGTACCCAACTAAAACCTGTTTGCACGACTCCTTTGAGCCGTGGTAGGGTAGTAATGAAAGCACAGTGGGAACTCACACGAGACAAATGACGATCTCAGGTCGATGAACTAACCTGTACACATGTCACCAGGGAACTGCTATCTGACGTTTGGTATAATCCCAACTAGCAGGTTCCCGGCGAGTCCTGTCCGGTGTACTCATAACCTAATGAGCACCTGTATACATCTTAGGTGAACCAACTGACACCAGTGGCTTGTGAGACCGGCCACCGTCCCTCGTCGCGGTCTCGACTGTATACACTAGTCTACTAATGGAGTATCGATGCCCAGTCTTGAAACTCCCACGACTAGGGACCTTTTAAGGATGTGCTTATAGACTCCAGCTCTCACGTATATGATCGCCCTCATACTGCTGGCAGTCAAGAAAGAATCCTAAGGGCTCTATCAACGTGTAATAGCGACCTATCTGGTCACCTAAAGCAGTACACGATGATAAAGATAAACCAGATAGCATACTATCATCTTGAGTAAGACTGTCCTACTTGGATAGGTCATCCCCAATCATTGCAATCACGTGCCTGTGATCCAATAATTGACTCTGAGGGCACTATCTCCAACATAAATTACTCACCAAGTTAGGATTTTGAAATGAGAAAAACCACCACAACATCATTCTACACAAGTCTTGCCCACTTGTTTAGAGTGTTAGCTTCATATCTTTATCTTGATCAAGTAAAGTTGCAAGCTTGGACAAAGCGGACTCCGGGTGGATCATCGTGGACCTAGAGGAGTTCAAGCGGACTTTTTCCAAACACCAAGTAACCGAAGAGTCTAGCGTATGGAGCTACAAAGGTTGTACTCTCAAAACCCTAGCCTATTCTACTTGTGATGATGTGTTGTTTTAGAAACCCTAATTTTTCTAGGAATGATTCTTTGTTTGCTTACTTAGCACCCTAAAATTTTAATCTTTGGTACATGTGATGCTTCCAAACTCTTCATGAGGTGCTAGGTAAACCCAACACCATCTACACCAATCTTCTTTCAGAAGATCCATTTGCAGCCTACGGGTTTTACCCCTTCTGGAGCAATGTCCAAAGTCCATACTTTGTTGGTGTACATGGACTCCATCTCGGTCCGCATTGCATCTAGCCATTTTACCGATTCGCCGCTCTGAATGGCTTGTTGGAAGCTGGTTGGCTCATCATTGTCATTGATGCAATCCTCTCGATCCTCGTATATAAGAAAACCGTTGTATCTCTCGGACGGATGAGACTTCCTATTAGTTCTGCGGAGTGGCGTGAGAATGTCCGGTTCTTTTGAAACCTCTAGTTCTACCATGCTTTCAGCAATAGTTTATGGTTCTGAAATTTCTTCCAGTTCTATTTTGCTCCCACTTTTCTGATTTTCTAAAAATTCAGATTCCAAGAAGTGGGCATGACGAGAAACAAAGACCTTTTGTTTGTCTGCATAATAGAAAAATACCTCCTGGAGTTCTTTGGGTATCCCACAAATTTACACGGTACTGAGCGTGCCTCGAGGTTATCCACATGCTGCTTTTTTACAAAAGCTGGACATCCCTATGTCTTAAGGTACTTAAGATAGCGTTTCTTCCCATTCCACATCAGAAATGGTGTGGTAGGCGCTGACTTAATAGGAACCTTGTTCAAAAGATATGCAGTTGATTCTAGTGCATAACCCCAGAAGGATCGCTGTAACTCAGCGTTACTCATCATGGAACGAACTATATCCAATAGGGTTATGTTCCGTCTTTCCGATACACCGTTGTGTTGTGGTGTGTATGGAGGAGTAAGCTGAGAGAGAATTCCATTCTTTTTTAGGTAATCCAGGAAATCGGCACTTAAGTATTCACCACCTCGATCAGATCTCAGTGTCTTGATACTTTTTCCTGTTTGTTTTTCCACTTCATTCTTATATTCCCGGAATTTCTCAAAGGGCTCGGATTTATGCTTCATCAAGAAGAAATGTCCATACCAAGAGAAATCATCCATAAAAGTAATGAAATAGGAATAACCACTTCGTGTATGTGTAGACATTGGACCACACACATTGTTGTGTATGAGTCCTAAGAGCGAGCTCGCTCTTACTCCGTGTCTAGTGAACGAAGTTTTTGTCATTTTTCCCATGAGACAAGATTGACAAGTTGCATAAGACTGATATTCGAACGGATCCAAATATTCCTCTCTATATAACTTCGTCAACCGTGTTTCATTGATGTGACCTAGTCTACAATGCCATAAGAAAGCCTGATTTAATTCCGGAGACTTTTTTAAGTGTGTTCTAGACACCGAAAACCTGAGCTTGATTTAATACGTATATACCGTTATCTAATGTACTTGACCTAATCAGAGATTGATTTAGGTGGATGTGGACCACATCACTTACAAATGTAAAAGCATATCCTTCTTTAGAAAGTAAAGATACAAATATGATATTACAAGCCAGACTAGGTACATACAAACAGTTACGTAGAATCAATATCTGCCCACTTGTCAATCCTAGGTGATATTCCTCTACGGATTTAGCGTCCACACACATTCCGTTAGCAACTCTGAGAGTCATATCACCTGCCTTGATAACTCTATGGTTTATTAAAGCCTGTAATGAATTAAATATATGAGATCCTGATCCGGTATTTAGTACCTAGGAAGTAGAGTTAATTGACATACAGTTTTCAATCACAAACACACCCGAAGTCGAAGCCACAACATGCTTCAGATAAGCCCTGCAACCCTTCTGCCAATGCCCTTTCCTGTGACAGTAGGAACAACCTTCCTTCCCTACTGTTATCCCTGAATCTTTTTCCTTTCCTTTTCCTTCTACCTTACTGACACCGCCTATCGGCTTTGTGGAGGTCTTCTTCTTCTCACCCTTGGCTTTCGCCTTGGATCTAGAAGAGAAAGACTCCCCAATAAGCAGAGCGGGTGTCTCCCTGGTTTTCTTCAGGGTGTAAGTAGAAGGTAGGGACTATAGAATCAAGTCAGTATATGACTGGTTCTCCAACATGGTCTCCAGGTCCGTGAGCTTATCTATGTAGCCATTCATCGTAAGGACATTGTCCCCTACAGATGACCCGATAGCCAACCTCGCTTGAAGCAATTTGTCTGAAGTCTCATATATTGCGATACGAGATTGCTCTCCATATAAATCTTTGTTATGGAGGAAAATGGATTCTAATTCCATCTTCTCGTGCTGCCTCTGGTTTTCATCATCTACTGAGGCCAACACGAGACACTTGGTATTTGCACTATCCTTTTCTTTTGTCTTACGGATATCAGCATCCGCGACGAAACTGGACCTGGGACGGCGGGGACTTGAGTACTAATGAGGTGTTCTAGCTTGTCACATGGACATCCGGACAAACCCTTGCCAGTCAATATAGTCTGGCCCAGTCAATTTATTAGCCAATTGTAACTTAGGCGTGGTCAACTGGTCACTGCAATTAGGAGAAAGAGAAGAAACACTTTAGTATGATGATCTTATAAGTTTAGATTGGTTTTTAGTTTATCTAAACAGGATGGCTCCCATTGTTTCTCGAATCCTTCCTCAAACTATAAAAGAAGAATTAGTCAGGATTAATCTCACCGTACAATACTTGCTTAACCTTTCAGCTAGGTTAGTGTCGGTATTTCGAGGGAGGTTTTACGATGCTTTTGTGAAGTTCCTTAATTAAATAACCTATTTTCCCTGGAGGCGTAGCCCCGCTAACACTGTTCTAGACACTTACATGGTTTATAGCATTGATCGTTAAGTGAAAATCTCCCGAGGAGTAACATATACTTACAGTAGAATCGGAATCCAAATATCATTGTGTGATAATCCTAAAGGAATCCTACCAACATTATCACACTCCAAATGGTATGCAGCACTAGCAAATTTTAGTTTCCTTTGAAACTCCCGATGTGGATTTTTGCCCCATGCTCTTATGACCTTGACGAAGGCCAACAAATCATAAGACACATGTCAAGTTCTACCTATCATTTTCCACGTTAATTTGAACCCACCCGTATATACCCTTGACGAAGACAAACAATGTAATACAACTTTCCCAAACCAGCACATCTATCTATGCTACATATGAATACCCAGCAGTTACCAATCACTATGCCTTGGAGAAAGTCAACAAATATAGCTTGAATACTACTGAATATTCATATAAAATGAAGGAGGGCTACGAATGGTTTTGGAGAAACCGTGAACATAGTGAACTTGATATAATCGAAGGAACCATGATAGCGTTTAAAGGAGCGGTTTAAGCTCCGCATTTTAAAAGTTTCTGTTTTGGAAAAACTGAGTGGTTTTAAAATTGTTCCAACGATTCAGCTTTGGTTTGTTTGCCTTGCATTAATAATGCAGTCCCATCATTTACACCTATCATTACAGAGAGAAATGAAAATATGACGTACGCTTATGCGATCCGCATTCTCCGTCTTACACCGTTAGGTTACTTAACTAGCGCCAGAGCTGGGGCTGGACTAGCACGGATGCAAAACATAAGCAACGTCTACTATATAGCATATATATAATAACCATTCATCTCACGTAATAATAGGCATTCCAGATCACAGATGAACATATAGATATACTAGGAATTCCGCGTTTCGTTTAAGCCTGTAACGAAAGACGGATTCCATGGTCGTGATGAATAGCCAAACTCCACCCCAAGACCCCTACGGGTGCGGCAAACTACCCGCCAAATTCCCGAAGTAAAGCAACCTCCCTCATCAAAGTGAGTAGGCCATTCGGCACTTCAAAGAACCCGGTAGTTTGTGCACCCCATCTTGGGTCTATCCTAGGAGCAGAAAACAGTAAAAGAAATAATACAACGGTGGCTACAAGCTCAACCCGAATGTGTCCCACAAAATAATATTACACCACTTTACAATTTTACACCGAATGAAAGAATGAAAAACCTTCATCTTACATCCCCGGCTATTCATCCACGACGATCCAATAAGTTCATATACACAAACCACAATCACAGATATGTGCAACCCCCAACTAACCAACATATAGCAATTAGCGGAAGTTTACGAACACATATATCAAAACTTGAAACTTTAAATGATGTTAAACCTGCGACTTCGAAACACTCCGTATTGCTACAGTAAATAATTAATATTATAATCAAAATTGGCAAAAACAAACAACACCTGAAACCATAAATCCAAGCAACTAGAACCCATAACAAAACTCAAGAAATTCCACCACAATAAAAAAGGTTAAGCCGTGAAAAATGAGGTTTTGGCCGGCCATGCTATAATGGAATTACCTCGGTTTTATTCTACATTCATGTCACGACAAGTAGAGCACTCTGCAATTGTTTTAAAAAAATTAGATCCTCCGAAAAATTTGACAGAAACATAGACTTTTGTTTCGATGTTTCGAAGTTATTTCGGTTTCGTAGTTTCACACTTCGTCTAAACTGTTAGTTAAGATTTAGTAGGCTCTAATACCACTGTAAGTCGATGTCGCGCACCACACGGGTTCGCGGGGAGGCAGAATATCTAAAAAAGGATTTTCAAAGCTCGCAACACCGACTTGAACTCCAGGATCGATGCTAAACCCTAGCTAACAAACTATTGTGTGAGGTTTAACTACTCGGATGAAAGTTATACCTCACGATACCAAGTCCTTCGGGTCTTCTAGTCGTTGTCCTTCTCCTCATCATCATAATCTCCAAGGATCATTTGGATCGGGCAACCTCGTCGGCTTTCTCGAGTCAAAGACGATCCACCCGAGAGTCTATAGTCAAAGCTCCAACCTCAAATCTGAGGTAACTAGGGCACATAGTTCGATAAACTAGATGGCTTAGGTGATGTAGAGAATGTAGATGGATTCTCTCTTGGAACCCTAGGTTTCTCAACTCATGAGACATTTAGGATTTAGAGGTAGAAGAAGAAGCTTGAGGAAAAGCTAGTGAAGATATGAGCTTGGAATAATAAGCATGGCTCAAATAAGAATAATGAAGCATACAAATAATTGAGGAGATAAATATCTCCATAAATATCTAGCATGCTTCAAAATATCTCTTTTGTCAAGAGAATGAGTTATCCTCATTCAACAAATATCTCCACCTCATTTCCTCCACCTCATTTAAGTTTTAATTCAAAAAGAAAATAAAACCCTAATGAGGTGTCTCATTCTAGAAGCTTTTCCCGAGGAAATTACGAGAATGCCCCTCATCCGTATATACATACCCGCATCCGTAATTCGAAGAATACGAATACAAAGAGATGAAAATAATCCATCAATATAATACTAGGATCCGGCTTAAAACAAAGCCCACCAGTATTATCCTCCCGAACATCGTATGTGCACAAGTACACGTATGTGTTCGAAGCCCTGCCGTAAAACCATACGGCCTCTACATCTTTTTCCCGATGCAGGGAAACCCTCTGTGTAGGACTCTAAAGACTCGACACTATGCTGACAGTTGGTTTAACCACAAGCGGTACTAGCTGCACGTAACGGCTACCTAGGTATCTGTCGATAAGAAGGCCGATGAGCAAACTCATCCGAACTCTTACTGAGCCTATCTGTGACAATCTCCATAAAGTCTGGTCTGTTCGTCTAAGAGTATCGCATATCGGGCCTAGGGGGCAGTAATCGTCAGACCCCCAATAGCGCAATAAGTCATGCCAGAGTATAGCCCAAAACACCTTTAGAAACTACTGGAGTATCTACCAGTAAATCTCGCTTGCCCTGGCCAGGGACTTTGTGTAATGGATTTTTGAATACAGCGTGATATCAACCCCCAATACCGGGAGAGAAGAATCCTATATAAACGCCACTGCCTCCAAGTGCTTCGGGACTACACCCAACTACTACTTTTTTGCATGGGTCCTTTGAGCCATTGTAGGGTAGTAATCAAAGAACAGTAGTAACACACTCGAGGCGAAGTAGCAGTGTCAAGTCAACGAACTAAGCTGTACTCATGTCACCTAGGAACTACTACTCGACGATAGGTATAATACCCACCAGCAGCTCCCGATGAGTCCTGTCCAGTGTACTCATAACCCAATGAGCACCTACATACTATCTCCAGTACGACGTACTAATGGCTGTGGGACAGACCATCTTCCCTGCTGGGATGAGAAGCGTATACACTTGTCTACTCTATAGTATCGATGCCCCATCTCGATAATCCTATGACTAAGGGCCTGTATAAGGATGCGCTTATAGACTACCCCACCCCCACTAGTGTGACTGCCATCACGATGCTGGTAATCAAGCAAAGATCCTAAGGGCTCTACCAATATGTATAAGCGATATGCTAATAGAAACACATGCACATATTGAGGTAGAAACAAACCAGGTAGCATACTACCATTTTGAGCAGTCAATACAACTGTGAATATCCCAAGCTTCTATTAAGTAATATACAAACCAGTATGATACAATAATGGCCTCTAGGGCATATGCACTAACACCTCCACAACTCAAAACATCTCCAAAATCTCATCTTATAATTTTCCAAGATCATAAAACTAAACCTTTTTAACTCTAAACTAGACTTGAGCTTAGGAAACTAAAAAACATAGAAGAATGGTGAAGGTTTTATCTCATGGAGCAACTTAAGAAAAACCCTAGATGATCCAAAGTGTTCAAAGTCCCAACTTGACTTCACCATGGTGTTTGTAGTGAAGTAAGGAAGGATTTTGTGAAGGTGGTTATTGGTTTCGATGGAAATTTGGGAGTGGTTTGTGGTGGTAGAGGAGGTGATGGAGGATGAAGGAGGAGGAGGAGAAGAAATGAAGAAGAGAATGAGGAGGTGAAGAAAATAATAAGAAGGTGGCTCAAGGTGCTAGAACCTTCTCACTCTCTCTTTCACCCATGCAGTCATGTCCCTACCATTTTTATTTATTTTTATTCTTTTTCTTTTCTAGAACAAAACAAAACCATTAAAAGAAAATGAAAATAAATCCATGACTACAAATATGAACAAGTGTTACAACATGATATGTTGCATGTCATAATACATAAACATGGTTAATACATAATTAGTAAAATATTAATCGAGTTTAGCATTAAACTTGTATACAAATAATTGTATAATAATTATAAAATGTCCAAATCAAATAAATACTTTCAAAATCAATAATTCATATTAATTTTCCAAACTATATGTATATAATCATACTATTTCATTAAAACTAATTTCCATATTTTTTTATAATATTCATAAAATTTATTATTTAAATTATTTAAATTCTAAAAATAATATTTTATTTTTCTGAAATATTACAAGTTTGACTTGCTACTCCACTTGGGGGGCTTAACTCCACTTGGCACTTAGAGAGTTTGAGAGAATTTTTGCTAGAAATTTCAGAATGGTGAAAAGCTAGAGCATGGGGTGGTATTTATAGTGAAAATTAGGGTTTGGGAATTAAAAATATGGATTAAAAGGATTTAAATGGTATTAAATGGTGAATTGAAGAGTCTATGTTTGATTGCAGGAAAATTAAACAGTGCAGGCGAGTTAGGGGAGTCGAAGGGATAAGTGTGCAAAGCACGGGGGGGGGGGGGGTTGGGCCCATCTTGACCATCGGCGCCAGCCCTTTGGCAAGAATGGGCAGTCGGATTTTGAGGCCTTTCCTTGAGATTCGTGCTACGTGTCAAGGTGGGTGTGTACATCTCATTGCGCCTGTTTGATTTTTTTTCTAAAACTTTTCATTTCTCCATGAATTGCACGTGCAACTCTTGGGCTTCCAAAAAATTAAAAAGAAAAATCCGAAAAATAATAGGGTCTGATGGGATTCGAACGCACAGGCTATATCATAGCAGTGCAGAGGCTTTACCAGTGAGCTACAATTTGTTTCTTGCTTTTATTTATCAAAAATAACTTTTAACTCTTATACAGGCTGTAATACCCTTTACTGTGAAATACAAGAAATTTCTGTATAGGAAGTTCAGAGTCGTTACACCATTATATATTATGTTTGAGCTATAACGGTTTGGTATTCAAGTGATTATGAGATATGACTCATGAATCGATTTTTTGGGCTTGCTTCTCGCACTTGGAAGATTCAAGCGTTTGAGGAGGTAAATCTCACGCTTATGAGGTTAATTGTTCGTATTTACTTCTAATTCTTGTGTTGTGCGTATTTTAAAATTCCATAATTTTAAAGAAACACACACACTTTGTACATGTGTAATATGATTATGATTTTCTTTGATATCCTATGGTCCGTATTACGACATGTATTCTAACTCATACATTTCAAAACTCATTTTTTACTTTTTATGAGTTAGCGCATGTTTTTGAACTTTTCTTTGTATATCGTTTTTAAAACATGCTTTTGTGTATAAATGTCAAGACCCGAAAAGTACGGAGCATGACTGACACTTAAATTATGAAACGTCTCAAGGCGTACGTAATCTAAGTAAGCCAAAACCCAGAAATCAAAACCCAATTAAGAAATAGAGTGAAGGAAAACCATTTTATTGAAAGCGATTTTAATCTAATAAATCACATCAAGCTTTTTAAAAGCAACATCTATTTTTCCAAAAATTTCGGTAGAGTCTCCTTTGTAAATACTGGCCCCAAACGGGTACAAAACAGGAATATATGAATAACATGAAATAAGGAATCCCCAAGCGGGAGCTAGCTCTTCGCCCCAAGGCGGACTCAAATCCCACGCAATATAAATCATCAATGTGCAAAATAAGCATAAAAGACACACGTAATAAGCATCATATCGACTCAAGTGAGCTCGACCCAAAGATACAACATAAAAGTCCACAAATCTCACTGTTTCGTCTCTAGGTCGTAGTACATCAATACAAGTAGCAAGTACAGTAGATACAGTAGATGGAGTACGCTAGATACAATAAATATACTAGGTGGAAACAAAATAATCTCACAACCCGAGCAAAAGCCTCAAATCCAAGCAAAAGGAGCAAAAGGATGAAGTGCGTCCGCCGCTACAGTGCTGACGGATCGGACCTGCAAAAAAGCTGTGGCACAACGGGGATGAGTTGCAAACTCGTGAGTAATAAGTAACATCTACAAAGGCTATCGTAAGCATGTACACAAGAATTTCACAACTCTAAAATACTGATATGGCATGATGTACTAGCATGTATGCAACATGAATGCAATTTAACCCGTAATCTGAATATGCTGATATGAGAAAATCATTATTTTCATCTTAGAAAACCTTTTTGAAATATCTGAAGTAATATCAAGGAAATCAACAGAAAATCCGTTTCCAGCATTGACACCTCAATAACTATCTCAATGTCTCAAAGTATCGGTATCCTAATATCTCGGGCCCCAGCCGTCTGGCCGGTCCATCTCAAAGTATCAATATCTCAATATTTCACGACCACGGTCGATATCCTCTGGATATCCGCCGTGCCAACAATCACCGGTAGGTAGTCTTCTCCTGCCAGGCTCATCGTCTACAACTCGATCTTCTTGTCCCGGGATACCTTACCGGGCCCACCATGTACCCAAGACGGTTCATCCTACTTCTCGAAACGGGTCTCGAAAACTAACAGAAAACTCATGGTGGACGACACAAGTATCATATCACGAGAAAAACGCAACTTGCAATATTTAAAATGATATCAGTTTTATTAAATCATTGCGGTTTCTCCAAAATCTTATAAATCTCAAATGCTAAAATCCTCAAGAAAGAAAGTACCATAAGTACACATGTCATTGATCATGAATGCATATGGTATCAACAATGCGAACTGCAATATATGACTAAAAGACTATGTATGATCGAATGATGTAATGAGGTACATGCATATGACTAGAAATTCTACATGTTCATCAGGAGGAATTTAATATACTAGTACTGGTTTATACGTCCTATAAGATGAAATTATTCTAAATTCCGGTTTAAACAAGTTATCTAGTGTTTGTGGCATAGAAATTACCAAGACGTGTATGTCCGCATGAATAGTGCTCGTGCTGCATAAAACCATGGTAATGGTGCAAGTGTCCTATGAGATGAAGTTGCACAATTATATATGATGAACTAAGCAAGCCAAATATTACTTTTGTCGCATAACTCATTTTAATGGTTCAATGGTTTCTATATGATGAACTAACACATATATGGATATAAAAGGTCAAGCAATGCAGTAAAATAGATAACTAAGAACTACATGTAAAAAGCTGGTATTACTAGAAATTCTAAACTATCGGGCGCTTCGCGCTATCCAAACGATTTCTCCAGTAGATGTATACATCTACTCACCGGAAATTCCTAGCTAGCCTGGTCCAATCACCGCTTTCCCTTTCCGTGCCGCGTCCGAAGTCTCTGCGACCGATCCTGGAATTTGCACAAACGCAAAGCATCAATCTAAAACTCTGAGAATGTGCGAGGATAACGATATAAGGAATAAACGTCCTCAACTAAACTTGTGTGCACAAAAAAGTTTACGACATCGCCAAAATCTCAACTAGAATTGCTATACGAAACCACCACCAACCTAGAACCCGATCAAACCTATTGCTCATTCAAAATACCATAATTATCATAGGAGATGTCATATAATTAGTCACAACATCAAATTAATTCAACACCTAAAAATAGCAAAAACCTAGTAAGCATTCAAAAGGGATTTCGGTGGAAACATTCTTGGATTAACGACCTAATAGCTGCATTCATAAATAAACAACTAATTTAAACCATGCTTCACTACTTAAAATAATCTCCCACAAAACACACAAAAAATCATGCAATTTTCTTGCATAATCACTTGCTTAGAATAAATTGAAGCCCACTTAAGTAAGGTAACTACTTAGTTTAGGTTTGTATAGCCACTAGATAGCAAACTAAGCTTAGTTAACATAGTAATGATGGTTGATACCCTAGTTCTAACTCAACCCTGATCTTTAAAAACCTAAACTTGAAATTAGCACCAATTTTAACATTTAAACAATTTAGTTTAAGGAAATTAACTACAAGTATCAATTGAGTGAAGATTATAACTCCAATTTTAGATATCTAGCATGTGATTTTGCCTCCTCAAAAAGGTCTCATTGCTCCAAGATTCAAGCAAGAGTTAGCTAAGAAGATTGGATGGAGAATTGGCTTGAATTTGTGAGGTTTTAATGGGATTTTTTTTGGATGTATTTTGGGGATTTTTTTGGAGATGCAAAAGAGATGGAAACCAAAGGGGGAGGGCTGTAGTTTCGGCAGTGAGGGAATGGGGAGGAGTGTGTAGGGGTTGTAGATTTTTTTCCCAAGTCAAAGCCATCCCATACCACAGTAATACCCATACCTTAATTAATATATTATATTCACTTCATAATGTTTCAATTCAAATGAGTTGAAAGGAATAATTGGAGGGGGTTTTCCTGCAGGTGGGCTCGGCCAGGTGGAGGGGTGAGGATGTGTGAGAGATTGCAAAGAAAATTCCATGCAAAAAGACCCTCTCATGTTACATAATTGCAAGTTTTTGTTAATTTTATTTAATTTTAATTTTCCTTTGATTATAATCAACTAGAACTTGGGATAACATGATAAAAATTTATATTAAAAACTAAATTTTTGTTGTCATGGATCTTAAGTATGTAATTAGCCCATTCAAATTTGTATTTATCATTAATTTAATGTATATTTAAAAGCTTAAAATAATATTTAAAAATACTTAATTAAGGAAAAATCTTTAAACAACTAGAAATTTATAAGTGACTTATTAATTACCAAATACTAGCAATTACCTATCTAAATTAGGTATAATTAGGCCTATATTGAAAAATAATTATAGATACAATTTACGGAAAATACCAATTATTTACCGATTATCAGAAAAATTTCCTAAACGACTTTTCAAGGCGTTACAATAAGTTGAGCTCCGCACTCAAAATTGTTCATTTTCAATTGGTATCAGCTCATACTTTCCTCTACATGCCATTAGAACTTGTTTATATTTTGCTCATGTAGATCTTTGTGCAGGTATACTTGCTTTATGTTGCATAACTTTTATATGCATGCATTTGGATACGAGTTGAGCTTCATTTTCAATTTTTACATATTTACTTATGCTCGTATCCATTTCCTAGTGTTCTCTATGCATATATTTAGGAGGGGGTGATTCAAACGTTTGATTTGCTTTAGGTGTACGTGTAAGTGTACGGCGGCGCCCCGGCCGTCAATCCGACGGCCAAATGCGGAAGCGGTGATAAACTTAAATTTTACTTGAACTGGCAAACCGCCGCGCACTAATACCCGGATCGAACCACTAACTAGTCCTAGCTATCTACAAGAAAGGGAAGAGAGATATACCGACAGATCCGAGTCCTCCGGTCTTCACGTCGTCGTCCCGATCTCCTGCGGAATGTGCCGTCTCCTCCTCGTCGCCGGAAGTGCACCACATCGCCTACTTGTTTTACGGGCTCCCACCTCAATGCCGAGGCAACTCGGGCGCGAAGTTGGCTAGCCGACGCGTCCAAGATTTGCTGTAGACCAGTGTAGAATAGTTGTCTCTTTGGGGTTTTGTATAGTTGCCATGATGGAGGAATTTGTGCACAAGGATTTTCCCATGGATCAAAACTGCAAGCAAAAAGGGGGCTCGGCCATGAACAATTTTTGGTGCTCTGTCAAAAATTGCAAGGAGTGATTTGGCTTCTCTCTTTCTCACTCAAAAGAAATCAGCCCCTGCACACACCTATTAGTTCATGCCTCCTTAAGGAAATTAATCCACCATCCAAAATGAAACAACAGCACACTCAAGGGAGGGGCCCACGAAATTAAACATGAAGAATGAATGAACCAATTTCCCTTATCCAAAATGAACCCCCATTCCCCCCAAAAGTGGCCAGCCAATGCATTTTAGAATGGAGAGAGGGAGGAAAAATGTGATGATAAAAACAATGATCACAAGAAAATCCACACTCCATCAACAACATCATCAACAACCATGATGACAAACTATCACCTCACAAAGTCAAGCAATCATGATAGAAGAGGAAGTCAAGGTCAAAGAATGGTGCAACCATCATGACACAAGAATATGCAAAGAACCCCTCCACAAATACTTATTTGCAACAATGCAAATAAGCCCTCCTCCACCAATCTTCGGCCAATAAACGAGACAAAGGAAATTGGCCGAAACGGAAAGCAAACTGGCAACTCCAGAAAACTGGTCCCGTAATAAATTACAGGAAAACACCGATACTGTGTATACACACCCGCATTTGTATTCCGACCGAAATACAAATGCAATGAGACAAAATTCACACTGTACTATACTAGGATCCGGCTTAAACCAAAGCCGGCTAGTAATATCCGTTCGATCCTGATCCGTGCAATACCGCACGTATCTGATCGAACCCTGCCATATATCCATATGGCCTATAGTACAAACTGTCCGATCCTGATCCGTGCAATACCGCACGTATCTGATCGGACCTTGCCATATCTCCATACGGCCTCTACAACTTTTCGCCCGAGAGCTGAGTAACTGAATGCGGGGGACTCTAAAGACTCGTCAACACCTTGGTTGTGGATTTAACCACTAGCACGTCAGAGGTATAAGCCAATACGTAACGGGCTACCAGGTATTGACTAAAAGGGACGTCTGTGAGCGAACTCAGCCTGACACCCTACTGAGCCTGTCAGTGACAATATCCGTACAGTCCGGTCCGTTCGTCTATGAGTATCGCATGGCGGGCCTAGGGGGTTGGTAAAAGTCAGACCCCCAAAAGCGGTACAAGTCGTGTCGGAGTATAGCCCAGAACACCCTGAGATACTACTGGAATACCTACCAGTAAATCTCCTTGCCTCGGCCGAGGGCTTCGTGTAATGGCTCTCCTAGACACAGCACGACCTCACCCCCAATACCGGGAGAGACGAACCCCTGAAGATACGCTCACTGCCTCCATGTGGCTCGGGACTGTACCCAACTAAAACCTGTTTGCACGACTCCTTTGAGCCGTGGTAGGGTAGTAATCAAAGTACAGTGGGAACTCACACAAGACAAATGACGATCCCCAGGTCGATGAACTAACCTGCACACATGTCACCAGGGAACTGCCATCTGACGTCTGGTATATGACCAACTAGCATGTTCCCGGCGAGTCCTGTCCGGTGTACTCATAACCCAATGAGCACCTGTATACATCTTAGGTGAACCAACTGACACCAGTGGCTTGTGAGACCGGCCACCGCCCCTCGTCGGGTCTCGACTGCATACACTAGTCTACTCTGGAGTATCGATGCCCTGTCTCGAAACTCACACGACTAGGGACCATTTAAGGATATGCTTATAGACCCCAGCTCCCACTTATATGATCGCCCTCATACTGCTGGTGGTCAAGCAAGAATCCTAGGGGCTCTATCAACGTGTAATAGCGACTTGTCAGGTCACCTAAAGCAGTACACGATGATAAAGGTAAACCAGATAGCATACTATCATCTCGAGTAAGACTGTCCTACCGGGATAAGTCCTCCATCAATCATTGCAATCACGTACCTGTGACCTAATAATTGACTCTGAGGGCACTATCTCCAACAATCTCCCACTTTCACTCAAGGATAATTATTGCGATGTCGCATACTCACAGCCCGTGTGATACCGAACACCCAACTCCTCTACTAGTCAGTCTCACAAAGCTCGTTTGCGAGACTATTGCGTTCGAGGAATAGCCTCAGCGAGTGGATCCGCCTGGATGTTTCTTTCTATGTCTCTCTATATCTCAAGTTCGCGGAGAAAACCATCTCCCGAAATGAGCAATACCTGTCTTAGAATGTGTCTGGATGTCTGATGGGACATAGCTCATAAATGAACTCCAAATCCAAACTTCTTAGACTGTATCGTCAACTGAACTTAATCAGTATCCTGCGCCATGCCACCCTCAGTTTTGCCTTGGACCACCTGTCCAAAATACTGCCCCTCATCAGAAGGAAAAACTATAAATCTGACAACCTCCTTGTCGTCCATGTCACCTTGGAAGCCTGGAATGATAACTGTTTCCCGAATGAGGCTGTCGTTATCATATCCCTAGAACATCCACTTATGTTCTAAAACTGCTTCCGACCGTTTCTCCAGGATTGGATTAATGTCATCTTATGGCATCTAGTGCAAGAACAATGTCTGGTGTGGTACTTGACATCTCATGATTGACTCAATTGCCTGAGCAAGTGATCTGCCAATCATGCACATCCCTCTCCAATTTATTCTGTAAGACCCCTTTAGAGAGGGTGACTCCATTACCTGCAGGTACACTACCGTGCTAGGAGTCGTCCATCCTAAATACTCTTAGAATGCTATTAAGTACCCTGATTGGGAAACCACCCAAATCTAGATCTAAAACCATAGATCTAGTAACCAGTATGTTAGACATAAAGTCCAAGTCCTTTATGGAGAAACCACTGTGTGACGACCAAAGTATAACCGATTGTAGTATAGGAGTTTCTTTTCCTACTCTGTGTATGTCATCCAAATACCAGGATGTCACACCCTACTACCTTCTCAACAGATCCATCCCCTATTCTGATGAAGTCAAACCCATGATTGTCACGTCAGAAATAGATGATCTATCTCCGCTACATCTGCTTTAGTCTATAAATAGACATAAGCTACCTGTCCACCAATGCTTCCGCTGCTCCCACTGACTACGACAACCCTGTGGCAGAGTCATATAGAAGTACACTTCTAAAACTAGTTTAGAACGACTCTATACTCATCCTCCCGCCGGGTCTCGCAGCCTGGAACAACAGCAATGGTAAGTGTGGGTAAACAAGAACTTCCCTGTCACCGTCCTTGAGGCTACCGGAGTACCTCTCGGGTGCCTGAAGTTATCCACCTTATCTGCGGAGTAGCCAATGGAATGTCAATCCAGATTGAATCTTTAGGTTCCTTATCAAATCTTCAGTAATCGTTTGTGGTTCTGGAATCACTTCCAGTTCTACCATACTCCCACTACTGTTTTCTGAAAAAATCCATTTTTAATAAAACTGTGGCGAGTCTAGAACAATATTTCTATTGATCTGCCAGATGGTAGAAAGTCAACCCTCGTCATAGCCTGGGTCAACCCACAAACAGCCATTACAGAAACGTGCCTTGAGTTATCCAGAGTCTGGTTTTAATCATAAGCCGGACAACTCCCCGTACCTTAACATCGTTAAGATACGAACTGTTCTATATCCCATATAGGACCAGAGGCACTGATTTAACTGAACCAGATCCAAATCATGCAACTGTCTCCAGTGCATGTCAACTAAATGGAAGGAGGCCGATCAGCGTTACTCAACTTAGGAATGCTTCCAATTATGAGTAACCTGAAAGAGAAGAAAGTTCTCTTAGTCATCACTATCAACTGAATACCATTGACAAGTATCTACATCTTCGATCACTTTGAAGAATCCCGATACTTGCTACACCTGGTTCTCTACTCTATTCAAATACCTATAACTTCTCAAAATTCGGACCCTGTGTTTCCACGAAACACTTGTCTAAAAACTAGAGAAGTCATAAGTAAACCGAATATAGTTCGAGGACCAACCCCTCTGTCCTGATGGACCCTGGACAACATACAATACTCTGTATAAGTCCCTTGAGTCTGATAACTCATTCACTGTGTGTCGTAGGTCGAAAACTGTATTTATGGTTAAGAAGAATTACACCGCTGTTCAATGCTCCTTACCTAACCATCCACTGATATAGGTAATTGTCGTAGACATAATTTCAGAAAGGTATATCTCACTCTATGAAAATAGACGTACAGATATATCAATTTGAAATTGGTGCATAACAGCGGATATTCAAAACCAAATATTTGCCGACCGGCAAACTGCCCAGGTGATTTCCTCAAATATCACCGATTACAACGAATCCCGATATAATGAGGATGATCACCCAGTTCCCAATAACTTACTCCCACTCATCATCTGTAAAACCATACAGATATAAGAATCATACCTGGTAAATACATACCCCGGAGCAAGTGTCTAACTGGGAAATCAGTTTTCCTTTAACAGTACACAGTGAGACTGAAACATTGAAATGTTTCGATGGGGTATCCTGGTATTCCTAGCAATGCCTCTTCCAGATTCACGACTGTAACCGTATAGTTATTTGCCACCTCTCCAAATCCCTTCATATGTCTTTAGTCTTTACCTTCTGCACACCCCTTTAGGCCAAATGGTTTTCTTCCTTCCCTACCGTTCGGTACCAGCCTATGGTTTGGAAGAAGACTATCCAATAAGCATAATGGGTGTACTGTCCTAATCCTAGGAGTACTCGCAATGCGAGAGAAGGTGAAGATAAAAGACAACCGAATAAATCTTATTCCTATTTCTCCTGAACCAGAATCCATCCCCGAACTGGAACAAGTTCCTTTCGAGTTCGTATATAACCATACGATGGAGTATCCAATAAACTGTGGATCTTCGTAGTGATACGGAGTGTCCTGGAGAAATACAAAGGTGATTTAGGATTGGCGAAGGAATACTTGGTTTGTTCGTGAATATCTGTTGCAATTTACTTTGCCCTCTTACTAATCCATTGCTTTGTCTTAACTTAATACCTTCTGCACACCATCGTTAGGCTAATTGGTTTTCTTCATTCCCTACCGGTCGGCACCTGCCTATGGTTTGGAAGAAGACTATCCAATTTGCGTAATAGGTGTACTATCTCCTAAACCAAGGAGTACTCACAACTTGAGAGAAGGTAAAAGGAAAAGACAACTGAATAATCCTATCCGTTTTCTCCAGAACCGGAAACCATCCTCGAATTCCTTCGAGTTCGTATATAACCATACGATGGTTTTATCCAATAGAAGTGGACGTTCGTAGTAATACGGGGTGTCCTGGAGAAAAGGGTAAAAGTAGGAGTGGCAATGAGGTTTGCAACTCTGACAATCCAAAAGCCAGTGTTAAGAAGGTTCGGTCAACTTGGTCACTGAGTCAAAGTCTTAGGGTCGGGTCAATGGTCGCTGCCAAAGAGAGAGAGAGAAAAGAAACACTCAGCGTGCACTCTAACCTAGATCAGAATGGTTACCAATTTATCTAATCTGGAAACCTTCCACTGTACCGTCAAATTCTCCTCCAAACCTGAAAGAAGAATTAGTCGGGGTTACCTGAGGAGTAAACTAACTCATCAGTGGGAATCGGAATCCAACTATCATTGCATGATAACGTGACGGAATCTGCTCACGGTGTCACACTCCAGAAGGTATGCGCATATCTGGCAAGTTTCAGTTCTTTTGAAACTCCCGATGTGATTTCTGCCCCATGCTCTTATGACCTTGGCGAAGGTCAACAAATCATAAGTCACATGTCAAGTTCTACCCGTCATTATCCAGGTTAATTTGAATCCACCCATACAAGCCCTTGACGATGGTCAACAAGGCTGTACGACTGTCCCAAACCAACGCATCTATCTATGCAGCAGAAAGGTAACAAGCAGCTACCATACACTATGCCTTGACGAAGGTCAACAAACATAGCATGAATACTACGTGCTACCCGTCTGAAACGACGGAGGGCTACGAATGGTTTCTGGCGAAAACCTTTAACGTAATGAACTTGATATCGTTGAAGGAACAGATAGCTTTTAAAAATATAGTGACGAAAACCGTTGCTAAAGAGGTCACTCCCGGTGAAGGGATCTCGGCTCTTTCCCCGTAGAATGGGGTGCAGGATATTCCAACTGAATACCACGGTGCAAAGCAAAAGTAATCGGCTATAGTGAAGTCATTGCCCTGACGCAAACTTTTTGTCCAAGGGGTCACTCCCGGTGAAGGGATCTCGGCCCTTGCCTCGTCGAGTGAGGAGCAGGATATTCCAACTGAATACCACAATGCAAAACAAAAGAGAACGTCCTTGCAATAACAGCTTTTTGAAAAGTGTTCCAACAACATCAGATTAGGTTTGTTTTTAACTTGCATTGATCCGAATCAACGCAGTCCCATCAATTGATCACACCACAAAGAACGAAAATAATATGACGTACGTATATGCCATCCGCATTCGCCACTGGGTCCCGTCATTACCCGTTAGGTTAGCTAACTAACGACAGAGTGGGGACTGGACTAGCGCGGATGTAAAACATATACAACATCTACTAATATATATACCAATATATTATATTTCGCTCAAGGCGTGATAAGAAATGCAACATCTCAGAAATGTACAGCATCACAGAACAATACAGATATCTGGGATCCCCGGGTTTCACAGAGCCACTACTGAAACCCGACGTTCCCCTGGTCGTGTGGATAGCCTGTGCAATGAAATCCTAGACCCCTACGGGCGCGGCAAGTCACCCGCCAAAACCTGAAGCGAGGCAGCCCCCTTCAGTACCGTGAATGGACCACCCAGCACTTCACGGAATCTGGTAACTTGGGCACCCCTCCTGGGTCAACCTGTACCCCCTACGAGTGCGGCGAATAGCCCGCCAATCCTAGAGTAAAGCCCCCTCCGTCTCAATTCCATGAGATGCGGGCTTGTTGCCCTCTAGAACCCGGCTATCCGTGCACCCCTCCGCGGGATAATCCTAGTACAGAAAGTAAAATATACATACAACGGGTACATCGACCGCAACCTGGCCGTGCCCAAAAATAATAATACAATCAGGCAGTGACGGCAGTCCACATGTCGGACGCTCGCCCCGCAATATCAAATGTACATGATACAACAAAACTGTACTAGCATTGCATCCAGGCTATCCCCCACGACCGATCCGCAACATCACAGCAAAAACAGAACATCAACGTGAAAGTCACGTTCGCAAATCCGTCTAACCGGGCTATAGCAGTTAGACCGGATTTACCGATCGAGTGACATTCACGGTCGCAGATATAATGTAAATACTGTGAAATAATGTGTTTAAATATCCGATCGATCAAATTTTAACAAGTGGGCCCCCAAGTACTACTGTAGCACATCAAGAAATTCTGGGCCCAAAATTAATATTCCAAAACCCATATTTTAAGCCCACAAAGATACTGTAGAAATTTGGTGCAGGGATCTCCACAGTGCGCGGCGGAACCGCGGCGAGAAGGGGGTGTTTGCGGCGGTTCCGCGCTCCCACAGTGGAGTCACTTCATCGAATTTTTACAGAGCTCTTAGATTTTCCAGTACATCAATATTTTACAACCTGAAAAATTTTTAGAGACCAAAAAATTTCAACAGAAAACTGTCGCAAGCAAAAATGCGGTTTTGGAACATTCAATCGATCGAAACAGAAAAACACATTACACCAAGCTAGACTAAGTTAATGGCGAGGCTCTGATACGTAAGTGTACGGCGGCGCCCCGGCCGTCAATCCGACGGCCAAATGCGGAAGCGGTGATAAACTTAAATTTTACTTGAACTGGCAAACCGCCGCGCACTAATACCCGGATCGAACCACTAACTAGTCCTAGCAATCTACAAGAAACGGAAGAGAGATATACCGACAGATCCGAGTCCTCCGGTCTTCTCGTCGTCATCCCGATCTCCTGCGGAATGTGCCGTCTCCTCCTCGTCGCCGGAAGTGCACCACATCGCCTACTTCTTTTACGGGCTCCCACCTCAATGCCGAGGCAACTCGGGCGCGAAGTTGGCTAGCCGACGTGTCCAAGATTTGCTGTAGACCAGTGTAGAATAGTTGTCTCTTTGGGGTTTTGTATAGTTGCCATGATGGAGGAATTTGTGCACAAGGATTTTCCCATGGATCAAAACTGCAAGCAAAAAGGGGGCTCGGCCATGAACAATTTTTGGTGCTCTGTCAAAAATTGCAAGGAGTGATTTGGCTTCTCTCTTTCTCACTCAAAAGAAATCAGCCCCTGCACACACCTATTAGTTCATGCCTCCTTAAGGAAATTAATCCACCATCCAAAATGAAACAACAGCACACTCAAGGGAGGGGCCCACGAAATTAAACATGAAGAATGAATGAACCAATTTCCCTTATCCAAAATGAACCACCATCCCCCCCAAAAGTGGCCGGCCAATGCATTTTAGAATGGAGAGAGGGAGGAAAAATGTGATGATAAAAACAATGATCACAAGAAAATCCACACTCCATCAACAACATCATCAACAACCATGATGACAAACTATCACCTCACAAAGTCAAGCAATCATGATAGAAGAGGAAGTCAAGGTCAAAGAATGGTGCAACCATCATGACACAAGAATATGCAAAGAACCCCTCCACAAATACTTATTTGCAACAATGCAAATAAGCCATCCTCCACCAATCTTTGGCCAATGAACGATACAAAGGAAATTGACCGAAACGGAAAGCAAACTGGCAACTCCAGAAAACTGGTCCCGTAATAAATTACAGGAAAACCCCGATACTGTGTATACACACCCGCATTTGTATTCCGACCGAAATACAAATGTAATGAGACAAAATTCACACTGTACTATACTAGGATCCGGCTTAAACCAAAGCCGGCTAGTAATATCTGTTCGATCCTGATCCGTGCAATACCGCACGTATCTGATCGAACCCTGCCATATATCCATACGGCCTATAGTACAAACTGTCCGATCCTGATCCGTGCAATACCGCACGTATCTGATCGGACCTTGCCATATCTCCATACGGCCTCTACAACTTTTCGCCCGAGAGCTGAGTAACTGAATGCGGGGGACTCTAAAGACTCGTCAACACCTTGGTTGTGGATTTAACCACTAGCACGTCAGAGGTATAAGCCAATACGTAACGGGCTACCAGATATTGACTAAAAGGGACGTCTGTGAGCGAACTCAGCCTGACACCCTACTGAGCCTGTCAGTGACAATATCCGTACAGTCCGGTCCGTTCGTCTATGAGTATCGCATGGCGGGCCTAGGGGGTTGGTAAAAGTCAGACCCCCAAAAGCGGTACAAGTCGTGTCGGAGTGTAGCCCAGAACACCCTGAGATACTACTGGAATACCTACCAGTAAATCTCCTTGCCTCGGCCGAGGGCTTCGTGTAATGGCTCTCCTAGACACAGCACGACCTCACCCCCAATACCGGGAGAGACGAACCCCTGAAGATACGCTCACTGCCTCCATTTGGCTCGGGACTGTACCCAACTAAAACCCGTTTGCACGACTCCTTTGAGCCGTGGTAGGGTAGTAATCAAAGTACAGTGGGAACTCACACAAGACAAATGACGATCCCCAGGTCGATGAACTAACCTGCACACATGTCACCAGGGAACTGCCATCTGACGTCTGGTATATGACCAACTAGCATGTTCCCGGCGAGTCCTGTCCGGTGTACTCATAACCCAATGAGCACCTGTATACATCTTAGGTGATCCAACTGACACCAGTGGCTTATGAGACCAGCCACCGCCCCTCGTCGGGGTCTCGACTGTACACACTAGTCTACTCTGGAGTATCGATGCCCTGTCTCGAAACTCACACGACTAGGGACCATTTAAGGATATGCTTATAGACCCCAGCTCCCACTTATATGATCGCCCTCATACTGCTGGTGGTCAAGCAAGAATCCTAGGGGCTCTACCAACGTGTAATAGCAACTTGTGAGGTTACCTGAAACAGTACACGATGATAAAGGTAAACCAGATAGCATACTATCATCTCGAGTAAGACTGTCCTACCGGGATAGGTCCTCCATCAATCATTGCAATCACGTACCTATGACCTAATAATTGACTCTGAGGGCACTATCTCCAACAGTACGCATATGTTTAGAAGGAGTAGTTCAAATGTTCTAAATTCCTTAAATACCCTTTTTGATTAAAAAGGGGGAGAATAATAAGAGTTTTTAGTATATCGATATCGGATATTTGATTTTATTTGATATAGATATATTATTTCCTATTCATGTTTTGTCATCATAAAAAAGGGGGAGATTGATAGCTTATAGATTTCGATGATCCACTTATTTAGTTTTAATGATAGCTTAAATATGAATAGTTCGTTTAGTGTCACTTGCTTATCTTGCCTATCATATCGACACTAAACTTGTGTACACTTGTTGTTTAGCTTGCATATCTTATATCTTTTGTATACTGACTAATATATCAATATCCCATGCTATACTTGTGTTATATTCTTGATATCGATATATTACTCTTATTCATTGTTTTGGTAATTTTTGTTAGTTATATGTATGCCCTAGAGGCCATTACTATACATAGGATGTATATTGTAGTGGATGCTTGGACATATATAGGGATGACTTTCTTGCTCGATATGATAGTATGCTATCCGGTTACTCTTTACTTTAACGTGTGCACTGCTTGTCTCTCTGTTACATGTTGGTAAAGCCCTTAGGATGTGTACTTGACTACCTGGACTATGATGCGGATCATACTAGTGGGGACATGGTAGTCCATAAGTACATCCTTCAAGGTCCCTAATCGTGGGTGTATCGAGACGGGGCATCGATATACCAGAGTAGACTAGCGTATACCTTCTCGACCCATACAGATGGGCGATGGATGAACCCATATCCATTGGTGTTTGACATCAGAGATGATATACGGGTGCTCAGTGGAGACTGGGTATACAGGACGGACTCGCCGAGAATTCCCGGATGGTATTATACCTTACGTCAGATGGTAGTTCTCTGGTGACACTGGTACAGGTTAGTCTGTAGACCCGAGATCGTCATAGAGTCTTGTGTGATTCCCACTGTGCTTTGATTTCCACCTTACCACGTCCAAGAGGGCGTGCAAAACGGTGGCTTTTGGGTACAGTCCCGAATCACATGGAGGCAATGAGCGATAGGAGGGGATTCGTCTCTCCCAGTATAGGAAGTTGATGCTGCGCTGTGTTCGATTGGCTATAACCGGAAATCCCTGGCCAGGGTTGATGAGATTTACTGGTAAGTGTTACCAGTAGTTTCTCGAACTGTTATAGACCTCATATCGACACGACTTATCGAGCTATTGGGGTCTGACGTTTACCACCCCTAGGCAAGATATGCGATATATCAGACGATCAGACCGGACTGTACGGTAAGTGTTGCTGGTTGGATTCACAGGAGTGTGAGCGGGCTTGCTCGTTGATCTTCTGATCGCTGAATACCCGGGTGGCCGTTACGTTTAGCAGACCGCTTGCGGCTTGTGGGTGTTTGATATGATCATTACCTGCTGTCGGCGTATTGACGAGTCTTTAGAGTCCTACACAGAGGTTTCCTGGCTCAAGCGAAACGAAATAGGAGCGCATATGAGATATGTGCGGGAGCGAGAATAATACCAGTATGTGATACTGTATTCTATTCTCACGATTTGTATCATCGGCAGATTATATGTGATATAGCCGGGTTACCGAATCGATACATTGATACATTTGATATTAGTCGGTTATATGCAGTATGACCGGATCATTAAATCAAGTGTTGATTTAATAATTTAATGTATAATTATATATTTGATATATTACTTTACATTAACTAGTATTTGTTCACTTAAAATGGATTTTCTCACTTGATTTGCACAAGTAGTATATGTGATATATTTTTGTGCACTAGATTGTATCATGTTTGATGATACATGCAAACTTGGGTGTATGTTTACTTTAAACCATGTTTAAGTGAATGGTTAGGGTTTTGTTATCTTTTCTTAATTATTTGTTTTATTTATTTATTTTAGGGCAAGAAACAAAAGGGTGGCTTCTTTTGTTTTTATCTTGAAGCTTCATGAAGCTTTGACCGCTTTGTTTCTTTCCTAAACCTAACCATTCACCTAACCCTAGTTTATTCTCTACACTTGTTAAACTAATCTAAGGTTGCAAAATGATAAGAATGAATTTATTTTCTATTATTCATAATGTAAGCCCGCGGCGGCGCCCCGGCGGTCAATCCGACGCCGGAAACGCGGAAACGAAAACTTTCAAAAACTATTGAACCGGCACCACCGCGCACTTTTCACCCGGATCGGGCCATTAACCTAGCAACTAGAAAAATAGAAAAGAGTAGAGATGCTATACCAAGCGATCCGTGTCCTTCGGTCTTCGTCTCCACTCCGATCTCCTGCGGAAAGTCCGTCCATCACCTCCTCGTCGGAAAGGGCACCACGTAGCCGGAATCTTTTACGGGCTCCCGCCTCTAGATCGAGGCAACTCGGGCGTGAAGTTGGCTAGCCGACAGGTCCAAGACTTGCTATAGAATAGTGTAGTAGGTTGTCTCTTTGGGGGTTTAGTTTCCATGGAGGATGGAGGAAGATCATGAATAAAAGAGATGAACTTTGGTGTATCAAGAATATGAGATGATATTTCCCATTTCACCCCAAAATGAAATCACTCATCTCACCCCTCAAAAATTGGCCGGCCTCTCATCCTCCAAAAAAAATGGTGGAGTGAAAAGCAAGTGGAGACAAAGAAAATAGATAAAGCTAAATGAAAGTCACACCAAAAATCTCATCTAAATCTTTTCACCAACCATCAAAACAAAAGCAATGGAAATGACCATAATGGAATCTCATCATGATAAAGGCACAAATGCAATAAAGCCTTCGACAAAAGAGTTATTTGCAAACTGCAAATAACCCCCTCCATCGAAAGTCCGGCCGTGAAGGAACAAAGGAAAACCGGCCGGAACGGAATTCAAACTGGCAACTTCAGAAAATTAATCCCGTAATAAATTACAGGAAAACCCCGCTACTGCAAATACAAGCCCGCATTTGTATTCCCACTGAACACAAATGCAAAGAGACAAAACTACACTATTTAATACTAGGATCCGGCTTAAGCCAAAGCCGGCAAGTAAAAGCCGTCCGATCACGATCCGTGCAATACCGCACGCATCTGATCGAACCCTGCCATATCTCCATACGGCCTCTATAGCGTTTCGCCCAAAACCTGAGTAACTGAATGTGGTGGACTCTAAAGACTCGTCAACACCTTGGTTGTGGATTTAACCACAAGCAAGTCAGAGGTATAAGCCAATACGTAACGGGATACCAGGTATTGACTAAAAGGGACGTCGATGAGCGAACTCATCCTGACACCCTACTGAGCCTATCAGTGACAATATCCGTACAGTCCGGTCCGTTCGTCTATGAGCATCGCATGGCGGGCCTAGGGGGTTGGTAAAAGTCAGACTCCCAAAAGCGGTACAAGTCGTGTCGGAGTGCAGCCCAGAACACCCTGAGATACTACTGGAATATCTACCAGCAAATCTCCTGCCTTGGCCAAGGACTTTTCATGTTCTGGCTCTCCTAGACACAGCGGGACCTTACCCCCAATACCGGGAGAGACGAACCCCTGCAGATCCGCTCACTGCCTCCATGTGGCTCGGGACTGTACCCAACTAAAACCTGTTTGCACGACTCCTTTGAGCCGTGGTAGGGTAGCAATCAAAGAACAGTGGGAACTCACACGAGACAAATGACGATCTCAGGTCGATGAATTAACCTGTACACATGTCACCAGGGAACTGCTATCTGACGTCTGGTATAATCCCAACTAGCAGGTTCCCGGCGAGTCCTGTCCGGTGTACTCATAACCCAATGAGCACCTGTATACATCTTAGGTGAACCAACTGACATCAGTGGCTTGTGAGACCGGCCACCGCCCCTCGTCGGGGTCTCGACTGTATACACTAGTCTACTCTGGAGAATCGATGCCCTGTCTCGAAACTCCCACGACTAGGGACCTTTTAAGGATGTGCTTATAGACTCCAGCTCTCACTTATATGATCGCCCTCATTCTGCTGGTAGTCAAGCAAGAATCCTAGGGGCTCTATCAACATGTAATAGTGACTCGTAAGGTCACCTAAAGCAGTACACGATGATAAAGGTAAACCAGATAGCATACTATCATCTCGAGCAAGACTGTCCTACTGGGACAGGTCCTCCCCTCAATCATTGCAATCACGTGCCTGTGATCCAATAATTGACTCTGAGGGCACTATCTCCAACAATCTCCCACTTGCACTCAAGGCTAATTATTGCGATGTCGCATACTCACAGCCCGTGTGATACCGAACGCCCAACTGCTCTACTAGTCAGTCTCACAAAGCTCGTTTGCGAAACTATTGCGTTCGAGAAATAGTCTCAGTGAGTGGATCCGCTCTGGTGTTTCTTTCTAGGTCTCTCTCTATCTCAAGTTCGTGGAGAAAGCCATCTCCCGAAATGAGCAATACCTGTCTTAGAATGTGTCTGGATATCTGATGGGACCTAGCTCATAAGTGAACTCCAAATCCAAACTTCTTAGACTGTATTGTCAACTGAACTTAATCAGTATCCTGCGCCATGCCTTCCCTCAGTATCCACCTGGACCACCTGTCCAAAATACTGCCCCTCGTCAGAGTGAAAACTATAACTCTGACAGCCACTCTGTCATCCAGGTCACCTTGGAAGCCTGGAATGATAACTGTCTCCCGAAGGAGAATGCTGTTATCATATCCCTAGAACATCCACTTATGTTCTAAAACTGCTTCCGACTGTTTCTCCAGGATTGGATCAATATCAACTTATTGCACCTACTGCAAGAACAACATCTGGTGTGGTACTTGACATCTCATGATTGACGCAATTGCCTAAGCAAGTGATCTGCCAATCATGCACATCCCTCTCCCCTTTAGTCTGTAAGACACCTTTAGAGAGGGTGACCCCATCACCTGCAGGTATACAACCGTACCAGGAGTCGTCCATTCTAAGTACTCTTAGAATGCTGTCTATGTACCCTGATTGGGAAACCACCCAAATCTAGATCTAAAACCATAGATCTAGTTACCAGTATGTCTGATATAAGATCCAAGTCCTGTGTGGAGAAACTACTATGTGACAACCAAAGTGTAACCGATCGTAGTATAGGAATATCACTTCCTACTCTGTGTATGTCATCAAATACCAGGACATCACACCCTAGTACCTTCTTAACAAATCCATCCCCTATTCTGATGAAGTCAAACCTATGACTGTCACATCAGAAATAGATGATCTATCTCCGCTATATCTGCTTTAGTCTATAAATAGACATAAGCCTGATGTCCACCAATGCTTCCGCTGCTCCCACTGACTACGACAACCCTCTGGCAGAGTCATATAGACGTACACTTCTAAAGCTAGTTTAGAACGATGGTATACTCATCCTCCTGCCGGGTCTCACAGTCTGGAACAACAGCAATGGAAAGTCTAGGTAAACAAGAACCTCCCTGTCACCGTCCTTGAGCATACCGAAGTACCTCTCGGGTGCCTGAGGTTACCCACCAAATCTGCGGAGTGGCCAATGGAATGTCAAACCAGATTGAATCTTTAGGTTCTTATCAAATCTTCAGTAATCGTTTGCGGTTCTGGAATCACTTCCAGTTCTACCATACTCCCACTACTGTTTTCTGAAAAAAGTCCATTTTTAATAAAAACTGTGGCGAGTCAAGAACAATATCGCTATTGATCTTCCAGATGGTAGAAAGTCAAACCCTCGTCATAGCCCGGGTCAACCCACAAACAGCCATTACAGAAACGTGCCTTGAGTTATCCGGAGTCTGGTTTTAAGCATAAGCCAGACAACTCCCCGTATCTTAACAACGTCAAGATATGAACTGTTCCATATCCCAGAAACAGAGGCACTGATTTAATTGAACTAGATTCAAATCATGCAGCTGTCTCCAGTGCATGTCAACTAAATGGAAGTGAGGCCGATCAGCGTTACTCAACTTAGGAATACTTCCAATTATGAGTAACCTGAAAGAGAAGCAAGTTCTCTTAACCATTACTATCAACTGAATACCATTCACAAGTATCTACATCTTCGATCACCTTGAAGAATCCCGATACTTACAATATCTGGTTCTCTACTTTATCTTTATACCTATAACTCCTCAAAACTTAGACCATGTGTTTCTACGAAACACATGTCTAAGAACTAGAGAAGTTAAAAGTAAACAGAATATAGTATGAGGACCAACCCCTCTGTCCTAATGGACACTGGACAACATACAATGCTCTGTATAAGTCCGAAGAGTCTAACAACTCATTCACTGTGTGTCGTAGGTTGAAAACTGTACTTATGGTTAAGAAGAATTACACCGCTGTTCAATGCTCCTTACCTAACCATCCACTGATATAGGTAAATGTCATAGACATAATTTTAAAGAGGTATATCTCACTCTATAAAAATAGACGTACATATATATCAATTTGAAATTGGTGCACAACAACGGATATTCAAAACCAAATATCTGCCGACCGGCAAACAACCCAGGTGACTTCCTCAAATATCACCAATTACAACGAATCCCGATATAATGAGGACAATCACCTAATTCCCAATAACTTACTCCCACTCATCATCTGTAAAACCATACAGATGTGAGAATCATACCTGGTAAATACATACCCTGGAGTAAGTGTCTAATTGGGAAATCAGTTCTCTTTTAACAGTACACAGTAAAACTGAAACATTAAAATGTTTCGATGGGGTATCCTGGTATTCCTAGTAATGCCTCTTCCATTATCCAGATTCACAACTGTAACCGTATAATTCTTTGCCACCTCTCCAAATCCCTTTATATGTCTTTAGTCATTACCTTCTGCACACCCCTTTTGGCCAAATGGTTTTCTTCCTTCCCTACCGTTCGGCACCAGCCTATGGTTTGGAAGAAGACTATCCAATAAGCATAATGGGTGTACTGTCCTAATCCTAGGAGCACTCGCAATGCGAGAGAAGGTGAAGATAAAAGACACCTGAATGAACTTTATTCCTATTTCTCCTGAACCAGGATCCATCCCCAAACTGGAACAAGTTCCTTTCGAGTTCGTATATAACCATACGATGGATTATCCAATAAACCTGGGATCTTCGTAGTGATACGGAGTGTCCTGGAGAAATACAAAGGTGACTTGGGATTGGCGAAGAAATACTTGGTTTGGTCGTGAATATCAGTCGCAATTTACTTTGCTCTCTTACTGATCCCTTGCTTTGTCTGAACTTAATACCTTCTGTACACCATTTAGGCTAATTGGCTTTCTTCATTCCCTACCGGTCGGCTCCAGCCTAAGGTCTGGAAGAAGACTTTCCAATTTGCGTAATAGGTGTACTATCTCCTAAACCAAGGAGTACTCGCTACCTAAGAGGAGGTAAAAGGAAAAGACAACTGAATAGTCCTATTCGTTTTCTCCAGAACCGGAAACCATCCTCGAATTCCTTCGAGTTCGTATATAACTATACGATGGTTTTGTCCAATGGAAATGGACGTTCGTAGTAATACGGGGTGTCCTGGAGAAAAGGGTAAAAGTAGGAGTGGCAATGAGGTCTGCAACTCTGACAATCCAAAAGCCAATGTTTAGAAGGTTCGGTCAACTTGGTCACAGAGTCATAGTCTAGGGTCGGGTCAATGGTCGCTGCCAAAGAGAGAGAGAGAGAAAAAAAAACACTCAGCGTGCACTCTAACCTAGATCAGAATGGTTATCACTTTATCTAATCTGGAGACCTCCCACTGTAACGTCAAATTCTTCCCCAAACCTGAAAGAAGAAATAGCCGGGATCACCCGAGGAGTAAACCAACTCATCAGTGGGAATCGGGATCCAACTATCATCGCATGATAACGTGACGGAATCCGCTCATGTTATCACACTCCAGATGGTATGCGCATATCTGGCAAGTTTCAGTTCTTTTGAAACTCCCGATATGGATTTTTGCCCCATGCTCTTATGACCTTGGCGTGAGGTCAAAATATCATAAGTCACATGTCAAGTTCTACCCGTCATTGTCCAGGTTAATTTGAACCCACCCGTATATACCCTTGACGAAGGTCAACAAGGTAATACAACTGTCCCAAACCAACGCATTTATCTATGCTACATATGAACATCCAACGGCTACCAATCACTATGCCTTGACGAAGGTCAACAAATATAGCTTGAATACTACCGAATATTTAACTGAAATGACGGAGGGCTACGAATGGTTTCTGGCGAAAACCTTTAACGTAATGAACTTGATATCGTTGAAGGAACTGATAGCTTTTGGAAAAATATAGTGATGAAAACCTTTGCTAAAGAGGTCACTCCCGGTGAAGGGATCTCGGCTCTTTCCCCGTAGAATGAGGTGCAGGATATTCCAACTGAATACCACGATGCAAAGCAAAAGTAATCGGCTATAGTGAATTTATTGCCCTGACGCAAACTTTTGTCCAAGGGGTCACTCCCGGTGAAGGGATCTCGGCCCTTGCCTCGTCGACTGAGGAGCAGGATATTCCAACTGAATTCCACGATACAAAACAAAAGAGAATGCCCTTGCAATAACAGCTTTTTGAAAAAGTGTTCCAACAACATCAGAATAGGTTTGTTTATCTTGCATTGATTCGAATCAACGCAGTCCCATCAATTGATCACACCATAATGAACGAAAATATACTGATGTACGTATATGTCATCCGTATTTGCCACTGGGTCCCGTCATCACCCGTTAGGTTAGCTAACTAACGACAGAGCGGGGACTGGACTAGCGCGGATGCAAAACATATACAACATCTACTAATATATATATAATATATAATTTTCTCTCAAGGCGTGATAAAATGCAACAACACAGAAAAGTACAGCATCACAGAACAATACAGATATCTGGGATCCCCGGGTTTCATAGAGCCACTGAAACCCGACGTTCTCCGGGTCGTGTGGATAGCCTGTGCAATGAGATCCTAGACCCCTACGGGCACGGCAAGTTACCCGCCAAAACCTGAAGCGAGGCAGCCCCCTTCAACAATGTGAATGGACCACCCAGCACTTCACGGAATCCGGTAACTTGGGCACCCCTCCTGGGTCAACCTATACCCCGTACGAGTGCGGCGAATAGCCCACCAATTCTAGAGTGAAGCCCCCTCCGTCTCAAAGCCATGAGGTGCGGGCTCGTTGCCCTCTAGAACCCGGCTATCCGTGCACCCCTCCTTTGGGTAATCCTAGTATAGAAAGTAAAATATACATACAACGGGAACATCGACCGCAACCTGGTCGTGCCCCAAAAGAATAATACAAACAGGCAGTGACGGCAGTCCACATGTCGGACGCTCGCCCCGCAAAATCAAATGTACATACAAAACAGAACTGTACTAACATTGCATCCAGGCTATCCCCACGACCAATCCGCAACAACACAGCACAATCACAGAACATCAACGTGAATGTCACGTTCGCAAATCCGTCTAACCGGGCTATAGCAGTTAGACAGGATTTACCGATCAAGTGACATTCACGGTCGC
Source organism: Agapanthus africanus (assembly GCA_030015575.1). Taxonomy (NCBI): domain Eukaryota; kingdom Viridiplantae; phylum Streptophyta; class Magnoliopsida; order Asparagales; family Amaryllidaceae; genus Agapanthus; species Agapanthus africanus. The sequence goes on along the minus strand of JASDDO010000004.1, from coordinate 277,832,750 downwards.
AGATATAATGTAAATACTGTGAACTAGCATGTTTAAAATATCCGATCGAACAAATATATCGAAGTGGGCCCCAAGCAGTACTGTAGCACTTACAGAAAATCTGGGTCCAAAAAGAATGTTCCAAAAACCCTATTTCTCAGACTAGGATCCACTGGAAAAAAAATGGTGCAATGAAGCTTTATTATTGCGGCGGAACCGCGGCCAAAGTGGGGTTATGGCCGCGGTTCCGCGGCCTTATAGACGAATTAGGTCACCAAATTTTTTTCGTGTTCTTAGAATTCTCTTCACATGTTTCTGAAACAACCTGAAAAATTTTTTGAGCTTGAAAAAATTCGACAGAGAACACATGCACACAAAATCTGGTTTTCGGGATTTTTGTTCGATCGAGGATATAAACACACTAAAGCAAGCTAGGTAGGTTAACGGCGTGGCTCTGATACCAATGTAAGCCCGCGGTGGCGCCCCGGCCGTCGATCCGACGCCGGAAACGCGGAAACGAAAACTTTCAAAAACTATTGAACCGGCACCACCGCGCACTTTTCACCCGGATCGGGCCATTAACCTAGCAACTAGCAAAATAGAAAAGAGTAGAGATGCTATACCAAGCGATCCGTGTCCTTCGGTCTTCGTCTCCACTCCGATCTCCTGCGGAAAGTCCGTCCATCACCTCCTCGTCGGAAAAGGCACCACGTAGCCGGAATCTTTTACGGGCTCCCGCCTCTTGACTGAGACAACTCGGGCGTGAAGTTGGCTAGCCGACAGGTCCAAGACTTGCTATAGAATAGTGTAGTAGGTTGTCTCTTTGGGGGTTTAGTTGCCATGGAGGATGGAGGAAGATCATGAATAAAAGAGATGAACTTTGGTGTATCAAGAATATGAGATGATATTTCCCATTTCACCCCAAAATGAAATCACTTTTCTCACCCCTCAAAAATTGGCCGGCCTCTCATCCTCCAAAAAAAATGGTGGAGTGAAAAGCAAGTGGAGACAAAGAAAATAGATAAATCTAAATGAAAGTCACACCAAAAATCTCATCTAAATCTTTTCACCAACCATCAAAACAAAAGCAATGGAAATGACCATAATGGAATCTCATCATGATAAAGGCACAAATGCAATAAAGCCCTCCACAAAAGAGTTATTTGCAAACGGCAAATAACCCCCTCCATCGAAAGTCCGGCCGTGAAGGAACAAAGGAAAACCGGCCGGAACGAAATGCAAACTGGCAACTTCAGAAAATTAATCCCATAATAAATTACAGGAAAACCCTGCTACTGCAAATACATGCCCGCATTTGTATTCCCACTGAACACAAATGCAAAGAGACAAAACTACACTATTTAATACTAGGATCCGGCTTAAGCCAAAGCCGGCTAGTAAAAGCCGTCCGATCACGATCCGTGCAATACCGCACACATCTGATCGAACCCTGCCATATCTCCATACGGCCTCTACAGCGTTTCGCCTGAAACCTGAGTAACTGAATGTGGTGGACTCTAAAGACTCGTCAATACCTTGGTTGTGGATTTAACCACTAGCAAGTCAGAGGTATAAGCCAATACGTAACGGGCTACCAGGTATTGACTAAAAGGGACGTCGATGAGCGAACTCATCCTGACACCCTACTGAACCTGTCAGTGACAATATCCGTACAGTCCGGTCCGTTCGTCTATGAGCATCGCATGGCGGGCCTAGGGGGTTGGTAAAAGTCAGACCCCCAAAAGCGATACAAGTCGTGTCGGAGTGCAGCCCAGAACACCCTGAGATACTACTGGAATACCTACCGGCAAATCTCCTGCCTTGGCCAAGGACTTTTCATGTTCTGGCTCTCTTAGACACAGCGCGACCTCACCCCCAATACCGGGAGAGACGAACCCCTGTAGATCCGCTCACTGCCTCCATATGGCTCGGGACTGTACCCAACTAAAACCTGTTTGCACGAATCCTTTGAGCCGTGGTAGGGTAGTAATCAAAGCACAGTGGGAACTCACATTAGACAAATGACGATCTCAGGTCGATGAACTAACCTGTACACATGTCACCAGGGAACTTCTATCTGACGTCTGGTATAATCCCAACTAGCAGGTTCCCGGCGAGTCCTGTCCGGTGTACTCATAACCCAATGAGCACCTGTATACATCTTAGGTGAACCAACTGACACCAGTGGCTTGTGAGACCGGCCACCGCCCCTCGTCGGGGTCTCGACTGTATACACTAGTCTACTCTGGAGAATCGATGCCCTGTCTCGAAACTCCCACGACTAGGGACCTTTTAAGGATGTGCTTATAGACTCCAGCTCTCACTTATATGATCGCCCTCAAACTGCTGGTAGTCAAGCAAGAATCCTAGGGGCTCTATCAACGTGTAATAGCGACTCGTAAGGTCACCTAAAGCAGTACACGATGATAAAGGTAAACCAGATAGCATACTATCATCTCGAGTAAGACTGTCCTACTGGGAAAGGTCCTCCCCTCAATCATTGCAATCGCGTGCCTGTGATCCAATAATTGACTCTGAGGGCACTATCTCCAACAATCTCCCACTTGCACTCAAGGCTAATTATTGCAATGTCGCATACTCACAGCCCGTGTGATACCGAACACCCAACTACTCTACTAGTCTGTCTCACAAAGCTCGTTTGCGAAACTATTGCGTTTGAGGAATAGTCTCAGTGAGTGGATCCGCTCTGGTGTTTCTTTCTAGGTCTCTCTCTATCTCAAGTTCGCAGAGAAAGCCATCTCCCGAAATGAGCAATACCTGTCTTAGAATGTGTCTGGATATCTGATGGGACCTAGCTCATAAGTGAACTCCAAATCCAAACTTCTTAGACTGTATTGTCAACTGAACTTAATCAGTATCCTGCGCCATGCCTTCCCTCAGTATCAACCTGGACCACCTGTCCAAAATACTGCCCCTCGTCAGAGGGAAAACTATAACTCTGACAGCCACTCTGTCATCCAGGTCACCTTGGAAGCCTGGAATGATAACTGTCTCCCGAAGGAGAATGCTGTTATCATATCCCTAGAACATCCACTTATGTTCTAAAACTGCTTCCGACTGTTTCTCCAAGATTGGATCAATATCAACTTATTGCACCTACTGCAAGAACAACATCTGGTGTGGTACTTGACATCTCATGATTGACGCAATTGCCTAAGCAAGTGATCTGCCAATCATGCACATCCCTCTCCCCTTTAGTCTGTAAGACACCTTTAGAGAGGGTGACCCCATCACCTGCAGGTATACAACCGTACCAGGAGTCGTCCATTCTAAATACTCTTAGAATGCTGTCTAAGTACCCTGATTGGGAAACCACCCAAATCTAGATCTAAAACCATAGATCTAGTTACCAGAATGTCTGATATAAGATCCAAGTCCTGTGTGGAGAAACTACTATGTGACAACCAAAGTGTAACCGATCATAGTATAGGAATATCACTTCCTACTCTGTATATGTCATCAAATACCAGGACATCACACCCTACTACCTTCTTAACAGATCCATCCCCTATTCTGATGAAGTCAAACCTATGACTGTCACATCAGAAATAGATGATCTATCTCCGCTATATCTGTTTTAGTCTATAAATAGACATAAGCCTGATGTCCACCAATGCTTCCGCTGCTCCCACTGACTACGACAACCCTCTGGCAGAGTCATATAGACACACACTTCTAAAGCTAGTTTAGAACGATGCTATACTCATCCTCCTGCCGGGTCTCACAGTCTGGAACAACAGCAATGGCAAGTCTGGGTAAACAAGAACCTCCCTGTCACCGTCCTTGAGCATACCGAAGTACCTCTCGGGTGCCTGAGGTTACCCACCAAATCTGCGGAGTGGCCAATGGAATGTCAAACCAGATTGAATCTTTAGGTTCTTATCAAATCTTCAGTAATCGTTTGCGGTTCTGGAATCACTTCCAGTTCTACCATACTCCCACTACTGTTTTCTGAAAAAAGTCCATTTTTAATAAAAAACTGTTTGCGGTTCTGGAATGCATTTCGTCGATGGCGTCGGGGGTGCGGCCACCTACTAAAGTTTGCGACGAGCATTCGATCAGGATACCGGGAATCTTGTTGAATATCCCGACTTGATATTGAAAAGTGTTTTCGATAATGAGACTAAAATGTGGAGTTTATAATTGTTAGGCATGTGATGTCTAAGGAATTCATTTGGTTAGGCATGCGATGTCTAAACAGTTTGCGGATTCCAACGGTTGTTGTTTTACACTTTCTTTTCTGTGACCGTAAGTGTAATATGTGATATCGCCGGTTTCGTTGCTATATGTCAACGACAATTGGGATACACATGTTTACTTACGTTGATGACATGTGATGTTATGTGTTGCTGGATATGTTATATTGGATCGTCGTGTTTGAATAGCCGGGGAGTTTTATGTGAGATGAGTGTTTTTCATTTTCATTCATGTAAAAACTTGTATGTAATATTCTTTTATTGGGGCACTTCCAGGTTGCGGAAGATGTCACCTTTTGTATATTATGTACTTTTCCGCACTAGGATAGACCCAAAGAGGGGAGCACAAGTAACCGGGTTCTAGGGTCCAGTGGGAGACCAACTCAAGGAGTCGAGTCTGGGTCTCCTAACTATAGAATTGGTAGGGTTGCTTGCCGCTCTCGTAGGGGTCTAGGGGTGTGGGTTTGGCTATTCATCGCGACCGTGGAATCCGTGTTTTATACTGGCTCTATTGAAAATGTAAGTCGATGTAGTACACCCCAGTACTTGTGGGGAGGCGGATTTTACAAAAACGATCAAGTTTAAACAACGAACATCGACTAACCGCTTGAATCGAAGCTAAACTCTAAATAACCGTATTCTATGAGTTTCTTTTCATAAGTGATTAGGGATTATACCTAATGAAACCGGTCCTTCTTCTTTACGTCCTCCTTTGTTCTCCTCGACCTTCTCTAGGTAGTAGACGATCCACCCGAGAGCAAAACACCAAGCTAAACCTCTAACTTGAGGTAACTAATCAACTTTGATTGCTAATCAAAGATGAAAGGATGATAAAGAGTGTAGGTTATGGATTGTTTAGTCTAACTAAACCTTTGTTCTCAACACATGAGGATTAAGGTTAGTATCTTGAAGATGAGAGCTTGAGGAGAGAGAATATGAGATGAGATAATGAGAGAAGAGAGAGAGTGTATCATAATATTATGAAGCATTCTTATTATGAAATAATCAATAAAGGAAATGAATAAGCATGCTTCACAAAATATCTTGTGATGATTCATTAACATGAGTCATTAAGCAATAAATGTGCATTAATGAAGTGAATGAATCACCACCATGACTCACTCTCTCATCCAAAAGAAACCTCCTTAGTCACATCTTCTAGAAGCTTCTCGAGTAATTACGAGAACGCCCCTCCGATCCGTAAAAATACGGAAAAACTTTAGACTGTAAAAATCCAATAACCGGATACCAGTAACTGGCTTAAACCAAAGCCGACTGGTAAAAACTGTCCGAAAGTCGTACGTGCGTAAACGCACGTATGCGTCCGAACCCTTTGTCGCAAAACCATGCAACCTCTATATCGTTTCGCCTGGAGTAGGAAACTCTCTGTGTGGGACTCTAGAGACTCGACTACTACGCTGGCAGTGGGTTTAACCACAGACCGCAAGCGGCACTAGCTGTACGTAACGGTCCCCAAGTAGTTGTCGATAAGAAGGCCGATGAGTAAACCCATCCGAACTCCTACTGAGTCTGATGTGACAATCTCCATACAGTCCGGTCCGTTCGTCCAAGACTATCGCATATCGGGCCTAGGGGGGAGGCAAGCGTCAGTCCCCTAATAGCGGTATAAGTCGTGTCGGAGTGAAGCCCATTACACCCTGAGAAACTACTGGAACCTACCAGCAAATCTCGCTTGCCCTGGCCAGGGACTTTGCGTAATGGCTCTCTGACACAGCACGATATCTACTCCCAATACCGGGAGGGACGAATCCTGTCTAACCGCCACTGCCTCCAAGTGCTCGGGACTGCACCCAACTGCTACCTGTTTGCACGACTCCTTTGAGCCGTGGTAGGGTAGCAATCTAAGAACAGTGGGACACACTCGAGGCGAAGTAGCAGTGTCAAGTCTGCGGACTACGCTGTACTCATGTCACCTGGGAACTGTTCACTGACGACTGGTATCAAACCAACCAACAGTTCCCTGTGAGTCCTGTCCGGTGTACCCGTAACCTAACGAGCACCTGTATACTATCTCCAGTACGACGTACTGATGGCTGTGGGACAGACCATCTCCCCAACTGGGATGAGAAGCGTACACACCAGTCTACTCCGGAGTATCGATGCTCTGTCTCGATAATCCAACGACCGGGGACCTGAATAAGGATGTGCTTGTAGACTACCCAGCCCCCACTAGTGTGACTGCCATCACAACGCTGGTAGACAAGCAAGATCCTAAGAGCTCTATCAATACGTACACTCACATATTAAGATAGAAAAACCAAGTAGCATACTACCATGTTTAGCAAGACTGTTATATACATGTGAATATCCCAAGCTTCCATTAAGTAATATACAAGCTAGTATGATACAGTAATGGCCTTCTAGGGCATAAACACTAACAATCTCCCACTTGCACTAGGGCCATGTACTGGCATATCGCAGACCAATGATCTCGAGCAGCCTCTCGAACTGAATCTGAGGAAGGGCCTTCGTGAATGGATCAGCAATGTTCTCTTCTGAAGCAACTCTCCGAACCTCGATCTCCTGACGATCAATGATCTCCCTGATCAGGTGATACCGCCTCAAGATGTGTCTGGACTTCTGATGGGACCTTGGTTCCTTCGCTAAAGCTATAGCTCCGTTGTTGTCGCAATACAGAGGTATTGGATCAACTATGGTAGGAACCACCTGAAGTTCTGTTAGGAACTTCTTCATCCAGACTGCTTCTTTTGCGGCATCGCAAGCAGCTATATACTCCGCTTCCATCGTCGAGTCAGCAACGGTGTCCTGCTTGGAGCTCTTCCAGCACACCGCCCCTCCATTGAGGGTAAAGACATAACCCGACATGGACTTGGAATCGTCCTTATCACTCTGGAAGCCGGAATCAGCAAAGGCCTCCAACCTGAGGTCTTTTCCGCCGTAAACCAAGAACATCTCCTTAGTCCTCCTCAGGTACTTGAGAATGTTCTTTACTGCTATCCAGTGTTTCTCCCCTGGGTCTGACTGATACCGGCTTACCACGCTTAGTGCGTAAGCTACATCTGGTCTGGTACACAACATCGCATACATTATAGAGCCTACCGCAGAAGCGTAGGGTATAATAGACATGCGTTCCCTTTCCAAATCAGTCTTGGGAGACATCTCTTTGGAGAGGGTGATTCCGTGACAAGCCGGTAGATTACCGCGCTTAGAATCTTCCATACTGAATCTTTTCAGTACAGTGTCGATATACCTGGACTGCGAAAGTCCCAACATCCTCTTGGATCTATCACGATAGATCCGGATCCCCAGAATGTAAGAGGCATCACCCAGGTCTTTCATGGAGAACTTGTGTGACAAGAATCCTTTGACAGATTGTAGCATAGGAATGTCATTTCCTATCAATAGAATGTCATCCACGTACAAGACGAGGAATACGACACTTCTGGCCACAACTTTACTATATATGCACGGTTCATCTGGATTTTTGATAAAGTCATATTCTTTGACTGTCTCATCAAAACAGATGTTCCAACTCCGCGATGCCTGCTTTAGTCCGTAAATAGACTTAAGCAGCTTGCATACTTTCCCGCTGCTCCCACTCTGATTGAAACCCTCTGGCTGATCCATATAGACGCTCTCTTCTAAATTTCCATTCAGAAAAGCCGTCTTTACGTCCATCTGCCAGATTTCATAATCATGGAAGGCAGCAATAGCAAGAAGGACCCGAATGGATTTGAGCATAGCCACTGGAGAAAAAGTTTCGTCATAGTCCAAACCAGGTCTTTGACGAAAACCCTTTGCAACAAGTCTAGCCTTATAGGTTTCCACCTGTCCATCTACACCAATCTTTTTCTTGAAGATCCATTTGCATCCTATGGGTTTTACCCCATCTGGAGCAAAGTCCAAAGTCCATACTTTGTTGGTGTACATGGACTCCATTTCGGTCCGCATTGCATCTAGCCATCGTACCGAGTCGCCGCTCTGGATGGCCTGCTGGAAGTCAGTAGGTTCATCATCATCTATGATGCAATCCTCTCTATCCCTGTCAATGAGAAAACCGTAGTATCTCTCAGGCGGATGAGACGGCCTACTACTTCTGCGGAGGGGTGCGGGAATGTTCTGTTCTTCTTGAACCTCTGGTTCTACCAAACTTTCAGTAACAGCTTGTGGTTCTGGAATTTCTTCCAGTTCTATTGCGCTCCCACTCTTCTGATTTTCTAAAAATTCAGTTTCTAAGAAGGTGGCATGACGAGAAACAAAGACCTTTTGTTCCTCTGCGTAATAGAAATAATATCCCTTGGAGTTCTTTGGATATCCCACAAGCTTACACAGTACTGATCGTGCCTCGAGCTTGTCCACATGCTGCTTTTTAACAAAAGCTGGACACCCCCATGTCCTAAAATGTTTTAGACAGGGTTTCTTCCCACTCCACATCTGATATGGTGTGGTAGGCACAGTCTTGGTTGGAACCTGGTTTAAAAGATATGCCGCTGATTCAAGCGCATAACCCCAGAAAGATCGCGGTAACTCAGCATTACTCATCATGGATCGTACCATATCCAATAGGGTTCGATTCCGTCTCTCCGATACACCGTTGTGCTGTGGAGTGTATGGAGGAGTAAGCTGAGAGAGAATTCCTTTCTCTTTTAGGTAACCTAGGAACTCGGCACTTAAGTATTCTCCACCTCGATCAGATCTTAGTGTCTTAATACTTTTGCCTGTTTGGTTTTCCGCTTCATTCTTGAATTCCAGGAATTTCTCAAAGGCCTCTGATTTATGCTTCATTAAGAAAACATATCCATACCTAGAGAAATCATCTGTAAAAGTAATGAAGTAGGAATAACCACCTCTCGCATGTGTAGACATTGGACCGCATACATCACTGTGTATGAGTCCTAAGAGCTCGCTCGCTCTTACTCCTTGTCCAGTGAATGGAGTCTTTGTCATCTTTCCTTTGAGACAAGATTGACAAGTGTCATAAGTTTGATATTCGAACGTGTCCAAATATCCTTCTCTATGCAACTTAGTCAACCTTCTCTCATTGATGTGACCCAGTCTACAATGCCATAAGAAAGCTTTATTTAAATCTGGAGACTTTCTTTTTAGTGTGTTCTGGACATTGAAAATTTGGAGTTGGTTTAACACATATATGCCGTTATTTAGAGTACCGGACCCAATCAAACCATGATTAAGGTGGATGTTGACAACATCTCTTACAAACGTGAAATCATAACCTTTATTTGATAACAAGGAAACTGATATGATATTACACGTTAAGCTGGGTACAAAATAACAGTTATGTAAAACCAAAATGTGTCCACTCGTCAATCCTAGGTGATAATCCCCGACGGACGCAGCTCCCACGCTAGCTCCGTTAGCAACCCTGAGGATTATATCACCTTCCTTCAGCACTCTACGGTTTCTCAGTGCCTGCAATGAATTGCAAATATGAGATCCTGACCCGGTATCCAATACCCAGGAAGCAGAGTTGATCGACAGACAATTCTCAATTACAAACACACCTGAAGTCGAAGCCACAGCCTGCTTCGGTTCCTGGTTCTTGGCGTTCCACGCCTTGCAATCCTTCTTCCAGTGCCCTTTCCTGTGACAATGGAAGCACTCATCCAGGCCAACTACCGGTGCTGCAATCTTTTTCTTTCCCTTCCCTCCCACCTTACTAACACCTCCTCTAGGTCTGGGTGCGGCCTTCTTCTTCCTTCCTTTGGCCCTAGCCTTGGACCCGGAAGAAGATGCTCCGCCAACAAACATAGCGGGTGTTTCCCTTGCCTTCTGCAAGGTGCCCTCCGCACTCCTTAACATGTTCAGGAGTTCCGCAAGTTCAACTTCTTTTCCTTGAAGATTGAAGTTGAGGATAAACTGGGCGTAGGTGGGAGGAAGGGACTGGAGAACAAGGTCTGTATAGAGCTCATTATCCAAAGTCGTCCCAAGGTCTGCGAGCTCTTCTATATAGCCAATCATCTGTAGGACATGTTCACCTACCGATGACCCGACAGCCAACCTCGCTCGAAACAATTTCTTTGAGGTCTCGTATCTTGCTATACGAGATTGCTCTCCATAAAGTTCCTTTGTATGGAGAAATATGCCATCTAAGGACATATCCTCGTGCCTCCTCTGATGTTCATTATTCATCGAGGCAAGCACGATGCACTTGGCTCTCGCGCAATCTAAATCCCAGGTTTTGCGGATTTCCTTATCCGCATTACTGGATTTGGGACCAGGGACAGCAGGTGCCGTAGCGGTGAGGATGTACCCCAATTTGTCGTAGGTCAAGGCCATCTTGACATTCCGCAGCCAATCTTTATAGTTTGGCCCTGTCAGTATATTTTTCTCTAAAAGTAACTTAAGTCCAGTCATTTTCAGAGTCGCTGCAATTAGGAGAGAGAGAAGAAAACTCTTTAGCATGATGCTCTTGCAAGTTTAGAGTGGTTTTTAGTTTATCTAAACTGGATGGCTCCCACTGTTTCTCGAATCCTTCCTCAAACCATAAAAGAAGAATTAGCCAAGACTATTCTCACCGTACAATACTTGCTTAACCGTTCAGCCAGGCCGGTGTCGATACTTCGAGGGAGGTTTTCCAACGCTTTCGCGAAGTTCCTTAATTAAGTAACCTCTTTTCTCTGGGGGCGTAACCCCGCTGACACTTTTCTGGACACCTACTAGGTTTATAGCATTGATCGTTAAGTGACGAATATCCTGATAAGTAGCATATACTCACAGTAGGATCGGGATCCAAATATCATCGTCTGATAATGTTGTAGGAATGCTACCAACATTCATCAAACTCAAAATGGTATGCACTTGGTTCTATGCAAATTTCAGTTTCTTTAGAAATTCCCGATATAAGTTTTTACCCCATGCTCTTATGACCTTGGCGTTGGTCAAAATGTCATAAGTCACATGTCAAGTTCTACCCATCATTATCTTGTTAATTTGAACCCATCCGTATATATCCCTGACGTTGGCCAAATGATAATACGACTGTCCCAAACCAACTCATCTATCTATGCAACAAATGAATACCCAGCAGCTACCAAACACTATGCCATGACGTTGGCCAAAAGTGCATAGCTTGAATACTACCGAATACCCAAATGAAATGACGGAGGGCTACGACTGGTTTTGGCGAAACCGTGAACGTAGTGAACTTGATATAACCGAAGGAACCTGATAGCTTTTAAAAGGAGTGGTTAAATCTCCGCATTTAAAAATTATCTGTTTTAAAATATAACCGAGTGGTTTCTTTTAAATTGTTCCAACGATTTAAACTTTGGTTTGTTTTACTTTGCATTATAGATAATGCGTCCCATCATTAACCTATCATTGCAGAAAACAACGAAAATACAACGTCCTCTTATGCCATCCGCATTCGCCACGGGGTCCCGTCATCACTCGTTAGGTTACTTAACTAACGACAGAGCGGGGGCTGGGCTAGCGCGGGTGTAAAACATAAGTGGCGTCTAAATAGCTATCATAATATAGATATTTTACATTCGTCTGACGCAATGATATTCATTCCAGAACACAGATAAACAATATTGGATTTGCAAGCAATCTGTATTTCTTTTGAGCCTGCAAGAAAAGACAGATTACACAGTTGTGATGAATAGCCGTTTACCCCACCCTCGACCCCTACGGGTACGGCAAACTACCCACCCGGCAGTCTGTGTACCCCACCTTGGGTCAGTCCTAGGAGCAAAAACAGTAAAATGAAATAATACAACGGTGGCTACGACCGCAACCTGGAAGTGCCCCGCGAAAATAATATTACAACAAATTACATTTACAACAAATGAATTAAACGATAACCCATTGCGAACCCCGGCTATACACCACAACAGTCCAATACAGTTTATATGCACAAACAGATATTACCATTTCAGAAATGTGCAACCCCCTGCCAACCGACATACTAGCAGTTGGGGGAGGTTTACGAACACATTAAACAATCACAGATATAATCCAATACGCAAATACTGTACTTTTCGATCGAATAAACAACATCAATATTGCTCCAAAATCTGCTCTGTTAAACAGTAACCTGAGCAATAATTAAATATTCCAGAAAACCCCAAATGTCACAGGGGACCCACACAAGAAAGACGAGTCCATGACTCGGCCAAAGCGCCGCGGAAGCGCGGCAGATCCCACCGATCCGCCGCGGTTCCGCGGCCGAGTTGCCGATTCATGGGCTCGAATTTCTTGGGTGTTCTCCTGGACCCCTTTCTAGCTCTCTGAACACTCCAGAAAAATTTTAGGACTTCATTTTCAGTTCGACAGAAACTTAACAGAACTAGGGTTTTCCGGCTTCGTTTTTTCGTTCGAAATTCGTACAAATTTGCGATTAAGTTATTTAGTGTTTAGCGAGGCTCTGATACCACTGTAAGTCGATGTAGTACACCCCAGTACTTGTGGGGAGGCGGATTTTACAAAAACGATCAAGTTTAAACAACGAACATCGACTAACCGCTTGAATCGAAGCTAAACTCTAAATAACCGTATTCTATGAGTTTCTTTTCATAAGTGATTAGGGATTATACCTAATGAAACCGGTCCTTCTTCTTTACGTCCTCCTTTGTTCTCCTCGACCTTCTCTAGGTAGTAGACGATCCACCCGAGAGCAAAACACCAAGCTAAACCTCTAACTTGAGGTAACTAATCAACTTTGATTGCTAATCAAAGATGAAAGGATGATAAAGAGTGTAGGTTATGGATTGTTTAGTCTAACTAAACCTTTGTTCTCAACACATGAGGATTAAGGTTAGTATCTTGAAGATGAGAGCTTGAGGAGAGAGAATATGAGATGAGATAATGAGAGAAGAGAGAGAGTGTATCATAATATTATGAAGCATTCTTATTATGAAATAATCAATAAAGGAAATGAATAAGCATGCTTCACAAAATATCTTGTGATGATTCATTAACATGAGTCATTAAGCAATAAATGTGCATTAATGAAGTGAATGAATCACCACCATGACTCACTCTCTCATCCAAAAGAAACCTCCTTAGTCACATCTTCTAGAAGCTTCTCGAGTAATTACGAGAACGCCCCTCCGATCCGTAAAAATACGGAAAAACTTTAGACTGTAAAAATCCAATAACCGGATACCAGTAACTGGCTTAAACCAAAGCCGACTGGTAAAAACTGTCCGAAAGTCGTACGTGCGTAAACGCACGTATGCGTCCGAACCCTTTGTCGCAAAACCATGCAACCTCTATATCGTTTCGCCTGGAGTAGGAAACTCTCTGTGTGGGACTCTAGAGACTCGACTACTACGCTGGCAGTGGGTTTAACCACAGACCGCAAGCGGCACTAGCTGTACGTAACGGTCCCCAGGTAGTTGTCGATAAGAAGGCCGATGAGTAAACCCATCCGAACTCCTACTGAGTCTGATGTGACAATCTCCATACAGTCCGGTCCGTTCGTCCAAGACTATCGCATATCGGGCCTAGGGGGGCGGCAAGCGTCAGTCCCCTAATAGCGGTATAAGTCGTGTCGGAGTGAAGCCCATTACACCCTGAGAAACTACTGGAACCTACCAGCAAATCTCGCTTGCCCTGGCCAGGGACTTTGCGTAATGGCTCTCTGACACAGCACGATATCTACTCCCAATACCGGGAGGGACGAATCCTGTCTAACCGCCACTGCCTCCAAGTGCTCGGGACTGCACCCAACTGCTACCTGTTTGCACGACTCCTTTGAGCCGTGGTAGGGTAGCAATCTAAGAACAGTGGGACACACTCGAGGCGAAGTAGCAGTGTCAAGTCTGCGGACTACGCTGTACTCATGTCACCTGGGAACTGTTCACTGACGACTGGTATCAAACCAACCAACAGTTCCCTGTGAGTCCTGTCCGGTGTACCCGTAACCTAACGAGCACCTGTATACTATCTCCAGTACGACGTACTGATGGCTGTGGGACAGACCATCTCCCCAACTGGGATGAGAAGCGTACACACCAGTCTACTCCGGAGTATCGATGCTCTGTCTCGATAATCCAACGACCGGGGACCTGAATAAGGATGTGCTTGTAGACTACCCAGCCCCCACTAGTGTGACTGCCATCACAACGCTGGTAGACAAGCAAGATCCTAAGAGCTCTATCAATACGTACACTCACATATTAAGATAGAAAAACCAAGTAGCATACTACCATGTTTAGTAAGACTGTTATATACATGTGAATATCCCAAGCTTCCATTAAGTAATATACAAGCTAGTATGATACAGTAATGGCCTTCTAGGGCATAAACACTAACAGAAAACACGGACGTCCTGGTATATCCAATGTTTCATATGTTTCTTCTGCTGCGATATCTGTGATGTGATCATTTGATGTTGTGATAGATACTGTATATAGTATATATGATATATTATATAGACGTTACTTATGTTTTACACCCGCGCTAGCCCTGCCCCGCTCTGCCGTTAGTTACCTAACCTAACGGTGCACGAGGGGACATCGAGGCGAATGCGGATGGCATAAGTGTACGTCGTATTTATCTGTGATGTTTAGGTGACCTAAATGATGGGACTTCATTAATGTGATTAATGAAAGAAAATAAACCTAAGATGTTGTGGAATCGAATTTCTTAAAAATAGGTAGCTACAGTTCTTGCTTTGCATCGCGGTGTTCCTTGTAGAACATCCTGCACCTTATTCGATAAGGAAAGGACCGAGATCCCTTCACCGGGAGTGACTCCTTTAGCGATAACTGGCAGATGCTACAACCCTCGGTTTGTCTTTTGATTACGTCTATAGTTTTTGCTTTGCACAGCGATATATATGATATATCCTGCACCTTATTCGATGGGGAAAGGGTCGACGATCCCTTCACCGGGAGTGACCCCTTTAGCAAAACTAGAAAAGCCTAAAAAACACTCCATTTCAAAATTCATTCGATCCTACAACGATATCAAGTTCATTACGCAATAGGTTTTCAGAAAAACCTGTCGTAGCCCTCCGTCATTTCAGGTAAGTATTAATTAGCATTCGTGCTGTGGTAGTTTGGCATTCGTCAAGGCATAGTGTACGGTAGCTAACTAGTATTTATCTGCTTATGCATATGATGCAGATTGGATTAGGGTATTCGTACGGCGTTGTTTGGCATTCGTCAAGGGTCGTGCGGGTGGGTTTAATTCAATCAAGAAATGTACGGGTTGAACTTGACTAGTGGACTATAGGTTGTTTGGCATTCGTCAAGGTCATAGAACACTAGGGGTAAAATATTATCGGGAATTTCAAGTGTTGAAATTTGCAATGAGATTGCATACCTTCTATGAGATAGTTGGATCCCGATACCCGCTGTGAGTAAGAGTTACTCCTGGGAGAGTTTTACACTTTACAATTAGCCGATCTAGTAGGTGTCTAGAAAGGTGTCAACTGGGTTACGCCTCTGGGAAAACGAGGTTTACTGTAATTAGGTCCGTACGAAAGCACGGGGAACCTCCCTCAAAGTACCGACACTGGCCTGGCTGAAAGATTGGCGAACTTGTAGCGTGTAATTAATCCCGGCTAGTCTTTCCTTTTAGGGTTTGAAGGAAGATTTGATAAAAATAATGGGAGCCATACTGGTTAGATAAAATAATAACCAATCTATTCTTGTAAGAGCGCACGCTGAGTGTTTTCTTCTCTCTCTCTCCTGGTAGCGACCGTATCACACCTTAATCAAAATAATAAAACGGATATATTGACCGAACCCGCTTGTTATACTGAGCTGGGGAACGTTGGTCCCGCTCCAACTTATAAATGTTATAAGACAGAGCGGGAAATTGGGGAATACCAGATTTCCCGTGCCGCCCAAACGAAGAAAGTGCATGATGATGCATCTTCTTCGGGTGTGTTCATTACAAAGAACTGTTTCTCAGTATCCTTTACGTCCTGGGTATTTGATGCCGGATCAGGATCCCAGATATGTAATCTGTTACATAGGGCTATAGAAAGGTAGAGAACTGAGAACGAGTGATAAATTTCATGAGGCAGAAAACGGGGCAAGTGTTGCAACCAAGTCTGTTGGTCACTGTCACCCTGTATTACAAATACATTGATTCTGAACGAATGTTATTAGATACCGAACCTGATATACAAAATCATATCAGTCTCTTTATTAGTAAAGAAATGATAAAATTTTGTATTTTTAGATAATGTTTTGAACATTTCCTATATCAAAAGTTGATCGGTTCAGGCACGTTATCTAAAAGCATTGAAGTTCTAAATCAAACTACAGTTTCTTATTATACGGAACACACACAAGAGGAAGAGTTCACATATGAACGAATCCTTCTTAAGGTATTGTAGACTAGGTCATATCAATGCGACCCAACTGGCTGAAGTTATATATAGATGCATATTTAAATTAGTTTGAATTTACATCTTATGAAACTTGCCGGTCATGTCACAGAGATATGATGACCGTAGCTCTGTTTATTGGAAGCAGAGAAAGAGTTAGTTGAACTCTTGGGATGATACATGTTGATGTATGAAAGTCCCCTGTCTACACATACCAAGATCGGTCCTTTGTACTTCATTACATTCTCTGATAATCTCTCAAGATTCAGACATATGTCCCTGTTGAAACACAAGTCCGAACCTTTTGAGATATTCACTGAATATAAGTTAGAAGTAGAGAACCAAAGATGGGTATAAGTATTATGTCCTTTGATGTGATCGAGGAGGAGAATACTTGTGCACGGAATTCCTGGATTATTCCAAAGGAGATTGAGATTCTCTCTCAGCATTACTCCTCCGTATACACTATAGCATGATGGTATATCGGGGCGGAGCAAAAGCACCCTATGTGATATGGTGTGCACAATGATGAGTAATACTGAGTTTCATATTTCCTTTTGGGAGTTATGCACTTATGAAGTTGCATACCTATTGAATAGGGTTCCGATCAAATCAGTTGCCGACCACTTCATATGTGATATGGAAACGGAAGAGCCCATATCTTAAGTTAGTTAAGATTTGGGGTTGTCCGGCCTATGTCTAAAAGCAAAATCCGGACAAGCTCGAGGCAAGGTCTGTTATGTAGAACTGACAATGTTCCAGCTATACAAACTGCAGTTGATGATTTGGAAGAACCAAAGGATTCAATAGTTACCAACGAACCTCAGCCTCTCCGCCGATCTAGTAGGGTTCCTCACCCACCTGAGAGTTACTTCGGTTTCTCTATGACAGTGGGAGCGAGGATTGCATCATGAGATGATGACCCAACTAGTTTCGAGCTGTCCATCAGGAGTGAGACTCTGTAAGAATGGCTGGATGCTTAGCGATCTGAGATGGAATCCTTATACACCAACAAAGTATGGACTTTGGTTGCTATATCTGAAGGGTTAAATCCCCATCAGGAGCAAGTATATCTTGAGAAGATTACTTAGTATACATGGAAAAGTTGAGACTTTCAAAGCTAGACTTGTTAAAGGTTTGCATCATTGACCAGATATGGATTATGTTGAAACCTTTTCTAAGGATCTATGCTTAAGTCCATCCAGATCCTACTTGTCACGGCTACATACCATGACTACGATATCTGGTGGTTGGGTGCCATGACTGCTTTTCTAAACGATGTTTTAGAAGAGAACGTCTATAAGTACACACCAGAGGGCTTCGTAAATAGTGGGAGCAGCGGAAACGTGTGCAAGATGTTTTATGTGATAAAGCAGGCATCACGGAGTTGGAACATCTGTTTTGGTGAGTTAGTCAAAGTGTTTGACATCATCAAAATAGTAGATGAACCTTGTATAAACAAAAAGGTAGTAGAGAGTATGGTGGTGATCATCGTAGAGTACATGGATGACATACTCTTGATAGGGAAGGAGTTTCCTATGCTACGCTCGGTCAATCTCCGCTTATCACAAGGATTCTCCATATAGGATCAAAGTGATACCTGCTAAATCCTAGTTTTTGGATCTATGAGATAGATCTAATTGGATGTTAGGACTCTCACTAGTAATAGTGAGATGGTATCAATCGATCCTGGGGAGAATCACTGGAAAGGTTCCAGAGTGATAAGGACGACTGAAAGTCAGTCACAGGCATTGTCTTTACCCTCAGTAAAGGGACGGTATGTTGGAAGAGTTCCAAGCTAGATATCGTGGCAAACTAGACGATTAAGGCTCGTAACATCGCTATTAAAGATACTACCAAAGAGGAAGTTTGGGTGTATATTGGTTCATAAGATGAACTAGGTTCCTACCATTGTATGACAATGGAAGTGTGGCTTTGGCCTAGGAACCCTGGTCCTATCAGTGATCCAGACATATTCTAAGGCAGTATCACCTGAACATGGAGATGGTTGACCTCCAAGGAGATCGAGGTTAGGAGAGTAGACTCAGAGGACAACACGGCGGATCGACTCACAAAGGCATTTTCCAAGAGAGAGACTTTTAAGGGATGGTTGAGTATGAGATACTACAACCACTACTATCAGATGGCCCTAGTGCAAGTGGGAGATTGTTAGTTATATGTATGCCCTAGAGGCCATTACTATACATAGGATGTATATTGTAGTGGATGCTTGGACATATATAGGGATGACTTTCTTGCTTGATATGATAGTATGCTATCCGGTTACTCTTTACTTTAACGTGTACACTGTTTGTCTCTCTGTTACATGTTGGTAAAGCCCTTAGGATGTGTACTTGACTACCTGGACTATGATGTGGATCATACTAGTGGGGACATGGTAGTCCATAAGTACATCCTTCAAGGTCCCTAGTCGTTGTTGTATCGAGACGGGGCATCGATATACCAGAGTAGACTAGCGTATACCTTCTCGACCCATACAGATGGGCGATGGATGAACCCATATCCATTGGTGTTTGATATCAGAGATGATATACGGGTGCTCAGTGGAGACTGGGTACACTGGACGGACTCGCCGAGAACTCCCAGATGGTATTATACCTTACGTCAGATGGCAGTTCTCTGGTGACACTGGTACAGGTTAGTCTGTAGACCCGAGATCGTCATAAAGTCTTGTGTGATTCCCACTGTACTTTGATTTCCACCTTACCACGTCCAAGAGGGCGTGCAAAACGGTGGCTTTTGGGTACAGTCCCGAATCACATAGAGGCAATGAGCGATAGGAGGGGACCCGTCTCTCCCGGTATAGGGAGTTGATGTTGTGCTGTGTTCGATTGGCTATAACCAGAAATCCCTGGCCAGGGTTGATGAGATTTACTGGTAAGTGTTACCAGTAGTTTCTCGAACTGTTATAGACCTCATATCGACACGACTTATCGAGCTATTGGGGTCTGACGTTTACCACCCCTAGGCAAGATATGCGACATATCAGACAATCAGACCGGACTGTACGGTAAGTGTTGCCGGTTGGATTCACAGGAGTGTGAGCGGGCTTGCTCGTTGATCTTCTGATCGCTCAATACCTGGATGGCCGTTACGTTTAGCAGACCGCTTGCGGCTTGTGGGTGTTTGATATGATCATCACTTGCTGCCGGCGTATTGACGAGTCTTTAGAGTCCTACACAGAGCTTTCCTGGCTCAAGCGAAACGAAATAGGAGCGCATATGAGATATGTACGGGACCGAGAATAATACCAGTATGTGATACTGTATTCTATTCTCATGATTTGTATCATCGGCAGGTTATATGTGATATAGCCGAGTTACCGAATCGATACATTGATACACTTGATATTAGTCGGTTATATGCAGTATGACCGGATTATTAAATCAAGTGTTGATTTAATGATTTAATGTATAATTATATATTTGATATATTACTTTACATTAACTAGTATTTGTTCACTTAAAATGGATTTTCTCACTTGATTTGCACAAGTAGTATATGTGATATATTTTTGTGCACTAGATTGTATCATGTTTGATGATACATGCAAACTTGGGTGTATGTTTACTTTAAACCATGTTTAAGTGAATGGTTAGGGTTTTGTTATCTTTTCTTAATTATTTGTTTTATTTATTTATTTTAGGGCAAGAAACAAAAGGGTTGCTTCTTTTGTTTTTATCTTGAAGCTTCATGAAGCTTTGACCCTTTGTTTCTTTCCTAAACCTAACCATTCACCTAACCCTAGTTTATTCTCTACACATGTTAAACTAACCCAAGGTTGCAAAATGATAAGAATGATTTTATTTTCTATTATTCATAATTCTTATCATATATTCTTTCTTCTTCTTCTTCTTCTTCAAAGAAGAAGAAACCATGATACCTTCAATGGTGCCATGAGAAAAAGAGTGAGAAATCCAAATCCAAAGTGAACCCACTTCCTATTTTTTCATCCTCTACCACTTGCCAAGTAGTATAGGGTGTTTTCTTCACAAGTTTCATGACTTGGTGAAGTTGGAGCTTGATCTTGTGTTGCCTCGACGTAGATCATCTTCGGCATTGAAGTCGACGACCTAGCCCGATCATTTCTTCGACGAAACCATCGCTAGAGTCCGGGATCCGATGATCGCAGCGGAGGGACATCATCACGCAGCTAAGGAAGTGGAGGACCGAATCTACAAAGGTTGTAGTCTCTTTCACTTTGCAGTAAAGTTGTTTACTAGCTTGTAGTTTCGCCTATACTCTAGTTAACGATCTAGTTTAAGGTTTCTCGGCACCGGAAAATTTTGAATTTGGCATGGTTGATGCCTTGTGAGACCTCATTAGTGTGCCTAGGAACCCTACAATTTTGTAACACCCTAGTTCATTTATACTAGTTCTAGTTCAAGTATTTCTTTATTTATGGTATTTTCCTGATTTACCGTGTTTTTGGTGCGGATAGTGCACTTGACATCTGTATTTGCATCCAACCCGACTCGCTTGCTGGAAACCCGTCTTGATTCCTGTTTATGATTTATCATGGCTTGTTACGAGAATCTGTGCACTTTCATTTTATTTTACATACTCCATATTGGCATTTATCTGGCATCTGCACTTTTAATATAACATTTAAAATCACATAAAATATTTTAAAAATACATTGCATGGCCTGCATGATACCCCTGACCCCGTGGTAGCATCCGCGCATCTTGTTCTCGTCCCGTTCAGTGAAACAGACTTGTTTGGATGGCTACGCGCATGTGCGTGCATCCGTTCTTGGGGCTATGCATTTTCGTTACCCGGATATCCAATTTTAGTTTTGGTCGACACATATATTTTTCGTATTTTAAAACCGGATTTTTAGACCCGATCCGGGCGTGTTTTGGACTAGTTTGTACTAACCAGAATATTAAATATTTTATTAATATTATATTTTAATATCTTAACAGTTTAACTAATTTACTTAACTAAAATATCTTTTAAAATTAAAATCCTAACCTAATACTTCCAAATCTATCTCTCCTCTCGCACTCTCTCTCCTCTCTCTCTGTCTCTATCTCTCTCTCCCTCTCTCTCTCCTCTCGATCTCTCTCTATCACTCTTTCTCTCTCATTCTCACGGTTCTCTCTCTCTCCTTCTCTCTCTATCTCTCTCTGACACCTCTCTCGCTCCCCCTTTCTCTCTCTTCTCGCGGTAAGCGAGATCCCGTCACCTCCCTTGACCACTACGCTCACCCTCCTTCATTTCCTTTTCTTCTTCTTTATAAAACCCTGCTGCCGTGACGAGATCCCACAGAAACCCTAAAACCCTTACTCGGCCGCCTCCTCTTCTCGTCGACCTTACCTCCTAATTCACTTCACCTCACCTTACTCCTCTCCTCGCACACTTCCTCTTCCCTAAGATCTTGAACGCCACTGCAAACCGATCCCAGATAATCCAAGGACCCACCTTCGCACCCATCACCTCTGATCTCACCATCTTCTCATCGTTGCCCTCACATCATCTCTGCCACCTTTCTTTCCTCTCCTCCTCACTCTCTATCTCCTCCATTGCAAACCCCGTTTTAACCCTACCTAGAAACCCACAAAACTTGCACACCCGTAACCCTTGCCGGCGCCCTCACATCACCGACCACCTCGTTGTCTCCTTCATACCCTCGACCACCTCTCTTTCCTCTCCTCTTCCCTCTCGCCAACCCAACACCAAGAACCCTAGAACCCTGCAACCATCACCCGAACCCTAACCTGCACCACTTGCCGCCGGCGATCCCTCGTCATCGCCATCTTCTGCAACTTTCGTTCCAACAGACCCGACACCATCACAACACCAACCATCCACCCACATCCTCTCTTCTCTTTCTTCTTCTTCTTCTTTTTCTTCTTCTTCTTCTCGCTTTCTTGATTTCCGTTTTCCGGTCACCGACGGAGCCGTACTCGACGCCGACGACCCGAGAGATCCAGTGAACAACCCCAGCCAGCGTGGTCGTATTCTTTCTTGGCCTGGTCTTGTCCGTGGGCGCGTGTGGATATTGCGACGTTTACCCGACGTCGGACATGCCGTACGCATCCATCGTGTGATCCGATCGAGGCAAGTTGATCTTGCTACATGCTATGATATATTTTACAACCATATTAATAATTATATTACATGTTTAGTGTATTGTACATCCCCTATTACCATTTTACTATTTTACTATTTTTGGACATCCGTATGCATCCATATCACTATTTACGTATCTAGTCGCATGCTAATTCATCTTGCTACATGCTAGGTATATTATTATGCATCCATATGAGTAAAATGTTACCTGTTTATCACATTATACATCCATATTAACGTTTTACTGTTTTCGGATACCCGTTTGCATCTATATCATTTAATATATATATATATATATATATATATATATATATAACTGCATCTACAGATCATATTAATTCATATTATTATTGTCGTAACACCCCATGCTAGATAATGTGCTTCCTACATAATCATGAAGCTATAGTTGTAACCCCCGATAGTTATTTATGCATCCATGTTTATTTGTGTATCCATACCATTAATTCTGCATAACTAATTCTGCATAACTAGTTACACCCCATATTACATTAACTCATATTATTAATACATTAGTACCCCATGCTTGATATCGTGCATCCTACTCAGTCATGATGTAACCCCTGATCGATATTTGTGCATCCATGCTTTTATTGTACATCCGTACTTTCACCCTGATTCAATATTTGCTACAGTTTGATTATGAGCACATGCTTGATACATGTGCACTACTTGACATGACTTGATACATGTACACTACCTGACATGACCTGATATATCATTAAATGACTTGATACCTGATCCTGTTTCCAATGACGACAATCCTGACTTGTTGTCCCGATGGACATATCCTGTTGTATGTATAGACAAACCTGTTCCTGCTTGATCCTGTGTTAGCATTAGCTTCAGATTTATCAATACCTGACTTGAACACATAATTTGGGGGTAGGGGGAAATCAAGAATGTAACCGAGCGTAACTCAAAGGGCTACCTATTGTTTGCCGTTTTTCCGGGCGTTACGGAATACCTATTGTTTGCCGTTTTTCCGGGCGTTACGGAATAATCACCGATGGGTTACGATGCGGATTACATTAACTGATTTCGAAGACTTTAGAATAGATAACCCAGTAGCACAGTTTAGATTACTCACTACACATCACATGTGCTTATACCCTTCAATGTTCCTTAGTCGTGATACTGTTATACTATTATTACTGTTCATACTCATGCCTGCATGTCATGTTACCTCCTGATTGTATTATTGTTGATATTATGACGGACTGTCGTCTGGGTTTTGCATGGCCCAGATCCTCTCTCCCTGTCGCAGTTCGTTCAGGAGTATTTCAATCAGCAGGCTGAACAGTGAGGACCTGTTAGTTTTTTAGTTTAGTTTTCTTTCAGCACTTTTATTTCCTGATGTGAGCCCGTATTTTGCGATGTACTTTTCAGATTGTTATTGTTACTTGAATTTATTGCTTCCGCATATTATTTCTTGACTCGTTATTTCTAGCTCATGGACATGTACTAGATAGTTTCTTTTATTTTCCTGTTCTTGATATCTATAGACAGCCGTAATGTGACTGTGGAGGGATGTTTCCTAGCCACGGATAGCATGGTTAGCTCTATCACGTGTCGATCTTAGTGCACTCTGGGAAGCGGGGCGTGACAGGGTTTGTTTAGCATCAGAGCCATAGGATTTAGGTTCATCGGGTTTGATTCTTTTGTAGTTTGGTATTGAACCCAATACACGAATCAGAAAATCCGTGATTAGGAACATGTCCTGCCACATTTTTATCATGATTCTTGAATCATATCTTTCTCTTGACCCTTGTCTTGACGATATGCAAATAACTTTGCATCTCGGCTTGAAACCTTTTGGTTCCCTATTGTTTCTCCATGTTCCTTTGATTCTGATACTAGGATTTGGGCGACTTGAGTGGAGTTATATGATTGTAACTATGTACCGCGGCATGGTTACAATGCGGTACTCTATTTATGTAACTTGGAGTTCTAGTCTTGATTCATATCCTTGATTTATGGTCATCATTCATCGCAAGTTTTGAATCTTGTTTATCATACTAATCCTCTTCGGTGTCTTGGTTGCAGAATCATAGCAGACAGAAACCTGAGATCGTACCAGAGGCGTGTCGATGACGCCGCTTTGCTTGGAGTAATTCGTAGGATGTTGGAGAACCAGAAGCGGCAGACCGAGCTGAACCAGCGTCAAGCAGAAGCTTTTCAGGAAGGTTTGCGGATCGTCCAGCAGTCCGTAAACAATGTTGCGGCCAAACCGATAGAGCGTGTGGGTACCGTGGCGGATTTTAGGAGACTTGGTCCGTCCATTTTCACTGGTTTGGAGGAGCTGTTTCCAGCAGAGCAGTGGATGGTTGATACGGAGAATCTGCTCATTGCAGCACAGATCCCGGAGGATAAGAGAGTGGATGTAGTACGCATCCAATTGGTAGACTATGCCCACAAGTGGTGGCTTGTGGAAAAGATCCGTTTTCCCAAGCCAATCAGTTGGGCAACTTTCTCACAGAGTTTCTTGGAGAAGTTCTTTCCGCAGACTGCACGGGAGGAAATGGAAGAAAAGTTTATCAGTTTGAAACAGAATGGCGGATCCGTGGATGCGCATGCGGCTGAGTGGACACGGCTCAGTCGATTCGCAGGACCTTTGGTTGCCAACGATGCGGATAGGGCACGGAGGTTCATGCGTAGTTTGGACGTGGACATCCAGAGGCACATTATATCTCTGGGTTTGACCACTTTCTCGCAAGTGCTTAAAGCAGCCCGAAAGCAGCAGAGCATATCATTGAAGACAGAGGGTACGCAGCAGCAAGTAGTTGTGGTACAGAAGCCGGCGTTTATGCCAAATCGAATGCCTATACGCAGAGGTGTCCCGGTGGACAGGCGTGGTGTTGTACCGATGAAGAGGCCAGTTTTTCCTGAGCATAAAGGAAGGGTGTTGTGCGATTACTTCCAACGACCGGGTCACTATCGAAGAGATTGTCGTAAGAGGCTTGGACTTTGTCTTATTTGCAGATCAGCTGATCACACCATTGATACTTTTCCGTCGAAGCTACGTTTGAAGGAAGATACTCAGAGGCTACTTCAGAAGCAGTTTCAGGGGCAAAAGCAGATAACTCAGGGACCTAATCATGCTCGAGCCTTTACCCTGACGGCTGAAGAGGCTAAGGATTTAGATGAAGTTGTTTCAGGTATCCTACTTGTTCATGATTTTCCTGCATTAGTATTATTCGATTCTGGTGCATCCCATAGTTTTATGTCATCCAAGTTTCTTGCTGCATATTCGATTTTTTGCATGACCCTGTCTAGTTGTTGGGATATACACACTGGGAATGGGTAGATCATAGCTAGTAGTGAGTGTAAGGATTGTTCAGTAGTTGTTTGCGGATTTCTTGGTGATCGATACCGGAAGTTATGAAGTTGTCTTGGGAATGGATTTTCTCGGCACTTTCCATGCTCACATTGATTGTAGGGAAAAAAAGTGATTTTTCTGATTCCCGAACATTCGGAGTTTGTTTTTGCTTGAGGAAGCAGTTCTATCGGGCCAGTCGAGTTTAGGGCTAGGCTGACAAACAGTGTTCTTTCGTCGATGGAAGTTGATAAGGAGGAAGCGCCAGCTGTAGTTCGAGAGTTCATGGACGTGTTCGAGGACAACTCGGGTTTACCACCAAAACGAGATGTGGAGTTCATGATCGATCTTGTTCCTAGTGCAGCGCCAATCTCAAAGGCGTACTATCCAATGGCACCAGTGGAGTTGGAAGAAGTCAAGAAGCAGGTTACTGAATTGCTAGAGAAGGGTTGAATTCGCAGCAGCAATTCACTTTGGGGAGCTCCAGTTCATCTAGTCAAGAAGAAAGATGGCACAAGAAGGATGTGCATCGATTATCGAGAATTAAACCGGGTGACTATTAAGAACAAGTACCCGATCCCTCGCATTGGCGAATTATTCAAGCAACTTAATAGCGCGAGAGTATTCTCGAACCTGGATTTGCGATCCGGATATCATCAGGTCCGAGTTAAATCAGAAGATATTTGCAAGACTGCATTCCGAACTCGGTATGGACATTACGAATATTTAGTGATGCTATTCGGAGTCACGAATGCACCGGCGATATTTATGGACTTGATGAACCGAATCATTTTACCGTTCTTGGACCAGTTTATAGTGGTGTTCAGTGATGATATTCTGGTCTACTCAAGGAGCATTGAAAAGCATGCTGAACTCTTGAAGACATGCGGAGAGCTTGCATGTTAGACTTCAAGGGTTCATGGGAGGATCATCTACACTTGGTGGAGTTTTCTTACAACAACAGTTTTCAGGCGACTATTCAGATGGCTCCATTCGAAGCATTGTATGGTCACAAGTGTCGTTCACCTGTTTGTTAGGACGATGCTGGAGAACGAAGATTGTTGGGACCGGATTTGATCGTGCAAACAGTGGAAAAAGTTAATACTATCCGGAATCACATGAAGGCAGCACAAAATCGGCAAAAGAGTTGGGCTGATACATCGAGAAGACCTCTAGAGTTCGTTGTTGGTAATGTGGTATTCTTGAAGATATCACCGACTAGAGGAGTGATTCATTTTGGGAGTCGAGGCAAGCTTAGTCCTCGATTCGTAGGGTCTTTCGAGATAATGGAGCGTGTTGGAGAAGTGGCTTATCGATTGGCGTTACCACAATCTTTGGCGAAAGTTCATGACGTGTTTCATGTATCTCAACTCCGTAAGTATGTTTGAGATGAAACACACGTGCTAGATCATTCGGAGCTGACGGTAAGGGAGGATTTGAACTTTGAAGAACGACCGATGTTGATTGTTGAACGAAGAGAAAAGGTCCTCAAGAACAAGGTTATCCCTCTCCTACTTGTTTCTTAGGGAAATCGCTCGCGCGGAGAATCGAATTGGGAACGAGAAGACGAGTTTCGAAAGAATTTTCTAGATCTCTTCTTGTAGATTCATGTTTGTTTATCTTTTCATGTTCCTGGAATTTCGAGAACGGAATTCTTTTTGTAGTTGGGTACAATGTAACACCCTAGTTCATTTATACCAGTTCTAGTTCAAGTATTTCTTTTTTTATGGTATTTTCCTGATTTACCGTGTTTTGGGTGCGGATAGTGCACTTGACATCTATATTTGCATCCGACCCGATCCGCTTGCTGGAAACCCGTCTTGATTCCTGTTTATGATTTATCATGGCTTGTTACGTGGATCCACACACTTTCATTTTATTTTACATACTGCATATTGGCATTTATCTGGCATCTGCATTTCTAGTATAACATTTAAAGTCACATAAAATATTTTAAAAATACATTGCATGGCCTGCATGATACCCCTGACCCCGTGGTAACATCCGCGCATCTTGTTCTCATCCCGTTCAGTGAAACGGACTTGTTTGGATGGCTACGCGCCGTGCGTGCATCTGTTCTTGGGGGTATGCATTTTCGTTACCCGGATATCCAATTTTAGTTTTGGTCGACACATATATTTTTCGTATTTTAAAACCGGACTTTTAGACCCGACCCGGGCGTGTTATGGACTAGTTTGTATTAACCAGAATATTAAATATTTTATTAATATTATATTTTAATATCTTAACAGTTTAACAAATTTACTTAACTAAAATATCTTTTAAAATTAAAATCCTAACCTAATACTGCCAAATCTATCTCTCCTCTCGCACTTTCTCTCCTCTCTCTTTCTTCTCGATCTCTCTCCCCCTCTCTCTTTCTTCTCGATCTCTCTCTATCTCTTTTTCTCTCTCATACTCGCAGTTCTCTTTCTCTCATTCTCTCTCTATCTCTCTCTGACACCTCTCTCTCTCTCACTCCTTTCTCTCTCCTTTCGCGGTAAGTGAGATCTCGTCACCTCCCTTGACCACTACGCTCACCCTCCTTCATTTCCTTTTCTTCTTCTTTATAAAACCCCTGTTACCGCGACGAGATCCCACAGAAACCCTAGAACCCTTACTCGGTCGCCTCCTCTTCTCATCGACCTCACCTCCTCCTTCACTTTACCTCACCTCACTCCTCTCCTCGCTCACTTCCTCTTCCCCAAGATCTCGAACGCCACTGCAAACCGATCCCAGATAACCCAAGAACCCACCTTCGCACCCATCACCTCCGATCTCACCATCTTCTCCTCGTCGCCCTCACACCATCTCTGCTACCTTTCTCTCCTCTCCTCCTCACCCTCTATCTCCTCCACTACAAACCCCGTTTCAACCCTACCCAGATACCCACAAAACCTGCACACCCGCAACCCTTGCTGGCGCCCTCACGTCGCCGACCCATTGCCGACCACCTCATCGTCGCCTTCACACCCTTGAACACTTCTTTCTTCTCCTCTTCCCTCTCGCCAACCCAACACCAAGAACCCTAGAACCCTGCAACCATCACCCGAACCCTCACCTGCACCCCTCGCCGCCGGCGATCCCTCGCCATCACCATCTTCTGCAACCTTCGATCCAACAGACCCGACACCATCACAACACCAATCATCCACCCACTTCCTCCCTTCTCTTTCATCTTCTTCTTCTTGTTGTTGTTCTTCTTGCTTTTTTGATTTCTGTTTTCCGGTCACCCGCCGGAGCCGTACTCGACGCCGACGACCCAAGAGATCCAGTGAACAACCCCAGCTAGCGTGGTCATATTCTTTCTTGGCATGGTCTTGTCCGTGCGCGCGTGTGGATATTGCGATGTTTACCCGACGTCGGACGTGCCGTACGCATCCGTCGTGTGATCCGATCGAGGCAAGTTGATCTTGCTACATGCTATGATATATTTTACAACTATATTAATAATTATATTACATGTTTAGTGTATTGTACATCCCCTGTTACCATTTTACTATTTTACTGTCTTCGGACATCCGTGTGCATCCATATCATTATTTACATATCTAGTCGCATGCTAATTTATCTAGCTACATGCTAGGTATATTATTATGCATCCATATGAGTAAAATGTTATCCGTTTATCATATTATACATCCATATTAACGTTTTACTGTTTTCGGATACCCGTTTGCATCTATATCATTTAAAATATATATAACTGCATCTATAGATCATATTAATTCATATTATTATTGTAGTAACACCCCATGCTAGATAATGTGCATCCTACATAATCATGAAGTTATAGTTGTAACCCCTGATAGTTATTTATGCATCCATGTTTATTTGTGTATCCATACCATTAATTCTGCATAACTAGTTACACCCCATATTACATTAACTCATATTATTAATATATTTGTCACGACCCGAAAGTACGGTACATGAACGACACTTAAACTATGAACGTCTCAAGGCGTACGTAATCTAAGTAAGCCAAAAACCCAGAAATCCAAATCAAGAAAGTAGTAGAGTGAAGGAAAAAACAACTTAAAGCAAGTAGTTTTAATAGCATAAGCCGAATTATGCGTTTTTTTAAAAACATCAAATATTTCCTGAAAATTTCGGCAGAGTCTCCTTTGTAAATACCGGCCCCCTAACGGGATAAAACATGAATAGTATAAGAAATGAATAAAAAGGCATCCCCAAGCGGGAGCTAGCTCTTCGTCAATCAACGGTCACAACCACGCAAGCAATATAATATACAACGCCAAAAGGAGAGTATCACAACAGAAAAGGAAACTCAAAACAGCATGAAATCCATAGAAATATAACGCGCGACTCTAAGGTCGAAAGAATAAATAACACTGATCTCTATCTGAAATAAATACAAGTTTGGTTGATGGAACTTCTAGATGCAACAGAATAGTAATATACAAGGTATAATGATGGGTACGATACAAATAAACCCACCTACTAGCAAGTCACCCGAAAGAAGCAGTGCCGGCAAAGCCGTAATGAAACCTGTACGGCAAAACCTGCAAGAAACTGTGGTACAACGGGGGTGAGTTGCCAACTCGTGAGTAGAAAAACATCTACGAACAGAAACCGCATGAACAACGTAATCCTAGGTCATATGATCTAATATATCCTTAAGATATAACCAGCAGCCTAATAAAAATGGCTAGGGAATATCTCTAAACAAATGTAATACCAAGTGCTCGTGTCAGTGCCTCAGGTAGCAATATATCATATGGATGATGCATGAATGCATGAAACAGAATGCATGTATTGAAGAAAACTGCTTCCATAAATTAGTGAGATTTCTGTATCTTTTGAAAATGAGGTATCATAAATGAAATCAGCATAAACAGTTCCTAGTATCGACACAAAACAAGTATCCAAATATCTCGATATCTCTTTGTCTCAATCTCTGTACCTCAATGTCTCAAAATCTCAATGTCTCAATCTCACTATCTAGGGTGCCGTCGGTCCGGACCGGCCCCTACCATCAATCTCAAGACCACGACGGTATCCTCCGGATATCCGACGCGTCGGGTAAAATCACCGGTAGATAGTGCCCCCCTGCCAGGCTCATCGTCTACTACTCGAACTTCTTGCCCCGGGGTACCTTACTGGGCCCACTATATACCCGAAACGGTTCATCCAACTCCTCGAATCGGGCTTCGAAATCCATCAGCAAACTCATGGTGGACGACTCATACATCATGGTAAAACCGCAATTTTCATTTAAAAATAGAGAGAAAAGAAGTTTATAAATGTTTTTGCGGTTTTCCCCCAAATCTAGGAAATCTCATGAAAATCTGAATCCAAATCATCAATAGCATGTAAACAGTGAATATAGGCATAAAATCCATGAATGCGGCATAACAGTGAATAATAACATGCATGAAGCAGCAAGTAATAACTACAATGTCTAAACTAGCATATAAGACAAGTACACAAATATAATGTCTAAACTATTAGCTAACAAACTATGTTACTGAAATAGTATTTTCTAAAGTGTTCGATACATGGCAATTACCGATGAAGATGTGTGTGAGCCGGCAAATAAGTGTACGTGGAACATACGCATCATCGGTAATGGTGCTGGTGTCCTAACAGCATAATATCAACAATGCAATATGAAATCACAATATAAGTATGCGATGCGGAGCGAACGGCAATAATATGCGGGAGCTGAATGCTAGACACAACGATAACTAATATGGTCTAACAACTACACTAAACTATATGGCTATGCTATCAAGCTAAAAGGAAGGTAAGAAAACTGTCTAACACCTGAGTCGATACATATGTATATATGTATATATATATATATATATATATTAGTCGGTGATCCCGCCTCGATAATATCACATCCGATACTATATCTATAATCAAATATTCCCAAGTCAAGAGTGCGGATCAAACATCAATATATATCTCGTACGTAAATCCGTCGTACGGCATCCCAAATCTGGGTATGGGTCAATATCACATTCATCACATTATTCATCTGGTATCCTCTTTATCCAAGATCATAATCCGGGTACTGATCTACGTCTAGTACGATACTAATATCATCAATATAATCATGATCTGACCACTGATCAACAGTCTCGTACAAACCGATATCATCAGCACATATCATCATAAACAAGTATACATCGCCCAATACGGCCTATTATCAACATCCTAGCATATCATATCTCATATCACGATCACATGTCGACCATTTCATTATTATCACTATTCATATGGTATCGTCATCCAAAGATCCGCTATAACATCATGACGTATCTCAAATACGAATACTGCTATATCACCGATCTCATGGTCTCAAATCAATCTCATCGACTCACCTCAAATCCCAAATACCTACCTCAAAATCCAGTATGTGAACACATAGTCCCATACCCATGTGAACACATAAATACATATTCCCGTATAAGCACAAATGAAAGAAGAATGTATGCAATTATGGGTGTGTGTGTATGTGTGGTGCAACCACTACTCTAGGGTTTCGCAACACTAAACCTAACCAATCACACCTAAAATCTATCTTTATCATCAATAAACTCAACAATATATAATCAATATATATGTGTGTATACGTATTCGTATACATCACCACGAACTGCGGGGGTGCTATACGCCATCCACCCGACTTCTCCCCGTAGATATAAATCTACTCACCTGGTCCTCGCTCGCCGGTGCCGACGTCGCCACGCGCTTACTTGTAGTCTTGAAGTCCACATAGGGTACCTACATGTCATATATAGCATCGTATCGCATTAAAATCCGACTCATGTCCAAAACGACACACGAATCCAACATAGGTCAAAACATATGGTTGCTTTCACAAATCAACTTAAAAACCCTCGACATCGGCGTACAAACGTCGATTGATCAAGAAAAACACCAAACATACCAATCATGGTTTAAAAACTCACTAACTGCATAAGAAATAGGGTTTAATTCGTCAAAACCATAAAGTTAAAACAATCGTTTTGTTTTCCAAAAACCTAGTTAGCACAAATTTCCATTTCGGTTAAAAACTTGATGTTTTAACCAATCAACGAATTTTAACGATTCCAAAAGCCAAAATGCTCATTAAATAACATAATTAGCTCATACAAATCACTTTCATAAATTAAACTCATCAATTTGTATAAATTCCAAATTCCAAGTTTGCAAAAATACCGATTTTAACTCTTTTTAAAGAAAAATTCACAATTCATCAATTAAGATTGGTTTTGCATATACTAAAGTATTAAACCACAATTTATAATGTTAATAATGTCATGAAACCTTAATTTGATTTTAAATTCTCAATTTTTAATTAAATTCTAAAAACCTAGTTTACTAGAAATCTTAATTACTACAATTTACATGCAACAATTAGTAATATAGCAAGTAGCCAAGCTTTAGCATTCCTGAAAATGTTAAACTACACCTTGCAAACCTTTACACATGATAAAAACCCTAACTTACTCTCAATTCCCTTTTTTTTAAATTTCAAACTTGAAATTTAGAACCCTAATTAAACACATAATTGCTAGATTCAAGTAATTAAACAATAGCTTAAGTAAAATGCTAAGATTATACCTTGTTGGAGATAGTGCCCTCAGAGTCAATTATTAGGTCACAGGTACGTGATTGCAATGATTGATGGAGGACCTATCCCGGTAGGACAGTCTTACTCGAGATGATAGTATGCTATCTGGTTTACCTTTATCATCGTGTACTATTTTAGGTGACCTGACAAGTCGCTATTACACGTTGATAGAGCCCCTAGGATTCTTGCTTGACCACCAGCAGTATGAGAGCGATCATATAAGTGGGAGCTGGGGGTCTATAAGCATATCCTTAAATGGTCCCTAGTCGTGTGAGTTTCGAGACAGGGCATCGATACTCCAGAGTAGACTAGTGTATACATTCGAGACCCCGACGAGGGGCGGTGGCCGGTCTCACAAGCCACTGGTGTCAGTTGGTTCACCTAAGATGTATACAGGTGCTCATTGGGTTATGAGTACACCGGACAGGACTCGCCGGGAACATGCTAGTTGGTCATATACGAGACGTCAGATGGCAGTTCCCCGGTGACATGTGTACAGGTTAGTTCATCGACCTGGGGATCGTCATTTGTCTTGTGTGAGTTCCCACTGTGCTTTGATTACTACCCTACCACGGCTCAAAGGAGTCGTGCAAACAGGTTTTAGTTGGGTACAGTCCCGAGCCACATGGAGGCAGTGAGCGTATCTTCAGGGGTTCGTCTCTCCCGGTATTGGGGGTGAGGTCGTGCTGTGTCTAGGAGAGCCATTACACGAAGCCCTCGGCCGAGGCAAGGAGATTTACTGGTAGGTATTCCAGTAGTATCTCAGGGTGTTCTGGGCTACACTCCGACACGACTTGTACCGCTTTTGGGGGTCTGACTTTTACCAACCCCCTAGGCCCGCCATGCGATACTCATAGACGAACGGACCGGACTGTACGGATATTGTCACTGATAGGCTCAGTAGGGTTGTCAGGCTGAGTTCGCTCACAGACGTCCCTTTTAGTCAATACCTGGTAGCCCATTACGTATTGGCTTATACCTCTGACGTGCTAGTGGTTAAATCCACAACCAAGGTGTTGACGAGTCTTTAGAGTCCCCCACATTCAGTTACTCAGCTTTCGGGCGAAAAGTTGTAGAGGCCGTATGGAGATATGGCAAGGTCCGATCAGATACGTGCGGTATTGCACGGATCAGGATCGGACAGTTTGTACTGCAGGCCATATGGATATATGGCAGGGTTCGATCAGATACGTGTGGTATTGCACGGATCAGGATCGGACGGATAATACTAGCCGGCTTTGGTTTAAGCCGGATCCTAGTATAGTACAGTGTAGATTTTGTCTCATTGCATTTGTATTTCGGTCGGAATACAAATGCGGGTGTGTATGCACAGTATCGGGGTTTTCCTGTAATTTATTACGGGACCGGTTTTCTGGAGTTGCCAGTTTGCTTTCCGTTTCGGCCAATTTCCTTTGTATCGTTCATTGGCCGAAGATTGGTGGAGGAGGGCTTATTTGCATTGTTGCAAATAAGTATTTGTGGAGGGGTTCTTTGCATTTTCTTGTGTCATGATGG
Source organism: Agapanthus africanus (assembly GCA_030015575.1). Taxonomy (NCBI): domain Eukaryota; kingdom Viridiplantae; phylum Streptophyta; class Magnoliopsida; order Asparagales; family Amaryllidaceae; genus Agapanthus; species Agapanthus africanus. The sequence continues at coordinate 277,797,705 of JASDDO010000004.1, read as the reverse complement.
TTTCATGATGGAGCCCATCCCTTGACCTTTCTTTAGTTGATCATGGCTTGACTTTTGGCTCATCATGGTTGTTGATGATGAGGTTGGTGGAGTGTGGGTTTGGGTTAGTAATCATCTCTTGTTATCATGACCTTTCTCTCTCTCCCTTTCATTATGAGAATGGCCCCCATTTTTTGATATTTTTCTTCCATTCTCTCATTCTCCCCATTCCACAAGTAGTGGTCGGCCAAGCATTAGAGGGGCTGTCCAAATTTGTAGGGGAGGCATTTTATCTCTTTTGGCATTGTAAAAATCCTATAGCTCCACAAAAATTACATGTATCATCCCTCCACCAAAATGGCACCTCCATGAACCCCAAATGAGACACAAGTTTTACTATACATTCTACAACAAATCTTGGGCACGTCGACTAGCCAGCTTCGTGCCCGAGTTGCCTCGGCATTGAGGTGGGAGCCCGTAAAAGAAGTAGGCGATGTGGTGCACTTCCGGCGACGAGTTGGAGACCAGAGCTTCCGCAGGAGATCGGGACGACGACGAGAAGACCGGAGGACTTGGATCAGTCGGTATATCTCTCTTCCCCATCTTGTAGTTAGCTAGGACTAATTAATGGTTCGATCCGGGTATTAGTGCGCGGCGGTTTGCTAGTTCTAGTAAAATTAAAGTTTATCACCGCTTCCGCATTTGGCCGTCGGATTGACGGCCGGGGCGCCGCCGTGCACTTACAGTGGTATCAGAGCCTCGCCATTAACTTAGTCTAGCTTGCTTTAATGTGTTTTTCAGTTCCGATCGATCAAATGTTCCAAAACCCGTATTTCCTTCACAACAGTTTTCTGTTGAAATTTTTTGGTCTCGAAAAAATTTTCAGGTTGTAAAATAGTGATGTACTGGATGTTATAAGCATATTGTAGAAATTCGACACAGTAAGTCGACCAAAAGAGCGCGGAACCGCGGCAAAACCCCCCCTTGGGCCTCGGTTCCGCAGCCGAACAGTGTCCTTGCTGTGTCAAATTTCTTCAGTAGCTTTCTGGGTTGAAAATTGGGGTTTTGGAATATTAATATTGGGCCCAGAATTTCCTGATCTGATACAGTAATGCTTGGGGGCCCACTTGTTAAAATTTGATTGATCGGATATTTTAAACACATTAATTCACAGTATTTACATTATATCTGCGACCGTGAATGTCACTTGATCGGTAAATCCAGTCTAACTGCTATAGCCCGGTTAGACGGATTTGCGAACGTGACGTTCACGTTGATGTTCTGTTTTTGCTGTGATGTTGTGGATCGGTCGTGGGGGATAGCCTGGATGCAATGCTAGTACAGTTGTGGTTGTATTATGTACATTTGATATTGCGGGGCGAGCGTCCGACATGTGGACTGCCGTCACTGCCTGTTTGTATTATTATTTTGGGGCACGGCCAGGTTGCGGTCGATGTACACGTTGTATGTATATTTTACTTTCTGTACTAGGATTACCCTGCGGAGGGGTGCACGGGTAGCCGGGTTCTAGAGGGCAACAAGCCCGCATCTCATGGCATTGAGACGGAGGGGGCTTCACTCTAGAATTGGCGGGCTATTCGCCGCACTCGTAGGGGGTACAGGTTGACCCAGGAAGGGTGCCCAAGTTACCGGATTCCGTGAAGTGCTGGGTGGTCCATTCACGTTGCTGAAGGGGGCTGCCTCACTTCAGGTTTTGGCGGGTAACTTGCCGCGCCCGTAGGGGTCTAGGATCTCATTGCACAGGCTATCCACACGACCAGGGGAACGTCGGGTTTCAGTAGTGGCTCTGTGAAACCTGGGGATCCCAGATATCTGTATTGTTTCTGTGATGCTGTTCATTTCTGTGATGTTGCATTTTATCACGCCTTGAGCGAATATAATATATTGGTATATATATTAGTAGATGTTGTATATGTTTTACATCCGCGCTAGTCCAGTCCCCGCTCTGTCGTTAGTTAGCTAACCTAACGGGTAATGACGGGACCCAGTGGCGAATGCGGATGGCATATACGTACATCAGTATATTTTCGTTCTTTTTGGTGTGATCAATTGATGGGACGGCGTTGATTCGGATCAATGCAAGTTAAAAACAAACCTAATCTGATGTTGTTGGAACACTTTTTCAAAAAGCTGTTATTGCAAGGACGTTCACTTTTGTTTTGCATCATGGTATTCAGTTGGAATATCCTGCTCCTCAGTCGACGAGGCAAGGGCCGAGATCCCTTCACCGGGAGTGACCCCTTGGACAGAAGTTTGCGTCAGGGCATTAACTTCACTATAGCCGATTGCTTTTGCTTTGCATAGCGGTATTCAGTTGGAATATCCTACACCTCATTCTACGGGGAAAGAGCCGAGATCCCTTCACGGGGAGTGACCTCTTTAGCAACGGTTTTCGTCACTATATTTTAAAAGGCTATCAGTTCCTTCAACGATATCAAGTTCGTTACGTTAAAGGTTTTCGCCAGAAACCATTCGTAGCCCTCCGTCGTTTCATATGGGTAGTCAATAGTATTCAAGCTGTGTTTGTTGGCCCTAGTCAAGGCACAGTGTTTGGTAGCTGTTGGGTATTCATATGCTGCATAGATAGATGCGTTGGTTTGGGACAGTCGTATAGCCTTGTTGGCCCTAGTCAAGGGCTTGTACGGGTGGGTTCAAATCAACCTGGACAATGACGGGTAGAACTTGACATGTGACTTATGATTTGTTCGCCTTAGTCAAGGTCATAAGAGCATGGGGCAAAAATCACATCGGGAGTTTCAAAAGAACTGAAACTTGCCAGATATGCGCATACCTTCTGGAGTGTGATACCGTGAGCGGATTCCGTCACGTTATCATGCGATGATAGTTGGATCCCGATTCCCACTGATGAGTTGGTTTACTCCTCGGGTGACCCCGACTAATTCTTCTTTCAGGTTTGGAGGAGAATTTGACGGTACAGTGGGAGGTTTCCAGATTAGATAAATTGGTAACCATTCTGATTTAGGTTAGAGTGCACGCTGAGTGTTTCTTTTCTCTCTCTCTTTGGCAGCGACCATTGACCCGACCCTAGACTATGACTCAGTGACCAAGTTGACCGAACCTTCTTAAACACTGGCTTTTGGATTGTCAGAGTTGCAAACCTCATTGCCACTCCTACTTTTACCCTTTTCTCCAGGACATCCCGTATTACTACGAACGTCCACTTCTATTGGACAAAACCATCGTATGGTTAGATACGAACTCAAAGGAATTTATTCGAGGATGGTTTCAGGTTCTGGAGGAAACGGATAGGATTATTCAGTTGTCTTTTCCTTTTACCTTCTCTCAGGTTGCGAGTACTCCTTGGTTTAGGAGATAGTACACCTATTACGCAAATTGGATAGTCTTCTTCCAAACCTTAGGCTGGTGCCGACCGGTAGGGAATGAAGAAAACCAATTAGCATAACGATGGTGTGCAGAAGGTATTAAGTTAAGACAAAGCAAGGGATTAGTAAGAGGGCAAAGTAAATTGCGACTGCTATTCACGACGAGACCAGGCATTTCTTTACCACTCCCACTTCACCTTTGTATTTCTCCAGGACACTCCGTATCACTACGAAGATCCACAGTTTATTGGATACTCCATCGTATGGTTATATACGAACTCGAAAGGAACTTGTTCCAGTTCGGGGGATGGATTCTGGTTCAGAAGAAATAGGAATGAGATTTATTCAGGTGTCTTTTATCTTCACCTTCTCTCGCATTGCGAGTGTTCCTAGGATTGGGACAGTACACCCACTATGCTTATTGGATAGTCTTCTTCCAAACCATAGGCTGGTGCCGAACGGTAGGGAAGGAAGAAAACCAATTGGCCTAAAGGGGTATGTAGAAGGTAATGACTAAAGACATATGAAGGGATTTGGAGAGATGGCAAAGAATTATACGGTTACAGTCGTGAATCTGGAAAAGGCATTACTAGGAATACCGGGATACCCCATCAAAACATTTCAATGTTTCAGTTTCACTGTGTACTGTTAAAAGAAAACTGATTTCCCGATTAGATACTTACTCCAGGGTATGTATTTACCAGGTTTGATTCTCACATCTGTATGGTTTTACAGATGATGAGTGGGAGTAAGTTATTGGGAATTGGGTGATCATCCTCATTATATCGGGATTCGTTGTAATCGATGATATTTGAGGAAGTCACCTGGGTAGTTTGCCGGTCGGCAAATATTTGGTTTTGAATATCCGCTGTTATGCACAAATTTCAAAATTGATATATCTGTACGTCTATTTTCATAGAGTGAGATATACCTTTTTGAAATTATGTCTGTGACATTTACCTATATCAGTGGATGGTTAGGTAAGGAGCATTAAACAGCGGTGTAATTCTTCTTAACCATAAGTACAGTTTCCAACCTACGACACACAGTGAATGAGTTTTCAGACTCAAGGGACTTATACAGAGTATTGTATGTTGTCCAGGGTCCATCAGGACAGAGGGGTTGGTCCTCGTACTATATTCGGTTTACTTATGACTTCTCTAGTTTTTAGACAGGTGTTTCGTGGAAACACAGGGTCCGAATTTTGAGAAGTTATGGGTATTTGAATAGAGTAGAGAACCAGGTATAGCAAGTATCGGGATTCTTCAAAGCAATCGAAGATGTAGACACTTGTGCATGGTATTCAGTTGATAGTAATGATAAAGAGATCTTGCTTCTCTTTCAGGTTACTCATAATTGGAAGCATTCCTAAGTTGAGTAACGCTGATAGGCCTTCTTCCATTTAGTAGACATGCACTGGAGACAGTTGCATGATCTGGATCTGGTTCAATTAAATCAGTGCCTCAGTTTCTATATTGGATATAGAACAGTTCATATCTTAACGATGTTAAGGTATGGGGAGTTGTCCGGCTTATGATTAAAACCAGACTCTGGATAACTCAAGGCACGTTTCTGTAATGGCTGTTTGTGGGTTGACCCAGGCTATGACAAGGGTTGACTTTCTACCATCTGGATGAACAATAGCAATATTGTTCTAGACTCGCCACAGTTTTAATAAAAATAGATTTTTTTTTTTCAGAAAACAGTAGTGGGAGTATGGTAGAACTGGAAGTGATTCCAGAACCACAAACGATTACTGAAGATTTGATAAGGAACCTAAAGATTCAATCTGGATTGACATTCCATTGGCCACTCCGCAGATACGGTGGGTAACTTCAGGCACCCGAGAGGTACTACGGTAGCCTCAAGGACGGTGACAGGGAAGTTCTTGTTTACCCACAATTACCATTGCTGTTGTTCCAGGCTGTGAGACCCGGTGGGAGGATGAGTATAGCGTCGTTCTAAACTAGTTTTAGAAGTGTACGTCTATATGACTCTGCCAGAGGGTTGTCGTAGTCAGTGGGAGCAGCGGAAGCATTGGTGGACAGGTAGCTTATGTCTATTTATAGACTAAAGCAGATGTAGCGGAGATAGATCATCTATTTCTGACGTGACAGTCATGGGTTTGACTTCATCAAAATAGGGGATGGATCAGTTGAGAAGGTAGTAGGGTGTGATGTCATGGTATTTGGATGACATACACAGAGTAGGAAAAGAAACTCCTATACTACAGTCAGTTATACTTTGGTCGTCACACAGTGGTTTCTCCACAAAGGAAATGGATTTTATATCAGACATACTGGTTACTAGATCTATGGTTTTAGATCTAGATTTGGGTAGTCTCCCAATCTGGGTACTTAGACAGCATTCTAAGGGTATTTAGAATGGACGACTCCTGGCACGGTAGTATACCTGCAGGTGATGGAGTCACCCTCTCTAAAGGTGTCTTATAAACTAAAGTAGAGAGGGATGTGCATGGTTGGCAGATCACTTGCTCAGGCAATTGAGTCAATCATGAGATGTCAAGTACCACACCAGATGTTGTTCTTGCACTAGATGCAATAAGTTGACATTTGATCCAATCCTGGAGAAACAGTCGGAAGCAGTTTTAGAACATAAGTGGATGTTCTAGGGATATGATAATGACAGCCTCATGCAGGAGACAGTTATCATTCCAGGCTTCCAAGGTGACATGGACGACAAGGAGGTTGTCAGAGTTATAGTTTTCCTTCTGACGAGGGGCAGTATTTTGGACAGATGGTCCAAGGCAATACTGAGGGTGGCATGGCGCAGGATACTGATTAAGTTCAGTTGACGATACAGTCTAAGAACTTTGGATTTGGAGTTCATTTATGAACTAGGTCCCATCAGACATCCAGACATATTCTAAGACAGGTATTACTCTTTTCGGGAGATGGCTTTCTCCGCGAACTTGAGATATAGAGAGACATAGAAAGAAACAACAAAGCGGATCCACTCACTAAGGCTATTCCTCGAACGCAATAGTTTCGCAAACGAGCTTTGTGAGACTGACAAGTAGAGGAGTTGGGTGTTCGGTATCACACGAGCTGCGAGTATGCGACATCGCAATAATTAGCCTTGGGTGCAAGTGGGAGATTGTTGGAGATAGTGCCCTCAGAGTCAATTATTAGGTCACAGGTACGTGATTGCAATGATTGATGGAGGACCTATCCCGGTAGGACAGTCTTACTCGAGATGATAGTATACTATCTGGTTTACCTTTATCATCGTGTACTGTTTTAGGTGACCTGACAAGTCGCTATTACACGTTGATAGAGCCCCTAGGATTCTTGCTTGACCACCAGCAGTATGAGGGCGATCATATAAGTGGGAGCTGGGGGTCTATAAGCATATCCTTAAATGGTCCCTAGTCGTGTGAGTTTCGAGACAGGGCATCGATACTCCAGAGTAGACTAGTGTATACATTCGAGACCCCGACGAGGGGCGGTGGCCGGTCTCACAATCCACTGGTATCAGTTGGTTCACCTAAGATGTATGCAGGTGCTCATTGGGTTATGAGTACACCGGACAGGACTCGCCGGGAACATGCTAGTTGGTCATATACCAGACGTCAGATGGCAGTTCCCTGGTGACATGTGTACAAGTTAGTTCATCGACCTGGGGATCGTCATTTGTCTTGTGTAAGTTCCCACTGTGCTTTGATTACTACCCTACCACGGCTCAAAGGAGTCGTGCAAACAGGTTTTAGTTGGGTACAGTCCCGAGCCACATGGAGGCAGTGAGCGTATCTTCAGGGGTTCATCTCTCCCGGTATTGGGGGTGAGGTCGTGCTGTGTCTAGGAGAGCCATTACACGAAGCCCTCGGCCAAGGCAAGGAGATTTACTGGTAGGTATTCCAGTAGTATCTCAGGGTGTTCTGGGCTACAATCCGACACGACTTGTACCGCTTTTGGGGGTCTGACTTTTACCAACCCCCTAGGCCCGCCATGCGATACTCATAGACGAACGGACCGGACTGTATGGATATTGTCACTGACAGGCTCAGTAGGGTTGTCAGGCTGAGTTCGCTCACAGACGTCCCTTTTAGTCAATACCTGGTAGCCCGTTACGTATTGGCTTATACCTCTGACGTGCTAGTGGTTAAATCCACAACCAAGGTGTTGACGAGTCTTTAGAGTCCCCCACATTCAGTTACTCAGCTTTCGGGCGAAAAGTTGTAGAGGCCGTATGGAGATATGACAAGGTCCGATCAGATACGTGCGGTATTGCACGGATCAGGATCGAACAGGTTGTACTGCAGGCCGTATGGATATATGGAAGGGTTCGATCAGATACGTGCGGTATTGCACGGATCAGGATCGGACGGATAATACTAACCGGCTTTGGTTTAAGCCGGATCCTAGTATAGTACAGTGTAGATTTTGTCTCATTGCATTTGTATTTCGGTCGGAATACAAATGCGGGTGTGTATGCACAGTATCGGGGTTTTCCTGTAATTTATTACGGGACCAGTTTTCTGGAGTTGCCAGTTTGCTTTCCGTTTCGGCCAATTTCCTTTGTATCGTTCATTGGCCGAAGATTGGTGGAGGAGGGCTTATTTGCATTGTTGCAAATAAGTATTTGTGGAGGGGTTCTTTGCATTTTCTTGTGTCTTGATGGTTTCATGATGGAGCCCATCCCTTGACCTTTCTTTAGTTGATCATGGCTTGACTTTTGGCTCATCATGGTTGTTGATGATGAGGTTGGTGGAGTGTGGGTTTGGATTAGTAATCATCTCTTGTTATCATGACCTTTCTCTCTCTCCCTTGCATTATGAGAATGGCTCCCATTTTTTGATATTTTTCTTCCACTCTCTCATTCTCCCCATTCCACAAGTAGTGGCCGGCCAAGCATTAGAGGGGCTGTCCAAATTTGTAGGGGAGGGATTTTATCTCTTTTGGCATTGTAAAAATCCTATAGCTCCACAAAAATTACATGTATCATCCCTCCACCAAAATGGCACCTCCATGAACCCCAAATGAGACACAAGTTCTACTATACATTCTACAGCAAATCTTGGGCACGTCGACTAGCCAGCTTCGTGCCCGAGTTGCCTCGGCATTGAGGTGGGAGCCCGTAAAAGAAGTAGGCGATGTGGTGCACTTCCGGCGACGAGGTGGAGACCGGAGCTTCCGCAGGAGATCGGGACGACAACGAGAAGACCGGAGGACTTGGATCAGTCGGTATATCTCTCTTCCCCATCTTATAGTTAGCTAGGACTAATTAATGGTTCGATCCGGGTATTAGTGCACGGCGGTTTGCCAGTTCTAGTAAAATTAAAGTTTATCACCGCTTCCGCATTTGGCCGTCGGATTGACGGCCGGGGCGCCGCCGTGCACTTACATACCTCACTTAATTAGAGATCTAGCATGAAAATCTTGGCCTCCAATTTTCTCTCTTTTCACCACAATCCATGCTAGAGTAGGCCAAAAAGAAATGGGTAGAGATTAGATTTTGATTTTGTGAGGTTTTACTTTGATTTTTGATGAATTTGTAAAGATTTTTTTGAAGAGAATGGGGGGAGAAACAAAGGGGAGGACTTCTGAAATTGGACTGCAGAAATGGGGAAAGGGAGAGAGAGAGAGTGGGTGTGGGTGCATGTGGAATTGTCAAAGTCAACCCAATATCCATACCTCATTATTTAATTCTTTCCTTTTTCATTTTCTTTGTGAAAAGAGTGTGGGGACATGGGGATTGGGACAGCCCCATTTCGGCCAGCAAGAGGGGGGGATATGGTGTGCGTGTGAAACAATGAACACCAAACACCAATTCAACATGTACCATACTTCTTTGTTTAGTAAATTCCTTTAATTTCACCATTTAAGCCTTTTTCTCTTCGATATTTTCTAACACCGTTTAACAACTTCATTTTATTTCAAAAACCACATGTTAAAATTTTGTTTAATGTGTTATGATGCACAAAATTTGTTTCAACTCATTCCAATTTATAATTTTCCCTAATTAAATGTATCAGTGACGGCTTAAAATAATATTAAAATAATTAATTTCGGACAATTTTTCAGAAAATTAGAAATTTTACCAGTGGGTCAATAAACACCAAATACTAGCAATTACATAGCTAGAATATATATATTTAATTTTATAATAAAGATATTTATATTTTTACTTTTTACGAAAACCCCTCTTATTTTACCGATTTTCCGAAATTTCACCGAAACGATTTTCAAAACGTTACAATCTTCCCCCCTTAAAGAAATTCGGTCCCCGAATTTAAATTAAAACTCCCCCCCCCAAATACTAAAATATTTCAGCGAAACCATCAAGTCGTCGGGGCTCCGAAATCATAAATACATAAAACAAATCGTAGCGCAACGCATGCGCATGAAAAATGCGCATATAACTCAAAATCAAAACTCCGTCAAGCATCCCGCAATCATCGGAGTCATGGGGAAGACATCAATGTCAAGATCCAATACGAAAACCAACATGATATACATCATTAAAACATCTAGAAGCAATGCATGAAACCTTTTTCAAATCGTCGTGCGATGTTCGCAACACTACACAGTGGCGGATGTCTATTGTAAGAAAATAACTACATATATATATCCTTTGTTTAATATGCACATTCCGCCATTTTGAAAGCAATTTAGAAAGGTTTCCTTTTTTAACGTTTCGTGTCATATCCGACACATAGGTAAATACTGAGACTATAGCTCGCTTTTTGGAAATCCCTTCGATAACTACCAATGCATGCAAAATATACTCAGGTACTGTCCTCTGACTAGTCCTGCTCAGTACTAAACCAAATAACAAGTATCATAAAATATACCGCTCCAAAAGAAATCAATCACAAATATATATGAATACTACGTGCGTCTGGTGCGCACGGAAATCAAAATCCATAAATGTGCCATACATGTGCACAGAAACAATATCTAGGTGCAACGGGTGCGCACCCAACATCTGTCATAGGCAACGTGTGTGCCTGACAGCAAAATCAGGTGCAACTGATATGCACGAAGAATATCGATTTAGTGCATCTGGTGTGCACCAAAATCGTACCTCATAACATGCGCCCAACATGCGCGAAAATCCAAATCAGGTGCACAAGGTGCACAAAACCAATATCGAGAATCACAATCGAAATCGAAGTCCAGTGCATCTAAGTGCACAAAATGTGTATCACTACACTGAAAGCATATATGAACCATACCGAGTGCAAAAACCAAATCGTGTGCATACATATGCACCAAAATCAACTCAACTGTATGAAACCCATAAAATCATAAACATGAGAAACTAAGGCACGAAAACGATATCAAGTGCAACAACTGTGCAAAAATCATAAATACTCGGTAGGTGCAACCATGGTGCATGAAAATAAATATCATGAAACTCAATCATCAAAATCAATCATGCAAATAGACCGCCCAAAATATCGAAATCAAATATGCCTGAATAGTCTCGCTCAAGCACATCCTCCAAGAATCTCTGGCTAACTGTCGTGGTCACTCATAGCATGTCTCGTCGACGATCCTGAACCCTGGCCTGCTGGTGTGCGTAACATGACCACTCCTGGGTCCGAGTCTTCTCGTAATTTATTCCAGAAAAGTCCCATCGAGGTCTATCCCAAATCTCGTCTCTGCCGAACTGTCCGGAAGTCATCGTCCTTTACTATATCTGTTTCTTGTTCCGGAACGGCTGCATACTCATCGTGACTCCTTCTGGAAGGTACATCCCAGTACAATGCCTCAGCATGCGTATCGCATCTCTGATGTCGGCAGAGTGGAACGTCGTCTCATCAAGATCTCGTACTAATCTCTTACTCCACTTTTCTCCAATGTCGACTGCTTCGGACTCGTCTCGTCGTGGCTGCATGGAATGAGCTCCAACGGATATCCTCATATCTGGAGCCTCCCAAGAAATGCATCTCACCACCTAGCATTCGAAGGAAGTCGAACCCTTTGATCGATTCGTCAAAACCTCATAATCCCCCAAGAGCTCAACATCTTGGGTACAGTTCAATAGTATCGAGTACATACCACAACATCGGTGGTCCAGCCGTAGAAGGGCAAATCCAAGCCTCACTAATGGCGTCGCGGAACTGCCTTAAACCCTAAGGTTCAAAGGCTTTCACACGGTCATTATGTCGAGTTAGGGTTTCATTCTTCTGGAGGGTCCATAGAATTGCCTGCATGTCTTTCCGAATACTTTAAACTTGGAATAATAGGTTTCTGACATTCGATCGTCTCTATCGACTCTCAACGTATCCGCGTGAAGTCGTCTCTAGCTGGAATCAATCTATCTGATGACCTCACATCGGGGTAGCGAACGAACTGCATGTCCTAGTCATTCATCCTCGATAACTAGCGACCTGCTATCATCTCTTAGTACAACTTGTACTACAATAGCTCCAGCATCTGGGGCGATATCTCATCGTTCGCAGCAACAACTGGCTCACTCATCTGCACGCTGAACAGTGCCTCAATCATCATGAATAAGTAATACATCAACGGTCATCAAAATATGGCTGGCCTCTATCAATGGCTCAATCCTTTGGTGCCGATCAGCACATCCGAGTAACCTCATACAGCAATCCATCCCACGCTCGTGGCGCGAAAACACAATAAAAAGACACATCTCTGCAATCGTGTGTCGCCGGAATCACGCCCTGGTCAGTCCCCGTTCGTGACGAGCTCGCGCTAACCGCAACTCTAGTCGTAGCTCTCCTTGCCCGTAATCGTGGCAGCAAAACCATAACTGCTACTGATGAGGCTAGATCAGGAATGAATATAATACTGAGCAAAGAAATGTACATCCTAAGACTTCTTAAGCGGAGTAGCATATCGTAAGTATGCCGCGGAACATACCCACGGTACGTCACTCTACTTTAGTCACCTATTCCATCAACCAAGGGTCATCCTACGCTCCGAATGTAAAACCTAACGCTTTGATACCAACTTTGTCATGATCCGAAAGTACGGAACATGACCAGCACTTAAACTACGAACGTCTCGAGGCGTACGTAATCTAAATAAGCCGAAAACCCAGAAATCCAAATCAAGAAAGTAGTAGAGTGAAGGAAAAACCAACTTAAAGCAAGTAGTTTTAATAGCATAAGCCGAAATATGCGTTTATCTAAAAACATCAAATATTTCCTGAAATTTTCGGCAGAGTCTCCTTTGTAAATACTGGCCCCCAAACGGGATACAACATGAATAGTATACGAAATGAATAAAAAGGCATCCCCAAGCGGGAGCTAGCTCTTCGTTAATTGACAGTCACAACCACGCAAGCAATATAATATACAACGCCAAAAGGCGAGGATCACAACAGAAAAAGAAACTCAAAATAGCATGAAATTCATAGAAATATAACGCGCGACTCTAAGGTCGAAAGAATAAACAATACTGGTCTCTATCTGAAATAAATATATGTTTGGTTGATGGAACTTCTAGATACAACAGAATAATAATATACAAGGTATAATGATGGGTACGATACAAATAAACCCATCTACTAGCAAGTCACCCGAAAGAAGCAGTGCCAGCAAAGCCGTAATGAAACCTGTACGGCAAAACCTGCAAGAAACTGTGGCACAATGGGGGTGAGTTGCCAACTCATGAGTAGAAAAACATCTATGAACAGAAACCGCATGAACAATGCAATCCTAGGTCATATGATCATAATATATCCTCAATATATAACCAGTAGCCTAATAAAAATGGCTAGGGTATACCTCTAAACAACTGTAATACCAAGTGCTCGTGTCAGTGCCTCAGGTAGCAATGTATCATATGGATGATGTATGAATGCATGAAACAGAATACATGTACTGAAGAAAACTGCTTTCATAAATTAGTGAGATTTCTGTATCTTTTTGAAAACAAGGTATCATAAATGAAATCTGCATAAACAGTGCCTAGCATCGATACAAAACAAGTATCCAAATATCTCGATATCTCTGTGTCTCAATCTCTGTACCTCAATGTCTCAAAATCTCAATGTCTCAATCTCACTATCTAGGGCGCCGTCAGTCTGGACCGGCCCCTACCATCAATCTCAAGACCACGACGGTATCCTCCGGATATCCGACGCGTCGGGTAAAATCACCAGTAGGTAGTGCTCCCCTGCCAGGCTCATCGTCTACTACTAGAACTTCTTGCCCCGGGGTATCTTACCGGGCCCACCATGTGCCCGAAAGGTTCATCCAACTCCTCGAATCGGGCTTCGAAATCCATCAGCAAACTCATGGTGGACGACTCATACATAATGGGAAAACCGCACTTTTCATTTAAAAATAGAGAGAAAAGAAGTTTATAAATAATTTTGCTGTTTTCCCCCCAAATCCAGGAAATCCCATGAAAATCCGAATCCAAATCATCAATAGCATGTAAACAGTGAATATAGGCATAAAATCCATGAATGTGGCATAACAGTGAATAATAACATGCATGAAGCAGCAAGTAATAACTATAATATCTAAACTAGCATATACGACAAGTACACTAATATCATGTCTAAACTATTAGCTAACAAACTATGTCACTGAAATAGTATTTTCTAAAGTGTTCGTGACATGACAATTACCGATGAAGATGTGTGTGAGCCGGTAAATAAGTGTACGTGGAACATACGCATCATCGGTAATGGTGCTGGTGTCCTAACAGCATAATATCAACAATGCAATATGAAATCACAATATAAGTATGCGATGCAGAGCGAACAGCAATAATGTGCGGGCGCTGAATGCTAGACACAACGATAACTAATATGGTCTAACAACTACACTAAACTATATGGTTAAGCTATCAAGTAAAAAGGAAGGTAAGGAAACTGCCTAACACCTGAGTCGATACATATGTATATATATAAATATTAGTCGGTGATCCCGCCTCGATAATTTCACATCCGATACTTTATCTATAATCAAATATTCCTAAGTCAAGAGTGCGGATCAAACATCAATATATAGCTCGTACGTAAATCCGTTGTACGACATCCCAAATCTGGGTACGAGTTAATATCACATTCATCACATTATTCATCTGGTATCCTCTTTATCCAAGATCATAATCAGGGTACTGATCTACGTCTAGTACGATACTAATATCATCAATATAATCATGATCTGACCACTGATAGACAGTCTCGTACAAACCGATATCATCAACACATATCATCATAAAGAAGTATACATCGCCCAATACGGCCTATTATCAACATCCTAGCATATTATATCTCATATCACGATCACATGTCGACCATTTTATTATTATCACTATTCATATGGTATCGTCGTCCAAAGATCCGCTATAATATCATGACGTATCTCAAATACGAATCCTGCTATATCACCGATCTTACGGTCTCAAATCAATCTCATCGACTTACCTCAAATCCCAAATACTATCCTCAAAATCCAATATGTGAACACATAAATACATATTCCCGTATATGCACAAATGAAAGAAGAATGTATGCAAGTATGGGTGTGTGTGTATGTGTGGTGCAACCACTACTCCAGGGTTTCGCAACACTAAACCTAACCAATCACACATAAAATCTATCTTTATCATCTATAAACTCAACAATATATAATCAATATATATGTGTGTATACGTATTCGTATACGTCACCACGAATTGTGGGGGTGCTATACGCCATCACCCGACTTCTTCCCGTAGATATAAATCTACTCACCTGGTCCTCGCTCGCCGGTGCCGACGTCGCCTCGCGCTTGCTTGTCGTCTCGAAGTCCACATAGGGTACCTACATATCATATATAGCATCGTATCGCATTAAAATCCGACTCATGTCCAAAACGACACACGAATCCCACATAGGTCAAAACCTATGGTTGCTTTCACAAATCAACCTAAAAAACCTCGACATCGGCCTACAAACGTCGATTGATCAAGAAAAACACCAAACATACCAATCATGGTTTCAAAACTCACTAACTGCATAAGAAATAGGGTTTAATTCGTCAAAACCATAAAGTTAAACCAATCATTTTGTTTTCCAAAAACCTAGTTAGCACAAATTCCCATTTCAGTTAAAAACTTGATGTTTTAACCAATCTACCAATTTTAACGATTCCAAAGGCCAAAATGCTCATTAAATAACATAATTAGCTCATACAAATCACTTTCATAAATTAAACTCATCAATTTGTATAAATTCTAAATTCCTAGTTTGTAAAAATACCGATTTTAACTCTTTTTAAAGCAAAATTCACAATTCATCAATTAAGATTGGTTTTGCATATACTAAAGTATTAAACCACAATTTATAATGTTAATAATGTCATGAAAGCTTAATTAGATTTTAAATTCTCTATTTTGAATTAAATTTTAAAAACCTAGTTTACTAGAAATCTTAATTACTACAATTTACATGCAACAATTAGTAATATAGCAAGTAGCTTTGCTTTAGCATTCCTAAAAATGTTAAACTACACCTTGCAAATCTTTACACATGATAAAAACCCTAACTCACTCTCAATTCCCTTTTCTTTAAATTTCAAACTTGAAATTTAGAACCCTAATTAAACACATAATGGCTAGATTCAAGTAATTAAACAATAGCTTAAGTAAAATGCTAAGATTATACCTCACTTAATTAGAGATCTAGCATGAAAATCTTAGCCTCCAATTTGCTCTCTTTTCACCACAATCCATGCTAGAATAGGCCAAAAAGAAATGGGTAGAGATTGGATTTTGATTTTGTGAGGTTTTACTTTGATTTTTGATGAATTTGTGAGTATTTTTTTGAAGAGAATGAGGGGAGAAACAAAGGGGAGGGCTGCTGAAATTGGACTGCAGAAATGTGGAAAGGGAGAGAGAGAGAGAGTGGGTGTGGGTGCATGTGGAATTGTCAAAGTCAACCCAATATCCATACCTCTTTATTTAATTCTTTCCTTTTTCATTTTCTTTGTGAAAAGAGTGTGGGGACATGGGGATTGGGACAACCCCATTTCGGCCAGCAAGAGGGGGAGGGGGATATGGTGTGTGTGTGTGAAGCAATGAACACCAAACACCAATTCAACATGTATCATACTTCTTTGTTTAGTAAATTCCTTTAATTTAACCATTTAAGCCTTTTTCCCTTCGATATTTTCTAACACCGTTTAACAACTTCATTTCATTTTAAAAACCACATGTTAAAATTTTGTTTAATGTGTTATGATGCACAAAATTTGTTTCAACCCATTCAAATTTGTAATTTTCCCTAATTAAATGTATTAGTGACGGCTTAAAATAATATTAAAATAATTAATTTCGGACAATTTTTCAGAAAATTAGAAATTTTACCAGTGGGTCAATAAACACCAAATACTAGCAATTACATAGCTAGAATATGTATATTTAATTTTATAATAAATATATTTATATTTTGTATTTTTACGAAAAACCCGCTTATTTTACCGATTTTCCGAAATTTCACCGAAACGATTTTCAAAACGATACAATATTAGTACCCCATACTTGATATTGTGCATCCTACTTAGTCATGATATAACCCCTGATCAATATTTGTGCATCCATGCTTTTATTGTAAATCCGTACTTTCACCCTGATTCAATACTTTCTACAGTTTGATTATGAGCACCTGCTTGATACCTGTGCACTACTTGACATGACTTGATACATGTACACTACCTGACATGACCTGATATATCATTACCTGACTTGATACGTGATCCTGTTTCTAATGCTGACAATCCTGACATGTTGTCCCGATGGACATATCCTGTTGTATGTATAGACAAACATATTCCTGCTTGATCCTGTGTTGGCATTAGCTTCAGATTTATCAATACCTGACTTGAACACATAACTTGGGGGTAGGGGAAATCAAGGATGTAACCGAACGTAACTCAAAGGGTTACCTATTGTTTGCCATTTTTCAGGGCGTTACGGAATACCTATTGTTTGCCGTTTTTCCGGGCGTTACGGAATACCTATTGTTTGCCGTTTTTCCGAGCGTTACGGAATACCTATTGTTTGCCATTTTTCCGGGCGTTACGGAATACCTATTGTTTGCCGTTTTTCCGAGCATTACGGAATAATCACCGATGGGTTACGATGAGGATTACATTAATTGATTTCGAAGACTTATAATAGATAACCCAGTAGTACAATTTAGATTACTCACTGCACATCACATGTGCTTATACCCTTAACTGTTCCTTAGTCGTGATACTGTTATACTCTTATTACTATTCATACTCATGCTTGCATGTCTTGTTACCTCCTGATTGTATTATTGTTGATATTATGACGCACTGACGTCTAGGTTTTTCATGTCCTAGATCTTCTCTCCCTGTCGCAAGCTGTTCAGGAGTATTTCAGTCAGCAGGCTGAGCAGTGAGGACCTGTTAGTATTTTAGTTTAGTTTTCTTTCAGCACTTTTATTTCCTGATGTGAGCCCGTATTTTGGGACGTACTTTCCATATTGTTATTGTTACTTGAATTTATTGCTTCTGCATATTATTTCTTGACTCGTTATTTCTGGCTCATGGACATGTACTAGATAGTTTCTTTTATTTTTCTGTTCTTGATATCTATAGACAGCCGTAATGTGACTGTGGAGGGATGTTTCCTAGCCACATATAGCATGGTTGGCTCTGTCACGTGCCGATATTAGCGCACTCTGTGAAACGGGGCGTGACAAATTTATAATATGAATTTTTATATACATGTGATTTATATCTTGCTTCTCTTATACCATATATATATTTAGTATACCAATATCTCATTCTTTTAGTTTGAGTTATATCTTGATATGGATATACTATTCATGATTGTGATATCAAAACAATAAATGTTCATATACCTGTATTTACTAACTTGCTTATATTTCATATACTATAGATGATGAACTTGGTCTTGAGATTACCTTTCAGGATATCAGATATCTCGAGACGAAACTCTATAAAGAAGGATGGAGGTTATTAAGCTTAAACTGATATATCTAATGGAGGTTGGAGGATATGGATGAGAACTTCTCAACTTGCATGTCCAGCTTCATGAGTTCAAGCTACATAGACGAGAAACAAGGGTTCAAGAATTCAAGCTATGAATAGCTTTGAGAAGCTAGAAGCCAAGTCCAAGTTTGAAGCGTCAAAGATCGAAGTTGAAGTGAAATTCATTTGAAGATTGAATATCGACTTCAAGATGCAAGTGAGCAAAATGGCGTGTTCAAGTTTGAAGCATCAAGTGTCGAAGCTAATTGAAGATCAATCGAACAACGCAAAGTTCAATCGAAGCGCCAAAGTTTCAAGAGCTCGTGTCGAAGTGTCGAAGATTCAAGATTTCGAAGAAATGCGACATCGAGATAGGATTCTATGTAAGTACTCTATTGAATATGGTTATTATCAATTAGAGCTCTTGAACACTCACACATGCTTCCACAAACGTTTTACATTGCATAAACTTTGGGGTTTTCGATTTAAAATTGATATTCATCACAAAATACAATTTTCTAAGTTTTTACACTTCAGACATCTGTCCCTATATGCCTCAGATGTTTGTCGTTCTTCTGTGTTTTAACAAAATCCCCAAATATCAGTTTTCATTCTATTTGTGCTTTAGATGTCTATACCTTACTTGTTCAGATGTCTGTATTTTCTTTGTATTTTCATATGGCCTATTTTTATGAGATACAGACGTCTGTCCATTGTTTTTTCAGACGTCTGTTTGTTTTCTGTGCTTTCATTGGAATGAATTTCTTTTAAGGAACAAACGTCTGAAGGTATATGTAATAAACGTCGTAAGTTCAAAATCTTTGAAAATCATTTCTTCTTCAGACATTTGTCCAATGTTCTTTAGACGCCAGTTTATTCTTTGTACTTTCTTTGGCCATCTTTGAAAACACACAGCTGATGTCTGAACCTATATTCGACAGACGTCTGCAGTAGTATTTTTTTTGAAAATATAGCTGTTGGGTTTTATTTTGTTAAATTTTCAGACGTCTGTCTGATTGTTCTTCAGATGTCTGTTCTTACTGGAAAAATGCCAGTTTTGAGCTATAACGACTAGTTTTTCATTGGGGATATAAAAAGAGTTTTGGGTTGGTTTTTTGAGCTCTAATCACTCAATACTTCAGTTTGCAAAATTCCTAAGTGTCAAGAGAGAAAAATCCCACATCTCGTGAGAGTTCAAAAAAAATTCATTTGCTTATCTATTCACTCTCACACACACAAAAGATTCAAGAGCTTAACTTGATCATCCATACTTTTTAAGAGTATTAGAGAGTTCTTTGAGACAAACTCATTTGTGAGTAATTATGCTTCAAGTGTAATCTCTTCTTTCTTTGTGTTTGGGATCTTGAGTGAAAGATTGCCATTGTAAGAGAGAAGAACATCTTTGTAAAGAGAAGAGCAATGAGCTTGTAAGAGAAGTGTTGTTCGTAGTGGCAAACAACGTGTGGTCTTTTGAGGAGACGTGTTGGTTAGGCCTTCACCAGAAGCGGGGTTGTGTGTTGCTTGCGGGTAACATGTTTGTCTCTAAGAGAAAGACGTGTTTAGTGGAACGGGCTCATGCGCTTAAAGAAAGTGGATTAGGAGATCTTCCGAACCACTCTTAAAATCTCTTGTGCATTAAGTTTGCAATTTCTCTGTATCTCTCCATTATTACTTGCAATTTATATCGTGCTTAATTGTTTGCAAGTTTTCATTGATAGAAATTGCATACTAGATTTTCTTTGCTATATATGCTCATCTTGCATGATTGTGATCTTTATCTCTTGGTATATGTTATAGTTCATAATTGTAGTTTGCTTAGTATTATATTATCTTGTCTCATATTGCCTAAGCTTTACAATTGAGGTTTTTGACTAGCAAGTGTACTGGTTAGATTTTATAATTTGGGCATATAGTTAGCATAGTCTTATTCACCCCCCTCTAGGACTATTTAGTGTGAGCTTCCATGGGTTTTTCAGTAAATAAACAAAAGCATCATGAAATATTCATGTTCGAACAGTCAGCAAGTCCTGAATATAATTCTCTCCAGCTAATTTTACTCGAGCTACTAAATCCATGATTAACAGAAAGATGTGAGACACGAACAAAAAATCTCCACCTCAGCTCGCATTTGATGAAGGAGATTATGCCTCGACGGAAACTTCAGAGACGAAACATATCACATGATTAATATGATAATATAGAATTGCACCCAACGCAAAACAAATGTGGAACTAAAAAGGTAAGGAATTCCACCTTCAACCCAAATCCGCATGGTAACAGCGTCTCGAAGTAATAAGAAGCATCCATGACTTTAACAGAAACCGATTCGAACTATAGGAACTGAAGTGGGGATATCTACAACATACGATGGAATTTTTTGAATCCACTCCATCAATATGTCTGAAACGCCTGAAAACATAGGGTTGTATATTTGGATCGTCAAAATCAGCCACCAAACCCACGATCCACAACAAATCAATCTCAGCCATTGATTTAAAATAAAACCCAATCGGAATTTTTTTCGTTGGTCTCCACTTGCACTTGTTCTATTTTGGGATGCACACTAGATTCTAAACAATTATTGTTTTCTCTTTCACGTGGGAACCAATCAAAGAATTTGTCTACATGCGCAAAGCACGCGTCGTTCTTCTCTCCATCATATCTCTAGCATCTTCGAGATCTTACCGCATCAACAGCCAGTGCTGCCATAGCTATCCTTAAGCACTAGCCATCATTGGCGCCGCCAAATTGCTGACACCACGAGGCGTTCCCATAGGCACTTGCAGCTACGCCCATGCGCTCCTTCGCACCAATGCTCTCTCGAGCCACTACGAGCCTCTCGGCTCCACCACTGACTACTGACTTGTCATTGGTTCATCGCGCCTTTTATGCCACCGAAGCTAATCTAAAGCCACCACTTTCATAGATCTAGCAAAGACCGATTAGATCTTACCATCAGCTCTCCAACACCAAGATCAGACCACTGCCATGCGCTGGTACATGCGCACCCTCTGCCAATCGCTCCGATCTATGAAGAATCTTAAACACAGCACCATCGATCTCATACGCCGCCCAAGTCTCTTGTTTTTGGTATACTTACATGCCCGAATCTATGCGCACCCTCTGCTATATGGTTCATCTCTATCATCATGTACATGTATTATATGGTATTACAGATCACCATTACATATTGATAGAGACCATAAGATTCATGCTTGACTACCAGGGTTATTGTGGCAATCACACTTGTGAGAACTGGACAGTCTATAAGCAAATCCTTAAATGTCCCTAGTCATGGGAATATCAAGACAGGGCATCGATATTCCAGAGTAGACCAGTGTATACGTTCCTTGACCCAGATGAGGAGCGATAGCCGGTCTCACAACCATTGGTGTTAGACTGTCACCAAAGATAGTATACATATGCTTATTGGGTTATGAGTTAAACTGGACGAATTCGCCGGGAACATGTTAAAGGTATTATACATATTGTCAGATAGAAGTTCTCTGGTGACATGAGTATAGGTTAATCTGTCGACCTGAGATCGTCATTTGTCTCGTGTGAGTTCCCACCATGCTTTAATTACTACCCTACCACGGCTCTACTGAGTAGGGCAAACATATTTTAGTTGGGTACAATCCTGAGCCATATGGAGGCAATGAGCGGATCGTCGGGTATTTTTCTCTTCCGGTATTGGGGGTAGATATCGCGCTGTGTATGGATGGCCATCACCAGAAATTCTTGGCCAAGGTGGACGAGAATTATTTATTTGGATCAGTAGTTTCTCAGTAGGTGATGGACTTCATACCGACACAACTTATCATGTTATTAGGGGTCTGAATTTATTCGCCCACTAGACCCGATATGTGATATTCTTAGACAAATAGACCAGACTGTATGGAGACTGTCACTTTCAGGCTCAGTAGGGATACATAAAAGTTTGCTTGTCCGCCTTCCTTTCGTTCAATAACTGGGTAGCCGTTAGGTACAGCTAGTGCCACTGATGTACTTGTGGTTAAACCCACTGCCAGTGTATTGTTGAGTTTTTAGAGTCCCACACAGAGGGTTTCCCAGCTCGGAAGAAACGATGTAGTGTACGTATTTTGATACATACTCAGATTCGATTAAATACGCGATTTTGTACACGTACTTTTAATCGGACAGTTTGTTAATACTAGCCGGTTTAAAAGATAGCCAAGTTATCACATTTTAGATTAAATGTGAGTTGGTATTATATATCTCTTTTCATATCTCTCTTTTCGGTACTCGTATTTTGACAAAATACGGTATTTATAAGAATACAAGTATTTGTATAAATACGTGTATTTGTGTCTTGATTTTAATACGGGTATTTGTATTATTAGTACAAATACAGGTATTCTTATTTTATAGGAATACGGTATTCATATTTTGATATGAATACGGGTGTATGTATTTGTAGTATATACTTGTATTAGTGTATTTGTATATATATTTATATAAACATATACATCTGTATATGTTTACAATGAGGTGGCACTCTTTTCTTCTCATCTCTTCTTGTTAATGTTAGAATGGTGTAGAACTTGTGACGCACAGTGGTGAGTCACAATTCCACCCATCAAAACATTATAAGAAAAGAAGAAAAGAAAAAAATAAATATGATGGATATTTTTCATACATGCTTCCTCACTTACTCATCACTATTATCACCTTCTTCCTCTCTTGAGTGTTTGTAAAAAGAGGGGAAAAAAGTTAAAGAGAGAAACACTGGAGATTAGCCACCACTACATACTAGTGATCAATTCTTAGCATGTTTTGATCACTAGTTGTTTCACTTTGTTTTTGTTGTGAAGCTAGAGCATAAGTTTAGTTTCTTCGAGGTGGATTATCTTTGGCAAAGAAGACCGACTCTCAAGCTCGTTTCTGATGACTTAAGGAGCTTAGAAGTGGAAAGAAGACGAAGGACACGACAACAAAGGTTATAATCACAAACCTAGTAGTTAACTCCTTCTAGTTTTGATTTTAATCTAGTGTTCGGATTCAATTCTAGGTTGTAGTAGTCCGTGCTCAAGTTTAGAAAATTTTTGTTTTGTATTCCGCACTCATCATAGTTTGCGACACGGGTATGAGCATCTATCTACATGGTATCAGAGCTACTAGGCAGGGATGCCGACCCATGGGGGTTCTCGCTGTGTGATGGTAGTGGCTTACTCTCATGAAAACTTGATTTTGGGTTATGTTTGATTTTGCCCAGATTTCACTTGGTATTATTTTTGTATTCGGGCAACACGGAAAGTTTTAAATCGAAACTTTGGCATCGTTTATATCTTTGTATTTAGTATATGTGTTTGTATACGTCATCTACTTGCTATAGGTCGATTAGACGAGCTTGTAAATACTTGTTAGTTCTGTGTTGCTTCTTTGGAGTGGAATAGTTGCGGTCATCGTCGTGAATAGCCGGGGTTTTTTATGAGATGGGAATTTTATATTTACATTTGTATATTCATATTGCGGGGCGAGCGTCCGACTTGTGGACTGTCGTCACTGCTTGATGTATATTCTTTTGAGAGGCACTTCCGGGTTGAGCTTGTGTCGCCTATGTATTATATTTTATTCATCTCTTGTATCTAGGATAGACCCAGGAGAAGTGCTCGAGTAGCCGGGTTCTAGGAAGCAACAGATGGCTATCTCATGGAGTTGAGAATGGGTTATCCTATTCTAGAAATGGCAGGACTACTTGTCGCACTCGTAGGGCTCTAGGGACTAGGGCTTGGCTATTCACACAACCGTGGAATCCGTGCTCCATCCATGGCTTAAATGAAACAAAAAATTCCTAGCACATCCTCTATTTCATAGAGTTTGCTTCTGATGTGATTCTATGTTTGCGATATATTATCATGTCTGATACGAATGGTGTTATATATATATATATATATATATATATATATATATATATATATATATATATATATATATATATATATATATAGTAGACATTATATATGTTTTGCATCCGCTCTAGTCATGTCCCCGCCCTGCCATAAGTTATGTAATCTTATGGTGAAGACCCGGACCCTGTGGCGAATGCGGATGGCATATATGTGCGTGTCTATTTTTGTTTGTTTTGGTGTGATATTATTAATTGATGGGATCACATTATAGGTTTAATGCAAGGAAACAAAACTAATTGATGTTGTCGGAACCAATTTTTAAAACTACTCGGTTTTCTTCAAAACCACTTGTTTTAAAAGCGGAGCCTAAACCATTCCTTTTCAAAGCTATTTGATTCCTTCAACGAAATCAAGTTCATTACGTTAAAGGTTTTTCGCTAAAAACCAGCCGTAGCCTTCTGTCATTTCCTATAAGTAGTGCTTAGTATTCGTGCTACGTTTGTCGACTCCGTCAAGGCGTAGTGTACGATAGCTAAAAGGTGCTTGTTTGTAGCTAGCGTTGCGATTGGTTAGGACTGTCGTGTGGCCTTATTGACTCCGTCAAGAGCTCGTACAGGTGGGTTTAATGCAATCAAGATAATGACGGGTTGAACTTGACTATGACTCTTTAATTTGTTGACTCCGTTAAGATCACTAGGGTCCTATGGATAAAAATCCACATTGGGAGTTTCGAACATACATGAAACTTGCCAGGCATGCGCATACCTTCTGGAGTGTGGTGACTTGAGTGGCTTCCGTCAGATTATCACGCGATGATAGTTAGGTCCCGATTCTCACTGTGAGTAGGTATTACTCTTCGGGAGATTTTAATTTCACAATTAGGTAACCTATTAGGTGTCTAGAAAGTGTTAATGAGGTCACGCCTATGCGGAAATGGGGTTATTTAATTAGGTCCGTGCGAAAGCACGGGGAGCCTCCCTGAGGGTACCAACACTGTCCTGGCTGAACAGTTAAGTAACTTGTAAGGTGTAAATGATCCCTACTAGTTCTCCTTTTAGGGTTTGAAGGAGAATTCGAGAAAATGGTTGGAGCCATCCTGATTAGATAAAATAATTAATCAATCTAATCTAGCTTAGAGTGCACGCTAAGTGTTTCTTCTCTCTCTCTCTCTCTCTCTTTGGCAGCGACCATGACTCGTCTTAAACTAAAACTCATAAACCAAGTTGACCGAAACCTTCTTACAAACCTGGCTTTGTTTTGTCACGATTCACGACAAAGTCACATATATCTATGCTGCTCCTTCTTTACCCATTGCTTTCTCCGGAACATTCTGTATCACTATGAAGATCCACATATAATGTATATAACCATCACGCATAGTTACATACGAACTCGTAGAAATTAATTTCAATTCGAGAATGGATTCCAGTTTTGGGTAAATTGAATAGGATTATTTGGTTATCTTTGTTATTTACCTTCTCTCATGCCGCGAGGGCTCCGAGTATTAGGAGAGTAAATCTATTGCGCTTATTTTGAAAGTCTTCTTCGAAACCTTAGGCAGGTGTCGAAAAGTAGAGAAAAAAGAAAACCAATTAGCCTAAGTATAGTGTACAGAAGGTAAGAAGTAAAGACATATAAAGGAATTGGAGTAAGGGTAATGGAAATTGTAACTGATGTCATGATTCTGGTATTCGAAGAGGCATTGCTAAGAATACCCGGCCACCCTCCCGAAACATTTTCATGTTTCAGTTTTACTGTGCGGTGTTAATTGAAAACCGCTTTCCCAATTAGATTCTTACTTCATGGTATGTATTTACCAAACTTGATTCTCACATCTGTATAGTGTTACAGATATAGAGAGGGAGTAGAGTATTGAGAATTGGTTGATTATATCCTCAAAAATCAGAATTCTTTGTAATTTGTGATATTTGAGAAAATCACCTGGGTTTTGCCTAACGGCAAATATTTGGTTTTGAATATCCGTTGTTATACACCAATTTTAAATTGATGTATCTGTATGTTTATTTTATAAAGTGAGATATAACCTTTTGAAATTATGTTTATAACATTTACCTTTATCAGTTGATGATTAGGTAAGGTGCGTTCAATAACGGTGTAATTCTTCTTAACCATAAAACATTTTTCAACCTACAATACACGGGGTTTGAGTTATTAAACTCAGAGGAATTATACAAAGTATTGTATGTTGTCCGATGTCCAATAGGACAAGGGGTTGGTACTCGTACTATATTCCGTTTACTTGCGACTTCTCTAGTTTTAGACACGCATTTCGTTGAAATATAAGGTCTGAATTTTGAGAAGTTATAGGTATAAGAATAAAGTAGAGAACCACACGATGGAAGTATCAGGATTTTTCGAGGTGATCGAAGGTGTAGATAATTATGCTAGGTATTCCGTCATAGTAATTTTGAGAACTTGTTTCTCTCTCAGATTACTCATCTGTGGGTGCGCTCCTTGATGAATAATGTTGTATGGCCATTTCTTCTTTAGTTGTGCACTGGAAACAGTTGCATACTTTTTGAATATGGTTTCAATTAAATTTGTGCGTTTGTTTCTATTTTGGATATAGAATGGATTCATATCTTAACAACGTTAAGGTGTATGTAGTTGTTCGGATTATGCTTAAAACTATAATCCAGATAAACTCAAGGCATTTTTTCAGTAATGGCAGTTTATAGGTTATCCCGGGCTTAGACGGGGGTTAATATTCTACCATCTGCAGGATCAATAATTATATTGTTCTTGACTCACCACTTTTTTGTAAAATGAAATCTGTTTAGAAAACATTTGTGGGAGTATGAGAGAAATGGAAGTAATTCCAAAGCCACAAACGGTTACTGGATATTTAATAGAACCTAAGAATTCAATTGGATTTGACAATCCATTAGCCACTCCACAGATTTAGTGGGTAAGATCAGCCACCCGGTCTTTTCAAAGACGATGACAGAGAGGTTTTGATGACCCAAGTTTATCACTACTGCTGTCCTAAACTATGAAATCTGGTAGGTGGATGACTATAACGTTTTTCTAAAATTAATTTAGAAGTGTAGGTGTATATGACTCTGCCAGAGGGTTGTTATAGTCAGTGGGAGCAGCTGAAGTATGGTGGGCAAGTAAGTTATATTTATTTATAGACTAAAACAAGTATAGCGGAGATGGGTCATCTATTCTTGATGTGACAGTCATAGTGTTTGACTTCATCAAGAATGACAGATAGACCTGGAAAGAAGGTTGAGTGGGGAGTACTATCCTGATTTTTCGATTACGTACTCCTAATAGGAAGTGTTGTTCCTATACTACGATCGGTTAAACTATAATTGTCAGATATAATTCTTCATAAAGAAATTGGATAAAATATCAGATATTTTGATGACTAGATCTATGGTTTTAGATTTAAATTTGGGAAGTGTCACAATTTGGGTACTTTGATACTATTCTAAAATATTTTAGAATGGACAACTCCTGGCGTGGTTGTGTACCCACAGGTGATAGAGTCACCCTATCTAAAGAGATATCTTCTGGACTAATGAGAAGAGGGATTTGCATGATTGGCATATCCCTTGCTTAGGCAATTGAGTCAATCATGAGATGTCAAGTACCACATCAGATATTGTTTTTGCACTAGATGCAATAAGTAGACATTACTTCAATCCTGGAGAAACATTGGGAATCAGTTATGAACGTGAGATAATGTTCTTGGTATATGGTAAAGGCAGCTTCCTTAAGGAGGCGGTTATCATTTGAGGCTTCCAAGATGACCTGGATGACAGAGTGGTTGTCAGAGTCAAAGTTTATCCTGTTCTGAGGGGCAGTATGTTGGACAGAGGTTCAAGAGAATATTAAGGTTGGCATGGCGCAAGATACTAATTAAATTCAGTGGATGATATAGTCTAAGAAGTTTGTTGGATTTGGAGTTCATTTATGAACTTCGTCCCATAAGATATCCAGACAAGTTTTAAGACAGGCATTGCTCATTTCGGGAGATAGTCGTTCTCCATGAAGTTGAGATATAGAGAGATAAAAATAGAAACAGTGGAGCGGATCTACTCACTGAGACTATTTCTCGAACGCGAATGTTTCGCAAACATGCTTTGTGAAACTGATTAGTAGAGAAATTAGGTGTTCAGTAGTATATGGGCTGTGAGTATGCGACACCGCAATAATTCGGCTCAAGTGTAAGTAGGAGATTGTTGACTATAGGGCCCTCAAGGAATTTATTGTAATCGCAGACAGGCGATTATAATGATTGAGGGAGGACCTATACGGGTAGAACAGTCTTACTCGAGATGATAGTATGCTAGCTAGTTCATCTCTATCATCATGTACATGTATTATGTAGTATTACAGATCATTATTACATGTTTATAGAGCCCATAGGATTCATGCTTGACTACCTGGGTTATTGTGGAGATCACACTTATGAGAACTGGGTAGTCTATAAGCAAATCCTTAAATGTCCCTAGTCGTGGGAACATCAAGATTGTGTATCCATATTCTAGAGTAGACTAGTGTATACGTTTCTTGACCCCGACCAGGGGCGATGGCCGATCTCACAGCCATTGGTGTTAGTTTGTCACCAAAGATAGTATACAGGTGCTCATTGGGTTATGAGTTACACTGGACGGACTAGCCGGGAATATGCTAGATGGTATTATACCTATTGTCAGATAGTAGTTCTCTGGTGACATAAGTACAAGTTAGTCTGTCGACCTGAGATCGTCATTTGTCTCGCGTGGGTTCTCATTGTACTTTGATTACTACCCTACCATGGCTCTACTGAGTCGTGCAAATAGGTTTTAGTTGGGCACAGTCCCGAGCCACATGGAGGCAGTGAGCGGATCGTCGGGGATTCGTCTCTCCCGGTATTAGGGGTAGATGTCGCGCTGTGTATGGATGGCCATCACCAGAAATCCTTAGTCAAGGTGGACGAGAATTACTGATTTGGATCTGTAGTTCCTCAGTAGGTGATGGGCTTTACACCGACACGAATTATCGCGTTATTAGGAGTCTGACTTTATCCACTCCCTAGACCCGATATGCGATACTCTTAGACTAACAGACCAGACTGTATGGAGACTATCACTTTCAGGATCAGTAGGGATACAAACAAGTTTGCTTGTCGGCCTTCCTTTCGTTCAATACCTAAACAGCCGTTACGTACAGCTAGTGCCGCTGACGTGCTTATGGTTAAACCCACTGCCAGCGTAGTGTCGAGTCTTTAGAGTCCTACACAGAGGGTTTCCCATCTCGAGCGAAACGATATAGTGTATGTATTGTGATACGTACTCAGGTTCAATTAAATACGTGTTTTTATACACGTACTTTTAATCGGACAGTTTGTTAATATGAGTCGGTTTGAAAGATAGCTATGTTATCACATTTTGGATTAAATTTGAGCTGGTATTATACATCTCTTTTAGTATCTCTCTTTTCGGTATTCGTATTTTGATAAAATACGGTATTTATATGAATACTAGTATTTGTATAAATACATGTATTTGTGTCTTGATATTAATACGGGTATTTGTATCATTAGTACAAATATGTGTTAGTGATATGTATGCCCTAGAGACCATTGTTGTAAACTATGGTATATACTTGGACACACACACATATATAGAGAGGACGTTCTTGCTCAACATGATAGTATGCTATCTGGTTATTCTTTGTTTACATTTGTTCTACTTTACTATTTCATTGCATGTTGATAAAGCCGTTAGGATGTTTGCTTGACTACTAGGAATACAATGTAGATCATACTAGCGGGGCCTGTGTAGTCCACAAGCATATCCTTAATTGTTCCTAGCTGAGGGAGTATCGAGACAGGGCATCGATATTCCAGAGTAGACTAGTGTGTACGTTTCTTGACCCTGTACAGGGCGATGGTTGATCCCACAACCATTGTTGTTTGACACCAAAGATTGTACACGGTGCTCATTGGAGAATGAATACACCGAACGGACTCGCCGAGAACTCCTAGATGGTACTATACCCGATAGTAATTCTCTAGTGACACTTATACAGGTTAGTCTGTAGATCCGAGATCGTCATAGTGTCTTTTGTGGTTCCCACTGTGCTTTGATTACCTCCCTACCATGGCTCTACTGAGTCGTGCAAACAGGTGGTAGTTGGGTACCGTCCCAAGTCACATGAAGGAGGTTAGCGATAGGAAGGGTTTCGTCTCTCCCGGTATTGGGAGTTGATGTTGTGCAATACTCGATTGGCTATAACTGCAAGTCCCTGGTCAGGGGTTGATGAGATTTACTGATAAGTGTTATTAGTAGTTTCTCGATTAGTTATAAACCACACATCGGCATGACTTATCAAGTTATTAGGGTCTGATGATACCACCCCCAGACTCGATATGCAACATATCAGACAAAGAGACCGGACTGTACGGTAAGTGTTGCTTATAGGCTTTGTGGGAATTTGGACAAATTTACTTATTGATCTTCTATTCGTTCAATACCTGGGTAGTCGTTACGAGCAGCTAGTACCGCTGATGTGCTTGTAGGTGTTCGATATGATCATTATCTACTGACAGCGTATTGGCGAGTTTTTAGAGTCCCACATAGAGGTTTCCTAGCTCAAGCGAAATGAAGTAGGGCATGTATAGAGATATATACGGAAGCTTTATTAAATACGGATATATGATACCGTATTCTAGTCTAACGTTATTTGATATTAGCTGGGTTATATATGATATAACCGGATTATTAAATCAAGTGTTAATTTAATAATTTGATATATATATATATATATATATCAACTAATATTATTCTCACTTGATATTTTCTTCTCTTTATATATTTATATATATGATATAAATATACATTTACATGTGTGACATGATTGTATATACACAAGAGTTGTGTATATGAGAATTACATTGTGTAAAGGATAAGATGATAATGATTTTCTTATTTGCTTTTTTATAAAAGAAAATGAGTCATTACTTTAGATGGTTGTAGAAGCATGACTCATTCTCTTTTATCATATTAAAAGGAAATAATTTAATGATTTGATCTTATCCAAAAAACACAAGCTCATTCTCAACACCATCTTCATCTTCTTCATCTCTTCTCTTGAGACACTATTCATTTAAGAGAAAAAGAAAGAAAAGATTTTTTAGTGAGCTAAAACCCTACTTTATCAAGCTAAACTAAACTAGCAAGTTAGTTTAGGTTATTCTCTTCACTAATATATTGATTAGTAAAATGTGAGCTTGAGTGAGTGTTGCTTCAAGATGGATCAATTTCGACAAAGAAGGCATCGAGAAAGATTCTCCATTTCTTCAAGTGGAGCTCAAGAAAGAGTTCAATGGAGTATTACAAGGAGCTTAAGAAGTGAAGGGCTTGGCTACAAAGGTTGTAGCTCGTCTTCACTTAGTATAAACTCTAGTTTGCTTTCTTTATAACCCTAAACATTTAGTTCAATTCTTATTTGTAGACCTAGCCTTCTAGAAATTATAAAATAGCATACTTGATGTTGTTAAAACCCTAGTAGAAGTGCTAGGATCTACTTTCACTACGGGTATTCGTATTTAATACGAATACGGTATTCATATTTTGATACGAATACGGGTGTATGTATTTATAGCAGATACTTGTATTAGTGTATTTGTATATATTTATATATGCATATACATATATATATGTGTGTACAATGAGGTAGCACTCTTTTCTTCTCGTCTCTTCTTGTTAATGTTAGAATGGTGTGGAACTTGTGACTCGCCATGGTAAGTCCCAACTCCACCCATCAAAACATTATAAGAAAAGAAGAAAAGAAAAAGATAAGGATGATGGATATTTTTAATGCATGCTTCCTCACGTGCTCATTACCATTATCATCTTCTTCTTCTCTTGAGTTTTTTTAAAAAGAGAAAAGAAAAATATAAAGAGTGAAACACTAGAGATTAGACACTACTACATCCTAGTGATCAATTCCTTACAAGTTTTGATCACTAGTTGCTTCACTTTGTTTTTGTTGTGAAGCTAAAGCCTAAGTTAGATTTCCTTCGAGGTGGATCATCTTCGGTAAGGAAGACCGACTCCCAAGCTCGTTTTTGACGACCTAAGGAGTTTAGGAAGTGGAAAGAAAATGAAGGACACGACTACAAAAGTTGCAATCACAAACTTAGTAGTTAAATCCTTCTAGTTTTGATTCTAGTTTAGTATTTGGATTCGATTATAGGTTGTAGTAGTTCGTGCTCAAGTTTAGAATATTTTTGTTTTGTATTCCGCACTCGCCATAGTTTGTAGCACGAGCACGAGCGTCTACCTACATGGTATCAGAACTACTGGGCAGGGATGCCGACCCATGGAGGGTTCTCACTGTGTGACAATAGTGGCTTACTCTCATGAAAACTTGATTTTTGGTTATGTTTGATTTTGCCCAGATTTCACTTGGTGTTATTTTTGTATTCGGGCAACACAGAAAGTTCTAAATCGAAACTTTTGCATCGTTTATATCTTTTTGTTTAGTATATGTGTGTGTATACATCGTTTAATTGCTATAGGTCGATTAAACGGGATTGCAAATACTTGTTAGTTCTGTGATTCTTGTTTGGATTAGAATAGTTGCGGTCGTCGTCGTAAATAGCCGGGGTTTTTTCCAGATGAGAGTTTTATATTTACATTTGTATACTCATATTATGGAACAAGAGTCCGACTTATGGACTGCCGTCACTGCTTAATTTATGTTCTTTTGAGGGGCACTTCTGGGTTAAGGTTGTGTCGCCTATGTATTATATTTTTTTCATCTCTTGTACCTAAGATAGACCCAAGAGGAGTGCTTAAGTAGCCGGATTCTAGGAAGCAACGGATGGCCGTCTCATGGAGCTGAGAATGGGGCATCCCATTCTAGAATTGGTGGGACTCCTTGCCGCACTCGTAGGAGTCTAGAGACTAGGGTTTGGCTATTCACCTGACCCTGGAATCCGTGTTTCATCGATGGCTTAAATGAAATGCGAAATTCCTAGTATACCCTCTATTTAATAGAGTTTGCTTCTGCTGTGATTTTGTGTTTGTGATATATTATCATGCCTGAGATGAATGGTGTTATATATATATATATATATTAGACGCTATATATGTTTTGCAACCACGCTAGTCCTATCGCCCTGCCGTAAGTTAAGTATCCTTACGGTGAAGACTCGGGACCCTGTGGCGAATGCTGATGGCATATATGTGTGTGTCCATTTTCTTTTCTTTTGGTGTGATATTATTAATTAATGTGATCGCATTATAGTTTTAATGTAAGGAAAACAAATCTAATTGATGTTGTCAGAACCAATTTTTAAAACTAATTGGTTTTCTTCAAAACTACTTGTTTTAAAAGCGGAGCCTAAACCACTCCTTTTCAAAGCTATTCGGTTCTTTCAACGAAATCAAGTTCATTACGTTCAAGTTTTCTCGTCAAAAACCAGCCGTAGCCCTCCATCATTTCCTATGAGTAGTGCTTAGTATCATTTCCTACGAGTAGTGTTGTAGCCCTCCATCATTTCCTACGAGTAGTATTTTAAAAGCGGAGCCTAAACCACTCTTTTTCCAAGCTATTCGGTTCCTTCAACGAAATCAAATTCATTATGTTCAAGTTTTTTCGTCAAAAACCATCTGTAGCCCTCCATCATTTCCTACAAGTAATGCTTAGTATTCGTACTACGTTTGTTGACTCCGTTAAGACATAGTGCGCGGTAGCTAAATGTTGCTTATTAGTAGCTAGCGATACGATTGATTAGGACAGCCGTGCGGCCTTGTTGACTTTGTTAAGGGCTCGTGCAGGTGGGTTTAATACAATCAAGATAATAACGGGTTGAACTTGACTAGGACTCTTTGATTTGTTGACTCCGTTAAGGTCACTAGGGTCCTAGGGATAAAAATCCACATCGAGAGTTTCAAACATATAGGAAACTTACCAGGCATGCACATAGCATCTGGAGTGTGGTGACTTGAGTAGCTTCCGTCAAGTTATCATGCGATGATAGTTGGGTCCCGATTTTCACTGTGATTAGGTAT
The DNA here is from genome assembly GCA_030015575.1 of Agapanthus africanus. Lineage (NCBI taxonomy): Eukaryota > Viridiplantae > Streptophyta > Magnoliopsida > Asparagales > Amaryllidaceae > Agapanthus > Agapanthus africanus. The sequence goes on along the minus strand of JASDDO010000004.1, from coordinate 277,763,495 downwards.
TACTCTTCGGGAGATTTCACTTCACAATTAGCTAACCTATTAGGTGTCTAAAAAGTGTTAATGAGATTACGCCTCTAAGGAACGGGGTTATTTAATTAAGTCCGTGTGAAAGCATGGGGAGCCTCTTTCGGAATACCAACACTGTCCTGGATGAATGGTTAGCGAACTTGTAAGGTGTAAATGATCCCGACTAGTTCTCATTTTAGGGTTTGAAGGGGAATTCGAGGAAACTGTGAGAGCCAACCTGAATAGATAAAGTAATTAACCAATCTAATCTAGATTAGACTGCACGCTGAGTGTTTCTTTTCTTTCTCTCTCTCTTTGGCAGCGACCATAACCAGCCTTAAACTAAAACTCATAAACCAAGTTGACCGAAACCTTTTTACAAACCTGGTTTTGTTTTGTCACAATTCATGACAAAGTCACATATATCCATGTCACTCCAGCTTTACCATTTTCTTTCTCCAGAATATTCCGTATCACTACAAAGATCCATATAGAATGGATATAACCATCACGTATAGTTACATACGAACTCGTAGAAATTTATTTCAGTTCGAGGATGGATTCCAATTCTGGGAAAATTGAATAGGATTATTCGGTTGTATTTTCTATTTACCTTCTCTTATGTTGTGAGGGCTCCAAGTATTAGGAGAGTACTCATATTGTGCTTATTGAGTAGTCTTCTTCCAAACCTTAGGCAGGTGTCGAAATGTATAGAAAGAAGAAAACCAATTAGCCTATGTATGGTGTACAGAAGGTAAGAAGTGAAGACATATAAAGGGATTGAGTAAGGGCAATGGAAATTGTAACCAATGTCATGAGTTTGGTATTGGAAGAGGCATTACTAAGAATATCCGGGCACCCTCTTGAAACATTTTCATGTTTCAGTTTTACTGTGCGGTGTTAATTGAAAATTGCTTTCCCAATTAGATTCTTACTTCAGGGTATGTATTTACCGGACTTGATTCTCATATTTGTATAGCGTTACAGATTCTGAGTGGAAGTATAATATTGGGAAATGGTTGATTAGATCCTCAAAAATCAGAATTCTTTGTAATTGGTGATATTTGAGGAAATCACCTGGGTTTTGTCTAACGACAAATATTTGGTTTTGAATATCCGTTCTTATGCACCAATTTCAAACTGATATATCTATACGTTTATTTTATAAAGTATAAAATTTTGAAATTATATATATAATATTTACCTTTATCAGTTGATGATTAGGTAAGGTGCAGTCAATAACGGTGTAATTCTTCTTAGCCATAATACATTTTTCACCTGCAACACACAGGGTTTGAGTTATTAAACTCAGTGGACTTATATAAAGTATTGTATGTTGTCCGATGTCCATTAGGAAAAGGAGTTGGTACTCGTACTATGTTCCATTTACTTATGACTTCTCTGGTTTTAGACACGGATTTCGTTGCAATATAAGGTCCAAATTTTGAGAAGTTATAGGTATAAGAATAAAGTAGAGAACCACATGTTGGAAGTATCAGAATTCTTCAAGGTGATCGAAGATGTAGATACTTATGTTAGGTATTCTGTCATAGTAATTTTGAGAACTTGCTTCTCTCTCAGATTACTCATCTGTGGGTGCACTTCTTGATAAGTAATATTGTATGGCCTTTTCCTCTTTAATTGTGCTCTGGAAACGGTTGCATACTTTTTGGATCTGGTTCCAATTAAATTTGTACCTTTGTTTCTATATTGGATATAGAATGGATTCGCATCTTAACAATGTTAAGGTATATGGAGTTGTCCGCCATATGCTTAAAACTAGAATCCGGATAAACTCAAGGCTTGTTTTCAGTAAAGGCAGTTGTGGGTTATCCCGGTCTTAGATGATGGTTAATATTCTATCATCTTCAGGATCAATAGTTATATTGTTCTTGACTCACCACCTTTTAGTAAAATGAATTCTTTTCAGAAAACATTAGTAAGAGTATGGGAGAACTGGAAGTAATTCCATAACCCCAAACGGTTACTGAGTATTTAATAGAACCTAAGGATTCAATTGGATTCGACAATCCATTAGTCACTCCGCAGATTTAGTGGGTTACCTCAACCACCCGAGAGATACTTCGGTCTCCTCAAAGACAATGACAAAGAGGTTTTGATGATCCAAGCTTATCACTATTGATGTCCTAGACTATTAGATCTGGCAGGTGGATGACTATAACGTCTTTCTAAATTTAATTTAGAAGTGCATGTGTATATGACTCTGCCAGAGGACTGTTATAGTCGGTGGGAGAAGCGAAAGCGTTGTGGGCCAGTAGATCATATCTATTTATAGACTAAAGCAAGTATAGCGGAGATGGGTCATCTATTCTTGATGTGACAATCATAATGTTTGACTTCATCAGGAATGACAGATAGACCTGATAAGAAAGTTGAGTGAGGAGTACTGTCTTAGTTTTTGGATGACATACTCCTAATAGAAAGTATTGTTCGTATACTATGATCGGTTAAACTATAGTTGTCACAAATATTTCTTCATAAAAAAATTGGATAAAATATCAGATATTCTGATGACTAGATCTATGGTTTTAGATCTAAATTTGGGAAGTGTCCAAATTCAGGTACTTTGACTCTATTCTAAAATGTTTTAGAATAGACGACTCCTGGCTTGGTTGTATACCCTCAGGTGATGGAGTCACCCTTTCTAAAGAGATGTCTTCTGGACTAATGAGGAGAGAGATTTGCATGATTGACATATCACTTACTTAGGCAATTTAGTCAATCATGAAATGTTAAGTACCACATCATATATTGTTTTTGCACTAGATGCAATAAGCATATATTAATTCAATCCTGGAGAAACATTGGGAAGCAGTTATGAACATAAGAGAATGTTCTTGGTATATGGTAACGGCAGCCTCCTTAAGGAAGCGGTTATCATTTGAGGCTTCCAAGATGACCTAAATGACAGAGTGGCTATCAGAGTCAATGTTTACCCTCTTTTGAGGGGCGATATGTTGGACAGGGGTTCAAGCGGATATTAAGGTAGGCATGACGCAGTATACTAATTAAATTCAGTGGATACTTTAGTCTAAGAAGTTTGTTGGATTTGGAGTTCATTTATGAACTTGGTCCCATAAGATATCCAGACAAGTTCTAAGACAGGTATCACTGATTTTGGGAGATATTCGTTCTCCATGAAGCTAAGATATAGAGAGATAAAAATAAAAACGGTGGAGCGGATCCACTCACTGAGGCTATTTCTCGAACGTGAATATTTCGCAAACATGTTTTGTGAAACTGATTAGTAGAGAAGTTGGGTGTTCGGTATCACATGGGCTGTGAGTATGCGACACCGCAATAATTAGTCTTAAGTGCAAGTGGGAGATTGTTTTCTATAGTGCCATCAAAGCAATTATTCTAATCGCAGGAAGGCAATTATAATGATTGAGAGAGGACCTATACGGGTAGAACAGTCTTACTCTAGATGATAGTATGCTATCCGGTTCATCTCTATCATCATGCGTATATATTATATGGTATTACGGGTCACTATTATATGTTGATAGAACCCATAGAATTCATGTTTGACTACTAGGATTATTGTGGCGATCAAACTTATGAGAACTGGGCAGTCTATAAGCAAATCCTTAAATGTCCCTAGTCATGGGAATATCGAGACTAGGCATCGATATTCGAGAGTAGACTGGTGCATACGTTTCTTAACCTCGACGAGGAGCGATGGCCGGTCTCACAGCCATTGGTGTTAGTTTGTCACCAAAGATAGTATACATGTGCTCATTGGGTTATGAGTTATACTGGACGGACTCGCCGGGAACATTCTAGAGGTATTATACCTATTGTCAGATAGCAGTTCTCTGGTGACATGGGTACAGCTTAGTCTATCAACCTGAGATCGTCATTTGTCTTGTGTGAGTTCTCACCGTGCTTTGATTACTGCCCTACCACGGCTCTACTGAGTTGTGCAAGAAAGTTTTAGTTGGGTACAGTCCCGAACCACATGGAAGCACTGAGCGGATCATCGGGGATTCATCTCTCCCGGTATTAGGGGTAAATGTCATGATGTGTACGGATGGCCATCACCAAAAATTCTTGGCCAAAGTGGACGAGAATTACTGATTTGGATCAGTAGTTTCTCAGTGGGTGATGGGCTTCACACCGACATGACTTATCACGTTATTAAGGATCTGATTTTATCCACCCCCTAGACCCGATATGCAATACTTTTAAAAGAGCAGACTAGACTGTATGGAGACTGTCACTTTCAGACTCAGTAGGGATATGGACAAATTTGCTTGTCAGCGTTCCTTTCGTTCAATAATGATAGGTGTAATTTATTGCATATTTTTTAACCCATTTATTATGTTATTGTCATATATTATGATGTTCTGGATATCTTTTGTGAATTATTATAGATAACAAGGTTTGGATGCAAAAGGATGAAAAATTATCTTAAAAGAAGGTTTACGTGCGTACAATGAGACTTAAGAGAATTATTCAGAAAATCAAAAGACAATTTGAGAAAATCAAAATACAATTTGAAAATTTGGAACAAATTTGGGAATATCTTTATAAATCAGCAAAGATTACAATAAATAGAGGTGAATCAATCATTACAACAACAAATCAGTTGGAGAAGCCAAATAAAATCAAAAGCAACAAATCAATCTGCCTAATTATATTCCAAATTTGGGAACAATTTGGAGATCTGCGCAACTATAGAGATACAGCGAGATATTTAAGATTTTATGTGCTCAAAAGTCATCTAATTGACGATAAAACCACAGAAAAAATCTTGAACCACGAAGCTAATAAACGGCAGCAGATCAGCGGTCGATTTTGGGCCGTTCGATGTGATTTTTTATGGGCATGATCATATTTCCACATAACTTAATATGAGATATATGGTTTCGTCATTTGAAGATTCTAAAGGCACGCAACAATATCCACCAGAGAACTTAGATTAGATTATCATAGTTGTTAGTAAGTAGATTCTCTTATATTTTCTATTACTTGTTCTCCAATTTTCCTTAGCCCTATATAAAGACTTGTATAGCCTTAGGGTTTCATATCTCTCCCATCTCTCTAATAGCATTCAAGTTAGGATTTTTAAGGAGAAGGGATTGAGTTTATTGTAAGTACTCTTAATTATAAATAAGTTTTATTTTTCTTTTATAAACATGAGTAACTAATTCTTTTCTAGGGTTTTGGTACTTATTTTGTGGTTGGGTAATCTTTTATCTCTTCTTTTCTATACTTTTATGATGAATGGATTATGATTTAATTATTCTCCTGATAATTTTTCATCTAATAAACTAATCTCATATTGAAAGTTGACGCTTAGAATAAGATTAGGGAAGAGTGATAACATCAATAATCTAATTAGATTAAAAAAAGTTTGACAAACTAGAAACTTAATTAAGGTATGAAAATAATTTAATCACAAGATATTCAACTCAAGTAGTTAAAAAGGATCTAGATTAATCGATAAGACATTAATTATAGACTTATGAGCTACATATTTTTGTGAAAGATTAAAATTAGGTTACTTTTAATTAATTAGAACTAGGGTTTTAATATGATATAGATGATTTTATAATTTTGATACGCTATGTTTATAATTTAAATATAACCTAGCTTAATTATAATTAATGAAAATATATTAGAACTAGATTAGAAAAGAAGATGAATCTTTTAAACCAACCATAGAAATAAAGAAAATAAAAACCCTAGATTTTTCTTTCTCTTGAAAACAAACTTTTATTTAATTTTGCATTTAAATCTTTAGATATTAAAAATAACTCAAGTTTAACTTAATTTAAAAGCAGTTAACACACCTCTCTATGGGAACGATCCTCAAGTACATCTGCGATAAGCTGTATACTTGCGGTTAAAATTGGAGGACTAATAAAATCCACATCAAGTTTTTGGTGCCGTTGCCGGGAAGGTGTAGTTTAATAAAATTTATGTTTTAGATTTTAGTTGTAGATTAAATTAGATTTCCTTTAGTGCGTTTGATTCTGCATAATTTCTATTTAAAATTTCAGGAATCGAGATAAATTTACTGGAAGAGAACATCAAGACGAACAGAGGCAAATCTAGGTTAGATCTTGTTCTTCCCAAAATATCAATTTGATTCCAACTAACAGATTTTTGCAGGATTCTTTATGCCATATAAAAAAATTAGTTTATATTTTAAATCTTTGATTGTTTTAGATTACATTACATATTTAAGATGATTCTAAGAGGCAGCAATCTAAATCCAGATTAGGTGGGGATTTCATCACCCTTCCTAGACCCCACAAATCACAACTGAGCATCCGCATTGACCTATAATAATTTCAAAAAATATCTAGACTTCATCCCCTAAGGACTTATCGCGCTCAATAGGATAAGAGGAGGTTGTAGGTAATCTAAAGGTTATCTGATTCAATCTTGAGGTGTCTAGTAACGTATGATTTGTTGTGGTTATTTAATTAAGGCCTGCTATTTCGGTGATTCGTATAGAGAAACCCTCCCACTTAACTGGCACTGATCTGGCCTCAAGATTGTTAAAGAGCTGTTAGAGAATCTATCCTGCAATTTGTCTCTTGGCAGTTAGGAGCGGGTCTAGTAACTTGATCTAAGTAACCTTAGATCTAGATTATTTGCACATTTTCGATTGTGATTTGTTAGAATCTCTAGTTTGGTTTATGCATTTTAGTTTTTGCATATAAAAATCTTTATGTACGGTGTATGCACATGTGGGGTCGAGATGAAACAAACCGTTTGAATCATCTTGATTTTATAAATACTATGGCTGATATTGTCCCCGCTACACCTACACTGCAGGATAGGTGCTATACTGCACGTATTTCTCTCCCATCTTGCATAGTTTTACCGATTGCTGCCGGTGACTATGAAATTAAACATGATTTCATAAACTCACTTTCTAAATTCCATGGTCTAGAATCGGAAGACGCTTATGTCTTTATAAAGGAATTTGAGGACTTATACCAATTGTTCAAATTGAAGCAATTAAATCAAGATACTATAAAATTTAGACTAATACCATTTATCCTCACCGATAAACTAAGCATTGGCTGTACTGTGTGCCGGCTAACACTATTCGCACATGGGAAGAGTTTACTAAAGCTTTCCTTAAAAAATTCTAGCCGCATTTTAAAACCGCTAAATTCAAAAATGAAATTAGGACATTTTCACAAAAACCGGGGGAATCTTTTAGGAAATATTTTGAACGTTTTAAAGACCTTCTCATTAAATGCCCACATCACAATATAGCTAAGTGGGAATTATACCAGATAGTTTATGATGGTATGGAGTCTAAACTTATGATAGAGTCAATGTGTTAAGGCGGCTTTATGATGAAGAAAGAGGATGAGGCATAGGACTTTTTAGAAGAATTATCTGATTAGACCATGCAGTGGGAGAGTTCTCGTGAGAGAGAGTCAACTAATTCTAAGGGTAGGATCCACATGGTTGAAACTACAATTGGAATTCAAGATCAGTTGGTTGCCATTCAGAAATCAATAGAAAAGCTATCAACTAACCCTACCCCCATTGCTCAAGACAGCCAACCCTTCTCTTGTCTTAACTGTCAAGACTCTTTCCATATTTCTGAAGAATGCCCCCTTCTAAGTGGTCCTCAAGGGCAAGAGACCACCAATGTTGCATATCAAAATAATAATAATAATCTTTATTCTCATACTTATAACTAAGGATGGAGGAACCACCCTAATTTACAATGGAATCAAGGCAACACTAGCCAACAATTCCAAAACATAAGACAAGGTCCTCCACCCAACCCATCCTAACCCAACACACAACAGGGATATGAGGAAGAGAATACTAGACTTAATAGGGTTGAAAAGTAGCTGGAAAATATTGAAAAGCAAATTGGCCTGCCAGTTGCAATATTGGGAGGACGAGAAATGGGCATTTTACCTAGCCAACCTGTAACAAATCCAAAAGATCCACGTGCAAATCCCGCACAAGCAAATGGTATAATTACTTTGCGATCGGGAAAACAGGTTGATAATCAAGTTAGAATTCCCGACGATTCAGAAGAGATACCGGTTAATGAGGAGCAGCAGTCTCCTACCCCACTTACACGGCCGACATCTATTGATACACCCACATTCCATCCATTTTCTATGGATACCCTTCATAAACTTAAAGCAACATATCCAAAACATTTAAAGGCTAAGAAGTAAGATGCTAAAGTGGCGAAGATGATGGAGACGTTTAAACAAGTCATGGTCAACGTCCCTCTTTTGGACATGATTGACCAAGTTCATTCTTATGCTAAATTTCTTAAAGACCTATGTACTAAAAAGAGGCAAACACAAGTGCCTAAGACGATTTTTCTAGACGGCAATATTAGTGATGTCATCCTTAATGCAATACCCGTAAAGTATAAGGACACCGGTTGTCCAACCATTTCTTGCATTATAAGTGTCAAGGTCATAAACCGAGCTTTACTTGATCTAGGAACTAGTGTGAACCTTCTACTTTTTCGGTCTAAGAACAACTTGGATTGGGTGATTTTCAACCCACGAAAATTACTTTACAATTGGCTGACCAATCAATTAAAAAACCGAAGGGTGAATTAAGGATGTGTTACTTAAGATAGGGAAATTTATATTCCATGTACACTTCATTGTTCTAAAAACACAACCCCTATATAACCCTAGGAACCAAATTCTAGTGATCTTGGGTCGACCATTCTTAACCACCTCAAACGCGTAGATCAACTGTCGTAATGGTTCTATGCAGCTTACCTTTGGGATTCAAAAATGGAATTGAATATTTTTAACATAGGAAGACAACAAAGCGACATATATGATCAAAATCGCGAAGTCAATATGATTCAAAGAGTTTCTCACGATAAGGTGTTTAACTTTGAGGATGGTGGGTTGAAAGAGCTAAAAGAAACACCTAGAGAGGATGCATTTAATAGTGATGACGATGAGAGCAATTCTTTTGTTGTTGATACACATGATCAATTTAATGATACTTCTCCTAATTTTCATCATTAACTTAATATGGTAATGTCTCGAAATAGTTTCCTTAAAAATAAAAAAAAATTATTAAAAAGGGAGAAAAAGGAATTGGTTTCGTTGAATGAATCTTTGAAAAGAGAAAAAGAAATTTGATTTTGTCTCAAAATTCTTTGAGAGAAGAAAAAATGGTTTGATTGAAATTTTTACTGGTGAATTTTTAAAATCTTCTACTAATTCACAAGAAGTTTTGAGAAATGTTGTTTTGATTGATAGATTAGAAAAAAAGAAAAATAATTTTCTGGCACAAATTGATAAATTCGATAGGGAGAAAGTTGAGTTTCTTTCAAAAATTGATATTCAATAAAAAATTGTTGATGCTTTAAACACTGAAAATGAAAATTTGATTTTGTCATGTGATATTTTAAGAAATAATCATGAAAACTTGGTTTCATATTTTAAAAGAGAAATTGATTCTTTAAAATTGTCCTGTATTTCTCAAGGAAAGTTGATCTAGAAAATTGCTTCCTTCAAGAAATAAAATAATGATTTAACAGTTTCTTTTACTATGTTTTCAAAAAGACAGGACATGATTGATTCTATACCAAGAAAAAGGAAGAAATTTTTAAATAAAGGAGATGTTATTCTTAAAACTTTGAATATTCAAAAATTCTTTTCATCTAAATTTTTCGACCACTATTCTAAATATAAATCTAGTCCCATGGGTATATCTAATCACACTTGTCACTATTGTGGTGTACATGATCACTTTGCATATTCTTGTGAATTGAAAAGAAATATATCTTTATATACCAATTTGAAATGGGTCCCCAAAATTTACCCCCATAAACCCAAGTTAGTTTGGGTACCAAAATGCACACCTAAATCTTCTTTTGTAGGCATTGAGAATTTAAAACCAAGAAGGATTCAACAAAGGTAAGCACAACTATACGGGTATAACAAGGTATGTACTCTAACAGAATGAGGACATTGTTTGATTTAAGTGTGGGTACAAAAAATTTCTTTTATTTTTTGGATCTTTAAAAAACTTAGAAAATTTCGCAACTAGAAATGAAAAAGTGAAAAATATATATAAAAGAGAGATTTTAAGAAAAATGGATGGTTAAATAGATTGAGTAATAATTTGTCATGAGCTCGTTCCCATAAGGCTAGTATTATAAGGGAGTTGCTAGGTTTGGGAAGATATAAGTGGTGCTTATTTTTTAGTCTAAATAATTAAACGTTGATACTCTACTATACGCATATGCACATATCTTGAAACTTGGGATAGTAGAAAAGACATATCATACTCTTGTCTGTAATGCCCTAATATGGAAAAAAAAATTAATATCACCCAAAAAATGAACAATGTCTTCCAATTATCAAGGTAGCATAAAAAAAATCAGCGATGGTGCTTCATCACCTAGTGATTTAGACCAACTGGTTTTGGATCATTTGTTGTGCCTTAGGCATTGCAAGATTAGGATACTGCTATTTACGCCCAATACGTGATCACATTCGGTAATCGGTTGGTTAGTGACTCACGAAATATTAACGGTCGCATGAAAAATGTGGGAACAAATCCATCAATTTGGTCCGCCAATCAAAAAAGTAATAGGAAGCTAAGGGTAAGAGTATGAGAGCTTGAATTTAATTCTCAAAGTGTAAAGATGATTTTTTTTCACACACGTATGGGAATATGATCATGTTTGGAAGCAAAATATGTAGGAAAGATTGGAAGAATGTTGAGGAAGTAATTTTTAGCATAGATCAAAATTTATTAAGGCAGGTTCATGACGACTGAAAATCTAGTAAAATTTAAACTCTTGTTTTTCGTATTTTTCATATCTATTTCTATCTTTGTATATAGTTTTTATTTTCTTATTTTTGTTTCCTTTATTTTCTTTTATAAGAATAGGAGTAGGAGTAGGATTTAGTTAGATAGTAGTTTAATTTAGTTTAGAGTTTGAAACCCTAGATTTGCTCGAGAACTAGCAAAAGATAAGTGTGTGGGTGTTTGATAAGTGTAATTTATTGCATAATTTTATAACCCATTTATTATGTTATTGTCATATATTATGTTGTTTCGGGTATCTTTGTGAATTATTATAGATAACAGGACTTAGATGGAAAAAGGACGAAAAACTGTCCTAAAAGAAGGATTACGTGCGTACAATGGAGATTTAAGGGAATTATTCAGAAAATCAGAAGACAATTTGTAAATTTGGAACAAATTTGGGAATATCATTACAAATCAGCAAAGTTGCAACAATAGAGATGAATCAATCATCACAACAACAAATCAGTTGGAGAAACCAAATCAAATCAAAAGCAACAAATCAATCTGCCTAATTATATGCCAAATTTGGGAATAATTCGGAGATCTACGCAATTACAAAGATACAGCGAGATATTCAAGATTTTATGTGCTCAAAGGTCATCTAATTAACAATAAAACCACAGAAAAAATCTGGAGCCACGAAGCCAAAAAATGGCGGCGGATCAGCGGTCGATTTTGGGCCGTTCGATGGGATTTTTTATGGGCATGATCATATTTCCACATAGATTAATATGAGATGTAGGGCATTGTCTTTTGAAGATTCTGAAGGCATGCAACAATATTCAACAGAGCAATTGGATTAGATTATCATAGTTATTAGAACGTAGATTATCTTATATCATTTTTTACTTGTTCTCCAATCTTCCTTAGCCCTATATAAGTACATATATAGTCTTAGGGTTTCATATCTCTTCCATCTATCTCATCTCTCTCATAGCATTCAAGTTAGGGTTTTCAAGGAGAAGAGATCAAGTCTATTATAAGTACTCTTGATTATGAATAAGTTTTATTTTTTTTATAAATATGAGTAACTAATTCTTTTCTAGGGTTTTGTTTCTATTTGTATTGTGGTTGGGTAATCTTTTATCTCTTCTTCTCTATATTTTTATGATGAATGTCTTATGATGTACTTATTCTCTTTATAGTTTTTTTATCTAATAAACTAATCTCATAATGAAAGTTGACACTTAGAATAAGATTAGGGAAAAATGATAACACCAATAATCTAATTAGGTTAAGAAAAGTTTAACAAACTAGAAACTTAAGTAGGGAAGGTAAGAAAATAATTTAATCACAAGATATTCAAGCTAGGTAGTTAAAAGGGATCTGGATTAATTGATAAGACATTAATTGTAGACTCATGACCTACATATTTTTGTGGAAGATTAAAATTAGGTTACTTCTAATTAACTAGAGCTAGGGTTTTAATATGATCTAGATGATTTTATAATTTTTATATGCTATATTTATAATTTAAATATAACCTATGCTTAGTTATAATTAACGAAAATATAGTAGAACTAGATTAGAAAAGAAGATGAATCTTTTAAACCAACCATAGAAATAAAGCAAAAAAACCCTGGATTTTTCTCTCTTGAAAACCAAATTTTATTTTATTTTGCATGTAAATATTTAGATTTTAAAAACAACTCAAGTTTAACGTAATTTAAAAGTAGTTAAAACATCTCTCTATGGGAACGATCTTCAAGTACAACTGCAATAAACTGTATACTTACGGTTAAAATTGGAGGACTATTAAAATCCATATCAAATACCAAGGTAGCCGTTACGTACAGCTAGTGCCGCTGTCGTGCTTATGGTTAAACCCACTACCAGTATATTGTCGAGTCTTTTGAGTCCCACGCAGAGGGATTTCCAGCATGGGCGAAACGATTTAGTGTACATATTTTGATACGTACTCAGGTTCGATTAAATAGGTGTTTTTGTACACATACTTTTAATTGGACAGTTTGTTAATACTATCTAGTTTAAAATATAGCCAGGTTATCACATTTTGGATTAAATGTGAGCTAGTATTATATATCTCTTTTAGTATCTCTCTTTTCGGTATTCGTATTTTGACAAAATACGGTATTTATATGAATACTAGTATTTATATAAATACTGTTAGTTATATGTATGCCCTAGAGGCCATTATTGTACATAGGATGTATATTGTAGTGGATGCTGGGACATATATAGGTAGGACTTTCTTGCTCGACATGATAGTACGCTATCTGGTTGCTTTTTATCTTAACATGTATACTTTCTGTCTCTCTGTTACATGTTGATAAAGCCCTTAGAATGTGTACTCGACTTCCAAGACTATAATGTAGATCATACTAGTGGGGCCTGGGTAGTCAATGAGTACATCCTTCAATGTTCCTAGTCGTGGGAATATCGAGACGGGGCATCGATATTCCAGAGTAGACTAGCGTATATCATCTCGACCCATGTGATGGGCGATGGATGATTCCATATCCATTGGTGTTTGACATCAGAGATGGTATGCGGGTGCTCAGTGGAGACTGGGTACACTGAACGGACTCGCCGAGAACTCCCAGATGGTATTATACCTCACGTCAGATGGCAATTCTCTGGTGACACTGGTGCAGCTTAGTCTGTTGACCCGAGATCGTCATAGAGTCTTCTGTGTCTCCCACTGTGCTTTGATTTCCACCCTACCACGGCTCTACTGAGCCGTGCAAACAGGTGGTTTTTGGGTACAGTCCCGATTCACATGGAGGCAATGAGCGATAGGAGGGGATTCGTCTCTCCCGGTATTGGGGGTTGATGTTGCGCTGTGCACGACTGGCCATAACAGGAAATCCCTGGCCAGGGTTGTAGTGATATACTGGTAAGAGTTATCAGTAGTTTCACGAATGTTATGGACCTTACATCGGCATGACTTATCAAGCTACTGGGGTCTGATGTTTACTACCCCTAGGCGAGATATGCGACATATCAGACGAACAGACCGGACTATACGGTAAGTGTTACTGGTTGGATTCACAGGAGTGTGAGCGGGCTTGCTCGTCGATCTTCTGATCGCTCAATACCCGGGTGGCCGTTACGTTTAGCAGACCGCTTGCGGCTTGTGGGTGTTTGATATGATCATCACCTACTGCCGGCGTATTGACGAGTCTTTAGAGTCCTATACAGAGGTTTCCTGGCTCAAGCGAAACGAAATAGGAGCGCATATGAGATATGTGCGGTGCCGAGAATAATACGTGTATGTGATACCGTATTCTATTCTCACGATGAATGTATCGACTGGTTGTATGTGATGTAACCTAGTTGTCGAATCAAGGATTGATTCGATAAGCCGATACCTTGGATATTAGTCGGTTATATGCGATATAACCGGATCGTTAAATCAAGTATTGATTTAATGATTTAATGAATAATTATATATTTGATATATTACTTTGCATTAACTAATATTAGTTCACTTTAAATGGATTTTCTCACTTGAAATGCACATTGTATATGTGATATATTTTTGTGCACTTGTTTGTATCATATTTGATGATACATGCTCACTTGGGTTTGTGTAAAGAATTAAACCATGGTTATATGAGTGGTTAGGGTTTTGTTTATTTACTTACTTACTTATTTATTTATTTATTTTGGAAAAGATAAAGAGAAAATGATGGCTTTCTTTGTTTGTTGTTAAAGCTTCATGAAGCTTTGACTAAGTGACCATTTTGTCTTCATGCTTAACCCTAACCCCTTCAAACTAAACTTAGTTTATTCTCTACAACTAACCATGGTATCTATATGATAAGTATTCATTTATTTTCTATTTTCATATAATACTTATGATATTCCTTCTTCTTCTTCTTCTTCATCTTCAACAAGAAGAAAAGCTTGCAACCTTTAATGGCAACTTGAGAAAAAGAGTGAGAAATCCAATTCTAAAGTGAACCCACTTCCTATTTCTTCATCCTCTACCTCTTGCCAAGTAGTATAGGGTGTTTTCTTCACAAGTTTTATGACTTGGTGAAGTGGGAACTTGATCTTGTGATGCCTCGACATAGATCATCTTCGGCATCGAAGTCGACGACCTAGCCCGCCCTTTTCTCCGATGAAGCTGATGCTAGAGTCCAAGATCCAATTTGGACAGCGAGAGAGCCATGGAGGTGAAGGACCGGATCTACAAAGGTTGTAGCCCTTTCCCTTTAGCTATAAATTCGTTTATTTGCATTGCATCGCCTATACATCTAGTTAACGATCTGTACTAGGGTTTCTCGGCACTTGTAAAATTTTAATTGGCCATGTTGGATCACTTGTGAGACCTCATTAGTGTGCCTAGGAACCCTACAGTGGTAACAGAGCCTAGCTAGAGCCTTAGGCGATGTGTAGACGAAGTTAGAAGTCCGATCGAACCGAAACCCTAACACAAATTTGCTCTCTGGACTTTTTTCAAAAACTGGGTTTTTTCCAGATTAAAAATATGCAGAAAAATCAGCAGGAGATTGTAAGAGTTACTGTGAAATTCGATAGCCTAATTCCATCAAACCGCCTTGGTTCCGCGGCACGAGCATGCCTCGTGCGGCGGTTCCGCGGCCGTTTAGTCTCATTTTGCATTGAATTTTGCACAGTAATTCCTATTTTGCAGTTTTGATTTTCCTGGGAATTTTTAATCTGAACTCAAGAGTTGAGTTTTCTGGGTTGTATTGGGGACTCGGTGTTTCGATCGGATTGTCTAATTTTGTCTGTGTGTTTTTCCGGGTAATTTTAGAATATGTTAAAAAGTTCGACCGGATATAAATACCCACTTTTTTCCCTACCGGGAAATTTCCAATTGTTGGATTTTTCCGTAGTTTAACGACGTTCTAAGTAGTGCAAGTAACGCGATGGTCCCTCTAGAAGACAACAAACCTTAACTCGATTATGTGACCGTCTTGAACTGCCCTTTGAACCTTAGGGTTTGGGGCAGTACGGCGTGCCACATGTGAGGCGTTGGCTTGACCCTTCTACGGCTGGACCGTTGGTACTGAGGTACGAAGTGAATGTTTTTAAACTTATTTCATGTGTTGAGCTGTTTCGGGAAACCTTGGGTGTTCGATTGTTCGATCGGAAAGTTTAACATTTTTCTATTTATCCGGAATGTGATACAACATTTGGAATTCACAAGTAGTTATGAGATAACTGAATGAATGTTATAAACATAGCAGTTTAGTCTTACTTGATCGGTTGCCACAGAATTTTGATGAGATCAAAAGTCCGTCGCAATCACGTAGCGTACGCGGATACTCGCCGGGTAAACTTAATAGACAGCCTCACCCCATAGCCTCGACTAAGCGACTGTAGGAGAACCCCGTCGCCGAAAGCATCCGTTCGGGTGCTCGCGGTAGCGGTGTTCCGCCTTAGTGCACTTCATCGACGGTATAAGGGTGCGGCCGCCTACTAAAGTTTGCGATGAGCATTCGATCAGAATGTCGGGAATCCTGTTGAATTGACCGACATGATATTGAAAAGTGTTTTCGATAATGAGACTAAAGTGCGGGGTTTATAATTGTTAGGCATGCGATGTCTAAGTATTTCATTTGATTAGGCATGCGATGTCTAAAGAGGTTGCGGATTCCAACTGTTGTAGTTTTACACTTTCTTTTCTGTGACCGTAAGTGTAATATGTGATATCGCCGGTTTCGTTGCTATATGTCAACGATAATTGGGATGCGCATATTTACTTACGTTGATGACATGTGATATTATGTGTTGCTGGATATGTTATATTGGATCGTCGTGTTTGAATAGCCGGGGGTTTTTATGTGAGATGAGTGTTTTTCATTTTCATTCATGTAAAAAAACTTGTATGTAATATTCTTTTATTTGGGCACTTCCAGGTTGCGGAAGATGTCACCGTTGATGTATATTATTTACTTTTCCGCATTAGGATAGACCCAAGGAGGGGAGCACAAGTAACCGGGTTCTAGGGTCCAGTGGGAGACCAACTCGAGGAGTCGAGTCCGGGTCTCCTAACCCTAGAATTGGTAGGGTTGCTTGCTGCTCTCGTAGGGGTCTAGGGGTGTGGGAATGGCTATTCATCACGACCATGGAATCCGTGTTTTATACTGGCTCGTATTATAAACACGGACGTCCTAGTATATCCAATATTTCATATGATATTTTCTGCTGCGTTATCTGTGATGTGATCATGTGATTTGTTCAAATAGATATAGTATATAGTATATATGATATATTATATAGACGTTGCTTATGTTTTACACCCGCGCTAGCCCTGCCTCGCTCTGCCGTTAGTTACCTAACCTAACGGTGCAGACGGGACATCGAGGCGAATGCGGATGGCATAAGCGTACGTTATATTTATCTGTGATGTTTAGGTGGACTTAAATGATGGGACATTCATTAATGAGATTAATGAAAGAAAAAAAACCTAATTGATGTTGTGGAATCGAATTTCAAAAATAAAACAGGTAGCTACAGTTCTTGCTTTGCATCGCGGTGTTCCTTGTAGAACATCCTGCACCTTATTCGATAAGGAAAGGACCGAGATCCCTTCACCGGGAGTGACTCCTTTAGCAATAACTGGCAGATGCTACACACTCGGTTTGTCTTTTGATTGCTTCTATAGTTTTTGCTTTGCACAGTGATATATATGATATATCCCGCACCTCATTCGACGAGGAAATGGCCGATGATCCCTTCACCGGGAGTGACCCCTTTAGCAAAACTAGAAAAGCCTCAAAAACATTCTATTTAAAAACTATTTGATTCCGCAACGAGATCAAGTTCGAAGCGTTAAAGGTTTTCATAAAAACCATCCGCAACCCTCCGTCATTTTAGGAAGTAGAGTACTTAGTATTCGTGCTACGTTTGTCGACCATAGCCGAGGCGTAGTGTGCGGTAGCTAAGTGATGTCTTCCTACACAGCATATGATGCGATTAGTTAGGACAGTCATATGGCTTTGTTGACCTTATCCAAGGGTCATGTGGGTGGGTCTAATTAATCACGAAATGACGGGTAGAACTTGATTAGTACCTATGATTTGTTGACCTTAGCCAAGGTCATAGGTGCTAGGGGTAAAAACCATTATCGGGAGTTTCAAGTGTTGAAACTTGCAATGAGATTGCATACCTTCTATGTGATAGTTGGATCCCGATATCCACCGCGAGTAATTGTTACTCCTGGGAGAGTTTTGCACATTGCAATTAGCCGATCAAGTAGGTGTCTAGAAAGGTGTCAACGAGGTTACGCCTCTGGGAAAACGAGGTTTACTGTAATTAGGTCCGTGCGAAAGCACGGGGAACCTCCCTCAAAGTACCGACACTGGCCTGGCTGAAAGATTGGCGAACTTGTAGAGTGTAATTAATCCCGGCTAGTATTTCCTTTTAGGGTTTGAAGGAAGATTTGATAAAAACAGTGGGAGCCATCCTGATTAGATAAAATATATAACCAATCTAATTTTGCAAGAGCGCACGCGGAGTGTTTTCTTCTCTCTCTCTCCAGGTAGCGACCACATCACGCCTTAATCAAGATAATAATATGGATGTATTGACTGAACCCGCTTGTTATACTGAGCTGGGGAACGTTGGTCCCGCTCCAACTTATAATTGTTATAAGACAGAGCAGGAAATAGGGGAATACCAGAATTCCTATGCCGCCCAAACGAAGAAAGTGTATATGATGCATCTCCTTCGGGTGTGTTCATTACAAAGAACTGTTTCTCAGTATCCTCTGCATCCAGGGTATTTGATACCGGATCAGGATCCCAGATATGTAATCTGTTACATAGGGCTACAAAAAGGTAGAAAACTGAGAACGGGTGATAAGTTTCATGAGACAGAAAACGGGGCAAGTGTTGCAGCCAAGTCTGTTGGTCACTGTCACCCTGTATTACCAGTATATTGATTCTGAAAAAATGCTATTAGATACCGAACCTGATATACTAAATCATATCAGTCTCTTTATTAGTAAAGAAGGATAAAATTTTGTATTGTTGGATATTGTTTTGAACATTTCCTATATCAAAAGTTGATCGGTTCAGGCACGTTATCTAAAAGCATTGATGTTCTAAATCAAACTACAGTTCCTAGTATACTGAACACACACAAGTGGAAGAGTTCAGAAATGAACGAATCCTCCTTGAGGCATTGTAGACTAGGTCACATCAATGCGACCCGACTGGCTGAAGTTACATTTTAGATGCATATTTAAATCAGTATTGAATTTACATCTTGTGAAACTTGCCAGTCATGTCACAAAATTTAGATGACCATAGCCCTGTTTATTGGAAACAGGGAAAGAGTTAGTAACTCTTGGAATTGATACATGATGATGTATGTAAGGTCTCCTGTCTATACATGTCAGGACCGGTTCTTTATACTTCATTACGTTCTCTGATGATCTCTCAAGATTCAGTCATATGTTCCTGTTGAAACATGAGTCCGAACCTTTTGAGATATTCACAGAATATAAGCGAGAAGTAGAGAACAAAAATACGGGTATAAGTATTATGTCCTATGATAAGATCAGGGAGGAGAATACTTGTGCATGGCATTCCTGGACTATTCTAAAAGAAAATGAGATTCTCTCTCAGTATTACTCCTCTGAATACACCACAGCACAACGGTGTATCAGGGCGGAGCAATAGCACCCTATATGATATGGTGTGCTCTATGATGAGTATTACTGAGTTACCTGTTTTTCTTTTAAGGGGGTTGTGCACTTGAGAAGCTGCATACCTATTGAATTAGGTTCGAATCAAATCAGTGCCTACCACTCCATATGAGATATGGTGTAGGAAGAGCCTATCTCTTAAGTAAGTTAAGATTTGGGATTGTCCGGCCTATGTCAAACGCAAAATCCGGACAAGATCGAGGCAAGGTCAGTTCTGTAGAACTGGAAATGTTCCAGCTATACAAAACTGCAGCTGATGATTTGACAGAACTAAAGGATTCAATAGCTCCGGACGAACCTCAGCCTCTCCGCCGATCTAGTAGGGTTCCTCACCTACCTGAAAGATACTTTGGTTTCTCGATGACAGTGGGAGCGAGGAATGCATCATGAGACGATGACCCAACTAGTTTCGAGCAGGTCATTAAGAGTAGGGACTCTGTAAGAATGGCTGGATGCTTAGCGATCTGAGATGGAATCCATGTACACCAGCAAAGTATGGACTTTGACTGCTATATCTGAAGGGTTAAATCCCCATCAGGAGCAAGTATGTCTTGAGAAGATTACTTGGTGTAGATGGAAAAGTTGAGACTTTCAAAGCTAGACTTGTTAAAGGTTTTAGTCATCAACCAGGTGTGGATAATGATGAAACCTTTTCTAGGGACTATGCTTAAGTCCATCCAGATCCTACTTGCCATTGCTACATACCATGACTACGATATCTGGTGGTTGGGTGCCATGACTACTTCTCTAAATAATGATTTAGAAGAGAACGTTTATAAGAACACAGCCAGAGGGCTTCGTAAAACAGTGGGAGCAGCGGAAATGTATGCAAGTTGCTTTACATAATGAAGCAGGCATCGCGGAGTTGGAACGTCTGTTTTGATGTAGTATTTGACTTCATCAAAATGGTAGATGAACCTTGTATGAACAAAAAGGTAGTAGAGAGTAAGGTGGTCATCCTCGTATTGTACGTAGACAACATACTCTTGATAGGAAAAGAGTTTCCTATACTACGATCGGTCGATCTCCTCTTATCACAAGGATTCTCCAATAGGATCAAAGTGATACCTCCTAAATCCTGGGTTTTGGTTCTATGAGATAGATCTGAATGGATGTTAGGATTCTCACTAGCTATAGTGAGATAGTATCAATCGATCCTGGGGAGAATCACTGGAAGGGTTCCAGGATGATAAAGACGACTAAATGTCAGTCGCAGGCATTGTTTTTACCCTCAGTAAAGGAACGGTATGTTGGAAGAGTTCCAAGCTAAATACCGTAGCAAACTAGACGATAAAGGCTGGTAACATCGCTATTTAAGATACTACCAAAGCGGCTGTTTGGGTGTATATTGGTACATAAGATGAACTAGGTTCCCACCATTGTATGACAATGGAAGTGTGGCTTTGGCCAAGGAACCATGATCCCATCAGTGACCCAGACAAATTCTGAGGCAGCATCACCTGATCATGGAGATAGTTGATCTCCAGGTTGATCGAGGTTAGGAGAGTAGACTCAGAGGACAACACGGCGGATCCACTCACGAAGGCCTTTTTCCCAAAGAGAGACTTTTACGGGATGGTTGAGTATTAGATACTACAACTACTGCTACAGATGGCCCTAGTGCAAGTGGGAGATTGTTAGTTATATGTATGCCCTAGAGGCCATTACTGTACATAGGATTTATATTGTAGTGGATGCTGGGACATATATAGGTAGGACTTTCTTGCTCGACATGATAGTACGCTATCTGGTTGCTTTTTATCTTAACATGTATACTTTCTGTCTCTCTGTTACATGTTGATAAAGCCCTTAGGATGTGTACTCGACTTCCAGGACTATGATGCAGATCATACTAGTGGGGCCTGGGTAGTCAATGAGCACATCCTTCAATGTTCCTAGTCGTGGGAATATCGAGACGGGGCATCGATATTCCAGAGTAGACTAGCGTATATCTTCTCGACCCATGCGATGGGCGATGGATGATTCCATATCCATTGGTGTTTGACATCAGAGATGGTATATGGGTGCTCAGTGGAGACTGGGTACACTGAACGGACTCGCCGAGAACTCCCAGATGGTATTATACCTCACGTCAGATGGCAGTTCTCTGGTGACACTGGTGCAGCTTAGTCTGTTGACCCGAGATCGTCATAGAGTCTTGTGTGTCTCCCACTGTGCTTTGATTTCCACCCTACCACGGCTCTACTGAGTCGTGCAAACAGGTGGTTTTTGGGTACAGTCCCGATTCACATGGAGACAATGAGCAATAGGAGGGGATTCGTCTCTCCCGGTATTGGGGGTTGATGTTGCGCTGTGCACGACTGGCCATAACAGGAAATCCCTGGCCAGGGTTGCAGTGATATACTGGTAAGAGTTATCAGTAGTTTCACGAATGTTATGGACCTTACATCGGCATGACTTATCAAGCTACTGGGGTCTGACGTTTACCACCCCTAGGCGAGATATTCGACATATCAGACGAACAGACCAGACTATACGGTAAGTGTTACTGGTTGGATTCACAGGAGTGTGAGCGGGCTTGCTCGTCGATCTTCTGATCGCTCAATAGCCGGGTGGCCGTTACGTTTAGCAGACCGCTTGCGGCTTGTGAGTGTTTGATATGATCATCACCTACTGCCGGCGTATTGACGAGTCTTTAGAGTCCTACACAGAGGTTTCCTGGCTCAAGAGAAACGAAATAGGAGCGCATATGAGATATGTGCAGGACCGAGAATAATACATGTATGTGATACCGTATTCTATTCTCACGATGAATGTATCGACTGGTTGTATGTGATGTAACCTAGTTATCGAATCAAGGATTGATTCGATAAGCCGATACCTTGGATATTAGTCGGTTATATGCGATATGACTGGATCGTTAAATCAAGTATTGATTTAATGATTTAATGCATAATTATATATTTGACATATTACTTTGCATTAACTAATATTAGTTCACTTTAAAATGGATTTTCTCACTTGAAATGCACATTGTATATGTGATATATTTTTGTGCACTTGTTTGTATCATATTTGATGATACATGCTCACTTGGGTTTGTGTAAAGAATTAAACCATGGTTATATGAGTGGTTAGGGTTTTGTTTATTTACTTACTTACTTATTTATTTATTTATTTTGGAAAAGATAAAGAGAAAATGGTGGCTTTCTTTGTTTGTTGCTGAAGCTTCAGGAAGCTTTGACTAAGTGACCATTTTGTCTTCATGCTTAACCCTAACCCTTCAAACTAACCTTAGTTTATTCTCTACAACTAACCATGGTTTATATATGATAAGTATTCATTTATTTTCTATTTTCATATAATACTTATGATATTCCTTCTTCTTCTTCTTCTTCTTCATCTTCAACAAGAAGAAAAGCTTGCAACCTTTAATGGCAACTTGAGAAAAAGAGTGAGAAATCCAATTCTAAAGTGAACCCACTTCCTATTTCTTCATCCTCTACCTCTTGCCAAGTAGTATCGGGTGTTTTCTTCACAAGTTTTATGACTTGGTGAAGTGGGAGCTTGATCTTGTGATGCCTCGACGTAGATCATCTTCGGCATCGAAGTCGACGACCTAGCCCGCCCTTTTCTCCGATGAAGCCGATGCTAGAGTCCAAGATCCGATTTGGACAGCGAGGGGACTTCATCACGGAGCCATGGAGGTGAAGGACCAGATCTACAAAGGTTGTAGCCCTTTCCCTTTACCTATAAATTCGTTTATTTGCATTGCATCGCCTATACATCTAGTTAACGATCCGTATTAGGGTTTCTCGGCACTTGTAAAATTTTAATTGGCTATGTTGGATCACTTGTGAGACCTCATTAGTGTGCCTAGGAACCCTACAAATTCGTGTAATTTTGTCTTGATAATAATATGGGTATTTATATCATAAGTACGAATACAGTTATTCGTATTTTATACGAATACGGTATTCATATTTTGATATGAATACGGGTGTATGTATTTATAGCATATTCTTGTATTAGTGTATTTGTATATATATTTTTATATACATATATACATATATATATATATTTATATTTGTACAATGAGGTGGCACTCTTTTCTTCTCATCTCTTTGTTAATGTTAGAATGGTGTGGAACTTGTGACTCACCATGGTGAGTCACAATTCCACCCATCAAAAAATTATAAGAAAAGAAGAAAATAAAAAGAAAAAAATAAGGATGATGGATATTTTTCATGCATGCTTTCTCACTTGCTCATCACCATTAACATCATCTTCCTCTCTTGAGTTTTTGTAAAAAGAGAAAAGAAACGGATAAAGAGAGAAACACTAGAGATTAGCCACTACTATATCCTAGTGATCAATTCCTAGTAAGTTTTGCTCACTAGTTGCTTCATTTTGTTTTTGTTTTGAAGCTAGAGCCAAAGTTAGGTTTCCTTCGAGGTGGATCATCTTCACCAAGGAAGACCGAATTTAAAGCTCGTTCCTGATGACCTAAGGATCTTAAGAAGTGGAAAGAAGATGAAGGACATGACTACAAAGGTTGTAATCCCATACCTAGTAGTTAACTCTTTCTAGTTTTGATTCTAGTTTAGTATTTGGATTTGATTCTATGTTGTAGTAGTTCGTGCTCTAGTTTAGAAAATTTTCGTTTTGTATTACGCACTCGCCGCTAGTTTGCAGCACGAGCACGAGCATCTATCTACATCATCTTATAAGGAAGATAAGCAAATTTGGTCAAACGATCAACAATTACCCATATGGCATCATTTCCCTTTTGGGACCTAGGTAGACCGACCATGAAATCCATGGTGATATTAGTCCACTTCCATTCTGGAATAAGAAGTGGCTACAATAAACCAGCAGGTTTCTAATGCTCTGGTTTAACTAATTGACAAGTTAGACATTGAGCTATGAAACCGGCAATTTCTCTCTTCATGTTATTCCACAAAAACAAATCGCGAAGGTCTCGACACATTTTCGTATTGCCCGGATGCATCGAATTTTTGGTACAATGTGCCTCCTCCATAATCCGCTTCTTCAACTCAAGGTTATTAGGCGCACACAATCTCAATCCAAATCTAAGGGTAACATCTTGAACATTAAACTCTGTCTTAAGTCCTTTCTCGACTTCTGATCAAATTTTCTTCAGCAGAGGATCACCTATTTGTGATTTCTTAATATGCTCAATTAGGGTTGTCTACAAGCCAAGCCAAGATAACTTCAGACTCATGATGATAAACATCTATCTTAAGTCATCACATATCCTCAAGTAAACACGTTTGCACCATCAATAAGGATGCTAGATTAGCACCGAACTTTCAGCTCAAAGCATTTTCCATGACATTCACTTTTCCAGGATGATAATTGATAGTCAAATCATAAACCTTCATTGACTCAAGTCATCTTCTTTCCCTCATGTTCAACTCCTTTTGAGTAAAGATGTACTTCAAACTCTTATAATTAGTATAGATTTTGCAACTCTCACCGTAAAGATAGTGTCTCCAAATATTCAGAGCAAACATAACCGTTGCGAACTCCAAATCATGAGTAGGATAGTTCTACTCCTATGGTTTGAGTTGTCTTGACGGATAAGCTATAACTTTTCCATGCTGCATCAAAACATAACCAAGCCTTTTGCCGGATGCATCGCTGTAGATTAAGTATCCTCCTGATCCTGATGGAAGTGCAAGAATCGGTGCTGACACCAAGCAGTTCTTCAATTCCTCGAAGCTCTTTTCACATTCATCGATCCAAACGAATTTTGCATTCTTCTACTTCAACTTGGTTAATAGAGCGACAATACGAGCGAAACCCTCAACAAATCTCCTATAGTAGATAGCCAATCCTAAGAAGCTATGAGTTTCAGTAGCATTCGTAGGTCTCTTCCAATTAACCACCGCTTACGCCTTCTTAGGATCTACAGAAACACCGCCCTTTGATATTGTATGGGCTAAAAATGCCACACTTTCAAGCCAGAATTCATATTTACTCAACTTAGCGTAAAGTTTCTTCCCCTCAAGATCTGCAACACGATCCTCAAGTGGGCACTGTGTTCCTCATTAATTTTTGAATAAATAAGAATATCATCGATAAGTACCATAACAAATTGATCCAAATAAGGCTTGAATATTCTATTCATGAGATCCATAAAAGCGGCATGAGATCCTCAAGCGGGCACTGTGCTCCTCGTTACTTTTTTGTAATAAATAAGAATATCATCAATAAATAGCATGACAAACTGATCCAAATAAGGATTGAATATTCTATTCATGAGATCCATAGAAGTAGCTAGAGTATTTGTTAACCCAAAAGGCATAACCAAGAACTCGTAGTGACAATATCTCGTTCGGAAAGCAGACTTAGGGATATCTTCATCCTTAATCTTAAGCTGATGATAACCTGATCTCAAATTGATTTTTGAGAATACTTAAGCACCTTAAAACCGATCGAACAAATCATCTATCCTTGGCAGCGGGTATTTGTTCTTAATGGTTACTTTATTAAGCTCTCGATAATCAATGCAAAGCCTTATGGATCTATCCTTCTTCACGAATAAGACTGAAGCACCCCAAGGTGACACACTATGTCGGATGAATCCCTTACCGAGTAGCTCCTACAACTGGGTCTTCAGGTCCTTGAGCTCCGCAGAGGCCATCCTATAAGGAGATTTGGATATCAGTGTAGTATCGGGAGCTAATCAATAGTGAATTCAACTTCTCGATCTGATAGTAATCCTGGAAGCTCTCCTGGGAACACCTCTGGAAATTCTCAAACTATGGGAATGTTTTCAAGGTTCATATTTTCCTTCTCCGCATCAACCACATAAGCTAAATAGCTTTCACATTCTTTCTTCATAAGCTTATAGGCTTGCATAGCCGAAATTATATATGGAGAGATAACGCCTTCTCCTACAAAACTGAACTCTGATTCTCTTGGGATATGAAACACGACTTGCTTATTAAAGCAGTCCACAGATGCATGATAAGGTGCCAACCAATCCATCCTAAGGATTACATCAAAACCATGCATCTCCAAGAGAACCATGTTAGAAAGCAAAGTTCGATCGCCCACTAAGATCTCACATCCTTTATAAACCTTATCGGTTATTAGACAGATGCCAGCTGAGGTAGCAATAGATAATTCAGGTTTTAGGGGTTTAGATACAACACATAATTTGCATGCAAAATCAGGTGATACAAACGAGTGGGTAGACCCAGAATCAAACGATATAATAGCGGTAGAGAATGATATAATGAGTGAACCTGTAAGTATAACATAAATAATCATATATATATATATATATATATATATATATATGAAATTGAGTGTAACGACTAGAAATATGATTGACTAACGGAATGATAAATAAATAAGTTGCAATTGTACTAAAATGTACCTGCAGCAACTGTATTGGATGCTTGAGCATCCCGTTGAGCCAAGGCATATACTCGACCCTAAGTTCTCCGTGGCTGGTTCTGTACTGTAGTCTAAGATGCCGCCGGTTGATTATTCTTTCTTGGATACTCTCTGGCATAATGACCCTTACGACCATATTCAAAGCATCGACCTGTAGTATGGCAAAGTTAACCCTTATGGTTCCTTCCACAGAAGTGGCAAGATCCATCATGCCTTTGGATGCTTGGCCGGCCTCCTTGCGTTGTGCTTCTTTGTGTCGAAGCTTGAGACTGTGTCGTCTTCTTGAATGATGGCCTTTTAGGAGGCCCACCATCGGTTCTCTAATTACTCGCGGCCAGTGGTCTCTTCCTTGGGTCCCAAATCCTTTAAGAATTTTCAAATTTCTGCTCAATTCTTTTTGCGCTTTCCACCATATCTTTAAAAGTATTGGATAAAAGCAGAATGACCCTTTCTTAGATCCAATGATACAGTCCCCTATCGAATTTATCTACCTTCATATACTCTTCTTCGACGAGCTCGGGTGCGTAGCTTGAAGGTTCATTAAACATGGCTTCGTATTGTGTGAATGCCATTTTGAACCAAATCTATGAAATCCCTCTTCTTCTCAATTTTCTTATATAACGGTAGAAATCTCTCCTCAAAAACCTCCCGAACTCTTGCCCATGTAAATACCTCTCCTTCTTTTCTCACTGTCCACTCAACCGACTTCCACCAATGGTGAGCTTCTCCTTCCGTCACCATGTTCCTCATCATCAGGAGGATATTGTTCCTCCTCCATAGGCTCTTCTTCTTAATCTTTAACTAATACTTCATTGAGATCAAATGGCATTACTGGCCGTTTTACTTCTTCTTCGGTCTTCGGGAGAGATTAGGTCTCATTGTCTTGATCAATCATCGGGCCTTCATCCGTAGGCAGTCTCGGTGGAACATCCACAACTTTCCCAACTGACATTGCCTCCATACGCTGTCATCGGCCCAAAACCCCTCATCTCATCATCTACAAGTCCAACACCATCATTCATCCTAAAACATTGGACCTTGCACCCAAATCGTGGGTCATGGCACTCAAGTTCCATACTTTGAGCGACACTTACCCATTGTCGCGATACATGGATTTCTGGAATGGGTACAAGTATTTGTTACAATTTCATAATCCTAGCGTTAGACATGGTTCAAGGTGTGAGGCTCTGATACCATTAAAGCTGTCACGCCCCGAGATGGGGGCACGGCCAGCCGGTCTCAATTCCCTCCATGCAAAGAACTGCAAGACCTAACTCTCAAGTACCAGAATATAAAGGCCACGTCTTAAGAACACATAATAATTTAACTTTACTTTTATATATCATCAAAATATGGTTTACACATGCATAATCGGGTCTAACATCTTAAAGATGTCACCGTCATACAAAAATTCCCCGATCTACTTAAGTCAGGGTTCAAAATATGATAAAGCACAATTTACAGTCAAAAATGCACCATCATACTAGTAAAGATACTAAGTAGGCCAAAAAGTTTAAACAACCTTCTATCGGTCCTCACAAGATCTTCAAATAAATCTGGACCACTGCTTGTGATGTATCAATCTGAAAAATGTTTAAATATATGGAATGGGCTACACACTCAGTAAGTAAATGAATCATATCTTAATACTCATATTGATGCATTAATATAACATTGACAGAGAAAATATTGTTAACAAATCCAAAAAGGAATACAAGATCCACAATTTAAATATATACGATAAAGGGAAGGAAACTTAAGAAGTGTTATAAGGTATGGGCTCCCACTTACTCACCAATGGATGGGTTGACCTACCGCGGTCCGTCTACAACGGCAAAAGTAACATAAAATCCATGGGGCCTACTGCGCATATTCGCAGGGAGCTAGCACAGCTAACACGCACTCGTAATAATATGAACTACATAAATTTCTAGGTGTACGCCTCTAACGGAACAATTATAATATCAATGGATACTCATATATAACTGACAAAATGATATTTAAGAGCATAACGGCACCAAAATAATAATCCATATGATAATTCGATCAAGGATTATTACGATTATCCAATTCGCATAACATGTGACAATTCATAAAGAGCATGTGATGTATAATAAACAACATGCAATAACAACATGAAATGGATATTTGATTGATGTTTCAATATTACGACAGATAAGGAATTAAATTAATGAATCATAAGTTTCAAAACATGATACATCCACTTACCGGATTCCAAATTTTTACTAATGTCATCGCCTCAAACTCTCATAAAGTCCCTAACCCCTCTTCTCCTTCTTTCTTCTACTTTCTTTTCTTTGATTTGGAAAATGTTTTAAAAAGAGAGAGAAAGAGAACTACTACTCACACACACACACACAAGATAGAGAAAGGAGGAGGTGGCATCCTAAGAAGTGAAGTAGGCAAGTGAAACATACATCTTACTAAGTATAAAAGAACTAGAAGGTATCAAATAAAAAGAAATCCTCACCAACTCAAAACTCTTGAGGTGTATTATTTTTACCAACTCAAAAAAATAAGCATGAAGTGTAATTTGTTTCTTTTCTAAAAAATATTATGTTGTTTGATTATTTGTGGTTGATTATCTCACACACACACACACACACATATGTCACGCCCCGCTTCCTAAAAGATGGTAGCAGGCACGTGATGATGCCCACGACGTATTTATTCCGAGAAGGTTCTTTCTCGCAACAAATATGTTAAGCGTATATAAGTAATATAAAATATGACAAGAATAAATATGATAATAAAAATTTCAACAACTACTTATTACATTCAAATCCACAGAGTTTAACAGTTGACAAGATAAACGAAATACAAAGTGAAATAACATAAGATGCCTTAACAAGAGATATAATGAAAGGAAAAGCTGAAAGAGAAGCTAGTAGTCGGTCTGTGACGACAGATGATTGTACTCCTCTTCCGTCGGTTCTACCTCCTATGTCCCTAATGTTGGATATGTAAGCCCTAGAGGCCATTATTGTATATGTATACATGTGGATGCTTGGACATATGTATGTACAGGACAATCTTGATCGACATGATAGTATGCTATTTGGTTTGTATTTATCTTAACATGTGCATATGCTTTACTTGTTATTTCATATCTCGTATACATTTTGATAAAGCCCATAGGATCTTTGATTGACTACCAGCGTTGTGATGGCAATCATACTTGTGGGAGTTGGGTAGTCAATAAACACATCCTTAAAATGTCCTTAGTTGTAGGAGTATCAAGACTGGGCATCGATACTCCAGAGTAGACTAGTGTTTACATATCTAGACCCTAACGAGGGGCGATGGTTGGTCACGTAGCCATTGGTGAGGTGCACCTAACATTGTATACAGGTGCTCACTGGGGGTCAATACACTAGACGGACTCACCGAGAACTGGCTAGAAGGTATTATACCTAGCATCAGATAGCAGTTCTCTAGTAACATGAGTGCAGATAGTCTGTCGACCCGAGGTCGTCATTTATCTCATGTGAGTTCCCACTGTGCTTTGATTACTACCCTATCATGGCTCTACTGAGTCGTACAAACAGGTTTTAGTTGGGTACAGTCCCGAACTACATGGAGGCAGTGAGCGATTATTGGGGATTCGTCTCTCCCAGTATATGGAGTCGATGTCGCGCTATGTTCGATTGGCTAATACCATAAGTCCCTGGTCAGGGCGGATTGAGAATTACTGGTAGTTAGACCAGTAAATTCTCGGATGGTCTTGAGCCATATCGGCATGACTTTTCAGGTTATTAGGGGTCTGACGTGATCCACCCTCTAGACCTGGTATGCGATACTCTTAGATGAACAGACCGGACTATACGGAGATTGTCACGGACAGGCTCAGTAAGGGTTCGGATGAGTTTTCTCGTCGGCCTTCTTTTAAACAGGTACCTGGGTAGCCGTTATATACAGCTGGTACCACTAACGGACTTGTGGTTAAACCCACTACCATCGTACTGTCGAGTCTTTAAAGTCCCACATAGAGAGTTTCCCTGGTTCAGGCGGAACGATGTAGAGACCGTATGGTTTTACATGCAGGGTTATGATCATATACATATACTAGCTACACGGATGTTGTTCGGATGGATAATACTAGCGGGCTTAGGATTAATCCGCAATCTAGTATTATATTATTGGATTATTTTTTATCTCTTGGTATTCGTATTTTTTGCAGTACGAATACGGGTATGTATATACGATAAGGGCATTCTTGTAATTTTACAAATTATGCTTCTAGAAAGGGACACCTCATTTTGGTTATATCTATTTTTGGTAAATAGATAATGTGGTGGAAAATGGAGATATTTGTGGCATGGTTTGAAGTATGGCTAATTCTTTTGTTTATTCATTTGACTTTACTATTCAAGCATGGTTACATTTTTCTATGGAAAAATATTGTATGCTTGATTATTGGAAAAAAGACTTAGCCAATTTTCACTTGCCAATTCTATCATCATTCTACACTTTGCATTCTCTCTCCATTTTCCTCTCCTTCTTCTACCTCAAACTCTAACCCTCACATGTGTTGTGAATCCTAGGGTATTTGAGATAAAATAGTCCAATTAACTCTCTACATCTCCAAAGCTACCTAGATTAGCAAACTAGGTACTGTAGTTACCTCATTCTTGAGGTTGGAGCTTGAACCATAGACTCTTGGGTGGATCATCTTCGACAGGAGGAGGCCGACGTGTTGGAGATAGTGCCCTCAGAGTCAATTATTGGATCACAGGCACGTGATTGCAATGATTGAAGGAGGACCTATCCCAGTAGGACAGTCTTACTCAAGATGATAGTATGCTATCTGGTTTACCTTTATCATCGTGTACTGTTTTAGGTGACCTTACGAGCCGCTATTGCACGTTGATAGAGCCCCTAGGATTCTTGCTTGACTACCAGCAGTATGAGGGCGATCATATAAGTGAGAGCTGGAGTCTATAAGCACATCCTTAAAAGGTCCCTAGTCGTGGGAGTTTCGAGACAGGGCATCGATTCTCCAGAGTAGACTAGTGTATACAATCGAGACCCCGACGAGGGGCGGTGGCCGGTCTCACAAGCCACTGGTGTCGGTTGGTTCACCTAAGATGTATACAGGTGCTCATTGGGTTATGAGTACACCGGACAGGACTCGCCGGGAACCTGCTAGTTGGGATTATACCAGACGTCAGATAGCAGTTCCCTGGTGACATGTGTACAGGTTAGTTCATCGACCTGAGATCGTCATTTGTCTCGTGTGAGTTCCCACTGTACTTTGATTACTACCCTACCACGGCTCAAAGGAGTCGTGCAAACAGGTTTTAGTTGGGTACAGTCCCGAGCCACATGGAGGCAGTGAGCGGATCTGCAGGGGTTCGTCACTCCCGGTATTGGGGGTGAGGTCACGCTGCGTCTAGGAGAGCCATTACACAAAGCCCTCGGCCGAGGCAGGAGATTTACTGATTGGTATTCCAGTAGTATCTCAGGGTGTTCTGGGCTACACTCCGACATGACTTGTACCGCTTTTGGGGGTCTGACTTTTACCAACCCCCTAGGCCCGCCATACGATACTCATAGACAAACGGACCGAACTGTACGGATATTGTCACTGACAGGCTCAGTAGGATGTCAGGATGAGTTCGCTCATCGACGTCCCTTTTGGTCAATAGCTGGTGGCCCGTCACGTATGGCTAATACCTCTGACATGCTAGTGGTTAAATCCACAACCATAGTATTGAGAGTCTTTAGAGTCCACCACACACACAGTTACTCAGGTTTCGGGCGAAACGCTGTAGAGGCCGTATGGAGATATGGCAGGGTTCGATCAGATACGTACGGTATTGCACGGATCGTGATCGGACGGTTTTTACTAGCCGGCTTTGGTTTAAGCCGGATCCTAGTATTAGATAGTGTAGATTTTGTCTCTTTGCATTTGTATTCAGTGGGAATACGAATGCGGGCATGTATATGCAGTCGCGGGGTTTTCCTGTAATTTATTACGGGATCAGTTTTCTGGAGTTGCCAGTTTGCATTCCGTTCCGGCCGGTTTTCTTTTATTCCTTCACGGCCGGACTTTCCGATGGAGGGTGTTATTTGCAAGTTTGCAAATAACACATTTTGTAGGATTTTCTTGCATATGTGAGGCATCATGAGTGTTCTTTCATCATGAGATTCTTTTTCTTTCTTATCTTTTGCCTGATGGAGTTGATTTGGATTAGATATGGTTGTGACCATTTTCATATTAGATTATTCATTTTCTTCTCTTGCATTAGGATTTCTTTTTTCCTCCACCATGATAAGAAGGGCCGACCATTATTCAAGGGAGAGGGAGAAGCTCATATTTTTGGGTGTGGCATTTTATCTTCATCTCATTCCATGGTAGCAAAAAAGACTAGCTCCAAAGCTCATTCTCTTTTTCATTCTCCTCTCAATTCCTCCATCCTCCAAGGCTACTAAACCCCAAGAGACAAGTTCATACACTAGTCTACCTCAAACCTTGGACGCGTCGGCTAGCCAACTTCGCGCCCGAGTTGCCTCGGTCCAGAGGTGGGAGCCCATAAAAGACTTTGGCGATGTGGTGCCCGTTTCGACGAGGAGGTGACGGACGAAGTATCCGCGGGAGATCGGAATGGAGATGAAGACCGAAGGACACGGATCGCTTGGTATACTTCTCTACCCATATTTTATTTTTCTAGTAGCTAGGTTAATGGCCCGATCCGGGTGAAAAGTGCGCGGTGGTGCCGGTTCAATAGTTTTTGAAAGTTTTCGTTTCCGTGTTTCCGGCATCGGATCGACGGCCGGGACGCCGCCGCGGACTTACATTGGTATCAGAGCCATGCCATTAACCTAGCCTAGCTTGTTCTAGTGTGTTTACATGTTCGATCGAACGGATTTTCCGAAAACCCATTTTCAAGTGCACGGTTTTCTGTCGAAATTTTTTTGGCTCCAAAAATTTTTCAGTACATTGCAGTGACATGTGCAGGGAATTCTAAGCATTCTGTGAAAATTTGGCAGCGTGATCTCACTATTCCACCGCGGAACCGCGGCCAAACCCACGTATTTGCGGCGGTTCCGTGGCCATTTTTACTATTCATTGGACCAAATTTTTGCAGTGAGCTCCTGGGTTGAAAATAGGGATTTTGGAATATTCTTTTTGGGCCTATACTCTATTTAAGTGCTACAGTAATGCTTGGGGCCTATTTCGATAAATTTGATTGATCGAAAAGTTTAAACACATTAGTTCACAGTATTTACATTATATCTGCGACCGTGAATGTCACTTGATCGGTAAATCCTGTCTAACTGCTATAGCCCGGTTAGACGGATTTGCGAACGTGACATTCACATTGATGTTCTGTGATTGTGCAGTGTTGTTGCGGATCGGTCGTAGGGGATAGCCTGGTTGCAGTATTAGTACAGTTTTGTTGTATTATGTACATTTGATATTGTGGGGCGAGCGTCCGACATGTGTACTGCCGTCACTGCCTGTTTGTATTATTCTTTTGGGGCACGACCAGGTCGAGATCGATGTACCCGTTGTATGTATATTTTTACTTTCTGTACTAGGATTACCCCGCGGAGGGGTGCACGGATAGCCGGGTTCTAGAGGGCAACAAGCCCGCATCTCATGGCGTTGAGACGGAGGGGGCTTTAGTCTAGAATTGGCGGGCTATTCGCCGCACTCGTAGGGGGTACAGGTTGACCCAGGAGGGGTGCCCAAGTTACCGGATTCCGTGAAGTGCTGGGTGGTCCATTCACGTTGCTGAAGGGGGCTGCCTCGCTTCAGGTCTTGGCGGGTAACTTGCCGCGCCCGTAGTGGTCTAGGATTTTCATTGCACAGGCTATCCACATGACCAAGGGGAACGTCGAGTTTCAGCAGCGGCTCTGTGAAACCCGGGGATCCCAGATATCTGTATTATTCTTTGATGCTGTACATTTCTGTGATGTTGCATTTTATCACGCCTTGAGCGAAAATTATATTATATATATACTAGTAGATGTTGTATATGTTTTGCATCCGCACTAGTCCAGTCCCCGCTCTGTCGTTAGTTAAGTAACCTAACGGGTGATTTCGGGACCCAGTGGCGAATGCAGATGGCATATACGTACAACATTATTTTCGTTCTTTTTGTGGTGTGATCAATTGATGGGACTGCGTTGATTCAGATCAATGCAAGATAAACAAACCTATTTGATGTTGTTGGAACACTTTTTCAAAAGGCCGTTATTGCAAGGGCGTTCTCTTTTGCTTTGCATCGTGGTATTCAGTTGGAATATCCTGCTCCTCAGTCGACGAGGCAAGGGCCCAGATCCCTTCACCGGGAGTGACCCCTTGGACAAAAGTTTGCGTTAGGGCAATAACTTCATTATAGCCGATTACTTTTTCTTTGCATCGTGGTATTCAGTTGGAATATCCTGCACCTCATTCTACGGGGAAAGAGCCAAGATCCCTTCACCGGGAGTGACCTCTTTAGCAAAGGTTTTCGTCACTATATTTTTACAAAGCTATCCGTTCCTTCGACGATATCAAGTTCATTACGTTAAAGGTTTTCGCCAGAAACCATTCGTAGCCCTCCGTCATTTTAGTTAAATATTCGGTAGTATTCAACCATGTATTTTGACCTTACGCCAAGGCATAGTGTTTGGTAGCTGCCGGGTATTTATCTGTTGCATAGATAGATGCGTTGGTTTGGGACAGTCATACTACTATTTTGGCCTACGTCAAGGGTATGTACGGGTGGGTTCAAATTAACCTGGACAATGACGGGTAGAACTTGACATGTGACTTATGATATTTTGACCTCACGCCAAGGTCATAAGAGCATGGGGCAAAAATCCACATCGGGAGTTTCAAAAGAACTGAAACTTGCCAGATATGCGCATACCTTCTGGAGTGTGATAGCATGAGCGGATTCCGTCACGTTATCATGCGATGATAGTTGGATCCCGATTCCCACTGATGAGTTGGTTTACTCCTCGGGTGATCCCGGCTAATTCTTCTTTCAGGTTTGGGGAAGAATTTGACGTTACAGTGGGAGGTTTCCAGATTAGATAAAGTGATAACCATTCTGATCTAGGTTAGAGTGCACGCTGAATGTTTCTTTTCTCTCTCTCTTTGGCAGCGACCATTGACCCGACCCTAGACTATGACTCAGTGACCAAGTTGACCGAACCTTCTTAACACTGGCTTTTGGATTGTCAGAGTTGCAAACCTCATTGCCACTCCTACTCTTACCCTTTTCTCCAGGACACCCCGTATTACTACGAACGTCCACTTCCATTGGAAAAAACCATCGTATGGTTATATACGAACTCGAAGGAATTCGAGGATGGTTTCCGGTTCTGGAGAAAACGAATAGGACTATTCAGTTGTCTTTTCCTTTTTTCCTTCTCTCAGGTTGCGAGTACTCCTTGGTTTAGGAGTAGTACACCTATTACGCAAATTGGATAGTCTTCTTCCAAACCATAGGCAGGTGCCGACCGGTAGGGAATGAAGAAAACCAATTAGCCTAACGGTTGAGTACAGAAGGTATTATGTAAAGACAAAGAAAGGGATTAGTAAGAGGGCAAAGTAAATTGCGACTGCTATTTACGACCAAACCAAGTATTTCTTCGCCAATCCTAAATCACCTTTGTATTTCTCCAGGACACTCCGTATCACTACGAAGATCCCAAGTTTATTGGATAATCCATCGTATGGTTATATACGAACTCGAAAGGAACTTGTTCCAGTTCGGGGATGGATCCTGGTTCAGGAGAAATAGGAATAAGGTTTATTCAGGTGTCTTTTATCTTCACCTTCTCTCGCGTTGCGAGTGCTCCTAGGACTAGGACAGTACACCTATTATGCTTATTGGATAGTCTTCTTTCAAACCATAGGCTGGTGCCGAACGGTAGGAAAGGAAGAAAACCATTTGGCTTAAAGGGGTGTACAGAAGGTAATGACTAAAGACATATAAAGGGATTTGGAGAGGTGATAAAGAATTATACGGTTATAGTTATGAATCTGGATAATGGAAGAGGCATTACTAGGAATACCAGGATACCCCAATGAAATATTTCAATGTTTCAGTTTCACTGTGTACTGTTAAAAGAGAACTGATTTCCCAATTAGACACTTGCTCCAGGGTATGTATTTATTAGGTTGGATTCTCACATCTGTATGGTTTTACAGATGATGAGTGGGAGTAAGTTATTGGGAATTAGGTGATCATCCTCATTATATCGGGATTCGTTGTAATTGGTGATATTTGAGGAAGTCATCTGGGTTGTTTGCCGGACGGAAATATTTGGTTTTGAATATCCGTTGTTGTGCACCAATTTCAAATTGATATATCTGTACGTCTATTTTTATAGAGTGAGATATACCTTTTTGAAATTATGTCTATGACATTTACCTATATCAGTGGATGGTTAGGTAAGGAGCATTGAACAGCGGTATAATTCTTCTTAACCATAAGTACAGTTTTCAACCTACGACATACAGTGAATGAGTCACTAGACTCAGCGGACTTATACAGAGTATTGTATATTGTCCAGTGTCCATCAGGACAGAGGGGTTGGTCCTCGTACTATATTCAGTTTACTTATGACTTCTCTGGTTTTAGACAGGTGTTTCGTAGAAACACAGGGTCCAAGTTTTGAGAAGTTATAGGTATATGAATAAAGTAGAGAACCGGGTATTGCAAGTATCGGGATTCTTCAAGGTGATCGAAGATGTAGATACTTGTGAATGGTATTCAGTTGATAGTAATGATTAGAACTAGCTTCTCTTTCAGGTTACTCATAATTGGAAGTATCCCTAACATGAGTAACGCTGATTGGCCTCTTTCCATTTAGTTGACATGCACTGGAGACAGCTGCATGATTTGAATCTGGTTCAATTAAATCAGTGCCTCTATTTCTGTATTGGATATAGAACAGTTCATATCTTAACGATGTTAAGGTACGGGGAGTTGTCCGGCTTATGCTTAAAACCAGACTCCGGATAACTCAAGGCACGTTTCTGTAATGGTTGTTTGTGGGTTGACCCAGGCTATGACGAGGGTTGATTTTCTACCATCTGGAAGATCAATAGTGATATTGTTCTTGACTCGCCACATTTTTAAAAGAAATGGATTTTTCAGAAAACAGTAGTGGGAGTATGGTAGAACCGGAAGTGATTCCAGAACCGCAAACGATTACTGAAGATTTGATAAGAACCTAAAGATTCAATCTGATTTGACATTCCATTGGCCACTCCGCAGATATGGTGGGTAACCTCAGGCACTCGAGAGGTACTTCGGTATACTCAAGGATGGTGGCAGGGAGGTTCTTGTTTGCCCAGACTTGCCATTGCTGTTGTTCCAGACTGTGAGACCCGGCAAGAGGATGAGTATAGCGTCGTTTTGAACTAGCTTTAGAAATGTACGTCTATATGACTCTGCCAGAGGGTTGTCGTAATCAGTGGGAGCAGCGGAAGCATGGTGGACAAGTGGCTTATGTTTATTTATAGACTAAAGTTGATATAGCGGAGATAGATCATCTATTTCTGATGTGACAGTCATAGGTTTGACTTCATCAGAATAGAGGATGGATCTATTAAGAAGGTAGTAGGGTGTGATGTCCTGGTTTTTGATGATGTACACAGAGTAGGAAGTGATATTCCTATACTACGATCGGTTATACTTTGGTTGTCACACAGTAGTTTCTCCACATAGGAATTAGATCTTATATCATACATTCTGGTTACTAGATCTATGGTTTTAGATCTAGATTTGGATGGTTTCCCAATCTGGGTACCTTGACAGTATTCTAGGAGTATTTAGAATGGACGACTCCTGGCACGGTAGTATACCTGCAGGTAATGGAGTCACCCTCTCTAAAGGTGTCTTACAGACTAAAGGGGAGAGGGATACGCATGATTGACAGATCACTTGCTTAGGCAATTGAGTCAATCATGAGATGTCAAGTACCACACCAGATGTTGTTCTTGCAGTAGGTGCAATAAGTTGATATTGATCCAATCCTGAAGAAACAGTCGGAAGCAGTTTTAGAACATAAGTTGATGTTCTAGGGATATGATAGCAGCTTTCTCCTTCGGGAGACTGTTATCATTCCAGGCTTCCAAGGTGACTTGGATGGCAGAGTGGCTGTCAGAGTTATAGTTTTCCCTCTGACGAGGGGCAGTATTTTGGACAGGTGGTCCCGGCGGATACTGAGGGAGGCATGGCACGGGATACTGATTAAGTTCAGTTGACGATACAGTCTAAGAAGTTTGGATTTGGAGTTCATTTATGAGCTGGGTCCCATCAGACATCCAGACACATTCTAAGGCAGGTATTGCTCATTTCGGGAGATGGCTTTCTCCGCCAACTTGAGATAAAGAGAGACGTAGAAAGAAACACCATAGCGGATCCACTCACTGAGGCTATTTCTCGAACGCAATAGTTTCGCAAACGAGCTTTGTGAGACTGACTAGTAAAGGAGTTGGGTGTTCGGTATCACACGGGCTGTGAGTATGCGACATCGCAATAATTAGCCTTGAGTGAAAGTAGGAGATTGTTGGAGATAGTGCCCTCAGAGTCAATTATTGGATCACAGGTACGTGATTGTAATGATTGAAGGAGGACCTATCCCAGTAGGACAGTCTTACTCAAGATGATAGTATGCTATCTGGTTTACCTTTATCATCGTGTACTACTTTAGGTGACCTTACGAGTCGCTATTGCACGTTGATAGAGCCCCTAAGATTCTTGCTTGACTACCAGCAGTATGAGGGCGATCATATAAGTGAGAGCTGGAATCTATAAGAACATCCTTAAAAGGTCCCTAGTCGTGGGAGTTTCGAGACAGGGCATCGATTCTCCAGAGTAGACTAGTGTATACAGTCGAGACCCCGACGAGGGGCGGTGGCCGGTCTCACAAGCCACAGGTGTCGGTTGGTTCACCTAAGATGTATACAGGTGCTCATTGGGTTATGAGTACACCGGACAGGACTCGCCGGGAACCTGCTAGTTGGGATTATACCAGACGTCAGATAGCAGTTCCCTGGTGACATGTGTACAGGTTAGTTCATCAACCTGAGATCGTCATTTATCTCGTGTGAGTTCCCACTGTACTTT
Organism: Agapanthus africanus; assembly: GCA_030015575.1. NCBI lineage: Eukaryota > Viridiplantae > Streptophyta > Magnoliopsida > Asparagales > Amaryllidaceae > Agapanthus > Agapanthus africanus. The sequence continues at coordinate 277,723,526 of JASDDO010000004.1, read as the reverse complement.
GATTACTACCCTACCACGGCTCAAAGGAGTCGTGCAAACAGGTTTTAGTTGGGTACAGTCCCGAGCCACATGGAGGCAGTGAGCGGATCTGCAGGGGTTCGTCTCTCCCGGTATTGGGGGTGAGGTCGCGTTGTGTCTAGGAGAGCCATTACATAAAGCCCTCGGCTGAGGCAGGAGATTTACTGGTAGGTATTCCAGTAGTATCTCAGGGTGTTCTGGGCTACACTCCGACACGACTTGTGCCGCTTTTGGGGGTCTGACTTTTACCAACCCCCTAGGCCCGCCATGCGATACTCATAGACGAACGGACCGGACTGTACGGATATTGTCACTGACAGGCTCAGTAGGATGTCAGGATGAGTTCGCTCATCGACGTCCCTTTTGGTCAATAGCTGGTGGCCCGTCACGTATGGCTAATACCTCTGACATGCTAGTGGTTAAATCCACAGCCATAGTATTGACGAGTCTTTAGAGTCCACCACACACACAGTTACTCAGGTTTCGGGCGAAACGCTGTAGAGGCCGTATGGAGATATGGCAGGGTTCGATCAGATACGTGCGGTATTGCACGGATCGTGATCGGACGGTTTTTACTAGCCGGCTTTGGTTTAAGCCGGATCCTAGTATTAGATAGTGTAGATTTTGTCTCTTTGCATTTGTATTCAGTGGGAATACGAATGCGGGCATGTATATGCAGTCGCGGGGTTTTCCTGTAATTTATTACGGGATAAGTTTTCTGGAGTTGCCAGTTTGCATTCCGTTCCGGCCGGTTTTCTTTTATTCCTTCACGGTTGGACTTTCCGATGGAGGGTGTTATTTGCAAGTTTGCAAACAACACATTGTGGAGGGTTTTCTTGCATATGTGAGGCATCATGAGTGTTCTTTCATCATGAGATTCTTTTTCTTTCTTATCTTTTGCCTGATGGAGTTGATTTGGATTAGATATGGTTGTGACCATTTTCATATTAGATTATTCATTTTCTTCTCTTGCATTAGGATTTCTTTTTTCCTCCACCATGATAAGAAGGGCTGGCCACTATTCAAGGGAGAGGGAGAAGCTCATATTTTTAGGTGTGGCATTTTATCTTCATCTCATTCCATGGTAGCAAAAAAGACTAGCTCCAAAGCTCATTCTCTTTTTCATTCTCCTCTCAATTCCTCCATCCTCCATGGCTACTAAACCCCAAGAGACAAGTTCATACACTAGTCTACCGCAAACCTTGGACGCGTCGGCTAGCCAACTTCGTGCCCGAGTTGCCTCGGCCCAGAGGTGGGAGCCCATAAAAGACTTTGGCGATGTGGTGCCCGTTTCGACGAGGAGGTGACGGACGAAGTATCTGCGGGAGATCGGAGTGGAGACGAAGACCGAAGGACACGGATCGCTTGGTATACTTCTCTACCCATATTTTATTTTGCTAGTAGCTAGGTTAATGGCCCGATCCGGGTGAAAAGTGTGCGGTGGTGCCGGTTCAATAGTTTTTGATAGTTTTCGTTTACGCGTTTCCGGCGTCGGATCGACGGCCGAGGCGCCGTCGCGGACTTACACGACGATCAAGAGCGATTCGTACCTTCTAGGAGCTCAAGAAGAGAAGAAGAAGACTCGTAGGACTAGAATCATCAAGGTATAAAACAATATCATAGTAGTTTAGAACCTTGTGAGTTTAGTTAGTTATGGTTTCTGAATGATCTTGGAAGTTTAGTCGATGTTACTTATCTTAAAATCATTTTTTATAAATTCCGCCTCTCCACAAATCTTGTGGGGTGTGTGACATTGACTTATAGTGGTATCAGAGTCTACTTAAATCTTAACTAACTAGTTAGCACGTATTTAGAACTTTAATCGATAGATATTATCCGAATCGCATATCCATTACTGGTTTGTTGTTCGTTTTCTTAATGTTGTTCAAAAAAAAATATTTACAGCGACCGTAAAATTATATGCAGGCTTTTCTAGAGCCAAGAAAAAAATTTGAGCACGTGAGCTCATAATTAGACCGCTAATCCATGGTCAAATAGGTCATTTGGCTGCGGATCCGCGGCCTAATTGTGGCTAAGGTGCTCCAAATTTTTTATGGGGTTCAGGTTCATGGAAATGTGATTTTTGGTACATTTGGTTTTGCCCAGATTTGTTTGTGTGCTAGTTTGTACATGGGGTAAATACGGAAAGTTTTAATCGATCGAAATTCTAAATTCTTGCTTATCTGTGTATTTGTTTCTGCGACCGTAAATATCATTGAGCGGAATAACCCGGCCGATTGCTATATGTACAATCAGACGGGTTTACGAACATGATATTCACGTTGATGTTCTGTGTTGCGCTGCTGTTTTGGATAATTTTGTAGGGTTCCTAGGCACGCTAAGGAGGTCTCACAAGAAATCAACCATGCCAATTTCAAAAAATCTAGGTGCCGAGAAACCCGACTACGGATCGTTGGCTAGAAATCTAGGCGAAAATGAAATCTAGTTAACAACTTAACAAAAAGGAAACGGAAATACAACCTTTGTAGATCCGGTGCTCCACCTCCATAGCTCCGCAACGAAGTCCCCTCGCTGTCCTAGTGAATTCCCGGGCTCTAGCGTCGGCTTCATCGGAGAATAGGCGAGCTAGGTCGTCGATGTCCATGCCGAAGATGATCTACGTCGAGGCATCGCTAGATCAAGCTCCACCTTCACCAGGCCATGAAAACTTGTGAAGGAAACACCCTATACTACTTGGCAAGAGGTAGAGGATGAAGAAATAGGAGTTGGGTTCACTTTAGAATTGGATTTCTCACTCAAATACATCAATCACCATTGATGAAGAAAGCTTTCTTCTTGTGAGGAAGAAGAAGATGAAAAGTGTTATGATAAGTTATTAAAAATGAAAAGTAAAAAGAATACTTATCATAATTTAACCATGGTTTAGTGTAGAGAATTGATTAGGGTTAAGTGGAATGGTTAGGGTTAAGCATGAGACAAAATGGTTACAAAGTCAAAGTGTTCATGAAACTTCATGAACAAAACAAAACATGCCACCATTTTCTCATTTGCTTTTCTTTTTCCAAAAGAATAAATAAATGAATAAAATGAATAAGCAAATAGTAAACCCTAACCATTTCATTAACCAAGGTTTAATTCTTTACACTTAACCAAAAGGCATGTATCATCAAACATGATACACGCAAGTGCACAAAATCATATCGCATATCCAATGCGCACATATCGAGTGAGAAAATCCATTTAAAGTGAACCGATACTAGTTAATGCAAAGTAATATATCAAATATATATAATTATACATTAAACCATTAAATCAACACTTGATTTAATGATCCGGTCATATCGCATATAACCGACTAGTATCCAATGTATCGGCTTATCGAATCAATACTTGATTCGATAACTAGGTTATATCGCATACAACCAATCGATACATTCATCGCGAGAATAGAATACGGTATCACATACACGCATTATTCTCGGTCCCGCACATATCTCATATGCGCTCCTATTTCGTTTCTCTTGAACCAGGAAACCTCTGTGTAGGACTCTAAAGACTCGTCAATACGCCGGCAGCAGGTGATGAGCATATCAAACACCCACAAGCCGCAAGCGGTCTGCTAAACGTAACGGCCACCCGGGTATTGAGCGATCAGAAGATCGACGAGCAAGCCCGCTCACACTCTAGTGAATCCAACCAGTAACACTTACCGTACAGTCCGGTCTCGTCGTCTGATATGTCGCATATCTCGCCTAGGGGTGGTAAACGTCAGACCCCAATAGCTCGATAAGTCGTGTCGATATGAGGTCTATAACAATTCGAGAAACTACTGGTAACACTTACCAGTAAATCTCAGCAACCCTGGCCATGGATTTCTTGTTATAGCCAATCGAACACAGCGCAACATCAACCCCCTATACCGGGAGAGACGAATCCCCTCCTATCGCTCATTGCCTCCATGTGACTTGGGACTGTACCCAAAAACCACCGTTTGGCACGCCTTCTTGGACATGGTAAGATGGAAATCAAAGCACAGTGGGAACCACACAAGACTCTATGACGATCTCGGGTCAACAGACTACTCTGTACCAGTGTCACCAGAGAACTGCCATCTGACGTGAGGTATAATACCATCTGGGAGTTCTCGGCGAGTCCGTCCAGTGTACCCAGTCTCTACTGAGCATCCGTATATCATCTCCGATGTCAAACACCAATGGATATGGGATCATCCATCGCCCATCTGTATGGGTCGAGAAGGTATACGCTAGTCTACTCTGGTATATCGATGCCCCGTCTCGATACACCCACGACTAGGGACCTTGAAGGATGTACTTATGGACTACCATGTCCCCACTAGTATGATCCGCATCATAGTCCAGGTAGTCAAGTACACATCCTAAGGGCTTTAACAACATGTAACAGAGAGACAATCAGTATACACGTTAAGGTAAAGCGTAACCACGTAGCATACTATCATGTCGAGAAAGAAAGTCCTCCCTATATATATCCCAGCATCCACTACAATATACATCCTATGTATAGCAATGGCCTCTAGGGCATACATATAACTAACAATCTCCCACTTGCACTAGGGCCATCTGTAGCAGTGGTTGCAGTATCTCATACTCAACCATCCCATAAAAGTCTCTCTCTGGGAATAGGCCTTCGTGAGTGGATCCGCTGCGTTATCCTCTAAGTCTGCTCTCCTTGCCTCGATCATCCTGGTGATCAAGCATCTCCATGATCAGGTGATACTGCCTTAGAATAAGTCTGGATCACTGATGAGACCGGCGTTCCTTGGCATAAGCCACAACTCCATCGTCTCACAATGGTAGGAACGTAGTTCATCTCATGAACTAATATACACCCAAACATCCTCTTTGGTAGCATCTTAAGTAGCGATGTATCCAGCCTTTATCGTCTAGTATGTCACGGTATCTAGCTTGGAACTCTTCCAACATACCGTCCCTTTTCTGAGGGTAAAGACAATGCCTGCGACTGACATTCAGTCGTCTTTATCACTCTGGAACACTTCCAGTGATTCTCCCCAGGATCGATTGATACCATCTCACTACTACTAGTGAGTATCCTAACATCCAATTAGATCTATCTCATAGATCCAAAAACCAGGATATAGGAGGTATCACATTGATCCTATATGGAGAATCATTGTGATAAGCGGAGATTGACCGAGCGTAGCATAGGAAACTCCTTTCTTATCAAGAGTATGTCATCCACGTACTCTACGAGGATTACCACCATACTCCCTACTACCCTTTTGTTTATACAAGGTTCATCTACCATTTTGACGTTGTCAAACTCTTTGACTACTACATCAAAACAGACGTTCCAACTCCGCGATGCCTGCTTTATCACAAAAAAACATCTTGCACGCGTTTCCGCTGCTCCCACTGTCTACAAGGCCCTCTGGCTGTGTACTTATAGACGCACTCTTCTAAAACATCATTTAGAAAAGCAGTCATGACACCCAACCGCCAGATATCGTAGTCATGGTATGTAGCCGTGGCAAGTAGTATCTGGATGGACTTAAGCATAGGTACTGGAAAAGGCTTCATCATTATCCACGCCTGGTCGATGACGAAAACCTTTAACAAGTTTAGCATTGAAAGTCTCAACTTTTCCATCTACACCAAGTAATCTTCTCAAGATATACTTGCTTCTGATGGGGATTTAACCCTTCAGATATAGCAACTAAAGTCCATACTTTGTTGGTGTACATGGATTCCATCTCAGATCACTAAGCATCCAGCCATTCTTACAGAGTCTCACTCCTGATGGCCAGCTCGAAACTAGTTGGGTCATCATCTCATGATGCAATCCTCGCTCCCACTGTCATAGAGAAACCGAAGTAACTCTCAGGTGGGTGAGGAACCCTACTAGATCGGCGGAGAGGCTGAGGTTCGTTGGTATCTACTGAATCCTTTGGTTCTACCAAATCATCTGCTGTAATTTGTATAGCTGGAACCTTTCCAGTTCTACATTACAGACCTTGCCTCGAGCTTGTCCGGATTTTGCTTTTAGACATAGGCCGGACAACCCCAAATCTTAACTAGCTTAAGACATGGGCTCTTCCCTTTCCGTATCACATATGAAGTGGTAGGCAACTGATTTGATTTGAACCCTATTCAATAGGTATGCAGCTTCTCAAGTGCATAACTCCCAAAAGGAAACAGGTAACTCAGTAGTACTCATCATAGAGCGCACCTTATCATATAGGGTGTGATTGCTCCGCCCCGACATACCATCGTGCTATGGTGTATACGGAGGAGTAATGCTGAGAGAGAATCTCATTCTCCTTTAGAATAGTCCAGGATTTCCGTGCCCAAGTATTCTCCTCCTTGATCACATCAAAGGACATAATACTTATACCCGTATTTTGGTTCTCTACTTCTAACTTATATTCTGTGAATATCTCAAAAGGTTCGGACTTGTGTTTCAACAGGAACATATGTCTGAATCTCGAGAGATTATCAGAGAATGTAATGAAGTATAAAGAACCGGTCTTGGTATGTATAGACTGGGGACCTACATACATAAACATGTATCATCCCAAGAGTTTACTAACTCTTTCTCTGCTTCCATTAAACAGAGCTATGGTCATCTTATCTCTGTGACATGACTAGCGAGTTCCACAAGATGTAAATTCAAACTAATTTAAATATGCATCTTTATGTAACTCTAGCTAGTCGGGTCGCATTGATATGACCTAGTCTACAATACCTCAAGAAGGAACCGTTCATTTCTGAACTCTTCCTCTTGTGTGTGTTCTGTATACTAGGAACTGTAGTTTGATTTAGAACATCAATGCTTTTAGATAACGTGCCTGAACCGATCAACTTTTGATATAGGAAATGTTCAAAACATTATCCAGCTATACAAAATTTTATCATTTCTTTACTAATAAAGAGACTGATATTATTTTGTATATCAGGTTCGGTATCTAATAACATTCGTTCAGAATCAATGTATTACAATACAGGGTGACAGTGACCAACAGACTTGGCTGCAACACTTGCCCCGTTTTCTGCCTCATGAAACTTATCACCCGTTCTCAGTTTTTCTACCCTTTTGTAGCCCTATCTAACATCTTACATATCTGGGATCCTGATCCGGTATCAAATATCCAGGATTTAGAGGATACTGAGAAACAGTTCTGTGTAACGAACACACCCGAAGATGATGCATCATCATGCACTCTCTTCGTTTGGGCGGCACGGGAAATCTGGTATTCCCCAATTTCCTGCTCTGTCTTATAACAATTATAAGTTGGAGCGGGACCAACGTTCCCCAGCTCAGTATAACAAGCGGGTTCGGTCAATTATCCGTATTATTATCTTGATTAAGGCGTGATATGGTCGCTACCAGGAGAGAGAGAGAGAAGAAAACACTCAGCGTGCGCTCTTGCAAGAATAGATTGGTTATTATTTTATCTAATCAGGATGGCTCCCACTGCTTTTTATCAAATCTTCCTTCAAACCCTAAAAGGAAAGACTAGCCGGGATTAATTACACACTACAAGTTCGCCAATCTTTCAGCCAGGCCAGTGTCGGTACTTTGAGGGAGGTTCCCCGTGCTTTCGCACGAACCTATTTAATGTAAACCTCGTTTTCCCAGAGGCGTAACCCCGTTGACACCTTTCTAGACACCTATTTGATCGGCTAATTGTAATGTATAAAACTCTCCCAGGAGTAACTCTTACTCGCAGCGGGTATCGGGATCCAACTATCTCATAGAAGATATGCAATCTCATTGCAAATTTCAACACTTGAAATTCCCGATAATATTTTGCCCCTAACCTCCTATGACCTTGACAAAGGCCAACAAACCATAGGATGCTAGTCAAGTTCAACCCGTCATTTCCTGATTGAATTAAACCCACCCGCACGGCCCTTGACAAAGGCCAACAAGGTCGCACGACTACCCTAACCCAATCTGCATCATATGCATAAGCAGATAAGCACCAATTAGCTACCGCACACTGCGCCTTGACAAAGGCCAACAAACGCAGCACGAATACTAACTACTACTTATCTGAAATGACGGAGGGCTACGACAGGTTTTTCTGAAAACCTATTGCGTAATGAACTTGATATCGTTGTAGGATCGAATGAATTTTGAAATGGAGTGTTTTTGAGGCTTTTCTAGTTTTGCTAAAGGAGTCACTCCCGGTGAAGGGATCGTCGGTCCTTTCCTCGTCGAATGAGGTGCGGGATATATCATATATATCACTGTGCAAAGCAGAAACACTTAAAAGCAATCAAAAGACAAACCGAATGTGTAGCATCTGCCAGTTATTGCTAAAGGAGTCACTCCCGGTGAAGGGATCTCGGTCCTTTCCTCATCGAATAAGGTGCAGGATATATCATATATATCACTGTGCAAAGCAAGAACTGTAGCTACCTGTTTTATTTTGAAATTCGATTCTACAACATCTTAGGTTTCTTTTATTTCATTAATCACATTAATGAAGTCCCATCATTTAAATACCTAAACTTCACAGATAAATACGACGTACACTTATGCCATCCGCATTCGCCTCGATGTCCCCTCGTGCACCGTTAGGTTAGGTAACTAACGACAGAGCGGGGCAGGGAAAGCGCGGGTGTAAAACATAAGTAACGGCTATATAATATATCATATATACTATATACAGTATCTATCACAGAACATCACATGATCACATCACAGATATCGCAGCAGAAGAATTATATGAAATATTGGATATACTAGGACGTCCGTGTTTTCAATACGAGCCAGTATAAAACACGGATTCCACGGTCGTGATGAATAGCCAAACCCACACCCCTAGACCCCTACGAGAGCGGCAAGCAACCCTACCAATTCTGGAGTTAGGAGACCCGGACTCGACTCCTCGAGTTGGTCTCCCACTGGACTCCAGAACCCGGTTACTTGTGCCCTCCTCCTTGGGTCTATCCTAGTGCGGAAAAGTAAATAATATACAACGGGTGACAACTTCCGCAACCTGGAAGTGTCCCAATAAAAGAATATTACATACAAGTTTTTACATGAATGAAAATGAAAAACACTCATCTCACATAAAAACCCCCGGCTATTCGAACACGACGATCCAATATAACATATCCAGCAACACATAACATCACATGTCATCAACGTAAGTAAATATGCGCATCCCAATTGTCGTTGACATATAGCAACGAAACCGGCGATATCACATATTACACTTACGGTCACAGAAAAGAAAGTGTAAAACTACAACAGTTGGAATCCGCAATCTGCATAGACATCGCATTCCTAATCAAATGAATTACTTAGACATCGCATGCCTAATAATTATAAACCCCGCATTTTAGTCTCATTTATCGAAAACTCTTTTCAACATCAAGTCGGGCAATTCAACAAGATTCCCGACATCCTGATCGAATGCTCGTCGCAAACTTCAGTAGGCGGCCGCACCCCCGACGCCGTCGACGAAGTGCACCAAGGCGGAACACCGCTGCCGCGAGCACCCGAACGGATGCTTTCGGCGACGGGGTTCTCCTACAGTCACTTGGTCGGGGCTATGGAGTGAGGATGTCTATTAAGTTTATCGGCGAGTATCCGCGTACGCTACGTGATTGCGACGGACTTTTGATCACATCAAAATTCCGTGGCAACCGATCAAGTGAGACTAAACTGCTATGTTTATAACATTCATTCAGTTATCACATAACTTTTGTGAATTCCAATTATTGTATCCCATTCCGGATAATTAGAAAATGTTAAACTTTCCGATCGAACATTCGAACACCCAAGTTTTCCCTTAACAGATCAACACACGAAACAAGTCTAAAAACATTCAGTTCGTGCCTTAGTACCAACGGTCCAGCCGTAGAAGGGTCAAGCCAACGCCTCACATGTGGCACGCCGTACTGCCCCAAACCCGAAGGTTCAAAGGGCAGTTCAAGACGGTCACATAATCGAGTTAAGGTTTGTTGTCTTCTAGAGGGTCCATCGAGTTACTTGCACTACTTAGAACGTCTTTAAACCACGGAAAAATCCAACACTTGGAAATTTCCCTACAGGGGAAAAATTGGGTATTTATATCCGGTCGAACTTTTTAACATATTCTAAAATTTATCCGGAATCCACATAGACAAAATCTGATAATCCGATCGAATCATCGAATCCCCAAAACAACCCCAGAACACTCAACTGTAGAGTCACATTAAAAATAACCAGAAAATATAGGATTCAATTATATGAATTACTGTGCAGAAAACATTGGTCAAAGGGACAGTACGGCCGCGAAACCGCCGCACCATGCATAGCTGGGGCCGCGGTTCCGCGGTGGAAAAGTCGATTTAGCCCCTCGTATTTCACAGTAATTCAAATAACACCCTGCTTATTTTTCTGCATATTTTTAATTGACAAAAATCTAAAATTTTAGAAAATTTCCAGAGAGCATTTTGGGTTGGGGTTTCGGGTTCGTTCGGAATTCAAACGTCGTCTAGACTTCGCCTAAGGCTCTAGCTAGGCTCTGATACCACTGTAGGGTTCCTAGGCACGCTAAGGAGGTCTCACAAGGAATCAACCATGCCAATTTCAAAAAATCAAGGTGCCGAGAAACCCGACTACGGATCGTTGGCTAGAAATCTAGGCGAAAATGAAATCTAGTTAACAACTTAACAAAAAGGAAACGGAAATACAACCTTTGTAGATCTGGTGCTCCACCTCCATAGCTCCGCAACGAAGTCCCCTCGCTGTCTTAGTGAATTCCCGGGCTCTAGCGTCGGCTTAATCGGAGAATAGGCGAGCTAGGTCGTCGATGTCCATGCCGAAGATGATCTACGTCGAGGCATCGCTAGATCAAGCTCCACCTTCACCAAGCCATGAAAACTTGTGAAGGAAACACCCTATACTACTTGGCAAGAGGTAGAGGATGAAGAAATAGGAGTTGGGTTCACTTTAGAATTGGATTTCTCACTCAAATACATCAATCACCATTGATGAAGAAAGCTTTCTTCTTGTGAGGAAGAAGAAGATGAAAAGTGTTATGATAAGTTATTAAAAATGAAAAGTAAAAAGAATACTTATCAAAATTGAACCATGGTTTAGTGTAGAGAATTGATTAGGGTTAAGTGGAATGGTTATGGTTAAGCATGAGACAAAATGGTTACAAAGTCAAAGTGTTCATGAAACTTCATGAACAAAACAAAACATGCCACCATTTTCTCATTTGCTTTTCTTTTTCCAAAAGAATAAATAAATGAATAAAATGAATAAGCAAATAGTAAACCCTAACCATTTCATTAACCAAGGTTTAATTCTTTACACTTAACCAAAAGGCATGTATCATCAAACATGATACAAGCAAGTGCACAAAATCATATCGCATATGCAATGCGCATATATCGAGCGAGAAAATCCATTTAAAGTGAACCGATACTAGTTAATGCAAAGTAATATATCAAATATATATAATTATACATTAAACCATTAAATCAACACTTGATTTAACGATCCGGTCATATCGCATATAACCGACTAGTATCCAATGTATCGGCTTATCGAATCAATACTTGATTCGATAACTAGGTTATATCGCATACAACCAATCGATACATTCATCGCGAGAATAGAATACGGTATCACATACACGCATTATTCTCGGTCCCGCACATATCTCATATGCGCTCCTATTTCGTTTCGCTTGAACCAGGAAATCTCTGTGTAGGACTCTAAAGACTCGTCAATACGCCGGCAGCAGGTGATGATCATATCAAACACCCACAAGCCGCAAGCGGTCTGCTAAACGTAACGGCCACCCGGGTATTGAGCGATCAGAAGATCGACGAGCAAGCCCGCTCACACTCCAGTGAATCCAACCAGTAACACTTACCGTACATTCCGGTCTCGTCGTCTGATATATCGCATATCTCGCCTAGGGGTGGTAAACGTCAGACCCCAATAGCTTGATAAGTCGTGTCGATATGAGGTCTATAACAATTCGAGAAACTACTGGTAACACTTACCAGTAAATCTCAGCAACCCTGGCCAGGGATTTCCTGTTATAGCCAATCGAACACAGCGCAACATCAACCCCCTATACCGGGAGAGACGAATCCCCTCCTATCGCTCATTGCCTCCATGTGACTCGGGACTGTACCTAAAAACCACCATTTTGCACGCCCTCTTGGACGTGGTAAGATGGAAATCAAAGCACAGTGGGAACCACACAAGACTCTATGACGATCTCGGGTCAACAGACTACTCTGTACCAGTGTCACCAGAGAACTGTCATCTGACGTGAGGTATAATACCATCTGGGAGTTCTCGGCGAGTCCGTCCAGTGTACCCAGTCTCTACTGAGCACCCGTATATCATCTCCGATGTCAAACACCAATGGATATGGGATCATCCATCGCCCATCTGTATGGGTCGAGAAGGTATACGCTAGTCTACTCTGGTATATCGATGCCCCGTCTCGATACACCCACGACTAGGGAACTTGAAGGATGTACTTATGGACTACCATGTCCCCACTAGTATGATCCGCATCATAGTCCAGGTAGTCAAGTACACATCCTAAGGGCTTTACCAACATGTAACACAGAGACAATCAGTATACACGTTAAGGTAAAGTGTAACCAGATAGCATACTATCATGTCGAGCAAGAAAGTCCTCCCTATATATATCCCAGCATCCACTACAATATACATCCTATGTATAGCAATGGCCTCTAGGGCATACATATAACTAACAAATTTGTCGTGGTGGATGGCCTATTGTGCAATGGTTGTAGTATAGTGTTGATTCATATGTATATTCATTATTGCAGGGTTAGCGTCTGATATGTGGATTGCCATTTCTGTCTTGTTGTATATTCTTTTATTGGGGCACGGCCGGGTTGAGGTCGATGTCACCACTGTATATATTTTTCTTTTCTGTACTAGGATTACCCCGCGGCAGAGTGCTCGAGTAGCTGGGTTCTAGAGGGCAACGAGTCTCCATCCTATGGCGTTGAGACCGGAGTGCTTTACTCTAGGATTGGCGGGCTACTCTCCGCACCCGTAGGGGTATAGGATGACCTACGGAGGAGAGCTCAAGTTACCGGAATTCCTGATGTGTTGGGTAGCCCATTCACCTTATTGACTGGGGTTGCCTCTCTTCAGGAATTGGCGGGTAACTTGCCATGCTCGTAGGGGTCTTGGTTATACATTGTACAGGCTATCCACATGACCGGGGAACGTCGGGCTTTATTTGTGGCTCGAATGAAACCCGGGGCTCCAAGTTTCTCCACTTTTCCATATTGCTTATCGCTAATTTGTGATATTGCATATATCATGCCTAGGAAGAATGTTATATATATATATATATATATATATATATATATATATATATATATATTAGATTTTGTATATGTTTTGCATCCGCGCTAGTCTATCCCCTGCTCTGCCGTTAGTTAAGTGACCTAACGGTGCATGACGGGGCCCCATGGTGAATGCGGATGGCATATACGTACATTGTATTCTCGTTCTTTTCTGGTGTGATAGGTTTTGATTGATGGGATCGTATTAATTTTGATTAAGGCAAGGAAAATAAACCTAAAAGATATTGTCAGAACAAATTTCAAAAAACTATAGTCGTATTCTTTCGCTTTGCATAGTGGTATTCGTTTAGGAATATCCAGCACCTCATTCGAGGAGGCAAAAGCCTAGATACCTTCATGGGGAGTGACCTCTTGAGAAAAAGTTTATGTTATTATAGATTACTCGGTTTTCTTCAAAACCACTGTTTTTCAAAAGCGGAGCCTAAACCACTCCTTTTCAAAACTACTCGGTTCCTTTAACGATATCAAGTTCATTACGTTAAAGGTTTTCGCCAAAAACCAGCCATAGCCCTCCGTCATTTTAGATAAATACCATTTAGTATTCATGATATGTTTTTTGACATCCACCAAGGCATAGTGTATGGTAGCTAAGTGATACTTATATGTAGCATTGAGATGCATTAATCTAGGACAGTCGTACAGCCTTATTAGCATCCATCAAGGGCGAGTACGGGTGGGTCTAAATTAATCAGTACAATGAAGGGTAGAACATGACTTGCGCTTTATGATTTGTTGGCATCCGTCAAGGTCATAAGACGCTTGGGGCAAAAATCACATTTGGAATTTCAAACATACGGAAAATTTGCTAGTGTTGCATACCTTCTGAAGTGTGGTAGTTTTGGTAGGCTTCCTTCAAAATTATCACACAATGATAATTGGGTTCCGATCCTACTGTGAGTATCCGCTACTCTTCAAGAGAATTTTTCACTTTGTAATTAGCTAATCAAGTAGGTGTCTAGAAAGGTGTTAATGAGGCTACGCCTTTAGGAAAACGAGGTTATTTAATTAAGTCCGTGCGAAAGCACGGGGAACCTCCCTTCGAAGTACCAACGCTGGCATGGCTGAAAGATAAGCAAACTTGTGAGGTGTGATTAATCCTGACTAATTCTTCATTTAGGGTTTGAAGGAGAATTCGAGAAAACAGTGGGAGCCATCCTGTTTAGATAAAATAATAACAAATCTAAACTTGCAAGAGCACACGCTGAGTGTTTTCTTTTCTCTCTCTTTCTCCTGGTAGCAACCATATCACGCCTCAATCAAGATAATAAAATGTATGACGTGACCGACTTGAATTCTTATTCGGAGCTAGGAAACGTCGATTTGGCTCTAACTTGTGACAACAGTTATGAGTATGTGTAAGGGAAGGAGTATTGTATGAATTCCTTGATGACCCTAACGAAGAAGAAGCATACTATTGCGTCTCCTTCAGGTGTTCTTGTTATTGAGAACTGTTTTTTGGTCAGTCCTACCTTCTGGGTACTAGATACCGGATCAGGATCTCATATCTGTAATTTATTCTAGGGGCTGAGAAAAAGTAGGATGGTTGGACATGGTGATATGTCTTTCAGAGTAGGGAACGGAGTACAAGTCGATGCTACTGCCGCCAGTGAATATCACCTAGTATTGCCAAGCGGCAATAATATGATCTTGAACAACTGCTATTATGTACCTACCATGGTTTGTAACATCATATCAATTTCTTTACATGATAAAAATGGATATAATTTTGTTCTAGATAGAAATATCATGAACATTTACCTTAATCAGGTATTGGTTGCAGAAGGTACACTGTGTAATGGTATCTACGTTCTAAATCAAAACACATTTTTCAACATAAAAAACACACGCAAGAGGAAGAGTTCAGAAGTGAACAAATCCTACTTGTGGTATTATAGACTTGGCCATATCCATGAGAAAATACTGTCTAAGTTGCATAAGGATGGATATCTGAATCTGTTCGGATTTTCATCATATAATACTTGTCAGTCTTGTCTCAAAGGGAAAATGACCAAATCTCTGTTCACCGGACACGGACAAAAAGCAACAGAGCTCTAGGGACTCATACACAGTGATGTATGTGGTCTAATGTCTATATATGTAAAGGGTGGGTTCTCATACTTCATCACATTCACTGACGATCTCTCTAAGTTCGGATATGTATATCTTTTGAAACACAAATCTGAAGCTTTTGAGAAATTCAAAGAATACAGAAACAAAATAGAGAACCAGATTGGCAAAAGTATAAAAATCCTCCGATCTGATAGAGGAAGAGATTACTTAAATACGGAATTCCTCAACTATTTAAAAGATTCAGCTTACTCCTCCGTATACAACATAGCACAACGGTGTATCGGAACGGAAGAATCGTACCCTATTGGATATGGTTCGCTCAATGATGTGTGATGATGAGTTGTCTCTTTCATTCTGAGGATATACGCTAGAATCTGCAGCATATTTATTGAATAGAGTTCCTACTAAATCCGTGCCTGCCACTCTATATGAAATATAGGATGTGAAGATAACATACTTTAATTTTATTAAGATATAGGGTTGTCCAGTCTATGTTAAAATACATAATCCGGACAAACTCAAGGCATGATCTGTATTGTGTAAGTTTGTAGGATATCCTAAACATTCGACAGGATATCTGTTCTACCACACTGAGGAATAGAAAGTGTTTGTATCTCGCCACGACACCTTTTGGAAAAAGAATTTCTTGCAAAAGAAATTAGTGGGAGTATGGTAGAACTGGAAAAAATTCTTGAACCACAAACTTTAACTTAAGATTTGATGGAACCACTAGATTCAGTAATACCCGACGAACCTCAGCCACTCTACAGATCTAGTAGGATTTATCATCCGCCTGAGAGATACTACGGTTTTCTCATTGACGGGGATCGAGAGAATTGTATCTTAGAAGTAGATGATCCTACTAGTTTCAAGCAGGCTATTACTAGTAAGGACTCTGATAAATGGCTGGATGCTATGCGATCCGAAATGGAGTCCATGTACACCAATAAAGTTTGGACCTTGGATATTGCTCCTTCTGGGGTAAAACCCGTTGGATGCAAATGGATCTTCAAAAAGAAGATTGGTGTAAATGGATAGGTAGAAACCTATAAGGCTAGACTTGTTGCAAAATCAAAGACCCGGTATGGACTATAACAAAACCTTTTCTCTAGTGGCTTTGCTCAAATCCATTCGGATCCTACTTGCCATTGCTGCTTTCCATGATTATAAAATCTGGAAGATGGACGTAAAAACGGCTTTTCTAAATGGAAGTTTGGAAGAGTGTGTTTATATGGATCCGCCGAAGGGATTCGTAGACAATGGGAGCAGCGGGAAGGTGTGCAAGTTGTATAAATCCATTTATGGATTAAAACAGGCATTGCGGAGTTGGAACATCTGTTTTGATGAAACAATTAAGGACTTTGACTTCATCAAAAACGAGGATGTGCCTTGTATCTATAAGAAAATTGTCAGACGAACTGTTGTATTCCTAGTCTTGTATGTGGATGACATTCTTTTGATAGGAAATGACATTCCTATGCTACAATCGGTCAAGATGTTCTTTTCACAAAGGTTCTCCATGAAAGACCTGGGTGATGCCTCGTACATTCTGGGGATTAAGACATATCGTGACAGATCTAAAAGAATGTTGGGACTTTCACAGTCGAGGTACATAGATATCGTACTAAAGAGGTTTAGTATAGAAGATTCTAAGCACGGTAACTTACCCGCTTGTAGTGAAATCACCCTCTCCAAAGAGATGTCTCCCAAGACTGATGAGGAGAAGGCTCACATGAGCATAGTACCTTACGCTTTGACGGTAGGGTTAATAATGTATGTGATGTTATGTACTAGACCAAATATAGCTTACGCACTTAGCGTCGTAAGCAGGTATCAGTCCAACCCAGGTGAGAAACATTGGATACCAGTAAAGAATATTCTTAAATACCTAAGAAGGACTAAGGATATGTTCTTGGTGTACGGTAATGGGGACCTCTGGATCGAGGTTTTTACGGACTCTGGATTCCAAAGTGACAAGGATGATTCTAAATCCGTCTCGGGTTATGTGTTTACCCTCAATTGAGGGGCGGTCTGTTGGAAGAGTTCCAAATAGTACACCATAGCAGACTCGACGATAGAGGCTGAGTACATCACTGCTAATGATGCCGCAAAAGAGGCAGTCTGGATGAGGAAGTTCGTTTCTGAACTTCAAGTGGTTCGATCCATTGCTAATCCAATACCTTTGTATTGCGATAACAATGGAACCATAGCTTTGGCAAAGGAACCACGGTCCCATCAGAAATCTAGACATATCTTGAGGTGGTATCACCTGATCAGGGAGATCGTTGATCGCCAGGAGATTAAGGTACGGAAAGTGGACACAAAAGAAAACACGGCGGATCCATTCACCAAAGCCTTTCTTCAAGCACAGTTCGAGAGACTATTTAAGATATTGGGTATACGATACGCAAACAACTGGCCTTAATGCAAACATTGGGTACTCGATACGCCAATATATGGCCTTAGTGCAAGCGAGGGATTGTTGGATATGTATGCCATAAAGGTCATTATTATATATGTATACATATGGATGCTTGGACATATGTATGTACAGGACAATCTTGCTCGACATGATAGTATGCTATTTGGTTTGTCTTTATCTTAACATGTGCATATGTTTTACTTGTTATTTCATATCTCGTATACATGTCGATAAAGCCCGTAGAATCCTTGCTTGACTACCAGCGTTGTGATGGCAATCATACTTGTGGGAGCTGGGTAGTCGATAAGCACATCCTTAAAATGTCCCTAGTCGTGAGAGTATCGAGACTGGGCATCAATACTCCAGAGTAGACTAGTGTATACATATCTATACCCTGACGAGGGGCGATGGTTGGTCCCACAGCCATTGGTGAGGTGCACCTAAGATTGTATACAGGTGCTCAGTGGGGGTGAGTACACTGGACGGACTCACCAAGAACTGGCTAGAT
This sequence comes from Agapanthus africanus, assembly GCA_030015575.1. Taxonomy (NCBI): domain Eukaryota; kingdom Viridiplantae; phylum Streptophyta; class Magnoliopsida; order Asparagales; family Amaryllidaceae; genus Agapanthus; species Agapanthus africanus. The sequence goes on along the minus strand of JASDDO010000004.1, from coordinate 277,705,174 downwards.
GGTATTATACTTAGTGTCAGATAGCAGTTCTCTAGTGACATGAGTGTGGATAGTCTGTTGACCTAAGGTCATCATTTGTCTCGTGTGAGTTCCCGTTGTGCTTTGATTACTACCATATCACGGCTCTACTGAGTCATGCAAACAGGTTTTAGTTGGGTACGGTCCCGAGCCATATGGAGGAAGTGAGAGATTATTGGGGATTTGTCTCTCTCGGTATAGGGAGTCGATGACGCGCTTTATTTGGTTGGCCAACACCATAAGTCCCTGGCCAGGGAGGATTGAGAATTACTGGTAGTTAGACCAGTAGATTCTCGGATGGTCTTGAGCCACATTGGCACGACTAGTCAGGTTATTAGGGGTTTGATGTGATCCACCCCCTAGACCCGGCATGCGATACTCTTAGACGAACAGACCGGGTTGTACGGAGATTGTCACGGACATGCTCAGTAGGGGTTCATATGAGTTTTCTCATTGGCCTTCTTTTCGACAGGTACCTAGGTAGCCGTTACGTACAGCTAGTGTCACTGACGAACTTGTGGTTAAACCCACTGTCAGCGTACTGTCGATTCTTTAGAGTCCCACACAAAGGGTTTTCCTGATTCAGGCTGAACGATGTAGAGGTCGTATGGTTTTACGTGCAGGGTTTCGATCATATACATGTACTAGCTACACGGATCTTGTTCGGACGAATAATACTAGTGGGCTTAGAATTAAGCCGCATTCTAGTATTATATTATTAGATTATTTTTATCTCTTGGTATTCAATTTTTCTGCAGTACGAATATGGGTATGTATATACGGTAAGGGTATTCTTATAATTTTGCAAGATATGCTTCTAGAAGGGGACACCTCATTTTGGTTATATCTATTTTTGGTAAATAGATAATGAGATGGAAAATGGAGATATTTATGGCATGGTTTGAAGCATGGATAATTCTTTTGTTTATTCATTTGACTTTACTATTTGATTGGATGATTTTCCGATTGTGTAGTGTTTTGAGAAAATAGATTTTAGAAATCACAACCAAAAATTATTTTGACCGCAATCAATAACGGTGTCGGATGTAGCGCGTTAGTAAGTTGCGGATCGTCCACAGGGAAAGTGAGTTCCGTTCAATTCTTGAATTAGATGAGTTGAAAATTTAGGGCAAAGAAAAGAAAACAATTCATGATTTGTAATTGTAGATCAAAAAGTAAGAAAAATCTAGATCTAAAAGAAACATTAAAGAGCAAGAATAGGGATGAGAGATAATTTCCAACCAACAATCAAGACTAGAAGTAAGGCTCGTAGGAGTGGATCGGATCTATAGATGTGATGAGATCTAAAGATTACTAATTCTTATCCATTAATGAATTGATACTAGATCGATGCAAATTTCATCGAGGTTTAAGGATCGTGCGGGAAAACTAGGGATTCCGCAACCAATCCTTTGTCCTTTCGATGGATCACATTCAAATTCTATCTTCTAGTCAATCAAATGTTTAATAGTTGTTCCCTAGTTTCGAGTGAACACAATCAAGAAAGCATCATCTCAAAACTAGGTCATTAATCATTTGATTCACTAGAATTTCCAAACATTATAGGATTTAAGAATTGTAGAAAGATCTAAATCATCATCATCTAAAGATCGTCACAACTCCTACACGAGCGGAGATTACTCAAACATCATGATCACAAACACAATCACAAATTGAATTCTAATCATTATGCTTGAATTAAAAGAGAAGCAAGAATATAGAAAATTCACCTTTATTTATCGACAAATTTCGTTACAACTCTCTTGAATTTACAAAAGGAAGGAACTAGATCGTCGATTTCGGCTTCGCTCGGCTCCTTGAGTCGCGGATCGGCGTGGATCTCTTGCTCCGTTGGAAATCCGGCGTCGCTTGCTAAAGGTTGAAGGCTCTCTTGCTCAAATTGATCTCGGGATCTTGATCTTGATTTTGAATTGGAGATGGGAATTTGAATTTGGCACAAGCTTTTGTCACTAAACTTGTGGGTAGAAGATGATGATAATTCTTGAACAATTTCCCCTCTAGATCTAGGCTCCTTTTTATAGACTTTCCAAATTCTAGATCTAAGATTTGAAATTTGAATTCCCCCCACAAGTTAGTTAGCACCAAATTTAAATTTCCCTCCAAAAAGTTTGTTAAGACTAAAATTTGAATTTCCCTCCAAGAGTTAGTTGAGCCGAGCCTTCTAGATGTGCCACGTGGAGTTTCTACAGTCTTCTGGAAGCTTAGGCCGTTAGCTGCGACACGTGGAAGAATTCTGGAGGCATGAACCCATCAAAGCGCCGCGGTTCCGCCGCGCCAATGGGGATTGGGCCGCGGATCCGCGGCCTTTTAATGGCCTTGATGGTTTATTTTCACTTGGTAATTCTTGGGCTGACTGGTGGGCCTCTTTCTGATGCTTGGATTTTTATTTGGCCTTTCTGTATTGCTCCAGATCTTTAGCCTTTGAATTGGTGTGTCTTTTATTAGTTCATTTCCCAATTAGGCCCTGCTTCTGGAATTTCCTGCACAATTTCACCGAGACAAGAGTTGCGCAATACAAGGATGATGCGATGCCATGAAACACACACAATTTCCCTAAAAGTGCTGGTTCTAGTGTACAGTACAAGTAATCCAATATTTTACATGTGTTTTGCAAATATGAGTGATATGAATACCGGATAGCTTTACTTGACTGCAAAAAGTAGGGAAATTGCCGTATTAGAAATGCGGTATTTTCGACTGATCAAATTCCCCCAAACTTATTTTCGATCGTCTCGATCGAACAGTTTTATTAAAAAGAGAAAGAGAAAATAAAGAAAGAGAAAAACTAACTAGCACACTTTCGTAGGCAACACGATTGCACTGAGCACGTGCAACAAGCCTTTAAACCTCTAGGTGTCCCTAGTAGGAGGAGTGTTGTCTCCTGAGGGTTTTCAGCGGATTGCACCCACAAAATCCAATAATAAAAGAAAGATCATGAAAATTACATTTAAAGACAAGAATTGTAAAAGAAAAGCCTTGAAAATTAGGGTTTCCAACTAAGCTAGCTTTTCGGTTGTCATGAGCCCTATCTTAATGGTCATGAAAAGATGTTAGAAATCACGTCCTCCCTCAATAAAACATCGTCTTATTCTTCATTCCTATCTGTCTTCCAAACATCGATCATATAACCCTGCGTGTGTGTAAAGACATCCCTACACCCGGAGAATTCAATTCAAGCTATCATACTCTTGCCCATCAACCTCAGTACTTCTTGATAAACGAGATTGCTCACACACTTTTATGCGACCGTTAATACTTCTTGAGATACTAACCGACCGATTACTCCTGTGCCTGCATGCTTGGTGTATTTTCCTCGTCTTGCACCACCTCAGGCATAGCAGTGACTCCCAGACCAGTTGGCCTTAGGGCACTAGGTGAAGAAGCACCCTTTTGCTATATATTTTTTATTGCCCTCGGTGATAACAAAACCAGTATCCATTTTTCTCACCACTTTAAAACAAATTTTTTTCTTTTCATACTTTTGGCTTTAAGACAAGAGCATTTTAAGGTATCCTCTACTATCCCAGGCTTTAAGATGTGTGTAAGTGCGAATAGCAGGGTATCAACGTTCAAAATGTTTGGCTTCCAGAATAGAAACTATTTTTCAGACTTATTTTTATCCTCAGATTAGTGACGTCCTTCATCTTACTAACCCTTGGGACAACGGCTCATAACTACTTATTACTAGTTCGTATAAGAAAACTTCTAATTTTCTCAGTTTTCTTAAATTTTTCTAATCTAATGGATGTAATTGTTCACTATCTAATCTTTTATTATCATAAATATTAAAATATTTTAAATTTTTCTGAGTTTTGAAATTTTTTTAAATTTTTATACATTTTCAAAGAAATGGGTTTTGAAAAGCTATTTACAAAAATTGATGAACCAAAAGAAAAATATTTACACAAAAATTTTCAATTTTTATGGTTTTAAAGAAATGTTTTGTGCTTATGCAAATGATATGCACATGATGCAAAACCAAGCACAAACCTCCCCCAAACTTGTTTTCAACAGTGTCCTCACTGTTGCCATCCGCTATATCTACAAAAACCTGTAAGCCTGGGAGGAATTTATTAGTGGGGGCAAAATATATAAGTGAAGACCCTCCCCCAAACTTATTCTTTTTACTCGCCTTCATTCAAAAAGATGATGCAGTAATATACAGGACATGGAGGTGAGACGGAGGAATTTTAATCATGATAAACTGGCTCCTGTAAGAACAGGAGCTCCTCCGTGGGGTCAGTGGAAAAAAACGGCTTTAGTCTGTGTCCATTCACTTTGAAAAATGTGCCATTTTAAACATTTTCTAGCTCTACTGCCCCGTGCGGGTATACAGACCGCACAACAAAAGGTCCCTTCCACCGAGATCGAAGCTTACCCGCATGAAGGTGTAGTCGTGAATCATAAAGAAGGACTTATTGACTAGGTGAAAATGTTTTCCTCAAAATGTTTTTATCGTGAAAAACCTTGGTCCTATTCTTTATGATTACAGCGTTATCATAAGCTTCATCGCGGAGTTCGCTTAGCTCATTAAGTTGCAGCTTCCGAAAGTTGCAGGCTTGGTTTAGGTCAAAATTGATTTCCTTAATAGCCCACAATGCTTTATGCTCTATCTCGACGGGTAAATGACATGCCTTCCCAAACACTATCCTGTATGGAGACATCCCTAGGTCCGTTTTAAATGCAGTTCGGAATGCCCAAAGAGCATCCGTCAGTTTGGTCGACCAGTCTTTTCTATTTTTCGCAACAGTCTTCTCCAGGATTAGTTTGATCTGTCTATTTGAGATCTCAGCCTGCCCGCTAGTTTGGGGATGATAGGGTGTAGAAAGTCGGTGGTTGATTCCGTATTTCCGCATCAGAGTCTCGAAAGACCTGTTGCAGAAATGTGTCCCATTATCGCTAATGATAGCGCGTGGGTGTCCAAATCGCGAAAAGATATTCTTTTTCAAAAACTTAATGACAACTTTCCTGTCATTAGTGCGACATGGACTGGCTTCTACCCACTTTGAGACATAATCAACCGCCAGCAGTATGTACAAATTCCCAAAGGAGTTGGGAAAAGGACCCATAAAATCAATGCCCCAAACATCGAAAATTTCAACAACCAAAATGGGTTGCTGAGGCATTTCATTTCTCCTGGAGATCCTACCCGTGTACTGGCATTGTGTACAGGTTTTGCAATAGTCAAATGCGTCCTTGAATAAGGTCGGCCAATAAAATCCACATTGCAAAACCTTCTCCGCCGTCTTTTTAGGACCGAAGTGACCCCCACAGGCCTGATCATGACAAAAAGAAAGAACACCCTTGAACTCTTCTTTCGGGACACACCGGCGAATGATCTGATCAGGACAATACTTAAACAAATATGGATCATCCCAGTAAAAGTGTTTTACTTGGGATAGGAAACGGTATTTGTCCTGTTTTGACCAATTGCTGGGTGTAAGTCCCGTGACAAGATAGTTCACAATATCCCTGAACCATGGTTCATTGGATACGCTCAAGAGTTGTTCATCAGGAAACGAGTCATTGATCGGCAGGGTCACAGGGGAAAAAGAGATGCGTGAAAGATGGTCGGCTACTACGTTTTCACATCCTTTCTTATCTTTGATACCAAGATCAAAATCTTGTAACAGAAGGATCCAACGTATCAGCCGACCTTTTGCATCTCTCTTCGCCAGAAGATGTTTCAAGGCGGAATGGTCTGTGTACACAATTATTGGAGAGCCGATTAAGTAAGGCCTGAATTTTTCTAATGCAAATACAACCGCTAAAAGTTCCTTCTCAGTGGTTGTATAATTGATTTGTGCATCATTCAGGGTCTTACTTGCATAGTATATCACGTGTGGCATCTTTTCAATGTGCTGTCCTAAGTCAGCACCTACTGCAAAGTCAGATGCGTCACACATCAGCTCAAAGGGGTAGTCCCAATTTGGAGATGATAGAACGGGGGCTGAAGTGAGTGAGTGTTTAAGTGAGTCGAAAGCTGCCTCACAGTCCGAGTCGAAGTGGAAGGTCGTATCCTTGGCAAGGAGAAGAGTTAAAGGTCTAGCAATTTTGCTAAAGTCCTTAATGAATCTCCTATAGAAGCCCGCATGGACAAGGAAAGATCAAATGTCTTTGACGCTTTTGGGATGAGGGAGGTTTTGAATGACATCTATCTTAGCTCTGTCAACCTCAATGCCTTTCTGTGAAATGACATGTCCAAGAACAATTCCTTCTCGGACCATGAAATGGCATTTCTCCCAGTTCAAAGTCAAGTTCTTCTCTTTGCAACGAGTAAGAACAGCGTCAAGATTCGATAGGCAATCGGAAAAAGAGTCTCCAAAAATCGAGAAATCGTCCATAAAGATCTCCAGAAAATTCTCTACCATGTCAGAGAATATCCCCATCATACACCGCTGAAAGGTAGCGGGAGCATTGCATAACCCAAAGGGCATGCGACTGTAAGCGAAGGTACCAAAAGGACAAGTAAAAGTGGTTTTATCTTGATCCTTTTTGGCTATGGGGACCTGATTATAGCCAGAGTATCCGTCCATAAAGCAATAATACGCACGTCCAGCTAAGCGTTCCAGCATCTGATCAATGAATGGTAGAGGAAAGTGGTCTTTCCTCGTGGCGGCATTGAGTTTTCGATAATCAATGCATACACGCCACCCAGTTTGGGCGCGTGTCTGAATCAACTCATTTGCCTCATTGACAACAACAGTGATGCCGGATTTCTTAGGGACGACATGTATAGGACTAACCCATTGGCTATCGGAGATTGGGTATATGATACCACTATCAAGGCATTTGACGATCTCTTTCATCACCGCTTCCTTCATGACGGGGTTCAACCGTCTCTGTGGTTCTCGGGTTGGTCTGGCATCATCCATCAAGTGTATATGATGTTCGACAATCAAGGGACTGATCCCTTTGATGTCCGCCATGGTCCAACCAAACGCCTCCTTATTAGATCTCAACACCGATAAAAGTGCATTCTCTTGCTCTGATGCTAGAGAAGCGGAAATGATAACCGGTAAAGATTCATTCTCACCTAAATATGCATATTTAAGGTGAGAAGGTAAAGTTTTGAGATCTAATTCGGGCGGAGAAATAATAGAAGGTGGGATCATTGAATGATTTTCGGAGTCGCGGAGAAGCTCATAGCCTGTAAAAGGTACAGACTCGGATGGTGGTGAGTCAGGAGTGGCAGACTCAAGCGTGGAAATGGTGTCCTCACTAAGATCATGTGTCAGGTCAAACAGTGATGTGGCAGTGTCGTCGAGATCTGTAAAGCAAAGTTCCTCAACTCCGCAACTTTCGGGAGCAATCTCGTGGACAGAGCACACATCGAGGATATGAGCAGAGGGTTCTGATGGCTGACTTCCAATTCTGTAAATGTTTAGTTCAATGGTCATATTTCCAAATGATAAGTTCATTGAACCATTTCTACAGTTGATGACAGCATTGGAAGTGGCAAGGAATGGCCGACCCAGAATCACCGGAATTTGGCTCCGGGGGTTTGCTACAGGCTGTGTATCGAGAACAATGAAGTGTACAGGGAATACGAATTCCCCGACCTTTATCAACACATCCTCTAGTTCACCCCTAGGTTTGGTGATAGATCGGTCTGCCATTTGGAGAGTACAGTGAGCAGGTTTCAACTCTCCAATCCCTAGCTGCTCATAGACAGAGTATGGAAGTAGGTTAACACTTGCGCCAAGGTCTAACAAAGCACGATTGATGTTTTTACCCCCAATAGAAATTGATATCGTAGGACATCCTGGGTCCTTACGTTTCTTTGGTAGCTGGGGGATAAAAGAAGTGCTAATGTTATTGGACATGAAGACCTTCTTCGGCACTTGAGTCTTCCTCTTCCTAGTGCACAAGTCCTTGAGAATTTTCGCATAAGCGGGGACTTGTTGAATTGCATCTAGGAGAGGGATGTTGATGTTAACCTGCTTGAACATTTCCATAATTTTCTCCATATGAGGACTCGATTTGTTAGCCCTTAACCGGTTCGGGTAAGGTGCTTTAGCAATGAGTGCTGGGTCCATCATAGGAGAAGGAAGAGGGGGTAGACAAGATCCCGAAAGAGGAGTGGGGATCGTCTGTGGAGGGATAGAAGAGGTGGGCTGAGGTGTCGAGCCTAGAGGGAAATGGAGAATAGGCTCGCGAGAAGGTGGTGGGGTAGGAGAATAAGAGTCAGACGTAGAAGTGTGTGTGTGAGGAAAGATCTCAGCCGGGGCGTTGATAGGATTTTCAGTATCATTAACTTCTTCCCCAACATGGTTATCCAGCATTCTTCCCGATCTCAACGTTGTGATGGTATTTATATTGTAATGCCCAGGATTCGGTAGGGGTTGAGACGGAAGTTTCCCTTTTTCTCTCGCACTTAATTCGGCCTTAAGTCGTGCAATCTCAGCTTCCATCGTTTTGATACTCTCAGCTTGGGACGCTGAGTTTTTCTTTATCTCACCGACGGAAGACTTAACCTCGGCCGATACTTCCATGAAATTTGACATGAGTGATTTCATGGTTTGAGCGAATTGAGAGAAGTCGTCAGAACAGGTCGACTGCATAGGATTAGAAGGTGCAGGAGTGTTGACCTGGTTTTGGAAATTTTGTGACTGGTAGGGGTGCTGGGTGAGGTGAAGTGGTTGCTGTTGTGGAGGAAAAGCCCGTTGGAATTGATTAGGGTTTGGAACCGTGTTTTGGGATTGGTTCCAGGCAAAATTCGGGTGATTCCTCCAACCCTGATTGTATGTAGAAGAATAAGGGTCGTTTCTAGGTCTTTGGAATGCAGCATTGGTATGCTCGAGACCTTGAAACTGGGAGTTCAATGGACATTCTTCTGTTAACTGAGAAGGGTCTGAACAGCACCCACAAACGGTTTTGGGGAGTGACATTGGGTTTAGGGAGGCTGCTAGGAATTTGTGTTCCATAGCGTCGAGCTTCTTTTGCATTGCTTCCATCTCAGCTCGAACACCTATGGACACGTCTATTTGGTGTACGCCACCCCTACTCGATGGCTGGGTTCCAGTCTCCCACTGCAGTGATTTTTCAGCAAACTCTTCTAAAAATTTCCATGCTTCCCCATCATCCTTGGTCATAAAGGTGCCTTGACACATGTTTTCAAGGTTTTGTTTAGTGGTAGGGTTACTGCCCTCATATATGATTCGGCAAAGTTCCCATCTCGGGATGCCGTGATGTGGGCATTGAACCAAAAGATCCTTGAATCGGTCAAAGTATTTTGAAAATGGTTCAGCCGGAAGCTGGGAGAATTGATAGAGTTCACTACGGATTCGAGCTCTCTTTTGCATCGGGTAGAATTTCTTAAGGAATGCAGCAACGAATTCTTCCCAATTCGTGATGGAATGTGCGGTGGTGTTATATAGCCACTTCTCGGCTAAATCGCACAAGGTAAATGGAAGAAGTCGTAGACGCATGGCATCCACAGAAAGTTGTGATGTACCCATCATTGCGCATACGTTTTCAAATTTGATAATAAAAACGTACACGTCTTCAGTCTCGAGACCGTGGAATTTGGGTAGAAGGTTGATGTACTGGGGCTTAATCTCAAAGTTATTCCCGTTGGCTGGTGGAATGGATAAGCAGGTCGAGAGAGGACCTCGCAAAGGGTAACACCTCTCTTGGAGAGAGATGCGGGGTGGAATCTGCGCACCAACGGACGGCGGCAGAGTAGCGGTAAAGAGGTTTGATGGAGGCTGATCCATCGGTGTGGGTATGGTGGGGGGTAAAAGAAAGGTAAATGGAGAAATACCGACTTCGGAGTCGATCGAGGGGACGCGGACAAGGCGGGCACTAGAATCCCGTGTCCAGCCTATCTTGCACTAAAAGGGGTTAGTACAAGTGGCAGCGTGATTTTATAATTAGGGGAATGAAGTGAGTGTGGTGTTTGTTTTGAAAAATGATACGGATTTTGAAAATCTGATGCAACAAGCAATACCCTAAAAATCTATGGTCACCTAGGTCCAATCTCTAGACCGCTCCTAACTGCCAGAAGACAAGACGCAGGATAGAATCCTCCACTGCCTCTTTGTCCCTCCTGTGGCCAGGTAAGTGCCAGGTAAGTGGGAGGTTCTCCACTACGTAAGTAGTGGGCCTAATTAAGTAACCACTAGCCTTCGACACACTTGCCTAGGCACCACAAGAGAAACGCGGATAAGCAATGAATTACCCACGGCCTTCTTCTGTCCTAAGTGAGCGCGACGGTCCTTATAGTCATCTCTAGATATTTTTTAATTAATGAGGGTAATGCGGATGGAGGTTTGTGATTTTTGGGGCCTAGGAAGGGTAATGAACTCCCCACCTAATCTGGATTTGGCCGTGCCCCTTAATTTCCGTATTAGTTATGTAAACAACCACAAAATCAAAAACAAGCACAAATTTTATTTTGCTTTTTGCGCGGTGCGAATATTTGCAACCAAACCTGCAACAAATTGTTAGTTGGAGCAGATTTTAGAGAGGAGATAAGAAAGTTAGAAATTACCAGATAAAATTTTTCCAGAGAACCCCCTGAAGCGCCGCGCTTCCGCCGCAACTAGCTCCTAATGCCGCGGTTCCGTGCTTCCCCAAGCTCTTCTCTGTACAAAAAAAATTTGGTAATGCTCCTGTTCTCTTCCTCAGTCCTCTGGAATTCACCAAATAATTTTCCAATTTTCCAGCAAGCTCCAGATCTCCTTGCAATTAACCACAACAACACGTATTAGAATTTCGTGCAAGTTTTGATCTAAAAAAATATTGATGGAATAAACTTTTCAACTTAAATTTCAAAAAATGAACAAATAGCACACGATCCCCGGCAACGGCGCCATTTTGATTGGATGATTTTCCGATTGTGTAGTGTTTTGAGAAAATAGATTTTAGAAATCACAACCAAAAATTATTTTGACCGCAATCAATAACGGTGTCGGATGTAGCGCGTTAGTAAGTTGCGGATCGTCCACAGGGAAAGTGAGTTCCGTTCAATTCTTGAATTAGATGAGTTGAAAATTTAGGGCAAAGAAAAGAAAACAATTCATGATTTGTAATTGTAGATCAAAAAGTAAGAAAAATCTAGATCTAAAAGAAACATTAAAGAGCAAGAATAGGGATGAGAGATAATTTCAACCAACAATCAAGACTAGAAGTAAGGCTCGTAGGAGTGGATCGGATCTATAGATGTGATGAGATCTAAAGATTACTAATTCTTATCCATTAATGAATTGATACTAGATCGATGCAAATTTCATCGAGGTTTAAGGATCGTGCGGGAAAACTAGGGATTCCGCAACCAATCCTTTGTCCTTTCGATGGATCACATTCAAATTCTATCTTCTAGTCAATCAAATGTTTAATAGTTGTTCCCTAGTTTCGAGTGAACACAATCAAGAAAGCATCATCTCGAAACTAGGTCATTAATCATTTGATTCACTAGAATTTCCAAACATTATAGGATTTAAGAATTGTAGAAAGATCTAAATCATCATCATCTAAAGATCGTCACAACTCCTACACGAGCGGAGATTACTCAAACATCATGATCACAAACACAATCACAAATTGAATTCTAATCATTATGCTTGAATTAAAAGAGAAGCAAGAATATAGAAAATTCACCTTTATTTATCGACAAATTTCGTTACAACTCTCTTGAATTTACAAAAGGAAGGAACTAGATCGTCGATTTCGGCTTCGCTCGGCTCCTTGAGTCGCGGATCGGCGTGGATCTCTTGCTCCGTTGGAAATCCGGCGTCGCTTGCTAAAGGTTGAAGGCTCTCTTGCTCAAATTGATCTCGGGATCTTGATCTTGATTTTGAATTGGAGATGGGAATTTGAATTTGGCACAAGCTTTTGTCACTAAACTTGTGGGTAGAAGATGATGATAATTCTTGAACAATTTCCCCTCTAGATCTAGGCTCCTTTTTATAGACTTTCCAAATTCTAGATCTAAGATTTGAAATTTGAATTCCCCCCACAAGTTAGTTAGCACCAAATTTAAATTTCCCTCCAAAAAGTTTGTTAAGACTAAAATTTGAATTTCCCTCCAAGAGTTAGTTGAGCCGAGCCTTCTAGATGTGCCACGTGGAGTTTCTACAGTCTTCTGGAAGCTTAGGCCGTTAGCTGCGACACGTGGAAGAATTCTGGAGGCATGAACCCATCAAAGCGCCGCGGTTCCGCCGCGCCAATGGGGATTGGGCCGCGGATCCGCGGCCTTTTAATGGCCTTGATGGTTTATTTTCACTTGGTAATTCTTGGGCTGACTGGTGGGCCTCTTTCTGATGCTTGGATTTTTATTTGGCCTTTCTGTATTGCTCCAGATCTTTAGCCTTTGAATTGGTGTGTCTTTTATTAGTTCATTTCCCAATTAGGCCCTGCTTCTGGAATTTCCTGCACAATTTCACCGAGACAAGAGTTGCGCAATACAAGGATGATGCGATGCCATGAAACACACACAATTTCCCTAAAAGTGCTGGTTCTAGTGTACAGTACAAGTAATCCAATATTTTACATGTGTTTTGCAAATATGAGTGATATGAATACCGGATAGCTTTACTTGACTGCAAAAAGTAGGGAAATTGCCGTATTAGAAATGCGGTATTTTCGACTGATCACTATTCAAGCATGGTTGCATTTTTCTATGGAAAAATATTGCATGCTTGATCATTGGAAAAATACTTGGCCATTCTTCACTTGCCAATTCTATCATCATTCTACACTTTGCATTCTCTTTCCATTTTCCTTTCCTTCTTCTTTCTCAAATCCTAACCCTCACATGTGTTGTGAATTCTAGGATTGTTTGAGATAAAATAGTCCAATTAACTTTCTACATCTCCTAAGCTATCTAGATTAGTAAACTAGGTACTTTAGTTACCTCATTTTTGAGGTTAGAGCTTAAACCGTAGACTTTTAGGTGGATCATCTTCGACATGAGGAGACCAACGATCAAGTGTGATCCGTACCTTTTAGGAGCTTAAGAAGAGGAGAAGAAGACCCGAAGGACTAGAATCGTCAAGGTATAAAACACTATCATAGTAGTTTAGAACCTTGTGAATTTAGTTAGTTAAGGTTTCTGAATGATCTTGGAAGTTTAGTCGATATTACTTGTCTTTAAATCGTTTTTTTTAAATTCCGCCTTTCCACAAACCTTGTGGGGTGTGTGACATCGACTTACACTTAACTCACCTGAAAAACATTCCAAGGAAAGAAAGAAACAGGGTGGAATGCCCGTCAGCGAACTTATGCTCGGTAAATCCCTAAAAGAGGTGCAAAATATATAAATAGGTCTAAGGCGACATGTGGTATAACATGAATGGAAATCATGAACATGTGAACAAGTATGGTAATGATCATGACAACTAGGTGATACTTGAGCATGACAATATAGTATATCATGTATTAGTCAACATAAACATGTAATAAGTGTATATGGTGAACATGAAATGAATTTTAATTTGTCCTAAAAGGTCTTTACAAGGTTAGACTAACTAACGTAAGTTCAAGGATGAATGTCAATCAATCTCAAGAGTATTCTCGAACCCAAGGATAGGGCCCAGAGGCAAAGAATCACAGGCCTAAATCAAGATAGTAGTATCAGGACTTCAGTCTGTGGAGGAGTCGAGTCAAATCAAGAGTGTGGTATCGGGACACCAAGCTATGGAGGCGTTGACCCGATTCAAGAGTTCATGTACTAGGGGAACTGCTGAGATTTTGTTGGGTTCACACTCAATCTACCCCAACACCCCGCATATTTTAAATTATAATTAACGTTATAAGTCTTGTCCGAAACCATGAATACATAAGAGAGAGTACAAGTTCAATTTTCAAGTTGAGTTCAAGTATTCAGGTAGAGTTCAAGTATCCATGTCGAGTTTCAAGTATTCATGTCATGTTGTATTCATGTTTAGAGACAAGTTAAGTCAAGCATGTAATATAGTGTTTATATAAGTCATGTAGATACAATAAATAACCAGTCACATATCATGGGATGATACAAGTATAATGTTCAAGTAACGACCACAAACAATGCTATAAAGAAATGCTATGCACGACTAATTACTCAAGTCAATTGGGTTCATAATATAAATAGGAAACATAGCCCTAGATGTTGTGCAAATATGAGTTCAAGTCTCACCTAATTATGACTAGTGGTTTGGGAGATATACATATTTTCGTATCGTGATGCAGAACATATCAGAATCTATCCAGCACCGTCACACATATTTAAGACACGGTTTGAGTCAATTTCCGTCATTTTTCAGGTTTCTAAGATCATTAGAAACCTGTAGATCTTTTGATATAATAATCAAACAACTAAGTTCTGCATGATTTGGATTCCTGAAGCTCTAGTTATAGTCATTTTAACATCACGGTTTAAAACAGAAATTTGGACAGTAATTATGTGTTGTATTGCAAAACATATATCGAGTTATTCTATTCATTTCTGGATCACCAAGTATATAGGAAAATTATAGGCTTGTCAATTATGCATATATACATCTAAAGTTTGTCATGAATGGACATCGGTAGTTTGAGTTATGTCCTATTTAAAACAATGTGAGAATCAGGGCGGTTTATGTACAGATTCGTCGCTTAATTTTGTAAGCAAGTTTTCTATAATTTACATCGATTTTCAGGAAATCTATATAATTAAGAAATTCTATATCTTTCGATCTAGATGTCCAAAACACTTGACTTTTCTCAAAATGGATATCGGTAGATCGAGTTATGTGTCCTCGAAAGTGACCAATAAAAGCATTTTTCTGAGTTTAAAACCAGTGCATAAAAGGACGACGTAATTCCTAAATCGTTATGCGGTTCGATCTGAAATTTTTACAACGCTTCTAGAAATGTGTTTAAGGACTTAATAAATTTTCTTAGGTTTTACAGGTATCACGATTAAATTCTAAAAACTAATTTGAAGATAAAGATATTGTTATGGTCATATTTTTAGAAATGACGAACATAATTTTATTTAATTTTAACCTTATTTTATTTTATTCAAAAATTAAATATAAATGATTATAATTTCAGCGACAAATACTATGAGTTAACGTATGTGAAGCAAGCATATGAGTTTATCATGAAATATACGCGGAAACAACTTCTAGCATATTATTTTATGGGTATTATTTAAACGAGAGATTAACCAAGCATAACAAGTATTGACATGATGGCGACATGGAAATGAGGAGGTAACATATAGCAAGAGGGCAAAGGATAGGAGGAGGATGAGGAGGTGACTTACATGTTGTGTGGGTCGATATAACAACCGGCTCACCGATTTGGTGAGAAAATTCTCAACTTGACTGAGACTTCGAAACTTGAGAGAACCGGTGCTTTTCCAAGCTCCAAGGAAAGGATTTTAGATTTTCATAAGGGAGAGAATTATATGTACTAAAAGAGAATTAACTAGGTTTAATGGACAAAATAATTATATTCATAACCATCTAATTGATGGTGGGAGTTAAAAGGAAGAGAAAATGAAAGGTCATTTGTAGGTTATGAAAAGGTTTTACAAAATATAGATAAAAATAATTGCAAAACACAAGGTTCGAACATATAGCTTATGGACCAGCAATGCAATGACTTAACCACTAAGATACAAGTTTATTATTGCATATAGTTAAATAGAAACAAATTTATACGGAGTTTCAAATAGGATAATTTAAAAGATAAACGGAATAAATCATTTTCTCAAACTAATTTTTTTTCTTTCAAATAAAAAAAATTCTCTTTTGAAAGTTTTCCTTTCAAAACAAAATTGAATAAATTCTTTATATTAAAGAAATCAAAATATTTTAAAATAATCTTTCAAAACCTTTTCTTTTTACAAAACGAATCATCCTGAAACAAATATATTTTTAATTATTAAAAAGAATTATAGTAAAAACATGGTAGTTACATTCTACCCTTCTTAAAAATAATTTCTTCATCAAAATTACTCAAGGAGGATGTTGCAGTCGAGCAAGGAATAGGGTCAGGGCAACTGGCGTCATATGACTAGGTTAAAGATGCAAGATAGTTCAATGAATGAAAACAAGAACTTAACTTTACTAGTATCTTCAAGGACTTCCGAAAATAAATGTTGGTGATTGAGAATATCGAACACTACCCAACTTTGATGACAATCAAGGACAACGAAGAGAGTTTTAAGTTAACGAGAACAATTCAAGGACATAAAATAGTTCAAGGATGCAGACAAAAGGTAGTTCTAAGAGATGTAAGTGGAAAAGAGTGGACAAAGTCGAGGAATCAAAAGTCGAGATTGATCTTCAAGATTGAAAGTAAAGTTCAAGATGGATTCAAGGAATAGGACGGGATTTAAAGAAAAGGTCGAATGTAATAGTTGGATTTCTAAATTCTTGTAAAACATTGCTTACGATGTTCATGTAGAACTGACCTGTATGGGCCACCAATAAAATCTATCACGCCCTGCTTCCCAAAAGACGGTAGCAGGCACGTGACGAGACCCACGACGTATTTATTCCGAGAAGGTTCTTTCTCACAACAAATACGTTAAGCGTATATAAGCAATATAAAATATGACAAGAATAAACATGATAATGAAAATTCCAACAGCTACTTATTATATTCAAATCCACAAAGTTTACAATTATCAAGATGTCTGAAATACAAAGTGAAATAACATAAGAAGTCTTAACAAGAGACATACTAAAAGGAAAAGCTGAAAGAGAAACTAGTAGTCGGCCTATGACAACAGATGGTTGTACTCCTCTTCCGTCGGTTCTACCTCCTCTATCCCTAAGTCACCTTATGAACATTCTAAGGAAAGAAAGAAACATGATGGAATGTTTGTCACTGAACTTGCGCTCGGTAAGTCCCCAAAAGAAGTGTTGAATATATAAATGGGTGTAAGGCGACATGTGGTATAGCATGAATGGAAATCATGAACATGTGAACAAGTATGGTAATGATCATGGAAACTAGGTGATACTTGATCATAGAAATATAGTATAGCATGTATTGGTCAACATAAGCATGTAATAAGTGTATATAATGAACATAAAGGGAATGCCAATATGTCCTAAAAGGTCTCTATAAGGGTAGACTAACTAACTTAAGTTCAATGGAGAATGTTAACTAATCTCAAGAGTATTCTCGAACCCAAGGATAGGGCCCCAAGGGTTAGGAATCACAGGCTTAAATCAAGAGAGTAGTATCGGGACTCCAAGTTATGAAGGGGTCAACCCGAATCAAGAGTGTGGTATCAAGACTCCAAGCTATGGAGGAGTCAACCCGATCCAAGAGTTCATGTACTAGAGGGACTCCTAAGATTTCGTTGAATTCATACTCAAACTATACCAACACCCCGCTTATTTTAATTATAATTAACATTACAAGTCTTGCTCGAAACCATGAATACATAAGAGAGAGTGCAAGTTTAAGTTTCAAGCTGAGTTCAAGTATTCAGATAGAGTACAAGTAGTCATGTTGAGTTTCAAGTATTCATGTCATGTTGTATTCATGTTTCAAGATAAGTCAAGTCAAGCATGTAATAGGGTGTTCATAAAAGTCATGTAGATACGATAAATAAGAAGTCACATAGCATGAGATGAGATAAGTATTGTTGAATATGTATACCTTAGAGGCCATTATTATATAGTACATGATTGTATATTACATGTGGATGCTTGGGATATATATATATATAGAATAGTCTTGCTCGATATGATAGTAAGCAATCTGGTTTGTCTTTGCTTAAACATGTGTATATGTTCTAATTATATTACATATCTCGAATACATGTTGGTAAAGCTCGTAGGATCTTTTCTTGACTACTAGAGTTGTGATGGTGATCATACTCATGGGGTCTGGGTAGTTTATAAGCACGTTCTTAAATTGTTCCTAGTCATTGGAGTTTCAAGACAGGGTATCGATACTCCGGAGTAGACTAGTGTATATGTTTCTTATTCCTGTGAGGGAAGGTAGCCTTTCCCACAGCCATTGGTGTACGACACCAAAGATAGTATACAGGTGCTCTTTAGGTTATGAGTTACATTGGACGGACTCGTCAAGAATTTCAAGATGGTAATATACCTATCGTTGGATAGCAGTTCTTTGGTGACATAGGTACATGTTAGTCTTTATACCTGACATCATCATTAATCTCGTGTGTGTTTCTACAGTATTTAGATTACTACCCTACCACGGCGTTAAATAGTCGTGCGAACAGGTTTTAGTTGGTCACAGTCCCGAAGCACTTGGGGATAGTGAGCGATAGAAGGGATTCGTCTCTCCTGGTATAAGGAGTCGATGACGTACTGTGTTTAATTGGCCATCACCATAAGACCTTGGCCAAGGAAGATGAGATTTACCGATAGTGAGATCAATAGTTTTTCGGGATAGTGTTAGGCCAAATCGACACGACTTATCAGGTTATTAGGGGTCTTACGTTTTCCACCCATTAGACCCGATATGCGATACTCTCAGATGAAGAGACCGTACTGTATGGAGATTGTTACTTTTAAGCTCAGTAGGGATATAGACGAGTTTTCTTGTCGACCTTCCTTTCGTTCAATACCTGGATAGGCGTTACGTACAGCTACTGCCGTTGACGTGTTTGTGGTTAAACCCACAGCCAGCATATAATTAAGTCTTTAGAGTCCCACATAGAGGAGTTCGCAGCTCAGGCGAAACGATATAGTGTACGTCTTTTAATATGTATCGAGATTCGATTAAATACGTGTTTTTGTACACGTACTTTTAATCGGACATTTTGTTAATACTAGCCGGTTTGAATGATAACCAGATTATCATATTTAGATAAAATATGAGCTAGTATTATATATCTGTTTTTTGTATCTCTCTTTTTGGTATTTTTATTTTGACAGAATATGGTATTTATACGAATACGGGTATTTGTATAAATACAGGTCTTTGTGTCTTGATATAAATACGGGTATTCATATTTTATATGAATATAGGTGTATATATTTTGATACGATTATGGGTGTATATATTTGTAGCATATACTTGTATTGTTGTATGAATACACACACATGTGTGTGTGTGTACAAATGAGTTGGCTCTCTTCTCTTCTCATCTCTTCTTGATTTTATGAGAATGGTGTAGAGTTGTGACTCACCATGATGAGTCACAATTCTACCATTTCAAACATAAAAGAAAAGAAGAAAAAGAAAATGAAGAGATAAGTTTTTAGTAGCCATGCTTACTCATTTCATCATCCTCATCCCTGGCTTCTTCTTCCTCCTCTCTTGAGTTTTGGAAAATAGAGAAAGGAAAAGAAAGAGAGAAAAACTTAGAGATTAGCACTGTCACATCTCTAGTGACCAATTCGTAGCAAGTCTTATTCATTAGTTGCTTCACTTAGCTTTTTAGTGTGAAGCTAAAGCCTTAGTTAGAGTTCTCTCAGGTGGATCATCTTCGATAAAGAAGACCAACTTCCAAACTATTTTCCGGTGGACCTAGGAGATAAAGAAGTGGAATAGAAGATGAAGAACACGACTACAAAGGTTTTAAATACTAACCGAGTAGCTAAACCCCTTCTTGGTTTACTAGTTTAGTGATTGGATTTGATTCTAGGTCGTAGTAGTCCGTGCTTATGTTATGAAAAAATTTGTTTTGAATTCCACCTTGGGCGCAAGTTAGCGGCACGAGCGTCTACTTACATGATATCAAGCCACCCAAGAACTTAAACTAGTATTAACGATATTTATATTTTGAAACTAAAAAATTCTGGTTTTCAAAACAATGAAAACCAACTTTCTGTTCGAATTTTTTTTATCTCTGAAAATTTTTTAAACAAGTGCAGAGGTTTTCTTATGAAATATAAAAACTTGAGAAGAAATACGGGGACATAACTTTTAAACAAAACCGCCCAAACTTGGATTTTTCCCAACTTAGTTGGTTACATTTTTTATTCTAGTCCCTGTTTTTTTTCAGGGGCTTATTCTCAAATAAACTTGGTTTTATGTTATGTTTGTTTTGGCCCAGATTTCATTTACTGTTATCTTTGCATGCGGGCAACACAGAAAGTTTTAAAATCAAAACTTTAGCATCGTTGATTATCTGTGGTTCGTATTTGTATTTGTAAACGGTGTATAATTGCTATAGGTTGATAAGACGAGGTTGCAAATACTTACTAGTGCTGTGTTTTTGTGAGTTTTACAGATATTATACCGAGTATGGATTTGAGTTTTCATAGATTGGTATAATTATATGTTGGATATATATGCCCTAGAGGCCATTATTGTATATATATAGTGGATGCTTGGACATATGTATGTACAGGACAATCTTGCTCTATATGATAGTATGCTATTTGGTTTGTCTTTATCTTAACATTTGTATATGTTTTACTTGTTATTACGTATCGTTAATACATGTTGATAAAGCCAATAGGATTATTTCTTAACTACCAGCGTTATGATGGCGATCAAACATGTGGGGGCTGGGCAGTCTATAAGCACATCCTTAAATGTCCCTGGTCATGGGAATATTAAGGCTGGTCATCGATATTCCAGAGTAGATTAGTGTATACATTTCTAGACCTCGATGAGAGGTGATGGTTGGTCCCACAGCCATTGGTCTTTGGCACTTAAGATCGTATATAGGTGCTCACTGGGGGTAAGTACACTGGACGGACTCGCCGAGAACATCTAGATGGTACTATACCTATCGTCAGATAGCATTTTTCAGTTGACATGAGTACATGTTAGTCTTTAGACCTGAAATCGTCATTTGTCTCATATGAGTTTCTACTGTACTTAGATTACTACCCTACCACGGCTCTACTAAGTCATACAAACAGGTTTTGGTTTGGTACAGTCCTGAGCCACATGGAGGCAGTAAGCGATTGTTGGGGATTCGTCTTCCCCAGTATAGAGAGTCGATATCGCATTGTGTTCGGTCGGCCAGCACCACAAGACATTGGCCAAGAAAGTTGGGATTTACTGATAGCTAGATCAGTAGTTTCCCGGATTGGTCCTGAGCCACATCGGCATGAATTATCAGGTTATTAGGGTCTGATGTTTACCATCCCTAGACCCGGTATGCAATACTCTTAAACGAAGAGACCGGACTGTACGGAGATTGTCATGGATAGGCTCAATAGGAGTTCGGATGAGTTTGCTCATCGGCCTTCCTTTTCGACAGGTACCCGGGTAGCCGTTACGTACAACTAGTGCCGCTGATGTGCTTGTGGTTTTGGATTTATCTAGTAACTCACTAACGGCATACTGTCGAGCCTTTAAAGTCCCATACAGAGGGTTTTCCTGGTTCAGACGAAATGATGTAGTAGCCCTATTTTGATACATGCAGGGTTCCGATCAACCGAGTGTACTAGCTACCCAAACTTTTGATCGGTTGGTAGATAATAGTAGCCGGATTATTAAATCAAGTATTGATTTAATAATTTACATATATATTTCAATATGTATATTCTAGTATTATGTTCATTATATTATTTTATCTCTTTGGGCAGTATTTTGATACGATTATGGGTATGTATATACGGTAGAATGTATTTCGTATTTATACGAAAATACATTCTAGAAGAAGGCTACCTCATTTTAATTTATCCATTTATTCATTTAAATGGAAATGAGGTGAAGGGGTGAGGTGGTAAAGAAATGGTAAGAGGCATGGTTGAATAGTTTAGAAAAATGCATTTTAATTCATTTGTATACACTATTCATGCATGGTTGCTATATTATATTTGCAAAAATGATTTATCAAAACCATGGCAACGTTTTTCTCTCACTTGATTTTTTTCATTCCACCATTTTCTTTCTCTCTCCCTTTCTTGAGCTCCTTCTTCTTCTTCCCCCCTACACTCTCATGTGTTAAGAATCAAGGGTCGATGAGATAGAAAAATACTAGAACAACACTACTACATCTCTAAACACTCTAGAATAGCAACCTAGGGTCTTTAGTTACTTTATTTGATTGTTTGTGTAGAGTTAGAGCCATGAACCATATCTCTCGGGTGGATCATCTTCAACGGAGGATGACCAGTGGTCAAGCTCAATTACGGAGACCCTAAGGAGCTAAGGAAGAGGGTAGAAGACCGAAATAAACGGATTTGACCAAGCTTGTGATGGATTAGATTTGACCAAGCTTGTGTGCGCTAGACCTGCCCATGCACTGCCGTAAGTTAGACCATCCATGAACCATATCTTGTGATGGTTTAGCTGGATAATCATGGTGGATAGCCCCTCATCATAGAATTGTTATATATTCATTTATTCGGGGAAAGCGGCCGGATTGTGGCCGTCGTTACCGCTTGATGTATATTTTTCTATTGGAACGCGACCAGGTTGAGGTCGATATTACCATTGTATATTCATTCATTCTTGTATTAGGATAACCCATGGAGAAGTGCTCAAGTATCCGGGTTCTAGAGTGTGTTAGGTAGTCATCTCATAGTGATGAGTTCGAGTCGCCTCGCTCTAGAAATAGCGGGATATTCGCTGCACTTATAGGGGTTCAGGATAGACCTACGGTGGAGTGCTCAAGTTACCGGATTCCATGAAGAGCCGGGTGGTCCACTCATGTCATTGAGTGATGGTTGCCTCACTTCTAGAATTGACGGGTAACTTACCGCGCTCGTAGGGGTCGTTGTTTTAGGTAATGTTCGAGTTATCCATACAACCGGGGAACGTTGGTATTCGTTTGTGGCTCAAACAAAACACGGGGCTCCTAGTTTATCCACTATTCCATTTTGATTATTGCATTCATGTGATGTTTATTACCTACATGTGATGATGATATATATATATACTGTATATGTTTTGCACCCGCGCTTGCCCTGGCCATGCACTGTCGTAAGTTAAGTAATCTTACGGTGAAGTCCCCGGACCCCGTGGCGAATGCGGGTGGCATATACGTGCATTCTATTTAGGTTGTTTCTATGATGCATTGGAACTTATTTGATGGGATCGCTTTAATTCTAATTAATGCGAGAAAATAAACCTAAATGATGTTGTTGAAATCAAATTTCAAAACTACTTAGTTCTTTTCAAAACTGCTCGGTTTTCTACAAAACCAAATATTTTTAAAATTGAGCTTGAACCACTCGTTTCAAAATCACTAGATTCCTTCAACGATATCAAGTTCATTACGCTAAAAACCAACCATAGCCCTCAGTCATTTCAGATAAGTAGCAGTTAGTATTCATGTTGTGTACGTTGGTCTCTATCTAGGAATAGTGTATGATAGCTAAGTATTGCTTATTTGTTGCACTATGATGCGATTAGTTAGGACAGTCGCATAGCCACGTTGGTTTCTATCAAAGGCTTATGAGGGCGGGTCTAAGTTAATCCAGGACAATGATGGGTTGAACTTGACTTGCGACTTATGGTAGATTGGTCTCTATCAAGACCATATGCCTCTTGGGAAAAAAACCACATAATGAGTTTCAAATATACAAGAAACTTTCAAGTGTTGCATACCTTCGTGAGTGTGGTAACTAGAGTGGTTTCCATCTAGGTTATCACACGATGATAGTTGAGTTTCGATCCCACTGATGAGTAGGATTACTCCCAGGAGATTTTCACTTCACAAATAGTTAACCTATTAGGTGTCTAGAAAGGTGTTAATAGGGTTATGCCTTTGCGGAAATGGGGTTATTTAATTAGGTCTGTGCGAAAGCATGGGAAGCCTTCCTCGGAGTACCAACACTTGTCTGGCTGAACGGTTAGGGAACTTGTTGAGTGTATATGATCCCGACTAGTTCTCCTTTTAAGGTTTGAACGAGAATTCGAGGAAACAGTGGGAACCATCCTATTTAGATAAATTAATAACCAATATAAACTTGCAAGAGCATACGCTGAGTGTTTCTTTTCTCTCTCCTAATTGCAGCTACCATGTCACGTCTTTATCAAAACAATAAAATGTATGACTTAACTGACCCGAATTCTTATTCAGGGATGGGGAACGTCGGTTCGACTCTGAATTTTGACAAATGTCACGAGCATGGGCAAGGGAAAGAGGATTACATGAATTCCTTGATAATCCCGGTGAAGAAGAAGCATACTATTTGGTCTCCTTCAGATGTTCTTGTTATTGAGAACTGTTTTTCAGTCAGTCCTACCTCCTGGGTACTAGATACCGGATCAAAATCTCATTTCTGTAATTTATTATAGGGACTGAGAGAAAGTAGAATGGTTAAACCTTCTGATATGTCCCTTAGAGTAGAGAACGGAGCACAAGTTGATGATTCTGCCATCGGTGAATATCATCTAGTATTGCCAAGTGCCAATACTATGATTTTAAACAACTGCTACTATGTACCTTCCATGTTTTGCAACATCATATCAGTTTATTTACTAAATAAATATGGATATAACTTTATTCTAAATAAAAATATCATGAACATTTATCTTAATCAGGTATTAGTTGGAGAAAGTGCACTGTGTAATGGTATGTATGTTCTAAATCAAAACGCAGTTCTTAATATACAAAACATACGCGAGAGGAAGAGTTCACATATGAACGAAGCCTACTTGTGGCATTATAGACTTGGATATATTAATGAGACTAGACTAGCCAAGTTACATAAAGATGGATATTTGGATCCATTCAAATTTTCATCTTATGAAACTTGTTAGTCTTGTCTCAAAGGTAAGATGATCGAATCTCCGTTCACCGGACATGGAGAAAGAGCTATAGAACTCCTGGGACTCATACACAGTGATATGTGTAGTCCAATGTCAATACATAGAAGGGTGGGTTCTCATACTTCATTAAATTCATTGACGATCTCACTAGATTCGGATATGTGTATCTTTTGAAACAAAAATGTGAAGTTTTTGAGAAATTCAAAGAATACAGAAACAAAGTAGAGAACTAGACTGGAAAAAGTATCAAGATCCTCCGATCTGATAGACGAAAAGAGTATTTAAGCATGGAATTTTTTGACTACCTAAAAGAGAATGGTATTCTCTCTCAGCTTACTCCTCCGTATACACTACAGCACAACGGTGTATCGGAGCGAATGAATCGTACCCTTTTGGATATGGTTCTTTCCATGATGAGTAATACTGAGTTACCTCTTTCCTTCTGGAGACTTGCGTTTGAAATCACTGTAAGTCCCTAGTGACCTCACCGCGGAGGCCGCGGCCGATGCGGAAGCGGAAAACAAAAATTATCAAGGGGCAACTAGAGACTAAAACCTAGATTCGATCCAAACACCTAAAACTAGAAACTAACATGCAAGGGTTTAGAAAATACAACCTTCGACATGTGTCCACCTAATTGTGGAAGAACCCACCAAAGTCATATATGCCGCGAACGCGCTTAAGAGGCAACCAGCCTTACTGAAGATAATCCACCCGAGAAAAACTGATCCAGGCTCCGACCGGTGCTTGGGATGGATTGTGGGTGATGTAGGAATTTTTTCACTAACTTTCTCTCTAAATTTACCATGCTCAAGAGAGTAAAAAGAAGAAGGAGGAGGAGGTGAAGAAAACTATGATATGAGATAATGGCTAAGTCTTTTTTTGTGTAAGAAAAATCTCGTAGAATGAATGTCTCTCATTATTTTTACAACCATACTATAATAGTATACCCAAATGATTTTATGAATATAAAATCATAGCCATGCCTTTCTACCATGCTCCTTGCCACCTCATTAAGCCACATCATTATTTGAATTTCCAAAAAGGAAAATCAATTATGAGGTGTCCTTCTTCTATAAACATTCTTATATAAATATGAAATACTTTACCCGATATATGTATTTCTACATTTATGCGTATCCGTATAAAAATACGGATAGCACTGAAAAGAGAAAATGAATAGTGAAAAATAATACTAATATATATATATATTATTAAATCAAAAACTGATTTAATAATCCGGTTTAATCCTAAGCCGGCTAGTATTATTAACCGTTCGATTAAAGTCCGTGTATCCCGTACACGTATTTAATCGGACCCCTACACATACCAATATACGGCCTTTAAATCTATCGTCTGAACCGGGAAAACCCTCGACAATACGCTGGCAGTGGGTTTAACCACAAGTACATCAGCGTCACTTGCTGTACGTAATGGCTACCCAGGTACTTGCCGAAAAGGGGTCGACAATCAAGTGCGTCCTTACCCTACTGAGCCTGAATATGACAATCTCCGTACAGTCCAGTCTCTTCGTCTAAGAGTATCGCATACCGGGTCTACCGGGTGGATATTGTTAGATATGTATGCCCTAGAGGCATGTATTGTATAGGATGCTAGGCATGTATATGTACAGAAACAATCTTTGCTCGAAATGATAGTATGCTATCGGGTTTATCTTCATCCTAACGTGTGATGTGTTGTATTTCATATATTTATATACATGTTGATGAAGCCCTTAGGATTATGCTCGACTACCAGGATTATGATGTAGACCATACTAGTGGGGCCTGGGCAGTCTATAAGCATATCCTTTAATAGTTCCTAGTCGAGAGTATATCGAGACAAGGCATCGATATTACCAGAGTAGACTAGTGTGTATGTTTCTTGACCCTGGGAGCGATGGTTGATCCCACAACCATTGGTGTTTAACATCAAAGAATGTATACAGGTGCTCATTAGAGAATTGGTACACCGAATAGGACATGTCGAGAACTCCTAGATGGTATATATACCTATTGTCAGATAACAGTTCTCTGGTGACACTTGTACAGGTTAGTCTGTAGACCCGAGATCGTCATAGTGCCTTGTGTGATTCCCACTGTG
The DNA here is from genome assembly GCA_030015575.1 of Agapanthus africanus. NCBI lineage: Eukaryota > Viridiplantae > Streptophyta > Magnoliopsida > Asparagales > Amaryllidaceae > Agapanthus > Agapanthus africanus. The sequence goes on along the minus strand of JASDDO010000004.1, from coordinate 277,678,445 downwards.
CTTTGATTTCCTCCTTACCACGGCTCTACTGAGTCATGCAAACAGGTGGATTTTGGGTACAGTTCCGAATCGCATGGAGGCAGTGAGCGATAGGAGGGGTTTCGTCTCTCCCGGTATAGGGATTTGATGTCGCGCTATGCTTGATCGGCCATAACAGCAAATCCCTGGTCAGGGTTCTCGAGATTTACTGATAAGAGTTATCAGTAGTTTCTCGAACCGTTATGGGCCGTAAATCAGCATGACTTATAAAGTTACTGGGGTCTGACATTTACCGCCCCTAGACTTCATATGCGACGTATCAGACGAAGAGACCGGACTGTACAGTAAGTGTTGCTTACATGCTCGTTAGGGTTGTGATGAGTTCGCTCGTCGGCCACCTATTCGTCATGTACCTGGGTAGCCGTTACGCACAGCTAGTGCCGCTGACGTGCTTGTAGTTAAACCCATTGCCAGCGTATTGTCGATGTAAGTCTATGTCGCTCACCCCGCAAGCTAGCGAGGAGGTGGAACTAGTAAAAATCGATACTTTATTACAAAGAAACATAGACTAACGCTTAAGGATCTTTGCAAAACCATTACTAACGAACTACTAGAGGTTTAATCTGCTGTGATACGAAGATTATACCTCACGAAACCGGTCATTCAGTTCTTCCCTCCGCTGTCCTCCTCGTCCATGTGAGCTCCGAGGATCGATCCGGATCTTGGTCACCTCCACGGCCTCCTAGAGTCGAAGACGATCCACCCGAGAGTCTATAGTCCGAGCTCCACCTCAAGCCGAGATAATTAGGGCAACAAGTTTCCTACTCTTGATGTCCTAGGTAATGTAGAGGAAGAAGATGGATTTGTTTGTCTATTTTAATTCTATTTTTCTCAACACATGAAAGCTATAGAAATTTCTAGAGAGGAGGAAGAAGAAGAAGGAGGAACCATGGGAGCTTTCTTTTTGAAGAGAGAGAAAGCACAAGAGATAATGATGCATAAGAAAAATAATTAGTAATCTTTTAACATGATCAATTATGATGGCTACCCTTGATTTGACCATTATCATCTCAAAGATAAATCCAAATGAATAAGAAGAGTCTAGTGCTTGAAAAATATCTAAGTCAACAATAGTCAACTAGGTCAAATTGTCAAGCAAGGTCAAATGGTCAAGCGAGGTTAAATGGTCAAACCAATTAGCCATAACACAATTATCATTAAAAAGATTAGTAAGTATTTTCCTCACCACATAATGGTTTTGACTAAATCAATGGTCAAAACCCTAATGAGGCACCTCCTTCTTCGCTCCTCACAACCGTGCATACACACCCGCATCCGCATTCCGTAGAATATGAATGCACAGAAGACAAAACTAATCCATCTATACAATACTAGGATCCGTCTTAAACCAAAGCCCACTAGTATTGTCCGCCCGAACATCATACGCGCACAAGTGCACGTAAGTGATCATAGCCCTGCCGTAAAACCATACGGCCTCTACACCTTTTTCCCAGTGCAGGGAAACTCTCTGTGTGGGACTTTAAAGACTCAACACTACGCTGGCAGTGGGTTTAACCACAAACCGCAAGCGGCACTAGCTGTACGTAATGGTCCCCAGGTAGATGTCAATAAGAAGGCTGATGAGGTAAACCCATCCGAACTCCTACTGAGCCTGAATGTGACAATCTCCGTACAGTCTGGTCTGTCCGTCTAAGAGTATCGCATGTCGGGCCCAGAGGGGCTGTAAACGTCAGACCCCTAATAACGGTACAAGTCGTGCTGGAGTGTAGCCCAGAACACCCTGAGAAACTAGTAGAAACGCTACCAGTAATTCTCTCTTGCCCTGGCCAGGGACTTTGTGTAATGGCTCTCCTAGACACAGCGCGATATCAACCCCCAATACCGGGAGAGACGAATCCTGTCTAACCGCTATAGCCTCCAAGTGCTTCGGGACTGCACCCAACTACTACTTGTTTGCACGACTCCTTTGAGCCGTGGTAGGGTAGTAATCAAAGTACAGTGGGAACACACTCGAGGCGAAGTGGCAATGTCAAGTCGACGGACTAAGCTGTACTCCTGTCACCTGGGAACTGCTATCTGACGATAGGTATAGTACCAACCAAAAATTCCCGACGAGTCCTGTCCAGTGTACTCGTAACCTAACGAGCACCCGCATACTATCTTTAGTACGACGTACTGTAGGACAGACCATCTCCCCTGCTGGGATGAGAAGCGTATACGCTAGTCCACTCCGGAGTATGGATGCCCCATCTCGATAATCCTATGACTAGGGACCTGTATAAGGATGTGCTTATAGATTACCCAGCCCCCACTAGTGTGATTGCCATCACAACGCTGGTAATCAAGACAAGATCCTAAGGGCTCCACTAATATGTATAAGCAATATGCTAAAAGAAACACATGCACATATTAAAGTAGAAACAAACCAAATAGCATACTAACATTTTCAGCAAGACTGTCTATACAACTGTGAATATCCCAAGCTTCCATTAAGTAATATACAAATTAGTATGATACAGTAATGACCTCTAGGGTATATACACTAACAATCTCCCACTTGCACTAGGTCCATGTACTGGTGTATCGAAGACCTATCATCTCGATCAGCGGCTCAAACTGGGTCTGGGGTATGGCCTTCGTAAGTGGATCTGCAGTGTTATTCTCCGAATCTACTATCCTCACCTCGATCTCCCTGATCAGGTGATACCGCCTCAAAATGTGTCTGGACTTCTGATGGGACCTGGGTTCCTTCGCTAAAGCTATAGCGTCGTTGTTGTCGCAATACAACGGTATTGGATCAACAATGGTAGGGACCACCTGAAGCTACATGAGGAACTTCTTCATCCATACAGCTTCTTTTGCGGCATCGCAAGCAGCTATGTACTCCGCTTCCATTGTCGAGTCAGCAACGGTGTCCTGCTTGGACCTTTTCCAACAGACTGCTCCTCTATTGAGGGTAAAGACATAACCCGACATGGACTTAGAGTCATCCTTGTCACTCTGGAAGCTGAAGTCAGCAAAGGCCTCGATCTTGAGGTCTTTTCCTCCATACACCAAGAACATCTCCTTAGTCCTTCTCAGGTACTTGAGAATGTTCTTTACTGCTATCCAGTATTTCTCCCCTGGGTCCGACTGATACCGGCTTACAATGCTCAATGTGTATGCTATATCTGGTCTGGTACACAACATCGCATACATTATAGAGCCTACCACAGATGCATAGAGTATAGATGACATGCGAGCCCTTTCCAAATCAGTCTTGGGAGACATCTCTTTGGAGAGGGTGATTCCGTGACAAGCCGGTAGATTACCGTGCTTTGAATCTTCCATACTGAATCGTCTCAGTATGGTGTCGATGTACCTGGATTGCGAAAGTCCCAACATTCTCTTAGATCTATCACGATAGATCTGAATCCCCAGAATGTAGTTGGCATCCCCCAGGTTCTTCATAGAGAACCTTTGTGATAAGAATCCTTTGACTGACTGTAGGGTAGGAATGTCATTTCCTATCAAGAGAATGTCATCCACGTACAAGACGAGGAATACAACAGTTCTCCCTACAATCTTACTATATATGCATGGTTCATCCAGATTTTTGATAAAATCGAATTCTTTGACAGTATCATCAAAGCAGATGATCCAACTCTGCGATGCCTGCTTCAGTCCATAAATGGACTTAAGCAACTTGCACACTTTACCGCTTCTCCCACTCTGAATGAAACCCTTCGGCTGATCCATATAGACGCACTCTTCCAAATTTCCATTTAGAAAAGCCGTCTTCACGTCCATCTGCCAGATCTCATAATCGTGGAAGGCAGCAATGGCAAGAAGGATCCGAATGGATTTGAGCATAGCCATTGGAGAAAAGGTTTCGTCATAGTCCAAACTAGGTCTTTGACGAAAATCCTTTGCAACAAGTCTAGCTTTATAGGTTTCAACCTGCCTATCTACACCAATCTTCTTTCTGAAGATCCATTTGTAGCCTACGGGTTTTACCCATTCTGGAGCAATGTCCAAAGTCCAAACTTTGTTGGTGTACATGGACTCCATCTCAGTCCGCATTGCATCCAGCCATTTTACTGAGTCACTGCTCTGAATGGCTTGCTGGAAGCTAGTAGGCTCATCATTTTCAATGATGCAATCCTCTCGATCCCCATCTATGAGAAAACCGTAGTATCTCTCGGGCGAATGAGACTGCCTACTACTCCTGCGGAGTGGCACTGTGATGGCCGGTTCTCCTGAAACATCCGGTTCTACCAAGCTTTCAGTAATAGCTTGTAGTTCTGGAATTTCTTCCAGTTCTATTGCGCTCCCACTTATCTGATTTTCTAAAAATTCAGTTTCCAAGAAGTGGGGATGCTGAGAAACAAAAACCTTTTGTTCCTCTGCGGAATAGAGAAGATACCCCCTGGAGTTCTTGGGGTATCCCATAAACTTACACAGTAATGAGCGTGCATCGAGCTTGTCCGCATACTGCTTCTTTACAAAAGCTGGACATCCCCATGACTTAAGATACTTAAGACAGGGTTTCTTCCCACTCTACATCTGACATGGTGTGGTAGGCACAGACTTGGTTGGAACCTTGTTCAAAAGATATGCAGCTGTTTCTAGTGCATAACCCCAGAAAGATCGCGGTAACTCAGCCTTACTCATCATGGAACGAACCATATCCAATAGGGTTCGATTCCGCCTTTCCGATACACCATTGTGTTGTGGTGTGTATGGAGGAGTAAGCTGAGATAGAATCCCATTCTCTTTTAAGTAGCCCATAAACTCGGCACTCAAGTATTCACCACCTCGATCAGATCTTAGTGTCTTGATACTTTTGCCTGTTTGTTTTTCCACTTCATTCTTGTATTCCCAGAATTTCTCAAAGGCCTCGGATTTATGGTTCATTAGGAAGACATGTCCATACCTAGAGAAATCATCCGTAAAGGTAATGAAGTATGAATAACCACTTCGCGCATGTTTAGACATTGGACCACACACGTCATTGTGTATGAGTCCCAAGAGCTCGCTCGCTCTTACTCCGTGTCCAGTGAACGGAGTCTTTGTCATCTTTCCCATGAGACAAGATTCAAAAGTAGCATAAGACTGATATTCGAACGGATTCAAATATCCATCTTTATGTAACTTCGTCAACCGTGTCTCATTGATGTGACCCAGTCTACAATGCCATAAGAAATCCTGGTTTGTTTCCGGAGACTTTCTTTTAAGTGTATTCTGGACACTGAAAACCTGAGCTTGATTTAATACGTATATCCCGTTTTCTAATGTACCTGACCCAATCAGAACTTGATTTAGGTGGATGTGGACCACATCGCTTACAAAAGTAAAATCATATCCTTCCTTAGAAAGTAAGTATACAGATATGATATTACAAGCTAGACTAGGTACATACAAACAGTTACGTAGAATCAATATCTGTGTCAATCCTAGATGATATTCCCCTACGGACTCAGCGTTCATGCTCATTCCGTTCGCAACTCTGAGAGTCATATCACCTACCCTGATAACTCTACGATTTCTCAAAGCCTGTAATGAATTACAGATATGAGATCCTGACCCGGTATCTAGTACCCAGGAAGTAGAGTTAATTGACATACAGTTTTCTATTACAAACACACCCGAAGCCGAAGCCACAACATGCTTCGAATCCTGGCTACTGGCTTTACAAGCCCTGCAATGCCTCTGCTAATGTCCTTTCCCGTAATAATAGGAACATCTCTCCTTCTATACATCTAGTCCCGAAACTTTTGCCCTTCCCTTTCCTTCTACCTTCCTGGTTTCCTTCAGGATGTCAGTAGAAGGTAGAGACTGTAGAATCAAGTCAGTATATGACTCGTTCTTCAACGTGGTCCTCAGGTCCATGAGCTCATCAAAATAGCTAGTCACTGTAGGGACGTTGTCCCTTACAGATGACCCGACAGCCAACCTAGCTTGAAGCAATTCGTTCGAGGTCTCATATCTTGCGATACGAGATTGCTCTCCATATAAATCTTTGTTATGGAGGAAGACAGAAACTAAGTCTATCTTCCCGTGCTGCCTCTGGTATGCACCATCAACTGAGGCCAACATGAGGCACGTGGCATTCGCACAGTCTTTTTCCGATGCCTTACGGATATCAGTATCCGTGACGATGGAAATTAGTCCTGAGACGGCAGGGGTTTGATTAGTGAAGAGGTATCCCAGTTTTTCATGGGTAATGGGAATCTAGACAGACCTTTGCCAATTAATATAGTCAGATTCAGTCATTCTATTATCTAGATGTAACCTATGTCTGATCACTGGGTCGCTGCAATTAAGAGAGAGAGAAGAAAATACTTAGCATGATGCTCTTGCAAGTTTAGATTGGTTTTTAATTTATCTAAACAGGATGGCTCCCACTGTTTCTCGAATCCTTCCTCAAACCATAAAAGAAGAATTAGTCAGGATTAATCTCACCGTACAATACTTGCTTAACCGTTCAGCCAGGCTCGTGTCGGTACTTCGAGGGAGGTTTTACGACGCTTTCGCGAAGTTCCTTAATTAAATAACCTCTTTTCCCTGGAGGCGTAGACCCACTGACACTGTTCTAGGCACCTACTTGGTTTATAGCATTGATCGTTAAGTGAAAAAGTCTCCCGAGGAGTAGCGGATACTCACAGTAGGATCGGGATCCAAATATCTTTGTTGATAATGCTGAAGGAATCCTACCAACATTATCAAACTCCAAATAGTATGCAGCACTAGCAAGTTTCAATTTCCTTAGAAACTCCCGATGTGGATTTTTGCCCCATGCTCTTATGACCTTGACGAAGGTCAACAAATCATAAGTCATATGTCAAGTTCTACCCATCATTGTCCAGGTTAATTTGAACCCACCCGTATATCCCCTTGACGAAGGTCAACAAGGTAATACGACTGTCATAAACCAACGCATCTATCTATGCTACATATGAACACCCAACAGCTACCAATCACTATGCCTTGACGAAGGTCAACAAACATAGTTTGAATACTATTGAATATTCATATGAAATGACGGAGGGCTACGAATGGTTTTGGCGAAACCGTGAACGTAGTGAACTTGATATAATCGAAGGAACCTTGATAGCTTTTAAAAGGAGTGGTTTAAGCTCCGCGTTTTTAAAAGTTTTGCTGTTCTGAAAAAACCGAGTGGTTTTGAGATTGTTCCAACGATTCAGCTTTGGTTTGTTTTCTTTGTATTAATGTAATGCGTCCCATCAATTAATCCTACCATTGCAGAAAACAACGAAAATATGACATACACTTATGCCATCCGCATTCTCCACGGGGCCCCGTCATCACCCGTTAGATTACTTAACTAACGACAGAGCGGGGGCTGGACTAGCGCGGATGCAAAACATAAGCAACGCCTACTAGATATCATATATAGATATATACATTCGTCAGATGCAATGATAGCCATTCTAGATCACAGATGAACACATTGGATATACTAGGAATCCGCGCTTCGTTTGAGCCAGCAACGAAAGACGGATTACACGGTCGTGATGAACAGCCAAACCCCACTCTAGACCCCTACGGGTGCGGCAAACTACCCGCCAAATACCCGAAGTGAAGCAAACTCCCTCAACAAAGTGAGTCGGCCACTCGGCACTTTAAAGTACCCGGTAGTTTGTGCACCCCACCTTGGGTCTATCCTAGGAGCAGAAAACAGTAAAAGAAATAATATACAATGGTGGCTACAACCTCAACCCGGATGTGCGACCATAAAATAATATTACAACAATTTACAATTTACATCGAATGAAAAATGATAAACCCTCATCTCACATCCCTGGCTATTCATTCACGACAATCCAACAAGTTCATATACACAATCCAATATCACAGAACACAGATATGTACAACCCCCACTAATCGACGTATAGCGATTAGCAGACGTTCAGTACATATATAACATCACAAAAGATCCTATTAGCTAAAGTACTTAGAATTTCGATCGATTGCCAGATTTGAATCTACCCCAAGCACAACACGGTACTCAATAAAATCTGGGTAGAAACAAAGTATCAGAAAAATCACAAAACACAAAACCGGACACACTGCAGGAAAAACGAGTCGACTCGGCCGCGGATCCGCGGCGAAACGCATGGTTTCGCCGCGCTTCCGCCGCGGTCTGACCGATTCATGACCTTGTTTTTCTTGGGTGTCCTTCTAAAAGCCTGCACGTATTTTTAATGTCCCTGGAAAAATTTTTGGACCGGTTTTTAAAATCAACAGAAAAGTGCATTTTTAACGTGTTTTTGCGATTTCTCCGGCGATCAAATTTCTAACACTTTGCCAACAAGTTAGTAATGGTTTAGCTAGGCTCTGATACCACTGTAAGTCTATGTCGCTCACCCGGCAAGCTAGCGAGGAGGCAGAACTAGTAAAAATCGAAACTTTATTACAAAGCAACATAGACTAATGCTTAAGGATCTTTGCAAAACCATTACTAACGAACTACTAGAGGTTTAATCTACTGTGATACGAAGATTATACCTCACGAAACCGGTCCTTCGGTTCTTCCTTCCGCTGTCCTCCTCGTCCATATGAGCTCCGAGGATCGATCCGGATCTTGGTTACCTCCGCGGCCTCCTAGTATATTACAACAATTTACAATTTACAATTTACAATTTACATCGAAGACGATCCACCCGAGAGTCTATAGTCCGAGCTCTACCTCAAGCCGAGGTAACTAGGGAAACAAGTTTGCTACTCTTGATGTCCTAGGTGATGTAGAGGAAGAAGATGGATTTATTTGTCTATTTTAATTCTATTTTTCTCAACACATGAGAGCTATAGAAATTTCTAGAGAGGAGGAAGAAGGAGGAGGAGGAGGAACCATGGGAGCTTTCTTTTTGAAGAGAGAGAAAGCACAAGAGATAATGATGCATAAGAAAAATAATTAGTAATCTTTTATCATGATCAATTATGATGGATACCCTTGATTTGACTATTATCATCTTAAAGATAAATCCAAATGAATAAGAAGAGTCTGCTGCTTGCAAAATATCTAAGTCAACAATAGTCGACTGGGTCAAATTGTCAAGCAAGGTCAAATGGTCAAGCAAGGTCAAATGGTCAAACCAATTAGCCATAACACAATTATCATTAAAAAGATTAGTAAGTATTTTCCTCACCTCATAATGGTTTTGACCAAATCAATGGTCAAAACCCTAATGAGGCACCTCCTTCTTCGCTCCTCACAACCGTGCATACACACCCGCATCCGCATTCCATAGAATACGAATGCACAGAAGACAAAACTAATCCATCTATACAATACTAGGATCCGGCTTAAACCAAAGCCCATTAGTATTGTTCGCCCGAACATCATACGCGCACAAGCGCACGTAAGTGATCGTAGCCTTGCCGTAAAACCATACGGCCCATACACCTTTTGCTCAGTGCAGGGAAACTCTCTATGTGGGACTCTAAAGACTCCACACTACGCTGGCAGTGGGTTTAACCATAGACTGCAAGCGGCACTAGCTGTACGTAACGGTCCCCAGGTAGATGTCGATAAGAAGGCCGATGAGGTAAACCCATCTGAACTCCTATTGAGCCTGAATGTGACAATCTCCGTACAGTCCGGTCTGTTCGTCTAAGAGTATCGCATGTCGGGTCTAAGGGGCGGTAAACGTCAGACCTCTAATAGCGGTACAAGTCATGCCGGAGTGTAGCCCAGAACACCCTGAGAAACTACTGGAAAAACTACCAGAAATTCTCGCTTGCCCTGGCCAGGGACTTTGTGTAATGGCTCTCCTATACACAGCGCGATATCAACCCCCAATACCGGGAGAGACGAATCATGTCTAACCGCTACTGGCTCCAAGTGCTTCGGGACTGCACCCAACTACTACCTGTTTGCATGACTCCTTTGAGCCGTATAGGGTAGTAATCAAAGTACAGCGGGAATACACTCGAGGCGAAGTGGCAGTGTCAAGTCGACGGACTAAGCTGTACTCCTATCACCTGGGAACTACTATCTGACGATAGGTATAGTACCAACCAACAGTTCCAGACGAGTCCTGTCCAGTGTACTCGTAACCTAACGAGCACCCACATACTATCTCTAGTACGACGTACTAATGGCTGTGGGACAGACCATCTCCCCTGCTGGGATGAGAAGCGTATACACTAGTCTACTCCGGAGTATCGATGCTCCGTCTCGATAATCCTACGACTAGGGACCTGTATAAGGATGTGCTTAAAGATTACCCAGCCCCCACTAGTGTGACTGCCATCATAACGCTGGTAATCAATCCAAGATCCTAAGGGCTCCACTCATATATATAAGAAATATGCTAAAAGAAACACATACACATATTAAAGTAGAAACAAACCAAGTAGCATACTACCATTTTGAGCAAGACTGTCTATACAACTGTGAATATCCCAAGCTTCCATTAAGTAATATACAAACTAGTATGATACAGTAATGGCCTCTAGGGCATATACACTAACAGTCGAGTCTTTAGAGTCCCACACAGAGGGTTCCCTGGTTCAGGCAAAAGAAGACCTGAAGGACCGGTTCATTAGGTATAACACTATCTTAGTAGATTAGATCTCTAGATAGTTTTGTTAGTTAAGGTTTAAGCACAAGATCTTGGTTTATGTGGGTGCTGCATGCAAGAAATTTCTGTTTATCGCTTCCGCCTCCTCACAAGTGTTGTGAGAGTGTGCAACATCCACTAACATGGTATCATATCCTATTTTAAACCTTAAATAGCTTGTAGCAACGTTATAATTCCGTCGTTTTTCGTCGTGCAAAAACTGCCGAAAAAACAGTTTCGAAAATCAAAGTTTTGAGTTGTTTGCACACTACGCGAGCTCTCGATTTGAACCGAGAAACCACGGGGTGGAGCACGCTCACCCTGGGGATACCCCGGGGGGACCAGAGGCCGGACCCATACCCCAAGACCACCTCGAGGTGGCCTTGGGGGTGGGTTACCCGAGAGCACCCCAACTGGGTGCTCTCGGGTCTGCCAACCCCTTGAGGCACCTCGAGGTGGCCCCCAGGGGTGAGTACCCCCTGAGGCCCCCTATTCGACTGTTAATCTTATGTTCTTTTCCTCCGCGAAGTTCGGGTTGGTTTCGAGTTCGTTTCGACTCCCGGATTGGCTCAAAACGATCGGTTTTTGAACACTAACTCACTGGATTTTTTCAAGTGTTGGAAAATGATTTAGTTTGCTAATCTCGTGCGGAATCTAATGGCGCGGTTAATTTACAAGCTTATGTGATGTGTATGTGTGTTTGGAAACGTCGACTAATTTCTGTATGTCGATTAGTCGGGGTTACACACATCGGTATTGATATCATGTGATGGTATGTGTATATGAATATGTTGGATCATCGTGGTGAATGACTGGGGATGTTAGAAGATCGTTTTTCTTTCATTCATGTAATTTGTAAAAAGAAATATAATATTATTATGCGGGGCACATCCGGGTTGAGGTTGTAGCCACCGTCGCATAATTTCTTTTTGCTGTTTTTGCTCCTAAGATAGACCCAAGGTGGGGTGCACAAACTACCAGGTTCTCGAAGTGCCGAGTGGCCTACTCATTTTGTTGAGGGAGGCTTCCTCACTTCGAAAATTTGGCGGGTAGTTTACCGCACCCGTAGGGGTCTAGGGTGGGGTATGGCTATTCATCATGACCGTGGAACCCGTCTTTCATTAAGGGCTTAAATGAAGTACGGAATTCCTAGTATATCTAATGTATTCATCTGTGATCTGGAATGTTTATTAATGCGTGCGACGAATGGGTATTTATATATAAGATATATAATAGACGTTGCTTATGTTTTGCACCCGCGCTAATCCAGCCCCCGCTCTGCCGTTAGTTAAGTAACCTAACGGTGCTTGACGGGGCCCGTGGCGAATGCGGATGGCATAAGCGTACGTTCTATTTTCGTTTCTTTTCTGTGATGATTAGGAAACGTAAATGATGGGACGACATTAATGTGATTAATGTTAAGAAAAAGAAACCTAAAGAAGTTGTAGAATCAATTTTTTAAAATGGGTAACTCTAGTTTTTTCTTTGCAAAGTGGTATTCCTTGATGAATATCCAGCACCTCATTCAATGAGGAAAAGGCCGAGATCCCTTCACCGGGAGTGACCCCTTTAGCGAAACTAGCAAATGTTACAAAACACTCAATTGTTTTTTATAGTTGATCTAACTTTTGCTTTGCATCGTGGTATTCATGAATATCCAGCATCACATTCGATGAGGAAAGAGCCAAGATCCCTTCACCGGGAGTGACATCTTTAGCAAAATTAGAAAGATGCTACAAAACCATTCGACTTTTAAAAATGGAGCTTAAACCACTCTTTTCACTAGATTCTACAACGATATCAAGTTCAAAACGTTAAACGTTTTCATAAAAACTATTTGTTGCCCTCCACCATTTTAGAAAGCAGAGTACTTAGTATTCGTGCCACGTTTGTTGACTATAATTAAAGCGTGGTGTACGGTAACTTAGTGATGTCTTCCTACAAAGCATTTGATCTAATTGATTACGACATTCGTATGACTTTGTTGATGTCACGACCCGAAAATAGCACGTGATAGCCCTTAAACTACGCAACGTCTACAGGCGTAACGCAATTTAAGTAAGCCAAAAACCCAGCAATCTAAACCATCAAAAGTAGTAAGAATTAATAGAAATTTTTAAACATTTGAAATCTCAACCCAAATTCTTTAAAAGTCCAACTTTATTTCCGTTAAAATTTTGGCAGCAGCTCCTTTGTAAAAAAGCCAGCCCCAAAAATGGGTACAACATAAATATAAGTAAAGCATCCCCAAACGGGAGCAAAAACACGTCCAAAGGCGGAAAACAACCACCGCAACAGATATACGACGCCGTAGCGAAGAAAATAAAAGACGATAGAAGTAAAACTGCATAAAAGACATCCAAGTCAAAATAATATACAATATCGTACTCAGATCAAGTATCTAAGTCAAACATGAAAGTAGTAGATGGAGAGTACAAGGATACAACGAATATACAATACATCAACGAATAACCACAAAACCCACCTAAAGCAAAACTGCACACTGTAAGCTGAAGCGGTATCTGCAACAAAAGATGATAAGATAGATGAATAGCCTGCCCCTCCTACGACACTCCCTTCGCACATGTCCGGATATATGGCAGTAGTTACAAATCACGCTCCCTTTCCGATCAGCCACAATTGTTTTCTTCATTGGTGCTACGCTGCGTCTGTTCACCGGAATTCTTCTACGTACTGACGTTTGGTTCAGTGCAAATGCCGGTTCCAGCTCGGTCTGTTCCTTTAGACTCTCCAGCAATCCCCTTATCACTCTACGCCTGGCGGCTAAGACCGCACTTCTTTGGTCCATCTCCAAACTCGTACCGGCCATAAATCCTGGAAATCAAAGTACCCAACATTAGCATGATGATAGATTCTGAGTATAGATCAAAGCTAGAACTCCAAGATACTTAAATAGAGTACTGCATTGTAGCTATGCCGCGGTATCATAGCCGCAATTACTTAACTCCACCCAAGTCGCCTAAGTCCTAGAGATAACAAGAAGTTAGGGTTTTGAGTTGACAATTGCAAAGTAAGTTTGCATGTCGACATGATCCGGAAGAATGATTCAAGGATGGTAAAATGGTCAAAGTGGCAGGACATGTTTCCTAATCACGGGTATTCTGATTCGTGTATCGGGTGCAATACCCAACTACAAAGAATCAACCCAATTAACCTATGTCTCTGATACCAAAAAAACCATGTCACGCCCCGCTTCCCAGAGTACGCAAGATTGGGCACGTGACATAGCCAACCATGCTACCTGTGGGTAGGAAGTATCCATCCACAGTCACATTACGGTTGTAAGGATATCAAGAACGAGATAATAAGCTAATCTAATACATGTCCAAATCCATAATAACAAGAATCAATAAACAATAAGTGCGGAAGCTAATGATCCAATACAATGAATAAACAGTATGTCCCATAATGCGGGCTCACATCTGGAAATGAAATGAAATAAATAAACTAAACCCTAAGGAACTCACAGTTCAGCCTGCTGGCTGAAGTACTCCTGCTCGGTCGTAGACAGTGGTACGGAATCTGGGCCATGCAAAACCCAGACGTCAGCGCGTCGTGACATCAAATATATAGTATAAACATGGTAATAAACAATGCAAGTATGAACATGAATAAAGCAGTAATAAGAAATAACAAGCAGGGTAATGTGCAATGGTGACTAAACTGTTCTATCAGGTTTTCTACTCTATAGTCTTTGAAACCAATTGATGAATCGTCGATGTAACTCAATAGTATCCCGTGCGTGCCCGGGACCACGGTCAAAGCCCTCGGGGCTGAATCCGAGATGTGCCGCTAAGCAGTAAAAGGTAGCAAGATGGACGAGTGATGTCAGCATCACCACTCCGGAGCTGGCCAAGCCCGTAAGACTGATCAGAACAAGTATCGAACTGTTGAGTTACAAGTCGGTTTCACCTTTGATTTCCCCATACCCCCAAGTTATGTATGTCAGGTCAGGTATTCAGTAGTCAAGGACTAATGCCAACACAAAATCCGGTAAGAGTAGGTCTGTCTGGATAGACAGCAGGGATGGTCGGGTGTGTCGGCATTAGGCATGAAATCATGAAACAAGTCATGTCACGGTACAACAGGATGAGTCAGTATGTATGTATATGTCATGTGTAGCAGGGTCATGCCAATATGTAGTGCAATCGGGTATGTGCTCACAACAGATATACAATCAAATAATGAACAGCAGCAGGAAATAGTAAATAACCATAATAATCCATATAAACACAATGATGTTTTGTATTCTCTTATTAACAGGTTCACGCACCTTTGGGGTGCAATAGCCACAAGGTGAAGCAATATCGATAACATACGTAATGGAGTTACATGAATTTAAACTAAGCATAATGATTGTCTCATGGGTGATTTAACGAATGAAGTGAGGACGATCTACTTGGTTTAGTTAGTTAAGTGTGAATTAATGGCAGACCGGTTAATACAAGCAACGATTATATTGATTTAAAGTTACGGATAATTGTGACCAGCAATTCTAAGTTATAAAAGGTATCGGTGTTATAAATAGCTGTGTGGTTATAATATGATGATTAAGTTTGTAGCATGTTAAAGCAAGTATTCGGATACTTGCCTCGACGGTTTCGCAAACCGGAAAACACGGATGCGACGTCAGCAGAAACCTCGAGACGGGTGTACGGACTTCGGATCGAGTCCCAACAGAGAACAACGGGATCACACGGACCAGGGTACTTCACTGGAGCGTCGGGTTCAAAGACGGCACGGTCGGATTCCGGCAAAGTCATCGGCAACGATGTTAGCAACAATGATACAGGCAATAAGATCAGCGAGGGGGGATTTTGCACAAAGGAAAGATGAAGGGTGCTTACAGAGAGGTACCAGGGGGCGACCACGGCGGGCTCGACGGCGCTGGAACGCCGGCGAGGCAGCGACGACGGCTGCGAAGGTCTGGAACAGCCGCTGGGCTTGCTGGAGAGGGGGTGCGACGAGTGGAGGAGGGTGGTGGTCGGCCCAGGTGATCGAGGGGGAAAGGAGGTGGCGTGGGAGACGTCGACGAGGGTCGTCGGCGCGATTTCCGGCGACCTGGAGATTGGTACAGGGTCGGGTTTGGGTTTGAAGGTGGTCCGGCGAGGAGAGGAGGGAGGTGATGACGAGGTAGTGACGAGGAGGATGAGAGGGTGTCGCGGGAGTCGTCGGCGACGGGAGGTGGCGTCGACGGTGAGGTCTGCGGGGGTTGGAGGCGTCGTCGGGTTGGGTGCAGGCGTGGAAGAGAGCGGGAGAACGAGGGGAGGAAGGTGCGGCTAGGTCGAGGAGGTGTTGATGGCGGCGACGAGGTCACGGGGAGGTCGGCGGTGAGGTCGCGAGGGCTAGGGTTAGGGTTTGCTTGGGTTTCTCGCGATGAAGAGGGAACGAGGGAGGCGGCTGCATGCGAGAGAATAAATAGAGGAAGAGAGAGAGAGAGATTGTTAAAGAGGAGAGAGAGAAAGATTAGATAGAGGAAGATTTTTAGAGAGATACAGAGAGAGGGTTAGAGATAGAGAGAAAAAGAGAATGAGGAGAGAGACAGAGAGAGTGGGAAACGGTGGGGCCCACGAGAGCTGATCACTTGCTCGTGATTGGCTAGGCGAAAATCAAAAGGAGGAATTGAAAGGATTTAACGGTTAAAGAAAAATATTCGTATATATTATAGTTTTAGATATTTAATTAAACGTGCCCTTTTTGGCGCGAAATGAAACATTTCCAAATCGCGCCCGGGTTGTGCCCAAATGTTCCAAATTCAAATTATAGGATTTTAAGCGGGTTCCAAATTTTGAAAAGAGGTGTTTAATGATTAAAATGCATGCCCCCAAGTCGGACACTTGCACGCGCGCGTAGTCGTCCAAACTTGCTCGTTTAGCCGAACGGGACAGAATCTCGATACGCGGACGCTACCACGCGACTAGTGGCGACGAGTAGGCCAACATGGACACTTTAAATTTCATTTTAGGAGTTAAAATTTGTTATGTGCCAAAATGACTTAACCGGTTATAATTTTGCAAAAAAGCACCAAACAGTCAGGATAATTGGAATGAGCAAGATAGAACCCTCAACTAGTAATATAAATAATATTATTGGGCTCGGGTGTTACATCATACCCAACTACAAAAGAATTTCGTCCTCGAAATTCCAAGAGTACAAGATAGCTAACTACTGGAAAAGGTGAGGGAATTTCCGTCGGATCTCGTCTTCTCGCTCCCAAGTGGATTCTCCATGCGATCGATTGCCCAAGAAACTAGCACAAGAGGGATAACCTTGTTCTTAAGAACCTTTTCTCTTCGATCCTTGATTTCAACTGGTCGCTCCTCAAAAGTTAGGTCCTCCCGTACGGTCAACTCCGAATAGTCCAAGACGTGAGTCTCATCACGAACATACCTCCGTAGTTGAGACACATGAAACACATCGTGAACTCCTGCTAATGACTGCGGTAACGCCAAACGGTACGCTACCTCTCCAACACGCTCCAATATCTCGAAGGGCCCAACGAATCGGGGACTAAGCTTCCCCCGACTTCCAAAGCGAAACACTCCTCTAATCGGTGATATCTTCAGGAATACCAAATCACCCACGGCGAACTCTAGAGGTCTTCTTGACGTGTCGGCCCAACTCTTCTGTCTGTCTTGAGCTGCCTTCAAATGCTTTCTGATTGTATTCACCTTCTCGACTGTCTGTACCACCAAATCTGGTCCTATTAACTTTCGTTCACCAACATCATCCCAACCAACAGGCGAACGACACTTACGACCATACAACTCTTCAAACGGAGCCATCTGAATAGTCGCTTGGAAGCTATTGTTGTATGAAAACTCCACCAGGTGTAGATGATCTTCCCAAGAACCTTTGAAGTCCAACATGCAAGCTCTCAACATATCTTCAAGGGTCTGGATCGTTCTCTCCGATTGTCCATCAGTCTGAGGATGATAAGCTGTGCTAAACTTCAATCGAGTCCCCAAACTTTCTTGTAAACTCCTCCAAAGTGCGACAAGAACCGAGTGTCCCGATCGGACACGATGCTTACCGGTACTCCATGCAATCTCACAATCTCCTGCATGTATCGCTCTGCCAAAGTCTCTGTCGATTGACCAACCCGAGAAGGAATAAAGTGAGGTGCCTTGGTCAACCGATCGACAATCACCCATACTGCATTGTTGCCCTTTGGACTCCGCGGTAAAGCCGTCACGAAATCCATGGTTATATGTTCCCACTTCCACTGAGGAATCGGAAGTGGTTGCAACAAACCAGCAACCCTTTGGTGTTCAGCCTTGACTTGCTGACACACCAAGCACTTAGCCACGAAGCGAGCAATTTCCCGTTTCATACCTTCCCACCAGAAGTGCTGTCGAATATCTCGGTACATCTTTGTCCCTCCTGGATGTACAGAGTAAGCTGAACTGTGTGCCTCCTTCATAAGCTCTTCACGCACATCTCCCTTTGGCACACACACACGGCTACCATATCTCAACGAACCGTCTTCGTGGATCATTAAATCGGTTCGTAGTCCGGCTTCAACCTGCTCTCGAAACTTTTGCAGTCTAGGATCCTGCGATTGTGCTGCTTTAATCTTCTCAACTAAAGACGACTGTACTTGCAATTGCATCAACTGTCCTGTAGCATGGGGTAGCACAACTTCCAAGTCAAATCTCCGAAAATCCTCAATGATCTCCCTTTGTGCGGTCAAAACCTGAATTGCTGGTAACCGACTCAGCGCATCTGGCACGACGTTAACTTTTCCCGGATGGTACTGAAGGTCAAGGTCGTAGTCGGCCATCAGCTCCAACCATCTGCGTTGCCTCATGTTCAACTCCTTCTGAGTGAACACATATTTCAAACTCTTGTGATCCGTAAAGACTTCAACTCTCTCGCCTATAAGGTAGTGTCTCCAAATCTTCAGGGCGAAGATCACGGCTGCAAGCTCTAAGTCATGAGTCGGATAGTTCTTCTCGTGAGTCTTCAGTTGTCTCGATGCGTAAGCGACAACTTTCCCATTCTGCACTAAAACACATCCCAATCTTTTTCCAGATGCGTCGCTGTGAATCACCAGTCCTCCTGAATTATCCGGTACGGTCAGGATAGGAGCGGTTATCAATTTCTGCTTCAACGTCTCAAAGGCCAATGCACATCCATCCGTCCAAACAAACGGTACCTCCTTTCGTGTGAGCTTGGTTAACGGCTCAGCTACGCGAGCGAAGTTCTCCACAAATCTTCTGTAGTATCCGGCGAGTCCAAGAAAACTCCTTATCTCCGCAACATTCTTGGGAATAGGCCAATCTCGAACTGCTGCAATCTTTTCGAGATCGACGGCGATTCCATCGCCCGACACGACATGCCCCAGAAACTTCACTTCTTCCAGCCAGAATTCGCACTTACTCATCTTCGCGAATAATTTCTCTTGTCTTAGCGTCTGCAATGCGATCCTTAAATGCTCAGCATGCTCCTCCGGACTCTTCGAGTACACCAGAATATCGTCAATGAATACCACAATAAACTGGTCCAAGAACGGTGAAAAGATCCTGTTCATCAAATCCATGAATATTGCCGGCGCATTAGTCACTCCGAAGGGCATCACTAAATACTCGAAATGCCCATACCGAGTCCGAAACGCCGTCTTGCAAATGTCTTCTGCCTTCACTCGGACCTGATGATATCCTGATCGCAAATCCAGTTTCGAGAATACCCTCGCGCCACTAAGCTGCTCAAAAAGTTCTCCAATGCGAGGGATCGGGTACTTGTTCTTAATAGTCACCCGGTTCAATTCTCGATAATCAATGCACATCCTTCTCGTGCCATCCTTCTTCTTTACTAAAAGGACTGGAGCTCCCCAAGGCGAGTTGCTGCTTCGAATCCATCCCTTCTCGAGTAATTCACCCACTTGTTTCTTAACTTCTTCCAATTCCACCGGTGCCATCGGATAATAAGATTTTGATACTGGTGCTGCACCAGGAATAAGGTCAATCGCAAACTCCACATCTCGCTTCGGCGGTAAGCCCGAAGTATCTTCAAACACATCCATAAAGTCGCGGACAACTGCCGGCTCTTCATCACTATCCACTACCATAGCCGCAAGAACATTGTTCGTCGGCCTAGCCCTAAACTCGACCGGCCCGACAGCACTGCTTCCTCCGATGAAAATAAACTCAGGGTGTCCGGGAATCTGGAAAATTACTTTCCTTGCCCTACAATCAATGTGTGCGTGGAAAGTGCCAAGAAAATCCATTCCCAAGACTACTTCATAACTGCCCGTATCAATCACCAAGAAATCTGCAAAAAGCTCCCGTCCGCAAACAACAACTGTACAATCTCTACATTCCTTACTAGCTATGATTTTCCCATTCCCAGTGTGTATGTCCCAAAAACTAGACAGGGTCGTGCAGGTGATCGAGTGTGTAGTTATGAATTTGGATGACATAAATCAGTGGGATGCTCCGAAATTAAATAATGCCAAAGCGGGAAAACCATGAACGAGTAAAATTACCTGAAACCACTTCTCCTGATGCCTTAGCTTCCTCAGCTGTCAACGTGAACGCTCGAGCCTGCTTTGGTCCTTGAGTAAGCTGTTCCTGTCCTTGGAACGGTCCCTGCGGAGGCTTCTGTGTATCATCTTTCGTGCGAGGCTTCGACAGACAAGCAATAACGGCGTGATCTGCCGCTCCACATCTAAAGCAGAGTCCCAGCCTCCTACGACACTCCCTTCGCACATGTCCGGATATATGGCAGTAGTTACAAATCACGCTCCCTTTCCGATCACCCACAATTGTTTTCTTCATTGGTGCTACGCTGCGTCTGTTCACCGGAATTCTTCTACGTACAGACGTTTGGTTCAGTGCAAATGCCGGTTCCAGCTCGGTCTGTTCCTTTAGACTCTCCAGCAATCCCCTTATCACTCTACGCCTGGCGGCTAAGACCGCACTTCTTTGGTCCATCTCCAAACTCGTACCGGCCATAAATCCTGGAAATCAAAGTACCCAACATTAGCATGATGATAGATTCTGAGTATAGATCAAGGCTAGAACTCCAAGATACTTAAATAGAGTACTGCATTGTAGCTATGCCGCGGTATCATAGCCGCAATTACTTAACTCCACCCAAGTCGCCTAAGTCCTAGAGATAACAAGAAGTTAGGGTTTTGAGTTGACAATTGCAAAGTAAGTTTGCATGTCGACATGATCCGGAAGAATGATTCAAGGATGGTAAAATGGTCAAAGTGGCCGGACATGTTTCCTAATCACGTGTATTCTGATTCGTGTATCGGGTGCAATACCCAACTACAAAGAATCAACCCAATTAACCTATGTCTCTGATACCAAAAAAACCATGTCACGCCCCGCTTCCCAGAGTACGCAAGATTGGGCACGTGACATAGCCAACCATGCTACCTGTGGGTAGGAAGTATCCATCCACAGTCACATTACGGTTGTAAGGATATCAAGAACGAGATAATAAGCTAATCTAATACATGTCCAAATCCATAATAACAAGAATCAATAAACAATAAGTGCGGAAGCTAATGATCCAATACAATGAATAAACAGTATGTCCCATAATGCGGGCTCACATCTGGAAATGAAATGAAATAAATAAACAAAACCCTAAGGAACTCACAGTTCAGCCTGCTGGCTGAAGTACTCCTGCTCGGTCGTAGACAGTGGTACGGAATCTGGGCCATGCAAAACCCAGACGTCAGCGCGTCGTGACATCAAATATATAGTATAAACATGGTAATAAACAATGCAAGTATGAACATGAATAAAGCAGTAATAAGAAATAACAAGCAGGGTAATGTGCAATGGTGACTAAACTGTTCTATCAGGTTTTCTACTCTATAGTCTTTGAAACCAATTGATGAATCGTCGATGTAACTCAATAGCATCCCGTGCGTGCCCGGGACCACGGTCAAAGCCCTCGGGGCTGAATCCGAGACGTGCCGCTAAGCAGTAAAAGGTAGCAAGATGGACGAGTGATGTCAGCATCACCACTCCGGAGCTGGCCAAGCCCGTAAGACTGATCAGAACAAGTATCGAACTGTTGAGTTACAAGTCGGTTTCACCTTTGATTTCCCCATACCCCCAAGTTATGTATGTCAGGTCAGGTATTCAGTAGTCAAGGACTAATGCCAACACAAAATCCGGTAAGAGTAGGTCTGTCTGGATAGACAGCAGGGATGGTCGGGTGTGTCGGCATTAGGCATGAAATCATGAAACAAGTCATGTCACGGTACAACAGGATGAGTCAGTATGTATGTATATGTCATGTGTAGCAGGGTCAGGCCAATATGTAGTGCAATCGGGTATGTGCTCACAACAGGTATACAATCAAATAATGAACAGCAGCAGGAAATAGTAAATAACCATAATAATCCATATAAACACAATGATGTTTTGTATTCTCTTATTAACAGGTTCACGCACCTTTGGGGTGCAATAGCCACAAGGTGAAGCAATATCGATAACATACGTAATGGAGTTACATGAATTTAAACTAAGCATAATGATTGTCTCATGGGTGATTTAACGAATGAAGTGAGGACGATCTACTTGGTTTAGTTAGTTAAGTGTGAATTAATGGCAGACCGGTTAATACAAGCAACGATTATATTGATTTAAAGTTACGGATAATTGTGACCAGCAATTCTAAGTTATAAAAGGTATCGGTGTTATAAATAGCTGTGTGGTTATAATATGATGATTAAGTTTGTAGCATGTTAAAGCAAGTATTCGGATACTTGCCTCGACGGTTTCGCAAACCGGAAAACACGGATGCGACGTCAGCAGAAACCTCGAGACGGGTGTACGGACTTCGGATCGAGTCCCAACAGAGAACAACGGGATCACACGGACCAGGGTACTTCACTGGAGCGTCGGGTTCAAAGACGGCACGGTCGGATTCCGGCAAAGTCATCGGCAACGAGGTTAGCAACAATGATACAGGCAATAAGATCAGCGGGGGGGGATTTTGCACAAAGGAAAGATGAAGGGTGCTTACAGAGAGGTACCAGGGGGCGACCACGGCGGGCTCGACGGCGCTGGAACGCCGGCGAGGCAGCGACGACGGCTGCGAAGGTCTGGAACAGCCGCTGGGCTTGCTGGAGAGGGGGTGCGACGAGTGGAGGAGGGTGGTGGTCGGCCCAGGTGATCGAGGGGGAAAGGAGGTGGCGTGGGAGACGTCGACGAGGGTCGTCGGCGCGATTTCCGGCGACCTGGAGATTGGTACAGGGTCGGGTTTGGGTTTGAAGGTGGTCCGGCGAGGAGAGGAGGGAGGTGATGACGAGGTAGTGACGAGGAGGATGAGAGGGTGTCGCGGGAGTCGTCGGCGACGGGAGGTGGCGTCGACGGCGAGGTCTGCGGGGGTTGGAGGCGTCGTCGGGTTGGGTGCAGGCGTGGAAGAGAGTGGGAGAACAAGGGGAGGAAGGTGCGGCTAGGTCGAGGGGGTGTTGATGGCGGCGACGAGGTCACGGGGAGGTCGGCGGTGAGGTCGCGAGGGCTAGGGTTAGGGTTTGCTTGGGTTTCTCGCGATGAAGAGGGAACGAGGGAGGCGGCTGCATGCGAGAGAATAAATAGAGGAAGAGAGAGAGAGATTGTTAAAGAGGAGAGAGAGAAAGATTAGATAGAGGAAGATTTTTAGAGAGATACAGAGAGAGGGTTAGAGATAGAGAGAGAAAGAGAATGAGGAGAGAGACAGAGAGAGTGGGAAACGGTGGGGCCCACGAGAGCTGATCACTTGCTCGTGATTGGCTAGGCGAAAATCAAAAGGAGGAATTGAAAGGATTTAACG
The DNA here is from genome assembly GCA_030015575.1 of Agapanthus africanus. Lineage (NCBI taxonomy): Eukaryota > Viridiplantae > Streptophyta > Magnoliopsida > Asparagales > Amaryllidaceae > Agapanthus > Agapanthus africanus. The sequence continues at coordinate 277,655,073 of JASDDO010000004.1, read as the reverse complement.
GTTAAAGAAAAATATTCGTATATATTATAGTTTTAGATATTTAATTAAACGGGCCCTTTTTGGCGCGAAATGAAACATTTCCAAATCGCGCCCGGGTTGTGCCCAAATGTTCCAAATTCAAATTATAGGATTTTAAGCGGGTTCCAAATTTTGAAAAGAGGTGTTTAATGATTAAAATGCATTCCCCCAAGTCGGACACTTGCACGCGCGCGTAGTCGTCCAAACTTGCCCGTTTAGCCGAACGGGACAGAATCTCGACACGCGGACGCTACCACGCGACTAGTGGCGACGAGTAGGCCAACATGGACACTTTAAATTTCATTTTATGAGTTAAAATTTGTTATGTGCCAAAATGACTTAACCGGTTATAATTTTGCAAAAAAGCACCAAACAGTCAGGATAATTGGAATGAGCAAGATAGAACCCTCAACTAGTAATATAAATAATATTATTGGGCTCGGGTGTTACAACAACTAGGCCTCTGTCTCTGGGATGGTACACCGGTACGAGTCCTCCACTGTTCTGGAACTCCTAAAGTCTCAGGAAGGCGTTCCTCGTCAACTGGGGCTGCATCCAGTGGTGCTATGTAGGTGACGGAATGCTGTGTGCTGATCGCAAGGAACAACTGGGTAACAGGGGTGACAACCTCCTGTCGCTGCGCTCGAATGGCCTCAACCAATGAACTCATCGTCTGACGCATGTCCTGCATCTCTTCCACAAGCCTATCGATACTAACTGTCGAAGGCGGATCCATCCGCTTCTGTGCAACGAGCGTGCCATCCTGGTCAGTCCTCGACCCACCCGAGTCAATCCTGACCTCGGCCCTCGCTGCATCACTCTGAGTCCCCATAGTCATCGGCGACAAGGCTATAATTGGAAAAGGATTCGATAAGAATATGGAAATCGAATCACAAGGATATGAATTATCAAGGAAGGAATTTCAAGCAATTTGTACTTAGGTCACTTTAGGCGGAGTACCGCATCGTGAGTATGCCGCAGACATACACATACTACGTTACTCTACTTAAGCTACCTACTCAATCATACCAAGGTCATCCTACACTCCGAAAGGTAAAACCTAGCGCTCTGATACCAACTTTGTCACGACCCGAAAATGGCACGTGATGGCCCTTAAACTACGCAACGTCTACAGGCGTAACGCAATTTAAGTAAGCCGAAAACCAAGCAATCTAAACCATCAAAAGTAGTAAGAATTAATAGAAGTTTTTAAACATTTGAAATCTCAACCCAAATTCTTTAAAAGTCCAACTTTATTTCCTTTAAAATTTTGGCAGCACCTCCTTTGTAAAAAAAAAACCAGCCCCAAAAATGGGTACAACATAAATATAAGTAAAGCATCCTCAAACGGGAGCAAAAACACACCCAAAGGCGGAAAACAACCACCACAACAGATATACGACGCCGTAGCGAAGAAAATAAAAGACGATAGAAGTAAAACTGCATAAAAGACATCCAAGTCAAAATAATATACAATATCGTCCTCACATCAAGTCTCTAAGTCAAACATGAAAGTAGTAGATGGAGAGTACAAGTATACAACGAATATACAATACATCAATGAATAACCACAAAACCCTCCTAAAGCAAAACTGCACACAGTGAGCTGAAGTGGTATTCGCAGCAAAAGATTATAAGATAGATGAATAGCCTGCCTCGACTACTCTGGGGAAACAATCTGCAAAACATCTGTGGCACAATGGGGGTGAGTTGCCAACTAATGAATAGTAAATAACATATGCAGGTAATCACAAGTATACACGTATAGCGCGAATCTAGCATATGCAACTAACTAATAGCAATAAAAGGTCATATGAATGTAGTAATCATGAAGGGTACACTAGCAGATACAAGTAATATATGAAGCAATAATATGACAATCGGTATGCAATAATCATGCAATAATGATTTGAAAATGTATATATGCAACAATCATGAAAGGTACTCTAGCAGGTACAACTAACACATGAAACAATGCATATAAAATGAAGTATGTAAATGCAACAGTCATGAAAGGTACTCTAGCAGGTACTACTAATACAAGAAGCAGTGCATAAACAATAAATGTGGAGTATGGGGTGAAACATGTCATTTCCACGCAATCCTGACATCGTAGTAAGATCAAAATCCATCAAGACAATCCAAATCCCAATTTCCTCAAATCAGCCCCCAAATTGGCTCTCATATCATATAAGTCTCACAAGTCCTGAATGTACAATATCAAGTAAATCTCATATATCCTGAATGTACAATATCAAGTAAGTCTCATATATCATTTATGTACAATATCAAGAAACTCAAATGTTCTAAATCCAATATCAAGTGAATCTCTTATATCCTAGGTATATTTGCATGAATAAATATGATGATGTATATAAATTGATATGTATACATATATATTAGCGTCCCATTCCACTAATATATATATATATAACAGCGTCTCATTCCACTGTTATATATACTTAGGAGTAAAAATATCATGAAAACAAGTGTCTAGCATCGACACATAAATACTCATATCCATACGTTCCTCGAATCGTAAGTGTCCAGTATCGACACCCGTGATCTACGTATCGGTCTTTCTCATATCTATATGTTCCTCAAAACCAAAGTGTCTCACCTCGACACTTGTGTTCCACGTATCGGTATATACGTTCCTCAAATCCAGAAAATATCATGAAAAATCAATATCTCAATGCGAAAATCCATGAATATAATATATGCAACATAAAACTGTAATGTGAGCATATAAAGGAAAAGCCGCCATTTAACCGCAACAAGTTAATATAAACATCATGCGGTTCCTAAATTTCTCCAAGTCTATATAATATCAAATAAAGGTAAACATGTAGCTATAGCCAGATATATGTGTAAAGATGAAGATATTGCAAGATATATGTATCTACCTATCAGTAATGATGTAATATACCCTCCAGGTATAAGTGAAGTATGTATGCAAGGTATACATGTAGTATGTCAAGGTATATGTGTAAACATGTAGGTATACAGGTATGCTATATGTCATATGCATAAAGAAATATTAATCAATATCTCATTGTCCCTAACAAAACAATATCATAATGGTATGTGTGTTGTGCGTAACATGGAAATTATTGACGGTGTGTGTGGCATACAATCAGTGCTCGTGCAACATGAGTCGTAAATAATAGTGCGGTGTCCTAAGGGTACTAGTCCAAGCACAACAAATAACTAAGCAATAAGGTGTATGCACAACTCTATAAATGAAATAGAATATGCGACAAGTCAAGTCATCTCTAGCCCAGACGCATAACGCCATGCGGGCGATTCCCCTGTTGATGTTAAATCTACTCACCAACGCCCCGGCTAAGTGAAGCCTACCATATATTTTCCCTTCGTCGCAGCGTCCGAAGTCCCCGCCTGCGAACCTAAAACAATAAAACGATAAAACAAGTGTATATTAGTAATAGACCCAAAACACGTACAAACTACATTAGACCGACACAACAACACAAAACTTACTCTCAAGTGTCCGTATTATGGCTAACGTACATAGCGACACGACGAAAAAAACTCAAGAGCAAAACCACACAAAGTGCACGATCCGTGTCGTATAACGTATCGCGCTTAGACGTAACACAAGAAACTACCTAGGTGATCCCAGATTTCGTATACAGAGAAAACTCAACAAACAAACAGAACCAAACACACCCAAACCACAGAATACCCTCAAAAACCCACACACCCACTCAACCCAAAAACCGGGGTCGCCGGAAAATTCCTTCGTGTCGCCGGCTGTGGTCCGAGCAGGCTAGTTCGTGCTTGGGGTGAAAGCTCAGGGTCTCAGGTACAACACAACAACATTGTTTGGTTTTTTAGTAAACTTCCGGGTCACAGCAGATCACAGATGTCATATATAGGCACTAAAAATACGATATTTGCACGAAATGATATAAAAAGTTATATAAACTGAAACTAACAAGCTAAGCTACACAATAAACACATAAACAACAGCAAGAGATCATTACCTAACCAAAAGAACTCAAAGATCCAAGCTTAGCAAGCTCCTAGGCATCCAAGAGGAAAAAGGTAATCAAAGATGTGATTTTTGATGAAGTTGTGAAGTTTTTGATATAGTTTTGTGATGGAAATGAAAGTGTTCAGTTGTGATATGAAAGAGATGAATAAAATGAGAAAGAGATAGAGAAAAAGAGAGAGAGTGAGAGTGATTGATAAAGAGAGGGGGAGGTGAGGTTAAGGGTGAGGGTGAGTGCACCATTAATATTAATGCACCATCAATGCATTCACACACACCTCATCATGCCACCTCTCACACCCAATAAATATCTCTCTCTCACACAAACAAATATCTAGGATTAAGGCAAAGATTAGGGTTAAGGTAAAAAGATTAAAGCAAAGATTAGATAATGGTTAAGTGTCATGGTTGCTAAGATCAAGATTACACAAACAAACCCTCACATTAACGTGAACACGTCCGTGCATGTCCATAACAAATAATAATAAATTATTAATTAATTGTTATAAAATGTGAGGAACCCGAATTGGTAAACTTTTTACAGTAAACCCGCATTAACGTCTAAACTAACACTAACCGAAATCTAAGGCATTACAGTTGACCATAGTTAAGGGTCATGCGGGTGGGTCTAAATCAATCACAAAATGGCGGGTAAAACTTGACTAGTGCTTATGATTTGTTGACCATAGTTAAGGTCATAAGAAACTAGGGGTAAAAACCATATCGGAAATTTCGAGAGTTGAAATTTGCAATGAGATTTCATACCTTCTATTTCACAGTTGGATCTCGATCCCACTGTGAGTAAAAGTTACTTCCGGGAGAGTTTTTCACTTTACAATTAGCTAATCCAGTAGGTGTCAACGGGGTTACGCCTCTAGAAAAATGAGGTTTATTTTAATTAGGTCCGTGTGAAAGCACGGGGAACCTCCCTCGGAGTACCGACACTGTCCTGGCCAACCGGTTAGCAAACTTGTAGATTGCAATTAATCCTGGCTAATTTTCTTTTTAAGGTTTGAAGGAAAATTTGATAAAAAGCAGTGGGAGGCATCGATTAGATAAGATTAATAACCAATCTAATCATGCAAGAGCAATCGCTGAGTGTCTTCTTTTCTCTCTCCTAATCGCAGATACCTATGACGAGACTTAAGCTTTTATTAGACAAGAATAAAATCACGGAACTGAATTACAAAGATTGGTTGAAGAACGTAAATATTTCCCTGACCTATGATAAGGTTGGATATGTCCTGACTACTCCAGCCCTTCCTAACTCAGGCCCTGATTCTTCAGTTGCGGATAAAGAAATCCGCAAGACATGGGATATAGACTGTGCAACAACCAAGTGCCTCGCGCTTGCTTCTATGAACAATGAACATCAAAAGCAGCATGAGAAGATGGATGTACAATCCATCTTTCTCCATACAAAAGAGTTGTATGAAGAGCAATCTCGTACTCTCCGATACGAGGCATCTCGAAAGTTGTTTCAGATGCGGATGGCTGCTGTCACGTCTGTAGGTGACCATGTATTGATGATGATTGGACTTATTGAAGAACTAGAGGACCTGGGTTGGACCATGGAGAACGAACAGAATGTTGATATTGTTCTACAGTCCCTTCCCTCTGCCTTTGTTCAGTTCATTGTAAACTTCAACATGCACAACATAGAGAAGTCCTTACCTCAACTCCTCAATATGTTGAGGAGTGCAGAGAGCATGCTAAAGGTAGCGAAAACTCCCGCTCTAATTGTTGGGCCATCTTCCTCTTCCATCCCGAAAGCCAAGGCCAAGGGAAAGAAGAAGAAGAATCCCATCAAGCCGAGAGGTGGAGTGAAAAAGGCACCGGGAAAGGACAGGATAGAGGCTGCTGCGACAGGATGAGGGGAATGCTTCCACTGCCACCAGACTGGGCACTGGAAGAGAAACTGCGTTGGATACCTGGTCGGCCTCAAGAAGAAGAAGCATGGTGATGCTTCTACTTCAGGTGTGTTTGTAATGGAAAACTGTTTTTCAATTAACTTTGCTTCCTGGGTATTAGATACCGGGTCAGGATCTCATATCTGCAATTGTGTGCAAGGGCTGAGAAATAGCAGGTTTTTAAAGAAAGGTGATCACACTCTCCGAGTTGGGAATGGTTCCTCTGTACATGCTACAGCAGTGGGAGAGTATCGCCTTGGTTTGCTGTCGGGTTGTATATTGGTTTTGAACCCATGTTATTTTGTACCTTCGATGTTATGCAATATTATATCTATATCGTTGTTGGACAATGCTGGATAAAATTTTGTATTACAATCTAATATTATGAACATTAACCTTAATCAAGAGTTGATTAGGTCTGGTACATTAAATAATGGGATATACGTCCTAAACCAACACACAGTTTTCAATATACAACGTACAAACAAAAGAAAGGTTTCAGACATAAATGAAGCTTTCATTTGGCATTGTAGACTTGGTCATATTAACGAAACAAGACTAACCAAGCTACATAAAGATGGATATTTAAACTCGTTTGAATATAAATCTTATGCGACTTGCCAGTCTTGTATCAAAGGTAAAATGACCAAAACTCCGTTTACTGGACACAGAGAGAGCTACTGAACTCTTAGGCCTCATACATAGTGATGTATGTGGACCAATGTCTACACATGCGAGAGATGGTTTTTCCTACTTCATAACTTTTACTGATGATTTCTCGAGATTCAAACACGTGTTCTTGTTGAAACATAAGTCTGAAGCCTTCAAAAAGTTCAAGGAGTATAAATCTGAAGTAGAAAAATAAACAGGCTTAAGTATCAAGAAACTTCAATCTGATCGAGGAGGTGGGTATCTAAGCTCAGAGTTTCTAGATTTCCTAAAAGAGAATGGGATTCTTTCTCAGCTCACTCCTCCATACACACCACAGCACAAACGGTGTGTCGAAAAAGAGGAATCGTACCCTTTTAGATATGGTATGATCTATGATGAGTGATACTGAGTTACCAATATCATTCTGGGGGCACGCTGATCATCTCAGAAAATTGCATTTCAATACCGCTCATTCATTATATATTTTGCTATATATCGGTACTATTAACTAGTGTTTGCTCAGTAATACAGATTACAGGTATTTGTGATAAAATACTGGAAACACACTCAAAATCACGAATATAACGTTTGGAAACCGACACTGCAAACAGAACAGAAAACCGACCGATATTCAAAGAGTTTTTGCAAATAAATAAGTGTACACACATTTTGGTCCAACACATATCAAGTGTACACTAGCTCTTTGATGGCTTGGACCTAGAGAGGGGGCTGCCCATGGCACACACAAATGATGACTTGGTGCAAGTGGGCACATGAGAAATGATGTGTGTTTAATGCAAAAAGATATGATGTGATTTCAAAAGTATCAAGTTCCCTCTAAGCCTGAGTACAACCCAGACCTCTATAGAGAGATCAAGAAGCACCAGTGGACTTGTTGAGAGAACAAAAGACCACCACATCAACACGAGCCAATTTTCATAGTTTTGGGCCAGCCACACCCTCTAAATGTCCGAGCTTGACGGCCCTCTTGACCCAATGAGCCCCATTTTTCTACTGTCGATCCCTTGTAGTCACATCAACTTATTTTTATTGTTTGTTTATTCTTCTTTTGTGTCTATAAAAGAAGATCAATGAGCAAGGGATGAAGGGTCCAAGATTTTCCATTATTCTTTATACTAGAACCCATACTCTTTTTGTTCTTGTACATAGCTTAGTTTCCCTTGAGCTCTTTGCCTTCTCTTGATCTTGCAACTTCTTCATTGAGCTTGCAAGTTTAAGATTTGGTTATTGAACTCAAGATTATATCACTTGGACATAATAAAGCTTTCTTTTGCACTTTGGGTTCTTAGTATTTATTACTTGCCTTTACTTACTTGCATTTCCATTCTTTCTCTTTACTTACTTACAATTTAATTACCATGTCATCTACTTGCTTGTAATGCTTTTCTTTTCTTTTCTTTTCTCTTTTCCTTTGTTCTTTCTTTTGTTGTTTTGTTGGTTTGTGAATATGTTGTTGTTAGGAAATAGAATGGAATTGTAAGTTAAGTTTTTCGTTTCTCATTTCCTTTACCCGATATTTTCCTTTGAACTCCGCCCAAACCTTACGCAAGTTCTCCGTTAGGCACCCTACCCTACCAAGGTATCGGTGATTTCTAACCGCGACCGGTTGCGTTCGGTTTCGCCGGAGGCGAAAGCCAAGCAACAAGAACGGATGGACAAGGGTCAATAAGCTGGATTTTATAAATACCGTGCTTAAGTACCCTAATCCACGTTGTTGTCGATTGCTCTAGATTCAATTAGTCAAGTTCGGCACAAAGGATTGAGTACGAATCCACTAACTTACATTAACCTATCATTTCCTAACAAGCTTATAATTGTGCATATATACACATAGGTTAGATACGAACCAGTCTGCCACGCGCATTAACTCGTGAAAATAAGAACTCAAATGCTCTCTCTCCCTACGGGCGACCTGTACTCATCACGGCTAGCTGTAAAGCGATACCGTCCTGATTGCGGTTAACTTTGAAACTCGACACGCTTTTTGCGTGCAATCAAATAGCGTCGTTACCGGGGAAAAGGTAATGTTTTATTTATTGATATTTCGGGATAATCTTGTTTATATCACTAACACCATTCTTAAAAACAAACTAAAAATAAAAAATTTCAAAACCAAAACAAAAATTAACAAAACTAACTTTTTTGTTCTCTGGATTTTTGACCTGCAACCACTATGGAACTCAAGTGAAAAGATATACTGTCATGCCCCGCTTCCCAGTGTACGGCAATGGGGACGCGACTAGGTCTGCTACGTATATACTTAGAAGTACATACGCTAAGCGTATATAAGCAATATAAAATTAAATCACAAGAGACAAGAGATATAGAAATAACAGCAACTTTATTAATAACATTCTTTTGTACAATGCATGAAAAGTAAATACAGCTGGAATGAAAAGAAATGCCTAAACAATGGCATAAAAGGAAATGAAAATACTGAATAGAACAAGGTACAATGTCTAGAGCTCGGGGTCTTCGTAAAACTGCTCCAAGTCTTCACCGGTGGGCTCGATCTCTGCCGATTCAAAACACCTGACGACATTCAAAGAAAAAAGAAATAGAATGTCATTAGTGAACAGGTCGCTCAGTAAGTCCAAAGATAAAGAAGAATTAGAAAATACATAATAAGAGGTATCTTCTAAAGTATAATGTTGTAGAATATTGTGTTCACGCTGTTGTTTGTAGCTTGGTACGGAAGGATGCTAGTGTATACGAGAGGGGTCTCAGTATGCTAGAGACCAGGGTAAACGGAATGTACAAGGAACTGTTAAGCCACGGTACAACAACAACGGAATATAGGTTAGGTGTTTTAATCTTACCGTCTCGTGGCACTTCTAACACCTTCCGCACCAATCTACCCCTTAAACCCCGTAGTGTTTTGATTGTATTGTTGTATTGTGTTGTGTAAGTTGGATGACTGACCAAAACCATGATATTAGTAAACAGATTGCAACTGCATAATCAGGTAAATGGAATAACTGAATAATGAATGTATATCCATGATTTGATTCACTCAAGTTGTATAGATTGTTAACTGGATTCTGGGATTCATGTGTTCATATTGAGTTGGAATATTAAAGAATGTAGATTGACTTGAATCATATTCAACTCAGAAACAATCAGACTCAAACCCGAGTCAGACCAAAAGAAATGTAAGTCGAAGTTCTATAATTGTTAGGGTCCTTATTGTAATTTATTAAACTTGAGGGAGTTTTATGTAAAAATACTTTTATATAGTTTTCAAGATACACCTCAAGTATTTATTATTCAACTTTATAGTTATAATGAGTCTAATTTTATTTTGTGATATTTCTAATGAAAATATCCTAATTACATAAATAAAGGTATTTATATGTAACATTGATTTATTTGAAGTTCATGGTATTTTAATGTAAAATTTAGTCTTGTCATTTTTTATAAAAAAGTGGGATATTTATATTATAACAAAATAGATATTTTAATGATAAATATACATATATTTATACAAAATAATTTCAATAAATATTTTATAATCTAGGAATCTCGTTTTTCTTAAGATGTCGTATTTTGAACCTTTCGAGACCGAATGCTCCTTGCGGAGGTCTGAATCTCGCACTACTAAGCCCGAGGGTGCACGATAAACCATACTATCCCTAACGGGTTCCCCAAAGGTGGGTTGTAGTGGCGCTTTGCAAAGATTGTAAAATACCAATCCTTTAGAAAAACGGTTTTTATAAAGTAAAAGGTATTTATTTGCAAAGGTATAAGTTTTCCATATTTTAGATTCTAGGGTTTCCTAAGCCAACTAGCCTATTTCTAATTAGTCTAAACGACAAGTCATTATAAACATCAAATCGCCTCTTCATCGCCAATTGTGGCCAGGTAAGTACAAGTGAAGAAGGAGGGATCCGCTCACGAATCGTGAGACGGGCCTTTTAAAGTTACCTAAGCTCACTTGCCTAGCCTTAGACACCACAAAGTCAGGTTTAGATAAACGATCGATGTCCACAACTTATCGTATTTTCCTATTAAAGATATTGTTTTAAAATTGTATAAAACCTAGAACTTTTATAAAAGGTTTTATTAAGAAAATGGTATTTTAATGTAAAATCTTGTTTTATCGTATTCTAAGTTTTCAAGGTATCGTGTTATGATTGAATATGAGTGTGTGAGGAGGTAGATCATTACCTCGTGATCTACTTTAAGGTATAGCAATGTTAAAGGGTTAAATGTGAAAATTAAACATTATGGTATTTAAGTGCAAAAATACGATATATTGCAAAAGCTATCATTTCATGTGAGAAAACTTGTTCAAATTATTTGTTAGGTGATTAATAGTCAACATGAAGATGTTTAAGCATTATGGAATTGGTGATAAGTGAGATTTTATAGAAAACCGAATCGGAAATCGGATTTGTTCCGATTCCGTCGGGTTTGTAAAGTCGTGTTTTAATGAAAGAAAAGGAAGATAGAAAAGGGGGACTTACGGGTTTGGACAACACTAGAGAGTGAGGGGGAAGTAGTGGGTTTGCCGGTGCATTGAATCGTCGTTGGGAGGTCCTAGTACGATCACCGGAATTTCGCCGTCGATTTCGTCAGCGCTTCGCCTTTCGCTCATTTTCCAACGTACCAAGTTCTTTCGGAATTTTGGGAGAGTGGACTTAGAAATTTAGGATGAGAGGGTAGAGGGTATGGGGTGTATATATAGGGTTAGGCTAGGGTTAGGGTTTTTAATAAAAAAAATATATATATAAATATATAAAATTATATAAAACATCATTAAAATTTGGAGTAAAAGGGATTTATTAGGCTCTCTGTAACCGATCTAGGGATTTAGTGTGTGCAAGGGGTGGACCAGTTAAAGATGCTCGCTTCCTATGTTGACGACTCGGCCGTCCGGCCGAGTCCGGCCGGCGGCGCCAGCCCGACTCGGCCGGTCCGCCGGCCGAGTCGGGCCGCGTCGGAGGGTCGGGGCCGGGGAAACTCCAGGTGTGAATTATGGTATATTTAGTTTTTAATGTTCAGTTCAAGTTTTGTGAGTTATGGTGTTTTGACTGTTGGGCTTCTAAAGGATTTTTAAAAAAATAAATACAACAATAATGTGGGGTATGGGATTTGAACTCTGGTGGCTTGGTTCTGCAGTGCAAGGTGTTACCAATGAGCTATAAGCCCCTTCTTATAATTATGGAGTGAAATAAATACTTAAAGAGATATCGGCCACAATAAATACTCCAAGTATACATTGAATTTAAATCAATTCTTTATACATTAAAAATGGAGTTGTTACAGTCTACCCTACTTACAAAAATTGCGTTCTTGAAATTTACAACTTTTATTTGAGGACTAGTTTACGATTTCCGATTCCGTCGGGTTTGTAAAGTCGTGTTTTAATGAAAGAAAAGGAAGATAGAAAAGGGGGACTTACGGGTTTGGACAACACTAGAGAGTGGGGGGGAAGTAGCGGGTTTGTCGGTGCGTTGAATCGTCGTTGAGAGGTCCTAGTACGATCACCTGAATTTCACCATCGATTTCGTCAGCGCTTCGCCTTTCGCTCGTTTTCCAACGTACCAAAGTTCTCTTAGGGTTTTAGGAGAGTGGACTTAGAAATTTAGGATGAGAGGGTAGAGGGTATGGGGTGTATATATAGGGTTAGGCTAGGGATAGGGTTTTTAATAAAAAAAATATATAAAATATATAAAATTATATAAAAATCATTAAACATCATTAAAATTTGGAGTAAAAGGGATTTATTGGGCTCTCTGTAACCGATCTAGGGATTTAGTGTGTGCAGGGGTGTTGACCAGTCCAAGATGCTCCTCTTCTATATTGACGACTCGGCCGTCCGGCCGAGTCCGGCCTGCGGACTGGCCGAGTGCTCTGATCTCGTCTGTCGGTATCAAGTGTGCCGCGAATCGGCTTAGCATGGTGAATTCAGCGTCGTATTCATCTACTGATTTGTCCCACATCGAACCCTGTTGTAGATGAATGAATTGTTGCTCCATGACAAACTTGGCCATCACAGGGAAGTATTTCGCGTCGAACTTCTCGCAAAAAGTCTTCCATTCAATAGGCTGTCCCAGACGGCTTTTTCTGCCTTCCACCAGTTGCGAGCATTATCCGTGAGCTGTAGTTTTGCCACACGGACCCAAGCGATGTCTGGCACTTGAGCTGCTGCCAGATCGTCTTGTATGCTTTGTGCCCATTCATTAGCTTCAAGAGGACTTCCTTTACCAGAGAACTGCTTGGGGTGCAAAGCCTTGAATTGCTTTACCCCTGGTGCGTCGATCTCAGGATGGTTCAGGAGTTGTTGTTGTCCCTCAAGAAGGCTGCGGATCGCCTCAAGTAGCATTGTTTACTCGGTGGGGGGGCGCAGGAACAGCTGGTGCGAGAGGTAGTGCTGGAGGTGTGTTTTTGACGTTGGTGCTGGTGTTGTTTGGGAAATCCATAACCTTGAAGAAAAATTTGGGTTAGGACAGATTCAAAGACATGAAATGAAAAAATTCAAGGAATAAAAATTTGTAGGATTCAAGAAACATGAATTGTAAAGAATGTTTTAGTTGCTGGTTCTTGTGTTATATTTCTTAGGTTCACGCAGAATAGAACTGCATGATAGGGATTCATACAGCTCTGACCTGCATGGGCCACCAACAAAACCTGTCACACCCCGCTTTCCAGTGTACGGCGATGGGGACGCGACTAGGTCCGCTACGTATATACTTAGAAGTACATACGCTAAGCGTATATAAGCAATATAAAAGTAAATCACAAGATACAAGAGATATAGAAATAACAGCAACTTTATTTATAACATTCTTTTGTACAATGCATGAAAAGTAAATACAACTGGAATGAAAAGAAATGCCTAAACAATGGCATAAAAGGAAATGAAAATACTGAATAGAACAAGGTACAATGTCTAGAGCTCGGGGTTTTCGTGAAACTGCTCCAAGTCTTCACCGGTAGGCTCGATCTCTGCCGGGTCCAAAACACCTGAAGACATTCAAAGAAGAAAGAAATAGAATGTCGTCAGCGAACAGGTTGCTCGGTAAGTCCAAAGATAAAGAAGAATTAGAAAAGACAGAATAAGAGGTATCTTCTAAAGTATAATGTTGTAGAATATTGTGTTCACGCTGTTGTTTGTAGCTTGGTACGGAAGGATGCCGTTGTATACGAGAGGGGTCTCAGTATGCTAGAGAACAGGGCAAACGGAATGTACAAGGAACCGTTAAGCCACGGTACAACAGCAATGGAATATAGGTTAGGTGTCTTAATCTTACCGTCTCGTGCCACTTCTAACACTTTCCGCACCAATCCACCCCTTAACCCCCGTAGTGTTTTGATTGTATTGTTGTATTGTATTGTGTAAGTTAGATGACTGACCAAAACCATGATATCAGTAAACAGATTGCAACTGCATAATCAGGTAAATGGAATAACGGAATAATGAATGTATATCCATGGTTTGATTCAGTCAAGTTGTATAGATTGTTAACTAAATTCTGGGATTCATGTGTTCATATTGAGTTAGAATATTAAAGAATATAGATTGACTTGAATCATATTCAAGTCAGAAATAATCAGACTCAAACCCGAGTCAGACCAAAAGAAATGTATGTCGAAGTTCTATAATTATTAGGGTCCTTATTGTAATTTATAAAACTTGAAGGAGTTTTATGTAAAAATACTTTTATATAATTTTCAAGATACACCTCAAATATTTATTATTCGTCTTTATAGTTATAATGAGTGTAATTATATTTTGTGATATTTCTAATGAAAATATCCTAATTACATAAATAAAGGTATTTATTAATAACATTGATTTATTTGAAGTTCATGGTATTTTAATGTAAAATTTAGTCTTGTCATTTTTTTAGAAAAAATTGGGATATTTATATTATAAAAAATAAATATTTTAATGATAAATATACATATACTTATACAAAATAATTTCAATAAATATTTTATATTCTAGGAATCTCGTTTTTCTTAAGATGTCGTATTTTGAACCTTTCGAGACCGAATCCTCCTTGCGGAGGTCTGAATCTCGCACTACTAAGCCCGAGGGTGCACGATAAACCGTACTATCCCTAACGGGTTCCTCAAAGGTGGGTTGTAGTGGCGCTTTGCAAAGATTGTAAAATACTAATCCTTTAGAAAAACAGTTTTTATAAAGTAAAAGGTATTTATTTGCAAAGGTATAAGTTTTCCGTATTTTAGATTCTAGGGTTTCCTAAGACAACTAGCCTATTTCTAATTGGTCTAAACGACAAGTCATTAGAAGCCTCAAATCGCCTCTTCACCGCCAATTATGGCCAGGTAAGTACAAGTGAGGAAGGAGGGATCCGCTCACGAATCGTGAGACGGGCCTTTTAAAGTTACCTAAGCTCACTTGCCTAGCCTTAGACACCACAAAGTCAGGTTTAGATAAATGATCGATATCCACAACTTATCGTATTTTCCTATTAAAGATATTGTTTTAAAATTGTATAAAACCTAGAACTTTTATAAAAGGTTTTATTAAGAAAATGGCATTTTAATGTAAAATCTTGTTTTATCGTATTCTAAGTTTTCAAGGTAGTGTGTTATGATTGCATATGAGTGTGTGAGGAGGTAGGTCATTACCTCGTGATCTACTTTAAGGTATAACAATGTTAAAGGGTTAAATGTGAAAATTAAACATTATGGTATTTAAGTGCAAAAATACGATATATTGCAAAAGCTATCATTTCATGTGAGAAAAATTGTTCAAATTATTTGTTAGGTGATTAATAGTCAACATGGAGATGTTTAAGCATTATGGAATTGGTGATAAGTGAGATTTTATAGAAAACCGAATCGGAAATCGGGTTTGTTCCAATTCCATCGTGTTTTAATGAAAGAAAAGGAAGATAGAAAAGGGGGACTTACGGGGTTGGACAACACTAGAGAGTGAGGAGGAAGTAGCGGGTTTGCTGGTGCGTCGAATCGTCGTTGAGAGGTCCTAGTACGATCACCGGAATTTCGCCGTCGATTTCGTCAGCGCTTCGCCTTTCGCTCGTTTTCCAACGTACCAAGTTCTCTTGGAATTTTAGGAGAGTTGACTTAGAAATTTAGGATGAGAGGGTAGAGGGTATGGGGTGTATATATAGGGTTAGGGTTTTTAATTAAGAAAAATATATAAAAATATATAAAATTATATAAAAATAATTAAACATCATTAAAATTTGGAGTAAAAGGGATTTATTGGGCTCTCTGTAACCGATCTAGGGATTTAGTGTGTGCAGGGGGGTGGACCAGTCAAAGATGCTCGCTTCCTATGTTGACGACTCGGCCGTCCGGCCGAGTCCGGCCGGCGGCGCCGGCCCGAGTCGGCCGGGACGAGTCGGAGGGTCGGGGGCCGGGGAAACTCCAGGTGTGAATTATGGTATATTTAGTTTTTAATGTTCGGTTCAAGTTTTGTGAGTTATGGTGCTTTGACTGTTGGGCTTCTAAAGGATTTTAAAAAAAATAAATACAAAAGTATTGTGGGGTATGGGATTTGAACTCTGGTGGCTTGGTTCAGCAGTGCAAGGTGTTACCAATGAGCTACAAGCTCCTTCTTGTAATTATGGAGTGAAATAAATACTTAAAGAGATATCAGCTACAATAAATACTCCAAGTATATATTGAATTTAAATCAATTCTTTGTATATTAAAAATAGAGTTGTTATATATACAATAATATTGAGACACTAGTAGAACACTTAGACACCTGAAGAAATTTGGAGCCTAAACTCTAAGGTAAAACCGGCGACATACCCCAGAAATCCGGCGCCGCCGGCCCAAGAGCCTCCATTTGCTCCAAAAATTTGGTTCTGTGCTCCAGTATTTTAATTTTGTCCCAATTTTATTGCTTGATTTTTATAATTTTTAGTGTGCAGGTATTTTGGCATTCATATCGCTTTTTCGTACTAATAATATTCGTTTTTCCGACATTTTCAGATTTTTGCGGATTTACGAACTGCGATCGTGGGGATCAAAGTGTATATTCAAAGCTAAGGTGATTGCGAAGTACAGTACCAAACATCAGGATAGTTTGACCTGCACAAGCGAACTTTTCAAGCTATTCGGATTCACTTCAACAGGGGTTTCTTAACCCGCAAACTTATCGGTACGTACTTTACTAACACCTTCTTCTCAAATCCGACGCATCCAATATTCTATCTTTGCAAGTTCTCTTTCAAACGCCAAAATTGACTAACCCGTATTTGTCGCAGTGCTGTGCTTAACATAAAAAACGATTGTTTGATTCTTTGAATAATTCTTTTTCATTGATTTGTGCATCGCATCCATTAATACGAACTTAAGGGCAAGTGAACCCCACAACATACGGTAAAGGATTTGATCCCCTTTTCCGTGACCCAGAAATCACAAATTGAGCATAACGTTTACCCGCACAAAATTTAAAAGAAATTAGACTTTAAGCCTTAAGGACTTCGCGCTCATTAGGAGAAGTTAACTGTGTTTAGAACACCGCTTAACGGTATATCGTTCACGGGGTGTCTAGGAAAGTGTTCACGGTGAAACCGCCAAAAGAGAAAGGGTAATCTAATTAAGGATCTTCGTGAAAGCGTTGGAAAACCTCCCCTTATCTCTGTACTTACTTGGCCCCGTGATCAGTATATCTTAAGCCCGTTTCTTGACACAGTTTTACTTCAACAATCAAGTTCTTGAGCAGGTCTAGTTGACCTAGGTGAATCCTAGACCGACTAGATGTAAGGTATTTGTGTCATGATTAGTTTTTGTCCAGATTCTTTTTGTGTGTGTATTTCATTCTTTTGTTGATAACTAACATAAAAATAATAATAATAATAAAAAATTTACATTCTTCTTCGTCCCTTTTTTTCTTCTTCTCTTCATATCATGGGTACCCTACCTCGAAAAACTCTTGCCGAACTTTGGTACCCCCAACCAAACATTACTTCATACGGTTCTTGCTTTGTCCGAACTTCGAACGATCCTTCCATGCCTAAATTTTTTTTGAAAGATCAGATAGACGCATCTAGGACACACAATTGGACTCTGCAATCCAGCTTGTATCAACCATTTCAACCTTCCCCACCTTCGTACGTTGATACCTCTTTTGAGAGTCCTGTTGTAACTCCAAGACAAATGTTTATTGCTGAACGTATTGAACAATCTCGTAACCAATCTTTCGCTCCTTTCACAACTGCAAATTCTTTTGATCAACAATTCCATTCACCTTCTTATCATAACGTTGATCTTAACCCTCTCCAACCATTCAATTCATATCCATCCTACCCAACTTTTGCACCTTCCCTAGATATTGCTTCTGAACAACCTTTTGGGAGTTTCCAGTATCCAAAAAAGTTTGAATCTTTTATTGAAACCCCTTCACAACCCATGTCTAGTATGGAACAGCCATTAGAAGACTTTCGGGTAGCGTCGTACCAACAGATGATGGATTTGAATGCGTCCATGTCCGCCCCCATACAACCTAGTGACCCGGTAGCTAGTTTCCAACTAGCTCCAAATTTTCCAATGCATGATGAGGCGATAGGACAGATTAAGAATTTGAGTAGTGAGAGTGAGCGGTACACCCTTCCAAATCAAACCTACCCATTGCAAATTGAATCCCACAACTCCGGTTTTGAATGTCTATCAAGTGTCCCAAATGATTTACCAATTGAAGATAGAATGTTTAATGAGTTGTGCGACTTTGTAGTGTTTGATTTACCCGATTGTGAAGGGACCCTGTCAAGTGAAACCAATCCCAATCCCTTTGACCTCTACACCTCTATCCTAGAACCACAATTGATTGAAATTCATGTTGTTGATGGGGTGCCTAAGAAATTTGATTTTCACTTGATTAAGGATATCGACGCTGGAAATATTTTGGATGATGAACCCATAGTTTTGGATGGGTTTTTCTCTCCAAATCATTATGTCCTTTCACTTCCATGTGGACATCATCCTGAGTCATTAACTGTTTTTCCCGAACTCCATATGCATCTTGATATTGATGATAAATGCATGGATAAGCTAATTTTAGAGGAGAATTTTGAGGATATTTTTTAGGATGAACCGGCTTTTCTTGATGAGTTGGATTTTCCAATTCATCATGTCCCTTTCATTGACTGCGTACACCCTCCGGAACCTTTACCTGATACCCTTCCTCAATGACTCCCCTCCATCCTTTCATCGTTCCGACCTTCCAAGACACCGTATCACTTTCACATCCTTTGGCTGGTTTACCAAGTTCGATGTACCCATGTTTCCTCACGAATCTTTAAGGATTTGACACCATTTCTCGATGGGTTGGTAGATTAGAACAATTACTTTTTACACATCGGTCATTAAAAATTGCACTAATTTATTCACTCTATTTTCACCCTCAAGTTCGAACTCCATTTCCTTTTCCCTTCCGCCATTCTTCTCCATATATACCGAAACCGTATCCTACTTCTATCTATAAGTCGATGCCACGCACCCTACGTGTTCGCGGGGAGGCAGAGTTTGCAAAAAAAACTATTTTTATTAGCTTCGTAACATCGACTAAACTCCAGGATCGATACTAAACCCTAACTAACAATATAGCAAAGAGGTTTAACTACTATGTGTAAGTATTATACCTCAAATTCTCACTGTCCTTCACATCTTCGCTGTCCTTCTTCAAGTCGTGAGCTCCTTGAACTGAGAACGGAATGTACCTCCTCGTCGTCTTCTCCGAGTCGTAAAAGATCCACCCGAGAGATCCGACTTTGAGCTTTACCTCTAACTTGAGGCAACTAAGTCATTTGGTGTGCTAAACTTAGTACCCTAAGATGTGTAGAGAGTGGTGAAGAGTCTAGTAGTCTCACAAACCCTATGATTCTCAACTCATGAGAAGGTTAGGGTTTGGATGGAGAAGAACTTGAGGAAATGAAGAGAGAAAAAGATCTGTAGTTTTTTTAGTGAATAATTAATATAGAAAATGGCTAGGGGTTTTGCATTTAAACCTCATGAAAATATCTCACAAATATCCCACAAATATCTCACAATAATATCTAAGTCAACTCACAAAAGAGTCCAAAATGCTCAATGCAAAACCCTAATCCATTTCACTAAAATACCATATAGTTTCCTCTCATATTTCCGCCACCTCACTAAAGAATAAATCACAAAAGAGAAACCCTAATATGAGGTGTCATTCTCCAAAAAGCTGTTAGTGTATATGCCCTAGGGGCCATTATTGTATCATACTAGTTTGTATATTACTTAATGGAAGCTTGGAATATTCACATGTATATAACAGTCTTGCTAAATATGGTAGTATGCTACTTGGTTTTTTCTATCTTAATATGTAAGTATACGTATTGATAGAGCTCTTAGGATCTTGCTTGACTACCAGCGTTGTGATGGTAGTCACACTAGTGGGGGCTGAGTAGTCTACAAGCACATCCTTATTCAGGTCCCTGGTCATAGGATTATCGAGACAGGGCATCGATACTCCGGAGTAGACTAGTGTGTACGCTTCTCATCCCAGTTGGGGAGATGGTCTGTCGCATAGCCGTCAGTACGTCGTACTGGAGATAGTATACAGGTGCTCGTTAGGTTACGGGTACACCGGACAGAACTCACAGGGAACTGTTGGTTGGTTTTATACCAGCCGTCAGTTAACAGTTCCTAGGTGACATGAGTACAGCATAGTCCGCAGACTTGACACTGCTACTTCGCCTTGAGTGTGTCCCACTGTTCTTAGATTTCTACCCTATCACGGCTCAAAATAGTCGTGCAAACAGGTAGCAGTTGGGTGCAGTCCCGAGCATTTGGAGGCAGTAGCGGTTAGACAGGATTCGTCTCTCCCGGTATTGGGAGTTGATATCGCGCTGTGTCAGAGAGCCATTACGCAAAGTCCCTGTCCAGGGCAAGCGAGATTTGCTGGTAGGTTCCAATAGTTTCTCAGGGTATAATGGGCTTCACTCCGACATGACTTATACCGCTATTAGGGAACTGACGCTTGCCGCCCCCTAGGCCCGATATGCGATAGTCTTAGACGAATAGACCGGACTGTATGGAGATTTTCACATCAGACTCAGTAGGAGTTCGGATGGGTTTCCTCATCGGCCTTCTTGTCGACATCTACCTGGGGACCGTTACGTACAGTTAGTGCCGCTTGCGGTCTGTGGTTAAACCCACTACCAGCGTAGTAGTCGAGTCTTTAGAGTCCCACACAGAGAGTTTCCCTACTCCAGGCGAAACGATATAGAGGTCGTATGGTTTTACGACAAGGGTTCGGACTCATACGTGTATTTACGCGCGTACGACATCCGGACAGTTTTTACTAGCCGGCTTTGGTTTAAGCCAGTTTCTAGTATCTGGTTACTGGATTTATACAGTCTAAATTTTTTCCGTGTTTTCACGGATAGGAGGGGCATTCTCGTAATTTCGCGAGAAGCTTCTAGAAGGTTGGTGACTTGGGGGTTAAGGTGGCATAAGCATTAAATGAGATTAGTGACTCATTTGTGTGATTCATCCTTGTCATTAATGCATCATAAATGCTTAATGACTCATGTAGATGAATCACTCATTTATATTTATGAAGCATGGTTGTTAATTCCTTTATATTATTTATTTTGATAAATATAATGCTTCATATATTTATGAGAGATCATTATCTCATTCCATGCTCTTACTCACCTTCTCTCTTCTCAAGCTCTCTCTCTTCAAACCCTAATCCTCCCCTCTCATGTGTTGAGACCAAGGATTAGAATAGACTACTTAATCCATAACCATTCTCTATATCACCTAGGTTACTTAGATTAGCACTTTAAGAAACCTAGTTACCTCAAGTTAGAGGTGATGCTTGAAGTAAAGCTCTCGGGTGGATCATCTATTACATAGAGAAGGCCGGAGAGGACGTGGAGAACGAAAAGACGAAGGATACGGTTCTACAGGTATAATCACTTTTCATAGTAGTTGATAACTTCTATGATTCTTGTTAGTTATAGTTTAGCAAAGATTCTCGGTTAGTCGATGTTTATGCATAGAACAAGATCGTTTTTCATTATTCCGCCTCCCCGCAAGTCGTGGGGTGTTGTACATCGACTTACAGTGGTATCAGAGCCTTGCTAAACAATAATTAACTCATTAGCAAAGTCGTATGAATTTCGAACGCAAAACAAACCGGAAAAGACATCGATATCACCAAGTTTCTGTCGATTTTAAAACAGGCTCTAAAAATTTTTCAGGGACCTGCAGAATAACCTACAGAGAAATATAAGAGCACTGAAAAAAATTGGGTTCCTGAATCGTCCATACAGCCGTGGAACCGCGGCCGATCCCACCGATCCGCCGTGGATCCGCGGCCGAGTTGGAGCCGATTCAGCCCAAGTTTCTCCAGTTACTCTTCTGTGATATTTTTTTGTTTTCTGGAATGTTTATTTTCTGCTCCGGTCTCAGGTGCACAGAGAAGTTTTGGGAGTAGAATCTGATATGTTTGCTCGATCGAAATTATACAATGTTTGCTAATTTGATTATATCTGTGTTTGTATAATGTGTTCGTAAACCTCCCCTAACTGCTAGTATGTCGGTTGGCAGGGGGTTGCACATTTCTGTAATGGTTTTTACTGTTTGTGGTTGTGAATTGTATTGGACTGTTGTGATAATTAGCCGGGGTTTGAGATGGGTTGTTATACTCATTCATTCAATCTAATTGTAATATGTTGTAATATTATTTTGTGGGGCGCATCCAGGTTGCGGTTGTAGCCACCGTTTTATTATTTCATTTTACTGTTTTTGCTCCTAGGATAGACCCAAGGTGGGGTGCACAAACTACCGGGTACTTTGAAGTGTTTAGTGGCCTACTCACGTTGTTGAGGGAGACCGCTTCACTTCGGGTATTTGGCGGGTAGTTTGCCGTACCCGTATTGGTCTAGGGTGGGGTAATGGTTATTCATCACAGCTGTGTAATCCGTTATTTTTTGCAGGCTCTAAACAAACGCGGATTGCTTGCAAATCCAATAAAGTTCATATGAGATCTGGAATGCCTATTATTGCGTCTGACGAATGTACAATATCTATATATGATAGCTATTTAGACGTCACTTATGTTTTACACCTGCGCTAGCCCAGCCCCCGCTCTACCGTTAGTTAAGTAACCTAACGGGTGATGACGGGACCAAGTGACGAATGCGGATGGCATAAGAGGACGTTGTATTTTCGTTGTTTTCTGCAATGATAGGTTAATGATGGGACGCATTATTATTAATGCAAAGAAAATAAACCAAAAGATGAATCGTTGGAACAATTTAAAAGAAACCACTCGGTTATTTTAAAACAGATGATATTTTTAATTGCGGAGCTTTAACCACTCCTTTTAAAAAGCTATCTGGTTCCTTCGGTCATATCAAGTTCACTACGTTCTCGGTTTCGCCAAAACCATTCGTAGCCCTCTTTCATTTCATTTGGGTATTCAGTAGTATTCAAGCTATGTATTTTGACCAACGCCAAGGCATGGTGTTTGGTAGCTGCTGGGTATTCATTTATTGCATAGATAGATGAGTTAGTTTGGGACAGTCGTATTATCATTTTGGCCAACGTCAAGGATATGTACGGATGGGTTAAAATTAAACAAGATAATGATGGGTAGAACTTGACATGTGACTTATGACATTTTGACCAACGCTAAGGTCATAAGAGCATGGGGCAAAAATATATATCGGGAATTTCTAAAGAAACTGAAATTTGCAAAGAGATGCATACCATTTGGAGTTTGATGAATGTTGGTAGGATTCCTTCAACATTATCATACGATGATATTTGGATCCCAATCCTACTGTGAGTATATGCTACACATCAGGAGATTCATCACTTAACGATCAATACTATAAACCAAGTAGGTGTCAAGAAAGGTGTCAGCGGGGTTACGCCCCAAGAGAAAAGAGGTTATTTAATTAAGGAACTTCGCGAAAGCGTTGGAAAACCTCCCTCGAAGTACCGACACCAGCCTGGCTGAACAGTTAAGCAAGTATTGTACAGTGAGAATATTCCTGGCTAATTCTTCTTTTATGGTTTGAGGAAGGATTCGAGAAACAGTGGGAGCCATCAAGTTTAGATAAATTAAAAACCACTCTAAACTTGCAAGAGCATCATGCTAAAGAGTTTTCTTCTCTCTCTCCTAATTGCAGCGACCCTGAAAATGACCGGACTTAAGTTACTTTTAGAGAAAAATATACTGACAGGGCCAAACTATAAAGATTGGCTACGGAATGTCAAAATGGCTTTGACCTATGACAAATTGGGGTACGTCCTCACCGCTAAGGCACCTGCTGTCCCTGGTCCCAAATCCAGTAATGCGGATAAGGAAATCCGCAAAACCTGGGAGTATGATTGCGCGAAGGCCAAGTGCATCGTGCTTGCCTCGATGAACAATGAACATCAGAGGAGGCACGAGGATATGGAACTAGATACCATATTTCTCCATACAAAGGAAATTTATGGAGAGCAATCTCGTATAGCAAGATACGAGGCCTCAAAGAACTTGTTTCGAGCGAGGTTGGCCATCGGATCATCGGTAGGAGAACATGTCCTAAAGATGATTGGCTATATAGAAGAGCTCGCAGACCTTGGGACGACTTTGGATAATGAGCTCTATACAGACCTTATTCTCCAACCCCTTCCTTCCACCTACGCCCAGTTTATTCTGAACTTCAACATTCAAAGAAAAGAAGTTAAACTTTCGGAACTCCTTAATATGTTGAGGAGTGCAGAGGGCACCTTGCGGAAGGCAGGGGAAACACCCGCTATGTTTGTTAGCAGCGCTTCTTCTTCCGGGTCTAAGGCTAGGGCCAAAGGAAGGAAAAAGAAGGCCGCCACCAAACCTATAGGAGGTGTAAGTAAGGTGGGAGGGAAGGGAAAGAAAAAGTTTGCGGTACCAGTAGTGGCCTAGGATGAGTGTTTCCATTATCATAGGAAAGGGCACTGGAAGAAAGATTGCAAGGCGTGGAACGCCAAAAACCAGGAACCGAAGCAAGCTGTGGCTTCGACTTCAGGTGTGTTTGTAATTGAGAATTGTCTGTCAATCAACTCTACTTCCTGGGTATTGGATACCGGATCAGGATCTCAGATTTGCAATTCATTGCAGGCACTGAGAAACCGTAGAGTGCTGAAGGATGGTGATATGACCCTGATGGTTGCTAACGGAGCTAGCGTAGGAGCTGTGTCCGTAGGGATTATCACCTGGGATTGACGAGTGGACACATTTTGGTTTTACATAATAGTTTTTGTGTACCCAGCTTAACGTGTAATATCATATATGTTTCCTAGTTATCAAATAAAGGTTATGATTTCACGTTTGTAAATGATGTTGTTAACATCCACCTTAATCATAGTTTGATTGGGTCCGGTACACTGGATAACGGTAAATATGTCTTAAACCAACTCCAAATTTTCAATATCCAGAACACACTAAAAAGAAAGTCTCCAGATTTAAATAAAGCTTTCTTATGGCATTGTAGACGGGATCACATCAATGAGAGAAGGTTGACTAAGTTACATAGAGAAGGATATTTGGACTCGTTCGAATATCAAACTTATGCCACTTGTCAATCTTATCTCAAAGGAAAGATGACAAAGACTCCATTTACTGGACATGGAGTAAGAGCGAGCGAGCTCTCAGGACTCATACACAGCGATGTATGTGGTCCAATGTCTACACATGCAAGAGGTGGTTTTTCCTATTTCATTACTTTTATGGATGTTTACTCAAGGTACGGATTCATTTATCTGATAAAACATAAATCCAAGGCTTTTGAGAAATTCCAAGAGTATAAGAATGAAGTAGAAAACCAAACCGGCAAAAGTATCAAGACACTAAGATCTGATCGAGGTGGTGAATACTTAAGTGCCGAGTTCCAAGGTTACCTAAAAGAGAAAGGAATTCTCTCTCAGCTTACTCCTCCATACACACCACAGCATAATGGTGTATCGGAGAGATGGAATCAAACCCTATTAGATATGGTACGTTCCATGATGAGTAATGCCGAGTAACCGCGATCTTTTTGGGGTTATGCGCTAGAATCAGCGGCATATCTTTTGAACATGGTTCCTACCAAGACTGTGCCTACCACGCCATATCAGATGTGGAGTGGGAAGAAACCCTATCTTCAGTATATGAAGATATGGGGATGTCCAGCTTTTGTTAAAAAGCAACATGTGGACAAGCTCGAGGCACGATCAGTAAAGTGTAAGTTTATGGGATATCCAAAGAACTCCAAAGGGTATCTATTCTATTACGCAGAGGAACAAAAGGTGTTTGTTTCTCGTAATGCCCATTTTCTAGAATATCAGTTTTTAGAAAAGGAAATAAATGGGAGCGAAATAGAATTGGAAGAAATTCCAGAACCGCAAACTACTACTGAAAGTTTGGTAGAACCGGTAGTTCAAGAAGAACAGGACATTCCCGCACCCCTCCTCAGGAGTAGTAGGCCGTCTCATCCTCCTGAGAGATACTACGGTTTTCTCATAGATGGGGATAAAGAGGATTGCATCATAGATGATGATGAACCTACTAGCTTCCAGCAGGCCATCCATAGCGGCGACTCGGTACGATGGCTAGATGCAATGCGGACCGAAATGGAGTCCATGTACACCAATAAAGTATGGACTTTGGACTTTGCTCCAGATGGGGTAAAACCCATAGGATGCAAATGGATCTTCAAGAAAAAGATTGGTGTAGATGGACAGGTGAAAACCTATAAGGCTAGACTTGTTGCAAAGGGTTTTCGTCAAAGACCTGGTTTGGACTATGACGAAACATTTTCTCCAGTGGCTATGCTCAAATCCATTCGGGTCCTTCTTACTATTGCCGCCTTTAATGATTATGAAATATGGAAGATGGACGTAAAGACGGCTTTTCTGAATGGTAATTTAGAAGAATGCGTCTATATGGATCAGCCAGAGGGTTTCAATCAGAGTAGGAGCAGCGGGAAAGTATGCAAGTTGCTTAAGTCCATTTATGGACTGAAGCAAGCATCGCGGAGTTGGAACATCTGTTTTGATGAAACAGTCAAAGAATGTGACTTTATCAAAAATCCAGATGAACCATGTATATATAGTAAAATTTTAGCTAGAACTGTTGTATTTCTCGTCTTATACATGGATGACATTCTATTAATAGGAAATGGCATTCTTATGCTACAATCTGTCAAAAGATTCTTGTCACACAGGTTCTCCATGAAAGACCTAGGTGATGCCTCTTACATTCTGGGGATCCGGATCTATTGTGATAGATCCAAGAGGATGTTGGGACTTTCGCAGTCCAGGTATATCGACACTGTACTGAAAAGATTCAGTATGGAAGATTCTAAGCGCGGTAATCTACCGGCTTGTCACGGAATCACCCTATCCAAAGAGATGTCTCCCAAGACTGATTTGGAAAAGGAACGCACATCTATTATACCCTACGCTTCTGCGGTAGGCTCTATAATGTATGCGATGTTGTGCACCAGACCAGATGAAGTTTACGCACTGAGCGTGGTAAGCCGGTATTAGTCAGACCCAGGGGAGAAGCACTGGATAGCAGTAAAGAACATTCTCAAGTACCTGAGAAGGACTAAGGAGATGTTCTTGGTTTACGGCGGAAAAGACTTCAAGATGGAGGCCTATGCTGATTCCGGCTTTCAGAGTGATAAGGACGATTCCAAGTCCATGTCAGGTTATGTCTTTACCCTCAATGGAGGGGCGGTGTGCTGGAAGAGTTCCAAGCAGGACACCGTTGCTGACACGACGATGGAAGCGGAGTATATTGCTGCTTACGATGCCGCAAAAGAAGCGGTCTGGATGAAGAAGTTCCTAACAGAACTTCAGGTGGTTCCTACCATTGTTAATCCAATACCTCTATATTGCGACAACGACGGAGCTATAGCTTTAGCGAAGGAACCAAGGTCCCATCAGAAGTCCAGACACATCTTAAGGCGGTATCACCTGATCAGGGAGATCATTGATCATCGGGAGATCGAGGTTCAGAGAGTTGCTACTGAAGAGAACATTGCTGATCCATTCACGAAGGCCCTACCTCAGATTCAGTTCGAGAGGCTACTCGAGATCATCGGTCTTCGATATGCCAGTACATGGCCCTAGTGCAAGTTGGAGATTGTTAGTGTATATGCCCTAAGGGCCATTATTGTATCATACTAGTTTGTATATTACTTAATGGAAGCTTGGGATATTCACATGTATAACAGTCTTGCTAAACATGGTAGTATGCTACTTGGTTTTTTCTATCTTAATATGTGAGTATACGTATTGATAGAGCTCTTAGGATCTTGCTTGACTACCAGTGTTGTGATGGCAGTCATACTAGTGGGGGCTGGGTAGTCTACAAGCACGTCCTTATTCAGGTCCCTAGTCGTAGGATTATCGAGACAGGGCATCGATACTCCGGAGTAGACTAGTATGTACGCTTCTCATCCCAGTTGGGGAGATGGTCTGTCCCACAGCCGTCAGTACGTCGTACTGGAGATAGTATACAGGTGCTCGTTAGGTTACGGGTACACCGGACAGGACACACAGGGAACTGTTGGTTGGTTTTATACCAGTCGTCAGTTAACAGTTCCCAGGTGACATGAGTACAGCATAGTCTGCAGACTTGACACTGCTACTTCGCCTCGAGTGTGTCCCACTGTTCTTAGATTGCTACCCTACCACGGCTCAAAGGAGTCTTGCAAACAGGTAGCATTTAGGTGCAGTCCCGAGCATTTGGAGGCAGTGGCAGTTAAACAGGATTCATCTCTCCCGGTATTGGGAGTTGATATCGCGTTGTGTCATAAAGCCATTACGCAAAGTCCCTGGCCAGGGCAAGCGAGATTTGCTGGTAGGTTCTAGTAGTTTCTCAGGGTGTAATGGGCTTCACTCCGACACGACTTATACCGCTATTAGGAGACTGACGCTTGCCTCCCCCTAGGCCCAATATGCGATAGTCTTAGACGAACAGACTGGACTGTACGGAGATTGTCACATCAGACTCAGTAGGAGTTCGGATGGGTTTCCTCATCGGCCTTCTTGTCGACATCTACCTGGGGAACGTTACGTACAGCTAGTGCCGCTTGCGGTCTGTGGTTAAACCCACTGCCAGCGTAGTAGTCGAGTCTTTAGAGTCCCACACAGAGAGTTTCCCTACTCCAGGCGAAACGATATAGAAGTCGTATGGTTTTACGACAAGGGTTCGTACGCATACGTGTGTTTACGTACGTACGACATCCGGACAGTTTTTACTAGCCGGCTTTGGTTTAAGCCAGTTTCTAGTATCTGGTTACTTGATTTATACAGTCTAAAGTTTTTCCGTGTTTTCACGGATAAGAGGGGCATTCTCGTAATTTCGCGAGAAGCTTCTAGAAGGTTGGTGACTTGGGGGTTAAGGTGGCATAAGCATTAAATGAGATTAGTGACTCATTTGTGTGATTCATCCTTGTCATTAATGCATCATAAATGCTTAATGACTCATGTAGATGAATCACTCATTTATATTTATGAAGCATGGTTGTTAATTCCTTTATATTATTTATTTTGATAAATATAATGCTTCATATATATTATGAGAGATCATTATCTCATTCTATGCTCTTACTCACCTTCTCTCTCCTCAAGCTCTCTCTCTTCAAACCCTAATCCTCCCCTCTCATGTGTTGAGACCAAGGATTAGAATAGACTACTTAATCCATAACCATTCTCTATATCACCTAGGTTACTTAGAGATGAAGGATTAGAATAGACCAAGGATTAGAACTTTAAGAAACCAAGGATTAGAATAGACCAAGGATTAGAACAGACCAAGGATTAGAACTTTAATAGACCAAGGATTAGAACTTTAATAGACCAAGGATTAGAATAGACCAAGGATTAGAACTTTAAGAAACCTTGTTATCTCAAGTTAGAGGTGAAGCTTGAAGTAAAGCTCTCGGGTGGATCATCTATTACATAGAGAAGGCCGGAGAGGACATGGAGAACGAAAAGACGAAGGACACGGTTCTACAGGTATAATCACTTTTCATAGTTGTTGATAACTTCTATGATTCTTGTTAGTTATAGTTTAGCAAAGATTCTCGGTTAGTCGATGTTTATGCATAGAACAAGATCGTTTTTCATTATTCCGCCTCCCCGCAAGTCGTGGGGTGTTGTACATCGACTTACAAAAGCAATCTCGATCAAATCACAAGAATTCCCCTCTCGTCCGTATATACATTCCCGTAACCATATTCCAAGAAACACGAATACAATGAGACGAAACTAATCCAATAATCATATACTAGGATCCGGCTTAAACCAAAACCCACTAGTAATGTTCGCTCGAACATCATATGCACACAAGTACACGTATGTGATCGAAACCTGTCGTAAAACCATACGACCTCTACAGGTTTCGCCCGAAGCCGGGAAACCCTCTGTGTGGGACTCTAAAGACTCGACAGTACTCTGGCAGTGGGTTTAACAACAAGCACATCAGTGGCACTAGCTGTACGTTACAGCTACCTAGGTATCTATCGATAAAAAGGTCAACGAAGAAACTCATCCGTACCCCTACTGAGCCTGTCTGTGGCAATCTCCGTACAGTCCGGTCTGTTCTTCTAAGAGTGTCGCATATCGGTTCTAGCGGGGTGGCAAGCGTCAGACCCCTAATAGTGCAATAAGTTGTGTTGGAGTGCGACCAAAAACACCCTAAGAAACTACTGGAATTCCTACCAGCAAATCTCACTTTCCCTGGCCACGGACTTTGTGTAATGGATTTCCGAACACAGCGCGACATCAACCCCCAATACCGGAAGAGACGAATCCTATCTAACCGCCACTACCTCCAAGCGATTCGGGACTGCACCCAACTACCACCTATTTGCACGACTCAGTAGAGCCGTGGTAGGGTAGTAATCTAAGAACAATGGGAACACACTTGAGGCGAAGTAGCAGTGTCAAGTCAACGGACTAAGCTGTACTCATGTCACCTGGGAACTGCTACCTAACGATAGGTATATTACCAACCAGTAGTTCCCTATGAGTCCGTCCAGTGTAACTCATAACCCAATGAGCACATGCATACTATCTCCAGTACGATGTATTGATGGCTGTGGGACAGACCATCTCCCCTGCTGGGATAAGAAGCGTATACACCAGTCTACTCTGGAGTATCGATGCCCTGTCTCGATAATCCTGGGACTAGGGACCTGCGTAAGGATGTGCTTGTAGACTACCCAGCCCCCACTAGTGTGACTGCCATCACAACGCTGGTAGGCAAGCAAAGATCTTAAGGGCTCTATCAATATGTATTAGCGATACGTTAAAAGAAACATATATACATATTAAGATAGATACAAACCAAGTAGCATACTACTATATCGAGCAAGACTGTCATAAATCCGTGTATATATCCCAAGCTTCCAAAATGTAATATACAAACTAGTACTATATAATAATGGCATCTAGGGAATATTACACTAACAATCTCCCACTTGCACTAAGGCTATGTACTAGCGTATCGCAGACCTATCATCTCGAATAGCCTCTTAAACTGTGTCTGAGGGATGGCCTTTGTGAATGGATCTGCAGTGTTATCCTCTGTAGCAACTCTCTGAATCTCGATCTCATGGCGATCCACGATCTCCCTGATCAGGTGATACCGCCTTAAGATATGTCTGGACTTCTGATGGGACCTGGGTTCCTTTGCTAAAGTTATAGCCCCGTTGTTGTCATAATACAGAGGTATTGGATCAACAATGGACGGAACCACCTGAAGTTCAGTTAAGAAATTTCTTATCCAAACTGCTTCTTTTGCGGCATCTAAAGCTGCGATATACTCCGCTTCCATCGTCGAGTCAGCAATGGTGTCCTGCTTCGAACTCATCCAACAGACCTCCCCTCCATTGAGGGTAAAGACATAACTTGACATAGATTTGGAGTCATCCTTGTCACTATGGAAGCTGGAGTCAGCAAAGGCCTCGATCTGGAGGTCCTTTCCACCGTAAACCAAGAACATTTCTGTTGGGATGCGGCGGCGCCTCGGCCGTCAAACCGATGCCAAATGCGGAACAAAAACTTTTTACTAAACCGACTCCACTGCAACCCAAATACCCGGATCATTCCATTAACCGTAAACTAGTAATCTGTAAAGAAGTTAAAGAGATTATACCAATCGATCCATGTCCTTCGATCTTCAATCTCTGCGCCAAACTTCTCGCTGCTGTGCCGACGAAGTCCGCTCCCCGATCTCGCTTATTGAAGTGGCACCACGTCGATGAATCTTTATACGGGCTCCCGCCTCAAGACCGAGGCAACTCGAATATGAAGTTTGCTAGCCAACATGTCCAAGAATGATGTAGAGAAAATGTAGAATACTTTGTCTCATGGCACCCAGGTGTTTGGGTGGAGGTTAATCGGAGTTTCCATTTGGGAGAACAATGTAAGCACATGAAATCTTTGCATGTGAGGGAAAAGAAATGCTCGGCCAGCATCAATCAAAAAATGGGCACTGGATTTTGCAATTAGTGATTGCAAAAGGAAATAGCAGTGGATAAAAAAAAAATTCCTGAAGAAAACCTCATTAAGAATCAATCATCCCCTCCCAATGGAAAGCACTCTCACCCACCAGAAAAAAACCCCTGTCTTTCATAAAACTGGCGAATATGCAGAGAACCCCCCATCAAAAAAAATCAGCCCCTCTCACTAAATGAATGCCCATCACTCATCGCAAAAAAACCCTTGCCTTTTGTTCACTGGTGAAATTGCAGAGAGCCCCCCGTGCCCCATTGCCCAAGCTGCCAACTCTCTGGCCCATACCCCGTGCTGCCACCCATGCTCTCGGAATGGGTAGACCCCCCTTTCACAAAAAATTCAGTGCAAGGGAAAAGCCAAAAAGGTCAAAGCCAATGGTCAAAGCTCACAATAAATAATCATGGAGAGTGATGTTTAAGACGGAAAAAGATAACTGGCAACTCCCAAAATAATCTCGTAATGAATTACGAGATTACACCTCAACTGTAACCCGCATTTGTATTCCGACCGAATGTAATGAGACAAAAATATTCCTACACAATAATACTAGGGTCCGGCTTAAACCAAAACCGGCTAGTATTATCCGTCCGATCCTGATCCGTTCACAAGTTCACGAATATGATCGAACCCCGCCATATATCCATAGGCCTCTACAACGTTTTGCCCGAACTTAGGAAACTTTCTATGGGGGACTCTAATGACTCATCAATACACTGGCACTGGGTATAACCACTAGCACGTCAGAGGTACTAGCTATACGTAACGATTGCCTATATATTGAACGGAAGGGTAGCTGATGAGTGAACTCATCCAGAAACCCTACTGAGCCTGACAGTGACAATATCTGTACAGTCCGGTCCGTTCATCTATGAGTATCGCATATAGGGCCAAGGGGGCTGGTAAACGTCAGACCCCCAATAGCAGTATAAATCGTGTCGAAGAGTAACCCAGAACACCCTGAGAAAATACTGGAATACCTACCGGTAAATCTCGATTACCCTGGCCAGGGATTTCGTGTAATGTCTCTCCTAAACACAGCGCGATCTCACCCTAATACCGGGAGAGACGAATCCCCGACGATCCGCTCACTGCCTCTATGTGGCTCGGGACTGCACCCAACTAAAACCTGTTTGCACGACTCCTTTGAGTCGTGGTAGGGTAGTAATCAAAGCACAGTAGGAACTCACATGAGACAAATGACGATCTCAGGTCGACAAACTAACCTGTACACATGTCAGCAGGGAACTGCTATCTGACGATATGTATAATACCAACTAGCATGTTCCCGGCGAGTCTTGTCCGGTGTACTCATAACGCAATGAGCACCTGTATACATCTTAGGTGAACCAACTGACACCAATGGCTTGTGAGACCGGCCACCGTCCCTCATCGGGGTCTCGACTGGATACACTAGTCTACTCTGGAGTATCGATGCCCTATCTCGAAACTCCCACGACTAGGGACACTTTAAGGATGTGCAGCTCCCACGTATATGATCGCCATCATACTGCTGGCAGTTGTAACCCTTCGAAAATCGTTTAGGCAGTTTTTCGGTAATCGGTTAATTTTTCGGATTTTTCCGTAAAAGGTCAAAATTGGTATTTTTCATTGTAGACCTAATTATACAAAATTTAGATAAGATATTACTATAATTTTGTCACTAAAATGTCACTTATAATTTTCTAGTTAAATAAAAAAAATTCGTAATTAATTATTTTTTTATTATTATTTTAAGCCTTTTTAAATACATTAAATTAGTGATAAATACAAATTTAATTAGGTAAATTTCATAATTAGGAGTCTTTATAAGCTAAAATATGGTGTTAATAAAATTGTATCATGACTTGCAACATTTTAGTTTTATGGTGTGAAAATTATGAAAAAAAATGATGTAAAAAGAGGTTTTTTTTGTAAAAAGTTGATGTGAAATGCATTAAATGAGATGTGAGGGATCTTTTTGACCTAGAAACTTCTCCAAAAACCCCACACCCTCCTCCTATTCACCTCTGGCCGAAAATAGCAGCAGCACCCCCCTCTTTTCATCTCAATTCTTGCTTCAAAAATCATGAAAAATCATGAAAAATCCATAAAAGTTCACCATTTTCTTCTCCAATTCAAAGCCAAAGCCTAATCCACTCTCTCCTCAACCAAATTTAGTTCAAAACTAGGAGAAAGGAGGCTTCTTTGGTGGCTTGATCATGCTAGGGTTCCACTTGTGGGGTAAAATTCTAAACTAGTTTGTTAACTTGTAGTTTATATGTGCTAAAATTTAATTTTGAAGTATTAATTTAGTTGTAAATTCTTGTTCATGAAAATCAAGAATGGGATTTGATGTTGAACTAGGGTTTGAAGCATGGTTGTTAGAGTTAATTTAGGGCTTTGGTTACCAATTTGGTTAGAGTGGTTAATTGCGTAAGGTTACGCTCGCTAAATCGATAAATTGCGACGTTTGCATCGACTCGGTTTGAAAATTGCTTACTAGATTTTTACAAAAATTAGAATGCGATCAAATTGCGTTATGTTAGTGATACAATTAGCTTCGTATAGGACTATTAGAGTGCGCGAACGCGGGGTTTTGTCTAGTCAGGTTTTAGTTTTGTCGAATTCCCCGAAATGACGATTCTAGTTAAAGATTAGCGATTTTCGTGCGTTTTCCCGCGCACCGAGTGTATGCTATGTTTAATTCGAGAGCGTCGATAATTGTATATTGTGACTTGCATCGTTTTAGGTTTTGTAATCTTATGCATGGTGTTGTACAAATATAGGATCGGTCGGGGAAACATCGGACACGGCACGTAAAGGCAAGGCGGTGGTCGGATCGGATTAACGGGGATTTCAGGTGAGTAGATGTATTCATCTATGGGGGAATTGTCTGGATGGCACGATGCGTCCCCCTAGTTAGGATTACCCTACTATTTGCAAGATTTATATTGTTAGCTAGCTTATCCATTCATGTACATTGCAAACCCTTATAGCGAACAGTATATTAGATTGCATGGACATTCATCTATACTTATGCGATATCACTTCATAGGACACGAACACCATTACTATTGGCATTTGTTGCACGCGCACTATTCATGTGACACACACGTCTTTGGTAATTGCCATGCCACGTGCACTATAGAACCTGTTTAACTTAGTATCGTCACTTGTATTCATACATGATATCTGAAATTGCATAGCTTGCATATACCTCGCATCATCATCATTCTTACATAGATTTCTAGCCACAATTCACATCGCATACCTTGATATCATAGACATTTATCATATACAACATGATGGACATTATGATTTTCTTGAGGATTTCAGTATTGCTGCGATTTCTGGATTTTTGGGGAAAACCGCAAGACTTTAACAAAAGCTTATATTTATCATTTTTAAAACAAAGTTGCGGTTTTCTCATGATGTATGTGTCGTCTACCATGGGTTTTCTTGTTTTCTGTTGGATTTCGAGACCCGATTCAAGGAGTGGATGAACCGTCTCGGGTATATGGTGGGCCCGGTATGGTACCCCGGGGCAAGAAGATGGAGTTGTAGACGATGAGCCTGGCAGGGGAGGACTACCTACCGGTGATGTCTGGCACGGCGGATATCCGGAGGATACCGACCGTTGTCGTGAGATTTATGATATGGGCAGATCCGGACTGACGGAGCCCGATATTGAGACAGATATGATTCCTATTTGGTGTCGATGCTTGACACGGGTTTTCAGATGATTTCTTGATGGTACTTAGCTATTATACAGATATTCATTTTCTAAAGTTAAGAATGCAGTACCCTTAGCATTTAAAGCACTTAAAGACTTAGTAATGACATTGCATACATGTGCATGCATACTAGAGGTATTATAACACATATGGACATACATGTTGTGACGCATTGTGTGCATTCTTACGATTGCCTTACTAGATGTTATATTCTACTCACGAGCTGGCAACTCACCTCCGTTGTGCCACAGTGTCTTGCAGGTCGGACTCATCAGTCTTGTAGCAGCGGCTATCTTATCATCGGCTCCTTTTACTCAGACTCGCGACATCGCCCGTAAGTGGGTTGCGAGCACACTTTATTTCTTTTTGCTTTATCTAGTATTCTCCATCTACCACTTTATATTGTATATGTGACCTAGTGATGAGATTGAGAGATTTGTATATTTGTGGTTTCTTTTGGGTCGAGCTCACTTGAGCCGGCGTTGTGTTTTCTGATATTTTGCGTTTCTTTCATGCTCTTTTCTTGATATTGCTATTATATTGCATGTGGTTGTGATCCGCCTTGGCCGAAGAGCTAGCTCCCGCTTGGGGATGCCATTTTATGATTACAGGTTTATTATCTTGTTGTACCCATTTTGGGGGATAGAAAATACAGGGGAGACTCTGCCGAAATTTTCGGAAATTTTTGATGTTTTAAAAAGGGATTCTATGCAACTTAAATGATTTTTAAAAAAAAACCGTATTCATTAAAGGTTTTCCTTCATTCGCTTTTGATTTTGGTTTAGATTTTCTGGGCTTTGGCTGACTTAGGTCACGGTACACCTTTAGACGTCTCGTAATCTAAGTGCCAGTCACGTTCCGTACTTTCGGGTCGTGACAAAGTTGGTATCAGAGCGTAGGTTTTACCTTTCTGAGTGTAGGACGACCTTGGTAGATGGAGTAGGTGACTTAAGCAGAGTGGCGTAGCGTGGGTATGATCCGCGGCATACTTACGATACGGTACTCCGCCTAAGTAACCTTAGGACATAATTGCTTGTATTTCCTTTCTTGATTCCTTGCATTCCTTGATTCAATTGCAATGTCCTTATCAGTCCTATTTCTTATTCCAGCTTCGATGCCGCCAAAGACTATGAGAGCTCAGCGGGCTGCCGCTAGGGATGAGATTCGGGCGGGCCCGTCTGAGGCGAGGGTCGAGAGGGATGATACGCCTATCCCTCAGGGTCATACTGATCCGCCTTATCCTGACCGTATTGCCAGACTAGAGGCCGGCATGCAAGAGTTGCGGCAGATGATGGGATCTTTAGTTGAGTCCAGCCGGGCACAGAGATCCGAGGACGTTCCTTCCACCGCACAGACCACGATCGTACCTGCTGCACAGATGGTCACTCCTGCTGCTACTACGGAGACTATCCCTGTTTCACTACAGGAGTTCATGAGATTGAGACCTCCTGCTTTTACCGGTACAGATGCGACAGAGGACCCACAAGCATTTCTTGATAGGATGGCTCGGATTTACCGTTCGTTGAGGTGTTCTGATGATAGATTGGTGGAGTTTGCGAGTTTTCTTCTGGAGGGTCTTGCCCAGACATGGTACGATTCAGTAGAGAGAGGCCGAGCTGCAGGTCTGCCTTCTATGACCTGGGATGAGTTTACATCTGCATTTCTTGCCCGTTTTCTTCCGGAGAGTGTCCTAGATGCTCGGGCCCGTAGCTTTGAGTCTTTGCGCAAGAATCCTGGGATGACAGTGTCGGAGTATGATATACAGTTTACCCAGTTGTCTCGATATGCTCCGTACCTAGTAGACACAGAAGAGAAGAGAATAAAGAGGTTTGTACGAGGGCTTGATACACAGCTATTCCTTGCCATCGGCACCCAGCACTTTGATACATACGCAGCCGTGATGGATGCGGCCTTACTTTTGGAGGAGCGTATTTCTGAGACTCCGGTCGTTTCTGGGCCGAAGAGGATCCGTACTGATACGCCAGCTCAGCGGCAGATGGGCAGACACCGCGATAGATTATTTCCGGGAGATGGTGGAGGCAGAGGATTGAGACGAGGTCAGTTATTTGGTTCATATCCACAGACCCAGCAGTCGTCTCCAGGATGTTTTCGGTGCGGGAGTCAGTACCACCGTGTCAGAGACTGTACCATGGGACGCCAGGGCGCGGCGACAGTCCCGCATGTGACTTTACCACCCTCACCACCTTTTCAGAGAGCTTTACTTCCTACTCCTGATGATGCTCCACTCCAGCCAGATGCTTCTAGAGGCCGTGGGCGTGGCGGTCCGGTTCAGAGAGGACGAGGCGACAGAGGCAGAGGCAGAGGCCGAGGTAGAGGCAGAGCACAGCCAGCTATTAGTGGTGGACAGGCCCGAATGTTCGTGTTGACTCCTCAGGATGCACAGGCATCCAATGCCGTCGTGACAGGTACTCTGCCAGTATGTTCTTTTGATGCACGGGTATTATTTGATCCAGGCTCCACACATTCCTATGTTTCCACGTATTTTGCACCGAGGTTGGGCCGAGAGTCTTCTCCGTTAGATCAGCCGCTTGTCGTTATTACCCCGGTAGGCGAGTCTTTTGTTGCCCGTTTTATGTACCGATCGTGTTCCGTTCGTATCGGGGAGAGAGATTCTTCAGTTGATTTGATTCTCCTCGATATGCTTGACTTTGACGTTCTTCTTGGTATGGACTGGCTAGCCACCTGTTATGCATCCGTGGACTGCCGTGAAAAAGCAGTCAGATTCAGTTTTCCTGGTGAGCCGGTTCTTATTATTCAGGGAGATCGTAGCGCTACCCTTCCCAGCTTGATTCTTCTCTTCGCGCTGGTCAGCTCTTAAGGAAAGGGTGTCAGGGATTCTTAGCCTATCTTTGTGATACTAGTTCCACAGAGGTTCCGTTGGACCAGGTCCCTGTTGTGAGAGAGTTTCCTGATGTATTCCCTGACGAGCTGCCTGGTCTGCCACCAGAGCGCGAGATTGAGTTCTGTATTGACTTGATCCCGGCACGGGGCCTATCTCTATACCGCCTTATCGGATGGCCCCGGCGGAGCTGAGAGAGCTAAAGGATCAGTTACAGGACTTGCTGGACAAAGGGCTTATCCAACCGAGTGTGTCACCTTGGGGTGCTCCCGTCCTGTTTGTTAAGAAGAAGGACGGAAGTATGCGTTTATGCATTGATTATCGTCAGCTGAACCGGGTTACTGTGCGGAACAGATATCCCCTACCCCACATTGATGACTTATTTGATCAGCTCCAGGGTGCAGGGTTTTTCTCGAAGGTTGATTTACGATCAGGTTATCACCAGTTGTGGGTTCGGAAGGAGGATATTCCGAAGACCGCTTACCGTACTCGTTATGGTCATTATGAGTTCTTGGTGATGTCGTTCGGGCTCACCAATGCCCCGGCAGCATTTATGGATTTGATGAACCGCGTATTCAGGCCGTATCTCGATCAGTTCATTATTGTGTTCATTGATGACATCTTGGTTTATTCTCGGAGCCGGGAGGAGCATGAGCAGCACTTACGTATCACATTGCAGACTTTGAGGGAGCATCAGTTGTTCGCCAAATTTTCCAAGTGCGCATTCTGGTTAGACAGTGTCGACTTCTTGGGTCATGTGGTGACGAGAGACGGTATTTGTATGGACCCGAGGAAGATCGAGGCAGTTCAGCGTTGGCCTAGACCAGTATCAGTTACAGAGGTTCGCAGCTTTCTAGGTCTGGCCGGCTATTATCGACGTTTTGTCCAAGATTTCTCCCGCATTGCTGCACCTTTGACCGGGTTGACCCGGAAGGGGGTTCCTTTTGATTGGACCCAGGCATGTGAGGATAGCTTCCAGCAGTTGAAGACTCGTCTGACTACTGCACCAGTGTTAGCATTGCCTTCAGGATCAGGCGGGTTCGTCGTATATTGTGATGCTTCTCGAGTGGGGCTGGGATGTGTATTGATGCAGCACGACAGAGTTATCGCGTATGCTTCTCGGAAGCTAAGGAAACACGAACAGAACTACCCCACCCATGATTTAGAGATGGCTGTAGTGGTATTTGCACTTAAGATCTGGAGACATTACCTATACGGTGAGTCGTGCCAGATATTCACTGACCACAAGAGTTTGAGGTATATTTTCCAGCAGCGAGATCTGAACCTGAGACAGCGCCGATGGATGGAGTTGGTGAAGGATTATGACTGCGAGATTTTATACCATCCGGGCAAGGCGAATGTGGTGGCAGATGCTTTGAGTAGGAGGCCCGGAGGTAGCTTATCTTGTTTGAGCGCAGTACATATGCAGTCGACGGCGGATTGGCGGGTGTTATGTGACAGCAGAGTGCAGTTCGAGTTTACTCCTATGGGGGGACAGCTGGCCCATTTCAGAGCACGCCCACAGTTACTTGACTGTATCCACGAGGCACAGTCCGGCGATGCCCGTACATTAGAGATTATTGAGCAGATTCGGAAGGGCAGAGTTTCCGAGTTCGTGATTGATGATCAGGGGATACTTCGATTTGGGACTCGACTGTGCGTGCCAGATTTAGAGGGAATGAGGCGCGATATTCTCGAGGAAGCACATAGATCAGCATACAGCGTGCATCCAGGTTCCACCAAGATGTACCGTGATTTGAGAGAGGTTTACTGGTGGGACGGGATGAAGAAGGATATTACAGACTTCGTGTCGAGATGCCTGACTTGCCAGCAAGTCAAGGCCGAGCACCAGAGGCCAGCCGGCGAGTTACAGCCTTTGCCCATCCCTGAGTGGAAGTGGGAGTAGGTCTCTATGGACTTCATTGTCGGTCTACCCAGGACTAGTCGAGGGTACGACTCTATTTGGGTGATTGTGGATCGACTGGCGAAAGCGGCTCACTTTCTGCCAGTGATGACCACTTTTGGATTTTCTCAGTATGCCCAGGTTTATATTGATGAGATAGTGCGACTGCATGGTGTTCCGACTTGCATCGTGTCCGACCGTGGCACCCATTTTACCAGCCGATTGTGGTAGAAACTCCAGGAAGCATTGGGCACCCGATTGAGTTTTAGCACAGCCTTTCATCCGGAGACTGACGGTCAGTCGGAGCGTACGATTCAGACTCTCGAGGACATGCTCAGAGCTTGTTTTTTAGATTTCGGTGGTAGCTGGGATCGTCATTTGCCTTTGATCGAGTTTTCCTACAATAATAGCTTCCAGGAGACGATTCAGATGGCACCTTTCGAGGCTTTATATGGGAGGAGATGTCGATCGCCTGTATGTTGGACAGAGCTTAGGGAGAGCAGTATTTTGAGGCCTCAGATCGTACAGGAGACGACCGAGAAGATACAGCTGATTCGGGACAGGATGAGAGCGGCACAGAGCAGGCAGAAATCTTATGCTGACAGGCGCCGTCGCCGACTCGAGTTCGCTGTTGGCGATCATGTTTTCCTGAAGGTCTCTCCGATGAAAGGTGTGATGAGATTTGGGCGGAAAGAGAAACTGAGTCCTAGATATGTTGGTCCTTTCGAGATCCTAGAGCGTGTTGGTCCAGTCGCTTATCGGTTAGCTCTTCCGCCCAGCTTCCCCGATGTTCACCCCGTATTCCATGTCTCGATGCTCCGCAAGTACCTTCATGATCCTTCCCAGGTGATTCAGCACCAAACGATCCAGTTAGAGCGTGATCTTTCTTTCACCGAGCAGCCGGTTGTCATTTTGGATCGACAGGTGAAGAAATTGAGGTCGAAGGTCATATCATCCGTCAAGGTCCTTTGGCGTGGCCCGAACAGCGAGGAGGTCACCTGGGAGACCGAGGTCGAGATGAGGAAGAGATATCCCCATATTTTTGAAGGTACGCGTAGTTAAATTCTAAATTCGGGGACCGAATTTCTTTAAGGGGGGAAGATTGTAACCCTTCGAAAATCGTTTAGGCAGTTTTTCGGTAATCGGTTAATTTTTCGGCTTTTTCCGTAAAAAGTCAAAATAGGTATTTTTCGTTGTAGACCTAATTATACAAAATTTAGATAAGATATTACTATAATTTTGTCACTAAAATGTCACTTATAATTTTCTAGTTAAATAAAAAAATTCGTAATTAATTATTTTTTTATTATTATTTTAAGCCTTTTTAAATACATTAAATTAGTGATAAATACAAATTTAATTAGGTAAATTTCATAATTAGGAGTCTTTATAAGCTAAAATATGGTGTTAATAAAATTTTATCATGACTTGCAACATTTTAGTTTTATGGTGTGAAAATTATGAAAAAAATGATGTAAAAAGAGGTTTTTTTGTAAAAGGTTGATGTGAAATGCATTAAATGAGATGTGAGGGATCTTTTTGACCTAGAAACTTCTCCAAAACCCCACACCCTCCTCCTCTTCACCTCTGGCCGAAAATAGCAGCAGCACCCCCCTCTTTTCACCTCAATTCTTGCTTCAAAAATCATGAAAAATCATGAAAAATCCATAAAAATTCACCATTTTCTTCTCCAATTCAAAGCCAAACCCTAATCCACTCTCTCCTCAACCAAATTTAGTTCAAAACTAGGAGAAAGGAGGCTTCTTTGGTGGCTTGATCATGCTAGGGTTCCACTTGTGGGGTAAAATTCTAAACTAGTTTGTTAACTTGTAGTTTATATGTGCTAAAATTTAATTTTGAAGTATTAATTTAGTTGTAAATTCTTGTTCATGAAAATCAAGAATGGGATTTGATGTTGAACTAGGGTTTGAAGCATGGTTGTTAGAGTTAAGTTAGGGCTTTGGTTACCAATTTGGTTAGAGTGGTTAATTGCGTAAGGTTACGCTCGCTAAATCGATAAATTGCGACGTTTGCATCGAATCGGTTTGAAAATTGCTTACTAGATTTTTACAAAAATTAGAATGCGATCAAATTACGTTATGTTAGCGATATAATTAGCTTCGTATAGGACTATTAGAGTGCGCGAACACGGGGTTTTGTCTAGTCAGGTTTTAGTTTTGTCGAATTCCCCAAAATGACGATTCTAGTTAAAGATTAGCGATTTTCGTGCGTTTACCCGCGCACCGAGTGTATGCTATGTTTAATTCGAGAGCGTCGATAATTGTATATTGTGACTTGCATCGTTTTAGGTTTTGTAATCTTATGCATGGTGTTGTACAAATATAGGATCGGTCGGGGAAATATCGGACACGGCACGTAAAGGCAAGGCGGTGGTCGAATCGGATTAACGGGGATTTCAGGTGAGTAGATGTATTCATCTATGGGGGAATCGTCTGGATGGCGCGATGCGTCCCCCTAGTTAGGATTACCCTACTATTTGCAAGATTTATATTGTTAGCTAGCTTATCCATTCATGTACACTGCATACCTTTATAGCGAACAGTATATTAGATTGCATGGACATTCATCTATACTTATGCGATATCACTTCATAGGACACGAACACCATTACCATTGGCATATGTTGCACGCGCACTATTCATGTGACACACACGCCTTTGGTAATTGCCATGCCACGTGCACTATAGAACCTGTTTAACTTAGTATCGTCACTTGTATTCATACATGATATCTGAAATTGCATAGCTTGCATATACCTCGCATCATCATCATTCTTACATAGATTTCTAGCCACAATTCACATCGCATACCTTGATATCATAGACATTTATCATATACAACATGATGGACATTATGATTTTCTTGAGGATTTCAGTATTGCTGCGATTTCTGGATTTTTGGGGAAAACCGCAAGACTTTAACAAAAGCTTATATTTATCATTTTTAAAACAAAGTTGCGGTTTTCTCGTGATGTATGTGTCGTCCACCATGGGTTTTCTTGTTTTCTGTTGGATTTCGAGACCCGATTCGAGGAGTGGATGAACCGTCTCGGGTACATGGTGGGCCCGGTATGGTACCCCGGGGCAAGAAGATCGAGTTGTAGACGATGAGCCTGGCAGGGGAGGACTACCTACCGGTGATGTCTGGCATGGCGGATATCCGGAGGATACCGACCGTTGTCGTGAGATTTATGATATGGGTCGATCCGGACTGACGGAGCCCGATATTGAGACAAATATGATTCCTATTTGGTGTCGATGCTTGACACGGGTTTTCAGATGATTTCTTGATGGTACTTAGCTATTATACAGATATTCATTTTCTAAAGTTAAGAATGCAGTACCCTTAGCATTTAAAGCACTTAAAGACTTAGTAATGACATTGCATACATGTGCATGCATACTAGAGGTATTATAACACATATGGACATACATGTTGTGACGCATTGTGTGCATTCTTACGATTGCCTTACTAGATGTTATATTCTACTCACGAGCTGGCAACTCACCTCCGTTGTGCCACAGTGTCTTGCAGGTCGGACTCATCAGTCTTGTAGCAGCGGCTATCTTATCATCGGCTCCTTTTGCTCAGACTCGCGACATCGCCCGTAGGTGGGTTGCGAGCACACTTTATTTCTTTTTGCTTTATCATTGTATCTAGTATTCTCCATCTACCACTTTATATTGTATATGTGACCTAGTGATGAGACTGAGAGATTTGTATATTTGTGGTTTCTTTTGGGTCGAGCGCACTTGAGCCGGCGTTGTGTTTTCTGATATTTTGCGTTTCTTTTATGCTCTTTTCTTGATATTGCTATTATATTGCATGTGGTTGTGATCCGCCTTGGGCGAAGAGCTAGCTCCCGCTTGGGGATGCCATTTTATGATTACAGGTTTATTATCTTGTTGTACCCATTTTGGGGGATAGAAAATACAGGGGAGACTCTGCCGAAATTTTCGGAAATTTTTGATGTTTTAAAAAGGGATTCTATGCAACTTAAATGATTTTTTAAAAAAAAAACCGTCTTCATTAAAGGTTTTCCTTCATTCACTTTTGATTTTGGTTTAGATTTTCTGGGCTTTGGCTGACTTAGGTCACGGTACGCCTTTAGACGTCTCGTAATCTAAGTGCCAGTCACGTTCTGTACTTTACTTTGTCACGACCCGAAAGTACGGAACGTGACCGGCACTTAGATTACGAAACGTCTAGAGGCGCAACGTAACCTAAGTAAGCCGAAGCCCAGAAATCTAAACCATAAAAGAAGAAGAAGAAGTAAAGAAACATGAAGGAAACAAGTTTAAAATCATCAGCAAATTTTACCAAAAATTTCGGCAGAGTCTCCTCTATAAAAACTGGCCCCCAAACGGGTACAACAAGT
The DNA here is from genome assembly GCA_030015575.1 of Agapanthus africanus. Classification (NCBI taxonomy): domain Eukaryota; kingdom Viridiplantae; phylum Streptophyta; class Magnoliopsida; order Asparagales; family Amaryllidaceae; genus Agapanthus; species Agapanthus africanus. Next base: position 277,610,104 of record JASDDO010000004.1, on the reverse strand, counting down.
ATAATATACATAAACAATAAAAAGCATCCCCAAACGGGAGCTAGCATCAACGCCAACTGGCGGAAACAACCACAGCAAGCACAATAATATACAACGCCAATAGGCGAGGCTCAAAACTCAAAAGAAAACAAAACCACTAGATCAGAATAATACATGCGCGACTCTAAGGTCGAAATAAAAGACCGGTCCAATTACTTATCAAGTAATACAAATATGGTTGATGGAGCTTACTAGATACAAATGAATGAATAAAATACAATGGTGGTTCAGATACAAGTGAACCCACCTACCGTGCAAATCACCCTGAAAGAAAAGATGTGCCAGCAAGCTGCCGGGGAAACCTGTACATCGAACCTGTAATAAAATTTGGCACAACGGGGGTGAGTTGCCAACTCGTGAGTAGAAGACATCTACGAAAAGAAATCGAATGCACGACGCTATCCTAGGTCATAATAATACACTACTATATCCCAAACATCTAGTAATAGCAGGGTAATACTACGTGTAAGTGCAGATACTCTGTGTTCGTGTCAGTGCCTCACATAATACTATGTCATATGAAATGAAATGCATGCACCATGAATGTAAGTAACAAATCCTGAAATCCAGATATATATGTATAAGAAATCTTTAGCTGTTATCATAGTAAAGTGTGTATAAGCATCGGCCAAGGGGGCTGGTAAACGTCAGACCCCCAATAGCAGTATAAATCGTGTCGAAGAGTAACCCAGAACACCCTGAGAAAATACTGGAATACCTACCGGTAAATCTCGATTACCCTGGCCAGGGATTTCGTGTAATGTCTCTCCTAAACACAGCGCGATCTCACCCCAATACCGGGAGAGACGAATCCCCGACGATCCTCTCACTGCCTCTATGTGGCTCGGGACTGCACCCAACTAAAACCTGTTTGCACGACTCCTTTGAGCCATGGTAGGGTAGTAATCAAAGCACAATAGGAACTCACATGAGACAAATGACGATCTCAGGTCGACAAACTAACCTGTACACATGTCAGCAGGGAACTGCTATCTGACGATATGTATAATACCAACTAGCATGTTCCCGGCGAGTCTTGTCCGGTGTACTCATAACGCAATGAGCACCTGTATACATCTTAGGTGAACCAACTGACACCAATGGCTTGTGAGACCGGCCACCGTCCCTCATCGGGGTCTCGACTGTATACACTAGTCTACTCTGGAGTATCGATGCCCTATCTCGAAACTCCCACGACTAGGGACACTTTAAGGATGTGCAGCTCCCACGTATATGATCGCCATCATACTGCTGGCAGTCAAGCAAGAATCCTATGGGCTCTACCAACATGCATGTACACGATGATAAAGACAAACCAGATAGCATACTATCATATCGAGCAAGACTGTACTACTGGTATAAGTCCTCTCTCAATCATTGCAATCACGTACCTGGGATCCAATAATTGACTTTGAGGGCACTATATCCAACAATCTCCCACTTGCACTTAAGGCTAATTATTGCGATGTCGCGTACTCACAGCTCGTGTGATACTGAACATCCAATTCCTCTACTAATCAGTTTCACAAAGCTCGTTTGTAAAATTGTTGTGTTCGAGAAATAGCCTCAGTGAGTGGATCCGCCCTGATGTTTCTTCCTATGTCTCTCTTGTCTCAAGTTTGCTGAGAAAGCCATCTCCCGAAATGAGCAATACATGTCTTAGAATATGTCTGGATATTTGATGGGACCCAGTTCATAAATGAACTCCAAATCCAGCAAGCTTCTTAGACTGTATCGTCAACCGAATTTAATCAGTACCCTGCACCATGCCTCCCACAGTATCCATTTGGACCACCTGTCCAAACAACTGCCCCTCGTCAGAGGGAAAACTATAACTCTGACAGTCACTCTGTCATCCGAGTCACCTTGGAAGCCTGGAATGATAACTGTCTTCCGAAGGAGGCTGTCGTTATCAAATCCCTAGAACAAACACTTATGTTCTAAAACTGCTTTCGAACGTTTCTCCAAGATTGGATTAATATCAACTTATTGCATCTAGTGCAAAAACAACATTTGGTGTGGTACTTGACATCTCATGATCAACTCAATTGCCTAAGCAAGTGATCTGCCAATCATGCACATCCCTCTCCCCTTTAGTCTGTAAGACACCTTTAGAGAGGGTGACTCCATCACCTGCAGGTTCACCACCATGCCAGGAGTCGTTAATTCTAAAATACCTTTTAGAATGCTGTCAAAGTATCCGATTGGGAAAACGACCCAAATCTAGATCTAAAACCATAGATCTAGTAACCAGAATACCTGATATTATATCCATATCCTATGTGGAGAAACTACTGTGTGACAACCACAGTATAACCGATCGTAGTATAGGAATTTGATTTCCTACTATGTGTATGTCATCCAAATACCAGGACATCACACCTTACTACCTTCTTAACAGATCCATCTCCTATTCTGATGAAGTCAAAGTCCATGACTGTCGCATCAAAAATAGATGATCTATCTCCGCTATATCTGCTTTAGTCTATAAATGGGCATAAGCCACTTGTCCACTACACTTCCGCTGCTCCCACTGACTACGATAACCCTCTGGCAGAGTCATATACACGTGCACTTCTAAAGCTAGTTTAGAAAGACGTTATACTCATCCTCCTGCCGGGTCTCATAGTCTGGAACAACAGTAGTATCAAGTCTGGGTAAACAAGAACCCCCTTGTTACCGTCCATGAGGATGCCGGAGTACCTCTCGGGCGCCTGAGGTTACCCACCATATCTGCTGAGTGGCTAATGGAATGTCAATCCTGATTGAATCTTTAGGTCCTATTAAATTTTCCGTAACCGTTTAGGGTTCTGAAATCCCTTCCAGTTCTACCATACTCCCACTACTGTTTTCTGAAAAAATCCATTTTAATAAAATTGTAGCGAGTCAAGAATAATATCACTATTGATCTTCCAGATGGTAGAAAATTAACCCTCGTCAAAGCCCGGGTTAACCCACAAACTGCCATTACAGAAACGTGCCTTGAGTTATCCAGAGTCTGGTTTTAAGCATAAGCCGGACAACTCCCCGTACCTTAACAACGTTAAGATATGAACCATTATATATACAATATAGAAATAGAGGCACTGATTTAATTGGAACCAGATTCAAATCATGCAGCTGTCTCTAGTGTATGTCAATTAAATGGAGAGAGGCCGATCAGCATTACTCAACTTAGGAGTGCATCCAATTATGAGTAACCTGAGAGAGAAACAAGTTTCTCAAAACCATTACTATCAACTGAATACCATACACAAGTATCTACATCTTCGATCACTTTGAAGAATCCTGATCTTGCGACACATGGTTCTCTACTTTATTCCTGTACCTATAACTTCTCAAGCTAGGATATTGTATTTCTATGAAACACTTGTCTAAAACTTGAGAAATCACAAGTAAACAGAATACGGTACAAGGACCAACACCTTTGTCCTAATATACATTGGACAATATACAATACTTTGTATATGTCCCCTGAGTTGAATAACTCAAACTTTGTGCGTCGTAGCTTGAAAACTGTACCCAGGCGATTTCCTGAGATATCACCAATTACAACGAATTCCGATATAATAAGGATGAACACCTAATTCCGATATAATGAGGATGATCACCTAATTCCCAATAACTTACTCCCACTCATCATCTGTAAAACCATACAGATGTGAGAATCATACATGGTAAATACATACCCTGGAGCAATGGTTAATTGGGAAATCAGTTTTCTATTAACAATACACAGTGAAACTGAAACATTAAAATGTTTCGAAGGGTTGTACGGGTATTCTTAGTAATGCCTCTTCCATTATCCAGATTCATGACTGTAACCGTGTATTTCCCTGCCATCTCTCCAATTCCCTTTATTTGTCTTTAGTCGTTACCTTCTGTACACCATCGTTAGGCTTAATGGTTTTCTTCCTTCCCTACCGTTTGGCACCAGCCTATGATTTGGAAGAAGACTATCCAATAAGCATAATAGGTGTACTCTCCCAATCCTAGGAGCACTCGTATCCTGAGAGAAGGTAAGGATAAAAGACAACTGAATAAACCTTATTCCTATTTCTCCTGAACCAGAATCCATCCTCGAAAAAGTTCATTCGAGTTCGTATATAACCATACGGGATTTATCCAATGGAATTGGATGTTCGTAGTGATACGGGATGTTCTGGAGAAATACAAAGGTGAATTAGGAGAGGCGATGAAATACATAGTTTGGTCGTGAATATTAACAGTCGCAATTTACTTTGCCCTCTTTCTGATCCCTTTAATTGTCTTTACTTATTATCTTCTGTACACCCAACTTAGGCTAATTGGTTTTCTTCATTCCCTACCTTTCGGCACATGCCTATGGTTTGGAAGAAGGCTATCCAATAAGCGTAATAGGTGTGCCCTCTCCTAATCCTAGGAGCCCTCACAACCCGAGAGAAGGTAAAAGGAAAAGACAACTGAATAATCATATTCTATCTCTCCAGAACCAGAATCCATCCCCGAAGAAGTTCCTCCGAGTTCGTATATAACCATACGATGGATTTCTCCAATGGAAGTGGATGTTCATAGTGATACGGGGTGTTCTGGAGAAATGCAAAGGGTAAGAGAAGGAGTGGCAATGATGTATGCAACTCAGACAATCCAAAAGCTAATGTTTTAAGAAAGTTCGGTTAACTTGGTCACTGAGTTATAGTCTGAGGTCGGGCCATGGCCGATGCCAAAGAGAGAAAAAGTAGAAACACTCTGCGTGCACTCTAACCTAGATCAGAATGGTTAATCACTTTATCTAATCAGGAAACCTCCCATTGTTTTCTCAAATTCTCCTCCAAACCTGAAAGAAGAATTAGCCGGAATCACCCGAGGAGTAATACAACTCATCAGTGGGAATCGGGATCCAACTATCATCGCATGATAACGTGATGGAAGACACTCACGTTATCACACTCCAGAAGGTATGCGCAAGCTTGGCAAGTTTTCTGTATGTTCGAAACTCCCGATATGATTTTTACCCCAAGTGACTTATGACCTTGACTAGGTCAACATATCATAAGTCGCAAGTCAAGTTCAACCCGTCATTATCCTGGATTAATTAGACCCACCCGTACTGTAGGGTTCCTAGGCACACTAATGAGGTCTCACAAGGCATCGACCATGCCAATTTCAAATTTTACAAGTGCCGAGAAACCCTAATACGGATCGTTGACTAGAGATTAGGCGATAACCATGCAACTAGTTAACAACTTAACTAAGTGAACGGAAATACAACCTTTGTAGATCCGGTCCTCCGCCTCCATAGGCTCCGTGATGACGTCCCTCCGCTGTCCAAATCGAATCCCGGACTCTAGCGTCGGCTTCGTCGAAGAAATGGGCGGGCTAGGTCGTCGACTTCGATACCGAAGATGATCTACGTCGAGACATCACAAGATCAAGCTCCAACTTCACCAAGTCATGAAACTTGTGAAGAAAACACCCTATACTACTTGGCAAGTGGTAGAGGATGAAGAAATAGGAAGTAGGTTCACTTTAGAATTGGATTTCTCACTCTTTTTCTCAAGTTTCCATTGATGAAGTCAAGGTTTTCTTCTTGTTGAAGATGAATAAGAAAAAGAAAAAGAATATGATAAGTATATCTCAAAAAGAAAAGAAAATGAATATTTATCATATAGCAACCATGGTCAAGTGTAGAGAATGAACTAGGGTTAAGTGGAATGGTTAGGGTTAAGCATGAAGACAAAATGGTCACTTAGTCAAAGCTTCATGAAGCTTCAACAACAAACAAAGAAAGCCACCGTTTTTCTTTTCTTTTGCCAAAAATAAATAAATAAATAAATAAATGAATAAGAAAATGAAAACCCTAACCATTACACAACCATGGTTTAATCTTTACACATACTCAAGTTAGCATGTATCATCAAACATGATACAAACTAGTGTACAAAAGTATATCACATATACAATGTGCACATCAAGTGAGAAAATACATTTAAAGTGAACCAATACTAGTTAGTGCAAAGTAATATATCAAATATATAATTATGTATTAAATCATTAAATCAACACTTGATTTAACGATCCGGTCATATCACATATAACCGACTAGTATCCAATGTATCGACTTATCGAATCAATCCTCGATTCGATAATTAGGTTATATTGCATACAACCATTCGATACATTCATCGCGAGAATACAATACGGTATCACATACACGCATTATTCTCGGTCCCGCACATATCTTATATGCGCTCCTATTTCGTTTCGCTTGAGCCAGGAAACCTCTGTGTAGGACTCTAAAGACTCGTCAATACGCCGGCAGCAGGTGATGATCATATCAAACACCCACAAGCCGCAAACGGTCTGCTAAACGTAACGGCCACCCGGGTATTGAGCGATCAGAAGATCGACGAGCAAGCCCGCTCACACTCCTGTGAATCCAACCAGTAACACTTACCGTACAGTCCGGTCTCGTCGTCTGATATGTCGCATATCTCGCCTAGGGGTGGTAAACGTCAGACCCCAATAGCTCGATAAGTCGTGTCGATATGAGGTCTATAACAGTTCGAGAAACTACTGGTAACACTTACCAGTAAATCTCAGCAACCCTGGCCAGGGATTTCCGGTTATAGCCAATCGAACACAGCGCAACATCAACTCCCTATATACACCCAAACATCCTCTTTTGCACCCCTCCTATCGCTCATTGCCTCCATGTGATTCGGGACTGTACCCAAAAACCACCGTTTTGCATGCCCTCTTGGACGTGGTAAGGTGGAAATCAAAGCACAGTGGGAATCACACAAGACTCTTTGACGATCTCGGGTCAACAGACTACTCTGTACCAGTATCACCAGAGAACTGCCATCTGACGTAAGGTATAATACCATCTGGGAGTTCTCGGCGAGTCCGTCCAGTATACCAAGTCTCCACTGAGCACCCGTATATCATCTCCGATGTCAAACACCAATGTATATGGGATCATCCATCGCCCATCTGTATGGGTCGAGAAGGTATACGCCAGTCTACACTGGTATATCGATGCCCCGTCTCGATACACCCACGACTAGGGACTTTGAAGGGTGTAATTATGGACTACCATGTCCCCACTAGTATGATCCGCATCATAGTCCAGGTAGTCAAGTACACATCCTAAGGGCTTTACCAACATGTAACAGAGAGACAATCAGTGTACACGTTAAGGTAAAGATCAACCAGATAGCATACTATCATGTCGAGCAAGAAAGTCCTCCCAATATATGTCCAAGCATCCACTACAATATACATCATGTGTATAGTAATGGTGATTGTAATAAAATCTCGTTGTGTGTAAATCGAATCAAATAGTCCCCGGCAACGGCGCCATTTGATTGTAATAAAAGGTTGTTGTGTGTAAATCGAATCAAATAGTCCCCGGCAACGGCGACATTTGATTGTAATAAAAGGTTGTTGTGTGTAATATCGAATCAAATAGTCCCCGGCAACGGCGCCATTTGATTGAATGATTTTCTTGGATGTGTGTTATGGAATTGTAAAGAAATCACAACCAAAAATTATTTGACCGCAATCAACTACGGTGTCGGATGTAGATTGTTAGTGAGTGCGGATCGTCCACAGGGAAAGTGTAATCGTTCGTCTTTTGAATTAGATGAATTGAAACTTTAATGAAAAGAAAACAAACAATTCAAGATTTGTAATTGTAATTCAAGAAAGAGAAAAAAAATCTAGATCTAAGAAAGCATTAAAAAGATAGAATCAAGAATTGATAGTTTGATGATTTTTCCAAACCAAATCTCAAGAATCGAAATGAGGCTCGTAGGAATCGATCGGATCTATAGATGTGATGTAATCTTACAATTACGTATTCTTATCCTTCGATGAATTGATACTAGATCGATGATGATCGATGAGAATTAGGGATTTCTTGTGAAACTAGGGTTTCATCTTATCCCTTGTTCTTTCGTCGATATCATTCACATTCTAGCCTCTAGTAAATTCAAGAAACGATCGTAGATCCCTAATTTCGAGCGATCACAATCAAGAAAGCATCGCAACGAAACTAGGTCATCGATTCTTGAACTTGCTAGGGTTTACAAAACTCGTAGGACTTAAAAATCGTATTAAGATTTGTTACATCATCATTCTACAATCGTCTCGACTCCTTTACGAGCGGAGTTTCACTCACACATCACAACAAGAGCAACAATTACAAATTGAGATCTAATCATGATGCAAGAATTAAAAGAAAGCAAGATTAATGAATTTCACCTTTTATTTATATCAACAATTTAGTTACATTCTCTCAAGAACTACAAGAGGAAGAACTTGATCGTCGACTTGGCTTCGCTCGTCTCCGTGGATCGCGGATCGGCTTGGATCACTTGCCCGATTGAAGATCGGCTCGGCTCCTAAAAGGTTGAAGGCTTCTCGCTTGATTTGGTACTCAAGATCTTGGATTTGGAGTGGAATTAGGGTTAGGGTTTTGCACAAGCCTTGTCACGAGACTTGTGGAAGAAGATGATGAAAGAGGGAATATCTAAGATTATGGATGAACTACTAACTAACCCTCATTATTGATTAGCCTTTTAACCCTAGGTCTAGGTTCCTATTTATAGATAACTAACCCTAGATCTAGGATTTCAAATTCTAAGTTTCCCTCCTAAAGTTTGTTGAAGAAATTCAAATTTCCCTCCAAAAGTTAGTTAGGGGAGAAGCTTCTAGATGTGATTAGTTAGGAGGGAGCTTCTAGAAGAGGATTAGTTAGGAGCTTAATTAGGATTAGCCTTGCTTAATTTTCTTTGCTGATCTGGCAGTAGCTTCGAGGTCCTTCTGGAATTTGAAGTATCAGAAAGGACTGTGGGTCCCTCTGTGAGAATTTTGCACTGAAAATGAGACGATGACGTGGCAGATCCGCCGCGGAACCGCGGCACAAGATGGCTCCCGCCGCGGTTCCGCGGCTCTTTGGAGTCTTCATGGCTCTGTCTCTCTGGTACTTGTTGGGCATGAGTTGTGGGCCTTTATTTTATATATTGATTTGTATTTCTCCTTCTGAATTGCTACCAGATCTGAAATGATTGAATTAGCGTAATGTTGATCAGCTCTTTAGTTTTTCTTCCGTATTTTCCTGCACAGACTCAAGACAAGTGTTGCGCAAATACAGAAATGATGCGATGCCATGAAATGCGGTTAATTTCCCTTAAAGTGTCGGTTTAAAAGTCTAACACATGCAATCTCATATTTTGTGACAAATTTGCTAATATGTAGAATATGAATGCCGAACACTTCTAAATGAGTGCAAATGTTAGGGAAATTGCCGGCTAAAATATACAATATTTTCGACTGATCAAATGGCCTCTAGGGCATACATATAACTAACAATCTCCCACTTGCACTAGGGCCATCTGTAGCAGTGGTTGTAGTATCTCATACTCAACCATCCCATAAAAGTCTCTCTCTGGGAATAGGCCTTCGCGAGTGGATCCTCCGTGTTGTCCTCTAAGTCTACTCTCCTTACCTCGATCCCTTAGAGATCAACCATCTCCATGATCAGGTGATACTGCCTTAGGATATGTCTGGATCACTGATGGGACCTGCATTCCTTGGCATAAGCCACAACTCCATTGTCACACAATGGGAGGAACATAGTTCATCTCATGAACCAATATACACCCAAACATTCTCTTTGGTAGCATCTTAAGTAACGATGTATCCTGCCTTTATCGTCTAGTTAGCCACGGTATATAGCTTGGAACTCTTCCAACATACCGTCCCTTTACTAAGGGTAAAGACAATGCCTGTGATTGGCATTCAGTCGTTCCTATCACCCTGGAACCTTTCCAGTGATTTTCCCCAGGATCAATTGATACCGTCTCACTACAACCAGTGAGATTCCTAACATCCAATTAGATCTATCTCATAGATCCAAAATCCAGGATTTAGTAGGTATCACTTTGATCCTATATGGAGAATCATTGTGATAAGTGGAGATTGACCGAGCGTAGCATAGGAAACTTCTTTCCTATAAAGAGTATGTCATCCACGTACTCTACGAGGATCACCACCATACTCCCTACTACCTTTTTTTTATATACAAGGTTCATCTACCATTTTGATGAAGTCAAACTTTTTAACTAAGACATCAAAACAGACGTTCCGACTCCGCGATGCCTGCTTTATCCTATAAAGCATCTTGTACACGTTTCCGCTGCTCCCACTGTCTACGAGGCCCTCTGGCTGTGTACTTATAGACGCACTCTTCTAAAACACCATCTAGAAAAGCAGTCATGGCACCCAACCGCCATATTTCGTAGTCATGGTATGTAGCCGTGGCAAGTAGGATCTGGATGGACTTAAGCATAGCTTCTTAGAAAAGGTTTCATCATTATCCACGCCTGGTCGATGACGAAAACCTTTACCAAGTCTAGCTGTGAAAGTCTCAACTTTTCCATCTACACCAAGTAATCTTCTCAAGATATACTTGCTCCTGATGGGAATTTAACTCTTCAGATATAGCAACCAAAGTCCATACTTTGTTGGTGTATATGGATTCCATCTCAGATCGCTAAGCACCCAGCCATTCTTACAGAGTCCCTACTCTCGATGACCTGCTCGAATCTAGTTGGGTCATCATCTCATGATGCAATCCTCGCTCCCACTGTCATAGAGAAACCGAAGTAACTCTCAGGTGGGTGAGGAACCCTACTAGATCGGCAGAGAGGCTGGGGTTCGTAGGTTACTATTGAATCCTTTGGTTCTACCAAATCATCAGCTGCAATTTGTATAGCTGGAACATTTTAAGTTCTACATAACAGACCTTGCCTCGAGCTTGTCCGGATTATGCTTTTAGACATAGGCCGGACAACCCCAAATCTTAACTAACTTAAGATATGGGTTCTTCCCTTTCCATATCTCATATGAAGTGGTAGGCAACTGATTTGATCGTGACCCTATTCAATAGGTATGCAACTTCTCAAGCGCATAACACCCAAAAGGAAATAGGTAACTCAGTAGTACTCATCATAGAGCACACCATATCAAATAGGGTGTATCTGCTCCGCCCCGATACACCATCGTGCTATGGTGTATACGGAGGAGTAATGTTGAGAGAGAATCTCATTCTCCTTTAGAATAGTCCAGGATTTCCGTACTCAAGTATTCTCCTCCCTGATCTCATCAAAGGACATAATGTTTATACCCGTATTGGTTCTCTACTTCTAACTTATATTCTGTGAATATCTCAAAAGGTTCGGACTTGTGTTTCAACAAGAACATATGTCTGAATCTAAAGAGATCATCAGAGAGTGTAATGAAGTACAAATAACCAGTGATGGCATGTCTAGACAGGGGACCTTACATACATCAACATGTATCAATCCCAAGAGTTCACTAACTCTTTCTCTGTTTCCATTAAACAGAGTCGTGGTCATCTTATCTTTGTGACATGACTGGAAAGTTTCACAAGATGTAAATTCAAACTAATTTAAATATGCATCTAAATGTAACTTAGCTAGTCGGGTCGCATTGATATGACCTAGTCTACAATACCTCAAGAAGGATTCGTTCATTTCTGAACTCTTCCTCTTGTGTGTGTTCTATATACTAAGAACTGTAGTTTGATTTAGAATATCAATACTTTTAGATAACGTGCCTGAACCGATCAACTTTTGATATAGGAAATGTTCAAAACATTATCCAACAATACAAAATTATATCCTTTCTTTACTAATAAAGAGTCTGATATGATTTTGTATATCAGGTTCGGTATCTAATAACATTCGTTCAGAATCAATGTATTGGTAATACAGGGTGACAGTGACCAACAGACTTGGCTGCAACACTTGCCCCGTTTTCTGCCTCATGAAACTTATCACCCGTTCTCAGTTCTCTACCTTTCTGTAGGCCTATGTATCAGATTACATATCTGGGATCCTGATCCGGTATCTAATACCCAGGACGTAGAGGATACAGAGAAACAGTTCTTTGTAACGAACACACCCGAAGAAGATGCATCATATGCACTTTCTTCGTTTGGGCGGCATGGGAATTCTGGTATTTCCCTATTTCCTGCTCTGTCTTATAACAATTATAAGTTGGAGCGGGACCAACGTTCCCCAGCTCAGTATAACAAGCGGGTTCGGTCAATTCATCCGTATTATTATCTTGATTAAGGCGTGATATGGTCGCTACCTGGAGAGAGAGAGAAGAAAACACTCCGCGTATGCTCTTGCAAGATTAGATTGGTTATTATTTTATCTAATCAGGATGGCTCCCACTGTTTTTATCAAATCTTCCTTCAAACCCTAAAAGAAAAGACTAGCCGGGATTAATTACACACTACAAGTTCGCCAATCTTTCAGCCAGGCCAGTGTCGGTACTTTGAGGGAGGTCCCCCTGTTAGTTATATGTATGCCCTAGAGGCCATTACTGTACATACGATGTATATTGTAATGGATGCTAGGACATATATAGGGAGGACTTTCTTGCTCGACATGATAGTATGCTATCTGGTTGTACTTTATCTTTACATGTACTCTGATTGTCTCTATATTACATGTTGATAAAGCCCTTAGGATATGTACTCGGCTACTGGGACTATGATGAGATCATACTAGTGGGGCCACGGTAGTCGACGAGTACATCCTATAACTGTTCCTAGTCGAGGGTGTATCGAGACAGGGCATCGATACACCAGAGTAGACTAGCGTATACGCATCTTGACCCATATGATGGGCGATGGATGATCCCATATCCATCGGTGTTTGACATCAAGGATGGTGTACGGGTGCTCAGTGGAGACTGGGTACACTGGACGGACTCGCCGAGAACTCCCAGATGGTATTATACCATACGTTAGATGGTCGTTCTCCGGTGACACTGGTACAGAGTAGTCTGTTGACCCGAGATCGTCATAGAGTCTTGTGTGATTCCCACTGTGCTTTGATTTCCATCATACCACGTCCAAGAGGGCGTGCAAAAAGGTGGCTTTTGGGTACAGTCCCGAATCACATGGAGGCAATGAGCGATAGGAGGGGATTCGTCTCTCCCGGTATAGGGAGTTGATGTTGTGCTGTGTTCGATTGGCTATAACCGGAAATCCCTGGCCAGGGTTGTTGAGATTTACTGGTAAGTGTTATCAGTAGTTTCTCGAACTGTTATAGACCTCATATCGACACGACTTATCAAGCTACTGGGGTCTGACGTTTACCACCCCTAAGCGAGATATGCAACATATCAGACGACGAGACCGGACTGTACGGGAGTGTTACTGATTGGATTCACAGGAGAAGTTACAGGCTTGCTTGTTGATCTTCTGAGCGCTCAATACCTGGGTAGCTGTTACGTTTAGCTGACCGCTTGCAGCTTTTGGGTGTTTGATATGATCATCACCTACTGCCGGCGTATTGACGATTCTTTAGAGTCCTACACAGAGGTTTCTTGGCTCAGGCAAAACGGACTAGGAGCACATATGTGATATGTGCGGGACCGAGGATAATACGATATGAGATACCGTATTCTATTCTCGCGATATTTGATATCAGCCGGGTCATCGGATCAAGTGTTGATTCGATGAATCGGTACGGATAAATATTAGTCGGTTATATGCGATATAGCCGGATTGTCGGATCAAGTGTTGATTCGATAATTTAATTTATAATAATATATATGATATATTAAATTACATTAACTAATATTTGCTCACTAAAAGATTCTTTTTCTCACTCGGGTAATACATTGATATATATATGCGATATATGTTAATTGTATTATTTTATTTTGTTACGATAAATATTATATATGTGATATATAATATTGTAACATGATATGATAACTAATGCAACTTGTTTAGTGGAGTTTAAACATGATTAGGGTTTGGATTAGGGTTAAGCTTTCTAGATGTTTCTAGAAGGTTTTCCTTTTTGTTTTGGAAAAGATATTTACAAGTGACTCATTCTTAACTCAACCCAAACCCTAACCCTTGGTTAATTCTCTACAATGGTTAAGTCAACCATGGTTGCATTATTCTTCATATTAATCCTTTCATTATTCATCACAAAAGAAAATGGATCACTATTCTTCTTCTTCCTTCATTCTTTCATGAAAAAGCTTTCTAGACTTTTTCCTTGTGATGAAAATATGTGAGAAAAAGATAAATAAAGAGAGAGAAAATCCTACTTCATCATCCTCATCTTCCCTTGCCATTTAGATGAGGGTGTTCACATCATTTCATGAGTGTTAGCTTGTGTTAACGGAACTTCAAGGTAGATCATCTTAGTATCGAAGATCGGAAGCAAAGGTTGCGTCTTTCTCTTCGTGGAACCTCTCGAGAGCCCGGAACCCGATGATCGCAGCGAAGGGACCACAACACGGAGCATATGAAGTGAAAGACCGGATCTACAAAGGTTGTAATCCCTCTCACTTAGTGTTAAAGTGTTTAGCATGCTTGTTTTCGCCTAATCTCTAGTTTAAAGATCCGTATTCGGGTTGTTCGGCACGGCTAAATTTTTAATCGGGCATGGTTGATGCCTCGTAGACCCTTGTGCGCGTGCATAGCAACCCTACAGTGGTATCAGAGCCAAGCTAGAGCTTTAGGCGAAGTCTAGACGGAGTTTGAAGTCCGATCGAACCGAAACCCCAATATTTCTATGCTCTCTGGACATTTTCTGAATTTGTGGATTTTTGAGAATTAAAAATATGCAGAAAAATCAGCAGGTATTTCTAAGAATTACTGTGAAGTTCGAGCACCTAAGTCCACCAAAGCGCGGCGGAACCGCGGCATTAGCATGCTAATACGGCGGTTCCGCGGCCCTTTAGTCTCTTCATGCATTGAATTTTGCACAGTAACTCCTACTTTGCAGTGCTGGTTTTCCTGGGAATTTTTAATATTTATTCAAGAGTTGAATTTTCTGGGTTGTATTGGGAGTTCGTAGATTCGATCGGATTGTCTAATTTTGTCTATGTGTTTTCCGGATAATTTTTAGAAACTGTTAAAAAGTTCGAACGGATATCAATAACTCACTTTTTCCCCTGTCGGAAATTTTTTCAAAAGTTGGATTTTTCCTCGTGTTTAAGAATGTTCTAAGTCGTGCAAGTAACGTGGTGGACTCTCTAGAAGACAACAAACCTTAATTCGATTATGTGACCGTCTTGAACTGCCTTTTGAACCTTAGGGTTTGGGGCAGTACGGCGTGCCACATGTGAGGCGTTGGCTTGACCCTTCTACGGCTGGACCATTGGTACTGTGGCATGTGATGGATGTTTTTAAACTGATTTCAAGTGTTGAGATATATTGGGGAAATCTTGGGTGTTTGATGATTCAATCGGAAAGTTTAACTTTGTCTATTTATCTCGAATGTGATACAATATTTGGAATCCATAGGTAGTTATGAGATAACTGATTTGAATATTATAGACATAGCAGTTTAGTCTCAGATGATCGGTTGCCACGGAATTTTGATGTGATCAAAAGTCCGTCGCAATCACGTAGAGTACGAGGATACTCGCCGGGTAAACTTAATAGACAGCTACACCTCTTAGCCCCGACCAAGTGACTGTAGGAGAACCCCGTCGCCGAAAGCATCCGTTCGGGTGCTTGCGGCAGCGGTGTTCCGCCTTAGTGCACTTCGTCGACGGCATCTGGGGGTGCGGCCGTCTACTAAAGTTTGCGACGAGCATTCGATCAGGACGTCGGGAATCTTGTTGAATTGCCCGACTTGATATTGAAAAGAGTTTTCGATAATGAGACTGAAATGCGGGGTTTATAATTGTTAGGCATGCGATGTCTAAGGAATTCATTTGGTTAGGCATGCGATGTCTAAGGAGGTTGCGGATTCCAACTGTTGTAGTTTTACACTTTCTTTTCTGTGACCGTAAGCGTAGTATGTGGTGTATCGCCGGCTTCGTTGCTATACATCAACGACAATCGAGATACGCATACTTGCTTACGTTGATGATATGAGATATTATATGTTGCTGTGATATGTTATATTGGATCGTCGCGTTCTGAATAGCCGGGGGTTTTATGTGAGATGAGAGTTTTTCTTTTTCATTCATGTAAAATTCATTTGTATGTAATATTCTTTTATTGGGGCACTTCCAGGTAGCGGAAGATGTCACCGTTGTATATTATTTACTTTTCCGCATTAGGTAGACCTAAGGAGGGGAGCACAAGTAACCGGGTTCTAGGGTCCAGTGGGAGACCATCTCGAGGAGTCGAGACCGGGTCTCCTAACCCTAGAATTGGCAGTGTTACTTGCCGCTCTCGTAGGGGTCTAGGGATGTGGGTTTGGCTATTCATCGCGACCGTGGAATCCGTGTTTTATACTGGCTCGTATTGAAAACACGGACGTCCTAGTATATCCAATATTTCATATATGTTCTTCTGCTGCAATGTTCTGTGATGAGATCATATTACTGCCTGAGACGAATGTTTATATTATATATATGAGATATATGTTATATTGCAGATTTCGTTTCAAAAGAGATGCTTGTGAAGCATAATAAAATGGGACTTCATTAATGAGATTAATGAAACTAAAAGAAACCTAAGATGTTGTGGAATCGAATTTTCAAAAACAGGTAGCTACAGTTCTTGTTTTGCATCGCGGTGTTCCTTGTAGAACATCCAGCACCTTATTCGATAAGGAAAGGACCGAGATCCCTTCACCGGGAGTGACTCCTTTAGCAATAACTGGCAGATGCTACAAACTCGGTTTGTCTTTTGATTGCTTCTATAGTTCTTGCTTTGCATAGTGATATTTGTGAAATATCCTGCACCTTATTCGATGAGGAAAGGGCCGACGATCCCTTCACCGGGAGTGACCCCTTTAGCAAAACTAGAAAAGCCTCAAAAACACTCCATTTAAAATCACTCGATTCTACAACGATATCAAGTTCCTTACGCAAAGGGTTTTCTTAAAAACCCGTCGTAGCCCTCCGTCATTTCAGATAAGTACTACTTAGTATTCGTGCTGCGGTAGTTTGGCATTCGTCAAGGCGTAGTGTACGGTAGCTAACTAGTACTTATCTGCTAGCATACGATGCGATTGGATTAGGGTATTCGTACGGCGTTGTTTGGCATTCGTCAAGGGTCGTGCGGGTGGGTTTAATTCAATCAAGAAATGTACGGGTTGAACTTGGCTAGCGGACTATGGGTGGTTTGGCATTCGTCAAGGTTATAGGACTCTAGGGGCAAAATATAATTGGGAATTTCAAATGTTGAAATTTGCAATGAGATTGCATACCTTCTATGAGATAGTTGGATCCCGATACCCGCTGCGAGTAAGAGTTACTCCTGGGAGAGTTTTATACATTACAATTAGCCGATCAAGTAGGTGTCTAGAAAGGTGTTAACGGGGTTACGCCTCTGGGAAAACGAGGTTTACTTTAATTAGGTTCGTGCGAAAGCACGGGGGACCTCCCTCAAAGTACCGACACTGGCCTGGCCGAAAGATTGGCGAACTTGTAGCGTGTAATTAATCCCGGCTAGTCTTTCCTTTTAGGGTTTGAAGGAAGATTTGACTAAAACAGTGGGAGACATCCTGATTAGATATATTAGATAACCAATCTGATCTTGCAAGAGCATACGCTGAGTGTTTTCTTCTCTCTCTCTCCTGGTAGCGACCATGTCACGCCTTAATCAAGATAATAAAACGGATATATTGACCGAACCCGCTTGTTATACTGAGCTGGGGAACGTTGGTCCCGCTCCAACTTATAATTGTTATAAGACAGAGTAGGAAATAAAGGATTACCAGAATTCCCGTGCCGCCCAAACGAAGAAAGTGCATGTTGATGCATCATCTTCGGGTGTGTTCATTACAGAGAACTGTTTCTCAGTATCCTTTACGTCCTGGGTATGTGATACCGGATCAGGATCCCGTATATGTAATCTGTTACATGGGCTACAGATAGGTAGAGAACTGAGAACGGGTGATAAGTTTCATGAGACAGAAAACGGTGCAAGTATTGCAGCCAAGTCTGTTGGTCACTATCACCCTGTATTACCAGAATACATTGATTCTGAACAAATGTTATTAGATACCGAACCTGATATACAAAATCATATCAGTCTCTTATTAGTAAAGAAAGGATATAATTTTGTATAGTTGGATAATGTTTTGAACATTTCCTATATCAATAGTTGATCGGTTCAGGCACGTTATCTAAAAGCATTGACGTTCTAAATCAAACTACAGTTCTTAGTATACGGAACACTCACAAGAGGAAGAGTTCAGAAATGAACGAATCCTTCTTGAGGTATTGTAGACTAGGTCATATCAATATGACCCGACTAGCTAAGTTACATTTAGATGCATATTTAAATCTGTTTGAATTTACATCTTGTGAAACTTGCCAGTCATGTCACAAAGATAAGATGACCATAGCTCTGTTTATTGGAAACAGAGAAAGAGTTAGTGAACTCTTGGAATTGATACATGCTGATGTATGAAGGTCCCCTGTCTACACATGCCAAGATCGGTTCTTTTTACTTCATTACGTTCTCTGATAATCTCTCAAGATTCAGACATGTGTTCCTGTTGAAACATAAGTCCGAAGCTTTTGAGATATTCACAGAATATAAGTTAGAAGTAGAGAACCAAAATACGGGTATAAGTATATATCCTTTGATGTGATCGAGAAGGAGAATACTTGAGCATGGAAATCCTGGAATATTCTAAAGGAGAATGAGATTCTCTCTCAGAATTACTCCTCCGTATATACCATAGCACGATGGTATATCGGGGCGGAGCAATAGCACCCTATGTGATATGGTGTGCTCTATGATGAGTACTACTGAGTTGCCTATTTCCTTTTGGGAGTTATGCACTTGAGAAGCTAAATACCTATTGAATAGGGTTCAAATCAAATCAGTTGCCTACCACTTCATATGTGATATGGAAAGGGAAGAGCCCATATCTTAAGCTTGTTAAGATTTGGGGTTGTCCGGCCTATGTCTAAAAGCAAAATCCGGACAAGCTCGAGGCAAGGTCTGTTATGTACAACTAGAAAGGTTCCAGCTATACAAAATGCAGCTGATGATTTGGTAGAACCAAAGTATTCAATAGTTTCCAACGAACCTCAGCCTCTCCGCCGATCTAGTAGGGTTCCTCACCCACCTGAGAGATACTTCGGTTTCTCTATGACAGTGGGAGCGAGGATTGCATCCTGAGATGATGACCCAACTAGTTTCGAGCTGGCCATCAGGAGTGGGACTCTGTAAGAATGGCTGGGTGCTTATCGATCTGAGATGGAATCCTTATACACCAACAAAGTATGGACTTTGGTTGCTTTATCTGAAGGGTTAAATCCCCATCAGGAGCAAGTATATCTTGAGAAGATTACTTGGTGTACATGGAAAAGTTGAGACTTTCAAAGCTACACTTGTTAAAGGTTTGCATCATAGACCAGGTATGGATTATGTTGAAACCTTTTCTAAGGATCTATGCTTAAGTCCATCCAGATCCTACTTGCCACGGCTACATACCATGACTACAATATCTGGTGGTTGGGTGTCATGACTGCTTTTCTAAGTGATGTTTTAGAAAAGAGCGTCTATAAGTACACAGCCAGAGGGCTTCGTAGACAGTGGGAGCAGCGGAAACGTGTGCAAGATGTTTTATATGATAAAGCAGGCATCGCGGAGTTGGAACATCTGTTTTGATGTGGTAGTCAAAGAGTTTGACTTCATCAAAATGGTAGATGAACCATGTATATACAAAAAGGTAGTAAAGAGTATGCTGGTGATCCTCGTAGAGTACGTGGATGACATACTCTTGATAGGGAAGGAGTTTAGTATGCTACGCTCGGTCAATCTCCGCTTACCACAAGGATTCTCCATATAGGATCAAAGTGATACCTCCTAAATCCTGGGTTTTGGATCTATGAGATAGATCTAATTGGATGTTAGGACACTCACTAGTTGTAGTGAGATGGTATCAATCGATCCTGGGGAGAATCACTGGAAAAGTTCCAGGCTGAGAAGGACGACTGAATGTCAGTCGCAGGCATTGTCTATACCCTCTGTGGAGGGACGGTATGTTGGAAGAGTTCCAAGCTAGATACCGTGACATACTAGACAATTAAAGGCAAGATACATCGTTACCAAGGATGCTACCAAAGAGGCAGTCTGGATATATATAAGTTCATAAGATGAACTTCGTTCCTACCATTGTGTGATAATGGAGTTGTGGCTTCAGCCAAGGAACTACCGTCCCATCAGAAATCCAGATATAATTCATAGGCAGTATCACCTGATCATGGAGATGGTTGATCTCTAGGGAGATCGAGGTTAGGAGAGTAGACACAGAGGACAACAGCGCGAATCCACTCACAAAGGCCTTTTTCGCAGTAGAGACTTTTATGGGATGGTTGAGTATGAGATACTTCAACCGCAGCTAATTGTTGGGTATGCGATACCATAACAGATGGCCCTAGTGCAAGTGGGAGATTGTTAGTTATATGTATGCCCTAGAGGCCATTACTGTACATACGATGTATATTGTAGTGGATGCTAGGACATATATAGGGAGGACTTTCTTGCTCGACATGATAGTATGCTATCTGGTTGTACTTTATCTTAACATGTACTATGATTGTCTCTATATTACATGTTGATAAAGCCCTTAGGATATGTACTCGACTACTAGGACTATGATGAGATCATACTAGTGGGGCCACGGTTGTCGACGGATACATCCTATAACTGTTCCTAGTCGAGGGTGTATCGAGACAGGGCATCGATACACCAGAGTAGACTAGCGTATACGCATCTTGACCCATATGATGGGCGATGGATGATCCCATATCCATCGGTGTTTGACATCAAGGATGGTGTACGGGTGCTCAGTGGAGACTGGGTACACTGGACGGACTCGCCGAGAACTCCCAGATGGTATTATACCATACGTCAGATGGAAGTTCTCCGGTGACACTGGTACAGAGTAGTCTGTTGACCCGAGATCGTCATAGAGTCTTGTGTGATTCCCACTGTGCTTTGATTTCCATCATACCACGTCCAAGAGGGCATGCAAAAAGGTGGCTTTTGGGTACAGTCCCGAATCACATGGAGGCAATGAGCGATAGGAGGGGATTCGTCTCTCCCGGTATAGGGAGTTGATGTTGTGCTGTGTTCGATTGGCTATAACCGGAAATCTCTGGCCAGGGTTGTAGAGATTTACTGGTAAGTGTTATCAGTAGTTTCTCGAACTGTTATAGACCTCATATAGACACGACTTATCGAGCTACTGGGGTCTGACGTTTACCACCCCTAGGCGAGATATGCAACATATCAGACGACGAGACCGGACTGTACTGGAGTGTTACTGATTGGATTCATAGGAGAAGTTACAGGCTTTCTTGTTGATCTTCTGAGCGCTCAATACCTGGGTAGCTGTTACGTTTAGCTGACCGCTTGCAGCTTTTGGGTGTTTGATATGATCATCACCTACTGCCGGCGTATTGACGATTCTTTAGAGTCCTACACAGAGGTTTCTTGGCTCAGGAAAAACGGAG
This sequence comes from Agapanthus africanus, assembly GCA_030015575.1. NCBI lineage: Eukaryota > Viridiplantae > Streptophyta > Magnoliopsida > Asparagales > Amaryllidaceae > Agapanthus > Agapanthus africanus. Next base: position 277,588,576 of record JASDDO010000004.1, on the reverse strand, counting down.
TAGGAGCACATTTGTGATATGTGCGGGACCGAGGATAATACGATATGAGATACCGTATTCTATTCTCGCGATATTTGATATCAGCCGGGTCATCGGATCAAGTGTTGATTCGATGAATCGGTACGGATAAATATTAGTCGGTTATATGCGATATAGCCGGATTGTCGGATCAAGTGTTGATTCGATAATTTAATGTATAATAATATATATGATATATTAAATTACATTAACTAATATTTGCTCACTAAAAGATTCTTTTTCTCACTCGGGTAATATATTGATATATATGCGATATATGTTAATTGTATTATTTTATTTTGTTACGATAAATATTATATATGTGATATATAATATTGTAACATGATATGATAACTAATGCAACTTGTTTAGTGGAGTTTAAACATGATTAGGGTTTGGATTAGGGTTAAGCTTTCTAGATGTTTCTAGAAGGTTTTCCTTTTTGTTTTGGAAAAGATATTTACAAGTGACTCATTCTTAACTCAACCCAAACCCTAACCCTTGGTTAATTCTCTATAATGGTTAAGTCAACCATGGTTGCATTATTCTTCATATTAATCCTTTCATTATTCATCACAAAAGAAAATGGATCACTATTCTTCTTCTTCCTTCATTCTTTCATGAAAAAGCTTTCTAGACTTTTTCCTTGTGATGAAAATATGTGAGAAAAAGATAAATAAAGAGAGCAAAAATCCTACTTCATCATCCTCATCTTCCCTTGCCATTTAGATGAGGGTGTTCACATCATTTCATGAGTGTTAGCTTGTGTTAACGGAACTTCAAGGTAGATCATCTTAGTATCGAAGATCGGAAGCAAACGTTGCATCTTTCTCTTCGTGGAACCTCTCGAGAGCCCGGAACCAGATGATCGCAACAAAGGGACCACAACACGGAGCATATGAAGTGAAGGACCGGATCTACAAAGGTTGTAATCCCTCTCACTTAGTGTTAAAGTGTTTATCATGCTTGTTTTCGCCTAATCTCTAGTTTAAAGATCCGTATTCGGGTTGTTTGGCACGGCTAAATTTTTAATCGGGCATGGTTGATGCCTCGTAGACCCTTATGCGCGTGCATAGCAACCCTACACCCCCATGGTTTCGCACGAACCTAATTAATGTAAACCTCATTTTCTCAGAGGCGTAACCTCGTTGACACCTTTCTAGACACCTACTTGATCGGCTAATTGTAATGTGTAAAACTCTCCCAAGAGTAACTCTTACTCGCAGTGGGTTTCGGGATCCAACTATCTCATAGAAGGTATGCAATCTCATTGCAAATTTCAATACTTGAAATTCCCGATAATATTTTGCCCCTGGTGTTCTATGACCTTGACGAATGCCAAAAAACCCATAGTCCACTAGTCAAGTTCAACCCGTACATTTCTTGATTGAATTAAACCCACCCTCACGACCCTTGACGAATGCCAAACAACGCCGTACGAATACCCTAAACCAAACTGCATCATATGCATAAGCAGATAAATACTAGTTAGCTACCGCACACTACGCCTTGACGAATGCCAAACTACCGCAGCACGAATACTAACTAGTACTTATCTGAAATGACGGAGGGCTAAGACAGGTTTTTCGGAAAACCTATTGCGTAATGAACTTGATATCGTTGTAGAATCAAATGATTTTAAAATGGAGTGTTTTTTAGGCTTTTCTAGTTTTGCTAAAGGGGTCACTCCCGGTGAAGGGATCGTCGGCCCTTTCCTCGTCGAATGAGGTGCGGGATATATCATATATATCACTGTGCAAAGCAAAAACTCTTAAAAGCAATCAAAAGACAAACCGAGTGTGTAGCATCTGCCAGTTATTGCTAAAGGAGTCACTCCCGGTGAAGGGATCTCGGTCCTTTCCTTATCGAATAAGGTGCAGGATATATCATATATACCTCTGTGCAAAGCAAGAACTGTAGCTACCTATTTTATTTTGAAATTCGATTCTACAACATCTTAGGTTTCTTTTATTTCATTAATCTCATTAATGAAGTCCCATCATTTAAGTCACCTAAACATCACATATAAATACGACGTACACTTATTCCATCCGTGTTCGCCTCGATGTCCCCTCGTGCACCGTTAGGTTAGGTAACTAACGGCAGAGCGGGGCAGTGCTAGCGCGGGTGTAAAACATAAGTAACGCCTATATAATATATCATATATACTATATACTGTATCTATCACAGAACATCAAATGATCACATCACAGATATTGCAGCAGAAGAATCATATGAAACATTGGATATACTAGGACGTCCGTGTTTTCAATACGAGCCAGTATAAAACACGGATTCCACGGTCGCGACGAATAGCCAAACCCACACCCCTAGACCCCTACGAGAGCGGAAAGCAACCCTACCAATTCTAGAGTTAGGAGACCCAGACTCGACTCCTCGAGTTGGTCTCCCACTGGACTCCAGAACCCGGTTACTTGTGCCCTCCTCCTTGGGTCTATCCTAGTGCGGAAAAGTAAATAATATACATCAACGGTGAAACTTCCGCAACCTGGAAGTGCCCCAATAAAAGAATATTACATACAAGTTTTTACATGAATGAAAATGAAAAACACTCATCTCACATAAAAACCCCCGGCTATTCAAACACGACGATCCAATATAACATATCCAGCAACACATAACATCACATGTCATCAACGTAAGTAAACATCCGTATCCCAATTGTCGTTGACATATAGCAACGAAACCGGCGATATCACATATTACACTTACGGTCACATAAAAGAAAGTGTAAAACTACAACAGTTGGAATCCGCAAACTCTTTAGTCATCGCATGCCCAATCAAATGAATTCCTTAGACACCGCATGCCTAACAATTATAAACCCCACATTTTAGTCTCATTATCGAAAACACTTTTCAATATCAAGTCGGGTAATTCAACAAGATTCCTGACATCCTGATCGAATACTCGTCGCAAACTTTAGTAGACGGCCGCATCCCCGATAACGTCGACGAAGTGCACCAAGGCGGAACACCGCTACCGCGAGCACCCGAACGGATGCTTTCGGCGATGGGGTTCTCCTACAGTCACTTGGTCGGGGCTATGGAGTGAGGTTGTCTATTAAGTTTACCCGGCGAGTATCCGCGTACGCTACGTGATTGCGACGGACTTTTGATCACATCAAAATTCCGTGGCAACCGATCAAGTGAGACTAAACTGCTATGTTTATAACATTCATATTAGTTATCTCATAACTATTTGTGAATTCCAATTATTGTATCACATTCCGGATAAATAGAAAATGTTAAACTTTCCGATCGAACAATCGAACACCCGAGTTTTCCCGATACAGCTCAACACATGAAATAAGTTTAAAAACATTCAGTTCATGCCTCAGTACCAACGGTCCAGCCGTAGAAGGGTTAAGCCAACGCCTCACATGTGGCACGCCGTACTGCCCCAAACCCGAAGGTTCAAAGGGCAGTTCAAGACGGTCACATAATCGAGTTAAGGTTTGTTGTCTTCTAGAGGGTCCATTCCGTTACTTGCACTACTTAGAACGTTATTAAACCACGGAAAGATCCAACACTTGGAAATTTCCCGATAGGGGAAAAAGTGGGTATTTATATCCGGTCGAACTTTTTAACATATTCAAAAATATCCGGAAAACACATAGACAAAATTTGATAATCCGATCGAATTTACGAACTCCCAATACAACCCAGAAAACTCAACTCTTGAGTAAATAATAAAGATTCCCAGAAAACTCAGCACTGCAAAATAGGAATTACTGTGCAAAATTCATTGAACAAGGAGACTTTACGGCCGCGGAACCGCCGCACGAGCCATGCTCGTGCCGCAGAACCGCGGCGGTTTGATGGACTTAGACTCTCGTTTTGCACCATAATTCTTAGATCTTCCTGCTGAATTTTTTAAGAATTTTTAATCTGGAAAAAACCCAGTTTTTGAAAAAAGTCCAGAGAGCATTTTGGATTAGGGTTTCGATGTTCGTTCGGATTTCAAACGTCGTCTACGCATCGCCTAAGGCTCTAGCTAGGCTCTGATACCACTGTAGGGTTCCTAGGCACACTAATGAGGTCTCACAAGGCATCGACCATGCCAATTTCAAATTTTACAAGTGCCGAGAAACCCTAATACGGATCGTTGACTAGAGATTAGGGGATAACCATGCAACTAGTTAACAACTTAACTAAGTGAACAGAAATACAACCTTTGTAGATCCGGTCCTCTACCTCCATAGGCTCTGTGATGACGTCCCTCCGCTGTCCAAATCGAATCCCGGACTCTAGCGTCGGCTTCGTCGGAGAAATGGACAGGCTAGGTCGTCGACTTCGATGCCGAAGATGATCTACGTCGAGGCATCACAAGATCAAGCTCCAACTTCACCAAGTCATGAAACTTGTGAAGAAAATACCCTATACTACTTGGCAAGTGGTAGAGGATGAAGAAATAGGAAGTGGGTTCACTTTAGAATTGGATTTCTCACTCTTTTTCTCAAGTTGCCATTGATGAAGTCAAGGTTTTCTTCTTGTTGAAGATGAAGAAGAAGAAGAAGAAGAAGAAAAAGAATATGATAAGTATATCTCAAAAAGAAAAGAAAATGAATACTTATCATATAGCAACCATGGTCAAGTGTAGAGAATGAACTAGGGTTAAGTGGAATGGTTAGGGTTAAGCATGAAGACAAAATGGTCACTTAGTCAAAGCTTCATGAAGCTTCAACAACAAACAAAGAAAGCCACCATTTTTCTTTTCTTTTGCCAAAAAGAAATAAATAAATGAATAAATGAATAAGAAAATGAAAACCCTAACCATTACACAACCATGGTTTAATCTTTACACATACTCAAGTTAGCATGTATCATCAAACATGATACAAACTAGTGTACAAAACTATATCACATATACAATGTGCACATCAAGTGAGAAAATGCATTTAAAGTGAACCAATACTAGTTAGTGCAAAGTAATATATCAAATATATAATTATGTATTAAATCATTAAATCAACACTTGATTTAACGATCCGGTCATATCATATATAACCGACTAGTATCCAATGTATCGACTTATCGAATCAATCCTCGATTCGATAACTAGGTTATATCGCATACAACCATTCGATACATTCATCGCGAGAATACAATACGGTATCACATACACGCATTATTCTCGGTCCCGCACATATCTCATATGCGCTCCTATTTCGTTTCGCTTGAGCCAGGAAACCTCTGTGTAGGACTCTAAAGACTCGTCAATACGCCGGCAGCAGGTGATGATCATATCAAACACCCACAAGCCACAAGCGGTCTGCTAAACGTAACGGCCACCCGGGTATTGAGCGATCAGAAGATCGACGAGCAAGCCCGCTCACACTCCTGTGAATCCAACCGGTAACACTTACCGTACAGTCCGGTCTCGTCGTCTGATATGCCGCATATCTCGCCTAGGGGTGGTAAACGTCAGACCCCAATAGCTCGATAAGTCGTGTCGATATGAGGTCTATAACAGTTTGAGAAACTACTGGTAACACTTACCAGTAAATCTCAGCATCCCTGGCCAGGGATTTCTGGTTATAGCCAATCGAACACAGCGCAACATCAACTCCCTATACCGGGAGAGACGAATCCCCTCCTATCGCTCATTGCCTCCATGTAATTCGGGACTGTACCCAAAAACCACCGTTTTGCACGCCCTCTTGGACGTGGTAAGGTGGAAATCAAAGCACAGTGGGAATCACACAAGACTCTATGACGATCTCGGGTCAACAGACTACTCTGTACCAGTGTCACCAGAGAACTGCCATCTGACGTAAGGTATAAAACCATCTGGGAGTTCTCGGCGAGTCCGTCCAGTGTACCCAGTCTCCACTGAGCACCCGTATATCATCTCTGATGTCAAACACCAATGGATATAGGATCATCCGTCGCCCATCTGTATGGGTCGAGAAGGTATACGCTAGTCTACACTGGTATATCGATGCCCCGTCTCGATACACCCACGACTAGGGACTTTGAAGGATGTAATTATGGACTACCATGTCCCTACTAGTATGATCCGCATCATAGTCCAGGTAGTCAAGTACACATCCTAAGGGCTTTACCAACATGTAACAGAGAGACAATCAGTGTACACGTTAAGGTAAAGATCAACCAGATAGCATACTATCATGTCGAGCAAGAAAGTCCTCCCTATATATGTCCAAGCATCTACTACAATATACATCCTGTGTATAGTAATGGCCTCTAGGGCATACATATAACTAACACGTACGAGTCCTTGACTAGGTCAACATGACCGTATGACTGTCCTAACCAATCGCATATCCATGCAACAGAAAAGTACTGCAGAGCTATCGAACACTACGTCTTGACTAGGTCAACATACGTAGCACGAATACTAAGCAATACCCGTCTGAAATGATGGAGGGCTACGGCTGGTTTTTGGCGAAAAACCTTTAGCGTAATGAACTTGATATCGTTGAAGGAATCCAAGTGGTTTTATAAAAGTATTGTAGCAAAAACTTTTGCTAAAGAGGTCACTCCCGGTGAAGGGATCTCGGCTCTTTCCTCATCGAATGAGGTGCAGGATATTACAAACTGAATACCACGATGCAAAACAAAAGAAAATGACTATAGTGAAGTTATTACCCTGACGCAAACCTCTGTCTAAGGGGTCACTCCCGATGAAGGGATCTCGGCCCTTGCCTCGTCGAATGAGGTGCTGGATATTCATAACCGAATACCACTGTGCAAAACAAAAGAGAATGTCCTTGCAATAACAGCATTTTGAAAATTTGGTTCCAACAACATCAAATATAGGTTTGTTTTCCTTGCATTGATAAGAATCAACGCAGTCCCATCAATTAATCACACCAGAAAAGAACGAAAATAAAATATACATATATGCCATCCGCATTCGCCACTGGGTCCCGTCATCACCCATTAGGTTACTTAACTAACGACAGAGCGGGGACTGGACTAGCGCGTGTGTAAAACATTTACAACATCTACTAGTATATATATCAATATATAATAATCGCTCCAGGTATGATAAATGCAACATCACAGAAAAGTAATATGCATCACAGAACAATACAGATAATCTGGGATCCCCGGGTTTCGTAGAGCCGCAAATGAAAACCGACATTCCCCTGGTCTTGTGGATAGCCTGTGCAATGAAAACCTAGACCCCTACAAGCGCGGAAAGTTACTTGCCAAAACCTGAAGCGGGGCAGCTCCTTTCTGTTAGTGTATATGCCCTAGGGGCCATTATTGTATCATACTAGTTTGTATATTACTTAATGGAAGCTTGGGATAATCACATGTATATAACAGTCTTGCTAAATATGGTAGTATGCTACTTGGTTTTTCTATCTTAATATGTGAGTATACGTATTAATAGAGCTCTTATGATCTTTCTTGACTACCAGCGTTGTGATGGAAGTCACACTAGTGGGGGCTGGGTAGTCTACAAGCACATCCTTATTCAGGTCCCTAGTCGTTGGATTATCGAGACAGAGCATCGATACTCCGGAGTACACTAGTGTAAGTCTATGCTACCTCTCCCGGTACTTTCGGGAATGCGGAATTTGGTAAAAACAATTTTTACGGAGGTGGTAACATGGACCTATAACCCGGATCTTGGTTAAACATCTATCTAACATCCTAACTATGAGTTTCTAGCTACTCGGTTAGGGGGTTATACCTTGCTTGTCTTGAACTCCTTCGTCTTCAAGCTCCGATGGTGGTCCGGATTGGCTTCTTCTCGTCGTCTCCGTACGCCGAAGATAGATCCACCTGAAAGCTCCAACCTTTAGCTCTTTCTTCGTTCTTTGAAGAAACTAGTTCACTTGGTTTGCTAAACCTAGTGAACTAGAATGAGTAGAGAATAGTTTGTGTGGGATTTTATCTATGGTTCTTGATTCTCAATTCATGAGACAAGAGAACCATAGATTAAAGAGAGGGAGCAAGAGCAAGAGGGTGAGAGCAAAAATGGAGAGCTCAAGAACAAGAGAGAGAATGAGCAAGAAAGAATGAGCAAGTATTTTTTCTCTCACCCTCTCATAATCCAAAGTAATGATAACTCATCATATCAAAAAAAGTCTTATGTGATGGTTGAAGCAACCATAACCATATCATATCATGCACTCATTTTACACAAATGAGCAAGCAAGTAAAAGTCTTTGCCATGAAATGATGGCTATGGTTATCATGATGGTCAACTAGTCAAGCCTAGTCAACCGGTCAACAAAGTCAACAAAAGTCAACAAGTCAACAAAGTCAACAAAAGTCAACAACCATGTCACCATAATACTTAATTAATATAATAGTTAATCACATATCATATTCTCATTAGGGTTGAGCAAAAAGTCAAATAGTCAACGGTCAACTGTCAACAACCCTAATGAGAATCCGCTGCCTCTGCCTCCCTGTCAACTGTGCATACACACCCGCATCCGCGTTCCGAGGAACACGAATGCAAACAGGATAAATCCAATCCCAAAAGATACACTAGGATCTGGCTTAAACCAAAGCCCGCTAGTGTAAACTGTCCGGACACTGTACGTGCACAAGTGCACGGATGTGACCGAACCCTGTCGCAAAACCATGCGACCTGTCGCAATACCATGCGACCTCTACTCTTTTGCCTAAAGGCGAAAAGCTTTCTGTGTGGGACTCTAAAGACTCGACACTACGCTGGCAGTGGGTTTAACCACAGACCGCAAGCGGCACTAGCTGTGCGTAACGGTCCCCAGGTAATGCCGACAAGAAGACCGACGAGGCGAAACCCATCTGAACTCCTACTGAGCCTGAGTGTGACATTCTCCGTACAGTCCGGTCTGTTCGTCTGATACATCGCATGGCGGGCCTAGGGGGCGGTAAACGTCAGTCCCCCAATAGCGGTACAAGTCGTGCCGGAGCGAAGCCCAAAACACCCTGAGATAACACTGGAAGCCTACCAGTATATCTCGTTTGCCCTGGCCAGGGACTACTCGTGTAATGGCTCTCCTAGACACAGCGCGATGTCAACCCCCAATACCGGGAGAGACGAATCATGTCTAACCGTCACTGCCTCCAAGTGCTTCGGGACTGCACCCAACCACTACCTATTTGCACGACTCCTTTGAGCCGTGGTAGGGTAGTGATCAAAGTACAGTGGGAAAACACTCGAGGCGAAGTGACAGTGTCAAGTCAGCGGACTAAGCTGTACTCATGTCACCTGGGAACTGATAACTGACGATAGGCATAATACCAACTAGTCAGTTCCCGACGAGTCCTGTCCAGTGTACCCGTAACCTAACGAGCACCCGCATACTATCTCAAGTACGACGTACTGACGGCTGTGGGACAGACCGTCTCCCATACTGGGATGAGAAGCGCATGCGCTGGTCTACTCCGGAGTATCGATGCCCTGTCTCGATAGTCCTGCGACCAGGGACCTGCATAAGGATGTGCTTATAGATTACCCAGCCCCACTAGTGTGACGGCCATCACATCGCTGGTAATCAAGCAAAGATCCTAAGGGCTCCACTAATGTGTATAGGCGATATACAAAAATAAACACATGTACACATTGAAGTAGAAACAAACCAAGTAGCATACTACTATTTTGAGCAAGATTGTATATACAAGGTGAATATCCCAAGCTTCCATTAAGTAATATACAAACTAGTATGATACAGTAATGGCCTCTAGGGCATATACACTAACAATCTCCCACTTGCACTAAGGCCATGTACTGGCGTATCGAAGACCTATCATCTCGATCAGCCGCTCGAACTGAGTCTGGGGCAAGGCCTTGGTGAATGGATCTGCAGTGTTGTCTTCTGAAGCGACTCTCCGAACCTCGATCTCCTGGCGATCCACGATCTCCCTGATCAGGTGATACCGCCTCAAGATGTGCCTGGATCTCTGATGGGACCTGGGTTCCTTCGCTAAAGCTATAGCCCCGTTGTTGTCGCAATACAGAGGTATTGGATCAACAATGGACGGAACCACCTGAAGTTCTTTCAAGAACTTCCTCATCCAGACAGCTTTTTTTGCGGCATCAGATGCAGCGATGTATTCCGCTTCCATCGTCGAGTCTGCAACGGTTTCCTGTTTGGAGCTCTTCCAACACACCGCCCCTCCATTGAGGGTGAAGACAAAACCCGACATGGACTTGGAATCATCCTTGTCACTCTGGAAGCTGGAGTCAGCAAAGGCCTCGATCTGGAGGTCCTTTCCGCCATACACCAAGAACATCTCCTTAGTCCTTCTCAGGTACTTGAGAATGTTCTTTACCGCTATCCAGTGTTTCTCCCCAGGGTTTGACTGATACCGGCTTACCACACTCAGTGCATAAGCTACATCCGGTCTGGTACACAACATCACATACATTATAGAGCCTACCGCAGAAGCGTAGGGTATAATAGACATGCGATCCCTCTCCAAATCAGTCTTGGGAGACATCTCTTTAGAGAGGGTGATCCCGTGACAAGCCGGTAGGTTACCGCGCTTGGAATCTTCCATACTGAATCTCTTCAGTATGGTGTCGATGTACCTGGACTGTGAAAGTCCTAATATCCTCTTGGATCTGTCACGGTAGATCCGGATACCCAGAATGTACGAGGCATCACCCAGGTCTTTCATGGAGAACCTGTGTGACAAGAACCCCTTGACAGATTGTAGCATAGGAATGTCATTTCCTATTAAGAGAATGTCATCCACGTATAAAACGAGGAATACTACAGTTCTCGCTACAAATCTACTATAGATGCATTGTTCATCTGGATTTTTGATAAAGTCAAATTCTTTGACCGTCTCATCAAAGCAGATGTTCCAACTCCGCGATGCCTGCTTTAGTCAATAGATGGACTTAAGCAACTTGCACACCTTTCCGCTGCTCCCTCTCTGAATGAAACCCTCTGGCTGGTCCATATAGACACACTCCTCTAAATTTCCATTTAGAAAAGCTGTCTTTACGTCCATTTGCCAAATCTCATAATCGTGGAAGGCAGCAATGGCAAGAAGGATCTGAATGGATTTCAGCATGGCTACTGGAGAGAAGGTTTCGTCATAGTCCAAGCCAGGTCTTTGACGAAAACCCTTTGCTACCAGCCTAGCTTTATAGGTCTCAACCTGTCCATCTACACCAATCTTCCTTTTGAAGATCCACTTGCATCCTACGGGTTTTACCCCGTCTGGAGCAATGTCCAACGTCCATACCTTGTTGGTGTACATGGACTCCATTTCGGTCCGCATTGCATCCAGCCATTTCACTGAGTCAACGCTCTGAACGGCCTGCTGGAAGCTAGTAGGCTCATCATAGTCTATGATGCAATCCTCTCTATCCCCGTCTATGAGAAAACCGTAGTATCTCTCGGGCGGATGAGTCTTCCTACTACTCCTGCGGAGCGGCGTAGGAATGTCCTGTTCTGTTGAACCCTCTGGTTCCACTAAGCTTTCAGTAACAGTCTGTGGTTCTGGAACTTCTTCCAGTTCTATTGTGCTCCCACTTATCTGGGTTTCCAAAAACTCAGTTTCCAATAAGCGGGCATGCTGAGAAACAAAAACCTTTTGTTCCTCAGCGGAATAGAAAAGATACCCCCTGGAGTTCCTTGGGTATCCCACAAACTTACACTGTACTGAACGTGCCTCAAGCTTGTCCGCATGCTGCTTTTTTACAAAAGCTGGACATCCCCATACCTTAAGATACTTAAGACAGGGTTTCTTCCCAGTCCACATCTCATATGGGGTGGTAGGCACAGTCTTGGTGGGAGCCTTGTTCAAGAGATACGCAGCTGCTTCTAGCGCATATCCCCAGAATGATCGCGGTAACTCAGCGTTACTCATCATGGACCGAACCATATCCAATAGGGTTCGGTTCCGTCTCTCCGATACACCGTTATGTTGCGGAGTGTATGAAGGAGTAAGCTGAGAGAGAATACCATTCTCTTTTAAGTAATTCAGGAATTCGGCACTTAAGTATTCTCCACCTCGATCCGATCTTAGAATCTTAATACTTTTGCCGGTTTGTTTCTCTACTTCATTCTTATACTCCTGGAATTTTCCAAAGGCTTCGGACTTATGTTTCATTAAGAAGACATAACCGTACCTTGAGTAGTCATCCGTAAAAGTAATGAAGTAAGAATATCCGCTTCGCGCATGTGTAGACATTGGACCGCACACGTCACTGTGTACGAGTCCCAAGAGCTCGCGCGCTCTTACTCCATGTCCAGTAAACGGAGTCTTTGTCATCTTTCCTTTGAGACAGGATTGACAAGTGGCATACGATTGATATTCGAACGCATTCAAATACCCTTCTGTATGTAACTTCGTCAACCTTCTCTCATTGATGTGACCTAGTCTACAATGCCACAAGAAAGTCTGATTCATTTCCGGAGACTTTCTTTTGTGTGTATTCTGGACACTGAAAATCTGTGGTTGGTTCAATACGTATATACCATTACTCAATGTACCTGACCCAATCAGAACTTGATTAAGGTGAATGTTTACAACATTACTTACAAACGCAAATTCATAACCTTCTTTAGAAACTAAAGATACAGAAATGATATTACAAGTTGCGTTGGGTACAAAAAAGCAATTACGCAAAACCAAAACATGTCCATCTGACATTCCCAGGTGATAGTCCCCCACGGCTTTAGCATCCATGCTAGCTCCGTTCGCAACTCTGAGGGTCATGTCACCTGCTTTCAAAACACTACGGTTTCTCAACGCCTGCAAAGAATTACAGATATGAGATCCTGATCCGGTATCCAATACCCAGAAAGTAGAGTTTATTGAAAGACAGTTTTCAATAACATACACACCTGAAGCTGAAGTTGCAACCTGCTTCAATTCCTGTGTTCTGGCCTTCCAGGCCCTGCAATCATTCTTCCAGTGACCTTTCTTATGACAAAAGAAGCATTCTTCCTTATCCACAAGCTTCCCCGCTATCTTTGTTGCTTTGGCTTTTCCCTTCGTATCCACTTTACTAACACCGTCCCTTGGTTTGGCGGGGGCTTTCTTCTTCTTTCCCTTGGCTTTCGCCTTGGACCTAGAAGAAGATGATCCTCCTACAAACAAAGTGGATGTTTCCATACCTTTCTGTAGGGTGCCCTCTGCGCTCCTCAGCATGTTGAGGAGCTCTGAAAGTTCAACCTCTTTTTCTTGTAAGTTGAAGTTCAGTATGAACTGGGCGTAAGTGGAAGGAAGGGACTAGAGAACTATATCCGTATAGAGTTCACCCTCCAATGTGGTCCCTAGGTCCGCGAGCTCCTCAATGTAGCCGATCATCTTTAGCACGTGCTCGGCTACTGATGATCCGACGGCCATCTTTGCCGAAAATAACTTTTTCGATGCTTCGTATCTTGCGATACGTGATTGCTCTCCATACAGTTCTTTTGTATGGAGAAATATGGATTCAAGGTCCATATTCTCGTGCCTCCTCTGATGTTCGTTGTCCATCGAGGCAAGTACGAGGCACTTGGCCTTCGCGCTATCAATCTCCCAAGTCTTGCGGATTTCCTTATTCGCGACGCTGGAAGTAGGACCAGGGGCAGGGGGAGCTTTGGTGGTAAGAAGATACCCCAGCTTGTCGTAAGTGATTGCCATCTTGACATTCCTGAGCCAATCTTTGTAGTTTGGCCCTGTCAGTTTGTTTTTATCTAGGAGTAACTTAAGTCCAGTCATGTTGATTGGTCGCTGCAATTAGGAGAGAGAAGAAGAAACACTCAGCATGATGCTCTTGCAAGTTTAGAGTGGTTTTTAGTTTGTCTAAACAGGATGGCTCCCACTGTTTCTCGAATCCCTCCTCAAACCATAAAGGAAGAATTAGTCGGGATCAATCCCACCGTACAATACTTGCTTAACCGTTCAGCCAGGCCGGTGTCGGTACTTCGAGGGTGGTTTTCCAACGCTTTCGCGAAGTTTCTTAATTATAAAACCTCTTTTCCCTGGGGGCGTAGCCCCGCTAACACCTTTCTAGGCACCTACTAGGTTTATAGCATTGATCGTTAAGTGAGAAATTTCCCGAGGAGTAGCATATACTCACAGTAGGATCGGGATCCAAATATCATCGCGTGACGAAACTGAAGGAATCCTACCAGAATCATCACACTCCAAATGGTATGCAAATCTAGCAAGTTTCAGTACTTATGAAACTCCCGATGTGGAGTTTTGCCCCATGCTCTTATGACCTTGACGAAGGTCAACAAATCATAAGTCACATGTCAAGTTCTGCCCGTCATTATCCAGGTTAATTTGAATCCACCCGTATATACCCTTGACGAAGGTCAACAAGGTAATGCGAATGTCCCAAACCAACGCATGTATCTATGCTACATATGAATACCCAACAGCTACCAATCACTATGCCTTGACGAAGGTCAACAAACACAGCTTGAATACTATTGAATATTCATACGAAACGATGGAGGGCTACGAATGGTTTTGGCAAAACCGTGAACGTAGTGAACTTGATTTGGTCGATGGAACGAGATAGCTTTTAAAAGGAGTGGCTCAAGCTCCGCATTTAAAAGTTGGTTTTGAAAAGAACCGAGTGGTTTTTCGAAAGTGTTCCAACGACTTTAACTTGGTTTATTATCTTGCATTAGTTCTTTTAATGCGTGATATTCTTGCATTAGTTCTTTTAATGCGTCCCATCATTTAATCCTATCATTGCAGAAAACAACCAAAATATGACATACGCTTATGCCATTCGCATTCGCCACTGGGCTCCGTCATTACCCGTTAGGTTACTTAACTAACGACAGAGCGGGGGCTGGGCTAGCGCGTCTGTAAAACATAAGCAACGCCTAAATAATATCATATATAGATATACTGCAATGATAAACATTTCAGATCACAGATGAATACATTGGATATACTAGGAATCTGTAATTCGTACGAGCCTGTAACGAAAGACAGATTACACGGTCGCGGTGAATAGCGAATACCCCACCCAAGACCCCTACGGGTGCGGCAAACTACCCGCCAAGTACCCGAAGCGTAGTAACCTCCCTCATCTCCATGAGTAGGCCACTCGACACTTCGGCATACCCGGTAGTTTGTACACCCCCTCCATGGGTCTATCCTAGGAGCAAAAACAGTAAAAAGAAATTATACAATGACGGCTACAACCCCGACCCGGTTGTGCGGCCATACAAATAATTATTACATCAATTTACAAATTTACATGAATTGAAAGAAAAGAAAACTCTCGTCTCACAACCCCCGGCTATTCACCCGCGACAATCCAACATATTCATATCCACATTCCAGCAACATTACAGATCACAGATTTGTATAACCCCCACTAATCGACATATAGCGATTAGTAGACGTTCAATACAAATATCACATTACAGAAAAACCCGTTAGCTTAAGTCTTTTAGAAGTTCGATCAAAAATACGGATTTTCGGGACCCCAAAATAAAATTTTCGTTCTGGAAAATCTGGGTTGAAAATATATATTCCAAAAATCCCAAAATACCCCCAGAATAACACTGCACCAAAGATTGACCTCGGCCGAGTCAACTCGGCCGCGGATCTGCGGGCTCCCGCCGCGCTTCCGCGGCGCTTTGACTCGATCGTGGGTCCATCTTTGGTGGTTATTCACAAAAAAGCCTGAGCCGATTTTAGGTGTTAAAATAATCAACTTTTGAACAGTAAAAAAATCGACAGAAACTTGAAATTCTTGGGGTTCGTTTTCGGGACATTTTTTTGATCGATCTTCTAGTTACTTGCTAACACGTTAGATAGAGTTTAACTAGGCTCTGATACCACTGTAAGTCCATGCTACCTCTCCCGGTACTTTCGGGAATGCGGAATTTGGTAAAAACAATTTTTACGGAGGTGGTAACATAGACCTATAACCCGGATCTTGGTTAAACATCTATCTAACATCCTAACTATGAGTTTCTAGCTACTCGGTTAGGGGGTTATACCTTGCTTGTCTTGAACTCCTTCGTCTTCAAGCTCCGATGGTGGTCCGGATTGGCTTCTTCTCGTCGTCTCCGTACGCCGAAGATAGATCCACCTGAAAGCTCCAACCTTTAGCTCCTTCTTCGTTCTTTGAAGAAACTAGTTCACTTGATTTGCTAAACCTAGTGAACTAGAATGAGTAGAGAATAGTTTGTATGGGATTTTATCTATGGTTCTTGATTCTCAACTCATGAGACAAGAGAACCATAGATTAAAGAGAGGGAGCAAGAGCAAGAGGGTGAGAGCAAAAATGGAGAGCTCAAGAACAAGAGAGAGAATGAGCAAGAAAGAATGAGCAAGTATTTTTTTCTCTCACCCTCTCATAATCCAAAGTAATGATAACTCATCATATCAAAAAAAGTCTTATGTGATGGTTGAAGCAACCATAACCATATGATATCATGCACTCATTTTACACAAATGAGCAAGCAAGTAAAAGTCTTTGCCATGAAATGATGGCTATGGTTATCATGATGGTCGACCAGTCAAGCCTAGTCAACCGGTCAACAAAGTCAACAAGTCAACAAAAGTCAACAAGTCAACAAAGTCAACAAAAGTCAACAACCATGTCACCATAATACTTAATTAATATAATAGTTAATCACATATCATATTCTCATTAGGGTTGAGCAAAAATTCAAATAGTCAACGGTCAACTGTCAACAACCCTAATGAGAATCCGCTGCCTCTGCCTCCCTGTCAACTGTGCATACACACCCGCATCCGCGTTCCGAGGAACACGAATGCAAACTGGATAAATCCAATCCCAAAAGGTACACTAGGATCTGGCTTAAACCAAAGCCCGCTAGTGTAAACTGTCCGGACACTGTACGTGCACAAGTGCACGGATGTGACCGAACCTTGTCGCAAAACCATGCGACCTGTCGCAATACCATGCGACCTCTACTCTTTTGCCTAAAGGCGAAAAGCTTTCTGTGTGGGACTCTAAAGACTCGACACTACGCTGGCAGTGGGTTTAACCACAGACCGCAAGCGGCACTAGCTGTGCGTAACGGTCCCCAGGTAATGCCGACAAGAAGACCGACGAGGCGAAACCCATCTGAACTCCTACTGAGCCTGAGTGTGACATTCTCCGTACAGTCCGGTCTGTTCGTCTGATACATCGCATGGCGGGCCTAGGGGGCGGTAAACGCCAGTCCCCCAATAGCGGTACAAGTCATGCCGGAGCGAAGCCCAAAACACCCTGAGATAACACTGGAAGCCTACCAGTATATCTCGTTTGCCCTGGCCAGGGACTACTCGTGTAATGGCTCTCCTAGACACAGCGCGATGTCAACCCCCAATACCGGGAGAGACGAATCCTGTCTAACCGTCACTGCCTCCAAGTGCTTCGGGACTGCACCCAACTACTACCTGTTTGCACGACTCCTTGAGCCGTGGTAAGGTAGTGATCAAAGTACAGTGGGAACACACTCGAGGCGAAGTGACAGTGTCAAGTCAGCGGACTAAGCTGTACTCATGTCACCTGGGAACTGATAACTGACGATAGTCATAATACCAACTAGTCAGTTCCCGACGAGTCCTGTCCAGTGTACCCGTAACCTAACGAGCACCCGCATACTATCTCAAGTACGACGTACTGACGGCTGTGGGACAGACCGTCTCCCACACTGGGATGAGAAGCGCATGCGCTGGTCTACTCCGGAGTATCGATGCCCTGTCTCGATAGTCCTGCGACCAGGGACCTGCATAAGGATGTGCTTATAGATTACCCAGCCCCACTAGTGTGATGGCCATCACATCGCTGGTAATCAAGCAAAGATCCTAAGGGCTCCACTAATGTGTATAGGCGATATACAAAAATAAACACATGTACACATTGAAGTAGAAACAAACCAAGTAGCATACTACTATTTTGAGCAAGATTTTATATACAAGGTGAATATCCCAAGCTTCCATTAAGTAAAATACAAACTAGTATGATACAGTAATGGCCTCTAGGGCATATACACTAACAACTAGTGTGTATGCTTCTCATCCCAGTTGGGGAAATGGTATGTCCAACAGCCGTCAGTACGTCGTACTGGAGATAGTATACAGGTGCTCGTTAGGTTACGGGTACACCGGACAGGACTCACAAGGAACTGTTAGTTGGTTTTATACCAGTCGTCAGTGAATAGTTCCCAGGTGACATGAGTACAGCATAGTCCGCAGACTTGACACTGCTACTTCGCCTTGAGTGTGTCCCACTGTTCTTAGATTGCTACCCTACCACGGCTTAAAGGAGTCGCGCAAACAGGTAGCAGTTGGGTGCAGTCCCGAGCACTTGGAGGCAGTGGCGGTTAGACAGGATTCGTCTCTCCCGGTATTGGAGGTTGATATCGCGCTGTGTCAGAGAGCAATTACGCAAAGTCCCTGGCCAGGGCAAGTGAGATTTGCTGGTAGGTTCCAGTAGTTTCTCAGGGTGTAATATGCTTCCCTCCGACACGACTTATACCGCTATTAGGGGACTGACGCTTGCCGCCCCCCTAGGCCCGATATGCGATAGTCTTGGACGAACGAACCGGACTGTATGGAGATTGTCACATCAGACTCAGTAGGAGTTCGGATGGGTTTCCTCATCGGCCTTCTTATCGACATCTACCTGGGGACCGTTACGTACAGCTAGTGCCGCTTGCGGTCTGTGGTTAAACCCACTGCCAGCGTAGTAGTCGAGTCTCTAGAGTCCCACACAGAGAGTTTCCCTACTCCGGGCGAAATGATATAGAGGTCGTGTGGTTTTACGACAAGGGTTCGGACGCATACGTGTGTTTACGCACGTACGACTTTCGGACAGTTTTTACCAGTCAGCTTTGGTTTAAGCCAGTTACTGGTATCCGGTTATTGGATTTATACAGTCTAAAGTTTTTCCGTATTTTTGCGGAAAGGAGGGGCGTTCTCGTAATTGCGCGAGAAGCTTCTAGAAGGTGGTGACTAAGGGGGTTTAGGTGTCATATACAATGAATGTGATTAGTGAGTCATATGGATGATTCATACATGTCATTATCCATGGAGATGAATCATCACTAGATATTATCAAGCATGGTTGTTAAATTGATTTATTTTCTTTTCTTGATAAAAAGAAATTCTTGATATATATTATCATAAGTCACTATTCTCATTTCATTATTATGTTCATCTTCTCTCTCCTCAGGCTCTCCCTCTTCAAACCCTAATCCTCCCCTCTCATGTGTTGAGTACAAGGATTAGTTAGACTAACTAAACCATAACCCTCACTCTATATCACCTAGCTTCTTTGATTAGCACTTAAAGAAGGTTAGTTGCCTCAAGTTTAGAGGCTAAGCTTGGAGTAAAGCTCTCGGGTGGATCGTCTACTACTTCAAGAAGGCCGAGGAGGAGGAGGAGTTCGCAAAGACGAAGGACACGATTCGTTAGGTATAATCCCTAAACATAGTAGTATAGAACTTCTGTGTTTCATGTTAGTTATCGTTTAGCTTCGATTCATGCGGTTAGTCGATGTTTAAGCAAAGAACATGATCGTTTTTCAAATTTCCGCCTCCCCGTAAGTCGTGGGGTGTTGTACATCGACTTACAGTGGTATCAGAGCCTCGCTAAACAATAAATAACTTACTTGCAAATTTGTATGAATTTCGAACGGAAAAAACGAAACCGGAAAAGCCCGAAATCATCAGTTTCTGTCGATTTTTAAATGGAGTCCAAAAATTTTTCAGGGATGTTCAGAAAGCTTGAAAAGACAGTAGAAGAACACCCAAGAAATTTGGGCTCCTAAATCGCCTAAAGAGCCGCGGAACCGCGGCGGATCCCACCGATTCGCCGCGATACCGCCGCCGAGTTGGCGATTCAGGAACCCAATTTTCCTGTGTTGGTTCTCTGGAATATTTGGTATTTTCTGGAATTTTTTAATTTTTGCTCAGGTTTAAATTTTACAGAGAAGTATTGGAGCAAAATTAAAAGTGTTTAATCGATCGAAATTATACAGTATTTGCTTATTGGATTATATCTGTGTTTGTATAATGTGTTCGTAAACCTCCCCTAACTGCTAGTATGTCGGTTGGCAGGGGGTTGCACATTTCAGTAATGGATTTTATCTGTTTGTGCATATGAACTGTGTTGGACTGTTGTAATGTATAGCCGGGGTTATGTGATGGGTTATTATTTAATTCATTTGATGTAAATGTAATTTGTTGTAATATTATTTTGCGGGGCACATCCAGGTTGCGGTTGTAGCCACCGTTGTATTATTTCATTTTACTGTTTTTTGCTCCTAGGACAGACCCAAGGTGGGGTGCACAAACTGCCGGGTGGGTAGTTTGCTGTACCCGTTGGGGTCTTGGGTGGGGTAATGGCTATTCATCACAACTGTGTAATCTGTCTTTTGTTGCAGGCTCAAAACAAACACGGATTGCTTGCAAATCCAATTAAGTTCATCTGTGATCTGGAATGAATATCATTGCGTCAGACGAATGTAAAATATCTATATATATGATAGCTATTTTAGACGTCACTTATGTTTTACACCCGCGCTAGCCCAGCCCCCGCTCTGTCGTTAGTTAAGTAACCTAACGGGTAATGACGGGACCCAGTGGCGAATGCGGATGGCATAAGAGGACGTCATATTTTCGTTGTTCTCTGCAATGATAGGTTAATGATGGGACGCATTATCTATAATGCAAAGAAAATAAACCAAAGTTTTATTCGTGGGAACAATTTAAAAGAAACCACTCGGTTAATTTTAAAATAGATATTTTTAAATGCGGAGGTTTAACCACTCCTTTTAAAAGCTATCAGGTTCCTTCGGTTATATCAAGTTCACTACGTTCACGGTTTCGCCAAAACCAGTCGTAGCCCTCCGTCATTTCTTATGGATAGTCAGTAGTATTCAAGCTATGTTTGATGGCTTTCGTCAAGGCATAGTGTTTGGTAGCTACTGGGTATTCATTTGTTACATAGATAGATGTGTTGGTTTGGCACAGTCGCATTACCTTATTGGCTTTCGTCAAGGGTATATACGGGTGGGTTCAAATTAACAAGATAATGATGGGCAGAACTTGACATGTGACTTATGATTTGTTGGCTTACGTCAAGGTCATAAGAGCATGAGGCAAAAACTTATATCGGGAATTTCTAAAGAAACTGAAATTTGCAAAGAGATGCATACCATTTGGAGTTTGATGAATGTTGGTAGGATTCCTTCAACATTATCATACGATGATATTTGGGTCCCGATCCTACTGTGAGTATATGCTACTCATCAGGATATTCGTCACTTAACGATCAATGCTATAAACCAAGTAGGTGTCAAGAAAGGTGTCAGCGGGGTTACGCCCCCGGAGAAAAGAGGTTATTTAATTAAGGAACTTCGCGAAAGCGTTGGAAAACCTCTCTCGAAGTACCGACACCAGCCTGGCTGAACGGTTAAGCAAGTATTGTACAGTGAGAATAGTCCTGGCTAATTCTTCTTTTATGGTTTGAGGAAGAATTCGAGAAACAGTGGGAGCCATCCAGTTTAGATAAACTAAAAACCACTCTAAACTTGCAAGAGCATCATGCTAAAGAGTTTTCTTCTCTCTCTCCTAATTGCAGCGACCCTGAAAATGACTGGACTTAAGTTACTTTTAGAGAAAAATATATTGACAGGGCCAAACTATAAAGATTGGCTGCGGAATGTCAAAATGGCTTTGACCTATGACAAATTGGGGTACGTCCTCACCGCTACGGCACCTGCTGTCTCTGGTCCCAAATCCAGTAATGCGGATAAGGAAATCCGCAAAACCTAGGATTTAGATTGCGCGAAAGTCAAGTACATCGTACTTGCCTCGATAAACAATGAACATCAGAGGAGGCACGAGGATATGGAACTAGACGCCATATTTCTCCATACAAAGGAACTTTATGGAGAGCAATCTCGTATAGCAAGATACGAGACCTCAAAGAACTTATTTCGAGCGAGGTTGGCTGTCTGGTCATCAGTAGGAGAACATGTCCTAAAGATGATCGGCTATATAGAAGAGCTCGCAGACCTTGGGACGACTTGGATAATAAGCTCTATACAGACCTTATTCTCCAGTCCCTTCCTTCCACCTACGCCCAGTTTATCCTGAACTTCAACATTCAAATAAAAGAAGTTGAACTTCCGAACATGTTAAGGAGTGCAGAGGGCACCTTGCAGAAGGCAAGGGAAACACCCGCTATGTTTGTTGGCGGTGCATCTTCTTCCGGGTCCAAGGCTAGGGCCAAAGGAAGGAAGAAGAAGGCCGTCCCCAGACCTAGAGGAGGTGTTAGTAAGGTGGGAGGAAGAGGAAAGAAAAAGTTTGCGGTACCGGTAGTAGGCCAGGATGAGTGCTTCCATTGTCACAGGAAAGGGCACTGGAAGAAAGATTGCAGGGCGTGGAACGCCAAGAACCAGGAACCGAAGCAAGCTGTGGCTTCGACTTCAGGTGTGTTTGTAATTGAGAATTGTCTGTCGATCAACTCTACTTCCTGGGTATTGGATACCGGATCAGGATCTCATATTTGCAATTCATTGCAGGCACTGAGAAACCGTAGAGTGCTGAAGGAAGGTGATATGACCCTAAAGGTTGCTAACGGAGCTAGCGTGGTAGCTGCGTCCGTCGGGGAATATCACCTAGGATTGACGAGTGGACACATTTTGGTTTTACATAACTGTTTTTTTGTACCAAGCTTAACGTGTAATATCATATCAGTTTCCTTGTTATCAACACTAGTAAAATAAGGGGTTGCCCCTACGGATAATATCATCCGTAGGGGCAATAAAAGTTTGGCCCTACGGATTAATACGTAGGGCAAAGTGGTTGCCCCTACGGTCGTTCAATATTTATTTAAAATTTATTAAATCTTAAAGTGTTTTTTGCCCCTACGGTGGCGCAAACCAAGCACCTACGGGTATATCCGTAGGGGCATATAAATAGGGATTTAAGAGATCGATCCCTACGCTGATTATTTCTTTTTCCTATTCTCGCGCGAAACCAAATTTTCCCAAATCGAGATCGTCGTCGCCTCCGCCGCCGCAGTGATCTCGTCGTCACCGAATCCAAGCCGAATCGTCGTCGCCACACCTGCGCAGTGATCTCGTGGTCGCCACCGTGCTCCGTTCTCGTTGTCGCCACCGCCCTTGTCGTCGCCGATTGCGTCTCCGTCGTCGCCTACAGGTAATTAGTTAAACATTATTATAATGATGTTAGGGTAGCGATCAATGAGGGTTAGGATTAGGTATCGGTTGTGGTTAGGGTTAAGATTAGGGTTAGGGTACGGGTTCGATCGGCGGTTGGGGTTCGACGACTGGTGTTGGAGTTAGGGTTAGGGTTAGGGTTTCGGTTGGGGTTTGGTGTTGGGGTTGGGGTTCGGCTGGGGCTGGGTTGGAGTTAGGGTTAGGCCGGGTTAGGGTTTGGTGTTGGGTTGGGGTTCGGCTGGGGCTGGGTTGGGGTTAGGATGAGTTGGAGAGATTGAAGGCGAGCTGGGTTTTGGGAGAAGAGAAGGAAATGGCACTGCTTGCTGCTTCAATTTTTTGATATAGATAGATAAGGTTCTTTTGGGATTTTGGAGGGGTTTTAATTTGGGGGAAATAAATAGCTTTGGAGATGAAATGGGGCATTTCGGTAATTTGATTCTCTGTTGCAAATATTATTTATCAATATATTTAATTATATATATTAAATAAAATAAAGTAAACTATAAATAATATGAAACCAATATATGATACTCGATGATGATATGAAACCTTCATATTCCCATCGATACCCGTATATGAAACTAAAAGCGCCACTTAGTCCCCGTCTATCGGTTAACATACGTGCGATGCTCGTCGTGACCTAGAACTATACGAAGGTTGTTAAATATCGGACAGTGTAGCTCGATACTAACAACCGTCGTATAGTCTACGCGACGAGAAAATTCAATCGTAGGTAACCCATAGATTTGTCCCGTGTGGACAAGTTAAGAATGTATAAAGCAAACGCCTTCATTCACTTGTGTTTTCATCCGTTTCGAGATATTTCGTCGGTACCTTTCCGCTGGTTCTCCGTGTAGAAAGATAGATTAGATGTTCATTTCAACGTTGTTTCACTGCTTTGAAATGATTATCTATTCTATTACAGTGTACTCGGAGAACAGCGGGGAGGTGCTGCCGAAATTTACTCGAAACGGTTGAAAGCACAAGTGATGGGCGTTCGCTCTATACATTCTTAATGGGATAGAAGCCTACCCCCGACAGCCGGAACACATACATACAAACGCATAATTAGAGAGCGATTCGAGATGTTCGGGTTAAAACCAATATATGATACTCGATGATAATATGAAACCTTCATATTCCCATCAATACCCATATATGAAACTAAAAGCGCCACTTAGTCCCCGTCTATCGGTTAACATACGTGCGATGCTCGTCGTGACCTAGAACTATACGAAGGTTGTTAAATATCGGACAATATAGCTCGATACTAACAACCGTCGTATAGTCTACGCGACGAGAAAATTCAATCGTATGGTAACCCATAGATTTGTCCCGTGTGGACAAGTTAAGAATGTATAAAGCAAACGCCTTCATTCACTTGTGTTTTCATCCGTTTCGAGATATTTCGTCGGTATCTTTCCGCTGGTTCTCCGTGTACAAAGATAGATTAGATGTTCATTTCAACATTGTTTCACAGCTTTGAAATGATTATCTATTCTATTACAGTGTACTCGGAGAAAAGCGGGGAGGTGCTGCCGAAATTTACTCGAAACGGTTGAAAGCACAAGTGATGGGTGTTCGCTCTATACATTCTTAATGGGATAGAAGTCTACCCCCGACAGCCGGAACACATACATACAAACGCATAATCAGAGAGCGATTCGAGATGTTCGGGTTAAAACCAATATATGATAATATGAAACCTTCATATTCCCATCGATACCCATATATGAAACTAAAAGCGCCACTTAGTCCCCGTCTATCGGTCAACATAACGTGCGATAATTTATTCTTTTCAACGACAAACGCACACACAAAGCATATACATGGATTTTCTCCTTTGTCAGTAACTATCCCGTTCTTATATTTCTCAATATAGTCAGCATAACCTACAATTTATATGTTATTCAGTCTAACATGGCCCATGAGTACGTCAGAGTTAAGGACTGGATGTATGTGGATTGGAAACAACATATGCAACCTAAGTTTGTCGCAGGAGTTGCTGCTTTCCTTGAATTTGCACGAGCACATAATATGATCATAATAGAGAAGATTCTCTGTCCGTGCGATAGATGTGGCAATAAGTACTGGCAGAAGATAGAATTGGCAGAGCTTCATATTGTAAAACATGGGTTTACTAGACTTTATTCAACTTGGAAATATCACGGGGAAGGAGAAGAATGCAGTACTGCGGTAGAAGAAGGAGAACACGATAATGCGGCAGGAGAAGAAGAAGAATTCGGTAATACGGCAGGATACGGAAATTTATTTCCATCAGAAGAAATGGAGGATATGGTAGAGGCTGCCCTAGATGAATCTATTCGTACCGAAGATGACATTCCTTCCGGTTAAGGACCGCGTGCGGATAAATATGAAAATTTCATGAATGATGCTAGGAAACCAATTTATGAGAATGCGAAGTATTCCACCCTCTCATGGTTCGTCCAACTTTTCCAAATTAAGTGCCTAAATGGATGGAGCAACAAGTCATTCACAATGCTTCTTTCGTTCTTGAAAGATTCTATGCCTCCGGGAAATAATGTGCCCGAAAGCTGGTACGAAGCCCAGAAAATGATGTCTGATTTGGGTCTAAAGTGCGAGAAGATTCAAGCATGTCCTAAAAATTGCGTGTTGTACCGGAAAGAGAATTCAGATTTGAAAGAGTGTCCAACATGCGGAGAGGCCAGGTATAAGCCGAAAGATTCTGATAAGAAGCCTGATATACCTGTGAAGATAGCACGATATTTTCCCATAACACAGAGGCTACAGAGGTTATTCAGGTGCAAGAAAACAGCCGAGGCAATGATTTGGCATCACCGTGCTCCTCCAAGCGAAAATGGAAAAATGAGCCATCCAAGAGATTCACCGGCATGGAAGGATTTCGATAGGAGATACGCAGTAGCGATCCTCGCAATGTCCGGCTCGGACTGGCTGCCGATGGCTTCTGCCCATTCAACTATATGGCTGGAAGTCACAGTACATGGCCCGTTGTAATGATAATTTATAATCTGTCGCCTTGGTTGGCTATGGACCAATCATACTTTATGATGCCTCTTCTTATCGACGGACCAAACTCACCGGGGAACAATATCGACGTCTATCTCCGACCTCTGATTGAGGAGCTGAAAACTTTGTTCATTGATGGTGTAGAGACATATGATTCAAACACAAATACAACCTTCATACTGCGTGCGGCTTTAATGTGGACAATTAATGACTTTCCTGCGTATGGAATGCTTTCAGGTTGGTCCGTACATGGTCACAAAGCATGTCCTCATTGCCATGAACACACAACATCAAAGTTTTTGAATTTTAGCAGGAAGGTTTGTTATTGCGGCCATCGACGTTTTCTACCTCCAGACCACCCCTATAGGTTAGACACGGTTCACTTTGATGGTCATCAGGAGCTTCTTGGGCCTCCATCCCCATTGCCCGGAGAGGACGTGACTGCTAAATGGGATGGTTACAATAACGTGACCTTCGGGATGGATCCGACAAGACAGGTCAAACCACAATATTGGAACAAGTTAAGCATTTTCTTCGAGCTTCCGTACTGGTCTACAAATTCAGTGCGTCATTGTCTGGACGTCATGCATATAGAGAAGGGAGTATCAGAGCACATACTTAACTTGCTTCTGTGTAAAGACGGGAAATCGAAAGACAACATGAATGCCCGGATGGATCTACAAGAGTAGGGAATAAGAAGTGAACTGCACCCTAAACCGGTAGCGGGTAAACCGGGCAAGTTTGTACTTCCCAATGCCGCTTATCATATGTCACAACCGGAGAAGAAAAGATTCCTGCAGGTGTTGCATGATTTGAAAGTCCCCACAGGTTTCTCAGGATCATTCAGCAAGAAAATAAAAATTGTGAAGGGCAAGATCGATGGGCTGAAATGTCATGACCACCATGTTATCGTGGAGCACCTTCTTCCATTAGCCCTCAGGACTTCTCTCCCCGACTCGGTTGGTCTAGTAATCAACGACCTATGTTGTTTTTTCAGGGAGTTGTGTGCTAAAACGCTGGAGGTTGCGACGCTGGATAAACTAGAAAATTCTATTGCGTTGATACTTAGCAAGTTTGAGCGTATTTTCCCACCGTCATTCTTCGATATCATAATACACTTGACGGTTCATCTTGCAACTGAGGCGAAGTTAGCCGGACCGGTACAATATCGATGGATGTATCCCGTCGAGAGGTACGTGTAATTTTTCGTTTCGCGCAATTTATAAATTTATTTTTGTCATGTATGCCCGTGTTTATTTATTCAACATATTCTCATTAGGTACCTTTACACTCTTAAGAAGTATATACGCAATAAAAATCGACCAGAGGATTCTATCATGCAAGGTTATCTTCTTGATGAAGCAACCACATTTTGTTCCCGCTATCTGGACGAGAACATTGAGACAAGGCTTAACCGACCACGAAGAATTCAAGACGGGCCATATGGTAAAGCCGAGTATAAGAGGGTAGACACCATGTTTATCAACAAGATATACCGGTTTATCTTGCTTAATTGCGTATGTCTTGAACAAATTAGAGAGTAAGTTCTTTTGGATTAATTGTTATATCTGTGTTTGTGTGTGTATGAAATGACATAATATTAATGTCACAATTATTTGTCGAAAACAGAACTCATTTTAACGAGGTACGTGAGGGGCATCCTGATTGGAACGAAGAGCGTTTGGAAAAATACCATCAGGATAAGTTTTGTGATTGGGTCACAGAGCATGTAAGTTATTCGAATTACATTTTATTGCTATCAGTTTTAATCTAAACTTGTATCGTTATGTATTTATCGTAAAATTTGTTTTGTTAGATCCACGATCCGAACTTGTCTGCATCATTTGAGAGTGATTCAAGATGTTTAGCTCAATTTCCTAGTATGGAGGTTGCACATTACAAAGGATTTGGTGTCCTTGGATACAAATTTGAAGTTAAGGACATAGAAACATCTAGAATCACTCAGAATAGTGGGATTGCGACGGTAGGATCGGACGGTGTGATTTACTATGGGTACTTAAATTGTATACTCGGCATCCACTATCCCAGACGATCAGAACCCTTTTATATATTCCACTGTACTTGGTACGATCCGCGAACCGATACAGACAGGTGGAGAAGCAGTCTTGGGACTTGGAAAGATGAATATGGATTGACCAGTGTGAACACACTTCGATTTTACGGTCAGGACAATCCGTTTATCTTTCCGAACCAAGCGTTCCAAGTATACTACTCACAGTGTTTGAAGCATCCGGGGTGGAGTGTTGTATGCCGATGGAAACCTAGAGATGTCTACGATGTCCCAGAATACGAGGACAGCGATGAGGACGAAGAAGAGAGAAGGCTTAAAGAGCTCCGACCGTCTGTTTCGAAGGACGGGTTGTCTTCGACCGATCATGAAGTTACGTGGGTTAGAAATGACATCGACGATGAAATCCAAGTAGATATGTATGATGCGCCCACGAAACGAAAAAGGTTATCAGTAATGTTATATTATTACTTCACATTTTACGCTCTAGATCATATATAGTCAATACTTTTAATGATTGTCTAATGCGTCCACGAACCGTTTATCTAGATTTGATGACGATGTCGGGAGCAGCGAGGGGCGGCAGGAGCTCCAGCCGCGGCAGAGGCAGAGGCAGAGGCAGAGCGGTTCTGCCGCCCGGAGAGCTCCGTAGGGAGCTTCAGAGGGCCGGTCTTGCACCCAGATCGGAGACCCCTTCGGATGCCTCCTTCCGTGTTGATTTGGCCACACCTCCAGGTATACTGCACGCATATCCATTTTGAATGTAATATTACAGATATTCATGCATGTTTATGTCAAAATTACTTATATTGTCAATGTTTGATTGTCTAGTTGTTGGTGATGCGTCCACATCTGGGACAGAGGCCACCCCCGCTCCTCCAGGTATGTTTATATATCATATAGTGTATGTATATTGATTTAGAATGCTATATCATAAATATACACATTCCTTTTGCTCTTACTTAGCAATTTTTATTATTGTCTAGCTGTAGGTGGTGACACCACCGCACCTGCGGGTATGTTTATATGTCCTATAGTGCATGCATATTGATTTAGAACGTTATATTATTGATCTACACATTCTTTTTGCAATTACTTATAAAATCTTTTTTTAATTGTCTAGTTGTTGGTCCTGCGTCCACATCTGGGACAGAGGCCACCCCCGCTCCTCCAGGTATGTTTATATATCATATAGTGTATGTATATTGATTTAGAATGCTATATCATAAATATACACATTCCTTTTGCTCTTACTTAGCAATTTTTATTATTGTCTAGCTGTAGGTGGTGACACCACCGCACCTGCGGGTATGTTTATATGTCCTATAGTGCATGCATATTGATTTAGAACGTTATATTATTGATCTACACATTCTTTTTGCAATTACTTATAAAATCTATTTTTAATTGTCTAATTATAGGTGGTGCGTCAACACCTTCCACAGGGGCCACTCCTGCCGCTTCCATACCCTCCGCATCGTCTGCAGGTTAGTATGAATAAATTTAAAATATTTATTTATTTTACATATGCTCTATAGAATAAATATGAACTTCATGGAGATTTAGCGTCGATGTTTATTTTATAGTTGGAGGGGATGCGTCCGGGTCCGGGACCCCGGTTGTTCCTCACCGGAGGAACTATCGTCCCGCTCGTGCTGCTGCTCGGGCCCAGGCTCGTGCGCTATTCACCGGAGGTATATATCACACTTGAATTTTTGTTTAACCTTGATTTCTTAATACAACTTTGTCTTATTATTGATTGTCTTGATATTTCGTGCAGACGCAGGGCCTCTCCATCCCCAGAGGGGGACTCGAGGCCCGAATTAGTCCCATAGGCTGAGGCCTGATAGAGCTAGGGGGGAGGCAGCATTCCCCCTATTTTTTACCCTTGACTATCGCTATACCGGTCCTCATGCCGAGAGGTTCGGCCGGTATTTGGGGGACGAGAGCCGGATCGTGAAGAACTATCCACTTCACGTTGAGTGGGGCGAGCAGCACCAGCGCTCATTCGCCCTCTTCTTTGAACAGGCTCGGGTATGTATTAATATATATTTTCATTTGATCTATCCAATATATTTATTTTTAACACTTGCAATCTAATAACAATGTTTTTTTTTGTATTTTCAGTTGGATTACGATTTTCAGCCTGTAGCCGACCCTGATCACCCGGGGAGGGTGCTCGACCTTCATGCTCTGTACAATGGCCTGATGAAGAACATGCAGGCCAAGGTCCGATACAACAGGAATGAGCTGAAGGCCGACTGCTACTCCCTGTGGATAGCGACCCCCGAAGCAGAGAGAGCGGCCCTCCTATCTACTCCGGCGTTTGCGAGAGTCGACGTAGAGACATGGCCTATATTGTGCGCTTATTTCGACTCCGAACGCAAACAAGTATGTATTTTAAATTTAATTCATTATTTATGATATAATTTATTTCTTTGTGTTTCTTAATTAGAAAACTAAATGTTAATGCGTTGTGCAGAAACAGGCCGCTCAGAATACGGAGAACAGGAAGTCGGCGAAGAGGGGTCGCCCCACTTACACAGGTGGCTCGAGGAACATTACTCGAGCCATGGAGTTATCGGTAAATTAAGAGTTATTCTCTAATATTCTGCAATATTAAGAGTTATTCTCTAATATTTCTAATATTAAGAGTTACTTTCTAATATTGCAGACATCTCGGACCGTGGCGTCAGGTGGTACACCGAGCGTGCTGTCCGCATATCTTGCCGTCCACGGCACCTCGACAGATCCCGCCACGGGCGAGCTTCGATGTCCCGACGTCGCTACCCAGGAGTACTGCGTAAGTGTTGATATTTTTTCTACCCAAATTTGAAATTTTAGTTTTGGAAGGTTCAAGTTTAAATTTTATACTTATACTTTACTGCTTAATGTGGGTGTAGGAGCAGGTGGTTGAGCAGGCCCAGGCCTCGGGGATCGATTTTACCGGACAGAACGATCCGAGGCTGCTGACCCCAGTTCTGGACGCCGCACACGGAGGGCACCACGGAGGTTGGGAGAGAGGCCGGGGATTGGGCCCTAGCAGGGCCCATATGAGGTTGGACTCCACCCCGGCGGTTACTTCCTCCGTCTCCAGTGACCGGCATGTCCATGAGGAACTGGATAGCTTGAGGGCCACCGTTCAGGAGTTGAAGGAGATGCTGGTATGTATACTACTTTATAGTAAAATATCATTTCATATTATATACATATCAACATATCCATAATTAGTACGTAGCTTGAGCTTATTTGGTTTTAGACATAAGTCTGATTAATCATACATACATATGTAATTAAAATAAACAACGCTTTTCCAAACTAGATATCCAAACAGGGTTTCGAAATAACTTAATAATGAAACGAATTCGAATAATACACAGTGCTTACACGCTTCTTACACACGTTATGTCCAGACGCGACAGGGTAGATCGGCCGAGCCTCCACATGCATCTCCTTCGGCTGCGGCTCCGCAAGCCACTACATCGGCTGCGGTTCCGCAGACAGCTCCTGTAGCTCCACCGCCCACTCAGACTCCCGCAGCCGCGGCTCCGCAAGCGACTACCTCGACGGCGGCTGCGCAGACCACATCGCCAGCTCCACATGCCGCTCAGACTCCCTTATATGTAGCATTGCAGAGTGTATTGATCGAGGAGCAGGCGCGCGTTATTCTAACGTTATTCGGAGGTAGAGCTGGACCGAACTAGGGTAGCATTTTGGTTCTTATTTTTTGAAACATGTATTTATATCACATTGTACTACATTTTGAAACGATATTGATATTGGTATGTATTTATATCATATTCAGTTTTTGGGTTTCTTTTGTATATTATATATATGCGTGAGATGTGATTATGAATACTGCAATATATGATTTGATTGATGTATATAGTATTGTGCACAGGGCGGGAAAAAATCTAGCAGCCCATTTTTTTAAAAAAAATACAGACAATATGTACCTACGGATTAAGCCGTAGGTACATACGTTGCCCCTACGGCGTTATCCGTAGGGGCAAACTATCAGGAAACCAGATATTTTCCCACCTGATATCAGTGCAGGGTGTTGGGAGTGCCCCTACGGATATGTCCGTAAGGGCCACTGTTTATCCCCTACGGATAAATCCGTAGGGGCAAAATATCAGGTTTCCTGATATTTTCCCCCCGATCTCAGTGCAGGGTGTTGGGACGGCCCCTACGGATCTATCCGTAGGGGCTACTTTATATCCCCTACGGAGTTATCCGTAGGGGTAGAAAAAGGACCTACGGATATATCCGTAGGTGTATACAATATATTCAAAAAAAAAATTAAATATATGATTTTATTACCCCTACGGGGTACTCCGTAGGGGCTATAACACCTACCGAGATAACCGTAGGGGCATAAATTTGTCCGTAGGGGCAAGTTCAGGGCCTCAACTTGCACCTGCGGCCTTTGCACCTACGGGGTCTTTTTTCGCCCCTACGTGTATATCCGTAGGGGCAGTGGGTTGCCCCTACCGATAAATCCGTAGGGGCAACCCTTATTTGTAGTAGTGCAAATAAAGGTTATGATTTCACGTTTGTAAGAGATGTTGTTAACATCCACCTTAATCATGGTTTGATTGGGTCCGGTACACTAAATAACGGTATATATGTTTTAAACTAACTCCAAATTTTCAATGTCCAGAACACACTAAAAAGAAAGTCTCCAGATTTAAATAAAACTTTCTTATGGCATTGTAGACTGGGTCACATCAATGAGAGAAGGTTGACTAAGTTGCATAGAGAAGGATATTTGGACTCGTTCGAATATCAAACTTATGACACTTGTCAATCTTGTCTCAAAGGAAAGATGACAAAGACTCAATTCACTAGACAAGGAGTAAGAGCGAGCGAGCTCTTAGGACTCATACACAGCGATGTATGTGGTCCAATATCTACACATGCGAGAGGTGGTTATTCCTACTTCATTACTTTTACAGATGATTTCTCTAGGTATGGACATATCTTCTTAATAAAGCATAAATCCGAGGCCTTTGAGAAATTCCAGGAATACAAGAGTGAAGTGGAAAACCAAACAGGCAAAAGTATTAAGATACTGAGATCTGATCGAGGTGGAGAATACTTAAGTGCCGAGTTCCTAGGTTACCTAAAAGAGAAAGGAATTCTCTCTCAGCTTACTCCTCCATACACTCCACAGCATAACGGTGTATCGGAGAGACGGAATCGAACCCTATTGGATATGGTACGATCCATGATGAGCAATGCTGAGTTACCACGATCTTTCTGGGGTTATGCGCTAGAATCAGCGGCATATCTTTTGAACAGAGTTCCAACCAAAACTGTGCCTACCACACCATATCAGATGTAGAGTGGGAAGAAACCCTATCTTCAGTACCTGAAGACATGGGGATGTCCAGCTTTTATAAAAAAGCAGCATCCGGACAAGCTCGAGGCACGCTCAGTTGAGTGTAAGTTTGTGGGATATCCAAAGAACTCTATGGGATACTGTTTCTATTACGCAGAGGAACAAAAGGTTTTTGTTTCTCGTCATGCCCGCTTCTTAGAAACTGAATTTTTAGAAAATCAGAAGAGTGGGAGCGTAGTAGAACTGGAAGAAATTCCAGAACCACAAACTACTACTGAAAGTTTGGTAGAACCGGAAGTTCAAGAAGTACAGGACATTTCCGCACCCCTCCGCAGGAGTAGTAGGCCGTCTCATCCGCCTGAGAGATACTACGGTTTTCTCATAGATGGGGATAGAGAGGATTGCATCATAGATGATGATGAGCCTACTGACTTCCAGCAGGCCATCCAGAGCGGGGACTCGGTACGATGGCTAGATGCAATGCGGACCGAAATGGAGTCCATGTACACCAACAAAGTATGGACTTTGGACTTTGCTCCAGATGGGGTAAAACCCATAGGATGCAAATGGATCTTCAAGAAAAAGATTGGTGTAGATGGACAGGTGGAAACCTATAAGGCTAGACTTGTTGCAAAGGGTTTTCGTCAAAGACCTGGTTTGGACTATGACGAAACTTTTTCTCCAGTGGCTATGCTCAAATCCATTCGGGTCCTTCTTGCTATTGCTGCCTTCCATGATTATGAAATCTGGCAGATGGACGTAAAGACGGCTTTTCTGAATGGAAATTTAGAAGAGTGCGTCTATATGGATCAGCCAGAGGGTTTCAATTAGAGTGGGAGCAGCGGGAAAGTATGCAAGCTACTTAAGTCCATTTATGGACTAAAGCAGGCATCACGGAGTTTGAACATCTGTTTTGATGAGACAGTCAAAGAATATGACTTTATCAAAAATCCAGATGAACCGTGCATATATAGTAAAGTTGTAGCCAGAAGTGTCGTATTCCTCGTCTTGTACGTGGATGACATTCTATTGATAGGAAATGACATTCCTATGCTACAATCTGTCAAAGGATTCTTGTCACACAGGTTCTCCATGAAAGACCTGGGTGATGCCTCTTACATTCTGGGGATCCGGATCTATCGTGATAGATCCAAGAGGATGTTGGGACTTTCGCAGTCCAGGTATATCGACACTGTACTGAAAAGATTCAGTATGGAAGATTCTAAGCGCGGTAATCTACCGGCTTGTCACGGAATCACCCTCTCCAAAGAGATGTCTCCCAAGACTGATTTGGAAAGGGAACGCATGTCTATTATACCCTACGCTTCTGCGGTAGGCTCTATAATGTATGCGATGTTGTGCACCAGACAATATGTAGCTTACGCACTGAGCGTGGTAAGCCGGTATCAGTCAGACCCAGGGGAGAAACACTGGATAGCAGTAAAGAACATTCTCAAGTACCTGAGAAGAGCTAAGGAGATGTTCTTGGTTTACGACGGAAAAGACCTCAGGTTGGAGGCCTTTGCTGATTCCGGCTTCCAGAGTGATAAGGACGATTCCAAGTCCATGTCGGGTTATGTCTTTACCCTCAATGGAGGGGCGGTGTGCTGGAAGAGCTCCAAGCAGGACACCGTTGCTGACTCAACGATGGAAGCGAAGTATATAGCTGCTTGCGATGCCACAAAAGAAGCAGTCTGGATGAAGAAGTTCCTAACAGAACTTCAGGTGGTTCCTACCATAGTTGATCCAATACCTCTGTATTACGACAACAACGGAGCTATAGCTTTAGCGAAGGAACCAAGGTCCCATCAGAAGTCCAGACACATCTTAAGGCGGTATCACCTGATCAGGAAGATCATTGATCGTCAGGAGATCGAGGTTCGGAGAGTTGCTTCTGAAGAGAACATTGCTGATCCATTCACGAAGGCCCTACCTCAGATTCAGTTCGAGAGGCTACTCGAGATCATTGGTCTTTGATATGCCAGTACATGGCCCTAGTGCAAGTGGGAGATTGTTAGTGTATATGCCCTAGGGGCCATTATTGTATCTTACTAGTTTGTATATTACTTAATGGAAGCTTGGGATATTCACATGTATATAACAGTCTTGCTAAATATGGTAGTATGCTACTTGGTTTTTCTATCTTAATATGTGAGTATACGTATTGATAGAGCTCTTAGGATCTTGCTTGACTACCAGCGTTGTGATGGCAGTCACACTAGTGGGGGCTGGGTAGTCTACAAGCACATCCTTATTCAGGTCCCTAGTCGTTGGATTATCGAGACAGAGCATCGATACTCCGGAGTAGACTAGTGTGTACGCTTCTCATCCCAGTTGGGGAAATGGTCTGTCCTACAGCCGTCAGTACGTCGTACTGGAGATAGTATACAGATGCTCGTTAGGTTACGGGTACACCGGACAGGACTCACAGGGAACTGTTGGTTGGTTTTATACCAGTCGTCAGTGAACAGTTCCCAGGTGACATGAGTACAGCATAGTCCGCAGACTTGACACTGCTACTTCGCCTTGAGTGTGTCCCACTGTTCTTAGATTGCTACCCTAAAGGAGTCGTGCAAACAGGTAGCAGTTGGGTGCAGTCCCGAGCACTTAGAGGAAGTGGCGGTTAGACAGGATTCGTCTCTCCCGGTATTGGGGGTTGATATCGCGCCGTGATAGAGAGCCATTACGCAAAGTCCCTGGCCAGGGCAAGCGAGATTTGCTGGTAGGTTCCAGTAGTTTCTCAGGGTGTAATGGGCTTCCCTCCGACACGACTTATACCGCTATTAGGGGACTGACGCTTGCCGCCCCCTAGGCCCGATATGCGATAGTCTTGGACGAACGGACCGGACTGTATGGAGATTGTCACATCAGACTCAGTAGGAGTTCGGATGGGTTTCCTCATCGGCCTTCTTATCGACATCTACCTGGGGACCGTTACGTACAGCTAGTGCCGCTTGCGGTCTGTGGTTAAACCCACTGCCAGCGTAGTAGTCGAGTCTCTAGAGTCCCACACAGAGAGTTTCCCTACTCCGGGCGAAACGATATAGAGGTCGTATGGTTTTAAGACAAGGGTTCGGACGCATACGTGTGTTTACGCACGTACGACTTTCGGACAGTTTTTACTAGTCGGCTTTGGTTTAAGCCAGTTACTGGTATCCGGTTATTGGATTTATACAGTCTAAAGTTTTTCCGTATTTTTGCGGAAAGGAGGGGCGTTCTCGTAATTGCGCGAGAAGCTTCTAGAAGGTGGTGACTAAGGGGGTTTAGGTGTCATATACAATGAATGTGATTAGTGAGTCATATGGATGATTCATACATGTCATTATCCATGGAGATGAATCATCACTAGATATTATCAAGCATGGTTGTTAAATTGATTTATTTTCTTTTCTTGATAAAAAGAAATGCTTGATATATATTATCATTAGTCACTATTCTCATTTCATTATTATGTTCATCTTCTCTCTCCTCAAGCTCTCCCTCTTCAAACCCTAATCCTCCCCTCTAATGTGTTGAGTACAAGGATTAGTTAGACTAACTAAACCATAACCCTCACTCTATATCACCTAGCTTCTTTGATTAGCACTTAAAGAAGGTTAGTTGCCTCAAGTTTAGAGGCTAAGCTTGGAGTAAAGCTCTCGGGTGGATCGTCTACTA
This sequence comes from Agapanthus africanus, assembly GCA_030015575.1. NCBI lineage: Eukaryota > Viridiplantae > Streptophyta > Magnoliopsida > Asparagales > Amaryllidaceae > Agapanthus > Agapanthus africanus. The sequence goes on along the minus strand of JASDDO010000004.1, from coordinate 277,551,392 downwards.
CTTCGAGAAGGCCGAGGAGGAGGAGGAGTTCGCAAAGACGAAGGACACGATTCGTTAGGTATAATCCCTAAACATAGTAGTATAGAACTTCTATGTTTCATGTTAGTTATCGTTTAGCTTCGATTCATGCGGTTAGTCGATGTTTAAGCAAAGAACAAGATCGTTTTTCAAATTTCCGCCTCCCCGCAAGTCGTGGGGTGTTGTACATCGACTTACACTTTCAGCAAAGTGAATGGACCACCCAGCACTTCACGGAATCCGGTAGCTTGAGCACTCCTCCTTGGGTCGACCTGTACCCCCTACGAGTGCGGCGAATTGCCCGCCAATTCTAGAGTGAAGCCCCCTCCGTCTCAACGTCATGATATGCGGGCCCGTTGCCCTCTAGAACCCGGCTACCCGTGCACCCCACCGCGATGTAATCCTAGTACAGAAAAGAAAATATATACAACGGGTACATCGACCTCATCCCAGTCGTGGCCCAAAAGAATAATATACAAACAGGCAGTGATGGCAGTTCACATGTCGGACGCTCGTCCCGCAATATCAAATGTACAAATAAATCCAAACTGCACTACCATTGCACAAGAGCTATCCACCATGACAAATCCACAATATCACAGCACAACACAGAATATCAACGTGAATATCATGTTCGCAAATCCATCTAAAGGGACTATAGCGATTAGATAAGATTTACCGATCAAATGACATTCACGGTCACAGATAGAAATGTAAAGTACTGCTAACTAACGTATTTAAAATTTCGATTGAAAAAAATTCCTGAAGTGGGCCCCAAGTACAAATCCAGCACTCAAATAATCTGGGCCAAAACTAAAAAATTCCAGAAACCACATTTCCACACAGAAGACCACCTTAAGAAATATGGTGCACTGAAGCCACTTAACTGCGGCGGAACCGCTGCCAAAACTTAGGTATGGCCGCAGTTCTGCGGCCTCATAGTGGAATCACATTCCCAAATTTCTATAGATGTCTTAGAAAAGCCTGCCTGTATTTCTGACGTACCGGAAAAAAAAATTTTAGACCACAAAAAAATTCGACAGAAACTTTGAACTTGAAAATGCGGTTTTGGAAATTTTATCCGATCGATCTTTTAAACATGTTAGAACAAGCTAGTATACGGTTAATGGGTGGCTCTGATACCATGTTGGGATGCGGCGGCGTCCCGGCCGTCAAACCGACGCCAAATGCGGAACAAAAACTTTTTACTAAACCGACGCTACCGCAACCCAAATACCCGGATCGTTCCATTAACCATAAACCAGTAATCTGTAAAGAAGTTAAAGAGATTATACCGATCGATCCGTGTCTTTCGGTCTTCAATCTCTGCGCCAAACTTCTCGCTGCTACGCCGACGAAGTCCACTCCCCGATCTCGCTCGTTGAAGTGGCACCACGTCGATGTATCTTTATACGGGCTCCCGCCTCAAGACCGAGGCAACTCGGACATGAAGTTTGCTAGCCGACATGTCCAAGAATGATGTAGAAAAATGTAGAATACTTTGTCTCAAGGCACCCAGGTGTTTGGGTGGAGGTAAATCGGAGTTACCATTTGGGAGAACAATGTGAGCACATGAAATCTTTGCACGTGAGGGAAAAGAAATGCTCGGTCAGCATCAATCAAAAAATGGGCACTGGATTTTGCAAGTAGTGATTGCAAAAGGAAATAGCAGTGGATCAAAAAAAATTGCCTGAAGAAAGCCTCATCAAGAATCAATCATCCCCTCCCAAATGAATGCACTCCCACCCACCACAAAAAACCCTGCCTTTCATAAAACTGGCGAAAATGCAGAGAACCCCTCGTCAAAAAAAATCAGCCCCTCTCACTAAATGAATGCCCATCACTCATCGCAAAAAAACCCTTGCCTTTTGTTCACTGGTGAAATTGTAGAGAGCCCCCTATGCCCCATTGCCCATGCTGCCAACTCACTGGCCCATGCCCCATGCTTCCACCCATGCTCTCGGAATGGGCAGACCCCCTTTCTCAAAAAATTCAGTGCAAGGGAAAGGCCAAAAAGGTCAAAGCCAATGGTCAAAGCTCACAATAAATAATCATGGTGGATGATGTTTAAGATGGAAAAAGAAAACTGGAAACTTCAAAAATAATCTCGTAACGAATTACGAGATTACACCTCAACTGTAAATACATACCCGCATTTGTATTCCGACCGAATACAAATGCAATGAGACAAAAATATTCCTACACAATAATACTAGGGTTCGGCTTAAACAAAAACTGGATAGTATTATCCATCCGATCCTGATCCGTGCACAAGTGCACGAATATGATCGAACCCCGCCATATATCCTTACATCCTCTACAACGTTTCGCCCGAACTTGGGAAACTTTCTGTGGGGGACTCTAATGTCTCATCAATACACCGGCACGGGGTATAACCACTAGCACGTCAGAGGTACTAGCTGTATGTAACGGTTGCCTATGTATTGAACGGAAGGGAAGCTGATGAGTGAACTCATCCAGAAACACTACTAAGCCTGACAGTGACAATATCTGTACAGTCCGGTCCGTTCATCTAAGAGTATCGCATATAGGGCATAGGGGACTGGTAAACGTCAGACCCCCAATACCAGTAAATCTCGATTACCCTGGCCAGGGATTTTGTGTAATGGCTCTCCTAAACACAGCGCGATCTCACCGCCAATACCGGGAGAGAAGAATCCCCGACGATCCGCTCACTGCCTCCATGTGGCTCGGGACGGTACCTAACTAAAACCTGTTTGCACGACTCCTTTGAGCCGTGGTAGGGTAGTAATCAAAGCACAGTGGGAACTCACATGAGACAAATGACGATCTCAGGTCGACAGACTAACCTGTACACATGTCACCAGGGAACTGCTATCTGACGATATGTATAATACCAACTAGCATGTTCCCGCGAGTCCTGTCCGGTGTACTCATAACGCAATGAGCACATGTATACATTTTAGGTGAACCAACTGACACCAATGGCTTGTGAGACCGGCCACTGCCCCTCCTCGGTGTCTCGACTGTATACACTAGTCTACTCTGGAGTATCGATGCCCTGTCTCGAAACTCCCACGATTAGGGACATTTTAAGGATGTGCTTACAGACCCCAGCTCCCACGTATATGATCGCCATCATACTGCTGGCAGTCAAGAAAGAATCCTATAGGCTCTACCAACATGCAATAGTGAACTAAAGCATGTACACGATGATAAAGACAAACCAGATAGCATACTATCATCTCGAGTAAGACTGTACTACCGGTATAGGTCCTCCTTCAATCATTGCAATCACGTACCTGTGATCCAATAATTGACTTTGAGGACACTATATCCAACAATTTCCTTAGTCCTTCTCAGGTACTTGAGAATGTTCTTTACTGCTATCCAGTGCTTCTCCCAAGGGTTTTACTGATACCGGCTTACAACGCTTAGTGCATAAGCTACATCTGGTCTGGTTCACAACATCGCATACATTATAGAGCCTACCGCAGAAGCGTAGGGTATAATAGACATGCGATCAATTTCCAAATCAGTCTTGGGAGACATCTCTTTGAAGAGGTTGATTCCGTGACAAGCCGGTAAATTACCGCACTTTGAATCTCCCATACTGAATCTTTTCAGTATGGTGTTGATGTACCTGGACGGTGAAAGTCCTAACATCCTCTTAGATCTATCGCGATAGATCTGGATCCCCAGAATGTAAGAGGCATCATCCAGGTCTTTCATGGAGAACCTGTGTGACAAGAACCCTTTGACAGATTTTAGCATAGGAATGTCATTTCCAATCAAGAGAATGTCATCCATGTACAAGACGAGGAATACAACAATTCGTGCTACAATCTTACTATAAATCCATGGCTCATCTGGATTTTTGATAAAGTCAAATTCTTTGACCGTCTCATCAAAACAGATGTTCCAACTCCGCGATGCCTGCTTTAGTCCATAGATGGACATAAGCAACTTGCACACTTTCCCGCTGCTCCCACTCTGAATGAAACCCTCTGGCTGGTCCATATAGACGTACTCTTCCAAATTTTCATTTATAAAAGCGGTTTTTACGTCCATCTGCCAAATCTCATAATCGTGGAAGGCAGCAATAGCAAGAAGGATCCGAATGGATTTGAGCATAGCCACTGGAGAAAAGGTTTCATCATAGTCCAAACCAGGTCTTTGACGAAATACTTTTGCAACAACTCTAGCCTTATAGGTTTCAATCTGTCCATCTACACCAATCTTCTTTCTAAAGATCCATTTGCAACCTACGGGTTTTACCCCTTCTGGAGCAATGTCCAAAGTCCATACTTTGTTGGTGTACATGGAATCCATCTCGGTCCGCATTGCATCCAACCATTTTACCGAGTCAGTGCCCTGAATGGCTTGCTAGAAGTTAGTCGGCTCATCATTATCAATGATGCAATCCTCTCTATCCCCGTTTATGAGAAAACCATAGTATCTCTCGGGCGGATGAGACAGCCTACTACTCCTGTGGAGTGGCGCGGGAATGTCCTGTTGTTTTGAACCTTCTGGTTCCACCAAGCTTTCAGTAATAGCTTGTGGTTCTGGAATTTATTCCAGTTTTATTGCGCCCCCACTAGTTTCTTTTTCTAAAAATTGTTGTTCCAAAAATTGGGCATAACGAGAAACAAGAACCTTTTGTTCCTCTGCATAATAGAAGAGATACCCCCTGGAGTTCTTTGGGTATCCCACAAACTTACACAGTACTGAGCGTGCCTTGAGCTTATCCGCATGCTGCTTTTTAACAAAAGCTGGACATCCCCATATCTTCAGATACTGAAGATAGGGTTTCTTCCCACTCCACATCTGATATGGTGTGGTAGGCACAGTCTTGGTAGGAACCTTGTTCAAAAGATATGCAGCTGATTCTAATGCATAGCCACAGAATGATCGCGTTAACTCAGCGTTACTCATCATGGAACGTACCATATCCAATAAGGTTCGGTTCCGTCTCTCCGATATACCGTTGTGTTGTGGTGTGTATGGAGGAGTAAGCTGAGAGAGAATTCCATTCTCTTTTAGGTAATTCAGGAACTCGGCACTCAAGTATTCACCACATTGATCGGATCTCAGTGTCTTGATACTTTTGCCGGTTTGTTTTTCCACTTCATTCTTATATTCCCGGAATTTCTCAAAGGCCTAGGATTTATGTTTCATCAAGAAAATATGTCCATACCTAGAGAAATCATCCATAAAAGTAATGAAATAGGAATAACCACTTCTTGCATGTGTAGATATTGGACCACACACGTCGCTGTGTATAAGTCCCATGAGCCCGCTTGCTCTTTCTCCGCGTCCAGTGAATGGAGTCTTTGTCATCTTTCCTTTGAAACATGATTGACAAGTTGCATAAGATTGATATTCGAACGGATCCAAATATTATGTAACTTGGTCAACCTTGTTTCGTTGATGTGACCTAGTCTATAATGCCATAAGAAAGCAGATTTATTTCTGGATTCTTTCTTTGATGTGTGTTCTGGACATTGAAAATTTGTAGTTGGTTTAATACGTATATACTGTTGTTTAGAGTACCTGACCCAATCAGACCATGATTAAGGTGGATGTTTACGACATCGCTTACAAATGTAAAATCATAACCTTCTTTAGATAACAAAGATACAAAAATGATATTACAAGTAAAACTAGGTACACAAAAACAGTTGCGCAAAACCAAAATATGTCCACTCGTCAATCCAAGGTGATATTCCCCTACGGACCCAGCATCCACGCTTCCTCCGTTAGCAACCCTGAGGGTCATATCACCGATCTTCAGAACCCAACGGCTTCTCAGTGCCTGCAAAGAATTAAAGATATGAGATCCTGATCCGGTATCCAATACCCAAGAAGTAGAGTTGATTGACAAACAGTTTTCAATTACAAACATACCTGAAGCCGAAGCCACAACTTGCTTCGGGTCCTGGTTCTTGGCCTTCCAAGCCTGCAATCTTTCTTCCAGTGACCCTTCTTATGACAGTAGAAGCATTCTTCCTTTCCTACTGTCGGCCCCACTACTCTTGCTTTGCCCTTCGCTTCCACCTTACTAACACCGCCTCTCGGCTTTGTGGGGGCCTTCTTCTTCTTTCCTTTGGCTTTTTTCTTGGACCTAGAAAAGGAAGCTCCACCAACAAATAGAGCGAGTGTTTCCCTGGCTTTCTGCACGGTGCCCTCAGCACTCCTCAACATGTTGAGGAGTTCTGGAAGTTCGACTTATGTACCTTGAATATTAAAATTCAAGATAAACTGGGCGTAGGTGGGAGGGAGGGACTGCAGAATTAAATCTGTATACATCTCATTCTATAACGTGGTCCCGAGGTCCACGAGCTCTTCAATATAGCTGATCATCTTAAAGATGTGTTCCCCTACAGATGACCCGATGGCCAACCTCGCCTAAAAAAGTTTCTTCGAGGTCTCGTATCTTGCGATACGAGATTGCTCTCCATATAATTCCTTGGTATGGAGGAATATGGATTCAAGATCCATATTCTCGTGCCTCCTCTGGTGCTTATTGTCCATAGAGGCCAGTACGAGGCACTTGGCCTTCGCGCAGTCAATCTTCCAGGTCATACGGATTTCCCTATCCGCGATACTGGATTCTGTACCTGGGACGGCGGGGCTTTAGTAGTGAGGATATAGCCCAACTTGTCATAAGTTATTGCCATCTTGACATTCCTGAACCAATCTTTGTAGTTTGGCCATATCAATATATTTTTATCTAATAGTAACTTAAGGCCCGTCATGTTTGGTTGCTGCAATTAGGCGAGAGAGAAGAAACAATTTAGCATGATGCTCTTGCAAGTTTAGATTGGCTTTTAGTTTATCTAAACAGGATGGCTCCTACTGTTTCTCCAATCCTTCCTCAAACCAGAAAAGAAGAATTAGTCAGGATTAATCTCACCGTACAATACTTGCTTAATCGTTCAGCCAGAAAAGTGTTGGTACTTCGAGGGAGGTTTTACGATACTTTCGCGAAGTTCCTTAATTAAATAACCTCTTTTCCTTAGAGGCGTAGCCCCGCTAACACTTTTCTAGAGACCTACTTGGTTTATAGCATTGATCATTAAGTTAAAAAATCTCCCGAGGAGTAGCATATACTCACAGTAGGATCGGGATCCAAATATCATCGTGTGATAAAGTAGAAGGAATCCTACCAAAATTATCACACTCCAAATGGTATGCAACACTAGCAAGTTTCAGTTTCTTTAGAAACTCTCGATATGGATTTTTGCCCCATGCTCTGATGACCTTGACGAATGCCAACATATCATAAGTCACATGTCAAGTTATACCCGTCATTATCCAGGTTAATTTGAACCACCCGTACATACCTTTGATGAAGGCCAAAATAGCAGTACGACTGTCCCAAACCAACGCATCTATCTATGCTACAGATGAATATTCAGCAGCTACCAATCACTATGTCTTGGCGAAGGTCAAAATACATAGCTTGAATACTACTGAATATCCAACTGAAATGACGGAGGGCTACGAATGGTTTTGGCGAAACCGTGAACGTAGTGAACTTGATATAATTGAAGAAACCTGGTAGCTTTTAAAAGGAGTGATTTAAGCTCCGCAATTTAAAAGTTTTACTGTTTTGAAAAAACCGAGTGGTTTTAAAATTGTTCCAACGATTCAGCTTTGGTTTGTTTGCTTTGCATTAATATAATGTAGTCCCATCAATTAACCTACCATTGCAGAAAACAACGAAAATACAACGTATGCTTATGTCATCATCATTCTCCACGGGGCCCCGTCATCACCCGTTAGGTTACTTCACTAACTACGGAGCGGGGGCTGGACTAGCGCGGATGCAAAACATAAGCAACGTCTATTATATAATACATATATATAATAATATCCATTCTTCAGATGCAATAATAGGCATTCCAGATCATAGATGAACACATTGGATATATTAGGAATTCCGTGTTTCGTTTAAGCCTGTAACAAAAGACGGATTTCACGGTCGCGATGAATAGCCAAACTGCACCCAAGACCCCTACGGGTGCGACAAACTACCCGCCAAATACCTGAAGCGAAGCAATCTCCCTCAACAACGTGAGTATGCCACTCGGCACTTCAAATTACCCGGTAGTTTGTGCACCCCACCTTGGGTCTATCCTAGGAGCAATAAACAGTAAATGAAATAATACAACGGTGGCTACAACCTCAACCCGAATGTGCCCCGCAAAAAAATATTACAACAATTTACAATTTACATTTGAATGAAAGAATATAACATCTCACATCCCCGGCTATTCAATCACGACAATCCAATAAGTCCATATAGACAAACAAACATCACAGAAATGTGCAACCCCCAACTAACCGACATATAGCAATTAGCAGAAGTTTACGAACACATTTATCACATCTAGAAACATTAAACGACGTTAAACTGCGACTTCGAAACACCTCATATTGCCATAGTGAAGAATTGACAGTATATTCAAAATTGGCAAAACAAACAACTCCTGAAACCCTAGATCCCAGTAACAAATCCACAGACCAAAACACGAAGCATTTACCCACAACTAAACTGAGGAGGCCGGATTTTGAGGCTATGTGGCCGGTCTATTTTGCAGGGAAATGTCTCGTTTTTTGTGTGTGTTCACTTTACAAGTGAAGGAGTACTCTGCAGTTGCTTAAATAATTTTTAGAGCCTCGGAAAAATTCAACAGAAACTAGGATCTATGTTTCGATGTTTACGGGTTATTTCGGTTTCGTAGTTTTAGTTATCGTTTAATTTGTTAGCTATGGTTTAGTTGGCTCTGATACCACTGTAAGTCGATGCTACGCACCCCACGTATTCGGGGGGAGGCAGAGTTTGCAAAAAATGATTTTTATTAGCTTCATAACATCGACTAAACTCCAGGATCGATACTAAACCCTAACTAACTGTAAGTCGAGGTAGTACACCCCAGTATTTGTGGGGAGGCGGAATTTTCAAAAACGAACTTGTTTAGTGAACGAACATCGACTAACCGCTTGAATCGAAGCTAAACTATAAATAACCAAACACAAAGTGTTCCTTAACTATTGTGTTTAGGGATTATACCTAATGAAACCAGTCCTTCGTCTTTACGATCTCCTTGTTCTCCTCGACCTTCTCTAGGTAGTAGACGATCCACCCGAGAGCAAAACTCCAAACTAAACCTCTATCTTGAGGTAACTAATCTTCTTGGATTGCTAATCAAAGAAGATAGAATGAAATAGAGTGATGGTTATGGATTGATTAGTCTTTCTAATCCTTTGATCTCAACTCATGAGGTGTAAGGATTAGGGTTTGAAGATGAGAGCTTGAGGAGAGAGAATGTGAGAGTGATTATGAGATGAGATTGTGAGTATCATAACATATTATGAAGCATTCTCATTTAAAGAATAAATGAATAAATGTGATGAATAAGCATGCTTCATAAATGTTAAGTGGTGATTCATTAAGCATGTGTCATTAATCATTTATGGTGCAATAATGACAATGATGAATCACTCTCATGACTCACAAATCTTATCCAAAGTATATGTCATCTAAACCTCCTTAGTCACATCTTCTAGAAGCTTCTCGCACAATTACGAGAACGTCCCTACAATCCGCAAAAATACGGAAAAACTTTAGACTGTAAAAATCCAATAACCGGAACCAGTAACTGGCTTAAACCAAAGCCGACTGGTAAAAACTGTCCAAACGACGTATGTGTGTAAACACACATACGCGTCCGAACCCTGGTCGTAAAACCATACGACCTCTATATCGTTTCGCCTGGAGTAGGAAACTCTCTGTGTGGGACTCTAGAGACTCGACTACTACCCTAGCAGTGGGTTTAACCAAAGACCGCAAGCGGCACTAGCTGTACGTAACGGTCCCCAGGTAGTTGTCGATAAGAAGGCCGATGAGGAAACCCATCCGAACTCCTACTGAGTCTGATGTGACAATCTCTATACAGTCCGGTCCGTTCGTCCAAGACTATCGCATATCGGGCCTAAGGGGCGGCAAGCGTCAGTCCCCTAATAGCGGTATAAGTCGTGTCGGAGGGAAGCCCATTACACCCTGAGAAACTACTGGAACCTACCAGCAAATCTCGCTTGCCCTGGCCAGGGACTTTGCGTAATGGCTCTCTGACACAGCACGATATCTACTCCCAATACCGGGAGGGATGAATCCTGTCTAACCGCCACTGCCTCCAAGTGCTCGGGACTGCACCCAACTGCTACCTGTTTGCACGATTCCTTTGAGCCGTGGTAGGGTAGCAATCTAAGAACAGTGGGACACACTCGAAGCGAAGTAGCAGTGTCAAGTCTGCGGACTACGCTGTACTCATGTCACCTAGGAACTGTTCACTGACGACTGGTATCAAACCAACCAACAGTTCCCTGTGAGTCCTGTTCGGTGTACCCGTAACCTAACGAGCACCTGTATACTATCTCCAGTACGACGTACTGACGGCTGTGGGACAGACCATCTCCCCAACTGGGATGAGAAGCGTACATACCAGTCTACTCCGGAGTATCGATGCTCTGTCTCGATAATCCAACGACCAGGGACCAGAATAAGGATGTGCTTGTAGACTACCCAGCCCCCACTAGTGTGACTGCCATCACAACGCTGGTAGACAAGCAAGATCCTAAGAGCTCTATCAATACGTACACTCACATATTAAGATAGAAAAACCAAGTAGCATACTACCATGTTTAGCAAGACTGTTATATACATGTGAATATCCCAAGCTTCCATTAAGTAATATACAAACTAGTATGATACAGTAATGGCCTTCTAGGGCATAAACACTAACAATCTCCCACTTGCACTAGGGCCAAGTACTGGCATATCGTAGACCAATGATCTCGAGTAGCCTCTCGAACTGAATCTGAGATAGGGCCTTAGTGAATGGATCAGCAATGTTATCCTCCGTATTTACTCTCTTTACCTATATCTCCCGGCGATCTACGATCTCCCTGATCAGGTGATACCGCCTTAAGATGTGTCTGGACTTCTGATGGGACCTGGGTTCCTTCGCTAAAGCTATAGCGCCGTTGTTGTCGCAATATAGAGGTATTGGACCAACACTGGTAGGAACCACCTGAAGTTCTGTGAGGAACTTCTTCATCCAGACAGCTTCTTTTGCGGCATCGCAAGCAGCTATGTACTCCGCTTCCATCGTTGAGTCAGCAACTGTGTCCTGCTTGGAACTCTTCCAACAGACCGCCCCTCCATTGAGGGTAAAGACATAACCCGACATGGACTTGGAGTCATCCTTGTCACTCTGGAAGCCGGAATCAGCATAGGCCTCCATCTTGAGGTCCTTTCCGCCGTAAACCAAGAACATCTCCTTAGTCCTCCTTAGGTACTTGAGAATGTTCTTTACTGCTATCCAGTGATTCTCCCCTGGGTTTGCCTGATACCGGCTTACAACGCTCAATGCGTATGCTACATCTGGTATGGTACATAACATCGCATACATTATAGAGCCTACCGCAGAAGCGTAGGGTATAATCGATATGCGTTCTCTTTCCAAATCAGTCTTGGGAGACATCTCTTTGGAGAGGGTGATTCCGTGACAAGCCGGTAGGTTACCGCGCTTAGAATCTTCCATACTGAATCTTTTCAATATGGTGTCTATGTACCTGGACTGTGAAAGTCCTAACATCCTCTTTGATCTATCACGATAGATCTGGATCCCCAGAATGTAGGTGGCATCACCCAGGTCCTTCATGGAGAATTTCTGTGACAAGAATCTTTTGACTGACTGTAGCATAGGAATATCATTTCCTATTAGGAGAATGTCATCCACGTACAAGACGAGGAATACAACAACTCTCCCTACAATCTTACTGTATATGCATGGTTCATCTGGATTTTTTATAAAGTCGAATTCTTTGACAGTATCATCAAAACAGATGTTCCAACTCCGCGATGCCTGCTTTAGTCCATAAATGGATTTAAGCAGCTTGCATACTTTACCGCTGCTCCCACTCTGAATGAATCCCTCTGGCTGATCCATATAGACGCACTCTTCTAAATTTCCATTTAGAAAGGCCGTCTTTACGTCCATCTGCCAGATTTCATAATCGTGGAAGGCAGCAATAGCAAGAAGGACCCGAATGGATTTCAGCATAGCCACAGGAGAAAAAGTTTCGTCATAGTCCAAACCAGGTCTTTGACGGAAACCCTTTGCAACAAGTCTAGCCTTATAGGTTTCAACCTGTCCATCTACACCAATCTTCTTTCTGAAGATCCACTTGCATCCTACGAGTTTCACCCCATCTGGAGCAGTGTCCAAAGTCCATACTTTGTTAGTGTACATGGACTCCATTTCGGTCCGCATTGCATCCAGCCATTTTACCGAGTCACCGCTCTGAATGGCTTGCTGGAAGCAAGTAGGGTCGTCATTATCAATGACGCAATCTTCTCTATCCCCGTCTATGAGAAAACCATAGTATCTCTCGGGCGGATGAGATTGCCTACTACTTCTGCGGATAGGCGCTGGTATGTCCCTTTCTTCTGAAACATCTTGTTCTACCAAACTTTCAGTAACAGCTTGTGGTTCTGGAATTTCTTCCAGTTCTACTGCGCTCCCACTCTTCTGATTTTCTAAAAATTCAGTTTCTAAGAAGCGGGCATGACGAGAGACAAAAACCTTTTGTTCCTCTGCATAGTAGAAGCAATATCCCATGGAATTCTTTGGATATCCCACAAACTTACACTCTACTGAGCGTGCCTCGAGCTTGTCCGGATGCTGCTTTTTTACAAAAGCTGGACATCCCCATGTCTTCAGGTACTGAAGATGGGGTTTCTTCCCACTCCACATCTGATATGGCGTGGTAGGCACAGTCTTGGTTGGAACCTTGTTCAAAAGATATGCCGCTGATTCTAGCGCATAACCCCAGAATGATCGCGGTAACTCAGCCTTACTCATCATGGAACGAACCATATCTAATAGGGTTCGATTCCTTCTTTCCGATACACCGTTGTGTTGTGGTGTGTATGGAGGAGTAAGCTGAGAGAGAATTCCTTTCTCTTTTAAGTAACCCAGGAACTCGGTACTTAAGTATTCACCACCTCGATCAGATCTCAGTGTCTTAATACTTTTGCCTGTTTGGTTTTCCACTTCATTCTTGTATTCTTGGAATTTCTCAAAGGCCTCGGATTTATGCTTCATCAAGAAGATATGTCCATACCTAGAGAAATCATCCGTAAAAGTAATGAAGTAGGAATAACCACCTCGCGCATATGTAGACATTGGACCGCACACGTCACTGTGTACGAGTCCTAAGAGCTCGCTCGCTCTTACTCCGTGTCCAGAAAACGGAGTTTTTGTCATCTTTCCCATGAGACAAGATTCACAAGTGGCATAAGATTGATATTCGAACGGATTCAAATATCCCTCTCTATGTAACTTTGTTAACCGTGTTTCATTGATGTGACCTAGTCTACAATGCCATAGAAAAGCCTGATTCACTTCTGGAGACTTTCTTTTAAGTGTGTTCTGGACATTGAAAACCTGAGCTTGATTCAATACGTATATACCGTCATCTAATGTACCGGACCCAATCAGAACTTGATTTAGGTGGATGTGAACTACATCGCTTACGAATGTAAATTCATATCCCTCTCTTGAAAGTGAGGACACTGATATGATATTACAAGTCAAACTAGGTACATACAGACAGTTACGTAGAATCAATATCTGCCCACTTGTCAAACCTAGGCGATATTCTCCCACGGATTCAGCATCCACGCTCATTCCGTTTGCAACTCTGAGAGACAAATCACCTATACTTATAACTTTACGGTTTCTCAAAGCATGTAACGAATTACAGATATGAGATCCTGCTCCGGTATCTAGTACCCAGGAAGTAGAGTTAATTGACAAACAGTTCTCAATTACAAACACACTTGAGGCTGAAGCCACAACATGCTTCGTATCCTGGCTACTGGCTTCCAAAGCCCTGCAATCCTTCTGCCAATGTCCATTCCCATAACAATAGGAATATCCCTCCTTACCTATACCAAGTCCCGAAACTGTTTCTCTTCCCTTTCCTCCTACTTTGCTGACACCGTATATCGGCTTTGGAGAGGTCTTCTTCTTTTCACCCTTTGCTTTCGCCTTGGATGAAGAGGAAGAAGGTCCCCTATTAAGCAGAGCTTGTGTCTCCCTAGTTTCTTTCAGGGTGTAAGTAGAGGGTAGGGACTGTGGAAATAAGTCAGTATATGACCTGTTTCCCAACGTGGTCTCCAGGTCCTTGAGCTCATCAAAATAGCTAGTCATCGTAAGGACGTCGTCCCTTACAGATGACCCGTCAGCCGACCTCGCTTGAATCAATTCATTCGAGGCCTCATATCTTGCGATATGAGATTGCTCTCCATATAAATCTTTGTTATGGAGAAAGATGGAACCAGAGTCCATCTTCTCGTGCTGCTTCTGGTATCTACCATCACCTGAAGCCAACACGAGGCACTTGGCTTTCGCTTTATTCTTTTCCTTTGTCTGACGGATATCCATATCCGCGACGGTGGAAACTGGACCTAGGACGGTGGGATCTTGAGTAGTAATAGGGTGGTCCAGCTTGTCATAGGCAATGGTCATCTGGACAGACCTTTGCCAATCAAATAAGTTAGATTCAGTCATCTTGTTATCTAGATGTAACCTAGTCATGGTCACAAGGTCGCTGCAATGAGAGAGAGAGAGAAGAAAACACTTTAGCATGATGCTCTTGCAAGTTTAGAGTGGTTTTTAATTTATCTAAACTGGATGGCTCCCACTGTTTCTCGAATCCTTCCTCAAACCATAAAAGAAGAATTAGCCAGGACTATTCTCACCGTACAATACTTGCTTAACCGTTCAGCCAGGCCAGTGTCGATACTTCGAGGGAGGTTTTCCAACGCTTTCGCGAAGTTCCTTAATTAAATAACCTCTTTTCTCTGGGGGCGTAACCCCGCTGACACCTTTCTGGACACCTACTAGGTTTATAGCATTGATCGTTAAGTGACGAATATCCTGATAAGTAGCATATACTCACAGTAGGATCGGGATCCAAATATCATTGTCTGATAATGTTGTAGGAATGCTACCAACATTCATCAAACTCAAAATGGTATGCATCTCTTTGCAAATTTCAGTTTCTTTAGAAATTCCCGATATACATTTTTGCCCCATGTTCTTATGACCTTGACGAAAGCCAACAAATCATAAAACACATGTCAAGTTCTGCCCATCATTATCTTGTTAATTTGAACCCACCCGTATATACCCTTGACGAAAGCCAACAAGGTTATACGACTGTCCCAAACCAACTCATCTATCTATGCAACAAATGAATACCCCAGCAGCTACCAAACACTATGCCTTGACGAAAGCCAACAAGCATAGCTTGAATACTACTGACCATCCATAAGAAATGACGGAGGGCTACGACTGGTTTTGGCGAAACCGTGAACGTAGTGAACTTGATATAATCGAAGGAACCTGATAGCTTTTAAAAGGAGTGGTTAAAGCTCCGCATTTAAAATATCTGTTTTAAAAATAACTGAGTGGTTTCTTTTTAAATTGTTCCAACGATTTAAACTTGGTTTATTTTCTTTGCATTATAGATAATGCGTCCCATCATTAACCTATCATTGCAGAAAACAACGAAAATACAACGTCCTCTTATGTCATCCGCATTCGCCACGGGGTCCCGTCATCACCCGTTAGGTTACTTAACTAACGACAGAGCGGGGGCTGACGTCTAAATAGCTATCATATATATAGATATTTTACATTCGTCTGACGCAATGATATTCATTCCAGAACACAGATAAACAATATTGGATTTGCAAGCAATCTGTATTTCTTTTGAGCCTGCAAGAAAAGACAGATTACACAGTTGTGATGAATAGCCGTTACCCCACCCTCGACCCCTACGGGTACGGCAAACTACCCACCCGGCAGTTTGTGTACCCTACCTTGGGTCAGTCCTAGGAGCAAAAACAGTAAAATGAAATAATACAACGGTGGCTACAACCGCAACCTGGATGTGCCCCGCAAAATAATATTACAACAAATTACATTTACAACAAATGAATTAAATAATAACCCATTGCTAAACCCCGGCTATACACCACAACAGTCCAATACAGTTTATATGCACAAACAGATATAACCATTTCAGAAATGTGCAACCCCTGCCAACTGACATACTAGCAGTTAGGGGAGGTTTACGAACACATTAAACAATCACAGATATAATCCAATATGCAAATACTGTACAATTTCGATCGATTAAACATCTTTAATATTGCTCCAAAAACTGCTCTGTTAAACTGAAACCTGAGCAAAATTAAAATATTCCAGAAAACACTAAATATCACAGGGGACCCACACAAAAAATTTGGGATCATGACTTGGCAACTCGGCGGCGGAACCGCGGCGGATCGGTGGGATCCGCCGCGCTTCCGCGGCGCTTTAGCCGAGTCATGGGCCCAATTTTCTTGGGTGTTCTCCTGGATGCTTTTCAAGCTTTCTGAACAACCCTGAAAAATTTTTGGACATCATTTTAGATTCGACAGAAACTGATATATTTTAGGGTTTTCCGGCTTCGTTTTTCCGTTCGAAATTCGTACAAATTTGAAATCAAGTTATTTATTGTTTAGCGAGGCTCTGATACCACTGTAAGTCGAGGTAGTACACCCCAGTACTTGTGGGGAGGCGGAATTTTCAAAAACGAACTTGTTTAGTGAACGAACATCGACTAACCGCTTGAATCGAAGCTAAACTATAAATAACCAAACACAAAGTGTTCCTTAACTATTGTGTTTAGGGATTATACCTAATGAAACCAGTCCTTCGTCTTTACGATCTCCTTGTTCTCCTCGACCTTCTCTAGGTAGTAGACGATCCACCCGAGAGCAAAACTCTAAACTAAACCTCTATCTTGAGGTAACTAATCTTCTTGGATTGCTAATCAAAGAAGATAGAATGAAATAGAGTGATGGTTATGGATTGATTAGTCTTTCTAATCCTTTGATCTCAACTCATGAGGTGTAAGGATTAGGGTTTGAAGATGAGAGCTTGAGGAGAGAGAATGTGAGAGTGATTATGAGATGAGATTGTGAGTATCATAACATATTATGAAGCATTCTCATTTAAATAATAAATGAATAAATGTGATGAATAAGCATGCTTCATAAATGTTAAGTGGTGATTCATTAAGCATGTGTCATTAATCATTTATGGTGCAATAATGACAATGATGAATCACTCTCATGACTCACAAATCTTATCCAAAGTATATGTCATCTAAACCTCCTTAGTCACATCTTCTAGAAGCTTCTCGCACAATTACGAGAACGTCCCTCCAATCCGCAAAAATACGGAAAAACTTTAGACTGTAAAAATCCAATAACCGGATACCAGTAACTGGCTTAAACCAAAGCCGACTGGTAAAAACTGTCCAAACGACGTAAGTGTGTAAACACACATACGCGTCCGAACCCTTGTCGTAAAACCATACGACCTCTATATCGTTTCGCCTGGAGTAGGAAACTCTCTGTGTGGGACTCTAGAGACTCGACTACTACGCTGGCAGTGGGTTTAACCACAGACCGCAAGCGGCACTAGCTGTACGTAACGGTCCCCAGGTAGTTGTCGATAAGAAGGCCGATGAGGAAACCCATCCGAACTCCTACTGAGTCTGATGTGACAATCTCTATACAGTCCGGTCCGTTCGTCCAAGACTATCGCATATCGGGCCTAGGGGGCGGCAAGCGTCAGTCCCCTAATAGCGGTATAAGTCGTGTCGGAGGGAAGCCCATTACACCCTGAGAAACTACTGGAACCTACCAGCAAATCTCGCTTGCCCTGGCCAGGGACTTTGCTTAATGGCTCTCTGACACAGCACGATATCTACTCCCAATACCGGGAGGGACGAATCCTGTCTAACCGCCACTGCCTCCAAGTGCTCGGGACTGCACCCAACTGCTACCTGTTTGCACGATTCCTTTGAGCCGTGGTAGGGTAGCAATCTAAGAACAGTGGGACACACTCGAGGCGAAGTAGCAGTGTCAAGTCTGTGGACTACGCTGTACTCATGTCACCTGGGAACTGTTCACTGACGACTGGTATCAAACCAACCAACAGTTCCCTGTGAGTCCTGTCCGGTGTACCCGTAACCTAAAGAGCACCTGTATACTATCTCCAGTACGACGTACTGACGGCTGTGGGACAGACCATCTCCCCAACTGGGATGAGAAGCGTACACACCAGTCTACTCCGGAGTATCGATGCTCTGTCTCGATAATCCAATGACCAGGGACCAGAATAAGGATGTGCTTGTAGACTACCCAGCCCCCACTAGTGTGACTGCCATCACAACGCTGGTAGACAAGCAAGATCCTAAGAGCTCTATCAATACGTACACTCACATATTAAGATAGAAAAACCAAGTAGCATACTACCATGTTTAGCAAGACTGTTATATACATGTGAATATCCCAAGCTTCCATTAAGTAATATACAAACTAGTATGATACAGTAATGGCCTTCTAGGGCATAAACACTAACACTAACAATATAGCAAAGAGGTTTAACTACTATGTGTGAGTGTTATACCTCAAGTTCTCTCTGTCCTTCACCTCCTCGCTGTCCTTCTTCAAGTCGTATGTTCCTTGAACTGAGAACGGAATGCACCTCCTCGTCGTCTTCTACGAATCGTAGAAGATCCACCCGAGAGATCTGACTTTGAGCTTTACCTCTAACTTGAGGTAACTAGATCACTTGGTGTGCTAAACTTAGTAGCCTAGGATATGTAGAGAGTGGTGGAGAGTCTAGTAGTCTTAAAAACCCTATCATTCTCAACTCATGAGAAGGTTAGGGTTTGAATGGAGAATGAGAAGAACTTGAGGAAATAAGGAGAGGAAAAGATCTGTAGTTTTTTTAGTGAATAATTAATATAGAAAATGGCTAGGGTTTTTGCATTTAAACCTCATGAAAATATCTCACAAATATCCCATAAATATCTAACAATAATATCTAAGTCAACAACTCACAAAAGAGTCTAAAATGGTCAATGCAAAACCCTAATCCATTTCACTAAAATACCATATAGTTTCCTCTCATATTTCCGCCACCTCACTAAAGAATAAATCACAAAAGAGAAACCCTAATATGAGGTGTCATTCTCCAAAACACAATCTTGATCAAATCACAAGAATGCCCCTCTCGTCCTTATATACATACCCGTATCTGTATTCCGAAAAGCACGAATACAATGAGACGAAACTAATCCAATAATCATATACTAGGATCCGGCTTAAACCAAAGCCCACTAGTAATGTCCGCCCGAACATCATATGCGCACAAGTACACGTATGTGATCGAACTCTGTCGTAAAACCATACGACCTCTACACGTTTCGTCCGAAGCCGGGAAACCCTCTGTGTTGGACTCTAAAGACTCGACAGTACTTTGGAAGTGGGTTTAATATCACAACCCGAAATTGGCACGTGACGGCCCTAATACTACGCAACGTCTCCAAGCGTAAAGCAGTAAAAGAAAGCCAAAACCCAGAAATCTAAACCATCAAAAGAGATAAGAAAGTGATAATAGTATTTTCAAAACGTTTGAAATCACAACCCAAATTCTTTAAAGTCTCACTTTTATTACTTAAAATCTTGGCAGCACCTCCTTTGAAAAACAAGCCCCCAAAATGGGTACAACATAAATATAAAGTAAAGCATCCCCAACGGGAGCAAACCCACGCCAAAAGGCGGAAAACAACCTCCACAACAGATATACGATGCCATAGCGAAGATAGAGACGATATAAATAAAACTGCATAAAAACCTCCAGGTCACAAAATAATATACAATATCGTCCTCTCATCAAGTCTTTGTTGGAGATAGTGCCCTCAGAGTCAATTATTGGATCACAGGCACGTGATTGCAATGATTGAGGGAGGACCTATCCCGGTAGGACAGTCTTACTCGAGATGATAGTATGCTATCTGGTTTACCTTTATCATCGTGTACTGCTTTAGGTGACCTGACAGGTCACTATTACACGTTGATAGAGCCCTTAGGATTCTTGCTTGACTGCCAGCAGTATGAGGGCGATCATATAAGTGAGAGCTGGAGTCTATAAGCACATCCTTAAAAGTTCCCTAGTCGTGGGAGTTTCGAGACAGGGCATCGATTCTCCAGAGTAGACTAGTGTATACAGTCGAGACCCCGACGAGGGGCGGTGGCCGGTCTCACAAGCCACTGGTGTCAGTTGGTTCACCTAAGATGTATACAGGTGCTCATTGGGTTATGAGTACACCGGACAGGACTCGCCGGGAACATGCTAGTTGGTCTTATACCTTACGTCAGATAGCAGTTCCCAGGTGACATGTGTACAGGTTAGTTCATCGACCTGGGGATCGTCATTTGTCTCGTGTGAGTTCCCACTGTGCTTTGATTACTACCCTACCATGGCTCAAAGGAGTCGTGCAAACAGGTTTTAGTTGGGTACAGTCCCGAGCCACATGGAGGCAGTGAGCGGATCTTCAGGGGTTCGTCTCTCCCGGTATTGGGGGTGAGGTCGCGCTGTGTCTAGGAGAGCCATTACACGAAGTTCTTGGCCAAGGCAGGAGATTTACTGGTAGGTATTCCAGTAGTATCTCAGGGTGTTCTGGGCTACACTCCGACACGACTTGTACCGCTTTTGGGGGTCTGACTTTTACCAACCCCCTAGGCCCGACATGCGATGCTCATAGACGAACGGACCGGACTGTACGGATATTGTCACTGACAGGCTCAGTAGGGTGTCAGGATGAGTTCGCTCATCGACGTCCCTTTTGGTCAATAGCTGGTGGCCCGTCATGTATTGACTTATACCTCTGACGTGCTAGTGGTTAAATCCACAGCCATAGTATTGACGAGTCTTTAGAGTCCACCACACTTTCAGTTACTCAAGCTTTCGGGCGAAACGCTGTAGAGGCCGTATGGAGATATGGCAGGGTCCGATCAGATACGTGCGGTATTGCACGGATCAGGATCGGACGGTTTTTACTAGTGGCCGTATAGTTATATGGCAGTGTTCGATCAGATAAGTGCGGTATTGCACGGATCAGGATCGAACGGATATTACTAGCCGGCTTTGGTTTAAGCCGGATCCTAGTATAGTACAGTATAGATTTTGTCTCATTGCACTTGTATCCGGACGGAATACAGATGCGGGTGTGTATGCACAGTATCGGGGTTTTCCTGTAATTTATTACGGGACCAGTTTTCTGGAGTTTCCAGTTTGCATTCCGTTCCGGCCGGTTTTCCTTTGTTCTTTCCCGGCCGGACTTTTCCGATGGAGGGGGTTATTTGCAAGTTTGCAAATAACACTTTGTGGAGGGGTTTCTTGCAAATATATTGATTATGATGGCATCTTTTCTTTTCAACCATCATTTGATTCTTTCTTAGTCTTTTCCTTTGCTTTAATGAGATGAGAAAGGATTAGGATTGATTTGTGGATTTGTTATCATGATGTTTGGTTGTGGTCACCTCTTGCTTTCTCCTATGATCACCTCCCTTCATGTTTCATATTCATTCCTCCACCATATGATTCTCACTTAATGAAAGAGGTTGGCCATGGTTGAGAGAAAGAAAAAGTTGAGAGTTTTCATTCTTGAGAGTTTCATTTTTCTTGATCTCATTTCATGCTAGCAAAATGCAAGCACCATTTTTCTTATCTTGTTTCCTCCATCATCTTCAAATGGCAACAAACCCAAATGAGACATAGCTTCAACCCTACACATTCTACAGCAAATCTTGGACGCGTCGGCTAGCCTACTTCGCGCCCGAGTTGCCTCGGTATTGAGGTGGGAGCCCGTAAAAGATACAGGCGATGTGGTGCCCTTCCGGCGAGGAGGCGACGACCGGAGTTTCCGCATGAGATCGGAACGACGACGAGAAGACCGGAGGACTCGGATCATTCGGTATATCTCTAACCCGTCTTGTACTTAGCTAGAATAAGTTTAATGGTTCGATCCGGGTGTTTAGTGCGCGGTGGTGCCGGTTTGCTAAGTCCGCAAAATTAAAGTTTATCACCGCTTCCGCATTTGGCCGTCGGATTGACGGCCGGGGCGCCGCCGTGCACTTACAGTGGTATCAGAGCCTCGCCATTAACTTCGTCTAGCTTTGTTTGATGTGTTTTGCAGTTCCGATCGACCAAAATTCCAAAAACCCAATTTTAGTTCACATCAGTTTTCTGTTAAATTTTTTTGGTGTCCAAAAATTTTTCAGGTTGTAAAAAACTAGTGTACTGGAAATTCTAAGACTACTGGAAAAGTTCGACACAGTCTGTCCACCACGAGAGCGCGGAACCGCGGCCAAACCCCCCATTGGGCCGCGGTTCCGCCGCACATTGGTGACGTCACTGTATCAATTTTTTCCAGTTGGCTTCTGGGCTAATTTTAGGGGTTTTGGAATATTAAACTTGGGCCCATAATTTTCTGTGAGTGCTACAGTATTGCTTTGGGGCCCACTTGTTAATTTTTGATCGATCGGATATTTTAAACACATTTTTCACAGTATTTACATTATATCTGCGACCGTGAATGTCACTCGATCGGTAAATCCGGTCTAACTGCTATAGCCCGGTTAGACGGATTTGCGAACGTGACTTTCACGTTGATGTTTTGTGATTTTGCTGTGATGTTGCGGATCGGTCGTGGGGGATAGCCTGGATGCAATGTTAGTACAGTGTTGTTGTATTATGTACATTTGATATTGCGGGGCGAGCGTCCGACATGTGGACTGCCGTCACTGCCTGATTGTATTATTATTTTTTTGGGGCACGGCCAGGTTGCGGTCGTTGTACCCGGTGTATGTATATTTTACTTTCTGTACTAGGATTGCCCCGCGGTGGGGTGCACGGATAGCCGGGTTCTGGAGGGCAACAAGCCCGCATCTCATGGCATTGGGACGGAGGGGGCTTCACTCTAGAATTGGCAGGCTATTCGCCGCACTCGTAGGGGGTACAGGTTGACCCAGGAGGGGTGCCCAAGTTACCGGATTCCGTGAAGTGCTGGGTGGTCCATTCACGGCGCTGAAGGGGGCTGCCTCGCTTCAGGTTTTGGCGGGTAACTTGCCGCGCCCGTAGGGGTCTAGGTTTTCATTGCACAGGCTATCCACACGACCAGGGGAACGTCGGGTTTCAGTAGTGGCTCTGTGAAACCCGGGGATCCCAGATATCTGTATTGTTCTGTGATGCTGTACATTTCTGTGATGTTGCATTTTTATCACGCCTTGAGCGAATATAATATATTGGTATATATATTAGTAGATGTTGTATATGTTTTACATCCGCACTAGTCCAGTCCCCGCTCTGCCGTTAGTTAGCTAACCTAACGGGTGATGACGGGACCCAGTGGCGAATGCGGATGGCATATACGTACGTCGGTATTTTTTCGTTCTTTGTGGTGTGATCAATTGATGGGACTGCGTTGATTCGGATCAATGCAAGTTAAACAAACCAATTCTGATGTTGTTGGAACACTTTTCAAAAAGCTGTTATTGCAAGGATGTTCACTTTTGTTTTGCATCGTGGTATTCATTTGGAATATCCTGCTCCTCAGTCGACGAGGCAAGGGCCGAGATCCCTTCACCGGGAGTGACCCCTTGGACAGAAGTTTACGTCAGGGCATTAACTTCACTATAGCCGATTACTTTTGCTTTGCATCGTGGTATTCATTTGGGATATCCTGCACCCCATTCTACGGGGAAAGAGCCGAGATCCCTTCACCGGGAGTGACCTCTTTAGTAAAGGTTTTCGTCACTATATTTTCTAAAAAGCTATCCGTTCCTTCAACGAGATCAAGTTCATTACGTTAAAGGTTTTCGCCAGAAACCATTCGTAGCCCTCCGTCGTTTCATATGGGTAGTCAATAGTATTCAAGCTGTGTTTGTTGGCCTTAGTCAAGGCACAGTGATTGGTAGCTATTGGATATTCATATGATGCATAGATAGATGCGTTGGTTTGGGACAGTCGTATAGCCTTGTTGGCCCTAGTCAAGGGCTTGTACGGGTGGGTTCAAATCAACCTGGACAATGACGGGTAGAACTTGACATGTGACTTATGATTTGTTGGCCTTAGTCAAGGTCATAAGAGCATGGGGTAAAAATCCACATCGGGAGTTTCAAAAGAACTGAAACTTGCCAGATATGCGCATACCTTCTGGAGTGTGATAGCGTGAGCGGATTCCGTCACGTTATCATGCAATGATAGTTGGATCCCGATTCCCACTGATGAGTTGGTTTACTCCTCGGGTGATCCCGACTAATTCTTCTTTCAGGTTTGGAGGAGAATTTGAGGTACAGTGGGAGGTTTCCAGATTAGATAAATTGGTAACCATTCTGATCTAGGATAGAGTGCACGCTGAGTGTTTCTTTTCTCTCTCTCTTCGGCAGCGACCATTGACCCGACCCTAGACTATGACTCAGTGACCAAGTTGACCGAACCTTCTTAACACTGGCTTTTGGATTGTCAGAGTTGCAGACCTCATTGCCACTCCTACTTTTACCCTTTTCTTCAGGACACCCCGTATTACTGCGAACGTCCACTTCCATTGGACAAAACCATCGTATGGTTAGATACGAACTCGAAGGAATTCGAGGATGGTTTCTGGTTCTGGAGAAAACGAATAGGATTATTCAGTTGTCTTTTCTTTTCACCTTCTCTCAGGTTGCGAGTACTCCTTGGTTTAGGAGTAGTACACCTATTACGCAAATTGGATAGTCTTCTTCCAAACCATAGGCTGGTGCCGACCGGTAGGGAATGAAGAAAACCAGTTAACCTAAACGGTGTACAGAAGGTATTAAGTTCAGACAAAGCAAGGGATTAGTAAGAGGGCAAAGTAAATTACGACTGATATTCACGACCAAACCAAGTATTTCTTCGCCAATCCTAAATCACCTTTGTATTTCTCCAGGACACTCCGTATCACTACGAAGATCCACAGTTTATTGGATACTCCATCGTATGGTTATATACGAACTCGAAAGGAACTTGTTCCAGTTCGGGGATGGATTCTAGTTCAGGAGAAATAGGAATAAGGTTTATTCGGTTGTCTTTTATCTTCACCTTCTCTCGCATTGCGAGTGCTCCTAGGACTAGGACAGTACACCCATTATGCTTATTGGATAGTCTTCTTCCAAACCATAGGCTGGTGCCGAACGGTAGGGAAGGAAGAAAACCATTTGTCCTAAAGGGTGTGTAGAAGGTAATGACTAAAGACATATAAAGGGATTTGGAGAGGTGGCAAAGAATTATACGGTTATAGTTGTGAATCTGGATAATGGTAGAGGCATTACTTGGAATACCAGGATACCCCATCGAAACATTTCAATGTTTCAGTTCAGCTGTGTACTGTTAAAAGAAAACTGATTTCCCGATTGGACACTTGCTCCAGGGTATGTATTTACCAGGTTTGATTCTCACATCTGTATGGTTTTACAGATGATGAGTGGGAGTAAGTTATTGGGAATAGGGTAATCATCCTCATTATATCGGGATTCGTTGTAATCGGTGATATTTGAGGAGATCACCTGGGCTGTTTGCCGGTCGGCAAATGTTTGGTTTTGAATATCCGCTGTTATGCACCAATTTCAAATTGATATATCTGTACGTCTATTTTCATAGAGTGAGATATACCTTTTTGATATTATGTCGACGACATTTACCTATATCAGTGGATGGTTAGGTAAGGAGCATTAAACAGCGGTGTAATTCTTCTTAACCATAAGTACAGTTTTCAACCTACGACACACAGTGAATGAGTCATCAGACTCAAGGGACTTATACAGAATATTGTATGTTGTCCAGCGTCCATGAGGACAGAGGGGTTGGTTCTCGTACTATATTCGGTTTACTTATGACTCCTCTAGTTTTTAGACAGGTGTTTCGTAGAAACACAGGGTCTAAGTTTTGAGGAGTTATAGGTATTTGAATAGAGTAGAGAATCAGGTGTAACAAGTATCGGGATTCTTCAAAGTGATCGAAGATGTAGATACTTGTGTATGGTATTCAGTTGATAGTAATGATAAAGAGAAATTGCTTCTCTTTCAGGTTACTCATAATTGGAAGCATTTCTAAGTTGAGTAACGCTGATCGGCCTCCTTCCATTTAGTTGACATGCACTGGAGATAGCTGCATGATTTGAATCTGGTTCAATTAAATCAGTGCCTCTGGTTCTATATTGGATATAGTACAGTTCATATCTTAACATTGTTAAGGTATGGGGAGTTGTCCGGCTTATGATTAAAACCAGACAGTGGACAACTCAAGGCACGTTTCTGTAATGGCTGTTTGTGGGTTGGCCCAGGCTATGACGAGGGTTGACTTTCTACCATCTGGCAGATCAATAGAAATATTGTTCTAGACTCGCTACAGTTTTATTAAAAATGGATTTTTTTTCAAAAACAGTAGTGGGAGTATGGTAGAACTGGAAGTGATTCCAGAACCGCAAACGATTACTGAAGATTTGATAAGGAACCTAAAGATTCAATCTGATTTGACATTCCATTGGCCACTCCGCAGATACGGTGGGTAACTTCAGGCACCCGAGAGGTACTCCGGTAGCCTCAAGGACGGTGACAGGGAAGTTCTTGTTTACCCACACTTTCCATTGCTGTTGTTCCAGATTGTGAGACCCGGCAGGAGGATGAGTATAGCGTAGTTCTAAACTAGTTTTAGAAGTGCACGTCTATATGACTCTGGCATAGGGTTGTCGTAGTCAGTGGGAGCAGCGGAAGCATTGGTGGACATCAGGCTTATGTCTATTTATAGACTAAAGCAGATGTAGCGGAGATAGATCATCTACTTCTGATGTGACAGTCATAGGTTTGACTTCATCAGAATAGGGGATGGATCTGTTGAGAAGGTAGTAGGGTGTGATATCCGGATTTTGGATGACATACACAAAGTAGGAAGTGAAATTCCTATTCTACGATCGGTTATACTTTGGTCGTCACACAGTGGTTTCTCCACATGGGACTTGGACATTATATCAGACATACTGGTTACTAGATCTATGTTTTTAGATCTAGATTTGGGTGGTTTCCCAATCAGGGTACCTTGACAGCATTCTAAGAGTATTTAGAATGGACAACTCCTGGCACGGTAGTGTACCTGCAGGTGATGGAGTCACCCTCTCTAAAGGTGTCTTACAGACTAAAGGGGAGAGGGATGTGCATGATTGGCAGATCACTTGCTCAGGCAATTGAGTCAATCATGAGATGTCAAGTACCACACCAGATGTTGTTCTTGCAGTAGATGCAATAAGTTGACATTGATCCAATCCTGGAGAAACAGTCGGAAGCAGTTTTAGAACATAAGTGAATGTTCTAGGGATATGATAACGGCTGCCTCCTTTGGGAGACAGTTATCATTCCAGGCTTCCAAGGTGACATGGACGACAAGGAGGTTGTCAGAGTTATAGTTTTCCTTCTGACGAGGGGCAGTATTTTGGACAGGTGGTCCAAGGCAATACTAAGGGAGGCATGGCGCAGGATATTGATTAAGTTCAGTTGACGATACAGTCTAAGAAGTTTGGATTTGGAGTTCATTCATGAGCTGGGTCCCATCAGACATCCAGACATTCTAAGACAGGTATTGCTCATTTCGAGAGATGGTTTTCTCCGCGAACATGAGATATAGAGAGACATAGAAAGAAACATCAAGGCGGATCCACTCACTGAGGCTATTCCTCGACCGCAATAGTTTCACAAACGGGATTTGTGAGACTGACTAGTAGAGGAGTTGGGTGTTCGGTATCACACGGGCTGTGAGTATGCGACATCGCAATAATTAGCCTTGAGTGCAAGTGGGAGATTGTTGGAGATAGTGCCCTCAGAGTCAATTATTGGATCACAGGCACGTGATTGCAATGATTGAGGGAGGACCTATCCCGGTAGGACAGTCTTACTCGAGATGATAGTATGCTATCTGGTTTACCTTTATCATCGTGTACTGCTTTAGGTGACCTGACAGGTCGCTATTACACGTTGATAGAGCCCCTAGGATTCTTGCTTGACTGCCAGCAGTATGAGGGCGATCATATAAGTGAGAGCTGGAGTCTATAAGCACATCCTTAAAAGGTCCCTAGTCGTGGGAGTTTCGAGACAGGGCATCGATTCTCCAGAGTAGACTAGTGTATACAGTCGAGACCCCGACGAGGGGCGGTGGCCGGTCTCACAAGCCACTGGTGTCAGTTGGTTCACCTAAGATGTATACAGGTGCTCATTGGGTTATGAGTACACCGGACAGGACTCGCCGGGAACATGCTAGTTGGTCTTATACCTTACGTCAGATAGCAGTTCCAAGGTGACATGTGTACAGGTTAGTTCATCGACCTGGGGATCGTCATTTGTCTCGTGTGAGTTCCCACTGTGCTTTGATTACTACCCTACCACGGCTCAAAGGAGTCATGCAAACAGGTTTTAGTTGGGTACAGTCCCGAGCCACATGGAGGCAGTGAGCGGATCTTCAGGGGTTCGTCTCTCCCGGTATTGGGGGTGAGGTCGCGCTGTGTCTAGGAGAGCCATTACACGAAGTCCTTGGCCAAGGCAGGAGATTTACTGGTAGGTATTCCAGTAGTATCTCAGGGTGTTCTGGGCTACACTCCGACACGACTTGTACCGCTTTTGGGGGTCTGACTTTTACCAACCCCCTAGGCCCGACATGCGATGCTCATAGACGAACGGACCGGACTGTACGGATATTGTCACTGACCGGCTCAGTAGGGTGTCAGGATGAGTTCGCTCATCGACGTCCCTTTTGGTCAATAGCTGGTGGCCCGTCACGTATTGGCTTATACCTCTGACGTGCTAGTGGTTAAATCCACAGCCATAGTATTGACGAGTCTTTAGAGTCCACCACACTTTCAGTTACTCAAGCTTTCGGGCGAAACGCTGTAGAGGCCGTATGGAGATATGGCAGGGTCCGATCAGATACGTGCGGTATTGCACGGATCAGGATCGGACGGTTTGTACTAGTGGCCGTATAGTTATATGGCAGTGTTCGATCAGATACGTGCGGTATTGCATGGATCAGGATCGAACGGATATTACTAGCCGGCTTTGGTTTAAGCCGGATCCTAGTATAGTACAGTGTAGATTTTGTCTCATTGCACTTGTATCCGGACGGAATACAGATGCGGGTGTGTATGCACAGTATCGGGGTTTTCCTGTAATTTATTACGGGACCAGTTTTCTGGAGTTGCCAGTTTGCATTCCGTTCCGGCCGGTTTTCCTTTGTTCTTTCCCGGCCGGACTTTTCGATGGAGGGGGTTATTTGCAAGTTTGCAAATAACACTTTGTGGAGGGGTTTCTTGCAAATATATTGATTATGATGGCATCTTTTCTTTTCAACCATCATTTGATTCTTTCTTAGTCTTTTCCTTTGCTTTAATGAGATGAGAAAGGATTAGGATTGATTTGTGGATTTGTTATCATGATGTTTGGTTGTGGTCACCTCTTGCTTTCTCCTACGATCACATCCCTTCATGTTTCATATTCATTCATCCACCATATGATTCTCACTTAATGAAAGAGGTTGGCCATGGTTGAGAGAAAGAAAAAGTTGAGAGTTTTCATTCTTGAGAGTTTCATTTTTCTTGATCTCATTTCTTGCTAGAAAAATGCAAGCATCATTTTTCTTATCTTGTTTCCTCCATCATCTTCAAATGGCAACAAACCCAAATGAGACATAGCTTCAACCCTACACATTCTACAGCAAATCTTGGACGCGTCGACTAGCCTACTTCGCGCCCGAGTTGCCTCGGTATTGAGGTGGGAGCCCGTAAAAGATACAGGCGATGTGGTGCCCTTCCGGCGAGGAGGCGACGACCGGAGTTTCCGCAAGAGATCGGGACGACGACGAGAAGACCGGAGGACTCGGATCATTCGGTATATCTCTAACCCGTCTTGTAGTTAGCTAGAATAAGTTTAATGGTTCGATCCGGGTGTTTAGTGCGCGGTGGTGCCGGTTTGCTAAGTCCGCAAAATTAAAGTTTATCACCGCTTCCGCATTTGGCCGTCGGATTGACGGCCGGGGCGCCGCCGTGCACTTACAGTCTTTAAGTCATACAATATAATGGTAGATGGAGAGTACATGGTACAATGAATATACACCAAGAAACATTTGGATAACCGCAAAACCTACCTACGCAAAACTCCACACTGTCAGGCGAAGCGGTATCCGCAGCAAAGATGATACGATGGATGATAATAGCTCTGCTTCTGACTATCCTGAGGAACACCTGCAAACACTGTGGCACAATGGGGATGAGTTGCCAACTCATGAATAGTAAATAACATATGCAGGTAATCGCGAGTATGCACGTACAACGCGAATCTAACATAAGCATCAAATATCGATGGATGGTCATATGTAATCCACCAGTCATGAAAGGTACGCTAGCTGGTACAACTAATACATGAAGCAATAATAGTATGACAGTCTGTATGCAGCAATCATGTAAGGTACTATATCGGTACTACTAATACATGAAGAAATGATATGAATAAGGTATGTAAATGCAACAGTCATGGAAGATACTCTAACAGGTACACTAATGCATGAAGCAGTACATAAGCAGTAAATGTGGAGTATGGAATACAACATGTCATTTCCACGGAAATCCTAACCTCGTGGTAGGACCAAAATCCAACAAGACAGTCCAATTCCCAATTTCCACAAATCAGCCCATAAATTGGCTCTTATATCATGTAAATCTCATATATCCTGAATGTACAATATCAAGTATATCTCGTATATCCCGAATGTACAATATCAAGTAGATCTCACATATCCCGTATGTACAATATCAAGTATATCTCACATATCTCGAATGTACAATATCAAGTAAATCTCACATATCCCGTATGTACAATATCAAGTATATCTCACATATCTCAAATGTACAACATCAAGTAGATCTCACATATCTATGTACAATATCAAGTATATCTTACATATCTCGAATGTACAATATCAAGTAGATCTCACATATCCCATATGTACAATATCAAGTATATCTCACATATCTCGAATATACAACATCAAGTAGATCTCATATATACCGTATATACAATATCAAGTATATCTCGCATATCTATTGTGTTTTCATGAATAAATAGGATGATGTCAATACACATATATCAGCGTCCCATTCCACTAATATTGGTGTAAGGGCATATATAACAGCGTCCTAATCCACTGTTATATATACATAGGAATAAAATATCATGAAAATAATGTTTCAAGTATCAACACAGAAAGGTTGATCTATCAGGTGCTGTCTCCATAACTGGCCCCCTGATAGGTACGTATCATACGCTATCCCGAAAGCACGAGTGCCTAGCTCTGACCCTCGCCTCTCGACGTATCTATACGTACATGACTCCCGTCGGTATCCCCATGATAACCGCCGAGTCATTGGTAATATCACCGGAAAGTATAGTTCCCCCACTAACTCATCTCCTCACTAAGATTCTTTCCCCGGGGTACCTCCAGGCCCCAACATGTACCCGCACACGGATCCCTCCTTTCCTCACGTGGGGTATATATATATATCCGAACCGATAAATCTCATGGTGGCTGCTGAAATATCATATCAAGGGAAACCGGGTTTTTCAAATAATGCATAATTTCATGAAACTCCCACGGTCCCCAAATCCAGAAAACATCATGAAAAATACATATCTCAATGCAAAAATCCATGAATATAATATACGCATCATAAATCTGAAATGCGAGCATATAAAGGAAAAGTCGCAATTAACTGTAACAAGTTAATATAATATCATGCGGTTCCTAATCTCTCCAATTCTAAATGACATCAAGTAAAGGTAAACATGTAATTATAACCAGGCATATGTGTTTACCTATGAGTAATGATGAAATATACCCCCTGGGTATAAGTGAAGTAAATGTGAAAGGTATACCTGCAGCTATGTCACGAAGTGTGTATGTACCTACCGCTAATGGTACAATACTCTATAGGTATACATGTAACTAGCATGTAAGTATGTCAAGGCATAAGCATAAAGAAATATGAATCAATGTCTCAATGTTCTTAACCAGACAATATCATTTCTATATGTGGGTTGTGCGTGACATGGCAATTATTGACAGTGTATGTGGCATACAATCAGTGCTCGTGGAACATGAGCCGTCAATAATAGTGCAGTGTCCTAAGGATACTAGTCCAAGCACAATAATTAACTAACAGTAGGGTGAATGCGCAATTCTAACTATGACATAGAATATGCGACAAAAGTAGCATATCTATCCCAGACGCATAACGCCATGCGGGCGATTCCCCTATAGATGTTAAATCTACTCACCAACGCTCCTGGCTAAGTGAAGCCAACTACTTGTTTCCCCCTTGTAGATGTGTCCGAAGTCCCCGCCTGCGAACCAACCACATTAAAACAATAAAGCAAGTATATATTAATAATAGACCTAAAACACGCACAAGCTATATTTAACCGACGCGACAACACAAAACATACTCTCGAGTGGTCGTATTGTGGCTAACGTGCGTAGCGACATGACGAAAACAACTTAAGAGCAAAACCACCCTAAGTGCACGATCCGTGTCGTATAACGTTTCGTGCGGACACAAAACACTATATTAAAGGATAACGATCCCAGACTTTTCATACAGCAAACACTAAAAATGTAAACAGTACCAAACACCCCTGACCAACAGCAGACAACTACCCACAAAAACCAAACCCCAACACTTCCCTACAAAACCGGGGAAATCGTCAAAGGGGTCGCCGGCCCCGACCGGTGGGGTGGTCCTCGTGTCTCAGGTGGTGCTCCAGGGTCACTAGTACATCACTATAATTTTGTTTAATTTTTCTGTACGAAATCCAGGTCATAGCAGTTCACAGAGGTTCAAAAAGGATACTAAAAACACAATAATGCACAAATCGATATCTAACGTGTTCTAAACAATAACCAACGAGCTACCCATCATAAAAATTCATAAATAACAGATTAAGGATTATACCTAACAACACTTGCTCACAAGATCCATGCTTTCCTAGCTCCAAGTGATCCAAGATGCTAAATCAAGAATTGGGGTATTTTTGTGATTTGTTTGGGAATTTTGGAGATTTAAATTACTTTGGAATGATGCAAAGAGGGAAAGAATTGATCAAGGGCAGAATGGGGGAGGAAGAATCTCGGCCAAGGGAGAAAGGGGAGGGTTTGTGTAGGGTTTTCTAGTTCATTCTAACAATAAATGCACATAAATGCATTCATACACACATGCATGCACATGCCATCTCATTCATTTCATTTCCTTTTCTTTAAAACTTAATTCTAGTCAACATAAAAGATCTAGATAAATGAGAAAGGTTTGTTAACTCACACTTGTTTTGTTTCGAAGAAGACTTAAGAGAAAAATTCCCAAAATGTGAATACCGTATTAAAATAATATTAAAATTGGGAAAATTCTAATTGAACCAAAACGTCCCATATACCCCCAAAGCTTGCGCACTAGCTTTATTTTAGCTAAACTAGGTGCTGGCAAGTCTAAATGGTCGTTTGATCACAGTCGGTTTAAAACGGAAAAATACCGACAATTTTACCCAAAAACGGAAAAATTCACATAACAATTTTCTAAAACGTTACAATCTCCCCCCTTATAAAAATTCATCCCCGAATTTATAATTCTCACTAAGCGTACCTTCAAAGAAAAGAGTACAAAACTCCCAAATCTCGCTCGCAACCTCCCAAGTGATCACCTCACTATACAGCCACGTTCAAGAAAACTCTCCACAGATGGCAAGACCCTTGACCGAAGTTTCTCCACCTGCCGAGTCACTGACACAAGTGGCTGCCGGTGAATGAAAAGATCGCGCCCAAGCTAAATGGTCTTATGCTGAATCATGTGAGAAAGGTCATGAAGGTATTTGCAAAGTATCGACACAAGGAATACGGGGTGAAAACTCAAAATCTGGGTGGAAGTGCCAATTTAAAGGCAACGAAACTAACTCGCTAAAAGTATCTCAAAAGGACCTAAAATCCTGGGATAAGCTTCCCAGAACTCAACACGTCATTCATCGAAAAATCCTTAGGAATACATGATCTCCCACTGCGAACTCAAGCCTGCGACCACCATGGTCGGCATAAGACCTCTGTCCGCACAGGACTGTCATCATCCTGACCTGAACTAACTGGATCAATTCCGAAGTCTTTAGACTTGTTGGGGTCCAAAAATCATACTCGCGCAGAGTCAGAAAACAGAATGGCGATCGACCCAACCGAACAACAAAACCTAAAGGTTGCCAATTGGAGTGTCTCCTGATAACAGCTATCGAAGGAAAACTCTAGCAATGGCAAGTGACGATCCCGACTGCCGACAACAATTAGTACGTACGCAGAGGCATATCCTCCAGAATCGGTAGCCCGCTCTCACAAAACCAACATTCTGCGGATGGAAAGGCGGAGCTAAAGCTCACCCAGTACCCCAAAGCTTCCTGAAGTTCCTGCCCATGACGGCAAGCGAACAGGGTGCCCCCAATTGGATACAACGCATGAAGGAACTCCGTGCAACGCACAAACTTAACAAAGAACAACTGAGTAAACTGAGAATAACCGGACAAAAAACACCCCAAATGGAGTCACACTCTGACTAAACCTAGGTAGACGCCGCAGCGCAAATTCATGGAGATCTGCTCCCATTCCCTCTCCAGAACGGTTAAAGATTGCTACTCTCCAGCCGGTCTCAATGCTCAACCTACGCTCACAACAAGACAGGCACCTTGAAACGAAATCCGAAACTTCACTCTTCATTCCTGCTCACCCGTAACTATCTCACAAGTCACGTCACTAATTGGTGGAACTTGAATGAACTCTGAAAGCTGACTAATGCGCCTGCACTAGGATGTCACGTCTCTACCTATCAACATCAGGTACACACAAACGCGTCCCTAAACATAGCATACCCTATTCACAAATCAAGGACTCCGAATCTTTACCCAGCCGAATATGCTCAAGTATCACAGACAACGAGCATCGGTGGGTTATGCCTCACGAAAACGATTAAGGAAAAGTAGTCGGGCGCGGACATGAGCAAGTTGTCCCCTCCGTAGAGGCGAACCTAGCTGTACTCCACGATCTTACAAGAACTGTAAATCTGCATAAGACTGTCTCTGAACTTGCGCACAACTGGAACAAGCTAACCCCGGCCTACGACTCAAGCATCAGCTACCACAATCGCCTTGCCACGGGTAACCAAAAGATCTCATAAAACAAAATCCTCTACAAGTTCCATCCTACAGCGTTGTCTCAACAATCAAAACCCGCTGCAGGAAGATGTACATTAAGCTCTGGTGGTCGGTGAAAATGTGACACGACTCTCCGAACAAGTAGTGTCCTCGAATCTTCAACGCATGACCACCGCGGCTATCTCCAGATCATGAGTGGGGATATCCTGCGTACTTCCTCCAACTGTTAGGAAGCAAAAGCGATAACTCTATAGTGGCACATCAATGCAACATCGAGCCCCACTCGCGAAACATCTCAGTAAAACAACAAAGTCGCCCGAACCAGCAAGCAAGAAAGAACTGGTGCAGTTGTCAACCGAATCTCCAACTGCAGAAAACACCGCACACATGCCTCAGTCCACAGAAAAGAACCTCCTTCCCGGTCCGTTCGGTCAACGGTGCAGCAATACACAAGCAATCCTGCACGAAACGGCGGTAAAAACCTGCTAAGCCCAAATCTGCGGACCTCTGTCCCAGATATAAGTATGGGCCCAAGCTGTACGGCCTCGATCCTCCTCGGGTCCATATGAAAACCATCTCCCCTAACTACTAGACCTAGGAGTCAACACAACCAAGCTTGAAGGAACACTCTGAGAATTTAGCAAATTGCTGGGCCCTCCCAATGTATGCAAAACAAATCCTCAAGTGCTGCCCACGTTCCTCACGATTCATTGGAAAAGACCAGAAAGTCATCAATGACACAACAATCAACTGGTCGAGGAACGGCTTGAAAAAATCTGGTTCATCATATCCACGAATGCTGCTAGGGCACTGGTGAGTCCAACGACACTACCAAAACACAAACTGCCCGTAGCACGCACAAAAGCAGTCTTCAGAATGCCATCACTCCGAACACACAACCAATGATGGCCTGATCCCAAACAAACTTAGAAAGAGGTTTCGCACACTGGAGCTGATCGAAGAAATCGTCAAGGCGAGGTAAAGGATACCTACCCACACTGTAACTCGACTCAATTGACGATCAATCAACACACAACGTCAAACTGTCGTCTTCTCCCTAACGAACAGAAAAGGTGCTCCCCAAAGCGAAACACTCGGACGCAAAAGTCTCCCAACAAACAACTCTGCAGCTGATCCTTAAGCTCCATAAGCTCCGCCGGCTCATCTGGAACAACGTCGGAAAACTCTCGCACGAAAAGAAACCCGGTCCAACCAACCCACTATGGCTCCGGTATCACGAATGAAAGCCAAGAATCCTCGACATCCTCTCCTTAAAAAGCCGACAAGTGAAAAAGGCTGAATTCAAGCTGTGAGAGGCGGCCCCACTGTCCCTCTGCACAACAAGAACTGACTCGCCGGGAAACAAAACCTAACTGTTTTCTCACGGCAGTCTACAGACGCCTAGCATGTAGCTAACCAGTCCATGCCCAGGAGAACGTCAAATCCAACATCTCTAGAAGTATCACAACGACATACGAATCACTATCTCCTATCCAACTGACACACAACTGAAACACGTGTCGCGCAACAAAAGAATCGCTGACAGAAGTTAACACAACAACGACTGATCTAGCATACACAACCCTCAGCCCAACAAAGGCACAAAGTGTGTAAACAACAAATGCAAAGATCCCGAACAACACCAACCTATGAATCAAAAGAACATACAAATTAAGAATACCTGAAAACTCTGCATTGGACGCCTGTGCGTCCCGATGAGTAGAAACAAACTCTCGTGTCTGCCTTCTACCCAGAACTGTCAGAACTCTTCCTCTGCCAGACCGTTCTCTCGTAACGAATCCTCTGCGACCATGACCTCTCTGAACATAGGTCTGACGCGGTACTAAGGAATAATCCCTAATGTGGTGATGAAGGCTCCCGCATCGAAAACATCCATATGATGGCTGCTGACCCTCCTGGGGATGAGAGCTGAACGACTGTCCTCGTCCTAAGCCTCTACTGCTCCTGTGACGGTCACGAAATATGTCTCGACGCCTAAGCCTCTGTCTCTGGGCTGGTACACCTGTACGAGCCCTCCTCTATTCCGAAACTCCTAAAGTCTCGGAAAAACGCTCCTCGTCAAAACGGGTTGTGTACATTGAGGCTGTATAAGTAACACAAGGCTAAGTGATGACTACAAGGAACAATTGGGTAACAAGGGTGACAACCTTCTGTCGTTGCGCTCGAATGGCCTCAACCAAAGAACTCATCGTCTGGCGCAAGTCCTGCATCTCTGCCATAAGCCTATTAATATGATCTATCGAAGGCGGATGCGTCTGTTCCGATGCAACGAGCATGCCATCCTGGTCTGTCCTTATCCCACACAAGTCCACTCTGACCTCGGCTCTCGCTGCATCACTCTGAGTCCTCATAGTCATCGGCGGCAAAGGCTAAAATGGAAATAGGATTCGATAAGAACACGGAAATCGAATCACAAGGATATATATCATCAAGAAAGGAATTTCAAGCAATTTGTACTTAGGTCACTTTAGGCGCAGTACTGCAACGTGAGTATGCTGCAGACATACACACACTACATTACTCTACTTAAGCTACCAACTCCATCATACCAAGGTCATCCTACACTCCGTAAGGTAAAAACCTAGCGCTCTGATACCAACTTTGTCACGACCCGAAATTGGCACGTGATGGCCCTAATACTACGCAACGTCTCCAGGCGTAACGCAGTAAAAGAAAGCCAGAACCCAGAAATCTAAACCATCAAAAGAGATAAGAAAATGATAATAGTATTTTCAAAACCTTTGAAATCACAACCCAAATTCTTTAAAGTCTCACATTTATTCCTTAAAATTTTGGCAGCACCTCCTTTGTAAAACAAGCCCCTAAAATGGGTACAACATAAATATAAAGTAAAGCATCCCCAACGGGAGCAAATCCACGCCAAAAGGCGGAAAACAACCACCACAACAGATATACGACGCCGTAGCGAAGATAGAGACGATATAAATAAAACTGCATAAAAACCTCCAAGTTACAAAATAATATACAATATCGTCCTCTCATCAAGTCTCTAAGTCATACAATATAATGGTAGATGGAGAGTACATGATACAATGAATATACACCAAGAAACATTTGGATAACCGCAAAACCTACCTACGCAAAACTGCACACTGTCAGGCGAAACGGTATCCGCAGCAAAGATGATACGATGGATGACAATAGCTCTGCCTTTGACTATCCTGAGGAACACCTGCAAACACTGTAGCACAACGGGGATGAGTTGCCAACTCGTGAATAGTAAATAACATATGTAGGTAATCGCGAGTATGCACGTACAATGCGAATCTAACATAAGCATCAAATATCAATGGATGGTCATATGTAATGCACCAGTCATGAAAGGTACGCTAGCAGGTACAACTAATACATGAAGCAATAATAGTATGACAATCAGTATGAAGCAATCATGTAAGGTACTATATCGGTACTACTAATACAAGAAGAAATGATATGAATAACGTATGTAAATGCAACAGTCATGGAAGGTACTCTAACAGGTACACTAATGCATGAAGCAGTGTATAAGAAGTAAATGTGGAGTTTGGAATACAACATGTCATTTCCACGGAAATCCTAACCTCGTGGTAGGACCAAAATCCAACAAGACAGTCCAATTCCCAATTTCCACAAATCAGCCCCCAAATTGGCTCTTATATCATGTAAATCTCATATATCCTGAATGTACAATATCAAGTATATCTCGCATATCCCGAATGTACAATATCAAGTAGATCTCACATATCCCGTATGTATAATATCAAGTATATCTCACATATCTCGAATGTACAACGTCAAGTAGATCGCATATATCCCGTAAGTACAATATCAAGTATATCTCACATATCTCGAATGTACAACATCAAGTAGATCTCACTTATCCCGTATGTACAATATCAAGTATGTCTCACATATATCGAATGTACAATATCAAGTAGATCTCATATATCCCATACGTACAATATCAAGTATATCTCACATATCTCGAATGTACAACATCAAGTAGATCTCACATATCCTGTATATACAATATCAAGTATATCTCGCATATCTCGTGTGTTTTCATGAATAAATAGGATGATGTCAATACACATATATTAGCGTCCCATTCCACTAATATTGGTGTAAAGGCATATATAACAGCGTCCTAATCCACTGTTATATATACATAGGAATAAAATATCATGAAAACAATGTGTCAAGCATCGACACAGAAAAGCTGATCTATCAGGTGTTGTCTCCATGACTGGCCCCCTGATAGGTACGTATCATACGCTATCCCGAAAGCACGAGTGCCTAGCTCTAACCCTCGCCTCTCGACGTATCTATATGTACATAACTCCCGTCGGTATCCCCATGATAACCGCCGAGCCATTGGTAATGTCACCGGAAAGTATGGTTCCCCCACTAACTCATCTCCTCACTGAGATTCTTGCCCCGGGTACCTCCGGGCCGCACCATGTACCCGCACACGGATCCCTCCTTTCCTCGCGTGGGGTATATATATATATCCGAACCGATAAATCTCATGGTGGCTGGTGAAATATCATATCAAGGGAAATCGGGTTTTTCAAGTAATGTATAATTTCATGAAACTCCTACGTGTCCCCAAATCCAGAAAACATCATGAAAAATATATATCTCAATGCGAAAATCCATGAATATAATATACGCATCATAAATCTGAAATGTGAGTATATAAAGGAAAATCCGCAATTAACTGTAACAAGTTAATATAATATCATGCGGTTCCTAATCTCTCCAATTCAAAATGACATCAAGGTAAACATGTAATTATAACCAGGTATATGTGTTTACCTATGAGTAATAATGTAATATACCCCCTGGGTATAAGTGAAGTAAATGTGAAAAGTATACCTGTAGCTATGTCACGAACTGTGTATGTACCTACCGCTAATGGTATAATACTCTATAGGTATACATGTAACTAGCATGTAAGTATGTCAAGGCATAAGCATAAAGAAATATGAATCAATGTCTCAATATTCTTAACCAGACAATATCATTTCTATATGTGGGTTGTGCGTGATATGGCAATTATTGACGGTGTGTGTGGCATATAATCAGTGCTCGTG
Organism: Agapanthus africanus; assembly: GCA_030015575.1. Lineage (NCBI taxonomy): Eukaryota > Viridiplantae > Streptophyta > Magnoliopsida > Asparagales > Amaryllidaceae > Agapanthus > Agapanthus africanus. The sequence continues at coordinate 277,511,003 of JASDDO010000004.1, read as the reverse complement.
CAACATGAGCCGTCAATAATAGTGCAGTGTCCTAAGGATACTAGTCCAAGCACAATAATTAACTAACAGTAGGGTGAATGCGCAATTCTAAATATGACATAGAATATGCGACAAAAGTAACATCTCTAGCCCAGACGCATAACGCCATGCGGGTGATTCCCCTGTAGATGTTAAAACTACTCACCAACGCTCCTGGCTAAGTGAAGCCAACCACTTGTTTCCCCCTTCTAGATGTTTCCGAAGTCCCCGCCTGTGAACCTACCACATTAAAAGAATAAAGCAAGTATATATTAATAATAGACCGAAAACACGCACAAGCTATATTTAACCGACGCAACAACACAAAACATACTCTCGAGTGGTCGTATTGTGGCTAACGTGCGTAGCGACACGACGAAAACAACTTAAGAGCAAAACCACCCCCAAGTGCACGATCCGTGTCATATAACGTATCGCGCGAAAACAAAACACTATATTAAAGGACAACGATCCCCGATTTTTCATACAGCAAACACTTAAAAAGTAAACAGTACCAAACACCCCTAACCAACAGCAGACAACTACCGATAAAAACCAAACCCCAACACTTCCCTACAAAGCCGGCGAGATCGTCAAAGGGGTCGCCGTCCCCGGCCGGTGGGGTGGTCTTCGTGTATCAGGTGGTGCTCCAGGGTCACTAGTACATCACTACAATTTTGTTTAATTTTTCTATACAAAATCCAGGTCATAGCAGTTCACAGACGTTCAAAAAGGACACTAAAAACACAATAATGCACAAATCGATATCTAACGTGTTCTAAACAATAACCAACGAGCTACCTATCATAAAAATTCATAAATAATAGATTAGGGATTATACCTAACAACACTTGCTCACAAGATCTATACTTTCCTAGCTCCAAGTGATCCAAGATGCTAAATCAAGAATTGGTGTATTTTTGTTATTTGTTTGGGAATTTTGGAGATTTAAATTACTTTGGAATTGTTAGTTATATGTATGCCCTAGAGGCCATTACTATACATATGATGTATATTGTAGTGGATGCTTGGACATATATAGGGAGGACTTTCTTGCTCGATATGATAGTATGCTATCTGGTTGCTCTTTACCTTAACGTGTATACTGATTGTCTCTCTGTTACATGTTGGTAAAGCCCTTAGGATGTGTACTTGACTACCTTGACTATGATGCGGATCATACTAGTGGGGACATGGTGGTCCATAAGTACATCCTTCAAGGTCCCTAGTCGTGGGTGTATCGAGACGGGGCATCGATATACCAGTGTAGACTAGCGTATACCTTCTCGACTCATACAGATGGGCGATGGATGATCCCATATCCATTGGTGTTTGACATCAGAGATAATATACGGGTGCTCAGGGGAGACTGGGTACACTGGACAGACTCATCGAGAACTCCCAGATGGTATTATACCTTACATCAGATGGCAGTTCTCTGGTGACACCGGTGCAGGTTAGTCTGTAGACCCAAGATCGTCATAGAGTCTTGTGTGGTTCCCACTGTGCTTTGATTTCCACCTTACCACGTCCAAGAGGGCATGCAAAATGGTGGTTTTTGGGTACAGTCCCGAATCACATGGAGGCAATGAGCGATAGGAGGGGATTCGTCTCTCCCGGTATAGGGAGTTGATGTTGCGCTGTGTTCGATTGGCTATAACCGGAAATCCCTGGCCAGGGTTGCTGAGATTTACTGGTAAGTGTTACCAATAGTTTCTCGAACTATTATAGACCTCATATCGACACGACTTATCGAGCTATTGGGGTCTGACGTTTACCACCCCTAGGCGAGATATGCGACATATCAGACGACGAGACCAGACTGTACGGTAAGTGTTACTGGTTGGATTCACAGGAGTATGAGCGGGCTTGCTCGTCGATCTTCTGATCGCTCAATACCCGGATGGCCGTTACGTTTAGCAGACCGCTTGCGGCTTGTAGGTGTTTGATATGATCATCACCTACTGCCGGCGTATTGACGAGTCTTCAGAGTCCTACACAGTGGTTTCCTGGCTCAAGCGAAACGAAATAGGAGTGCATATGAGATATGTGCGGGACCGAGAATAATGCGTGTATGTGATACCGTATTCTATTCTCGCGATGAATGTATCGATTGGTTGTATGCGATATAACCTAGTTATCGAATCGAGGAATGATTCGATAAGTCGATACATTGGATACTAGTCGGTTATATGCGATATGACCGGATCATTGAATCAAGTGTTGATTTAATGATTTAATGTATAATTATATATTTGATATATTACTTTGCATTAATTAGTATTGGTTCACTTTAACAGGATTTTCTCACTTGATGTGCACATTGTATATGTGATATATTTTAGTGTGCAGTTGATTGTATCATGTTTGATGATACATGCTAACTTGAGTATGTGTAAGGATTAAACCATGGTTGTGTAATGGTTAGGGTTTTTTATATTATTTATTTAATCATTTATTTATTTATTTCTTTTTGGCAAAAGAAAAGAAAAATGGTGGCTTTCTTTGTTTGTTGTTGAAGCTTCATGAAGCTTTGACTAAGTGACCATTTTGTCTTCATGCTTAACCCTAACCATTCCACTTAACCCTGGTTCATTCTCTACACTTGACCATGGTTGCTATATGATAAGTATTCATTTTCTTTTCTTTTTGATAATTACTTATCATATTCCTTTCTTCTTCTTCTTCATCTTCAACATGAAGAAAGCTTGCCTTCATCAATGGCAAATTGAGAAAAAGAGTGAGAAATCCAATTCTAAAGTGAACCCACTTCCTATTTCTTCATCATCTACCTCTTGCCAAGTAGTATAGGGTGTTTTCTTCACAAGTTTCATGACTTGGTGAAGTGGGAGCTTGATCTTGTGATGCCTCGACGTAGATCATCTTTGGCTTCGAAGTCGACGACCTAGCCCGCCCATTTCTCCGATGAAGCCGATGCTAGAGTTCGGGATCCGATATGGACAGCGAGAGGACATCTATGTGGAGCCAAGGAAGTGGAGAACCGGATCTACAAAGGTTGTAGCCTCTTTCTATTAGTTAAAATGTTAACTAGTTTCACTTTTCGCCTAAACTCTAGTCAACGAATCCGTATTAGGGTTTCTCGGCACTTGTAAAATCTGAAATTGGCATGGTTGATGCCTTGTGAGACCTCATTAGCGTGCCTAGGAAACCTACAGTGATATCAGAGCCTAGCTAGAGCCTTAGGCGAAGTGTAGACGACGTTTGAAACCCAATCGAACCGAAACCCTAATTCCAAAATGCTCTCTGGACTTTTTTCAAAAACTGGGTTTTTTCCAGATTAAAAATTCTTAAAAAATTCAGCAGGAAAATATAAGAATTACGGTGCAAAATTTTCCAAAAGATACGTCCAACGTGCGGTGGAACCGCGGCAGAAGCCTGGCTTCTGCGGCGGTTCCGCGGCCATCTGATGACGTCAGCCTTCCAATTTTGCACAGTAATTTGTCATTTGAGGTGCTGAGATTTCTGGGATTTTTTAATCTGAACTCAAGGGTTGAGTTTTCTGGGGTGTTTTGGAGCTTAGATGATTCGATCGGATTATCAGATTTTGTCTATGTGGCTTTCCGGATATTTTAGAATATATTAAAAAGTTCAACCGGATGTAACTACCCAATCTTTCCCCTGTCGGGAAATTTCCAAGTGTTGGATCTTTCCGTGGTTTAATAATGTTCTAAGTAGTGCAAGTAACTCGATGGACCCTCTAGAAGACAACAAACCTTAACTCGATTATGTGACCGTCTTGAACTTCCCTTTGAACCTTAGGGTTTGGGGCAGTACGGCGTGCCACATGTGAGGCGTTGGCTTGACCCTTCTAAAGCTGGACCGTTGGTACTGAGGTACGAAATGAATGTTTTTAAACTTATTTCATGTGTTGATCTGTTTCGGGAAAACTTGGGTGTTCAATTGTTCGATCGGAAAGTTTAACATTTTCTATTTATCCGGAATGTGATACAATAATTGGAATTCACAAGTAGTTATGAGATAACTAAATGAATGTTATAAACACGGCACTTTAGTCTCACTTGATCGGTTGCCACGGAATTTTGATGTGATCAAAAGTCCGTCGCAATCACGTAGCGTACGCGAATACTCGCCGGGTAAACTTAATAGACAGCCTCACCCCATAGCCCCGACCAAGTGACTGTAGGAGAACCCCGTCGCCGAAAGCATCCGTTCGGGTGCTCGCGGCAGCGGTATTCCGCCTTGATGCACTTCGTCGACGGCGTCAGGGGTGCAGCTGCCTATTAAAGTTTGCGACGAGCATTCGATCAGGATGTCGGGAATCTTGTTGAATTGCCCGACTTTATATTGAAAAGTGTTTTCGATAATAAGACTAAAATGCGGGGTTTATAATTGTTAGGCATGCGATGTCTAAGTAATTCATTTGATTAGGCATGCGATGTCTATGCAGGTTGCGGATTCCAACTGTTGTAGTTTTACACTTTCTTTTCTGTGACCGTAAGTGTAATATGTGATATCGCCGGCTTCGTTGCTATATGTCAACGACAATTGGGATACGCATGTTTACTTACGTTGATGACATATGAAGTTATGTGTTGCTGGATATGTTATATTGGATCATCGTGTTTGAATGGCCGGGGGGTTTTTATGTGAGATGAGTGTTTTTCATTTTCATTCATGTAAAAACTTGTATGTAATATTCTTTTATTGGGGCACTTCCAGGTTGCGGAAGTTGTCACCGTTGATGTATATTATTTACTTTTCTGCACTAGGATAGACCCAAGGAGGGGAGCACAAGTAACCGGGTTCTGGAGTCCAGTGGGAGACCAACTCGAGGAGTCGAGTCCGGGTCTCCTAACTCTAGAATTGGTAGGGTTGCTTGCCGCTCTCGTAGGGGTCTAGGGGTGTGGGTTTGGCTATTCATCGCGACCGTGGAATCCGTGTTTTATACTGGCTCGTATTGAAAACACGGACGTCCTAGTATATCCAATATTTCATATGATTCTTCTGCTGCGATATCTGTGATGTGATCATGTGATGTTCTGTGATAAATACTGTATATAGTATATATGATATATTATATAGACGTTACTTATGTTTTACACCCGCGCTAGCCCTGCCCCGCTCTGCCGTTAGTTACCTAACCTAACGGTGCACGAGGGGACATCGAGGCGAATGCGGATGGCATAAGTGTACGTCGTATTTATCTGTGATGTTTAGGTACTTAAATGATGGGACTTCATTAATGTGATTAATGAAAGAAAAGAAACCTAAGATGTTGTGGAATCGAATTTCAAAATAAAATAGGTAGCTACAGTTCTTGCTTTGCACAGCGATATATATGATATATCCCGCACCTCATTCGACGAGGAAAGGACCGAGATCCCTTCACCGGGAGTGACTCCTTTAGCAATAACTGGCAGATGCTACACACTCGGTTTGTCTTTTGATTGCTTTTAAGAGTTTTTTATTTGCACAGTGATATATATGATATATCCCGCACCTCATTCGACGAGGAAAGGACCGACGATCCCTTCACCGGGAGTGACTCCTTTAGCAAAACTAGAAAACCCTAAAAAACACTCCATTTCAAAATTCATTCGATCCTACAACGATATCAAGTTCATTACGCAATAGGTTTTCAGAAAAACCTGTCGTAGCCCTCCGTCATTTCAGATAAGTCCTGTTTAGTATTCGTGCTGCATTTGTTGACCTTGTCAAGGCGCAGTGTGCGGTAGCTAACTAGTATTTATCTGCTTATGCATATGATGCAGATTGGGTTAGGGTAGTCATACGGCCTTGTTGACCTTGTCAAGGGTCGTGCGGGTGGGTTTGATTCAATCAAGAAATGATGGGTTGAACTTGACTTGCGGTCTATGCTTTGTTGACCTTGTCAAGGTCATAGATCGTTCGGGGCAAAATATTATCGGGAATTTCAAGTGTTGAAATTTGCAATAAGATTGCATACCTTCTATGAGATAGTTGGATCCTGATACCCACTGTGAGTAAGAGTTACTCCTGGGAGAGTTTTACACATTACAATTAGCCGATCAAGTAGGTGTCTAGAAAGGTGTTAACGAGGTTACGCCTCTGGGAAAATGAGGTTTACATTAATTAGGTTCGTGCGAAAGCACGGGGGACCTCCCTCAAAGTACCGACACTGGCCTGGCTGAAAGATTGGCGAACTTGTAGTGTGTAATTAATCCCGGCTAGTCTTTCCTTTTAGGGTTTGAAGGAAGATTTGATAAAAACAGTGGGAGCCATCCTGATTAGATAAAATAATAACCAATCTGATCTTGCAAGAGCGCACGCTGAGTGTTTTCTTCTCTCTCTCTCCAGGTAGCGACCATATCATGCCTTAATCAAGATAATAATACGGAAGAATTGACCGAACCCGCTTGTTATACTGAGCTGGGGAATGTTGGTCCCGCTCCACCTTATAATTGTTATAAGACAGAGCAGGAAATAGGGGAATACCAGAATTCCTATGCCGCCCAAACGAAGAAAGTGCATATGATGCATCTCCTTCGGGTGTGTTCATTACAAAGAACTGTTTCTCTGTATCCTCTGAATCCTGGGTATTTGATACTGGATCAGGATCCCAGATATGTAATCTGTTACATAGGGCTACAAAAGGGTAGAAAACTGAGAACGGGTGATAAGTTTCATGAGACAGAAAACGGGGCAAGTGTTGCAGCCAAGTCTGTTGGTCACTGTCACCTTGTATTACCAATACATTGATTCTGAACGAATGTTATTAGATACCGAACCTGATATACAAAATCATATCAGTCTCTTTATTATTAAAGAAAGGATATAATTTTGTATTGTTGGATAATGTTTTGAATATTTCCTATATCAAAAGTTGATCGGTTCAGGCACGTTATCTAAAAGCATTGATGTTCTAAATCAAACTACGGTTCTTAGTATATAGAACACACACAAGAGGAAGGGTTCAAAAATGAACGGATCCTTCTAGAGGTATTGTAGACTAGGTCATATCAATGCGACCCGACTAGCCAAGTTACATATAGATGCATATTTAAATCAGTTTGAATTTACATCTTGTGAAAAACTTGCCAGTCATGTCACAAAGATAAAATGACACCAGCTCTGTTTATTGGAAACAGAGAAAGAGTTAGTGAACTCTTGGGATTGATACATGTTGATGTATGTAAACTCCCATGTCTACACATGCCAAGACCGGTTCTTTGTACGTCATTACATTCTCTGATGATCTCTCAAGATTCAGACATATGTTCCTGTAAAAACACAAGTCCGAACTTTTTGAGATATTCACAGAATATGATTTAGAAGTAGAGAACCAAAATACGGGTATAAGTATTATATCCTTTGATGAGATCAAGGAGAAGAATACTTGAGCACGGAAATCCTGGACTATTCTAAAGGAGAATGAGATTCTCTCTCAACATTACTCCTCCGTATACACCATTGCATGATGGTGTATCGGGGCGGAGCAATCACACCCTATATGATAAGGTGTGCTCTATGATGAGTACTACTGAGTTACCTATTTCCTTTTGGGTGTTATGCGCTTGAGAAGTTGCATACCTATTGAATAGGGTCACGATCAAATCAGTTGCCTACCACTTCATATGAGATATGGAAAGGGAAGAGCCCATATCTTAAGTTAGTTAAGATTTGGGGTTGTCCGGCCTATTTCTAAAAGCATAATCCGGACAAGCTCGAGGCAAGGTCTGTTATGTAGAACTGAAAATGTTCCAGCTATACAAATTGCAGCTGATGATTTGGTAGAACCAAAGGATTCAATAGTAAGCTACAAACCCTAGCATCTCCGCCGATCTAGTAGGGTTCCTCACCCACCTGAGAGATACTTCTGTTTCTCTATGACAGTGGGAGCGAGGATTGCATCATGAGATGATGACTCAACTAGCTTCGAGCTGGCCATCAGGAGTAAGACTCTGTAAGAATGGCTGGATGCTTAGTGATTTGAGATGGAATCCATGTACACCAACAAAGTATGGACTTTGATTGCTATATCTGAAGGGTTAAATCCCCATCAGGAGCAAGCATATCTTGAGAAGATTACTTGGTGTAGATAGAAAAGTTGAGACTTTCAAAGCTAGACTTGTTAAAGGTTTTCGTCATCGACCAGGCGTGGATAATGATGAAACCTTTTCCAGTGGCTATGCTTAAGTCCATCCGGATCCTACTTGCCACGGCTACATACCATGACTACGATATCTGGCGGTTGGGTGTCATGACTACTTTTCTAAATGGTGTTTTAGAAGAGAACGTCTATAAGTACACAGCCAGAGGGCTTCGTAAATAGTGGGAGCAGCGGAAACGTGTGCAAGATGCTTTATAGGATAAAGCAGACATCGCGGAGTTGGAACGTCTATTTTGACGTAGTTGTCAAAAAGTTTGACTTCATCAAAATGGTAGATGAACCTTGTATATACAAAAAGGTAGTAGGGAGTATGGTTGTGATCCTCGTAGAGTACGTGGATGACATACTCTTGATAGGGAAAAAGTTTCCTATACTACGCTCGGTCAATCTCCGCTTATCACAAGGATTCTCCAATAGGATCAAAGTGATACCTCCTAAATCCTGAGTTTTCATCTATGAGATAGATGCAATTGGATGTTAGGATACTCACTAGTTGTAGTGAGATGGTAACAATTGGTCCTGGGGAGAATCACTGGAAGTGTTCCAAGGTGATAAGGACGACTTAAAGTCAGTCACAGGCATTGTCTTTACCCTCAGTAAAGGGACGGTATGTTGGAAGAGTTCTAAGCTAGATACCGTGGCATACTAGACGATGAAGGCTGGATACATCGCTACTTAAGATGCTACCAAAGAGGATGTTTGGGTGTATATTGGTTCATGAGATGAACTAGGTCCCTACCATTGTGTGACAATGGAAGTGTGGCTTTGGCCCAGGAACCACGATCCCATCAGTGACCCAGACATAATCTAAGGCAGTATCACCTGATCATGGAGATGGTTGATCTCCAGGATGATCGAGGTTAGGAGAACAGACTCAGAGGACAACACGGCGGATCCACTCACAAAGGCCTTTTCCCAGAGAGAGACTATTATGGGTTGGTTGAGTATGAGATACTACAACCACTGCTATCAGATGGCCCTAGTGCAAGTGGGAGATTGTTAGTTATATATATGCCCTAGAGGCCATTACTATACATAGGATGTATATTGTAGTGGATGCTTGGACATATATAGGGAGGACTTTCTTGCTCGATATGATAGTATGCTATCTGGTTGCTCTTTACCTTAACGTGTATACTGATTGTCTCTCTATTACATGTTGGTAAAGCCCTTAGGATGTGTACTTGACTACCTTGACTATGATGCGGATCATACCTGTGGGGACATGGTAGTCCATAAGTACATCCTTCAAGGTCCCTAGTCGTGGGTGTATCGAGACGGGGCATCGATATACCAGTGTAGACTAGCGTATACATTCTCGACCCATACAGATGGACGATGGATGATCCCATATCCATTGGTGTTTGACATCAGAGATAATATACGGGTGCTCAGTGGAGACTGGGTACACTGGACGGACTCGCCGAGAACTCCCAGATGGTATTATACCTTACGTCAGATGGCAGTTCTCTGGTGACACTGGTGCAGGTTAGTCTGTAGACCCGAGATCGTCATAGAGTCTTGTGTGGTTCCCACTGTGCTTTGATTTCCACTTTACCACGTCCAAGAGGGCGTGCAAAACGGTGGTTTTTGGGTACAGTCCCGAATCACATGGAGGCAATGAGCGATAGGAGGGGATTCGTCTCTCCCGGTATAGGGAGTTGATGTTGCGCTGTGTTCGATTGGCTATAACCGGAAATCCCTGGCCAGGGTTGCTGAGATTTACTGGTAAGTGTTACCAGTAGTTTCTCGAACTGTTATAAACCTCATATCGACACGACTTATCGAGCTATTGGGGTATGACGTTTACCACCCCTAGGCGAGATATGCGACATATCAGACGACGAGACTGGACTGTACGGTAAGTGTTACTGGTTGGATTCACAGGAGTATGAGCGGGCTTGCTCGTCAATCTTCTGATCGCTCAATACCCGGGTGGCCGTTATGTTTAGCAGACCGCTTGCGGCTTGTGGGTGTTTGATATGATCATCACCTGCTGCCGGCGTATTGACGAGTCTTTAGAGTCCTACACAGAGGTTTCCTGGCTCAAGCGAAACGAAATAGGAGCGCATATGAGATATGTGCGGGACCGAGAATAATGCGTGTATGTGATACCGTATTCTATTCTCGCGATGAATGTATCGATTGGTTGTATGCGATATAACCTAGTTATCGAATCGAGGAATGATTCGATAAGTCGATACATTGGATACTAGTCGGTTATATGCGATATGACCGGGTCATTGAATCAAGTGTTGATTTAATGATTTAATGTATAATTATATATTTGATATATTACTTTGCATTAACTAGTATTGGTTCACTTTAAAAGGATTTTCTCACTTGATGTGCACATTGTATATGTGATATATTTTAGTGTGCAGTTGATTGTATCATGTTTGATGATACATGCTAACTTGAGTATGTGTAAGTATTAAACCATGGTTATGTAATGGTTAGGGTTTTTCATATTATTTATTTATTCATTTATTTATTTATTCATTTTTGGCAAAAGAAAAGAAAAATGGTGGCTTTCTTTGTTTGTTGTTGAAGCTTCATGAAGCTTTGACTAAGTGACCATTTTGTCTTCATGCTTAACCCTAACCATTCCACTTAACCCTAGTTCATTCTCTACACTTGACCATGGTTGCTATATGATAAATATTCATTTTCTTTTCTTTTTGATAATTACTTATCATATTCCTTTTCTTCTTCTTCTTCATCTTCAACATGAAGAAAGCTTGCCTTCATCAATGGCAACTTGAGAAAAAGAGTGAGAAATCCAATTCTAAAGTGAACCCACTTCCTATTTCTTCATCCTCTACCTCTTGCCAAGTAGTATAGGGTGTTTTCTTCACAAGTTTCATGACTTGGTGAAGTGGGAGCTTGATCTTGTGATGCCTCGACGTAGATCATCTTCGGCTTCGAAGTCGACGACCTAGCCCGCCCATTTCTCCGATGAAGCCGATGCTAGAGTCCGGGATCCGATATGGAAAGCGAGAGGACGTCTACGTGGAGCCAAGGAAGTGGAGAACCGGATCTACAAAGGTTGTAGCCTCTTTCTATTAGTTAAAATGTTAACTAGTTTCACTTTTCGTCTAAACTCTAGTCAACGAATCCGTATTAGGGTTTCTCGGCACTTGTAAATTCTTAAATTGGCATGGTTGATGCCTTGTGAGACCTCATTAGCGTGCCTAGGAACCCTACAGGAATGATCCATAGAGGGAAAGAATTGATCAAGGGCAAAATTAGGGAGGAAGAATCTCAGCCAAGGGAGAAAGGGGAGGGTTTGTGTAGGGTTTTATAGTTCATTCTAACAATAAATGCACATAAATGCATTCACACACACATGCATGCACATGCCACCTCATTCATTTCATTTCCTTTTCTTTAAAACTTAATTCTAGGCAACACAAAAGATCTAGATAAATGAGAAGGGTTTGTTAACTCACACTTGTTTTGTTGAGAAGAAGACTTAAGAGAAAATTTCCCAAATGTGAATACCGCATTAAAATAATATTAAAATTGGGAAAAATTCTACTTGAACCAAAACGTCCCATATACCCCCAAATCTTGTGCACAAGTTTTATTTTAGCTAAACTAGGTGCTGGCAAGTCTATATGGTCATTTGATCACAGTCGGTTTAAAACGGAAAAATATCGACAATTTTACCCAAAATCGGAAAAATTCACATAACGATTTTCTAAAACGTTACATATTACCACAAGCACGTCAGTGGCACTAGCTGTATGTAATGTCTACCTAGGTATCTGTCGATAAGAAGGTTGACGAGGAAACTCATCCGTACCCCTACTGAGCCTGTCTGTGGCAATCTCTGTATAGTCCGGTATGTTCATTTAAGAGTGTCGTATATCGGTCCTAGGGGGCGGCAAGAGTCAGACCCCTAATAGTGCAATAAGTCGTGTCGGAGTGTGGCTGAAAACACCCTGAGAAACTACTGGAATCCCTACTAGCAAATCTTGCCTGCCCTGCCCACGGACTTTGTGTAATGGCTTGCCGAACATAGCGAGACATCAACCCCCAATACTGGGAGAGACGAATCCTATCTTACCGCCACTGCCTCCAAGCGCTTCGGTATGCACCCAACTACTACCTGTTTGCATGACTCAGCAGAGCCGTGGTAGGGTAGTAATCTAATAACAGTGGGAACACACTTGAGGCGAAGTAGCAGTGTCAAGTCGATGGACTAAGCTGTACTCATGTCACCTGGTAACTGCTATCTGACGATAGGTATATTACCAACCTGTAGTTCCCTACGAGTCCGTCTAGTGTAACTCATAACCCAATGAGCACCTGCATACTATCTCCAGTACGACGTACTGATGGCTGTGGGACAGACCATCTCCCCTGTTGGGAAGAGAAGCGTATACACTAGTCTACTCTGGAGTATCGATGCCCTGTCTCGATAATCCTGTGACTAGAGACATGTGTAAGAATGTGCTTGTAGACTACCCAGCCCCTACTAGTGTGATTGCCATCACAACGGTGGTAGTCAAGCAAAGATCCTAAGGGCTCTATCAATATGTATTAGCGATATGTTAAAAGAAACATATACACATATTAAGATAGATACAAACCAAGTAGCATACTACTATATCGAGCAAGACTGTTATAAATCCATGCATATATCCCAAGCTTCCAAAATGTAATATACAAACTTGTACTATACAATAATGACCTCTATGGCATATTACACTAACACTATCCCCATACGGTTCTGCGTATTCTCCATTTCTTTCCTCTCCACATTCTTTCACCAGCCCGGGCCTTATCCCGATAAATTTTTTGAATGGTTGGTTCTAACTTTTGGCCTGTGTAAGGCCATGTATAGCTTGATATTGTTTTCTCCCCCTAACTTGAACTTCGACACTTAACAGTGGATACATTGTTTCACTTAAATTTGGGGGGAACCTTTTTGTGTGTATATATGTTGTTTTCTTTTTCTGTTCGTATATAAAAAAAATAATAAATAAATAAATAAAACAAATAGAGAAGCGCCGAAAATTTTGACCCTCTTGGTTTAGCCTGACAGTGAGGGCACTGTCAAGTTTAAGTTTGGGGGTGTGCTCGGTAAGTTTTCTTCCTTCGCATTCATTTGTATATTTTGCATTTGCATACATATTTAAAAAAAACCATAAAAATAAAAAAAAAATACAAAAATATAATAACTTTTTCGGCAAGTTAGCTAATAGGGTAACTTAAATTTTTATTCCAAAAGTTTACTTGATACGTTAGAAATAACTAAATCACGGGCTTAGGAATTGAAAACCCTAAAAATAACCCCCATTCTGTTGAACATTGGCAATTATACGTCCTTGCAGTTTTTTTATTGAAGGAGGTAATCTTGAGTTCAGTTCTTGAGTTAAGTCGAGATGAAGGGAAAGTATTGAAAACTTTACTGAATGATATGTATAAAAAATAGTTTCTATTTTTGAGTTCAAATTTAGAAAGTATATACCCTATAAACTGCACATACACGCACCTTGAAACTTGGGATAGTAGAGGATACCTAGAATTACTCCTGTCTGAAAACCTAGTATGAAAGAAAAAACGATATTTAAAGCTAACCACCAAAAGAGCATCATTAAAAAAATATATCCGGTCTTGAAAAATAAAAATAAAGAAAAATAAAAGAATAAATAAATAAAGTCAATACCTCGAAACTGTTATTTACGCTTTAAGCTCACACATTCAGTAATCGGCTGTTAGTGCCTCAAGAAACATTAATAGTCGCATAAAAGGTGTGTGAGCAAAACCGTCCATCATTAAATGAAAAGAAATAGTATTAGGTGTTAGGGCAAGGGTACTATAGCTTGAATTGAATTCATAAGTGTAGGGGTGAAATTTTACACACACGTAGGGGTATACAATCGATATTTGGAAGAAAGATAGGAATAATGAATAAGACTTATGTTTTCCGTAAAGATGATAAAAATCCTTAATTGGAGACCGCACTTTAGAAAGAAAACTCAAGAGATGCCGAGATCTTTTTAAACTGTAAAAAAACATATAAGATCTGAGGTTGAATAAATTTGAGGCGTGAAACATAAAGGTTGAATATTTCTAACTTAAGATCATAGAATTTCCAACCTAGATACTAAACTGTAGGAGTAAAATCGATGTTAACTTATGAAACTAGCTTGACGGGATTTTGTGGGTGTAATCTGCTGAAACCCCTCAGGAGACAACACTCCTCCTACTAGGGACACCTAGAGGTTTAACGGCTTGTTGTACGAGCTCAGTGCAATCATGTTCCCTGCGAAAGTGAGGCTAGGATTTTTTGTTTTGCTTGGGACAAGCTAAAGTTAAGTTTGGGGGTATTTGATCATCTCAGAAAATTGCATTTCAATACCGCTCATTCATTATCTATTTTGCTATATATCGGTACTATTAACCAGTGTCTGCTCAGTAATATAGATTACAGGTGTTCGTGATAAAATACTGTAAACACGCTCAAAATCACGAATATAATGTTTGGAAGCCGACACTGCAAACAGAACAGAAAACCGACTGATATTCAAAGAGTTTTTGCAAATAAATAAGTGTACACACATTTTGGTCCAACACATAGCAAGTGTACACTAGCTCTTTGATGGCTTGGACCTAGAGAGGGGGCTGCCCATGGCACACACAAATGATGACTTGGTGCAAGTGGGCACATGAGAAGTGATGTGTGTTTAATGAAATAAGATATGATGTGATTTAAAAAGAATCAAGTTCCCTCTAAGCTACTGAGTACAACACAGGCCTCTATAGAGAAATCAAGCAGCACCATTTCGCCGGTCCAATTCATAAGATGGGTCTTTGGATTTGTGCTACGTATCCTCGGCTGTGTACACAACATTTTACACATGTTTATTTTTTCTGTCTTTTTATTTTTACGTGTATTGAATGTGTAAACTTTTTGGACTTTCAAAAAGTTTGAAAGAAAAATCAAAAAATAATATATGGCTGATGGGATTCGAACACGGGGACTACATCACAGCAGTGCAAGAATTTACCAATGAGCTACAAGTGCTTTCTTGCTGTTATTAAACCAAAATAACTTTTAAATTGTGCTCAAGCTTGCAAACTCCTTTCTGTACTTTAAAAAGAAAAAATTTTGTACAGAAAATTCAGGGTTGTTACTGACATCGTCATTATTCTCGAGTGTGTTCCCACTGTACTTAGATTACTACCCTACCATGGCTTTAAAGAGTCGTGCAAATAGGTTTTAGTTAGGTAAGTCCCAAAGCACTTAGGGGCAGTGAGCGATAGAAAGGATTCGTCTCTCCCGGCAAAGAGAGTCGATGTCGCACTGTTTGATTGGCCATCACCATAAGACCTTGGCCAAGGAAATGAGATTTACTGATGCGAGATCAGTAGTTTCTCGGGATAGTGTTGGGCTACATCGACACGACTTAATAGGTTATTATGGGTATGACGTTTTCCATGTAAGTCGATGTCGCGCACCCCACGTGTTCGCGGGGAGGCGGAAATTGCAAAAAATGATTTTTACGGACTTCGCAACACCGACTAGAACCAAGGATCGAACATAAACCATAGCTAGCAAACTATTTGAGGTTTAACTACTAGAATACGAAGTTATACCTCATGATACATGTCCTTCAGGTCTTCATCGTTGTCCTCTACTCGTCGTCAGCTCCAAAGATCGAAAACGGATCGGACAACCTCAACGGCCTCCTCGAGTCAAAGACAATCCACCCGAGAGTCTATAGTCCAAGCTCCTACCTCAAATCCGAGGTAACCATGGCTTTTAGTTCGCTAAACTAGAAGTCCTAGAGGGTGTAGAGTAAGAAAATGGAGTGCTTTGTCTCTTGGAACCCAAGGTTTCTCAAATCATGAGACTTTATGGGTTATGAGGAAGAAGAAGGAGACTTGAAGAAAATGAGAGAGGAGAAGAGAGCTTGGATGAAGCTTGACCTTTCATTTATGATGAATAGTTGAACCAAATGAATTATTGATGAGATAATATCTCACCAAAAATATCTATGGTTCACAAATATCTTTTTTGTCAAGTGATGAATCATAGCAATCCTGTAACACCCGAGCCCAATAATACTATTTATATTACTAGTTGAGGGTTGTATATTGCTCATTCCAATTTTCCTGACTTTCTGGTGTTTATTGCTAAATTTTAACCGATTAAGTCATTTTGGCACATAGCAAATTTTAACTCCTAAAATGAAATTTAAAATATCCATGTTGGCCTACTCGTCGCCACTAGTCGCGTGGTAGCGTCCGCGCGTCGAGATTCTGTCCCGTTTGGCTAAACGGGCAAGTTTGGACGACTACGTGCGCGTGCAAGTGTCCGACTTGGGGGCATGCATTTTAATCATTAAACACCTCTTTTCAAAATTTGGAACCCGCTTAAAATCCTATAATTTGAATTTGGAGCATTTGGGCGCAACCCGGGCGCGATTTGGAAATGTTTCATTTCGCGCCAAAAAGGGCCCATTTCATTTTAATATCTAAAACTATATTATACGTATATTATCCTTAACAGTTTCAATTCCTTTCGAAATCTTTTAAATCCTCTCGTTTTCCCCCAGCCAATCCCAGCGTGGGATTACACCCGCGTGGGCCCCGCTCCCTTTCCCTATCTCTCTCTCTCTCTTCCCTCAATCTCTCTCTCTCTTTCTCTCTCCAATCTCCCTCTCTCTCTTCTTATATTTAAGAAACTCTTGCAGCCGCCTCCCCCCGAACCCATCTTCTTCACGAGAAATCGCCACGAACCCTAACCCTAGCTTCTTGCAACGTCACCGCCGATCCCCCGCGACCTCGCCGTCGCCGCTCTCACCACCTCGTCGACCTCACCGCACCTTACTCCCCTCGTTCTCCCGCCGACTCCCGCACCTGCACCCAACCCGACGACGCCTCCAACCCTCGCAGACCTCGCCGTTGACGCGACCTTCCGTCGCCGACGACTCCCGCGACACCCTCTCACCCTCCTCGTCCCGACCTCGTCGTCGCTGCCCTCCTCCCCTCGCCGGACCACCAACCCGAGCCTCTAAACCCATCGTCTACCCTCCGCTGTTCGCCGGAGAACGCGCCGGCGATCATCTCCGTCTTCACCAGAGCCACCTTCGTCTCCCCCTCGACCACCAGAGCCGACCCCCCTCCTCTACTCGTCGCAACATCCTCTCCCGCGAACCCCCGAGGCTGTTCAAGCCTTCACAGCCGCCGTCGCTGCCTCGCCGGCGTTCCAGTGCCGTCGAGCCATCGCGGTTGCACCCTGCTTCTTCTCTGTAAGTTTTCCTTGTCCTCCCTTTTGGTACGATCCCCCTTGCTGGTCGTTATTTGCGTGTATCATATCGTAATTGCTAACTTCGCTACTTTTGTTGTTGCCGAAATCCGACCGTGCCGTCTTGGCGAACCCGACGCTCCAGCGAAGCCCCCTGGTCCGTGTGACCCCGTTGTTCTCTGTTGGGACTCGATCCGTGGCCCGTGCTATCATATCGCGTTTTCTGCCGACATCGCATCCGTGTTCCAGTTTGCAGACCGTCGAGGCAAGTATCTGAATACTTGCTTAAACATGCTAGCGTGCGAGATCTAGTCTTGCCACGCAATTGAATTCATACTAATTAATACCACAACTTAATGATGGCAATTGATATCATATTATTGCAGTTATCTTTATAATGGAATCGTTACAACAGTTCCTCGTAATTAACCAACCCACATCAATCCATATTTCAACTAAATAAAACGACTGAATCATATCTGCTAAAACTGTTAAATCATTCATGAGACAATTATTATATTTAGTTTAATTTCATGTAGCTTCATTACTTCATGATTGTGGATATTGCTTCACCTTGTGGCGATTGCACCCTAAAGGTGCTTGAACCTGTTAATAAGAGAATGCAAACATCACTGTGGTTATATGGAATATTGTGGTTAATTACTGTTTCCTGCTGCTGTTCATTATTGATTGTATACCTGTTGTGAGCACTTACCCGGTTACACTACCTATTGGCCTGACCCTGCTACACCTGACATATACATACATACCGACTCATCCTGTTGTACCATGACATTACTTGTTTCCTGATCTCATGCCTAATGCCGACAAACCTGACCATTCCTGCTGTCGATCCAGACAGACCTACTTTTACTTGATTTGTGTTGGCATTAGTCCTTGACTACTGAATACCTGACCTGACATACATAGTTTGGGGGTATGGGGAAATCAAAGGTGAAACCGACTTGTAACTCAACAGTTCGATACATTGTTCTGATCAGTCTTACGGGCTTGGCCAGCTCCGGAGTGTTGATGCTGACATCACTCGTCCATCCTACTACCTTTTACTGCTTAGCGGCACGTCTCGGATTCAGCCCCGAGGGCTTTGACCGTGGTCCCGGGCACGCACGGGATACTATTGAGTTACATCGACAATTCATCAATTGGTTTCAAAGACTATAGAGTAGAAAACCTGATAGGACAGTTTGGACACCATTGCACATTACCCTGCTTGTTATTTCTTGTTACTGCTTTATTCATGTTCATACTTGCATTGCTTATTACCATGTTTATGCTATATACTTGATGTCATGACGCGCTGACATCTGGGTTTTGCATGGCCCAGATTCCGTACCATTGTCGACGACCGAGCAGGAGTACTTCAGCCAGCAGGCTGAACAGTGAGTCCTTAGGGTTTAGTTTATTTATTTCTTTTCATTTCCAGATGTGAGCCCGCATTATGGGACGTACTGTTTATTCATTGTATTGGATCATTAGTTTCCGCACTTATTGTTTATTGATTCTTGTTATTATGGATTTGGACATGTATTAGATTAGTTTTTATCTTGTTCTTGATATCCTTACAACCGTAATGTGACTGTGGATGGATACTTCCTACCCACAGGTAGCATGGTTGGCTATGTCACGTGCCCAATTTTGCGTACTCTGGGAAGCGGGGCGTGACATGGTTCTTTTTGGTATCAGAGCCATAGGTTAATTGGGTTGATTCTTTGTAATTGGGTATTGCACCCGATACACGAATCATAATACCCGTGATTAGGAAACATGTCCTGCCACTTTGACCGTGTTACCATCCTTGAATCATTCTTCCGGATCATGTCGACATGCAAACTTACTTTGCATTGTTAACTCGAAAACGTAACTTCTTGTTATCTCTAGGACTTAGGCGACTTGGGTGGAGTTAAGTAATTGCGGCTATGATACCGCGGCATAGCTACAATGCAGCACTCTATTTAAGTATCTTGGAGTTCTAGCCTTGATTTATATATTGAATCTATCATCATGCTAATGTTGTTTGTTTTGATTTCAGGACCATGGCAGATAAGAATTTCAAGACGTATCAGAGGCGCGTGGATGAAGCCGCCATGTTAGGAGTGATACGCGGGATGTTGGAAAATCAGAAGAGGCAAACTGAGCTGATCCAGCAGCAAGCAGATTCATTTCAGGAGGGTTTGCAGGCTATGCAGCAGTCTGTAAACACCGCTGTAGCGAAGCCAGTCGACCGAGTAGGGACCGTGGCAGATTTCAGACTGTTGGGTCCTACTACTTTCACTGGCTTGGAGGAGCCGTTGCCAGCCGAGCAGTGGCTCGTGGACACGGAGAATTTACTGATTGCGGCACAGATCCCAGAAGACAAGAGAGTTGATGTGGTGCGCATTCAGCTGGTGGATTACGCCCGAGAGTGGTGGCTTGTGGAGGAGACCTGCTTGTCCAAGCCAATCAGTTGGGCGGATTTCTTCAAAAGTTTCTTGGAAAAGTTCTTCCCGCGGACTGCACGGGAGGACATGGAGGAGAGATTTATTGGGCTGAAACAAAATGGAGCAGCTGTGGATGTACACGCAGCGGAATGGACGAGACTCAGCCGTTTCGCTGGACCCTTAGTCGCCAAGGAGGCAGACAGGGCGCGAAGGTTCTTGCGCAGTTTGGATGTGGACATCCAGAGGCAGATTGTCTCCTTGGGTTTGACCACTTTCTCGCAGGTTCTTACGGCAGCCAGAGAGCAGCAGAGTTTATCAGGATCGAAAGGGAACCTTCACCAGACAGCAGTTGCGGCCAGAAAGCCTGCATTTGTACCTAACCGAGATCATGGGCGCAGAGGTATTCCAGTGGACCGTCGAGGTGTAGCGCCAATGAAGAAGCCTGTGATCGTTGATCGAAGGAAGAGCGTGACTTGTGATTATTGCCGATTACCTGGGCACGTGCAGAAGGAGTGCCGAAGGAGACTGGGACTTTGCCTGGTTTGTGGAGCAGCCGATCACGCAGTTGGTGCTTGTCCGTCGAAGCTTCGCACGAGAGATGATATACAGAAGCCTCCGCAGAGACCGTTCCAAGGGCATAAGCAGCTGACACAAGGACCCAACCAGGGTCGAGCTTTCACGTTGACAGCTGAGGAAGCCAAGGCATCAGGAGAAGTGGTTTCAGGTACTATACTCGTTCGTGGTTTTCCCGCATTGGCATTATTTGATTCCGGAGCATCCCACTGTTTTATGTCATCCAAATTTATAACTACACACTCGATCACCTGCACGACCCTGTCTAGTTTCTGGGACATACACACTGGGAATGGGAAAATCATAGCTAGTAAGGAATGTAGATATTGTACAGTTGTTGTTTGTGGACGGGAGCTTTTTGCAGATTTCTTGGTGATTGATACGGGCAGTTATGAAGTAGTCTTGGGAATGGATTTTCTTGGCACTTTCCACGCACACATTGATTGTAGGGTAAGGAAGGTAATTTTCCAGATTCCCGGACACCCTGAGTTTACTTTCATTGGAGGAAGCAGTTCTGTCGGGCCGGTCGAGTTTAGGGCTAGGCCGACGAACAGTGTTCTTGCGGCTATGGTAGTGGATAGTAATGAAGAGCCGGCAGTTGTCCGCGACTTTATGGATGTGTTTGAAGATATTTCGGGCTTACCGCCGAAGCGAGATGTGGAGTTTGCGATTGACCTTATTCCGGGTGCAGCGCCAGTATCAAAATCTTATTATCCGATGGCACCGGTGGAATTGGAAGAAGTTAAGAAACAGGTGGGTGAATTACTCGAGAAGGGATGGATTCGAAGCAGCAACTCACCTTGGGGAGCCCCAGTTCTTTTAGTGAAGAAGAAGGATAGCACGAGAAGGATGTGCATTGATTATCGAGAATTGAACCGGGTGACTATTAAGAACAAGTACCCGATCCCTCGCATTGGAGAGCTTTTTGAGCAGCTTAGTGGCGCGAGGGTATTCTCGAAACTGGACTTGCGATCAGGATACCATCAGGTCCGAGTGAAGGCAGAAGACATTTGCAAGACGGCGTTTCGAACTCGATATGGGCATTTCGAGTATTTAGTGATGCCCTTCGGAGTGACTAATGCGCCGGCAATATTTATGGATTTGATGAACAGGATCTTTTCACCTTTCTTAGACCAGTTTATTGTGGTATTCATCGACGATATTCTGGTGTACTCGAAGAGTCCGGAGGAGCATGCTGAGCACTTAAGGATCGCACTGCAGACGCTGAGACAAGAGAAATTATTCGCGAAGATGAGTAAGTGCGAATTCTGGCTGGAAGAAGTAAAGTTTCTGGGGCATGTCGTGTCGGGCGATGGAATCGCCGTTGATCCCGAGAAGATTACAGCAGTTCGGGATTGGCCTGTTCCAAAGAATGTTGCGGAGATAAGAAGTTTTCTTGGACTCGCCGGTTACTACAGAAGATTTGTGGAGAACTTCGCTCGTTTAGCTGAGCCGTTAACCAAGCTTACGCGTAAGGAGGTACCGTTTGTTTGGACGGATGGATGTGCATTGGCCTTCGAGACGTTGAAGCACAAGTTGATAACCGCCCCGATCCTGACCGTACCGGATAATTCAGGAGGACTGGTGATTCATAGCGACGCATCTGGAAAGGGATTGGGATGTGTTTTAATGCAGAACGGGAAAGTCGTCGCTTACGCATCGAGGCAGCTGAAGACTCATGAGAAGAACTATCCGACTCATGACTTAGAGCTTGCAGCCGTGATCTTCGCCCTGAAGATTTGGAGACACTACCTATTGGGCGAGAGAGTCGAAGTCTTTACCGATCACAAGAGTTTAAAGTATGTGTTTACTCAAAAGGAGTTGAACATGAGGCAACGCGGATGGTTGGAGCTGATGGCCGACTATGACCTTGATCTTAAGTACCATCCGGGAAAAGTTAACGTCGTGCCAGATGCGCTAAGTCGGTCACCAGCAATTCAGTTATTGACTGCACAAAGAGAGATCATTGAGGATTTTCGGAGATTTGACTTGGAGGTTGTGCTACCGCATGCTACAGGACAGTTGATGCAGTTGCAAGTACAATCGTCCTTAGTTGAGAAGATTAAAGCGACACAATCGCAGGATCCTAGACTGCAAAAGTTTCGAGAACAGGTTGGAGCCGGACTACGAACCGATTTACTGATCCACGAAGACGGTTCGTTAAGATATGGTAGCCGTGTGTGTGTGCCAAAAGGAGATGTGCGAGAAGAGCTCATGAAGGAGGCACACAGTTCAGCTTACTCTGTACATCCAGGAGGGACAAAGATGTACCGAGATAATCGACAGCATTTCTGGTGGGAATGTATGAAAAGGGAAATTGCTCGCTTCGTGGCTAAGTGCTTGGTGTGTCAGCAAGTCAAGGCTGAACACCAAAGGGTTGCTGGTTTGTTGCAACCACTTCCGATTCCTCAGTGGAAGTGGGAACATATAACCATGGATTTCGTGACGGCTTTACCGCGGAGTCCAAAGGGCAACAATGCTGTATGGGTGATTGTCGATCGGTTGACCAAAGCAGCTCACTTTATTCCTTTTCGGATTGGTCAATCGACAGAGACTTTGGCAGAGCGGTACATGCAGGAGATTGTCAGATTGCATGGAGTACCGGTAAGCATTGTGTCCGATCGGGACACTCGGTTCTTGTCGCACTTTTGGAGGAGTTTACAAGAAAGTTTGGGGACTCGATTGAAGTTTAGCACAGCTTATCATCCTCAGACTGATGGACAATCAGAGAGAACGATCCAGACCCTTGAAGATATGTTGAGGGCTTGCATGTTGGACTTCAAAGGTTCTTGGGAGGATCATCTACACCTGGTGGAGTTTTCGTACAACAATAGCTTCCAAGCAACTATTCAGATGGCCCCGTTTGAAGCACTGTATGGTCGTAAGTGCCGTTCACCTGTTTGTTGGGATGATGTTGGTGAACGAAGGTTACTAGGACCAGATTTGGTGGTACAGACAGTCGAGAAGGTGAATACAATCAGGAAGCATATGAAGGCAGCTCAAGACAGACAGAAGAGTTGGGCCGACACGTCAAGAAGACCTCTAGAGTTCGCCGTGGGTGATTTGGTATTCCTGAAGATATCACCGACTAGAGGGGTGATTCGCTTTGGAAGTCGGGGAAAGCTTAGTCCTCGTTTCGTTGGACCCTTCGAGATATTGGAGCGTGTTGGAGAGGTATCGTACCGGTTGGCGTTACCACAGTCTTTAGCAGGAGTTCACGATGTGTTTCATGTGTCTCAACTACGGAAGTATGTTCGTGATGAGACTCATGTCTTGGATCATTCGGAGTTAACCGTTCGGGAGGACCTGACTTTTGAGGAGCGACCAGTTGAAATCAAGGATCGAAGAGAAAAGGTTCTTAAGAACAAGGTTATCCCTCTTGTGCTAGTCTCTTGGGGTAACCGATCGCATGGAGAATCCACTTGGGAGCGAGAAGACGAGATCCGACAGAAATTCCCTCACCTTTTCCAGTAGTTAGCTATCTTGTATTCTTGGAATTTCGAGGACGAAATTCTTTTTGTAGTTGGGTATGATGTAACAACCGAGCCCAATAATACTATTTATATTACTAGTTGAGGGTTGTATATTGCTCATTCCAATTTTCCTGACTTTCTGGTGTTTATTGCTAAATTTTAACCGGTTAAGTCATTTTGGCACATAGCAAATTTTAACTCCTAAAATGAAATTTAAAATATCCATGTTGGCCTACTCGTCGCCACTAGTCGCGTGGTAGCGTCCGCGCGTCGAGATTCTGTCCCGTTTGGCTAAACGGGCAAGTTTGGACGACTACGTGCGCGTGCAAGTGTCCGACTTGGGGGCATGCATTTTAATCATTAAACACCTCTTTTCAAAATTTGGAACCCGCTTAAAATCCTATAATTTGAATTTGGAGCATTTGGGCGCAACCCGGGCACGATTTGCAAATGTTTCATTTCGCGCCAAAAAGGGCCCATTTCATTTTAATATCTAAAACTATATTATACGTATATTATCCTTAACAGTTTCAATTCCTTTCAAAATCTTTTAAATCCTCTCGTTTTCCCCCAGCCAATCCCAGCGTGGGATTACACCCGCGTGGGCCCCGCTCCCTTTCCCTATCTCTCTCTCTCTCTTCCCTCAATCTCTCTCTCTCTTTCTCTCTCCAATCTCCCTCTCTCTCTTCTTATATTTAAGAAACTCTTGCAACCGCCTCCCCCCGAACCCATCTTCTTCACGAGAAATCGCCACGAACCCTAACCCTAGCTTCTTGCAACGTCACCGCCGATCCCCCGCGACCTCGCCGTCGCCGCTCACACCACCTCGTCGACCTCACCGCACCTTACTCCCCTCGTTCTCCCGCCGACTCCCGCACCTGCACCCAACCCGATGACGCCTCCAACCCTCGCAGACCTCGCCGTTGACGCGACCTTCTGTCGCCGACGACTCCCGCGACACCCTCTCACCCTCCTCGTCCCGACCTCGTCGTCGCTGCCCTCCTCCCCTCGCCGGACCACCAACCCGAGCCTCTAAACCCATCGTCTACCCTCCGCTGTTCGCCGGAGAACGCGCCGGCGATCATCTCCGTCGTCACCAGAGCCACCTTCGTCTCCCTCTCGACCGCCAGAGCCGACCCCCCTCCTCTACTCGTCGCAACATCCTCTCCCGCGAACCCCCGAGGCTGTTCAAGCCTTCGCAGCCGCCGTCGCTGCCTCGCCGGCGTTCCAGTGCCGTCGAGCCATCGCGGTTGCACCCTGCTTCTTCTCTGTAAGTTTTCCTTGTCCTCCCTTTTGGTACGATCCCCCTTGCTGGTCGTTATTTGCGTGTATCATATCGTAATTGCTAACTTCGCTACTTTTGTTGTTGCCGAAATCCGACCGTGCCGTCTTGGCGAACCCGACGCTCCAGCGAAGCCCCCTGGTCCGTGTGACCCCGTTGTTCTCTGTTGGGACTCGATCCGTGGCCCGTGCTATCATATCGCGTTTTCTGCCGACATCGCATCCGTGTTCCAGTTTGCAGACCGTCGAGGCAAGTATCTGAATACTTGCTTAAACATGCTAGCGTGCGAGATCTAGTCTTGCCACGCAATTGAATTCATACTAATTAATACCACAACTTAATGATGGCAATTGATATCATATTATTGCAGTTATCTTTATAATGGAATCGTTACAACAGTTCCTCGTAATTAACCAACCCACATCAATCCATATTTCAACTAAATAAAACGACTGAATCATATCTGCTTAAACTGTTAAATCATTCATGAGACAATTATTATATTTAGTTTAATTTCATGTAGCTTCATTACTTCATGATTGTGGATATTGCTTCACCTTGTGGCGATTGCACCCTAAAGGTGCTTGAACCTATTAATAAGAGAATACAAATATCACTGTGGTTATATGGAATATTGTGGTTAATTACTGTTTCCTGCTGCTGTTCATTATTGATTGTATACCTGTTGTGAGCACTTACCCGGTTACACTACCTATTGGCCTGACCCTGCTACACCTGACATATACATACATACCGACTCATCCTGTTGTACCATGACATTACTTGTTTCCTGATCTCATGCCTAATGCCGACAAACCTGACCATTCCTGCTGTCGATCCAGACAGACCTACTTTTACTTGATTTGTGTTGGCATTAGTCCTTGACTACTGAATACCTGACCTGACATACATAGTTTTGGGGTATGGGGAAATCAAAGGTGAAACCGACTTGTAACTCAACAGTTCGATACATTGTTCTGATCAGTCTTACGGGCTTGGCCAGCTCCGGAGTGTTGATGCTGACATCACTCGTCCATCCTACTACCTTTTACTGCTTAGCGACACGTCTCGGATTCAGCCCCGAGGGCTTTGACCGTGGTCCCGGGCACGCACGGGATACTATTGAGTTACATCGACGATTCATCAATTGGTTTCAAAGACTATAGAGTAGAAAACCTGATAGGACAGTTTGGACACCATTGCACATTACCCTGCTTGTTATTTCTTGTTACTGCTTTATTCATGTTCATACTTGCATTGCTTATTACCATATTTATTCTATATACTTGATGTCATGACGCGCTGACGTCTGGGTTTTGCATGGCCCAGATTCCGTACCATTGTCGACGACCGAGCAGGAGTACTTCAGCCAGCATGCTGAACAGTGAGTCCTTAGGGTTTAGTTTATTTATTTCTTTTCATTTCCAGATGTGAGCCCGCATTATGGGACGTACTGTTTATTCATTGTATTGGATCATTAGTTTCCGCACTTATTGTTTATTGATTCTTGTTATTATGGATTTGGACATGTATTAGATTAGTTTTTATCTTGTTCTTGATATCCTTACAACCGTAATGTGACTGTGGATGGATACTTCCTACCCACAGGTAGCATGGTTGGCTATGTCACGTGCCCAATTTTGCGTACTCTGGGAAGCGGGGCGTGACAAATCCAAAGAAAATATCTCCACCTCATTTCTCCACCTCATTATTCTTTAATCCACAAAAGAAAAAAGAAATCCTAATGAGGTGTCCCTTCTAGAAGCTTTCCCGCACGAATTATGAGAATGCCCCTCATCCGTAAATATATGCCTGCATCCGTATTCCGAAGAATATGAATACAATGAGACGAAAATAATCCATCAATATAATACTAGAATCCGGCTTAAACCAAAGCCCACTAGTATTATCCGCCCGATCATCATATGTGTACACGTACACATAAGTGATCGAAGCCCTGCCGTAAAACCATACGGCCTCTACACCTTTTGCCCGGTGCAGGGAAACTCTCTGTGTGGGACTCTAAAAATTCGTCACTACGCTGGCATTGGGTTTAACCATAAGCTATAAGCGGTACTAGCTGCACATAACGGCTACCCAGGTATGTGTCGATAAGAAGGCCTATGAGCTAACTCATCTGAACTCCTACTGAGCCTGTATGTGACAATCTCTATACAGTCTGGTTTGTTCATCTACGAGTATCGCATATTGGGCCTAGGGGGAGGTAATCGCCAGACCCCTAATAGCGCAATAAGTCATGTCGGAGAGTAGCCCAATACACCCTAAGAAACTGTTAGTTATATGTATGCCCTAGAGGCCATTACTGTACATGTGATGTATATTGTAATGGATGCTTGGACATATATAGGGAGGACTTTCTTTCTCGACATGATAGTATGCTATCTGGTTGTACTTTATCTTAACATGTACTCTGATTGTCTCTATGTTACATGTTGATAAAGCCCTTAGGATATGTACTCGACTACTGGGACTATGATGAGATCATACTAGTGGGGCTACGGTAGTCGACGAGTTCATCCTATAACTGTTCCTAGTCGAGGGTGTATCGAGACAGGGCATCGATACACCAGAGTAGACTAGCATATACGCATCTTGACCCATATGATGGGCGATGGATGATCCCATATCCATCGGTGTTTGACATCAAGGATGGTGTACGAGTGCTCAGTAGAGACTAGGTACACTGGACGGACTTGCCGAGAACTCCCAGATGGTATTATACCTCATGTCAAATGGCAGTTCTCCGGTGACACTGGTACAGAGTAGTCTGTTGACCCGAGATCGTCACAGAGTCTTGTGTGATTCTCACTGTACTTTGATTTCCATCATACCACGTCCAAGTGGGCGTGCAAAAAGGTGGCTTTTTGGTACAGTCCCGAATCATATGGAGGCAATGAGCGATAGGAGGGGATTCGTCTCTCCCGGTATAGGGAGTTGATGTTGTGCTGTGTTCAATTGGCTATAATTGGAAATCCCTGGCCAGGGTTGCTGAGATTTACTGGTAAGTGTTATCAGTAGTTTCTCGAACTGTTATAGACCTCATATCGACATGACTTATCAAGCTACTGGGGTCTGACGTTTACCACCCCTAGGCGAGATATGCGACATATCAGACGACGAGACCGGACTGTACGGG
The DNA here is from genome assembly GCA_030015575.1 of Agapanthus africanus. NCBI lineage: Eukaryota > Viridiplantae > Streptophyta > Magnoliopsida > Asparagales > Amaryllidaceae > Agapanthus > Agapanthus africanus. Next base: position 277,482,666 of record JASDDO010000004.1, on the reverse strand, counting down.
AGTATTACTGATTGGATTTGCAGGAGAATGTACAGGCTTGCTTGTTGATCTTCTGATCGCTCAATACCTGGGTGGCAGTTACGTTTAGCTGACCGCTTGCAGCTTGGGGGTGTTTGATATGATCATCACCTACTGCCGGCGTATTGACGATTCTTTAGAGTCCTACACAGAGGTTTCTTGACTCAGGCAAAACGGAGTATGAGCACATATGTGATATGTGCAGGGCTGAGGATAATGCGATATGAGATACCATATTATATTCTCGCGTTATTTTGATATGAGCCGGATCATCGGATCAAGTATTGATTCGATGAATCGGTACATGATATATTAGTCGGTTATATTCGATATAGCCGGATTGTTGGATCAAGTGTTGATTCGACAATTTAATATATAATAATATATATATGATATATTGCATTACATTATCTAATATTGTCTCGCTTTATTGATTCATTTTCTCACCGGATAATACATTGATATATATGCGGTATATGTTAATTGTATTATTTTCTTTTGTTACAAAATATATTATATATGTCATATATAATATTGTAACATAATATGATTACTAATGCAACATGTTTAGTGGAGATTAAACAAGATTAGGGTTTGAATTGGGTTAGTTCTTTCTTGAACCTTCGAGAAGGTTTTCTTTTGTTTTATGCTAAGATATTATGGTTGATATTTTAAGTGACTCATTCTTTAACCCAACCCAAACCCTAGCCCTAGTTAAATCTCTATATGAGTTATCCTTGTCATCCTTGACCATGGTTACATTTATAATTATATTAACATTTTCCTTATTCATCCCAAAAGGAATTAATTCATTTTTCTTCTTCTTCTTCAACCTTGAGCTTTGAGAAAGCTTTCTAGGTTTTCATTTTGTGATGATTAAGAGTGAGAATTTGAAAATAAAATAGAGCTAAAATTCTACTTCATCATCCTAATCTATCCTAGCCATTTAGATTAGGGTGTTCACTTCATTTAGTGAGTGAGTGCTTGTGTTAAAGAAACTTTAAGGTAGATCATCTTTGTTCTTGAAGATCGGCAGCAAGTTTGCATCATTCTCTTCGTGGAGCCTCTCTAGAGTCCGAGTACATAATGATCGCAGCGAAGGGGCCTCAACACGGAGCTTATGAAGTGAAGGACCGGACTACAAAGGTTGTAATTCTATACTCTTAGATGTTAAAGTGTTTAACATGCTTTGTTTCGCCTAATCTCTAGTTTAAAATCTTGGTTAAGGGTTGTTCGGCACGTCTAAATTTTAAATCGGGCATGGTTGATGCCTCGTAGACCTTTGTGAGAGTGTCTAGTAACCCTACAGTGGTATCAGAGCCAAGCTAGAGCTTTAGGTGAAGTCTAGGGGAAGTTTAAAGTCCGATCGAACTCCGAATACCCGTAAAACCCTAGTTTCTGGAAATTTTCTAAAATTATTGATTTTTTCATATTAAAAATACTCAAAAAAATCAGCAGGGAAATACAAGAATTACTGTGCAGCACATGCTTCCAATTCCTTTAATGCGCCGCGGAACCGCGGCAATAACCTGGCTTGCGCGGCGATTCCGCGGCCAAACAGTAACGTTAGGGTTTACTGTTTGCACAGTAATGTCCGTATTTCTTTCCTGATATTTTTGGGAATTTTTATTTTTACTCAAGTGTTGAGTTTTCTGGGTTATATTGGGAGCTCGTTGATTCGATCGGAAAGTATAACTTCGTTTAATTTGTCCGGATAATTTTTGAACGTGTTAAAAAGTTAGAACGGATATCAATAACTCACTTTTTCCCCTTCCGGAAAATTTCCAAGCGTTGGATTTTTCCGTAGTTTAAGAACGTTCTAAGTCATGCAAGTAACGCGGTGGACCCTCTAGAAGACAACAAACCTTAACTCGATTATGTGACCGTCTGAACCGCCTCTAAACCTTAGGGTTTGGGGCAGTACGGCGTGCCACATGTGAGGCGTTGGCTTGACCCTTCTACTGCTGGACCATTGGTACTGTAGCATGTGAAGGATGTTTTTAAACTAATTTCAAGTGTTGAGAACTATTTGGGAAAACTTGGATGTTTGATTATTCGATCGGAAAGTTTAATATTGTCTGTTTATCTGGAATGTGATACAATATTTAGAATCCACAAGTAGTTATGAGATAAATAATTTGAATGTTATAAATCTAGCAGTTCTGTCTCAGATGATCGATTGCCACGGAATTTTGATGTGATCAAAAGTCCATCGCAATCACGTAGCGTACGCTGATACTCGCCGGGTAAACTTAATAGACAGCCACGCCCCATAGCCCCGACCAAGTGACTGTAGGAGAACCTCGTCGCCAAAAGCATCCGTTCAGGTGCTCGCAGCAGCGGTGTTCCGCCTTAGTGCACTTCGTCGATGGCATCCAGGGGTGCGGCCGTCTACTAAAGTTTGCGACGAGCATTCGATCAAGATGTCGGGAATCTTGTTGAATTGCCCGACTTGATATTGAAAAGAGTTTTCGATAAATGAGACTAAAATGCGGGGTTTATAATTGTTAGGCATGCGATGTCTAAGGAATTCATTTGGTTAGGCATGCGATGTCTAAAGAGGGTTGCGGATTCCAACTGTTGTAGTTTTACACTTTCTTTTCTGCGAGTGTAAGTGTAGTATGTAGTTGTATCGCCGGTTTTCATTGCTAACATCGACGACAATCGGTGTATGCATACTTATTTACGTTGATGACATGTGATGTTATGTGTTGCTGTGATATGTTATATTGGATCGTCGTGTTTGAATAGCCGGGGGTTTTATGTGAGATGAGAGTTTTTCATTTTCATTCATGTAAAATTCATTTGTATGTAATATTCTTTTATTGGGGCACTTCCGAGCTGAGGATGATTTCACCATTGTATATTATTTATATTTCCGCATTAGGTAGACCCCCAAGACGGGGAGAACAAGTAACCGGGTTCTAGGGTCCAGTGGGAGACCATCTCGAGGAGTCGAGACCGGGTCTCCTAACCCTAGAATTGGCAGTGTTGCTTGCCGCTCTTGTAGGGGTCTAGGGATGTGGGTTTGGCTATTATACAGGCTCGTATTGAAAACACGGACGTCCTAGTATATCCAATATTTCATATATGTTTTTCTGCTGCAATGTTCTGTGATGAGATCATATTACTGCCTGAGACGAATGATTATATTATATATATGAGATATATATTATATATTATTGATTTCGTTTCAAATATGATGCTTGTGAAGCATAATAAAATGGGACTTCATTAATGAGATTAATGAAACTAAAATAAACCTAAAGATGTTGTAGAAACTAGTTTAAAAACTGGTAGCTCTAGTTCTTGCTTTGCATAACGGTGTTCCTTGTAGAACATTGATTGATGATAAAATTCGAGACTGTGTAAGTAAATCAACTCAAATGATCCCTGATAACGGTTTCATTTGATTGTAATATTTTCTTGTTTGTGTAAATCGAATAAAGCGAATAAGTTTCTATGTGTCGGTAATATTGAATAAAATTCACAATCAAAGAATTATATTTGACCGCAATCAATTACGGTGTCGATTGTAGATCGTAAGCGAGTGCGGATCGTCCACAGGGATTTTGCGATTCGTTTTTATATTTGATTTATTTGAATTGAAAAGTTAATCGGAAAGAAAAGAAAACATGATTCAAGATTTTATCGATTGATTCAGGTGTCACTAATCTAATCAAGAATCAAGAAATGATAAACAATCGAGAATCGGGTTTCGATGATATTTCCAACCAAATGTCAAGAATCTAAATGAGGCTCGTAGGAATCGATCGGATCTATAGACGTGATGTAATCTCAAGATTTCGTGTTCTTGTCCTTCGAAGGATTGATACTAGATCGATGATGATCGACGAGAGTTAGGGCTTTCTTGATGAAACTAGGGTTTCATCATTTAACCATTGTTCTTTCGTTGATATCATTCACATTCTAGCCTCTAGCAATTGCAAGAAACGATCTTAACTCCCCAATCTCGAGCGATATCAATCAAGAAAGCATCGCTACGAATTGGGTTGTCGATTCTTGAACTTGCTAGGGTTTACAAAACTCGTAGGACTCAAGAATCGATTTAAGATATATTACATCATCATTCTATTGATCGTCTCGACTCCTCGACGAGCGGAGTATTACTCAAACATCACAACAAGAATTACAACTAGAAATTTAGATTGAATCATGATGCAAGAATTTAAAGAAAACAAGATAAAAGAATATCACCTTTAATTTATATCAACAATTTGATTACAGTCGCTCAAGAACTACAAGAGGAAGAACTAAATTGTCGACTTGGCTTCGCTCGGCTCCGTGAGTCGCGGGTCGGCTTGGACCACTTGCTCTGTTGAAGAACGGCTCGGCTCCTAAAAGGTTGCAAGGTTTCTTGCTTGATAGGGTACTCGGGATCTTGGCTTTTGATTGGAATTAGGGTTAGGGTTTCACACAAGTTCTCTCACTAGACTTGTGGAAGAAGATGAAGAAAGAGATAGAATGGCTCTAGTTTGATACTAGAATTGGGTAAAGATCATTCATCTTTATAACCCTAGGTCTAGGCTTAAAATTACAATTCCCTCCAAAAGTTTGTTGAGGAGTTTCTAGAAAGAGTTTGTTAGGAGCTAGCTTAGGTTTTAAGCTATGATTAATTAAGCTTAGAAAACCCTAGTTTGCTGATCTGGCAGAAGCCTCTGGATTCTTCTGGAACTTGAAGTACATTTCTGAACTGTAGGAGCTAAGGTAAGCATTGTGCAGCAAAATTTGGTGGATGGCGTGGCAAGACGGCCGCGGAACCGCGGCCTAAGCCGGCTTGCGCCGCGGTTTCGCGGCCAAGTTGTGGCTTTATGTCTTGGTCTCTTTGCAGTGGTCTTGGGTAGACATTTGTAGCTTTATCTGATATGTTGAATTTTATTTGTCCCATTGGATTGATACCAGAACTGAAATCATTGAGTTGGCGTAATGTTTGATCAGCTCTTTTGGCTTCGCTTCTGGGTTTTCCTGCATGGATCTCAAAACAAGTGTTGCGTAATATAGGGATGATGCGATGCCATGAAATGCGGTCAATTTCCATTAAAGTGCCGGTTTTAAAGTCCAACACATGCAAACTGATATTTTGCTATTGTTTTGCTAATATGTGAAATATGAATGCCGAACACTTCTATATGAATGCAAATGATGAGGAAATTGCCGGCTAAAATATGCAATATTTTCAACTAATCAAATTCCCCCAAACTTAATTTCGATCGTCTCGAGCGAACTTTTTATTAAAAAGATAAGGAGAAAATAAAGAAAGTGAAAAAAACTAACTAGCACACTTTCATAGGCAACACGATTGTACTGAGCACGTGCAACAAGCCTTTAAACCTCTAGGTGTCCCTAATAGGAGGAGTGTTGTCTCCTGAGTGTTTTCAGCGGATTGCACCCACAAAATCCAATAATAAAAGAAAGATCATGAATATTACATTTAAAGAAAAGAATTGTAAAAGAAAAGCTTCGAAAATTAGGGTTTCCAACTAAGCTAGCTTTTCGGTTGTCATGAGCCCTATCTTAATGGTCATGAAAAGATATTAGAAATCACGTCCTCCCTCAATAAAACACCGTCTTATTTTTCATTCCTATCTTTCTTCCAAACATCGATCATATAACCCTGTGTGTGTGTAAAGACATCCCTACACCCGGAGAATTCAATTCAAGCTATCATACTCTTACCCATCTGCCTCAGTACTTTTTAATTAATGAATATTTAGATGAGATTACTCACACACTTTCATGCGACCGTTAATACTTCTTGAGGTACTAACCCACCGATTACTCCTGTGCTTGCTTACTTGGTGTATTTTCCTCGTCTTGCACCACCTCAGGCATAGCAGTGACTCCCAGACCAGTTGGCCTTAGGGCACTAGGTGAAGAGGCACCCTCGCTATACATTATTTTATTTCCCTTGGTGAAAACAAAACCAGTGTCCATTTTTCTCACCACTTTATATTTTCTTTATTCACTTTTTTTTTATTTCCTTCATACATCGGCTTTAAGACAAGAGCATTTCAAGATATCCTCTACTATCCCAGGCTTCAAGACGTGTGTAAGTGCGAATAGCATGGTAGCAACGTTCAAAATGTTTGGCTTCCAGAATAGAAACTATTTTTCAGACTTATTTTTATCCTCAGATTAGTGACATCTTTTATCTTACTAACCCTTGGGACAACGGCTCATAACTACTTATTACTAGTTCGTATAAGAAAACTTCTAATTTTCTTAGTTTTCTTAAATTTTTCTAATCTCATGGATGTAAATGTTCACTATCTAAACTTTCATTATCTTATTTATATACAAAAAATTGTAAATATTAAAATTATTTTTATACTTGAAAATTTTTTAAATTTTTATGGGTTTTGAAATTTTTCAAATTTTTATAGATTTTTGAAGAAATGTTTTGTGCTTATGCAAATGATGCAAAAATAAGCACAAAACTCCCCCAAACTTGTTTTCAACAGTGTCCTCACTGTTGCCAAATGCTATACCTATAAAACCTGTAAGTCTGAGAGGAATTATTAGTGGGGGCAAAATATATAAGTGAAGAACTTCCCCCAAACTTATTCTTTTCACTCACCTTCATTCAAAAGATGATGCAATGATATACAGGATATGAAGGTGAGACGGAGTAATTTTAATCAAAATAAACTGGCTCTTGTAAGAACAAGAGCTCCTCCGTGGGGTCAGTGAAAAAATACGGCTTTAGTCTATGTCCATTCACTTTGAAAAAGGTGCCGTTTTCATATTTTCTACTTCTACTGCCCCGTGCGGATATACAGACCGCACAACAAAAGGTCCCTTCCATCGAGATCGAAGCTTACCCGCGTGAAGGTGTAATCGTGAATCATAAAGAAGGACTTGTTGACCAGGTGAAAATGTTTTCCTCAAAATGTTTTTATCGTGAAAAACCATAGTCTCATTCTTTGTGATTACAGCGTTATCATAAGCTTCATCGCGGAGTTCGCTTAGCTCATTTAATTGCAGCTTCCGAAAGTTGCAAGCAAGGTTTAAATCAAAATTTATTTCTTTAATAGCCCACAATGCTTTATGCTCTATCTCGACAGGTAAGTGACATGCTTTTCCAAACACTATCCTATATGGAGACATCCCTAGGTCGGTCTTATATGCAGTTCGGAATGCCCAAAGAGCATCCGTCAGTTTGGTCGACCAGTCTTTTCTATTTTTAGCAACAGTCTTCTCCAGGATAAGTTTGATTTGTCTGTTTGAGATTTTAGCCTGCCCGCTTGTTTGGGGGTGATAGGGTGTAGAAAGTCGGTGGTTGATTGAGTATTTCCGCATCAGAGTCTCGAAAGATCTGTTGCAGAAATGTGTCCCATTATCGCTAATGATAGCGCGTGGGTGTCCAAATCGCGAAAAGATATTCTCTTTCAAGAACTTAATGACAACTTTCTTGTCATTAGTGCGACATGGAATGGCTTCAACCCACTTTGAGACATAATCAACCGCCAGCAGTATGTACAAATTCCCAAAGGAGTTGGGAAAAGGACCCATAAAATCAATGCCCCAAACATCGAATATTTCAACAACCAAGATGGGTTGCTGAGGCATTTTATTCCTCTGGGAGATTCTACCCGTATACTGACATTGTGTACAGATTTTGCAATGCTCAAATGCGTCCTTGAATAAGGTCGGCCAATAAAATCCACATTGCAAAACCTTCTCCGCCGTTTTTCTAGGCCCGAAGTGACCCCCACAGGCCTGATCATGACAAAAAGAAAGAGCACTCTTGAACTCTTCATTCGGGACACACCGGCGAATGATCTGATCAGGACAATACTTAAACAAATATGGATCGTCCCAGTAAAAGTATTTTACTTGGGATAAAAAGTTGTATTTGTCCTGTTTTGACCAATCACTCGGTATAAGTCCCGTGACAAGATAGTTCACAATATCCCTGAACCATGGTTCATTGGATACTCTCAAGAGTTGTTCATCTGGAATGAATCATTGATCGGCAAGGTCACAGGGGAAGAAGAGATGCGTGAAAGATGGTCAGCTACTACGTTTTCACATCCTTTCTTATCTTTGATAACAAGATCGAATTCTTGTAACAGAAGGATCCAACGTATTAGTCGACCTTTTGCATCTTTCTTCGCTAGAAGATGTTTTAAAGCGGAATGGTCAGTATACACAACTATAGGTGAGCCAATTAAGTAAGGCCTGAATTTTTCTAATGCAAATACAACCGCTAAAAGTTCTTTTTCTGTGGTTGTATAATTGATTTGCGCATCATTCAGGGTCTTACTTGCATAGTATATCACGTGTGGCATCTTTTCGATGTGTTGTCCTAAGACTGCACCTACTGCAAAGTCAGATGCGTCACACATCAGCTCAAAGGGGTAGTCCCAGTTTGGTGACGATAGCACGGGGGATGAAGTGAGTGAGTGTTTAAGTGAGTCGAAAGCTGTCTCGCAGTCCGAGTCAAAATGGAAGGTCGTATCCTTGGCCAAGAGAAGAGTTAAAGGTCTAGCAATTTTGCTAAAGTCCTTAATGAATCTCTTATAAAAGCCCGCATGGCCAAGGAAAGAGCGAATATCTTTGACGCTTTTGGGATGAGGGAGGTTTTGAATGACATCTATCTTAGCTCTGTCAACCTCAATGCCTTTCTGTGAAATAACATGTCCAAGAACAATTCCTTCTTGGACCATGAAGTGGCATTTTTCCCAGTTCAAAGTCAAGTTCTTCTCTTTGCAACGAGTAAGAACAGCGTCAAGATTCGATAGGCAATTGGAAAAAGAATCTCCAAAAATCGAGAAATCGTCCATAAAGATATCCAGGAAATTCTCTACCATATCAGAGAATATCCCCATCATACACCGCTGAAAGGTAGCTGAAGCATTGCATAGCCCAAAGGGCATGTGACTGTAAGCAAAGGTACCAAAAGGACAAGTAAAAGTGGTTTTATCTTGATCCTTTTTGGCTATGGGGACCTGATTATAGCCTGAGTATCCATCCATAAAACAATAATACTCTCGTCCTGCTAAGCGTTCCAGCATCTGATCAATGAATGGTAGAGGAAAATGGTCTTTCCTCGTGGCAGCATTGAGTTTTCTATAATCGATACATACACGCCACCCAGTTTGGGCGCGTGTCTGAATCAACTCATTTGCTTCATTGGTTATAACAGTGATGCCGGATTTCTTAGGAACGACATGTATAGGACTCACCCATTGGCTATCGGAGATGGGATATATAATACCATCATCTAAGCATTTGACGATCTCTTTCATTACAGCTTCCTTCATGACGGGATTCAACCATCTCTGTGGTTCTCGGGTTGGTCTGGCATCATCCATCACATGTATATGATGTTCAACTATCAAGGGACTAATCCCTTTGATGTCTGCCATACTCCAACCAAACGCCTCTTTGTTAGATCTCAATACCGATAAAAGTGCATTCTCTTGATCTAATGCTAGAGAAGCGGATATTATAATCGGTAAAGACTCCTTCTCACCTAAATAAGCATATTTCAGATGAGACGGTAAAATTTTGAGATCTAATTCGGGCGGAGAAATGATAGAAGGAGGGATCATTGAGTGATTTTTGGATTTATAAAGAAACTCAGAGCCTGTGAAAGATACAGACACGGGTGGAGAAAAGTCAGGAGTGCAGGACTCAAGTGTAGAAAAAGTGTCCTCACTAAGATCTTGTGTGAAATCAAACAGAGATGTGGTAATGTCATCGAGATCAGTAAAGCAAAGTTCATCAACTCCGCAACTATCGGAAGCGATCTCGTGGACAGAGCACACATCTAAAATATGAGCAGAGGGTTCTGATGGCTGACTTCCAACTTTGTAGATGTTTAGTTCAATGGTCATATTTCCAAATGATAAGTTCATTGAGCCGTTTCTACAATTTATAACAGCGTTGGAAGTGGCAAGGAAAGGACGACCCAGAATCACCGGAATTTGGCCCCGGGGGTTTGCTACAGGATGTGTGTCGAGCATAATGAAGTCTACAGGGAAAACAAATTCCCCGACCTTTATCAACACATCCTCTAATTCACCCCTTGATTTGGTGATAGATCGGTCTGCCATCTGGAGAGTGCAGTGAGCAGGTTTCAGCTCTCCAATCCCTAATTGCTCATAGACAGAATAAAGGAGTAGGTTAACACTTGCGCCAAGGTCTAAAAGAGCACGATTTATGTTTTTACCCCCAATAGAAATCGATATTGTAGGACATCCTGGGTCCTTTCATTTCTTTGGTAGCTGGGGAATAAAAGCAGTGCTGATATTATTAGCCATGAAGACCTTCTTCGGCACTTGAGTCTTCCTCTTCCTAGTGCACAAGTCCTTAAGAATTTTCGCATAAGCGGGGACTTGTTGAATTGCATTTAGGAGAGGGATGTTGATGTTAACCTGTTTGAACATTTCCATAATTTTCTCCATATGAGGACTCGTTCTATTATCCCTTAACCGATTCAGGTAAGGAGCTTTCGCAATAAGCGCCGGGTATATCATAGGAGAAGGAAGAGGGGATAGACGAGGTCCCAAAAGAGGTATGGGGACCGTCTGTGGAGAACTATAAGGGTTGGGTTCAGGTGTCGAGCCTAATGGGAAATGGAGAATAGGCTCTCGAGAAGGTGGTGTGGTAGAAGAAGAAGGATCAGAAGGAGAAATGTGTGTGTGTGGAAAGGTCTCAGCCGGGGTGTTAATGATAGGATTTTCAATATCATCAATACCTTCCCCGACATGATTGTTCAGCACTTTTCCCGATCTCAACGTTGTGATGGCATTTACATTGTAATGCCCAGGATTCTGTAGGGGTTGAGAGGGAAGTTTCCCTTTTTCTCTCGCACTCATTTCGGCTTTAAGGCGTGCGATTTCAGCTTCCATCGATCTGATACTCTCAGCTTGGGATGCTGAGTTTTTCTTTATCTCACTGACGGAAGATCTAACCTAAGTCGAAACCTCTATGAAATTTGATAAAAGTGATTTCATGGTTTGAGTGAATTGAGAGAATTCGTCAGAACAGGACGACTGCATAGGATTAGACTGTGCAGAAGTGTTGCCCTAGTTTTGGAAATTTTGTGACTGGTAGGGGTGCTGAGTGAGTTGAAGGGGTTGTTGTTGTGGTGGAGGAAGAGCCCTTTGAAATTGATTCGTGTTTGGAACCGTGTTTTGAGATTGGTTTTGGTTCCAAGCGAAATTTGGGTGATTCCTCCAACCCTGATTGTACGTGGAAGAATATGGATCCTTTCGAGGTCTTTGAAATGCGGCATTAGAATGCTCGTGACCTTGAAATGCAGAGTTTAATGGACATTCTTCCATTAAATGAGACGGATCAGAACAGCACCCACAAACAGTTTTGGGGAGCAACACTGGATTTAGGGAGGCTGCTGCAAATTTGTGTTCCATAGCGTCGAGCTTCTTTTGCATTGCTGCCATCTCAGCTAGAACACCTATGGACACATCTATTTGGTGTACGCCACCCCTATTCAATGGTTGGGTTCCACCCTCCCACTGTAGTGATTTTTCAGCGAACTCTTCTAAATACTTCCATGCTTCCCCATCATCCTTAGTCATAAAAGTACCTTGACACATGTGATCAGTCGAAAATAATGTATTTTTAACACGGCAATTTCCCCATCTTTTGCACTCATTTAGAAGTGTTCGGTACTCATATTTCACATATTAGCAAATTAGTCGTTAAATATCAGATTTCATGTGTTAGACTTTTAAACCGACACTTTAAGGGAAATTAACCGCATTTCATGGCATCGCATCATTTCTGTATTTCCGCAACACTTGTCTTGAGTCTGTACAGGAAAATACGGAAGAAGAACAGGACGCATCGTTTCTTGAATTTACTAGAGGCTAGAATGTGAATGATATCGACGAAAGAATAAGGGATAAGATGAAACCCTAGTTTCACAAGAAATCCCTAATTCTCGATCGATCATCATCGATCTAGTATCAATTCATCGAAGGATAAGAATATGTAATTGTAAGATTACATCACATCTATAGATCCGATCGATTCCTACGAGCCTCATTTCGATTCTTGATATTTGGTTTGGAAAAATCAACAAACTATCAATTCTTGATTCTATCTTTTTCTTGTTATTAGATCTAGATTTTTCTAATTCTTGAACTTTAATTTCAAATCATGAATTGTTTTCTTTTCTTTTCATTAAAGTTTGGACTCATCTAATTCAAAAGACGAACGATTGCACTATCCCTGTGGACGATCCGCACTCACTTACAATCTACATCCGACACCGTAGTTGATTGCGGTCAAATAATTTTTGGTTGTGATTTCTTTACGATTTTCCATACTACACATCAAGAATTCCATACAATCAAATGGCGCCGTTGCCGGGGACCATTTGATTTGATAAACACAATCCGAAATCTTTTCAATCAAATGGCGCTGTTGCCGGGGATAGTGCGCTAATAGTTCGTATTTTGAAATTTGAGTTGAACAATTTATTCCATCATAATTTTTTAGATCAAAATTCGTGCAAACACTAATACGTGTGTTGTGATTTGATTGCGAGGAAATCTGGAATCATTGGAGCTGGAGAAAATTTTTTCTGAAAATTCCAGAGAGTTAAGGGGCTGAACAGTAGAAGCCTCAAGAAATTTTGTGCAGTGTTCCCACTGTTAGACCGCGGAAGGGCGGCATTACGAGACTATTGCGGCGGAACGCCGCATCTTTGAGGGTTCTCTGAAAACTTTTTCTTTCCGGTGATTTCTTACCTTCTCCTCTCTCCTCTTTTCAGCTCCAACTAACATTTTGTGCAGGTTTCTTTGCAAATAATCGCTGCGCCGCAAAAAGCAAATTAAAATTGTGCGTGTTTTTGATTCTTGGTTGTTTGCATAATTAATACGGAAATTAAGGGGCACAACCAAATCCAAATTAGGTGGGGAGTTCATTACCCTTCCTAGGCCCCGAAAATCGCAAAACTTGCATACCGCATTGACCCACATTAACTAAAAGAAATCTAGAGATGACTCTAAGGACCGTCGCGCTCAATTAGGACAGAAGAGGGCCGTAGGTAATTCATTGTTTATCCGCGTTTTCTTGTGGTGCCTAAGGCGAGTGTGTCTAAGGCTAGTGGTTTTTAATTAGGCCCACTACTTACATAGTGGAGTACATTCCCACTTACCTGGCACTTATCCGGCCACAGGGGAACAAAGAGGCAGTGGAGGATTCTATCCTGCGACTTGTCTTTTGGCAGTTAGGAGCGGTCTAGAGCCGGACCTAGGTGACCACTAGATTTTAGGGTTTTGTGTGTTGCATTTGTTGTGTTGCATCATATTTTCAAAAAATCCGTATCTTTTCAAAACAAACACCGCATTCATTCTTTCCCCTAATTATAAATTCACGCTGCCACTTGTACTAACCCTTTTAGTGCAAGATAGACTGGACACGGGTTTCTAGTGCCCGTTAGTCCGCGTTTCCCTCATCGACCCAAAAGTCGGTATTTCTACATTTACCCTCTCTTTTACCCACCACCACACCCACATCGATGGATCCACCTCCATCGAACTTCTTTTCCACTACTCTGCCGCCGTCCGTTGGTGCGCAGAATCCACCTCGCATCTCTCTCCAAGAGAGGTGCTATCCAGCACGAAGCCCACTTTCCACTTGTCTTTCCATTCCACCAGCCAACGGGGAAAATTTTCAAATAAAACCCCAATACATCAACCTTCTACCAAAATTTCACGGTCTCGAGTCTGAAGACGCATACGTGTTTATCACAAAATTTGAAAATGTATGCGCAATGATGGGTACCTCACAGTTGTCTGTGGATGCTTTAGTCTTCGTCTTCTCCCATTTACTTTGTGCGATTTAGCCGAGAAGTGGCTATATAACACTACCGCACATTCCATTTCAAATTGGGATGAATTCGTCAAAGCATTCCTTAAGAAATTCTACCCACACCAAAAAACAGCTCGAGTCCGTAGTGAAATCTACCAATTCACCCAGCTTCCAAATGAAACATTTTCAAAATGTCTTGAACGTTTCAAGGATCTGTTAGTCCAATGTCCACATCACGGCATCCCGAGATGGGAACTGTGCCGAATCATTTATGAGGGCATTACTCCTTACACAAGACAGACCCTTGAATTCATGTGTCAAGGCAACTTTATGACCAAAGATGATAGGGAAGCCTGGAAATTTCTAGAAGATTTCGCTGAAAAATCTTTACAGTGGGAGGGTGTGAGTCAATCGTCTAGGGATGGCAATGATATTTCCATAGGAGTTAGAGCTGACATTGCAGCTATACATAAGAAACTCGAGACTATGGAAAATAAATTTTTAGCCGCCACCCTAAATCAAATGTCACTCTCCAAAACTGTATGTGGTTGCTGTTCTGATCCGTCTTACTTAATGGAAGAATGTCCGTTTCGAGGTCATGAGCATACCAATGCCGCATTTCAAAGACCTAGAAACGATCCATCTTCCTCCACATATGATCAGGGTTGGAGGAATAACCCTAACTTTGCTTGGAACCAATCACAATTTCAAAACGCGGTTCCAACCCAAAACAATTTCCAAGGGATCCCTTCACCACAACAGCACCCACCACTTCAATTGAGTCAGCACCCCTTTCAATCACAAAACTTCCAAAATCCGGCCAACACTTTTGCACCGTCTAGTCCTTTGCAATTGACCGGTACAGATAATACCTCTGCACTAGCACAAACCTTGGATACTTTCATGAAACAATCCATCCAAGGGACGGCAAGTTTGCAATCTTCCGTCGAGAATGTGATGAAGATCATTATCTCTCAAAATGAGAACATCAAATCGATGGAAGAACAAATTGCACAACTAAAAGCCGAAATGAGTGCACGAGAGAAAGGGAAACTTCCAGCTCAACCTTTACCCAATCCTGGCTATTCACATCATGTGGATGCACTCACGTTGAGATCTGGAAGAGTGCTTGACCATCACCTTGGGGAAGAGTTTGATGATACTAATAAATCAATCAATAACACCCCGGCTGAGACCTTTCCTCACACACACACACTTCTAATTCTGACCCCAGTTCTTCTACCCCACCATCTTCTTCCGAGCCTATTCTTCGTTTCCCAAACGGCTCGCCACTACAGCCCACCTCTTTTACCCCTCTACGGACAATCCCCACTTTTATTCTGGGATCGGTTCCACACCCACTTCCTTCTCCTATGATGGACCCAGCGCTTATTGCTAAAGCACCTTATCCTAATCGGTTAAGGGCTAACACACCGAGTCCACATATGGAGAAGATTATGAACATTTTTAAGCAAGTAAACACCAACATCCCTCTCTTAGATGCCATCCAACAAGTTCCGTCCTATGCGAAAACTCTTAAGAACTTGTGCACTAGGAAGAGGAAGACTCAAGTGCCCAAGAAGATTTTTATGGAAAAAACAATAGACACGGCATTCCCCCAGCAATTACCGAGGAAACGTAAGGATCCAGGATATCCTACTATTTCCATTTCTATTGGGGAAAAACACATTAACCGTGCTCTACTAGACCTTGGCGCTAGTGTTAACTTGCTTCCATACTCGGTTTATGAGCAATTAGGAATCGGAGAATTGAAGCCAACAAATTGCACTCTCCAGATGGCTGACCGATCAATCACCAAACCTAGGGGTGAACTGGAGGATGTGTTAATAAAAATCGGAGAATTCATATTCCCGGTAGACTTTATTGTAATTGATACACAGCCTGTAGCGAACCCACGGAATCAAATTCCGGTGATTTTAGGTCGCCCCTTTTTGGCCACTTCCAATGCTATTATCAACTGTCGTAACGGTTCTATGACCCTATCTTTCGGGAATAGGTCAATAGAGCTGAACATTTACAAGTTAGGAAGTGTACCCTCTGAACCTACTGCTCATGTCTGTTCTGTCGACTTAATGGATGTCGACAGCAGCGAATTTAATGATCCTCCTGATACCGATCTTGACTCTTTTCATACGTTATTGTTTGACCCAACTATGTATCATACACATACGGACTCTTCCACCGAGATGTCCGGGTCAACAACTAACACCGATTATGAACTGCTTTTAGAGTCTGAAGATCACCCCGCACTTTGTGATGACATTATTCATCGGGGTATTAATGGAACTTTTGAGGAGATCTTCGCTGATGAACTCGCATTTTTGAATGACACGGGTGTTGAGATGAATCATCTCCCAATCATTGAAATTGAACCTCCACCCCTTCTTCTGAACTGTAAAAAGAATGCGAGTAATCCATCACATTCATTGCATCGTCTCTCCAATATGAGACGCACACACATTCTATTCCACCACTTAACCTTTCCCCACTTCTTCTTCCACCAACCAGAGCACTGCATTGATAAAAATTTTGAATGGTTGGTGTTAACATTCGGTCTTTGCAAAGCTTGGCATCGACCAATGAGTTTTGACCCCCTCATATGATTTTCAAAGATTAACATTGCAAAACTCAAGTTTGAGGGGGTATGTTTTTCTGGATCCTAAAAAGAATTTTTACAAAATTTTGAGCCAAGAATAAGTTTGGGGGAGGTTCTTCACTTAAATATTTTGCCCCCACTAATAAATTCCTCCCAAGCTTACAGGTTTTTCGAGATTCAGCAGATGGCAACAGTGAGGACACTGTTGAAAACAAGTTTGGGGGAGGTTTGTGCTTATTTTTGCATCATTTGCATATCATTTGCATAAACACAAAACATTTTTTTGAAAACCATAAAAATTTAAAAAATTTCAAAATTATAAAAATATTTTTTGTACATAAATAAGATAATAAAAGTTTAGATAGTGAAAAATTACATCCATGAGATTAGAAAAATTTAAGAAAACTAAGAAAATTAGAAGTTTTCTTATACGAACTAGTAATAAGTAGTTATGAGCCGTTGTCCCAAGGGTTAGTAAGATGAAGGACGTCACTAATCTGAGGATAAAAATAAGTCTGAAAAATAGTTTCTATTCTGGAAGCCAAACATTTTGAACGTTGATACCCTGCTATTCGCACTTACACACGTCTTAAAGCCTGGGATAGTAGAGGATACCTTGAAATGCTCTTGTCTTAAAGCCAAAAGTATGAAGGAAATAAAAAAAATGAATAAAATATAAAGTGGTGAGAAAAATGAACACCGGTTTTGTTATCACCAAGGGCAATAAAAAATGTATAGCGAGGGTGCCTCTTCACCTAGTGCCATAAGGCCAACTGGTCTGGGAGTCACTGCTATGCCTGAGGTGGTGCAAGACGAGGAAAATACACCAAGTAAGCAAGCATAGGAGTAATCGGTCGGTTAGTACCTCAAGAAGTATTAACGGTCGCATGAAAGTGTGTGAGCAATCTTATCTAAATATTCATTAATTAAAAAGTACTGAGGCTGATGGGCAAGAGTACGATAGCTTGAATTGAATTCTCCGGGTGTAGGGATGTCTTTACACACACGCAGGGTGATGTGATCAATGTTTGGAAAACAGATAGGAATGAAGAATAAGACGATGTTTTATTGAGGGAGGACGTGATTTCTAACATCTTTTCATGACCATTAAAATAGGGCTTATAACAACTGAAAAACTAGCTTAGTTGAAAACCCTAATTTTCAAGGCTTTTCTTTTACAATTCTTTTCTTTAAATGTAATATTCATAATCTTGCTTTTATTATTGGATTTTGTGGGTGCAATCTGCTGAAAACCCTCAGGAGACAACACTCCTCCTACTAGGGACACCTAGAGGTTTAAAGGCTTGTTGCACGTGCTCAGTGCAATCGTGTTGCCTACGAAAGTGTGCTAGTTAGTTTTTCTCTTTCTTTATTTTCTCCTTCTCTTTTTAATAAAACATTCGCTCGAGACGATCGAAATTAAGTTTGGGGGTATTTGATCAGTCGAAAATAATGTATTTTTAACACGGCAATTTCCCCATCTTTTGCACTCATTTAGAAGTGTTCGGTACTCATATTTCACATATTAGCAAATCAGTCGTTAAATATCAGATTTCATGTGTTAGACTTTTAAACCGACACTTTAAGGGAAATTAACCGCATTTCATGGCATCGCATCATTTCTGTATTTGCGCAACACTTGTCTTGAGTCTGTACAGGAAAATACGGAAGAAAAACCAAAGAACTGATCAAAAATTACGCCAACTCCAAGTTTTGAGATCTGGTAGCAATCCAAAGGGAGAAATATAATTCAACATATCAAAGAAAGGCCCACAACTCAGGCCCAACAAGCACCAGAGAGCCAGAGCCCCAACTCCTCAAAAGAGCCGCGGAACCGCGGCGGGAGCCGGCTTGCGCCGCGGTTCCGCGGCGGTTTAGTCAGATCATCATTCCAATTTTGCATCATTATTCCTATCTCAGTGGCTACAGCTCAGAATGATATGTCAAATTCCAGAATTCTCTCGAAGGTTCTACCAGATCAGCAAAGATCATTAAGCAAGGCTAATCCTAATTAAGCTCCTAACTAACCTCTTCTAGAAGCCCCCTCCTAACTAATCACATCTAGAAGCTTCTCCTCTAACTAACTTTTGGAGGGAAATTCAAATTTCCTCAACAAACTTTAGGAGGGAAACTTAGAATTTGAAATCCTAGATCTAGGGTTTAGATGTCTATAAATAGGAACCTAGACCTAGGGTTAAAAGCTAATCATCATTAGTTAGTTCTTCATTAGTTCATTCTTTCCCTCTTACATCATCTTCTTCCACAAGTCTAGTGACAAGGCTTGTGCGAAAGCCTAACCCTAATTCCACTCCAAATTCAAGATCTTGAGTACCAATCAAGCGAGAAGTCTTCAACCTTTTAGGAGCCGAGCCGATCTTCAATCGGGCAAGTGATCCAAGCCGATCCGCGACCCACGGAGACGAGCGAAGCCAAATCGACGATCGAATTCTTCCTCTTGTAGTTCTTGAGCGAATGTAATGAAATTGTTGATATAAATAAAAGGTGAATTTCTTTAATCTTGCTTTCTTTTAATTCTTGCATCATGATTAGATCTCAATTTGTAATTGTTGTTCTTGTTGTGATGTTTGAGTAAAACTCCGCTCGTAAAGGAGTCGAGACGATTGTAGAATGATAATGTAACAAATCTTAATACGATTTTTAAGTCCTACGAGTTTTGTAAACCCTAGCAAGTTCAAGAATCGATGACCTAGTTTCGTAGCGATGCTTTCTTGATTGTGATCGCTCGAAATTAGAGATCTACGATCGTTTCTTGAATTTACTAGAGGCTAGAATGTGAATGATATCGACGAAAGAATAAGGGATAAGATGAAACCCTAGTTTCACAAGAAATCCCTAATTCTCGATCGATCATCATCGATCTAGTATCAATTCATCGAAGGATAAGAATACGTAATTGTAAGATTACATCACATCTATAGATCCGATCGATTCCTACGAGCCTCATTTCGATTCTTGATATTTGGTTTGGAAAAATCAACAAACTATCAATTCTTGATTCTATCTTTTTCTTGTTATTAGATCTAGATTTTTCTAATTCTTGAACTTTAATTTCAAATCATGAATTGTTTTCTTTTCTTTTCATTAAAGTTTGGACTCATCTAATTCAAAAGACGAACGATTACACTGTCCCTGTGGACGATCCGCACTCACTTACAATCTACATCCGACACCGTAGTTGATTGCAGTCAAATAATTTTTGGTTGTGATTTCTTTACGATTTTCCATACTACACATCAAGAATTCCATACAATCAAATGGCGCCGTTGCCGGGGACCATTTGATTTGATAAACACAATCCGAAATCTTTTCAATCAACATGTTTTCAAGGCTCTGTTTAGTGTTTGGGTTAATGCCCTCATAGATGATTCGGCACAATTCCCATCTCGGGATGCCGTGATGAGGACACTGAACCAATAGATTCTTGAAACGTTCAAAGCATTTTGAAAATGGTTCAGTAGGGAGCTGGGCAAATTGATTCAGTTCGCTACGGATTCGACCTGTCTTTTGTATTGGGTAAAATTTCTTAAGAAATGCAGCGACGAATTCTTCCCAATTCGTAATAGAGTGTGCGGTAGTGTTATATAGCCACTTCTCGGCTATATCGCACAATGTAAATGGAAGAAGTCATAGACGCATCGCATCCACTGAAAGTTGTGACGTACCCATCATTGCGCATACGTTTTCAAATTTTGTGATGAAAACGTAAGCGTCCTCGGTCTCGAGTCCGTGGAATTTGGGTAAAAGATTGATGTACTGGGGTTTAATCTCAAAGTTATCCCCATTGGCTGGTGGTGTGGATAAGCAGGTCGAAAGAGGACCTCGCAGTGGATAGCACCTCTCCTGGAGAGAGATGCGGGGTGGATTCTGCGCACCAACGGACGGCGGCAGATTAGGGTTAAAGAAGTTTGATGGAGTCGGATCCATCGGTGTGGGTGTGGTAGTGGGTAAAGGAAAGGTAAATGGAGAAATATCGACTTCGGAGTCGATAAAGGGTACGCGGACTAAATGGGCACTAGAATCCCGTATCCAGCCTATCTTGTACTAAAAAGGGTTAGTACAAGTGGCAGCTGAAAGGTTACTAGGCACCCTAATGAGGTCTCACAAGGCATCAACCATGCCAATTTCAAATTTTAACGGTGCCGAGAAACCCTAACAAGATCGTTGGCTAAATATTTAGGCGAAAAAAGGAAACTAGTCAACACTTAACTACAAGAATACGAATATACAACCTTTGTAGATCCGGTTCTCCACCTCCACGGCTCCGTGATGAAGTCCTCTCCGCTGTACAAATCGGATCCCGGGCTCTAGCGTCGGCTTCATCGGAGAATGTACGGGCTAGGTCATCGACGACGTGCCGAAGATGATCTAGGTCGAGGCATCACTAGATCAAGCTCCAACTTCACCAAGCCAAGAAAACTTGTGAAGAAAACACACTCTACAACTTAGCAAGAGGTAGAGGATGAAGAAATAGGAAGTGGGTAGACTTTAGAATTGGATTTCTCACTCTAATTCATCAATCACCGTTGATGGAGTCTTGCTTCTTCTTGAAGAAGAAGAAGAAGAAGATGATGATGTATATATTATGATAAGTTAATTAAAAGGAAAATAAAAGGAATACTTATCATGATAATAACCATGGTCAAGTGTAGAGACTAAACTAAGGTTAAGTGAAGTGGTTAGGGTTAAGCATGTGACAAAATGGTCACAAAGTCAAAGCTTCATGAAGTTTCAAAGAAAGAAACAAAACTTGCAACCATTTCATTTCTTTATGCTTAATATTTTTCCAAAATAAATAAATGAATAAATAAATAATGGATAAAACAAAACCCTAATTTCCAACTTAACCATGGTTTAATTCTTTACACTTAACCAAAAAGCATGTATCATCAAACATGATACAATCAAATGTACAAATGTATATCACAACAATGTGCACAATCCAAGTGAAAAAATCCATTTAAAGTGAACCAATACTAGTTAATGCAAAGTAATATATCAAATATATAATTATACATTAAATCATTAAATCAACACTTGATTTAACGATCCGGTCATATCGCATATAACCGACTAGTATCCAATGTATCGGCTTATCGAATCAATCCTTGATTCGATAACTAGGTTATATCGCATACAACCATTCGATACATTCATCGCGAGAATAGAATATGGCATCACATACACGCATTATTCTCGGTCCCGCACATATCTCATATGCGCTCCTATTTCGTTTCGCTTGAGCCAGGAAACCTCTGTGTAGGACTCTAAAGACTCGTCAATACGCCGGCAGCAGATGATGATCATATCAAACACCCACAAGCCGCAAGCGGTCTGCCAAACGTAACGGCCACCCGGGTATTGAGCGATCAGAAGATCGACGAGCAAGCCCGCTCACACTCCAGTGAATCCAACCAGTAACACTACCGTACAGTCCGGTCTCGTCGTCTGATATGTCGCATATCTCGCCTAGGGGTGGTAAACGTCAGACCCCAATAGCTCGATAAGTCGTGTCGATATGAGGTCTATAACAATTCGAGAAACTACTGGTAACACTTACCAGTATATCTCAGCAACCCTGGCCAGGGATTTCCTGTTATAGCCAATCGAACACAGCGCAACATCAACTCCCTATACCGGGAGAGACGAATCCCCTCCTATCGCTCATTGCCTCCATGTGACTCGGGACTGTACCCAAAAACCACCATTTTGCACGCCCTCTTGGACGTGGTAAGATGGAAATTAAAGCACAGTGGGAACCACACAAGACTCTATGACGATCTCGGGCCAACAGACTACTCTGTACCAGTGTCACCAGAGAACTGCCATCTGACGTAAGTTATAATACCATCTGGGAGTTCTCGGCGAGTCCGTCCAGTGTACCCAGTCTCCACTGAGCACCCGTATATCATCTCCGATGTCAAACACCAATGGATATGGGATCATCCATCGCCCATCTGTATGGTTCAAGAAGGTATACGCTAGTCTACTCTGGTATATCGCTGCCCCGTCTCGATACACCCACGACTAGGGACCTTGAAGGATGTACTTATAGACTACCATTTCCCCACTAGTATGATCTGCATCATAGTCCAGGTAGTTAAGTACACATCCTAAGGGCTTTACCAACATGTAACAGATAGATAATCAGTGTACACGTTAAGGTAAAGAGTAACCAGATAGCATACTATCATGTCGAGCAAGAAAGTCCTCCCTATATATGTCCCAGCATCCACTACAATATACATCCTATGTACAGTAATGGCCTCTAGGGCATACATATAACTAACAATCTCCCACTTGCACTAGGGCCATCTGTAGCAGTAGTTGTAGTATCTCATACCCAACCATCCCATAAAAGTCTCTCTCTGGGAATAGGCCTTCGTGAGTGGATCCGCCGTGTTATCCTCTGAGTCTGCTCTCCTAACCTCGATCCCTTAGAGATCAACCATCTCCATGATCAAGTGATACTGCCTTAGAATATGTCTGGATCACTGATGGGACCGACGTTCCTTGGCATAAGCCACAACTCCATTGTCACACAATGGGAGGAACGTAGTTCATCTCATGAACCAATATACACCCAAACAGCCTCTTTGGTAGCTTCTTAAGTAGCGATGTATCTAGCCTTTATCGTCTAGTATGTCACGGTATCTAGCTTGGAACTCTTCCAACATACCGTCCCTTTACTGAGGGTAAAGACAATGCCTGCGACTGACATTCAGTCGTCTTTATCACCCTGGAACACTTCCAGTGATTCTTCCCAGAATCGTTTGATATCATCTCACTACAACTAGTGAGAATCCTAACATCCAATTAAATCTATCTCATAGATCCAAAACTCAGGATTTTGGAGGTATCATTTTGATCCTACACGGAGAATCTTTGTGATAAACGGAGATTGATCGAGCGTAGCATAAGAAACTCCTTTCTTATCAAGAGTATGTCATCCACGTACTCTACGAGGATCACCACCATACTCCCTACTACCTTTTTGTTTATACAAGGTTCATCTACCATTTTGATGATGTCAAACTCTTTGACTAATCCATCAAAACAGATGTTCCAACTCCGCGATGCCTGCTTTAATCCTATAAAGTATCTTGCACACGTTTCCGCTGCTCCCACTGTCTACGAAGCCCTCTGGCTGTGTACTTATAGACGCACTCTTCTAAAACATCATTTAGAAAAGCAGTCATGACACCCAACCACCAGATATCGTAGTCATGGTATGTAGCCATGGCAAGTAGGATCTGGATGGACTTAAGCATAGTACTGGAAAAGGTTTCATCATTATCCACGCCTGGTCAATGAAGAAAACCTTTAACAAGTCTAGCTTTGAAAGTCTCAACTTTTCCATCTACACCAAGTAATCTTCTCAAGATTTACTTGCTCCTGATGGGGATTTAACCCTTCAGATATAGCAACCAAAGTCCATACTTTGTTGGTGTATAAGGATTCCATCTCAGATCGCTAAGCATCCAGCCATTCTTACAGAGTCTTACTTCTGATGGCCAGCTCGAAACCAGTTGGGTCATCATCTCATGATGCAATCCTCGCTCCCACTGTCATAGAGAAACCGAAGTATCTCTCAGGTGGGTGAGAAACCCTACTAGATCGGCGGAGAGGCTGAGGTTCATTGGAATCTACTGAATCCCTTGGTTGTACCAAATCATCTGCTGTCATTTGTATAGCTGGAACCTTTCCAGTTGTACTTAACAGACCTTGCCTCGAGCTTGTCCGGATTTTTCTTTTAGACATAGGCCGGACAACCCCAAATCTTAACTAACTTAAGATATGGGCTCTTCCCATTCCATATCACATATGAAGCGGTAGGCAACAGATTTGATTCGAACTCTATTCAATAGGTATGCAACTTCTCAAGTGCATAACCCCCTAAGGAAAAAGGTAACTCAGTAGTACTCATCATAGAGCACACCATATCAAATAGGGTGTATCTTCTCCGCCCCGACATACCATCGTGCAATGGTCTATACGGAGGAGTAATGCTGAGAGAGAATCTCATTCTCCTTTAGAATAATCCAGGAATTCCGTGCATAAGTATTCTCCTCCTTGATCTTATCATAGGACATAATACTTATACCCGTATTTTGGTTCTCTACTTCTAACTTATATTCTGTGAATATCTCAAAAGGTTCGGACTTGTGTTTCAACAGGAACATAGGTCTGAATCTCGAAAGATCATCAGAGAACGTAATGAAGTATAAAGAACCAGTCCTGGTATGTGTAGACAGGGGACCTACATACATCAACATGTATCATCCCAAGAGTTTATTAACTCTTTCTCTGTTTCCAGTAAACGGAGCTATGGTCATCTTATCTTTGTGACATGACTGGCGAGTTTCACAAGATGTAAATTCAAACTAATTTAAATATGCATCTTTATGTAACTCTAGCTAGTCGGGTCACATTGATCTGACCTAGTCTACAATACCTCAAGAAGGATTCGTTCATTTCTGAACTCTTCCTCTTGTGTGTGTTCTGTATACTAAGAACTATAGTTTGATTTAGAACATTAATGCTTTTAGATAACGTGCCTGAACCGATCAACTTTTGATATAGGAAATGTTCAAAACATTATCCAACAATACAAAATTTTACCATTTCTTTACTAATAAAGAGACTGATATTATTTTGTATATCAGGTTCGGTATCTAATAGTATTTGTTCAGAATCAATGTATTGGTAATACAGGGTGACAGTGACCAACAGACTTGGATGCAACACTTGCCCCGTTTTCTGCCTCATGAAACTTATCACCCGTTCTCAGTTTTTCTATCCTTTTGCAGCCCTATGTAACAGATTACATATCTGGGATCCTGATCCGGTATCATATACCCAGGATTCAGAGGATACTGAGAAACAGTTCTTTGTAATGAACACACCCGAAGATGATGCATCAGCATGCACTCTCTTCGTTTGGGCGGCACGGGAAATCTGGTATTCCCCAATTTCCTGCTCTGTCTTATAACAATTATAAGTTGGAGCAGGACCAACGTTCCCCGGCTCAGTATAACAAGCGGGTTCGGTCAATAATCCGTATTTTTATCTTGATTAAGGCGTGACAAGGTCGCTACCTGGAGAGAGAGAGAAGAAAACACTCAGCGTGCGCTCTTGTAAGAATAGATTGGTTATTATTTTATCTAATCAGGATGGCTCCCACTGCTTTTTATCAAATCTTCCTTCAAACCCTAAAAGGAAAGACTAGCCGGGATTAATTACACACTATAAGTTCGCCAATCTTTCAGCCTGGCCAGTGTCGGTACTTTGAGGGAGGTCCCCCGTGCTTTCGCACGAACCTAATTAATGTAAACCTCGTTTTCCCAGAAGCATAACCTCGTTAACACCTTTCTAGACACCTACTTGATCGGCTAATTGTAATGTGTAAAACTCTCCCAGGAGTAACTCTTACTCGCAGCGGGTATCGGGATCCAACTATCTCATAGAAGGTATGCAATCTCATTGCAAATTTCAACACTTGAAATTCCCGATAATATTTTGCCCCTAGCGTCCTATGACCTTGACGCAGGCCAACAAACCATAGTGCGCTAGTCAAGTTCAACCCGTCATTTCCTGATTGAATTAAACCCACCCGCACGACCCTTGACGCAGGCCAACAAACTCGCACAACTACCCTAATCCAATCTGCATCATATGCATAAGCAGATAAATAATAGTTAGCTACTGCACACTACGCCTTGACGCAGGCTAACAAACGTAGCACGAATACTAACTACTACTTATCTGAAATGACGGAGGGCTACGACAGGTTTTTCTGAAAACCTATTGCGTAATGAACTTGATATCGTTGTAGGATCGAATGAATTTTGAAATGGAGTGTTTTTGAGGCTTTTCTAGTTTTGCTAAAGGAGTCACTCCCGGTGAAGGGATCGTCGGTCCTTTCCTCGTCGAATGAGGTGCGGGATATATCATATATATATCACTGTGCAAAGAAAAAAATCTTAAAAGCAATCAAAAGACAAACCGAGTGTGTAGCATCTGCCAGTTATTGCTAAAGGAGTCACTCCCGGTGAAGGGATCTCGGTCCTTTCCTCATCGAATAAGGTGCAGGATATATCATATATGTTGGAGATAATGCCCTCATAGTCAATTATTGGATCGCAGGTACGTGATTGCAATGATTGCGGAGGACCTATACCGGTATGACAGTCTTACTCGAGATGATAGTATGCTATCTGGTTTGCCTTTATCAGTCGTGTACATGATCAGGTGACTGATTACATGTTACACTTTGATAGAGCCCTTAGGATCTTGCTTTACCACCAACAGTATGATGGCGATCATATAAGTGAGAGTTGGGTGGTTAATACGCATATCCTTAATTGTGGTCCCTAGTCGTGGGAGTTTCGAGACAGGGCATCGATACTCCGGAGTAGACTAGTGTGTACAGTCGAGACCCCGACGAGGGGCGGTGGCCGGTCTCACAAGCCACTGGTGTCAGTTGGATCACCTAAAATGTATACAGGTGCTCATTGGGTTATGAGTACACCGGACAGGACTCGCCGGGAATCTGCTAGTTAGTATTATATCTACCGTCAGATAGCAGTTCCCTGGTGACATGTGTACAGGTTAGTTCATCGACCTGAGGTCGTCATTTGTCTCGTGTGAGTTCCCACTGTGCTTTGATTTCTACCCTACCACGGCTCAAAGGCGTCGTGCAAACAGGTAGCTTTTGGGTACAGTCCCGAGCCATATGGAGGCACGTGAGCGGATCGGCAGGGGATTCGTCTCTCCCGGTATTGGGGGCGAGGTCGTGCTGTGTCTAGGAGAGCCATTACACAAAGTCCATGGCCATGGCAGGAGATTTACTGGTAGGTACTCCAGTAGTATCTCAGGGTGTTATTGGGCTTCACTCCGACACGACTTATACTGCTATTGGGGGTCTGACGTTGCTAGCCCCCTAGGCAGATATGCGATACTCATAGAAGAATGGACCGGACTGTATATACATTGTCACTGTTAGGCTCAGTAGGGTTTTCCGGATGAGTGCGCTCATCGGCATCCCTTGAGGTCAGTCCATGGGCAGCCGTTACGCATTGCTAGTGCCGCTGACGGTTTGTGGTTAAACCCACTGCCAGGGTACTGACGAGTCATTAGAGTCCCCCACAGACAGTTTCCCAAGTTCGGGCGAAACGTTGTAGAGGCCGTATGGTTTTATGGCAGGGTTCGGAAAATGCACGTGCGTTTACGCACGTGTTATTTTTCGGGCAGATAATACTGGTCGGCTTTGGTTTAAGCCGGATCCGAGTATTATATTGAGTAGGTATAATATCTTTGTCTCAGTTGCATTTGTATTCGGTTGTAATACAAATGCGGGTATATTTATACAGTTTCGGGGTTATCCTGAAAGTCGTTTCAGGATCACTTTTGGAAGTTGCCAGTTTCCAGTTTTCTATCAGCCGTCTTTTAACATTTGGTTAAAGACGGGTTTATCTTTTCTTGAGATGATTGTGGAAGCTTCTAGATGATGACTAGGATGGTGACTTGACATGGTGAGTCATTAGTGCATTAATGGTGTCATTAATGCAAAGATGACTAAGGGTTTTAAGGTTCATTGTTTCTAATGACTCATGGTTTTTGCATTTATTGTATTCATACATGATAGCTTTCTTGTGGTCACTCTCTCCCTCCTCCTACACTCACCCCCCCCCCCCATCTATATGAGGCCGGCCCCCCTCTCTCTCTCTCAGAAGTTGTTGGTTTTCATTGGAAAAAGATTATGATAGATATTTGGGGTGTATGGAATTCACAGCTCATTTCATTCCATCACCCAATTCCTTCGGCAACTTCATTAACCGATCGTCCACGGACTTGGACGAAGTGAGACAAAGTCATCTACTCAATCTCTACATCATTCTTGGTCGTCTCTTTTAGCAAACTTGACGATCGAGTTGCCTCAAGTCAGAGGCGGGAGCCCGTTTAAAGAATCGGTGATGTGGTGCCACTTCGACGAGGATATCGGAGATCGACGAGATCGGAGCAGCCGCAACGGAGCGTGGGATGATGGTTGAAGAACGAAGGACTCGGATCGTTCGGTATACCTTTTCTACACTCTTTACAGTTTGTTAGTTTAGCAATAATGGCAGATCCGGGTTAAAGTATACGATAGCGCCGGTTTAAAAGTTTTTGTTCCGCATTTGGCATCTGTAGACTGCCGGGGCGCTAGCGTAGACTTACAGTGGTATCAGAGCCTCACCATTTTGCTATACTAACTTGTGCTAACGCGTTTAAAACATCGATCGAACCGGAAATCAAAAATTCACATTTTTCCAAGCCAACAGTTTCTGTCGATTTTAAATGGTCTCAAAAATTAATTCTACATGTCTTAAAAATCTGTGCAGGCTTTTCTAAGAACCACGACGAAATTTGGGCACGTGTCTCCACCAAAGCGCCGCGGAAACGCAGCCAAACCCATGGTTTGGCCGCGCATCCGCGGCCACGTGGTGAGCTCGTGCTCCCAAATTTTGTCAGTGGGTTCTTCTCTGGATTTTGTGGTTTTTGGTAAATATCGTTTTGGCCCAGATTTTGTTACTGTTCACCAGTAAGCAATGGGGCCCACTTTTTGATATTTGGTCGATCGAAATTTGAACACGTTAGTTTACAGTGCTTACATTATATCTCCGACCGGGAATGTCATTTGATCGGTAAACCGCGTCTGATTGTTATAGTTCTTTTAGACGGGTTTGCGAACGTGACATTCGCGTTGATGTTCTGTGTTGTGCTGTGATGTTGCGGATTTGTCGTGGTGGATAGCAGTGTGCAATGGTAGTACAGTTTGTGTTTATTTGTACATTTGATATTGCGGGGCGAGCGTCCAACTTGTGGACTGTCGTCACTGCCTGTTGTATAATATTCTTTTAGGGCACGACCAGGTTGCGGTCGATGTACCTATTGTACTATTTTTCATTACTGTACTAGGTTTTGCCCCGAGACGGAGTGCACGGATAGCCGGGTTCTGAGAAGCAACGGGTCCGCATCTCATGGCTTTGAGAGGCAGAGGGGTCCCACTCTAGAATTGGCAGACTATTCGCCGCACTCGTAGGGGGTACAGGTTGACCCAAGGAGGGGTGCCCAAGATTACCGGATTCCGTGAAGTGCTGGGTGGTCCATTCACTATGCTGTAGGGGGCTGCCTCGCTTCAAGTTTTTGGCGGGTAACTTGCCGCACCCGTAGGGGTCTAGGTTTCATTGCACAGGCTATCCACACGACAGGGGAACGTCGAGTTTCAGCAGCGGCTCTGTGAAACTCGGGGATCCCAGATTATCTGTATTGTTCTGTGATGCTTATTACTTTTCTGTAATGTTGCATATTATCACGCCTGGAGCGATTATTGTATATTGGTTTATATACTATTAGATGTTGTATATGTTTTACACCCGCGCTAGTCCAGTCCCCGCTCTGTCGTTAGTTAAGTAACCTAACGGGTGATGACGGGACCCAGCGACGAATGCGGATGGCATATACGTACATTTTATTTTCGTTCTTTTCTGGTGTGATCGATTGATGGGACTGCATTGATTCTGATCAATGCAAAGTAAAACAAACCAATTTACAGTTGTTGGAACAAATTTAAAAAGTGTTGTTACAAAGACGTTTCCTTTTGTTATGCATAGCGGTATTCAGTGGAATATCCTGCACCTCATTCGACGGGGCAAGGGCCGATATCCCTTCACCGGGACTGACCCCTTGGGCAGAAGTTTGCGTCAGCGTAATAACTTCACTATAGTCGATTACAAGTTGCTTTGCATAGCGGTATTCAGTGGAATATCCTGCACCTCATTCCACGAGGAAAGAGCCGAGATCCCTTTACCGGGAGTGACCTCTTTAGCAAAAGGTTTTCGCCACTATATTTTAAAAAGCTATCAGGTTCCTTCAGCGATATCAAGTTCACTACGCTAAAGGTTTTTCGCCAAAAACCAGCCGTAGCCCTCCGTCACTTCTTTTGTGTATTCAGTAGTATTCAAGCTATGCATTTTAGCCAAAGTTAAGGCATAGTGTTTGGTAGCTGCTGGGTATTCATTTGTTGCACAGATAGATGAGTTAGTTTGGGACAGTCGTTCTGCCAATTGGCCAACGTCAAGGGCATGTGCGGGTGGGTTCAAATTGACAAGATAGTGATGGGTAGAACTTGGCATGTGACTTATGACATTTTGACCAACGCCAAGGTTATAAGAGCATGGGGCAAAAATCATATCGGGAGTTTCTAAAGAAACTGAAACTTGCCAAGTATGCGCATACCTTCTGGAGTATGAGTAACGTGGATGCATTCCATCACGTTATCATGCGATGAGAGTTGGATCCCGATTCCCACTGATGAGTTGGTTTACTCTTCGGGTGATCCCGATTGATTCTTCTTTAGGTTTGGAGGAGAATTTGACAGGACAGTGGGAGGTTTCCGGATTAGATAAAGTGATGACCATTCTGATCTAGGTTAGAGTGCACGCAGAGTGTTTCTTTTCTCTCTCTCTTTGGCAGCGACCTTTGACCGACCCTAGACTATGACTCAGTGACCAAGTTGACCGAACCTTCTTAAAATACTGGCTTTTGGATTGTCTGAGTTGCATAAGTCATTGCCACTCCTTCTTTTACCCTTTGAATTTCTCAGAACACCCGTATTACTACGGATATCCACTTCCATTGGATAGATCCATCGTATGGTTATATACGAACTCGAAGGGACTTCTTCGAGGATGGATCCAGGTTCAGGAGAAATAGAATTGGTTTATTCAGTTGTCTTTTATTATCACCTTCTCTCAGGTTGCGAGAGCTCCTTGGTTTAGGAGAGTACACCTATTACGCTTATTGGATAGTCTTATTCCAAACCATAGGCTGGTGCCGAAAGGTAGGGAATGAAGAAAACCAATTAGCCTAAGTAGGGTGTGCAGAAGGTAATATGTAAAGACAAAATAAAGGGATTAGAAAGAGGGCAAAGTAAATTGCGACTGATATCATTCACGACTAAAACCGCGTACTTCATCGCCACTCCTATTTCACCTTTAAAAGAATAAGGTATTATTCAGTTGTCTTTTATCATCACCTTCTCTCAGTTGCGAGTACTCCTTGGTTTAGGAGGGTACACCTATTATGCTTACTGGATAGTCTTCTTCCAAACCATAGGCTGGTGCCGAACGGTAGGGAAGGAAGAAAACCATTTAGCCTAACGATGGTGTACAGAAGGTAACGACTAAAGACAAATAAAGGGATTTGGAGAGATGGCAATAAAATATACGGTTGAAGTCATGAATTGGATTATGGAAGAGGCATTGCTATGAATACCAGGATACCCCTACGAAACATTTTCATGTTTCAGTGCATTATTAAAGAAAAACTGTTTTCCCGATTAGACACTTACTCCAAGGGTATGTATTTACCAGGTTTCATTCTCATATCTGTATGGTTTTATAGATGATGTTGGGAGTAAGATATTGGGAATTAGGTGATCATCCTCATTATATCGGAATTCGTTGTAATTGGTGATATTTGAGGAAATCGCCAGGGTACAGTTTTCAACCTACGACGCACAGGTTTTGAGTTGTTTAACTCAGCGGACTTATACAGAGTATTGTATGTTGTCCAAGTGTCCATCAGGACAAAGGGGTAGGTCCTCGTACTATGTTCTGTTTACTTATAACTTCTCTAGTATTTAGACAAGTGTTTCGTAGAAATACAAGGTCTAAGTTTTGAGAAGTTATGGGTATAAGAATAAAGTAGAGAACCAAGTGTCACAAGTATCGGGATTCTTCAAAGAGATCGAAGATGTAGATTCTTGTGATTGGTATTCAGATGATAGTGATGGTTTTTGAGAAACGTATTTCTCTTTCAGGTTACTCATAATTGGATGGATTCCTAAGTTGAGTAATGCTGATTAGCCTTTTTCCATTAAGTTGATATGCACTGGAGACAGCTGCATGATTTGAATCTGGTTCCAATTAAATTAGTGCCAAAGTTTCTATATTGGATATAGAATAGTTCGTACCTTAAAAGATATTGAGGTACGGGGAGTTGTCCAGCTTATGCTTAAAACCAGACTCTGGATAACTCAGGGCACGTTTCTGTAATGGCTGTTTGTGGGTTGACCCGGGCTATGACGAGGGTTGATATTCTACCATTTAGAAGATCAATAGTGATATTGTTCTTGACTCGCCACAGTTTTAGTAAAATGGATCTTTTTCAGAAAACAGTAGTGGGAGTATGGTAGAACTGGAAGCGATTCCAGAACCGCAAACGATTACGGAAAATTTAATAGGACCTATATATTCAATCAGGTTTGACATTCCAATAGACACTCCGCAGATATGGTAGGTAACCTCAGACACCTGAGAGGTACTTCGGTAGGCTCAAGGACGGTGACATGGAGGTTCTTATCTACCCAGACTTGACACTACTGTTGTTCCAGGATATGAGACCCGGTAGGAGGGTTGTCATAGTCAGTGGGAGCAGCGGAAGCATAGTGGGCAAGATGCTTATATCTATTTATAGACTTGAGCAGTTATAGCGGAGATAGATCATCTAATTTTGATGTGACAGTCATGGGTTTGACTTCAATCAGAATAGGGGATGGATCTGTTAAGAAGGTAGTAGGGTGTGATGTCATGGTATCTGGATGACATACACAGAGTGGGAAGTAAAATTCCTATACTACGATCGGTTGTACTGTGGTCGTCACACAGTTGTTTCTCCAGACAGGATATGGATATAATATTTGACATTCTGGTTTCTAGATCTATGGTTTTAGATCTGGATTTGGGTAGTTTCCCAATGTGGGTACTTTGACAGATATTCTGATGGTTTTTGGAATAGTTGACTCCTAGCATGGTGGTGTACCTGCAGGTGATGGAGTCACCCTCTCTAAAGGTGTCTTGCAGACTAAAGGGGAGAGGGATGTGCATGATTGGCAGATCACTTGCTTAGGCAATTGAGTCAATCATGAGATGTCAAGTACCACACCAAATGTTGGTTTTGCACTAGATGCAATAAGTTTGTATTAATCCAATCCTGGAGAAACATAAGGAAGCAGGTTTAGAACATAAGTGCATGTTCTACGGATTTGATGACGGCAGCCTCCTTCGGGAGACGGTTATCATTCCAAGCTTCAAAGGTGACATGGTTGACAGAGTGATTGTCAGAGTTATAGTTTTTCCCTCTGACGAAGAGGGACAGTATTATGGACAGGTGGTCCAAGAGGATACTGTGGGTGGCATGGTGCCGGATACTGATTAGGTTCAGTGATCGATACAGTCTAAGAAGTTTGGATTTGGAGTTCATTTATGAACTAGGTCCCATCAGATATCCAGACATATTCTAAGACAGGTATTACTCATTTCGGGAGATGGCTTTCTCCGCGAACTTGAGATTTAGAGAGATATAGAAAGAAACTTCTAGGCGGATCCACTCACTGAGGCTATTTCTCGAACACAATAGTTTTACAAACGGGCTTTGTGAAACTGATTAATAGAGGAGTTGGGTGTTGGTTTCACACGGGCTGTGAGTACGCAACATCGCAATAATTAGCCTTGAGTGCAAGTGGGAGATTGTTGGAGATAGTGCCCTCATAGTCAATTATTGGATCGCAGGTACGTGATTGCAATGATTGCGGAGGACCTATACCGGTATGACAGTCTTACTCGAGATGATAGTATGCTATCTGGTTTGCCTTTATCAGTCGTGTACATGATCAGGTGACTGATTACATGTTACACTTTGATAGAGCCCTTAGGATCTTGCTTTACCACCAACAGTATGATGGCGATCATATAAGTGAGAGTTGGGTGGTTTATACGCATATCCTTAATTGTGGTCCCTAGTCGTGGGAGTTTCGAGACAGGGCATCGATACTCCGGAGTAGACTAGTGTGTACAGTCGAGACCCCGACGAGGGGCGGTGGCCGGTCTCACAAGCCACTGGTGTCAGTTGGATCACCTAAGATGTATACAGGTGCTCATTGGGTTATGAGTACACCGGACAGGACTCGCCGGGAATCTGCTAGTTAGTATTATATCTACCGTCAGATAGCAGTTCCCTGGTGACATGTGTACAGGTTAGTTCATCGACCTGAGGTCGTCATTTGTCTCGTGTGAGTTCCCACTGTGCTTTGATTTCTACCCTACCACGGCTCAAAGGAGTCGTGCAAACAGGTAGCTTTTGGGTACAGTCCCGAGCCATATGGAGGCACGTGAGCGGATCGGCAGGGGATTCGTCTCTCCCGGTATTGGGGGCGAGGTCGTGCTGTGTCTAGGAGAGCCATTACACAAAGTCCATGGCCATGGCAGGAGATTTACTGGTAGGTACTCCAGTAGTATCTCAGGGTGTTATTGGGCTTCACTCCGACACGACTTATACTGCTATTGGGGGTCTGACGTTGCTAGCCCCCTAGGCAGATATGCGATACTCATAGAAGAACGGACCGGACTGTATATACATTGTCACTGTTAGGCTCAGTAGGGTTTTCCGGATGAGTGCGCTCATCGGCATCCCTTGAGGTCAGTCCATGGGCAGCCGTTACGCATTGCTAGTGCCGCTGACGGTTTGTGGTTAAACCCACTGCCAGGGTACTGACGAGTCATTAGAGTCCCCCACAGACAGTTTCCCAAGTTCGGGCGAAACGTTGTAGAGGCCGTATGGTTTTATGGCAGGGTTCGGAAAATGCACGTGCGTTTACGCACGTGTTATTTTTCGGGCAGATAATACTGGTCGGCTTTGGTTTAAGCCGGATCCGAGTATTATATTGAGTAGGTATAATATCTTTGTCTCAGTTGCATTTGTATTCGGTTGTAATACAAATGCGGGTATATTTATACAGTTTCGGGGTTATCCTGAAAGTCGTTTCAGGATCACTTTTGGAAGTTGCCAGTTTCCAGTTTTCTATCAGCCGTCTTTTAACATTTGGTTAAAGACGGGTTTATCTTTTCTTGAGATGATTGTGGAAGCTTCTAGATGATGACTAGGATGGTGACTTGACATGGTGAGTCATTAGTGCATTAATGGTGTCATTAATGCAAAGATGACTAAGGGTTTTAAGGTTCATTGTTTCTAATGACTCATGGTTTTTGCATTTATTGTATTCATACATGATAGCTTTCTTGTAGTCACTCTCTCCCTCCTCCTACACTCACCCCCCCCCATCTATATGAGGCCGGCCCCCCTCTCTCTCTCTCAGAAGTTGTTGGTTTTCATTGGAAAAAGATTATGATAGATATTTGGGGTGTATGGAATTCACAGCTCATTTCATTCCATCACCCAATTCCCTCGGCAACTTCATTAACCGATCGTCCACGGACTTGGACGAAGTGAGACAAAGTCATCTACTCAATCTCTACATCATTCTTGGTCGTCTCTTTTAGCAAACTTGACGATCGAGTTGCCTCAAGTCAGAGGCGGGAGCCCGTTTAAAGAATCGGTGATGTGGTGCCACTTCGACGAGGATATCGGAGATCGACGAGATCGGAGCAGCCGCAACGGAGCGTGGGATGATGGTTGAAGAACGAAGGACTCGGATCGTTCGGTATACCTTTTTTACACTCTTTACAGTTTGTTAGTTTAGCAATAATGGCAGATCCGGGTTAAAGTATACGATAGCGCCAGTTTAAAAGTTTTTGTTCCGCATTTGGCGTCTGTAGACTGCCGGGGCGCTAGCGTAGACTTACAATATATACCGCTGTGCAAAGCAAGAACTGTAGCTACCTGTTTTATTTTGAAATTTGATTCTACAACATCTTAGGTTTCTTTTATTTCATTAATCATATTAATGAAGTCCCATCATTTTAGTACCTAAACATCACAGATAAATACGACGTACACTTATGCCATCCGCATTCGCCTCGATGTCCCTTCGTGCACCGTTAGGTTAGGTAACTAACGGCAGAGCGGGGCAGGGCTAGGGCGGGTGTAAAACATAAGTAACGTCTATATAATATATCATATATACTATATACTGTATCTATCACAGAACATCACATGACACATCATAGATATCGCAGCAGAAGAAACATATGAAACATTGGATATACTAGGACGTCCGTGTTTTCAATACGAGCCAGTATAAAACACGGATTCCACGGTCGTGATGAATAGCCAAACCCACACCCCTAGACCCCTACGAGAGCGGCAAGCAACCCTACCAATTCTGGAGTTAGGAGACCCGGACTCGACTCCTCGAGTTGGTCTCCCACTGGACTCCAGAACCCGGTTACTTGTACTCCCCTCCTTGGGTCTATCCTAGTGCGGAAAAGTAAATAATATACATCAACGGTGATAACTTCCGCAACCTGGAAGCGCCCCAATAAAAGAATATTACATACAAGTTTTTACATGAATGAAAATGAAAAACACTCATCTCACATAAAAACCCCCGGCTATTCAAACACGACGATCCAATATAACATATCCAGCAACATATAACATCACATGTCATCAACGTAAGTAAACATGCGCATCCCAATTGTCGTTGACATATAGCAACGAAACCGGCGATATCACATATTACACTTACGGTCACAGAAAAGAAAGTGTAAAACTACAACAGTTGGAATCCGCAACCTGCATAGACATCGCATGCCTAATCAAATGAATTACTTAGACATCACGTGCCTAACAATTATAAACCCCGCATTTTAGTCTCATAATCGAAAACACTTTTCAATATCAAGTCGGGCAATTCAACAAGATTCCCGACATCCTGATCGAATGCTCGTCGCAAACTTTAGTAGACGGCTGCACCCCCGATACCGTCGACAAAGTGCACCAAGGCGGAACACCACCGCCGCAAGCACCCGGACGGATGCTTTCGGCAACGGGGTTCTCCTACAGTCACTTGGTCGGGGCTATGGGGTGAGGCTGTCTATTAAGTTTACCCGGCGAGTATCCGCGTACGCCACGTGATTGCGACGGACTTTTGATCACATCAAAATTCCGTGGCAACCGATCAAGTGAGACTAAGCTGCTGTGTTCATAACATTCATTCAGTTATCTCATAACTCTTGTGAATTCCAATTATTGTATCCCATTCCGGATAAATAGAAAATGTCAAACTTTTCGATCGAACAATCGAACACCCAAGTTTTCCCGATACAGATCAACACATGAAACAAGTCTAAAAACATTCAGTTCGTGCCTCAGTACCAACGGTCCAGCCGTAGAAGGGTCAAGCCAACGCCTAACATGTGGCATGCCGTACTGCCCCAAACCCGAAGGTTCAAAGGGCAGTTCAAGACGGTCACATAATCGAGTTAAGGTTTGTTGTCTTCTAGAGGATCCATCGCGTTACTTGCACTACTTAGAATGTCTTTAAACTACGGAAAAATCCAACACTTGGAAATTTCCCGACAGGGGAAAATTTGGGTATTTATATCCGGTCGAACCTTTTAACATATTCTAAAATTATCCGGAAAGCCACACAGACAAAATTTGATAATCCGATCAAACATTCGAATCCCCAAAACAACCCTGAAAATTAAAACTCTGGAAAAAATATTAAAAATACCCCGGAAAAACACCACTGAAAAATAAGAATTACTGTGCAAACAATTTTACATACTGTGGCCGTATGGCCGCGGAACCGCCGCATGAGCCTTGCTCATGCCGCGGAACCGCGGCGACTTAGTGGAATTGGGCTGTCGAACTTCACAGTAACTCTTAGATATTCGTGTTGTGTTCTCTGCATATTTTTAATGTGGAAAAATCCCAGATTTTAGAAAAAGTCCAGAGAGCTATTTTGGGGTTAGGTTTTCGGTTCGTCCGGCTTTCAAACTCCGTCTAGACTTCGCCTAAGGCTCT
This sequence comes from Agapanthus africanus, assembly GCA_030015575.1. Taxonomy (NCBI): domain Eukaryota; kingdom Viridiplantae; phylum Streptophyta; class Magnoliopsida; order Asparagales; family Amaryllidaceae; genus Agapanthus; species Agapanthus africanus. Next base: position 277,444,388 of record JASDDO010000004.1, on the reverse strand, counting down.
AGCTAGGCTCTGATACCAGTGAAAGGTTCCTAGGCACCCTAATGAGGTCTCACAAGGCATCAACCATGCCAATTTCAAATTTTAACGGTGCCGAGAAACCCTAACAAGATCGTTGGCTAGATATTTAGGCGAAAAAAGGAAACTAGTCAACACTTAACTACAAGAATACGAATATACAACCTTTGTAGATCCGGTTCTCCACCTCCACGGCTCCGTGATGAAGTCCTCTCCGCAGTACAAATCGGATCCCGGGCTCTAGCGTCGGCTTCATCGGAGAATGGACGGGCTAGGTCATCGACGACGTGCCGAAGATGATCTACGTCGAGGCATCACTAGATCAAGCTCCAACTTCACCAAGCCAAGAAAACTTGTGAAGAAAACACACTCTACTACTTGGCAAGAGGTAGAGGATGAATAAATAGGAAGTGGTAGACTTTAGAATTGGATTTCTCACTCTAATTCATCAATCACCGTTGATGGAGTCTTGCTTCTTCTTGAAGAAGAAGAAAAAGAAGATGATGTATATATTATGATAAGTTAATTAAAAGGAAAAGAAAAGGAATACTTATCATGATAATAACCATGGTCAAGTGTAGAGACTAAACTAAGGTTAAGTGAAGTGGTTAGGGTTAAGCATGTGACAAAATGGTCACAAAGTCAAAGCTTCATGAAGCTTCAAAGAAAGAAACAAAACTTGCAACCATTTCATTTCTTTATGCTTAATATTTTTCCAAAATAAATAAACAAATAAATAAATGAATAAATAAATAATGGATAAAACAAAACGCTAATTTCCAACTTAACCATGGTTTAATTCTTTACACTTAACCAAAAAGCATGTATCATCAAACATGATACAATCAAATGTACAAATGTATATCACATATACAATGTGCACAATCCAAGTGAGAAAATCCATTTAAAGTGAACCAATACTAGTTAATGCAAAGTAATATATCAAATATATAATTATACATTAAATCATTAAATCAACACTTGATTTAACGATCCGGTCATATCGCATATAACCGACTAGTATCCAATGTATCGGCTTATCGAATCAATCCTTGATTCGATAACTAGGTTATATCGCATACAACCATTCGATACATTCATCGCGAGAATAGAATACGGCATCACATACACGCATTATTCTCGGTCCCGCACATATCTCATATGCGCTCCTATTTCGTTTCGCTTGAGCCAGGAAACCTCTGTGTAGGACTCTAAAGACTCGTCAATACGCCGGCAGCAGATGATGATCATATCAAACACCCACAAGCCACAAGCGGTCTGCCAAACGTAACGGCCACCTGGGTATTGAGCGATCAGAAGATCGACGAGCAAGCCCGCTCACACTCCAGTGAATCCAACCAGTAACACTACCGTACAGTCCGGTCTCGTCGTCTGATATGTCGCATATCTCGCCTAGGGGTGGTAAACGTCATACCCCAATAGCTCGATAAGTCGTGTCGATATGAGGTCTATAACAATTCGAGAAACTACTGGTAACACTTACCAGTATATCTCAGCAACCCTGGCCAGGGATTTCCTGTTATAGCCAATCGAACACAGCGCAACATCAACTCCCTATACCGGGAGAGACGAATCCCCTCCTATCGCTCATTGCCTCCATATGACTCGGGACTGTACCCAAAAACCACCGTTTTGCATGCCCTCTTGGACGTGGTAAGATGGAAATCAAAGCACAGTGGGAACCACACAAGACTCTATGACGATCTCGGGTCAACAGACTACTCTGTACCAGTGTCACCAGAGAACTGCCATCTGACGTAAGGTATAATACCATCTAGGAGTTCTCGGCGAGTCCGTCCAGTGTACCCAGTCTCCACTGAGCACCCGTATATCATCTCCGATGTCAAACACCAATGGATATGGGATCATCCATCGCCCATTTGTATGGGTCGAGAAGGTATACGCTAGTCTACTCTGGTATATCGATGCCCCGTCTCGATACACCCACGACTAGGGACCTTGAAGGATGTACTTATAGACTACCATGTCCCCACTAGTATGATCTGCATCATAGTCCAGGTAGTTAAGTACACATCCTAAGGGCTTTACCAACATGTAACAGAGAGACAATCAGTGTACACGTTAAGGTAAAGAGTAACCAGATAGCATACTATCATGTCGAGCAAGAAAGTCCTCCCTATATATGTCCCAGCATCCACTACAATATACATCCTATGTACAGTAATGGCCTCTAGGGCATACATATAACTAACAGCAGCGTTGACTTATAATTAGGGGTATGAATGAATGTGGTGTTTGCTTTGAAAAGGGGACAGATTTTTGAAAAAAAATGATGCGACACAACAAATGCAGCACACAAACCCTAGAATCTAGTGGTCACCTAGGTCCGGCTCTAGACCGCTCCTAACTGCCAAAAGACAAGTCGCAGGATAGAATCCTCCACTGCCACTTTGTCCCCCTGTGGCCAGGTAAGTGCCAGGTAAGTGGGAAGGTACTCTACTATGTAAGTAGTGGGCCTAATTAATAACCACTAGCCTTCGACACACTTTCCTAGGCACCACAAGAAAACGCGGATAAGTAATGAATTACCCACGGCCTTCTTCTGTCCTTAGTGAGCGCGACGGTCCTTAGAGTCATCTCTAGATTTCTTTTAATTAATGAGGGTAAATGCGGATGCAAGTTTTATGGTTTTCGGGGCCTAGGAAGGGTAATGAACTCCCCACCTAATTTGGATTTGGCCGTGCCCCTTAATATCCGTATTTAGAATGCAAACAACCAAGAAACAAAATCACGCACAAAATTTAATTTTTGCAATTTGCGAGCTGCGATTATTTGCAAAGAATACTGCAGAAAATTATTAGTTGGAGCTAAAATGAGGAGAGAGGAGAAGGTAAGAAATCACCTGAAGAAAAATTGTACAGAGAACCCTCCAAAGGGCCGCGGTTCCGCCGTAATTGCCTTCTACTGCCGCCCTTCCGCGATCAGAAAATGGGAACAATGCACCAAAATTTTTCAGCAGCTTCCTGTTGATAAATCCAGCTCTCTGAAATTTTCCAAAAATTTTTCCAAATTCCCAGCAAGCTCCAGATCTCCTTGCAATGAAACACAACAAATTGTTTAGGGTTTGCACGAATTTTTGATCTCAAAAATCACAATGGAATAAATCTTTCAATTCAAACTATAATATGAAACGAATTAGCGCGTAATCCCCGGCAACGGCGCCATTTGATTGATGATAAAATTCGAGACTGTGTAAGTAAATCAACTCAAATGATCCCTGATAACGGTTTCATTTTATTGTAATATTTTCTTGTTTGTGTAAATCGAATAAAGCGAATAAGTTTCTATGTGTCGGTAATATTGAATAAAATTCACAATCAAAGAATTATATTTGACCGCAATCAATTACGGTGTCGATTGTAGATCGTAAGCGAGTGCGGATCGTCCACAGGGATTTTGCGATTCGTTTTTATATTTGATTTATTTGAATTGAAAAGTTAATCGGAAAGAAAAGAAAACATGATTCAAGATTTTATCGATTGATTTAGGTGTCACTAATCTAATCAAGAATCAAGAAATGATAAACAATCGAGAATCGGGTTTCGATGATATTTCCAACCAAATGTCAAGAATCTAAATGAGGCCCGTAGGAATCGATCGGATCTATAGACGTGATGTAATCTTAAGATTTCGTGTTCTTGTCCTTCGAAGGATTGATACTAGATCGATGATGATCGACGAGAGTTAGGACTTTCTTGATGAAACTAGGGTTTCATCATTTAACCTTTGTTCTTTCGTTGATATCATTCACATTCTAGCCTCTAGCAATTGCAAGAAACGATCGTAACTCCCCAATCTCGAGCGATATCAATCAAGAAAGCATCGCAATGAATTGGGTTGTCGATTCTTGAACTTGCTAGGGTTTACAAAACTCGTAGGACTCAAGAACGATTTAAGATATATTACATCATCATTCTATTGATCGTCTCGACTCCTCGACGAGCGGAGTATTACTCAAACATCACAACAAGAATTACAACTAGAAATTTAGATTGAATCATGATGCAAGAATTTAAAAAAAACAAGATAAAAGAATATCACCTTTTATTTATATCAACAATTTGATTACAGTCGCTCAAGAACTACAAGAGGAAGAACTAAATTGTCGACTTGGCTTCGCTCGGCTCCATGAGTCGCGGGTCGGCTTGGACTACTTGCTCTGTTGAAGAACGGCTCGACTCCTAAAAGGTTGCAAGGCTTCTTGCTTGATGGGGTACTCGGGATCTTGGGTTTTGATTGGAATTAGGGTTAGGGTTTCACACAAGTCCTCTCACTAGACTTGTGGAAGAAGATGAAGAAAGAGATAGAATGACTCTAGTTTGATACTAGAATTGGGTAAAGATCATTCCTCTTTATAACCCTAGGTCTAGGCTTAAAATTACAATTCCCTCCAAAAGTTTGTTGAGGAGTTTCTAGAAAGAGTTTGTTAGGAGCTAGCTTAGGTTTTAAGCTAGGATTAATTAAGCTTAGAAAACCCTAGTTTGCTGATCTAGCAGAAGCCTCTGGATTCTTCTGGAACTTGAAGTACATTTCTGAACTGTAGGAGCTGAGGTAAGCATTGTGCAGCAAAATTTGGTGGATGACGTGGCAAGACGGCCGCGGAACCGCGGCCTAAGCCGGCTTGCGCCGCGGTTCCGCGGCCAAGTTGTGGCTTCATGGCTTGGTCTCTTTGCAGTGGTCTTGGGTTGACATTTGTAGCTTTATCTGATATGTTGAATTTTATTTGTCCCTTTGGATTGATACCAGAATTGAAATCATTGAGTTGGCATAATGTTTGATCAGCTCTTTTGGCTTTGCTTCTGGGTTTTCCTGCATAGATCTCAAAACAAGTGTTGCGCAATATAGGGATGATGCGATGCCATGAAATGCAGTCAATTTCCTTTAAAGTGCCGGTTTTAAAGTCTAACACATGGAAACTGATATTTTGCTATTGTTTTGCTAATATGTGAAATATGAATGCCGAACACTTCTATATGAATGCAAATGATGAGGAAATTGCCGGCTAAAATATGCAATATTTTCAACTAATCAAACATCCAGCACCTTATTCAATAAGGAAAGAGCCGAGATCCCTTCACCGGGAGTGACCTCTTTAGTAAAACTAGCAAATGCTACAAACTCGGTTTGTCTTTTGATTGCTTCTGTAGTTCTTGCTTTGCACAGTGATATTTGTGAAATATCCTGCACCTTATTCGATGAGGAAAGAGCCGACGATCCCTTCACCGGGAGTGACCTCTTTAGCAAAACTAGAAAAGGCCTAAAAAACACTCCATTTAAAATCGCTCGATTCTACAACGATATCAAGTTCATTAGCAAAAGGTTTTCTTAAAAACCTGTCGTAGCCCTCCGTCATTTTAGATAAGTCCTACTTAGTATTCGTGCTACGTTTGTTGACCTCCGTCAAAGCGTAATGTGCGGTAGCTAACTAGTATTTATCTGTTTATGCATATGATGCATATTGTTTTAGGGTAGTCGTGCGGCCTTGTTGACCTCCGTCAATGGTCGTGCGGGTGGGTTTAATTCAATCAGGAAATGACGGGTAGAACTTGACTAGTGGCCTATGGTTTGTTGACCTTCATCAAGGTCGTAGGACGCTAGGGGTAAAATATTATTGGGAATTTCAAGTGTTGAAATTTGCAATGAGATTGCATACCTTCTATGATATAGTTGGATCCGTACCCGCTGCGAGTAAGAGTTACTCCTGAGAGAGTTTTACACATTACAATTAGCCGATCAAGTAGGTGTCTAGAAAGGTGTCAACGGGGTTACGCCCCTGGGAAAATGAGGTTTACTTTAATTAGATTCGTGCGAAAGCACGGGGAACCTCCCTCAAAGTACCGGCACTGGCCTGGCTGAAAGATTGGCGAACTTGTAGCGTGTAATTAATCCCAGCTAGTCTTTCCTTTTAGGGTTTGAAGGAAGATTTGACTAAAACAGTGAGAGACATCCTAATTAGATATATTAGATAACCAATCTAATCTTACAAGAGCATACGCTGAGTGTTTTCTTCTCTCTCTCTCTCTCCAGGTAGCGACCATATCATACCTTAATCAAGATAATAAAACGGATGTATTGACCGAACCCGCTTGTTATACTGAGCTGGGGAACGTTGGTCCCGCTCCAACTTATAATTGTTATAAGACAGAGTAGGAAATAGGGGATTACCAGAATTCCCGTTCCGCCCAAACGAAGAAAGTGCATGCTGATGCATCATCTTCGGGTGTGTTCATTACACAGAACTGTTTCTCAAGTATCCTTTACGTCCTGGGTATGAGATACCGGATCAGGATCCCACATATGTAATTTGTTACATGGGCTACAGATAGGTAGAGAAATGAGAACGGGTGATAAATTTCATGAGATAGAAAAGGTGCAAGTGTTGCAGCCAAGTCTGTTGGTAGTTATTGCCCTGTATTAACAAATACATTGATTCTGAACGAATGTTATTAGATACCGAACCTGATGTACAACATCATAGCAGTCTCTTTATTAGTAAAGAAGGATATAATTTTGTATTGTTAGATAATGTTTTGAACACTTCCTATATCAAGAGTTGATCGGTTCAGGCACGTTATCTAAAAGCATTGACGTTCTAAATCAAACTACAGTTCTTAGTATACAGAACACACACAAGAGGAAGAGTTCAGAAATGAACGAATCCTTCTTGAGGCATTGTAGACTAGGTCCTATCAATGTGACCCGGCTAGCTGAAGTTACACATAGATGCATATTTAAGTTGTTTGAATTTACATCTTGTGAAACTTGTCGGTCATGTCACAAAGATAAGATGACCACAGCTCTGTTTATTGGAAACAGAGAAAGAGTTAGTGAACTCTTGGGATTGATACATGATGATGTATGTAAGGTCCCCTGTCTACACATGCCAAGACCGGTTCTTTGTACTTCATTACATTCTCTGATGATCTCTCAAGATTCAGACATATGTTCCTATTGAAACACAAGTCCGAAGCTTTTGAGATATTCACAGAATATAAGTTAGAAGTAGAGAACCAAAATACGGGTATAAGTAGTATGTCCTTTGATGAGATCAGGGAGGAGAATGAGATTCTCTCTCAGCATTACTCCTCCGTATACACCATAGCACGATGGTATATCAGGGCGGAGCAATAGCACCCTATGTGATATGGTGTGCTCTATGATGAGTACTACTGAGTTTCCTACTTTCTTTTGGGAGTTATGCACTTGAGAAGCTGCATACCTATTGAATAGGGTTCAAATCAAATCAGTTGACTACCACTTAATATGTGATATGGAATGGAAAGAGCCCATATCTCAAGGATGTTAAGATCTGGGGTTGTCCAGCTTATGTCTAAAAGCAAAATCCGGACAAGCTCGAGGCAAAGTCAGATCTGTGGAAGTTTGTTGGTTATCCCAAGCATACGCAAGGGAATATCTTCTACCTAACCGAGGAACAAAAGATATTTTGTTTCTCAACATGACACCTTTGTGAAAGGGAATTTCTTATGTAGAAATTAGTGGTCATGAGGTAGAACTGGAAAGAGTTCCAGCTATACAAAACTGCAGCTAATGATTTGGTAGAACCAAAGGATTCAGTAGTTTCCAACGAACCTCAGCCTCTCCGTTGATCTAGTAGGGTTCCTCACCCACCTGAGAGATACTTCGGTTTCTCTATGACAGTGGGAGCGAGGATTGCATCATGAGATGATGACCCAACTAGTTTCGAGCTGGCCATCAGGAGTGAGACTCTGTAAGAATGGCTGGATGCTTAGTGATCTGAGATGGAATCCTTATACACCAACAAAGTATGGACTTTGGTTGCTTTATTTGAAGGGTTAAATCCCCATCAGGAGCAAGTATATCTTAAGAAGATTACTTGGTATACATGGAAAAGTTGAGACTTTCAAAGCTATGCTTAAGTCAATCCAGATCCTACTTGCCACTGCTACATACCATGACTACGATATCTGGTGGATGGGTGTCATGACTGCTTTTCTAAATGATGTTTTAGAAGAGAGTGTCTATAAGTACACAGCCAGAGGGCTTCGTAGACAGTGGGAGCAGCGGAAACGTGTGCAAGATGCTTTATAGGATAAAGAGGCATCGCGGAGTTGGAACATCTGTTTTGATGTGGTGGTCAAAGAGTTTGACTTCATCAAAATGGTAGATGAACCTTGTATATACAAAAAGGTAGTAAGGAATATGGTGGTGATCCTTGTAGAGTACGTGAATGACATACTCTTGATAGGAAAGGAGTTTCCTATGCTACGCTCGGTCAATCTCCGCTTATCACAAGGATTCTCCATAGAGGATCAAAATGATACCTCCTAAATCCTGGGTTTTGGATCTATGAGATAGATCTAATTGGATGTTAGGATACTCACTAGTTGTAGTGAGATGGTATCAATCGATCCTGGGGAGAATCACTAGAAAGGTTCCAGGGTGATAAGGACGACTGAATGTCAGTCGCAGGCATTGTCTTTACCCTCAGTGGAGGGACGGTATGTTGGAAGAGTTCCAAGCTAGATACCGTGACATACTAGACGATTAAAGGCAAGATACATCGTTACCAAAGATGCTACCAAAGAGGCAGTCTGGATACATATAAGTTCATGAGATGAACTTCGTTCCTACCATTGTATGACAATGGAGTTGTGGCTTATGCCAAGGAACGCCCGTCCCATCAGAAATCCAGATATAATTCTTAGACAGTATCACCTAATCATGGAGATGGTTGATCTCCAGGGAGATCGAGGTTAGGAGAGTAGACACAGAGGACAACAGCGCGGATCCACTCACAAAGGCATTTTTCCCGGTAGAGACTTTTATGAGATGGTTGAGTATGAGATACTTCAACCACGGCTAATTGTTGGGTATGTGATACCACAACAGATGGCCCTAGTGCAAGTGGGAGATTGTTAGTTATATGTATGCCCTAGAGGCCATTACTGTACATGTGATGTATATTGTAATGGATGCTTGGACATATATAGGGAGGACTTTCTTGCTCGACATGATTGTATGCTATCTGGTTGTACTTTATCTTAACATGTACTCTGATTGTCTCTATGTTACATGTTGATAAAGCCCTTAGGATATGTGCTCGACTACTGGGACTATGATGAGATCATACTAGTGGGGCCACGGTAGTCAACGAGTTCATCCTATAACCGTTCCTAGTCGAGGGTGTATCGAGTCAGGGCATCGATACACCGGAGTAGACTAGCGTATACGCATCTTGACCCATATGATGGGCAATGGATGATCCTATATCCATCGGTGTTTGATATCAAGGATGGTGTACGGGTGCTCAGTAGAGACTGGGTACACTGGACGGACTCGCCGAGAACTCCCAGATGGTATTATACCTCACGTCAGATGGCAGTTCTCCGGTGACACTGGTACAGAGTAGTCTGTTGACCCGAGATCGTCATAGAGTCTTGTGTGATTCCCACTGTGCTTTGATTTCCATCATACCACGACCAAGTGGGCGTGCAAAAAGGTAGCTTTTGGGTACAGTCCCGAATCACATGGAGGCAATGAGCGATAGGAGGGGATTCGTCTCTCCCGGTATAGGGAGTTGATGTTGTGCTGTGTTCGATTGGCTATAACTGGAAATTCCTGGCCAGGGTTGCTGAGATTTACTGGTAAGTGTTATCAATAGTTTCTCGAACTGTTATAGACCTCATATCGACACGACTTATCAAGCTACTGGGGTCTGACGTTTACCACCCTGATTGATACGAAAAAGTGTGTTTGTTTTGTAGTTAACCGCAATCAGAACGGTGTCGCGCGTAGCTAGACCGAGATGAGTACGGGTCGTCCTCTGGGAAACGTGGAACCTTTTACTTTTACCTTAGATGTGTTGAGAAAGAGAGGAGGAATAAAGAATTTTGTGAAAAGTTTCTAGATCTACTTTAATGTAAAATATAGATCTAGATTATTTTAGATTTTTAAATAATATAATAATAGGGCTTGTAGGGTTCGTTAGGATTTAGTAGTTATGGAAGATTAATTAAAAGTTACCCTTTTTATCCATTAATAGATTTAGAACTAGAACGACGGTGATGCGTGTAGATTAGGGTTTCTGGAGGGAAAAGGAATCCCACTCGTAACCCTTATCTCGACACGGAACTCCGTTCATATCTAGCCTTTACCAAAACAATCATTAATCTAATCTCTAATCGCGGTCGGAACTAGCAAGGAATTGCTAGCGCGCCCGATTAGGATGTTAATGATTATTTTGATAAAGTTCCTAAACTTTATAGGACTTAAAAAGGGTTTAATTATTTTCATCGTCCATTAGCCTACCCTAATCCTATGAACCCTAACAAGCGGAGAATTACTCGCGCATGTTGGGAGAAGAAAATGAAAAGAAAGAGATGGAAAACATAATGTAAAAGAAAACAAACAATTAAAAAAAAACTACCTTTATTAATCAACTCCTTCAACTACACTTTTAATCCATAGAAAATGATTACAAAACTTGATTTGCTTCTCGATCTTTCCTAGGGAGGTAGTCGAACAGTCGATGATCAGCCTGGATGCGTGAGCGTCGGGAGCTTCGTGATCTCTTCGGCTTGATAACTTTTCCAAGAGGCCCTCGGTGCCTTTTTATAGTGCAAAGCCAGAATATTATTGTTGAATCATTGCTAAAATTTAGCAATGATTTATCTCCCAAAATCTTTCCTTCTAACCCCCTTAAATTGCGGCGGATCCGCGGCCCAAGGGTGGGTTTGGCCGCGGATCCGCGCTCAAGGGTGGGGATCATTTGATGATTTTTCTTGTGCTTTCATCTGGTGACATTTGGCAATCCTAGGCATCTTCATATTTCAGAAATCTTCTCTCGGTTGCTTCCAGACTTGGTTTCCAAGTTTGCTTCTTAATTTGGCAAGATTTCTTCAACAGCTTGATTTCTTTGATATATTCTGCATAACAACTTGGAAAATTCTGCACAACAACTCAAATAAGATTTTAGTAGACTTTGTTCTACTAGGATTAGGTCAATAATATTTATTTGCATACATTTTCCTACCAAAATGATAATTAAAATATATTAACACATGGAAAATAATGTTTTTACACATAAACCCTCATATGTATAATATATTATACTAAAGTCCTTTTTTAATATAAAAATGGTAGGAAAAATATACTACAAATGTGCAGTTTTATCGACTGAACAAATACCCCCAAACTTATCTTTGATCGTCCCGAGCAAACTAGTTTATTTAAGAGGAGAAAAAGAATTAAGAAAACTAAGCACACTTTCGTAGGCAGACACGATTGCACTGAGCACGTGCAACAAGCCGTTAAACCTCTAGGTGTCCCTAGTAGGAGGAGTGTTGTCTCCTGAGGGTTTTCAGCGGATTACACCCACAAAATCCAATAACAAAAGAAAGATGGTGAAATTTGCATATAAAGATAAGAACCATAAAAGAAAGGCCTTGAAAAGAAGAGTTTCCAACTATACTAGCTTTTCAGTTGTCATGAGCCCTATCTTAATAGTCATGAAAAAATGTTAGAAATCACATTATCCCTCAATAAAACATCATCTTTATTCTTCATTCCTAACTTTCATCCAAATATCGATCATATACCCCTACGTGTGTGTAATGGACATCCCTACACTCAGAGAATTCAATTCAAGCTATCATACTCTTGTCCATCTACCTTAGTACTTTTTAATTTGATGAATACTTAGGGTTGCTCACACCTTTTCATGCGACCGTTAATACTTCTTGAGGTACTAACCGACCGATTACTCATGTGCTTGCAGATTAGGTGATAATATTTTCCTCGTCTTGCACCTCCTAAGGCTTAGCAGTGACTCCCAGACCAGTTGGCCTTAGGGCACTAGGTGAAGAGGCACCCTCGCTATATTTTTTTATTGCTGCCTTGGCGATACAAAACCAGTGTTCATTTTTTTTCTTTTCACCATTTTTATATTTTCTTCATTTTTTTTTTCATTTCCTTCATACTTTGGCTTTTAGACAAGAGCATTTCAAGGTATCCTCTACTATCCCGAGTTTCAAGACGTGTGTAAGTGCATATAGTAGGGTTTCAACATTCAAATGTTTGGCTTCCAGAATAGAAACTATTTTTTAGACTTATTTTTATCCTTAGATTAGTGACTTCCTTCATTTTACTAACCCTTGGGACAACAGCTCATAACTACTTATTACTAGTTCGTATAAGAAAACTTCTAATTTTCTTGGTCTTCTTAAACTATTCCTATCTTTTGGATGTAATGTTTTACTTTCTATTCTTTTGTTATAAAAAAAAATTTTAATGCCCGGTGTCAAAGATAATTCAGTGAATACAAACCTCCCCCCCCCCCCCAAACCTGTTTTCAGCAGTGTCCTCACTGATGTAGCCTTTTGAGAATATGGACCTGAATACTAAGGGAGAGATACAAGGGGTAAAATAATAGTTAAATGAAAAATTCCCCCAAACTTATTCTTTGACATGCACAGATATTCAATCAAATCATTTTTTTTTACTCACCTCCATTCTTAAAATGTGAAAAAGTTACCACAACATGGAGGTGAGGCGGAGGAAATTTAGTTTTGATAAAGCGGCTCCTGTAAAAACAGGAGCTCCTCCGCGGGGTCAGCAGAAAAATACGGTTTTAATCTATGCCCATTTACTTTAAAAATCGAACCGTTTTTCAAATTTTCGACTTCAACCGCCCCGTGCGGGTGTACATACCGCACCACAAAAGGTCCTTTCCAACGAGATTTAAGCTTACCCGGATGAAGATGGAGACGGGAATCGTAAAGAAGGACTTGTTGCCCCGATGTGAAGGTTTTTCTAGAAAGATTCTTATCGTGGAATACTTTAGTCCTATTCTTTACTATCACCGCATTATCGTAAGCTTCATCGCGGAGTTCGCTTAGCTCATTCAGTTGCAGCTTCCGATAGCTGCCTGCATGATCAAGATCAAAATTAAGCTCTTTAATAGCCCACATTGCCTTATGTTCAATCTCGACAGGGAGGTGACATGCCTTCCCAAACACAAGGCGGTATGGAGACATACCAAGATCGGTCTTATAAGCGGTGCGGAATGCCCAAAGAGCATCCGTCAATTTGGTTGACCAATCTTTACGGTTCTTAGAAACCGTCTTCTCCAATATCTGTTTGATCTGCCTATTTGAGATCTCGGCCTGCCCGCTTGTTTGGGGATGATAGGGCGTAGAAAGTTTGTGAGTGATTGAATATTTCCGCATCAAGGCCTCAAAAGACCTATTGCAGAAATGTGTCCCGTTGTCGCTAATGATAGCGCGAGGGTGTCCGAATCGCGAGAAGATGTTTTCTTTAAGGAACTTAATGACAACTTTGTTTTCATTAGTGCGACACGGTATAGCTTCCACCCACTTCGAGACATAATCAACCGCTAACAAGATATATAGATTCCCAAAGGAGTTGGGAAAAGGGCCCATAAAATCAATACCCCAAACATCAAATATTTCCACAACCAATATAGGTTGGAGCGGCATTGTTTCCTGATTTAAAATCAGGAAATCTTCTGAGAAAAGCTTCAAAAAGGGGCCACGCGCTTACACGTGACCAGCAGTCACGTGTTGACACGTGACCTACGAAGTGCAGAAAAAGCGCACATCGATTCGCTGAGCAAAGTCAAGGAAAAGAACTTCAGAAGAGGTCACGTGCTCCCACGTGACCAGGGTCACGTGTCGACACGTGACGTTCAAAGCAGCAAACTCGCCCTCCAATTGAACCGAGGAAAGAAGTGCCAGACAGGGGTCACGTGCTCACACGTGACCAAGGGTCACGTGGTAACACGTGACGGCTAAGCAGCAGAAGAAGGCAGAACGCAGAAAGAAAGAGGATCCTTCATTCCAAAAGGGGGTCACGTGTCCGCACGTGACCATGGGTCACGTGGTCGCACGTGACCATGGGTTACGTGGTCGCACGTGACCATGGGTCACGTGGTCACACGTGACCGGCTTTCAAAGCCCATGTTGACGGCAGAATTAAATTCTGAAGGAAATTTGAATCCTTCCAAAGGAAAGTGAGTATCTGGGATCAATCAAATTAAAGATTCAGAGATGATTAAATATCATCTATCTATGGAAAATCTCGGGTTTGGAAAGATTTCCCCCTTAAATCTAACCAAAATAACAAAGGAGAATCTCTGGATTTAAAATCCAATGGTGAATAAAATTCACCCAATAATCCAAAGGTCCAAAACGAATGATGGATACAAATCAAATCTCTCAGTGAAGATTCATCAAAAAACTAATTCATTCGGCTGCTTCTCCTATAAATAGGAGCCAAAAGACACAGATATACAAAAAGAGATACATACGCGCAGAGAAAGAAAAAAAAAAGAAGAAAAGCTTTGATACTTGGAAAAGACTTGGATCTTCTGCAAAAACCCTAGGTAAGAGAGGGAAGGCTTTCAGAAAGAAAGAGAATTTAATTCTCAACAGAGTTTAACTCTAATATATATAAAACAGAAGAACACATTTCTTCTCTCTTTGATAGAGGATCTGCAAAGTGCACATCTCCCCTTAAGGTTGAGAATTTAATTCTCAATGGGTCGAAATCCTGCCATGCAGATCCAAAACATAGAGAATGAATGCAAGCATGAGAATTTAATTCTCGCAGAACTATAGGAATTCAATTCCTTTAAAATAAAATTAGGGCTCGACCCTGTATCATGGGAATTTAATTCCTTCAAAATAAAAAGAAGCAGGGTCTAACCCTAATTAAGAACATAGTTCTGTTGAAACAGCAGGAATCTGATTCCCTTAATCATAATTCTTTAAAACGGGAAGTTTAGCTCCTTAAAAGCTTTCATTAGGGTTTAACCCTATTCAGTTCTTCACATATATAAGGAATTTAATTCCTACAGAAAATTCAGAGTTCAACTCTGTTTCAGAATATAAATCTGCAAAAGGAAGTAGGAATTTAATTCCTTTGAAAATTAAAGGCCCGAGGAATTTAATTCCTGAAAAAAGATCAACAGATCCTCTAAAAACGACACACATAGAGGCAGGGTCACGTGCCACCACGTGACCCCCCAAGAGATCTACAGAAAACCCTTTGAGACTGTCCCTCACGTGACCCACGTGACCCTTAATAAAAGCTCTAACAAATGAGCATATGAATGCCCGTCACGTGCTGACACGTGATGCTCTAAAAGACGCAGTAATCTCGGCAGAACCATTGAAAAGAGGGCGCTCCCACGTGTTGCCACGTGACCCCTTTTGCCTTAGTGTTCAACACTAAATTGGAACTCTCAAACCCAGTGTCAAAACACTGTTGGGCCTCAGCATTCAACAATGATTAAAAAAGCCTTATTGGCAGTGTTCAACACTGACCTGTTTTAGTGTTTAACACTAATTTGAAAAAGCCTTATTGCTGGTGTTTAACACCGATTATCTCTTAGTGTTGAACACTAACTTGTTAACCTCATTCCCAGTGTTCAACACTGATCGCTCCGAGGTGTTTAACACTAGGCTTCGGCCCAATTGGCTGAAGGGATAGAGGCAAAGCCTCTCCCTCAATGGACCAACAAAAGTCAATATTCCAGACCTGACTGGACTTAGCCCAAGCTGGCCATAAGTCCTCAATTTGTGATTAACTGGGCCGATAGGCTCATAACATAATTGATCAGCCTTGACCCAAATTGGGCCAGGGACTATTTAATCCACCCCGGTTCTAGGGTACATCTCTTCACTCCTTTGATACTTGGCATTGTAATCCCTCAATGTCTTCAAAGAGGTGACGGGTCCCGAAGACCACTCATGATATGGACTGTGGGGTCCTTAAACCCATGCATAATGCAAAATTCCTGGTTACGTGGAACGCGGATAACGTCACTCTTTGACCCCGCGGAAAACGTCCAGAGCGGATCCTGGTCCTCGCAGAGCACGGTAGTGAACCCGTGTGAAGCATCCAGAGCGGAGCCTGGTCCTCGCCTAGCACGGCAGTAAACCCGTGTGAAGCATCCAGAGCACATACCGGACTGTGGAGTCCTTAAACCCATGGACTATGACGTCCTTAACCTTGACCGAGATGTCTTAAAACTACCAATGGACCGCAATGTCCTTAAACTACCCACGGACCGCAATGTCCTTAAACTACCCATGGACCGCAATGTCCTTAAACTAACCACGGACCGCAATGTCCTTAAACTAGCCACGGACCGCAATGTCCTTAAACTAACCATGGACCGCAATGTCCCTAAACTACCCATGGACCGCAATGTCCTTAAACTAGAACCATAGAGCCTCCATATGCTCTTTCGTCGGATCTAAACGGTCCTGTTTAAGTTGATCTTAGCCTCAAAGATGGCTAACGCGT
Organism: Agapanthus africanus; assembly: GCA_030015575.1. Lineage (NCBI taxonomy): Eukaryota > Viridiplantae > Streptophyta > Magnoliopsida > Asparagales > Amaryllidaceae > Agapanthus > Agapanthus africanus. The sequence goes on along the minus strand of JASDDO010000004.1, from coordinate 277,428,020 downwards.
CCTTAAACCTTCAAGCAGACTGGACTATGAATCCCCCCTAATTAACTCTGGCTCGAGGGTACATCTCTGAACTCCTCTGACATCCGTCGTTGTAATCCTTCAACGTCGTCAGAGAGGTGACGGGTCCCGACGGTCACACATACGATGGACCACTATGTCCCTAAAACTGGAACAATGGGGTCCAAACGCTCCTTTGTCGGATCTAAACGATCCCGTTAAGTTGATCTTGGTCTCAAACTAGACTAATGTGTCCTTAACGAATGTTTGAGTTGATCTTAGCCTCAAGCATGGCTAGCGTATCCTCAAACCAAACCCCCAAACCCAAATCTAAGAAGATACGGATTTGGACTAGTCCACGCCCTACGGGCGACGACATAACTCGGTCTCCGTAAACGATCCACGGGCAGGAAAACATAAAACAAAACACACGACACGAAGTGACCATCTGGAGAAGGAGAAAGTTGTTACCGCGACGCGGTAGCGTAATTAACTGCAGGGGCTTGCGCCTGCAGGGAAGAGCGTCCCCACAATCAAAAACCCCTCACCCTGAGGGGGAATCTGACGAAGTCTGCTACATCGGCCGCATCCGTCTAAACCTCCGATATATGGCGCCATAAATCAACTTGGCATCTTCGGAGAGGCAGACGGAAGCACCTATTGGCATCTGCCCCGAATCTCAGGCAGGATGTCCTAACGTCTCGGCCGCCATTCGGAGGGGAACAGATTCTGGCACGCCCGGTGGGACCTTTTCCTCTTTCCACTCCACACTTCGTGTGTCGTGATTCGCGAACCAATCGCGGTTCGCTAATAGTTGCCCTTGGGTTTCAAGGTACTAAGAATTGGCGTCTTGCCTATTGCAGAAAACAAAGGATCGATGGCTGCTGCTTCCGCAAAGTCCTTCAACTGCTCAAACTGCAATTGCGACCAACGCTCTACCTCGCCAGGAGGTATAGCCTATGGACCCCAAGCTGCTTCGTTGTTCACAATGCCGGTGGACCAGGTGACTCAGGCCACTACCGGATTGTTCTTTGGGACTATGCTCCCCTCATCAAGCTTCGTGGCGCCAGTGCTGACAAAGGAAACTCTCAGGAAGTCGGTCTTTGATCGTCTTACCCCTGCCGCGGCTCCTCTCAACGAGTCGCCCAACGTCAACGCCTCGGTCTTCTCTAGATTGGGCCAGAAATCTTGCAAATTCATCATGGGGCCTACAATCTCAGAGAAGGCTGCTTCTAAGGAAATGGCCGCTCCTGCCTCCGAAATCGCCAGGGCGGTTTCCCCGGTCAAGAAATCGATCTTCACAAGATTAACAGCCTTGACCCCTGCTCCCGCTGCACAAAGGACATCGGTCTTTGACAGGCTAACGCCAACAACGACCCCCCACCCACACAGGGGGCAGGACGAAACCATTCCTACATCTGACTCTACGCCGTCTGCTCGACGTGCTCGACGTCGTCATTGGCGCCGAATAAGGAAGGCTGGGGGCAACTCCCCCTCTGGATTGACTCCACCAGCCCCGGTGGTAGAAGTTAATGCTGCTGTTCCAACTGGGAACAGCTTCGAAATGCTAAATAAGGTGCGAAGAAATTCTCCTACTGCAGTGCTGAAGAGGTCTCCTCCCCCATCAGAAAAGGTTGTGGAAATAGAATCAGAACAGCCCCGATCTCCTCAACGGCTGTCTTCCAAAATCTATAAGGTTTGGCGGCAGGCCCGAGACTCAATCATCGATCCAAACTTCTCCCGCCAGCATAAGAAGCTGAAAATCCAACCGAAGGCTGGTCACCAGGCGAAACCCCAAAAGGCTGTCTGGACGCCCACCTCGATGGCCCCCTCAACCTCCATGACTCATAAAAGGAGGAGGCCAGGAAAGATCCCTCAACATGCAACGACGGCTAAAAGCAATGAGCCCAGACACCCTAAGTCTGGGGGCACGGTGGTGCACACTGTTTAGATGGTCTCTGGAAAGGAGGAGAGCCGCACTTCTACGGGCCACCGACCGCTGACCCGATCCGTGACGAGAGCCCAAGAACAACAACAAAAGTTGCAGGAAATGATGAGTGCTATGGCTGCACTTACCGGGCCAAAAGAAAGCCCAGAAACGTCCTCAGACGCGCGCCGGGAAGAGGAAACCGACGCCGAGTTCCTTCGCCGGACATTGGAGAAAAAGGACAAAGAGGCTGCTGAACAAGCGGCTAATATACAGCGCATGGGCCTTCTCTTCCAAGATATGATAGGAATGATGATCCAACAGGACCTACCCGCTGAAGATCCCCCAATCGTTCTAGAAGATGACCGAGGAGAAACGTCAAATCCACCACCAGCCCTCTCTACGGCCAAGGAGGAGACGATCTCTAAAGCGGACTTGGCCGACTACATAGCCCAGCAAATCCGGGCCCATCATGCGACTGAGGCAGCTGGTCAAGTCGTGAAGACGGGGCGGCCGTATCCAAGCTGGTACGATCAAATCAAATACCCGCAAGGCTATACGATACCGAAATTCCATGTGTATAAGGGGACCGGCAATCCTCATCAACACGTCGCCCAGTTCCGGGCCCTCTGCGGTAACACCGGCGGTGACGATAAACTGTTACTCTGTCAGTTCGTTGGCAGCTTATCAGAAACAGCGTTCGAATGGTATTCGGAACTCCCGAACGATTCCATCAAAACGTTCGCTGAAATGGAGTTGTTATTCACTGAGCGGTTCGCAAGTGCCAGCGAGCGCACTCCAATGACTGCTTTGATTAACGCCAGGGTAAAGCCAGGCGAAACCTGGGTCCAGTACGCTATACGCTGGCGGAATTTGTGGTCGAGATGCGAGCAACGCATTGAGGAAGCACCCGCAGTGGGTATGTTCGTGGGAACCCTAGACCCCCACGCAACTATTTCCCAGTTTATGATGTTCTTTAAGCCAACCACATTCCAGGCTTTAATCGACAAGTTGGCTCAGATGGACCAGATGGGTCATAGACCACCTGCCCCGACGCCAGAACCTCGGAATGACAAGGGTAAAGGAAGGGCGACTTTTGTCGCGAACGCCCAACAGCAACCTGACGCCCCGAAATCGGCAGATCAATTGGAAGAAAGACACCGATATTATAACGAAAAGATGAAGCGTCCCTACTCGTTCCCACGAGACAAGACAAAACGGTTATTTGAGCTAGCAATACGCAACAGACTTATAAACCTACCAAATCCAAGGCGACCGCCACAACCCACCGAGGTGAATAACCCCAACTATTGCCCTTACCATCAAACGGTAAGCCATCCGATTGAAGATTGCTTCGTCTTCAAAGGATGGATCGAAGATCAATACCTCCAGGGGAAGTTCGTACTATCCGAAAAGTGGAAGGTGAACCCACCACAACCGCACACTCCTAAAAAGGCCGATACACCGGGGGCAACCTGCTCCTTTATCGAAGAAGTTCCATGGGAGGTCGTGCTATCAACGAAAACCAAAAGGATGCTGAGAGACCTTCATGCGTGCCCTGCAATCGAATGGAAGGATCCTCTCGAACCCCAAATTATCGAAGGAGCAGTGAAGCCCCGCGCAACTACGAAGACTGCTGATAAGGGCCCAAATACTCACACACAATCGTCAAAATCTTCAAAGAAAAAGAAGAAGAAATCCAAGAAGCCCGCGAAGCTTGGAGACGAGCGCACGAAATTGCAGAAGCAAATCGACGCGCTGGAAGAATATAATCAGAAGGCGCGAACTCCTGTCACACTCCGAGAATTCCTCGATCACATCTTTCAAGACGAAGATGATAAAGAGAGCTCATCGGATGAATCCGAAGAGTATGTGGCAAGTTGTAACGTAATCTCCCACTCGCTTACCGATGACGAGACAGCTCCTGACACTAAGAAGCCGGAGGCAGAGCCCGAACCCGAGCGTGCGAGGCTGACAACTGATATGATCAATGCCTTCCTAGACGAGATTCGCCTAAAAAGTAAAGCGGATCAGGAGCGTGAGATGGCAGCATCAGAAGGAACCAAATGCGGGCAACTGAACGAAAGAGTTGAGCTACCCCTGCCAGAACGAAAGGCGTCCGAAATGGACAGAAAGATATTCAAGACAAGGAAAAGGTTCGCCAAAGCCATGTCAATGGGAATGAAGCTACCACCTTCGGAAGGGAATAGGCACGATGGGGCGGAAAGGCACCCTGAATACTGCGCATATCATCGGAAAATCTCACACCCCACAGAGGAGTGCGACGCCTTTAAGATATGGTGGCAAGGATATGTTGCTCGTCGGCAACATTTCAAGCGCATGAAACGCAAGAGCCGTAGGGAGCAAAGAAGCACTGTCGACGGGCCCAACAGAATTACTGGCAACTGTTATATGGCTCATGCCGAAGGGTCACAAGTTCTCACCTTTGGGAGCGACTCTGATGAAGAAGTGACTCTGGGCCCTCTCTTTGAAGAGTCCGTGTTAGGGAAAGAGGAGAAATCGGAAGCCTGCGAGAACATCCAGCTGCGCAATCGCACACTCCCAGAAAAGAATCTCGGGCCTACGAACAGAAAAGATAAGGGAAACGAAAAGGTCACTGAAGATATCACTTTGGATGACCAAGTCGCGAAAGAACTGGCGGCCAAAGACCCTCCTAGGAGGAGTACAGTAGACTATAACATCCTCGCGCATCTAAGGAAGCTACCTTCTCAGCTTAGCATTCTCGACGCTCTCCTATTATCAAAAGAAGCACGGGACTCACTAATTAAGGCATTACAAGAACCTGAGCAATTCCAAGCCTTTCTCGCCACTGAAAAGATGAAGGACGAACTGGAGGAAGTGCATACGGCCGACGTCACTTTCGGTGATGAAGACCTCCTTCTCGGGACGTGCGACCATAACCGTCCCCTATATGTCTCCGGATACTGCCATGACATCAAGATAGGCAAGATCCTGGTGGATAATGGATCCTCTGTCAATCTCCTTAATGTTCGGGTGTTGAAGGAAATCTGCATGAGTGTACAACATCTCGCTCGGGACAAAATTACTATCTCCGGTTTCGACTCACAATCGTCACGGACTCTCGGGTCCGTGATACTAACGTTACTCTTCGGGCTTCTCGTCACAGACATCAAATTCCATGTCATTGACGCCAAGACCTGCTACAATGCCTTGCTCGGCCGTCCTTGGCTACACGAGTACAACATCATCCCTTCTACACAACATCAGTGTATGAAGTACTTTAAAGACGGTTTCGAGTATACTGTAACGGGTGAGTTGAACCCATTTTCCGTGAACGAAGTCCGCAAATACGAGGATGCGAAATACTTTTTGCTAGACTTCGAAGATACAGAAAGGTGTCGTAACTCGGAGAACAAAGCCGCCGCCACTATCCCTGTTTTCGGGAGCGATACCGAAGAAGAGGAAGAGATAGTTTATACAGGGCCATCTCAGCGCAACAACCGGGGGACGCCCGCCCCCATACTAGTCTTCGGAAGTGATTCAGAAGATGAGGTCAATGCCGTGTTCTCCAATCGGATTTCAATGCAAGCACCCCTTGGCGACGATCATAATTTGCAGATCACCATGGTACCGCGAGAACACTACAAGGATCTCGACACGCTTCAAGCTCACAATGTGCAGGACCTGCAAACGTTTTACGTCCCTCCCAGGCGAAGGGGTGAGAAGGTGATCCTATTCTACCGATCCCCAGAGTCGAAAGTAGAGAAAGAGATCTGGCATGGCGCAGATGCTGCATGCGACAGACTCCAACCCATCCGTCTACCCAGATACTATACAGATGGATTAAAGAAGCTATTGAAGCGCCAAGGAGTACCCTTAAAACAAACTGTTCGACAGGCTCGGTTCTACAACAGGATTTGGGATGTCCCTGGAACCTAACGCAAATTGCCTAATGGAAAAATGGAAACACTCGGGCTTGGATACGCGAGAGCCGGAAAACGGGAACGAGCCCACAGTAGCTACGCCATATATACCTTTGATGAAGAAGAGGACGCCATGTCAGGAAAGGCCGACCCCTCATCAAAACCAGACCACGCGATTGAGGCACCGAGTCCGTCATTTCTAGAACGAATGGACAAGCCTATCAGGAAAGTGGGTCAGAAAGGTCGGGAAGACCCCAACCACGAAATGGCCATCTACGAGAAGGCCAGGACGCAACGTCTATTTCAACAGGCTGCGAAAGGCAAGAATGCTCAGCCTTATCGACCCGTCATGCAAAAGGCCCGATGCGGAGACGGGAATAAGTCGAGAAGCGGAAAGAGGGGTCGAGCGTACTCCTTCCCCCGAGATAAGACGGAAAGGTTACTCAAGCTCGCCCTAAAACATCAGATGATCACGCTTCCAGAATCTAAACACCGTGAGCAAACCAACAAGGCTTCTCGTTCGAGCTATTGCTCTTATCACCAAGCCATAGGACATCCTACCGAAGACTGCTTCACCTTCAAGAACTGGGTCGAAGACCAGTACCGACGGGGCAGATTCGCTTTATCCAACAGCTGGAGGGTAACGCCGCCACGAAAGCACGAGCCCAAGGCCGCAAGAGCAGAACCAGATCCACCTCAGTCTCGGGAGCGGACTCGCGCCTGTTATACGATTACGATATTAAAAGAAGAGCCGGAGAACATAGATGACCTTCCCCGGTGCTTTGAAAACAGCGATGATGAGGTGATCTCAGAATTTCCGCCCGCTCCGAAAGAGCTGGAAGACGGTATACATACTACTGCAGATAACCTCAGGAAGATTGAGTTGGGATCGGCGAATGAACCGCGACCGACATTTGTCAGCGAGCTACTCTCTGAAGAAAAGGTGGCCGCGTTAAAAAACGTGCTACTACGGCATAAAGACTGCTTCGCGTGGAACTACTCCGAGATGCCAGGATTAGATCCGGAGGTCGCTGTGCATAAATTAGCAATATCCCCAGATATCAAGCCAGTCAAGCAAGCGCCAAGAAGGATGCGACTCGAGCTTGAGATGAGCATCAACGCCGAAGTCAAGAAGCTGATCGATTCTGGGTTTATTCAAGAAGTCCAATATCCCGAATGGATCGCCAACATCGTCCCAGTAATGAAGAAGAATGGGACGGTACGTATATGCGTGGATTTCAGGGATCTCAACAAAGCTTGTCCAAAGGATGATTTCCCGGTGCCGGTAACCGAGCTAATGATAGACAACACGTCCACTCACGAGGTCTTCTCCTTTATGGACGGTTCCTCAGGATACAATCAGATAAAGATGCATCCCGAAGACCAGAAGCACACCGCTTTCCGGACCCCTTTGGGTGTATTTTGCTACAGGGTTATGCCCTTTGGTCTAAAGAACGCCGGCGCTACCTATCAAAGGGCCATGACAAAGATCTTCGACGACCTCATACACGACATCGTCGAGTGCTATATCGATGACCTCGTAGTAAAGAGTATGTCATACGAAGATCACTTAAGGCATCTGGAGACTGTATTTCAACGCCTTCGGCAATATAATTTGAAGATGAATCCCCTCAAGTGCGCGTTTGGAGTCTCCTCGGGAAAATTCCTGGGATTCGTCATCCGACACCGAGGTATTGAGATAGATCCGTCTAAGATTAAAGCAATCATGGAGATGCCTCCGCCAAGAATCCTCAAACAGTTGCGGTCTCTCCAAGGGAAGCTCGCATACATCCGGCGATTTATCGCAAATCTTTCAGGCAAATGCCGCCCCTACAGTCACCTGATGAAGAAGGGAACCCCATTCGTCTGGGATCAAAAATGCCAAGGTGCACTAGACGAGATCAAGCAGTACCTGCAGAACCCGCCGGTATTGGCTGCGCCGGTCAAGGGAAAACCCCTCGTTCTTTATACAACCGCCCTCGAAGGTTCCTTGGGCGCATTATGGGCGCAAGAGAACGATCAGGGGAAAGAGAGAGCACTCTACTACTTAAGTCGAGTTCTACTGGGGGCAGAAAGCAATTACTCTCCCATTGAAAAACATTGCTTGGCATTAATCTTCGCAACGACAAAGCTCAGGCACTATGCGTTGGCGCATGAAGTCCGTCTTGTTTCAAAGGTGGACCCCTTAAATACTTGATGTCAAAAGCCATATTGACGGGACGACTCGCTAAATGGGCCCTGCTCTTGATGGAGTTCTCGATAACATATCAACCTCTTAAGGCAGTGAAAGGTCAGGCCATTGCCGATTTCCTCGCTGAGCACCCGATACCGGCCGATTCTCCTCTGAACTGTGATTTGCCGGACGAGCATGCATTTGATGCGATTGGCGGCGGTAGCACCCGATGGGAACTCTATTTCGATGGAGCGTCCTCCGTAAAGAAACAAAAGCAAGGTATCCCAATGATCAAATCGGGGATAGGCCTCATTTTTTGCAACCCCACAAGGAGGGATAATGCGCTTCGCCTTCTCCTTGACAGAGCCGAGGACAAACAACGAGGCTGAATATGAAGCTTTGATAGCAGGCCTCGAAATCGCCGTCGACATGGGAATTGAAGACCTCCTTATATACGGAGATTCTCAGCTAGTCGTTAGTCAAGTAAACGGTGACTACCAAACGTGCAAACCGGAGTTGGTAAAGTACGGCAAAAGGGTGCAACAACTGTTGGCCCAAATTCCCTCCTATGTTTTAGAAAACATACCGCGCGCGGAGAACAGCAAAGCAGACGTGCTGGCCAAACTCGCTAAAGAACTGGCTGACGAGAACCTCGATGATGTCAGAATCGTGGTACAAAGCCGTCGAGTGCTCACCCCGGCAGAACTATCTCCGGAACTACATAAAGAGGGAGCGACCGAGCAGATGACCCTACAAATAAAAGACCAAGAGAAGGCCGAAGACTGGAGGGAAGTCTTCATAGACTACTTTAAGTCCCGCCGAATGCCCAAAGAAGCGTCCGCAAGACATCAGCTCGTGAAACGAGCTCTATCTTTCGCTTTCGTCAACGATACCCTATACAAGAGATCGTTTGATTCTCTATGGCTGAGATGCTTAGGACCTGACGAAGCAGAAAAAGTCGTTCAGGAAGTTCATGACGGACTTTGCGGTTCTCATCAAGCAGGCCCAAAGATGAAGTTAAAAATTAAACGGATGGGTTACTACTGGCCCACGATGATCCAGGACTGCCTCGAATACGCGAGGCAATGCCACTCGTGCCAGATTCATGGAGACTTTATCCACCAACACCCAAATCCACTACACCCAACGGTGGCCAGCTGGCCATTCGAAATGTGGGGGACTGACATAGTCGGACCCATCGAGCCGGCATCATCTCGGGGACATCGTTTCATCTTGGCGACAACTGATTACTTCTCCAAATGGGCAGAAGTAATACCACTGAGGGAAGTGAAGACGGAGAATATCCTCCATTTCTTCAAGACGCACGTTATCTACCGGTTTGGAACCCCACGGCGGATTATCTCCGATAACGGGCCAGGCTACAGAAGCCATAAGATTAGCCGCTTCGCACAGCAGCACAGTATAGATTGGAGGTATTCTTCGGTTTACAACCCACGAGCTAACGGTCTGGCCGAGGCCTTCAATAAGACCTTGACAAAGATCATAAAAAAGACCGTTTCCGGGAATAAGAGAGACTGGCACGAAAGGCTGCAGGAAGCCCTTTGGGCTTATCGAACTACATTCAAGACGGCCACAAACACAACGCCATACGCGTTGGTATTTGGGACGGAAGCAGTACTCCCCCTCGAGATAGAGTTACCTTCTCTACGAGTGGCAGTCCACCACGAACTGACCGACGAAGAAAATGCTCACCTTCGACTTGAGGAGCTTGATGCCCTCGACGAAACCCGACTCATAGCGCAACAACATCTAGAAGCCTACAAAGCAAAGATGACGCGCTCGTACGAAAGATTGACCAGGCCAAGGGCATTCCGCCAAGGCGAACTCGTGCTGGTGGTCAAAAGACCTATGATCCCCAATCGTGCCAAGCGAGGGAAATTCGAGCCAAACTATGAAGGCCCGTACATCATAGACCAGGTCTACCAGGGTGGAGCCTATCTACTCGTGGACATGCACGGTGAAAGGCCTTTCAGGCCAATAAACGGCCGCTTCTTGAAGAAATACTATGCTTAGTGAACCACAGCCTGGGTCAACGGTAGATGACGACGACTATGTCTGCTCGCTATCTTCCTAGGCTCAGGCTTTACAAGCAGTAGCTGGCCTTCCCATAACGACGGACCGAAACGTCCTTAAACTATCAACGGACCGAAACGTCTTTAAACTATCAACGGACCGAAACGTCCTTAAACTATCAACGGACCGAAACGTCTTTAAACTATCAACGGACCGAAACGTCCTTAAACTATCAACAGACCGAAACGTCTTTAAACTAACGATGGACCGAAATGTCCTCAAACTAACGACGGACCGAAACGTCCTTAAACTAGCGACGGACCGAAACGTCCTTAAACTAACGACGGACCAAAACGTCCCTAAACTACTGCCGCAGCATTCTTAGGCTGACGAGATAAAGAAGGGAGAAAAGGAAGAAAAATAAAAAAATGAAATGATTAAAAAAAAAAACGGTATGTCCATAAAGCAAAATGGGCACGGATGAAAACCCGAAAGGGCTCCGTGAGTAAAAACAGCAGGACTACCGGCGAGTGTTTGTGAAAACCTGAAAGGGCGCAACCTCGTTGAAAGACACTTATAGGGTCCTCTCGACCTTGTAAGGAGAAATCACCTGCGTGAGATCCTTACGACTCACAAAGGAGCAACACACTTAGGGATCCTCACGATTCCTAAGGAGAAAATACACTTACGAGATCCTCACGACTCGTAAGGAGAATTCTCTTATGAGACCCTCACGGCTCATGAGACTTGAAAGTCTTAAGTTACAGAAACCTAAACCTGTTCTTAAGCAAATCCCCCACAACCTTCGATACTGCCCTACAAGGGGTTCAATACTGACCCTTGTATACAATCCACGGGCGCGAATAAACATTTCCCCAGCAAAGTCCAACCCTTGTAGGTCCTTTCGACCCATAAGGAGAGAACCCTCTTGTAGGATCCTTACGACTTACAGAGGAGCACACACTTAGGAATCCTCACGATCCCTAAGGAGAAAATACACCTGCAAGATCCTCACGACTTGTAGGGAGAAATACCTTTGTGAGACCCTTACGGCTCATGAAGTCAAAAGCCTTGGCCGACAGGACCCTCAACCCTGTTTGCTGAGCCACCTTTGTTCATCATCGACAAAGGCAAATGATGATTCGCTCCTGGCGACATTCCAGTTGTAGCGGTGCTGATGCCAAAATCGGTGCCTAAAATCCAGGCTTGCAGCGAAAAAGCTAGCAAGCCACACATGCCTACAAAATAGCCGAAATGATGGGGCAACTCGCAATAAAAAGCAGCGAGCAGAAAATAAACAAATAGCTGAAATGATTGGACACCGCGAAAAATAGCCGAAATGATGGGGCAATCGCGACCTTCGCGATATAAAAGCTGAAATGATAGAGCATCGCGGGAAAAAAGAAATAAAATAAAAGTGAAATCCTCGCCCTACAGGTGATGTTACATCTAACCCTGTATACAATCCAGGGGCGCAATCAAAGAAGGGATCATACTCCTCCCCCGAGTTTCATCATAAGGAGAAGCCAAATCTCGACGGTTCACAGATAGCCTAGAGATCATTTCGACGTTCGTCTCGTGGCAGCAGACACAACATCAAGCGAAACATAACAGCGGCAACCCCAAGTTCCATGGCTCGGCGATACATATCACCAAGAGTCAAACCTCCATCCCGTGAAATGCGGATACAATCAACAAACTTCCTGGTTACGTGGAAAGCGGATAATGTCACTCTTTGACCCCGTGGAAAACGTCCAGAGCGGATCCTGGTCCTCGCAGAGCACGGCAGTGAACCCGTGTGAAGCATCCAGAGCGGAGCCTAGTCCTCGCCTAACGCGGCAGTGAACCCGCGTGAAGCATCTAGCGCAAACTTCCTGGTTACGTGGAAAGCGGATAATGTCACTCTTTGACCCCGTGGAAAACGTCCAGAGCGGATCCTGGTCCTCGCAGAGCACGGCAGTGAACCCGTGTGAAGCATCCAGAGCGGAGCCTAGTCTTCGCCTAACGTGGCAGTGAACCCGTGTGAAGCATCTAGTGCAAAATTCCTGGTTATGTAGAAAGCGGATAATGTCACTCTTTGACCCCGTGGAAAGCGTCCAGAGCGGATCCTGGTCCTCGCAGAGCACAGCAGTGAACCCGTGTGAAGCATCCAGAGCGGAGCCTAGTCCTCGCCTAACGCGGCAGTGAACCTGTGTGAAGCATCTAGTGCAAACTTCCTGGTTACGTGGAACGCGGATAATGTCACTCTTTGACCCCGTGGAAAACGTCCAGAGCGGATCCTGGTCCTCGCAGAGCACGGCAGTGAACCCGTGTGAAGCATCCAGAGCGGAGCCTAGTCCTCGCCGAGCACGGCAGTGAACCCGTGTGAAGCATCTAGTGCAAGATTCCTGGTTACGTGGAACGTGGATAACGTCACTCTTTGACCCCGCGGAAAACGCCCAGAGCGGAGCCTGGTCCTCGCCAAACACGGCAGTGAACCTGTGTGAAGCATCCAGAGCAAACACCGGACTGTGGAGTCCTTAAAATCCACGGACTATGACGTCCTTAACCTCGACCGCGATGTCTTAAAACTAACGATCAACCACCCCTATTCCTTACAGATTGTTGCCTCGGTCTAAGGGTACATCTCTTCACTCCTTTGATGCCTGGCGTTGTAATTCCTCAACGTCTTCAAAGAGGTGACGGGTCCCTGCAACCAAACGTCGGACTGTGGAGTCCCTAAATCCACGGACTATGAGGTCCTTAACCTTGACCGTGATGTCTTAAAACTAACATCGGACTGTGGAGTCCCTAAATCCACGGACTATGAGGTCCTTAACCTTGACCGTGATGTCTTAAAACTAACATCGGACTGTGGAGTCCTTAAATCCACGGACTATGAGGTCCTTAACCTTGACCGCGACGTCTTTAAACTACAATATCTGGAGAAACCCCTGACTCCGTAAAACACGGACAAGGGTAACCGCATCCGGCACTTACAAGTCCTCACGGCCGGGAGGAAAACTCTTTATGAGACCCTCGGGGCTCGTAAAACGCAGAAGTCTTAAGAAGCAGATCTTAACCCTGAGCCCTGAGCCACTGCTGTCCTGCAAGGAGATCAAGATAGAATATCCGCAGAATGCATTCAATGAAAAGGAAACACACCATTAAAAAAAATGTATCTTTTATTCATAGACCAAAATGGATACAAAATACAATTCACGAAAGAAACAAAAAGGAAGATACTCTTATCCATGAGTATATACAAAAAAGGGAGAAAAGATACAAGTCCTTAAGCCGGCGGGCGGTGCAATAATTTCGCCAGCTCATCGTTCTGTTGCTGAGCCACAGTTTCATGACGCAAGAGCTCCAAAAGACGAGCCTCCGCCTGAGCTTGCTGAGCCTGATATGAAGCGAGCCGAGCTTCGAGCTCTTTCTCAGTGGCTTTGTGAGCCTCAACCCTCTCACGAGTGAACGTGGCGGCTTTATCGAGAGCCATCACCTCTTTGATGGATTCCTGAAGCACCCGCCACAATTCATACGCTTTATTGGCCCTGGCGGTAAGGCCGGCCTGAAGCTCGCCCAACGCTTTGGAGGCTAGCTCCCTCCCCGAAGATTTACGGCCGAGCCTTTTTCTCGCATAACGATACGTTCACTACGTGACCACGTAAGCTCGCTTTCGTGACCGCGGCCTCGCAAACATGACATTTACAAGACCGTATAAATGGGCTTCCAACCAATGGGAGTAGTCGATCTAAAACGCGCTCATGTCACCTGACGTAAAAGGCAACAAGAAGGATTTCCGACATATTTCAAGCATGCGATCGCAATCATATGAGTATTCAAAAGAAAATAGTAATAGCATTTGCAATTGCATGAACATTCATAATGCCCAAAAAGGGGCTGATGCGCAGGAAAGTGATGATAGCATTTGCAATTAAAGAAAGTTCTCATGAGAAGAATCCAAAGTTTATTCATGCAAGCGGAAACATACATACTAGTACCAAGCCTACATCGAAGTTCTGCATAAAGCATACAAAAGAGAGGACTAATTTAAAAACACTACGCTAAAGGAAAAGATCACAAAACGCCGGATCAATGGCACAAGGGTTAACAAAGCAAAGAACAAAATTCTCCATCTCTCTCTCTGCTTTCTCCAGCACGTCGAAGCGACGGTTCTCACGAGGAGTCGCTCCCCATCGATTGGTGCCGTGTTCGTCTGCAAAAGCAAACATAATAGCTCGCTGGGCCTTAATCTGGCCCAGCAGATGAATCGAGCAATCCTTCAAAGCCTGAGTAATCAGGCACGCTTCATGAAAGCCCTCGAGCTTTTCTTCTGCTGCGTCGAGCATCGCCAAGGTCATCTCCGCCGGGTGAGGAGGAATATCGGCAAGCACGGCCGTGAGAATCATCCGGAGCCAGAGGGAACCCATTGGGAGGGGAGACCCTCTACGGATCGAGAGCTCATGCATGGCCGAGTCACATTCGTTGTCAGAAAGGAGGGGGTCCACCAACCGAGCAGCAAAGCGGGGGATCATCTCCTCAAGGGGAACTTCCCACGGCTGCCGACGAACATGAGGGCGATTACAAGCCATGGCACTCGTTTCTCTCTTAAAATATATATATATATATATATATATATATATATATATATATATATGTATATATGATATGAATCTCTCTGAGAAAGGAGAAGAAGGTTATAGCCTCATATATAATGAAGCGCATTAAGTGCTATGCGCGGAAAATCTTGCATGGTGAATCTATTTTCAGGGCCTAAAAATGGAAAGGTACCGAAAGTCAAGGAGATGGAACGATTCCCAAGCCCCTTTTTCAGCACCTAATATTGTGCACTGAAAATATGGCATGAGGAAAATCTTGTGAACCGTCGCATCAAGAGATCTCACGTGTAGAACACGTGAGGCCCAAACCTGCAGTGTATTTAAAAGGAAGAATATGGAGTATTACCCTGCATATTAAAGCACAAACAACAATAGTAACAGAATAATAAGATTTCAGAGAAAAAGCATGCAAACACACAGAGACACAACAAAGCTTATCATCCAGACTTTAAGAAGGCGATACAAAATAAAAGAAAAACTTTTACAATGGTAAGGTTTCAGACGCGGGGCATGGGTTGAGAAACTCAAAATTGACTTTATTCAAGATCTTCCAAGCATTTCGAACCTCCCGGGTATGCTTTCTCTCACGGTCACAAGCATCGGGGTCCCCGCGGATGTCCTCTACCCTCCGGTAGGCACCCAATATGGCTGACTGCTGAAAAATCCGATGAAGGAGATCGATGAGATCATCCCGCCTTCTCTTTGAGATCAAGCCCATAAGGTACACCGAATGCACCTTGTCCTCGGCAGTGTCCAAGTCCCCGAGTGGTATGCCGGCGCAAAAGAGAGGAAGGGCCTCCCGGATCGCCAGTACGATCAGCCTCAGAAGAGAAGAGCGACGGGGAAGTAGCCGGTGATTGTACTCGTCGAAGCGGCCCATGATCTCGGCACACTGAGCATCAGTGAACTCCTGGTTCTGACTGCGGCCCAGCGCACGAATATTCCCGTACGAAATGATCTCGTCAAGACGATACAGATGGGCGTCCATGATACCTGAAATAAAAGTCGCGAGAATCATTACAAAATCCCCATCGCATTAATTGCAGAAGAACAACCTCGGGCCAAGAGACCCCAAGGAGCCTCTGTGTGAAGAGATTGAGTTCTTCATAGGAATTAAATTCCTTATTAAGAAAAAGGGAATTAAATTCCCAGGAATAATTTTGATGGAATTAAAGTCCAGGGAGTTGAAACGCTGTCATCATCTCCCCGAAGATCGCCTAAACCCTAAGAGATCTACAGTTCGAAGGTTCCCTGTTCTTAAGAAAAAACTTGAAGAAAAATGGGTTCTTTTGCGAAACCCTTAATACAGATTTGAAATCCAAAAAGTGCTTTTAAAGACGAAGGCGCTTTGGCCGTTCAACACCATTACCTGAGAAGAAAGGTTCTTTGCGAACAGAGTTAAACTCTGGGAAATGTTCAAGACAGAGAACTGAGCTCTGAAAGCGAGAATTAAATTCTCAAAGAAGAAATTCTCAGAGGAAGAAGAATGAGCAAAGTGAAGGCTCCTGTGAAGAGACGGCAGTATTTATGGAAAACAATGGAAACGTTTCATCTCCACAGATCCCTAAGGGAATCCAACGGTCGCGAGAGGAGACAGCGTTGCACTCACGTGCTGACACGTGAGAACAACGCTGTGGGGGCATTTGTTTCCTGATTTAAAATCAGGAAAGCTTCTGAGAAAAGCTTCAAAAAGGGGCCACGCGCTTACACGTGACCAGCAGTCACGTGTTGACACGTGACCTACGAAGTGCAGAAAAAGCGCACATCGATTCGCTGAGCAAAGTCAAGGAAAAGAACTTCAGAAGAGGTCACGTGCTCCCACGTGACCAGGGTCACGTGTCGACACGTGACGTTCAAAGCAGCAAACTCGCCCTCCAATTGAACCGAGGAAAGAAGTGCCAGACAGGGGTCGCGTGCTCACACGTGACCAGGGGTCACGTGGTAACACGTGACGGCTAAGCAGCAGAAGAAGGCAGAACGCAGAAAGAAAGAGGATCCTTCATTCCAAAAGGGGGTCACGTGTCCGCACGTGACCATGGGTCACGTGGTCACACGTGACCGGCTTTCAAAGCCCATGTTGACGACAGAATTAAATTCTGAAGGAAATTTGAATCCTTCCAAAGGAAAGTGAGTATCTGGGATCAATCAAATTAAAGATTCAGAGATGATTAAATATCATCTATCTATGGAAAATCTCGGGTTTGGAAAGATTTCCCCCTTAAATATAACCAAAATAACAAAGGAGAATCTCTGGATTTAAAATCCAATGGTGAATAAAATTCACCCAATAATCCAAAGGTCCAAAACGAATGATGGATACAAATCAAATCTCTCAGTGAAGATTCATCAAAAAACTAATTCATTCGGCTGCTTCTCCTATAAATAGGAGCCAAAAGACACAGATATACAAAAAGAGATACATACGCGCAGAGAAAGAAAAAAAAAAGGAGAAAAGCTTTGATACTTGGAAAAGACTTGGATCTTCTGCAAAAACCCTAGGTAAGAGAGGGAAGGCTTTCGGAATGAAAGAGAATTTAATTCTCAACAGAGTTTAACTCTAATATATATAAAACAGAAGAACACATTTCTTCTCTCTTTGATAGAGGATCTGCAAAGTGCACATCTCCCCTTAAGGTTGAGAATTTAATTCTCAATGGGTCGAGATCCTGCCATGCAGATCCAAAACATAGAGAATGAATGCAAGCATGAGAATTTAATTCTCGCAGAACTATAGGAATTCAATTCCTTTAAAATAAAATTAGGGCTCGACCCTGTATCATGGGAATTTAATTCCTTCAAAATAAAAAGAAGCAGGGTCTAACCCTAATTAAGAACATAGTTCTGTTGAAACAGCAGGAATCTGATTCCCTTAATCATAATTCTTTAAAACGGGAAGTTTAGCTCCTTAAAAGCTTTCATTAGGGTTTAACCCTATTCAGTTCTTCACATATATGAGGAATTTAATTCCTACAGAAAATTCAGAGTTCAACTCTGTTTCAGAATATAAATCTGCAAAAGGAAGTAGGAATTTAATTCCTTTGAAAATTAAAGGCCCGAGGAATTTAATTCCTGAAAAAAGATCAACAGATCCTCTAAAAACGACACACATAGAGGCAGGGTCACGTGCCACCACGTGACCCCCCAAGAGATCTACAGAAAACCCTTTGAGACTGTCCCTCACGTGACCCACGTGACCCTTAATAAAAGCTCTAACAAATGAGCATATGAATGCCCGTCACGTGCTGACACGTGATGCTCTAAAAGACGCAGTAATCTCGGCAGAACCATTGAAAAGAGGGCGCTCCCACGTGTTGCCACGTGACCCCTTTTGCCTTAGTGTTCAACACTAAATTGGAACTCTCAAACCCAGTGTCAAAACACTGTTGGGCCTCAGCATTCAACAATGATTAAAAAAGCCTTATTGGCAGTGTTCAACACTGACCTGTTTTAGTGTTTAACACTAATTTGAAAAAGCCTTATTGCTGGTGTTTAACACCGATTATCTCTTAGTGTTGAACACTAACTTGTTAACCTCATTCCCAGTGTTCAACACTGATCGCTCCGAGGTGTTTAACACTAGGCTTCGGCCCAATTGGCTGAAGGGATAGAGGCAAAGCCTCTCCCTCAATGGACCAACAAAAGTCAATATTCCAGACCTGACTGGACTTAGCCCAAGCTGGCCATAAGTCCTCAATTTGTGATTAACTGGGCCGATAGGCTCATAACATAATTGATCAGCCTTGACCCAAATTGGGCCAGGGACTATTTAATCCACCCCGGTTCTAGGGTACATCTCTTCACTCCTTTGATACTTGGCATTGTAATCCCTCAATGTCTTCAAAGAGGTGACGGGTCCCGAAGACCACTCATGATATGGACTGTGGGGTCCTTAAACCCATGCATAATGCAAAATTCCTGGTTACGTGGAACGCGGATAACGTCACTCTTTGACCCCGCGGAAAACGTCCAGAGCGGATCCTGGTCCTCGCAGAGCACGGCAGTGAACCCGTGTGAAGCATCCAGAGCGGAGCCTGGTCCTCGCCTAGCACGGCAGTGAACCCGTGTGAAGCATCCAGAGCACATACCGGACTGTAGAGTCCTTAAACCCATGGACTATGACGTCCTTAACCTTGACCGAGATGTCTTAAAACTACCAATGGACCGCAATGTCCTTAAACTACCCACGGACCGCAATGTCCTTAAACTACCCATGGACCGCAATGTCCTTAAACTAACCACGGACCGCAATGTCCTTAAACTAACCACGGACCGCAATGTCCTTAATCTAACCATGGACCGCAATGTCCCTAAACTACCCATTGACCGCAATGTCCTTAAACTAGAACCATAAAGCCTCCATATGCTCTTTCGTCGGATTTAAACGGTCCTGTTTAAGTTGATCTTAGCCTCAAAGATGGCTAACGCGTCCTTAAACCTTCAAGCAGACTGGACTATGAATCCCCCCTAATTAACTCTGGCTCGAGGGTACATCTCTGAACTCCTCTGACATCTGTCGTTGTAATCCTTCAACGTCGTCAGAGAGGTGACGGGTCCCGACGGCCACACATACGATGGACCACTATGTCCCTAAAACTGGAACAATGGGGTCCAAACGCTCCTTTGTCGGATCTAAACGATCCCGTTAAGTTGATCTTGGTCTCAAACTAGACTAATGTGTCCTTAACGAATGTTTGAGTTGATCTTAGCCTCAAGCATGGCTAGCGTATCCTCAAACCAAACCCCCAAACCCAAATCTAAGAAGATACGGATTTGGACTAGTCCACGCCCTACGGGCGACGACATAACTCGGTCTCCGTAAACGATCCACGGGCAGGAAAACATAAAACAAAACATACGACACGAAGTGACCATCTGGAGAAGGAGAAAGTTGTTACCGCGACGCGGTAGCGTAATTAACTGCAGGGGCTTGCGCCTGCAGGGAAGAGCGTCCCCACAATCAAAAACCCCTCACCCTGAGGGGGAATCTGACGAAGTCTGCTACATCGGCCGCATCCGTCTAAACCTCCTATATATGGCGCCATAAATCAACTTGGCATCTTCGGAGAGGCAGACGGAAGCACCTATTGGCATCTGCCCCGAATCTCAGGCAGGACGTCCTAACGTCTCGGCCGCCATTCGGAGGGGAACAGGCATCTCGTTCCTTCGTGAAATCCGACCCAAATGCTGACATTGCGGACAAGTTTTGCAATGTTCAAATGCATCTTTAAATAATGTTGGCCAATAAAAGCCACATTGCAAAACTTTCTCCGCCGTTTTTCGAGGTCCAAAGTGACCGCCGCACGCCTGATCATGACAAAATGATAACACGCTCTTGAATTCATCGTTAGGGACACACCTGCGAATGATTTGATCGGAACAATACTTGAATAGATATGGTTCATCCCAGTAAAAATATTTTACTTGGGATAAAAATCGAAGTTTGTCTTGTTTCGACCAATCGCTAGGTATAAGTCCCGTCGCAAGTTAGTTCACGATATCCACAAACCAAGGTTCGTAGGATACATTCAAGAGCTGTTCGTCGGGAAATGAGTCATTTATCGGCACGGTCACAGTTGGCGAAGAAGTGATGCGTGAAAGATGGTCGGCTACTACGTTTTCACATCCACTCTTGTCTTTGATAACAAGATCAAATTCTTGTAACAATAGGATCCAACGTATTAGCCTGGCCTTTGCATCCTTCTTCGTTAAAAGATGTCGTTGGGCGGAGTGATCTGTGTAAACCACAATAGGCGAGCCAATCAAGTAGGGCCTGAATTTCTCTAATGCAAATACAACTGCTAAGAGTTCTTTCTCGGTAGTTGTGTAATTTATTTGTGCATCATTCAAGGTCCTACTTGCATAGTAAATTACATGTGGCATTTTATCAATATGCTGTCCCAAGACAGCACCAATAGCAAAATCTGATGCGTCACACATAAGCTCGAACGGGTGGTTCCAATCCGGAGATGATAGAACGGGGGTTGTAGTGAGTGATTCTTTAAGTGATTCAAAAGCAGCCTCACAATCCGAATCGAAGTGAAAAGTAGTGTCCTTGGCCAATAGAAGGGTTAAGGGTCTAGCAATTTTGCTAAACTCCTTAATAAATCTCCTATAAAATCCTGCATGACCAAGGAAGGATCGTATATCTTTGACGCAATTGGGACGAGGGAGGTTTTGAATGACATCTATTTTAGCTCTGTCAACCTCAATACCTTTATGTGAAATTATATGTCCAAGTACAATACCTTCTTGGACCATAAAATGGCATTTTTCCCAATTCAAAGTCAAGTTCTTATCCTTACAGCGGGTAAGAACAGCGTCAAGATTACGAAGGCAGTCCTCAAAGGAGTCCCCAAAAATGGAGAAATCGTCCATAAAAATTTCTAGAAAATTTTCCACCATATCTGAAAATATCCCCATCATACACCGCTGAAATGTAGCGGGAGCGTTGCATAACCCAAAGGGCATGCGTCTATAAGCAAAAGTTCCGAAAGGACAAGTAAAAGTGGTTTTATCTTGATCCTTTTCGGCGATGGGGACCTGGTTGTAACCAGAGTATCCGTCCAAGAAACAGTAGTATTCGTGTCCCGCTAATCGTTCCAACATCTGGTCAATGAAAGGTAGAGGGAAGTGATCTTTCCTCGTCGCGGCATTGAGTTTCCTGTAATCGATACATACGCGCCACCCAGTTTGGGTGCGTGTTTGGATTAACTCATTAGCCTCGTTAGTGATGACCGTGATGCCAGACTTTTTAGGGACCACATGAATTGGACTTACCCATTGACTATCAGATATGGGGTAAATTATTCCACTATCAAGGCACTTGACGATTTCTTTCTTTACCGCCTCCTTCATAACGGGATTTAACCGTCTTTGTGGGTCTCGGGTTGGTTTGGCTTCATCCATCAGATGTATGTAATGTTCAACAATTAAGGGACTAATCCCTTTGATGTCAGCCATTGTCCAACCAAATGCTTCCCGATTCGATCTCAACACTGCCAAAAGTGCATTCTCTTGCTCTAAGGCTAGAGAAGCGGAAATAATCACTGGCAAAGTCTCATTCTCTCCTAAATATGCATATTTAAGATGAGAAGGTAGCGGTTTGAGATCAAGAATTGGCGGAGAGACAATAGAAGGTGGGGTAAGCGAATGATATTCGGACTCCCGAAGAGATTCAAAACTTGCATAAGATATTGACTCGGAAAGTGCTGTTGACTTTTGCAACGAGTCAACGGGTTCAATCTCAAGGTCGGACTCATTGAACATATCCTCACTATAAAGTGGTGCAAGATCAAACGATGTCTCATTAGTGTTGTCGAGAACATCAAAGCAAAGCTCCTCATCCATGCAGCTTTCGGAAGCTATCTCGTGGATGGAACAAACATCCAGCAATTGAGCAGAAGGTTCTGATGGCTGACTTCCTAGCTTGTAAATATTAAGCTCAATTGTCATTTTCCCGAAGGATAAGTTCATAGAACCGTTACGGCAATTAATCACAGCGTTAGAAGTTGCTAGGAAGGGTCGACCAAGTATCACCGGGATTTGATTGCGTGGGTTTGCCACAGGTTGTGTATCTAAAACAATAAAGTCCACGGGAAATATGAATTCCCCGACTTTAATTAACACATCCTCTAGTTCGCCCCGAGGTTTGGTGATAGATCGGTCTGCCATTTGGAGAGTACAATGGGCGGGTTTTAACTCTCCAATTCCTAACTGCTCGTATACTGAATAAGGAAGCAAGTTGACGCTAGCGCCTAGATCGAGTAAAGCACGATTTATATTTTTACCCCAAATAGAAATAGAGATTGTAGGACAGCCGGGGTCCTTACGTTTCTTTGGTATTTGTTGGGTAAAAGCTGTGCTAACATTACTCGTCATGAAAACCTTTTTAGGCACTTGAGTTTTTCTCTTCCTAGTGCACAAGTCTTTAAGGATTCTTGCATAAGATGGGACTTGTTGAATAGCATCTAGGAGAGGAATATTCACGCTAACTTGCTTAAACATTTCCATAATCTTCTCCATTTGCGGGTTAGGTCGGTTGGCCCTTAATCGGTTTGGAAATGGAGCTCGATCAATGAGTTTTGGGTCCAACGTTTGTGGAGAAGACTGTGGCGACGGATCCGATCCCAAAATTGGAGTGGGAATCGACTTAGATAGATTTGGTGAAATGTTTGAGCCTTGGGGAAAATGGAGAATAGGCTCGGACGAAGGTGGGAGACTAGACGAATTAGGGGAAGAAGAAGAAGAAGAAGAAGGGGTATCAAATGTGTCACTATCATCAATTTGCTCACCCACTTGGTTATTCAGCACTCTCCCCGATCTCAACGTAGTAATGGCATTCACATTATGACTTTGTGAATGGCCAGGATTCGGTAGGGGTTGAGATGGGAGTTTCCCTTTCTCTCTCGCACTCATTGCGGCGTTTAACTGTGCGATTTGGTTTTCTATTGATTTAATACTCTCACCATGGGAGGAGGAGTTTTTCGTTAGGGTATCAATAGAAGACCTTATCTCAGCCGAATTTTGCATGGATTGTTTCATGAACATATCCAAAGTTTGTGCAAGTGAGTTGTCAGTACCGGCCACTTGTGGTGTAGAAATGTTGGCCGGATTTTGGAAATTGTGTGACTGAAAGGGGGGCTGATTCTGTGGTTGTGGTTGCTGTGGATGAGGTCTTTGATAATTACTTTGTTGGTTTTGATTCCAAGCAAAGTTAGGATGATTCCTCCATCCTTGATTATATGTGGAAGAATAAGGATCATTTCTAGGTCGCTGCTGAAAAGCAGCATTAGCTTGAAACGATGCATTCATAGGACATTCTTCCGTTAAGTGTGAAGGATCCGAACAGCAACCATAGACAGTCTTAGGAAGCGTGACCTGATTTAAGGGAGAATGTTGAGAACTTGTTTTCAATAGCATCGAGTTTCTTCTGTATCGCTGCCATTTCGGCTTTCACTGCGATAGAAACATCGAGCTGGTGAATACCTCCATTAGTTGAAGGTGGTCTTACGCTTTCCCACTGCAACGTGTGTTCAGCAAGGTCTTCCAGATATTTCCATGCTTCACCGTCATCTTTAACATGAAATTGCATTGACACATTGTTTCAAGCATCTGCTTTGTCGCTGGATTAATGCCCTCATATATAATCCGACATAAATCCCATCTTTGTATTCCGTGATGGGGGCATTGGACAAGCAGATCTTTGAAACGTTCAAAGCACTTCCAAAATGGTTCATTGGGAAGCTGGGTGAACTGGTTAATCTCGCTCCTAATATGTGCAGTCTTATGATTTGGGTAAAACTTCTTAAGAAATGCTATGACAAACTCATCCCAATTAGTGATAGAGTGTGCGGCAGTATTATAAAGCCATTTCTCTGCCAAGTCGCACAGTGTGAATGGGAGAAGACGTAAGCGCATAGCATCTAAAGTCAATTGTGAAGTACCCATCATTGCGCATACGTTTTCGAATTTGGTGATGAAAACGTACGCGTCTTCCGACTCAAGCCCGTGAAATTTGGGCAGCAGATTGATGTAGTGGGGTTTAATTTCGAAATTATCCCCGTTAGGTGGTGGAAGAGATAGACAGGTAGGAAGAGGACCACGAATAGGATAGCATCTCTCTTGGAGAGAGATGCGCGGTGGATTCTGCTCACCTGCAGGCGGTGGCAGCGTGGTGTTATAATTAGATGGAGTACCGTCCATCACGGTCGATGCGGTGTGTGGTGGGGGAAAAGAAGATGAAGAAGTACCGACTTCGTCGTCGATAGCAGAAACGCGGACGAGACGGGCACTAGGATCCCGTGTCCAGCCGAGCATGCACTAAGCGGGTTTAGTGCAAGTGGCAGCGTGTGTGTGATTTTAAAATTGGCTTGTTTTGAAAAAGTAGGACTCAAGACAAATCTCCCTAATATGCACAAGCAACCCTAGAACTAAGGTTACCTAGGTCAGTCTCTAGACCGCTCCTAGACTTCCAAAGGACAAGCCGCAGGATAAATCCTCTACCGCCTCCGTACTACCCTTGTAGCCAGATAAGTGCCAGGTAAGTGGGAAGGAACAACGTCGTGGGCCTAATTAAAAACCACTAGCCTTTGTCACACTTGCCTAGGCACTACAAAAGTAATGCGGATAAACGATAGATTACCCACGACCTTCCTCTGTCCTTATTGAGCGCGACAGTCCTTAGAGTCTGCTCTAGATATTTTTTAAATTAATGAAGGGTTGATCTATATGCTCGGTTTGTGATTTGTGGGGCTTAGGAAGGGTGATGAAATCCCCACCTAATCTTGATTTGGTCTTTGCCCCTTAGAAATCCGTATTAAATATGCAAAACAAAACCAATCACAAAACTTTTGCAAAAAGATTTTTGAGCGGCGCAATTTTCGCAAAGAATCCTGCAGAAAATAGATTTTATTGGATTTGAGGAGAGAGAGAAGGAGTTGAGAAAGATACCAGAGAATTCTGTGGCCCTAACTCTTCTTTCCTGTTGCGATTCCGCCGCACAAAGTGCCTTTATGCCGCGGTTCCGCCGCGTGGAAGAGGGATCATTTGATGAAAAACCCTGTTCAGAAGGGACGTTAAAGCTGAGAGTTCCCAAGCTCAAACTCAAAAGGGCAACGATACGATTTCAGCCTTCTGTGCTCCTCTGGATCTCTAAAAATGTCTCTGTTTCCAGTTCTCATTAATTCTGTGTCTCCAGATTTCCTCGCAAAATTCACGCACAAATCGTTAAATATGCAATTTGCAGTTTTGTGTTAATGATATGACTCGTCTAAGAATTCAACACAAATAGTAAAAATAAAAAATTACGCACGTATCCCCGGCAACGGCGCCATTTGATTGACACGTGAAAGTGTATTTGTAGTTAACCGCAATCAGAACGGTGTCGCGCGTAGCTAGACCGAGATGAGTACGGGTCGTCCTCTGGGAAACGTGGAACCTTTTACTTTTACCTTAGATGTGTTGAGAAAGAGAGGAGGAATAAAGAATTTTGTGAAAAGTTTCTAGATCTACTTTAATGTAAAATATAGATCTAGATTATTTTAGAGATTTAAATAATATAATAATAGGGCTTGTAGGGTTCGTTAGGATTTAGTAGTTATGGAAGATTAATTAAAAGTTACCCTTTTTATCCATTAATAGATTTAGAACTAGAATGACGGTGATGCGTGTAGATTAGGGTTTCTGGAGGGAAAAGGAATCCCACTCGTAACCCTTATCTCGACACGGAACTCCGTTCATATCTAGCCTTTACCAAAACAATCATTAATCTAATCTCTAATCGCGGTCGGAACTAGCAAGGAATTGCTAGCGCGCCCGATTAGGATGTTAATGATTATTTTGATAAAGTTCCTAAACTTTATAGGACTTAAAAAGGGTTTAATTATTTTCATCGTCCATTAGCCTACCCTAATCCTACGAACCCTAACAAGCGGAGAATTACTCGAGCATGTTGGGAGAAGAAAATGAAAAGAAAGAGATGGAAAACATAATGTAAAAGAAAACAAACAATTAAAAAAAAACTACCTTTATTAATCAACTCCTTCAACTACACTTTTAATCCATAGAAAATGATTACAAAACTTGATTTGCTTCTCGATCTTTCCTAGGGAGGTAGTCGAACAGTCGATGATCAGCCTGGATGCGTGAGCGTCGGGGGCTTCGTGATCTCTTCGGCTTGATAACTTTTCCAAGAGGCCCTCGGTGCCTTTTTATAGTGCAAAGCCAGAATATTATTGTTGAATCATTGCTAAAATTTAGCAATGATTTATCTCCCAAAATCTTTCCTTCTAACCCCCTTAAATTGCGGCGGATCCGCGGCCCAAGGGTGGGTTTGGCCGCGGATCCGTGCTCAAGGGTGGGGATCATTTGATGATTTTTCTTGTGCTTTCATCTGGTGACATTTGGCAATCCTAGGCATCTTCATATTTCAGAAATCTTCTCTCGGTTGCTTCCAGACTTGGTTTCCAAGTTTGCTTCTTAATTTGGCAAGATTTCTTCAACAGCTTGATTTCTTTGATATATTCTGCATAACAACTTGAAAAATTCTGCACAACAACTCAAATAAGATTTTAGTAGACTTTGTTCTACTAGGATTAGGTCAATAATATTTATTTGCATACATTTTCCTACCAAAATGATAATTAAAATATATTAACACATGGAAAATAATGTTTTTACACATAAACCCTCATATGTATAATATATTATAATAAAGTCCTCTTTTAATATAAAAATGGTAGGAAAAATATACTACAAATGTGCAGTTTTATCGACTGAACACACCCCTAGGAGAGATATGCGACATATCAGACGACGAGACCGGACTGTACGGGAGTGTTACTGATTGGATTCGCAGGAGAATGTACAGGCTTGCTTGTTGATCTTCTGATCGCTCAAGACCTGGGTGGCTGTTACGTTTAGCTGACCGCTTGCAGCTTGTGGGTGTTTGATATGATCATCGCCTACTGCTGGCGTATTGACGATTCTTTAGAGTCCTACATAGAGGTTTCTTGACTCGGGCAAAACGGAGTAGGGGCACATATGTGATATGTGCAGGACCGAGGATAATGCGATATGAGATACCGTATTATATTCTCACGTTATTTTGATATGAGTCGGATCATCGGATCAAGTGTTGATTCATTGAATCGGTACATGATATATTAGTCGGTTATATTCGATATAGCCGGATTGTCGAATCAAGTGTTGATTCGACAATTTAATGTATAATATATATATATATATATATATGATATATTGCATTACATTATCTAATATTGGCTCTTTTTATTGATTCATTTTCTCACCGGATAATACATTGATATATATGCGATATATGTTAATTGTATTATTTTCTTTTGTTACAAAATATATTATATATGTGATATATAATATTGTAACATGATATGATTACTAATGCAACATATTTAGTGGAGATTAAACAAGGTTAGGGTTTGAATTGGGTTAGTTCTTTCTTGAACCTTCTAGAAGGTTTTCTTTTGTTTTGTGCTAAGATATTATGGTTGATATTTTAAGTGACTCGTTCTTTAACCCAACCCAAATCCTAGCCGTAGTTAAATCTCTACATGAGTTATCCTTGTCATCCTTGACCATGGTTACATTTATAATCATATTAACATTTTCCTTATTCATCACAAAAGGAATTAATTCATTTTTCTTCTTCTTCTTCTTCAACCTTGAGCTTTAAGAAAGCTTTCTAGGTTTTCATTTTGTGATGATTAAGAGTGAGAATTTGAAAATAAAATAGAGCTGAAATCCTACTTCATCATCTTAATCTATCCTAGCCATTTAGATTAGGGTGTTCACTTCATTTAGTGAGTGAGAACTTGTGTTAAAAAAACATCAAGGTAGATCATCTTTGTTATCGAAGATCGGAAGCAAGTTTGCATCATTCTCTTCGTGGAGCCTCTCTAGAGTCCGGGTACATGATGATCGCAGCGAAGGGACCTCAACACGGAGCTTATGAAGTGAAGGACCGGACTACAAAGGTTGTAATCCCAAACACTTAAATGTTAAAGTGTTTAACATGCTTTGTTTCGCCTAATCTCTAGTTTAAGATCTTGGTTAAGGGTTGTTCGGCATGTCTAAATTTTAAATCGGGCATGGTTGATGCCTCGTTGACCCTTGTGAGAGTGCCTAGTAACCCTACAGAAACTACTAGAGTACCTACCAGTAAATCTCACTTGCCTTGGCCAAGGACTTTGTGTAATGGCCTTCCGAACATAGTGCGATATCAACCCCCAATACCGGGAGAGACGAATCCTATATAACCGCCACTGCCTCCAAGTGCATCGAGGCTGTACCCAACTACTACCTGTTTGCACGACTCTTTTGAGCCATGGTAGGGTAGTAATCAAAGTACAGTGGGAACACACTCGAAGCGAAGTAGCAGTGTCAAGTCGACGGACTAAGTTGTACTCATGTCACCTGGGAACTGCTACCCGACGATAGGTATAATACCGATCAATAGTTACCAACGAGTCCCGTCCAGTGTACTCATAACCTAATGAGCACCTGCATACTATCTCCAGTATGACATACTAATGGCTGTGGGACATACCATCTCCCCTGCTGGGATGAGAAGCGTATACACTAGTCTACTGTAGAGTATCGATGCCCCGTCTCGATAATCCAATGACTAGGGACCTGTATAGGATGTGCTTATAGACTACCCAGCCCCCACTAGTGTGACTACCATCACAACGCCGGTAATCAAGCAAAGATCCTAAGGGCTCTACCAATATGTATGAGCGATATGCTAAAAGAAACACATGCACATATTAAGGTAGAAACACACCAGGTAGCATACTACTATTTCGAGCAAGATTGTTATTATATCTATGTATATCTCAAGCTTTCATTAAGTAATATACAATCCAGTATGATATAATAATGGCCTCTAGGGCATATATCACTAACAATCTTCCACTTGCACTAAGGCCATATACTGGCATATCGCAGACCAAAGATCTCGAATAGCCTCTCGAACACTTTCTGAGGGATGGCCTCTGTGAGTGGATCTGCAGTGTTGTTCTCCATATCTACCCTCCTTACCTCAATCTCTTAGGGATCAACGATCTCTCTGATCGGGTGGTACCGCCTCAAGATATGTATGGATCTCTGATGGGACCTGGGTTCCTTCACTAAAGCTATAGCGTCGTTGTTGTCACAATACTAAAGTATTGGACCAACAATGGAAGGAACCACCTGAAGTTTAGTTAAGAACTTCCATATCCAGACTGCCTCTTTTGCGGCATCTCATACGGCGAACTACTCCGTTTCCATCGTCGAGTCTGCAACGGTTTCCTGCTTGGAGTTCTTCCAATATATCGCCCCTCCACTGAGGGTAAAGACATAACCCGACATGGACATGGAGTCATCTTTATCACTCTGGAAGCTTGATATCAGCAAAGGCCTCGACCTGGAAGTTTTTTCCGCCATACACCAAGAACATCTCCTTAGTCCTTCTCAGGTACTTGAGAAAGTTCTTTACTGCTATCCAGTGCTTCTTCAATGGGTTTGACAGATACCGGCTTACCACGCTAAGTGCATAAGCAATGTCTGGTCCGGTACACAATATCACATACATTATAGAGTCTACCGCAGAAGCGTAGGGTATAGATGTTATAAGTCGACGTTACACATCCCACGGGTTTGCGGGGAGGCGGAACGGGTAAAAAACTATTTTTACAAACAAGGTAATATCGACTTGAACTCCAAGATCTTAGTTAAACCATAACTAACAAACTAACTATAGGTTTTATCTACTATGTAAGAAGATTATACCTAAAGTTTCAAGTCGTTCATGTCTTCTCGCTGTCCTCGTTCACCTCGCTAGCTCCTTGGAGAGGAAATGGATAGCACCTCCTCGTCGGCTTCTCGAAGTCGTAGAAGATCCACCCGAGAGTTCCAACCTTGAGCTAAACCTCCAAGTTGAGGCAACTAGATCACTTGGTGTGCTAAACTAAGTAACCTAGAATGAGTAGAGTGTGATTTTGAGTAGCTTAGTCTCATTAACCCTTGATTCTCAACACATGAGACACTAGGGTTTTGAGAGGAAGAAGGAGAGAGCAAGCTTGAGGAAAGAGAATGTATTTTTGATAATGATAATAAAAAATAGAATGGCTATCTTTTATATGACCACAAGCATGGCATGGAAAATATCTCATCAAAATATTTAGAGTCAAAAATATCTCATCAAAATATTTAGAGTCAATAAGTCAATCCAGGTCAAGTGGTCAACCAAACTAGCCATGCCACAAAATTATCATTTACCAAAAATAATAAATACTTTTCTCCACCTCATATTTGTTTTGACCAAGTCAATGGTCAAAACCCTAATGAAGTGTCTCCTTCTATACCCCCTCTCATTCGTATATACATACCCGTATCCGTGTTCCGAGAAACAAAAATACAAAGAGACGAAACTAATCCAATAATCAAATACTAGGATCCGGCTTAAACCAAAGCCCACTAGTATTGTCCTCTCGAACATCACACGCGCACAAGTACACGTATGTGATCGAACCCTGTCATAAAACCATACGACCTCTACATCGTTTCGCCCGAAGCTGGGAAACTCTCTGTATGGGACTCTAAAGACTCGATAGCACTCTGGCGGTGGGTTTAACCATAAGCACGTCAATGGCACTAGCTGTACGTAACGGCTACCCAGGTATCTGTCGATAGGAAGGCCGACGAGCAAGCTCATCCAAACTCCTACTGAGCCTGTCTGTGGCAATCTCCATACAGTCCGGTATGTTCATCTAAGAGTGTCGCATATCGGTCCTAGGGGCGGCAAGCGTCAGACCCCTAATGGTGCAATAAGTCGTGTCGGAGTACAGTCCAAAACACCCTGTGAAACTACTGGAGTACCTTCAAGTAAATCTCACTTTCCCTGGTCAGGGAATTTGTGTAATGGCGTTCCAAACACAGCGCGACATCAACCCCCAATACCGGGAGAGACGAATCCTATCTAACCGCCACTGCCTCCAAGTGCTTTGGGACTGCACCCAACTACTACCTGTTTGCACGACTCAGCAGTGCCATAGTAGGGTAGTAATCTAAGAATAGTAGGAACACTTGAGGCGAAGTAGCAGTGTCAAGTCAACGGACTAAGTTGTACTCATGTCACCTGGGAACTGCTAACTGACGATAGGTATAGTACCAACCAGCAGTACCCCACGAGTCCGTCCAGTGTAACTCATAACCCAATGAGCACCTGCATACTATCTCCAGTATGAC
This sequence comes from Agapanthus africanus, assembly GCA_030015575.1. Taxonomy (NCBI): domain Eukaryota; kingdom Viridiplantae; phylum Streptophyta; class Magnoliopsida; order Asparagales; family Amaryllidaceae; genus Agapanthus; species Agapanthus africanus. Next base: position 277,396,619 of record JASDDO010000004.1, on the reverse strand, counting down.
GTACTGATGGCTGTGGGACAGACCATCTCCCATGCTGGGATGAGAATCGTATACACTAGTCTACTCTGGAGTATCGCTGCCCTGTCTCGATAATCCTACGACTAGGGACCTGTATAAGGATGTGCTTGTAGACTATCCAGCCACCACTAGTGTGACTGCCATCACAATACTGGTAGTCAAGCAAAGATCCTAAGGGCTCTATCAATATGTATTAGCGATACGTTAAAAGAAACGTATACACATATTAAGATAGATAAAAACCAAGTAGCATACTACTATATCGAGCAAGACTGTCATAAATCCGTGTATATATCCCAAGCTTCCAAAATATAATATACAAACTAGTACTATACAATAATGGCCTCTAGGGCATATCACACTAACAATCTCCCACTTGCACTAAGGCCATGTGCTGGCATATCGCAGACCTATCATCTCGAATAACCTCTCGAACTGCGTCTGAGGGATGGCATTTGTGAATGGATCTGCAGTGTTTTCCTCAGTAGCAACTCTCCGAACCTCGGTCTCCTCGCAATCCACGATCTCTTTGATCAGGTGATACCGCCTCAATATGTGTCTGGACTTCTGATGGGACCTGGGTTCCTTTGCTAAAACTATAGCCCCGTTGTTGTCACAATACAGAGGTATTGGATCAACAATGGACGGAACCACCTGAAGTTCTGTTAAGAACTTCCTCATCCATAATGCTTCTTTTGCGCCATCAGAAGCTGGGATATACTCTACTTCCATCGTCGAGTCTGCAACGGTGTCCTGCTTAGAACTTTTCCAGCAGACCGCCCATCCGTTGAGGGTAAAGACATAACCTGACATAGACTTGGAGTCATTCTTATCACTCTGGAAGCTGGAGTCAGCAAAGGCCTCGATCTGGAGGTCTTTTCCTCCATAAACCAAGAACATATCCTTGGTCCTTCTCAGGTACTTGAGAATGTTTTTTACTACTGTCCAGTGCTTCTCCCCAGGGTTTTACTGATACCGGCTTACCACGCTCAGTGCGTTAGCAACATCTGGTCTGGTACACAATATCGCATATATTATAGAGCCTACCGCAGAAGCGTAGGGTATAATAAACATGTGATCACTTTCCAAATCAATCTTGGGAGACATCACTTTAGAGAGGGTGATTCCGTGACAAGCCGGTAAATTACCGCGCTTAGAATCTTCCATACTGAATCTTTTCAGTATGGTGCCGACGACCTGGACTGTGAAAGTCCCAACATCCTCTTAGATCTATCACGATAGATCTGGATCCCCAGACTGTAAGAGGCATCACCCAGGTCTTTCATGGAGAACCTGTGTGAGAAGAACCCTTTGACAGATTGTAGCATAGGAATGCCATTTCCTATCAAGAGAATGTCATCCACGTACAAGACGAGGAATACAAGAGTTCGTGCTACAATCTTACTATAAATGCATGGCTCATCTGGATTTTTGATAAAGTCAAATTCTTTGACCGTTTCATCAAAACAGATGTTCCAACTCCGCGATACCTGCTTTAGTCCATAGATGGACTTAAGCAACTTGCACACTTTCCCGCTGCTCCCACTCTGAATGAAACCCTCTGGCTGGTCCATATAGACATACTCTTCTAAATTTCCATTTAGAAAAGCGGTTTTTATGTCCACCTGCCAAATCTCATAATCATGGAAGGCAGCAATGGCAAGAAGGATCCGAATGGATTTAAGCATAGCCACTGGAGAAAAGGTTTAATTATAGTCCAAACCAGGTCTTTGACGAAATCCTTTTGCAACAAGTCTAGCCTTATAGGTTTCAACCTGTCCATCTACACAAATCTTCTTTCTGAATATCCATTTGCAGCCTATGGGTTTTACCCCTTCTAGAGCAATGTCCAAAGTCCATACTTTGTTGGTGTACATGGACTCCATCTCGGTCCGCATTGCATCCAGCCATTTTACCGAGTCAGTGCTCTGAAAGGATTGCTGGAAGTTAGTCGGCTCATCATTATCAATGATGCAATCCTCTCTATCCCCGTCTAAGAGAAAACCGCAGTATCTCTCATGCGGATGAGAAAGCCTACTGCTCCTGCGGAGTGGTGCGGGAATGTCCTGTTCTTTTGAAACTTCTAGTTCTACCAAGCTTTCAATAATAGCTTGTGGTTCTGGAATTTCTTCCAGTTCTATTGCACTCTCACTTGTTTCTTTTTCTAAAAACTGATGTTCCTGAAAGTGAGCATGACGAGAAACAAAAACCTTTTGTTCCTCTGCGTAATAGAAAAGATACCCCCTGGAGTTCTTTGGGTATCCCACAAACTTACACAGTACTGATCGTGCCTCGAGTTTGTCCGCATTCTGCTTTTTAACAAAAGCTGGACATCCTCATATCTTCAGATACTGAAGATGGGGTTTCTTCCTACTCCACATCTGATATGGTGTGATAGGCACAGTCTTGGTAGGAACCTTGTTCAAAAGATATGCAGCTGATTCTAGTGCATAGCCTCAGAATGATCGCAGTAACTCAGCGTTACTCATAATGGAACGTACCATATCTAATAGGGTTCGATTCCATCTCTCCGATACACCGTTGTGTTGTAGTGTGTATGGTGGAGTAAGCTGAGAGAGAATTCCATTCTCTTTTAGGTAATCCAGGAACTCGGCACTCAAGTATTCACCACCTCGATCAGATCTCAGTGTCTTGATACTTTTGCCGGTTTGTTTTTCCACTTTATTCTTATATTCTCGGAATTTCTCAAAGGCCTCGGATTTATGTTTCATCATGAAAATATGTCCATACCTAGAGAAATCATCCGTAAAAGTAATGAAATAGGAATAACCACTTCTTGCATGTGTAGACATTGGACCACATACGTCGCTGTGTATGAGTCCCAAGAGCTCACTCGCTCTTACTCCGTGTCCAGTGAACGGAGTCTTTGTCATCTTTCCTTTGAGACATGATTGACAAGTTGCATAAGGTTGATATTCGAACGGATCCAAATATCCTTCTTTATGTAACTTGGTTAACCTTGCCTCATTGATGTGACCTAGTCTACAATGCCATAAGAAAGCTTGATTTAATTCTGGAGTCTTTCTTTTATGTGTGTTCTAGACATTGAAAATTTGTAGTTGGTTTAATACGTATATACCGTTGTTTAGAGTACCTGACCCAATCAGACCATGATTAAGATGGATGTTTATGACATCGCTTACAAATGTAAAATCATAACCTTCTTTTGATAACAAAGATACAGAAATGATATTACAAGTCAAACTAGGTACACAAAAACAGTTGCGCAAAACCAAAATATGTCCACTCGTCAATCCAAGGTGATATTCCCCTACGGACACAGCATCCACGCTCGCTCCGTTACCAACCCTGAAGGTCATATCACCGGTCTTTAGAACCCTATGGCTTCTCAGTGCCTACAAAGAATTGCAGATATGAGATCCTGATTCGGTATCCAATACCCAGGAAGTAGAGTTGATTGACAGAAAGTTTTCAATTACAAATACACCTGAAGCCGAAGCTACAACTTGCTTCGGGTCCTGGTTCTTGGCCATCCAAGCCCTGCAATCTTTCTTCCAATGGCCATTTTTATGACAGTAGAAGCATTCTTCCTTTCCTACTGTCGGTCCCTCCACTTTTTCTTTTCCCTTTTCTTCCACCTTGCTAACACCGCATCTCGACTTGGTGGGGGCCTTCTTCTTCTTCTTCTTTCCTTTGGCTTTCGCCTTGGACCTAGAAGAGGAAGCTCCACCAATAAGAAGAGCGGGTGTTTCCCTGTATTTCTTCAGAGTGCCCTCAGCACTCCTCAACATGTTGAGGAGTTATGTAGTTCAACTTTTTTACCTTGAATATTAAAATTCAAGATAAACCGGGCGTAGGTGGAAGGAAAGGACTGGAGAATCAAGTCTGTATACAACTCGTTCTCTAACGTGGTCCCGAGGTCCACGAGCTCTTCAATATAGCCAATCATCTTAAGGACGTGTTCCCCTACAGATGATCCGATGGCCAACCTCGCCTGAAATAGCTTCTTATAGGTCTCGTATCTTGCGATACGAAATTGCTCTCCATATAATTCCTTGGTATGGAGGAATATGGATTCTAGATCCATATTCTCGTGCCTCCTCTGATGTTCATTGTCCATAGAGGCAAGCACGAGGCACTTGGCCTTCACGCAGTCAATCTCCCAGGTCTTACGGATTTCCTTATCTGCGACACTGGATTCTAGACCTGGGACGGTGGGGGCTTTAGTAGTGAGGACATAACCCAACATGTCATAAGGTATTGCCATCTTGACATTCCTGAACCAATCTTTATAGTTTGTCCCTGTCAATATATTTTTATCTAATAGTAACTTAAGGCCCGTTATGTTTGGTCGCTGCAATTAAGAGAGAGAGAAGAAACACTTTAGCATGATGCTCTTGCAAATTTAGATTGGTTTTTAGTTTATCTAACAGGATGGCTTCCACTGTTCCTCGAATCCTTTCTCAAAACATAAAAGAAGAATTAGTCAAGATTAATCTTACCGTATAATACTTTCTTAACCATTCAGCCAGGCCAGTGTCGGTACTTCGATGGAGGTTTTACGACGCTTTCGCGAAGTTCCTTAATTAAATAACCTCTTTTCTCTGAGGGCGTAGCCCCGCTAACACCTTTCTAGACACCTACTTGGTTTATAGCATTGATTGTTAAGTGAAAAAATCTCCCGAGGAGTAGCATATACTCACAGTAGGATCAGGATCCAAATATCATCGTGTGATAAAGTTGAAGGAATCCTACCAAAATTATCACACTCCAAATGGTATGAAACACAAGCAAGTTTCAGTTTCTTTAGAAACACCGGATATGGATTTTTGCCCCATGCTCTTATGACCTTGACGAAGAACAACATATCATAAGTCACATGTCAAGTTCTACCCGTCATTATCCAGGTTAATTTGAACCCACCCGTACATACCCTTGACGAAGGCCAAAATAGCAGTATGATTGTCCCAAACCAACGCATCTATCTATGCTACAGATGAATATTCAGCAGCTACCAATCACTATGACTTGGCAAAGGTCAAAATATATAGCTTGAATACTACTGAATATCCAACTGAAATGATGGAGGGCTACGAATGGTTTTGGCGAAACCGTGAACGTAGTGAACTTGATATAATTGAAGGAACCTGATAGCTTTAAAAGGAGTGGTTTAAGCTCCGCATTTTAAAAGTTTTGCAGTTTTGAAAAAAACCGAGTGGTTTTGAAATTGTTCCAATGATTCAACTTTGGTTTGTTTGCTTAGCATTAATTTAATGCAGTCCCATCAATTAATCCTACCATTGCAGAAAATAACGAAAATATAACGTACTCTTATGCCATCCGTATTCGCCACGGGGTAGCTTTTAAAAGGAGTGGTTTAAGCTTCGCATTTTAAAAGTTTTGCTGTTTTGAAAAAACCGAGTGGTTTTGAAATTGTTCCAACGATTCAACTTTGGTTTGTTTGCTTAGCATTAATTTAATGCGGTCCCATCAATTAATCCTACCATTGCAGAAAACAACGAAAACATAACGTACGCTTATGCCATCCGTATTCGCCGCGGGGGCTGGACTAGCGCGGATGCAAAACATAAGCAACGTCTACTAGATATCATATATATATATATATATACATTCATCAAACGCAATGATAGGCATTCCAGATCACAGATGGACACATTGGATATACTAGGAATCCACGTTTCGTTTGAGCCTGTAACGAAAGACGGATTCCACGGTCGTGATGAATAGCCAAACCCCGCCCTAGACCCCTACGGGTGTGGCAAACTACCCGCCAAATACCCGAAGTGAAGCAACCTCCCTTAATAAAGTGAGTAGGTCACTCAGCACTTCAATTACCCGGTAGTTTGTGCACCCCACCTTGGGTCTATCCTATGAGCAAAACGGTAAAAGAAATAATACAAAGGTGGATACAACCTCAACCAGGATGTGCTCCACAAAAATAATATTACATCACTTTACAAATTTTACATCGAATGAAAACCCTCATCTCACATTCCCGGTTATTCATCATGACGATCCAACAAGTTCATATACACAAACCAATATAATCATCACAGAAATGTGCAACCCCCAACTAACCAACGTATAGCAATTAGCGTAAGTTTACAAACACATTTATCACAACTTGAAACATTAAACGACATTAAACTTCGACTTCAAAACACCAGGTATTGCCACAGTGAAGAATTGACAGTATAATCAAAATTGGCAAAAACAAACAACTCCTGAAGCCCTAGATCCAAGTAACAAAGCCACACACCAAAACACGAAGCAATCCCCTGCAAACGAACCGGCGAGCTCGGATTTTAGCTCATTGTGGCCAGCTAAAACATAAGGAAATTGTCTCGTTTTTGGTGATTGGTCATATTACAGTTCAAAGAGTACTCTGCAGTTGCTAAAATAATTTTTAGAGTCTCGTGAAAAATCGACAGAAACTTGGATCTATGCTTCGATGTTTTCGGGTTATTTCGATTTCATAGTTTTACTTGTCGTTTAAACTGTTAGCTATGGTTTAGTCGACTCCGATACCACTGTAAGTCGACTTTACACATCCCACGGGTTTGCGGGGAGGCGGAATGGGTAAAAAATGATTTTTACAAACAAGGTAACATCGACTTGAACTCCAAGATCTTAGCTAAACCATAACTAACAAACTAACTAGAGATTTTATCTACTATATAAGAAGATTATACCTAAAGTTTCAAGTCCTTCTTGTCTTCTCGTTGTCCTCGTTCACCTCGCTAGCTCCTTGGAGTGGAAATGGATAGCACCTCCTCGTCAGCTTCTCGAAGTCGTAGAAGATCCACCTGAGAGTTCCAACCTTGAGCTAAACCTCCAAGTTGAGGCAACTAGATCACTTGGTGTGCTAAACTAAGTAACCTAGAATGAGTAGAGTGTGATTTAAAGTAGCTTAGTTTCACTAACCCTTGATTCTCAACACATGAGACACTAGGGTTTTGAGAGGAAGAAGGAGAGAGCAAGCTTGAAGAAAGAGAATGTATTTTTGATAATGATAATAAAAAATAGAATGGCTATCTTTTATATGACCACAAGCATGGCATGGAAAATATCTCATCAAAATATCTAGAGTCAAAAATATCTCATCAAAATATATAGAGTCAATAAGTCAATCCAAGTCAAGTGGTCAACCACAGTAGCCATGCCACAATATTATCATTTACCAAAAATAATAAATACTTTTCTCCACCCCATATTTGTTTTGACCAAGTCAATGGTCAAAACCCTAATGAGGTGTCTCCTTCTATACCCCCTCTCATCCGTATATACATACCCGCGTCCATGTTCCAAGAAACATAAATACAAAGAGACGAAACTAATCCAATAATCAAATACTAGGATTCAGCTTAAACTAAAGCCCACTAGTATTTTCCGCTCGAACATCACACGCGCACAAGTACACATATGTGATCGAACCCTGTCGTAAAACCATACGACCTCTACATCGTTTCGTCTGAAGCTGGGAAACTCTCTGTATGGGACTCTAAAGACTCGACAGCACTCTGGCAGTGGGTTTAACCACAAGCACGTTAGCGGCACTAGCTGTACGTAACGGCTATCCAGATATCTGTCGATAAGAAGGCCGACGAGCAAGCTCATCCAAACTCCTACTGAGCCTGTCTGTGGCAATCTCCGTACAGTCTGGTATGTTCGTCTAAGAGTGTCGCATATCGGTCCTAGGGGGCGGCAAGCGTCAGACCCCTAATAGTGCAATAAGTCATGTCGGAGTACAGTCCAAAACATCCTGAGAAACTACTGGAGTACTTACCATTAAATCTCACTTGCCCTGGCCAGGGAATTTGTGTACTGGTGTTTCGAACACAGCGCAACATCGACCCCCAATACTGGGAGAGACGAATCCTATCTAACCGCCACTGCCTTCAAGTGCTTCGGGACTGCACCCAACTACTACCTGTTTGCACGACTCAGCAGAACCGTGGTAGGGTAGTAATCTAAGGACGGTGGGAACACACTTGAGGCGAAGTAGCAGTGTCAAGTCAACGGACTAAGATGTACTCATGTCACCTGGGAACTGCTAACTAACGATAGGTATAGTACCAACCAGCTGTATCCCACGAGTCCGTTCACTGTAACTCATAATCCAATAAGCACCTGCATACTATCTCCAGTACGACGTACTGATGGTTGTGGGACAGACCATCTCCCCTGCTGGGATGAGAAGCATATACACTAGTCTACTCTGGTGTATCGATGCCCTGTCTCGATAATCCTATGACTAGGGACCTGTATAAGGATATGCTTGTAGACTACCCTGAAGGGTTACACTAGCGCCCCGGCCATCTTCCGTGGCCAAATGCGGAACAAAAATTTAACTACGATAGGAACTTGGCGCTAGGATAACACAATAACCGGATCTTTGCCATAAACCTAACTAGCACAAAAAGGTTCTATCTACTATGATAGAATGCATACCTAAAGAAACCAAGTCCTTCGGGTTTTCAATCCTCTCCTTAAACTCCTCGATGGAAGTATAGATTGTGCTTGAACTTCGGCCTCTTAGTGTCAACGATGATCCACCCAAAAGTTCCAACCTTGAGCTAAACCTCCAAGTTGAGGTAATTAGAATACTTAGTTTGCTAATCTAAGTAGACTGGAGTGAGTAAAATATTATTTAGAGTGGCTTAGTCTCACTAACCCTTGATTATCAACACATGATACACTTAGGGTTTGGAGAGAAAGAAGGAGAGAGCAAGCTTGAGGAAAGAGAAAGGATTTATGATAATGATCATAAAAAATGGAATGGCTATCTTTTATATGACCTCAAGCATGGAATGGAAAATATCTCACCAAAATATCTAGGTCAAAAATATCTCATCAAAATATCTAAGGTCAACAAGTCAAGCCAAGTCAAAAGGTCAACCCAAGTAGCCATGCCATATATAATTATCATTTATCAAAAATAACAAAGTCTTTTCTTTACCTCATATATGTTTTGACCAAGTCAATGGTCAAAACCCTAATGAGGTATCTCCTTCTATACCTCCTCTCATCCGTATATACATACTCGCATCCGTGTTCCGAAAAACACGAATACAATGAGATGAAGCTAATCCAATAATCAAATACTAGGATCCGGCTTAAACCAAAACCCACTAGTATTGTCCGCTCGAACACCATGTGTGCACAAGTACACATATGTGATCGAACCCTGTCGTAAAACCATACGACCTCTACTCGTTTCGCCCGAAGCTGGGAAACCCTCTGTGTGGGACGCTAAAGACTCGACAGTACTCTGACAGTGGGTTTAACTACAAGCACGTCAGCGACACTAGCTGTGCGTAACGGCTACCCAGGTACCTGTCGAAAAGGAAGGCCGACGAGCAAACTCGTCCGAACTCCTACTGAGCCTATCCGTGACAATATCCGTACAGTCCGGTCTCTTCGTCAAAGAGTATCGCATACCGGGTCTAGGGGGTGGTAAAAGTCAGACCCTAATAACCCGATAAGTCGTGCTGATGTGGCTCAGGACCAATCCGGGAAACTACTGATCAACCTATCAGTAAATCCCAACTGCCTTGGCCAAGGTATTATGGTCCTAACCAATCGATCACTGTGCGATATTAACTCCCAATACCGGGAGAGACGAATCCCCAACAATCGCTCACTGCCTCCATGTGGCTCGGGACTGTACCCAACCAAAACCTGTTTGCACGACTCAGTAGAGCCGTGGTAGGGTAGTGATCAAAGCCCAGTGGGAACTCACACGAGACAAATGCCGATCCCAGGTCCAAAGACTAACCTGTACACATGTCACCTGAGAACTTCCATCTGACGATAGGTGCAGTACCATCTGGAGGTTCTCGGCGAGTCCTTCCAGTGTACTCACACCCAGTGAGCACATGTATACGATCTTAGGTGCATCAGACCAATGGCTGCGGCACCAACCATCCCCCGACGGGGCTAGAAACATATACACTAGTCTACTCTAGAGTATCAATACCCAGTCTCGATACTCGCGCGACTAGGGACCATTTAAGGATGTGCTTATGGACTACCTTGCTCCCATAAGTATGATCGCCATCACAACGCAGGTAGTCATGCAAGATCCTACAGGCTTTATCAATATGTAACCGCAATATGTAATAACTAGTATGACATATGTCATGTTAAGATAAAGACAAACCATAATAGTATACTACCGTATCGAGTCTTTATCAATATGTGCTAGCTAAATATAACAACAATAGAAATAAATACATATATCCTGACAAAGACAGGTCAAATAATATACTATAAAACTGAGCAAGATTGTTCTGTACATACATATCCCTAGCATCCATATGTATACATATACAATACTGGCCTCTAGGGCATATATATCCAACAATCTCCCACTTGCACTAAAGGCCGGTAATTGGCGTACCGAATACCCAACGTCTGCACTAAGGCCAGCTGCTGGCGTACCGCATACCCAACATCTCAAAAAGTCGCTCGAATTGTGCTTGAGGGAGGGCCTTTGTAAATGGATCCGCCATGTTCTCTTTTGTATCCACTCTCTGGACCTCGATCTCCTGGCGATCTACGATCTCCCTGATCAGGTGATACCGCCTTAAGATGTGCCTGGATTTCTGATGGGACCGGGGTTCCTTCACTAAAGCTATAGCCCCATTGTTATCACAATACACAGGTATCGGATCAACAATAGATGGAACTACCTGAAGTCCAGCTATGAACTTCTTCATCCAGACCGCCTCTTTTGCAGCATCGCTTGCAGCAATGTATTCAGACTCTATCGTCGAGTCTGCAACGGTATCCTGTTTGGAGCTCTTCCAACACACCGCCCCTCCATTGAGGGTAAACACAAAACCCGAGACAGACTTGATGTCATTCTTGTCACTCTGGAAGCTTGAATCAGTAAAGGACTCGACCCTGAGGTCTCCATTACCGTAAACCAGGAACATCTCCTTAGTCCTTTTCAGGTACTTGAGAATATTCTTCGCTGCTATCCAGCGGTTCTCACCTGGGTCTGACTGAGACCGGCTCACCACGCTTAGCTCGTAAGCTACATCTGGTCTTGTACATAGCATCGCATACATTATAGATCCTACCGCCGAAGCATAGGGTATAGTGCTCATGCGAACCCTCTCCTCGTCAGTCTTGGGAGACATCTCCTTGGAGAGGGTGATTCCGTGCAATGCGGGTATGTTACCGCGCTTGGAATCTTCCATACTAAATCTCTTTAGTACAGTCTCTATGTACCTGGACTGCGAAAGTCCCAATAATCTCTTAGATCTATCCCTGTAGATCTTGATCCCCAGAATGTACGAGGCATCACCCAGGTCCTTCATGGAGAACCTTTGTGACAAGAATAGCTTGAACGATTGTAGCATAGGAATGTCATTCCCTATCAAAAGAATGTCGTCCACGTACAAGACTAGGAACACGACAGTTCATCCTACAATCTTCTTATAAATACAAGGCTCGTCCTCGTTCTTGATGAAGTCAAAATCTTTGATTGTTTCATCAAAACAGATGTTCCAGCTCCGCGATGCCTGCTTTAATCCATAAATGGATTTAAGCAACTTGCACACCTTCCCATTGCTACCACTGTCTTCGAAACCTTCCAGCTGATGCATATAAGCGCGCTCTTCCAAACTTCCATTTAGAAAAGTCGTTTCTACGTCCATCTGCCAGATCTCATAGTCATAGAAGGCAGCAATGGCAAGTAGGATCCGAATGGATTTGAGCATAGCCACTGGAGAAAAAGTTTCATCATAGTCCATACCTGGTCTTTGACGAAAACCTTTTGCAACGAGTCTAACCTTATAGGTTTCCACATGTCCATCTACACCAAGTTTCCTTTTGTAGATCCATTTGCATCCAATGGGTTTTACCCCAGGTGGAGCAATATCCAAGGTCCACACTTTATTGGTGTACATGGACTCCATTTCGGATCGCATAGCATCCAGCCACTTATCAGAATCCCTACTGATAATGGCCTGCCTGAAACTGGTAGAATCATCTTCTTCCAAGATACAATCTTCTCGATCCCTGTCTATGAGAAAACCATAGTATCTACCGGGCGGATAAGAAATCCTACCAGATCTGCGGAGTGGCTGAGGTTCGTTGGGTATAACTGAATCTAACGGTTCCACCAAATCTTCAGTTATAGTTTGTGTTTCTGGAACTTCATCCAGTTCTACTGTGCTCCCACTGGTTTCTTTTGCAAGAAACTGCCATTCTAAAAATTTGGCATTCCGAGAAACAATAATCCTTTGTTCCTCTACGTGGTAGAATAGATATCCATTAGAGTCCTTTGGGTATCCCACAAACTTACACAAAACTGATCGTGCATCGAGTTTGTCTGGGTTCTGATTTTTGACATAAGTAGGGCAACCCCAAATCTTAATACGTTTAAGATACAAACTCTTACCGCTCCATATTTCATACGGAGTTTTAGGCACAGATTTGGATGGAACTTGATTCAAATGATGTGCCGTTGTTTGAACCGCATATCCCCAGAATGAAAGAGGCAACTCAGCACTACTCATCATGGAGCGAACCATATCCAATAGGGTACGATTCCTCCGCTCCGATACACCGTTCTTCTGTGGTGTATACGGAGGAGTAAGTTGAGAGAGAATTCCATTCTCTTTTAAGTATTCTAGGAATTCTGTGCTTAAGTACTCCCCTCCTCTATCAGATCGGAGAATCTTAATACTTCTGCCCATCTGGTTCTCTACTTCGTTTCTGAATTCTTTGAATTTCTCAAAAGCTTCAGATTTGTGTTTCATAAGATACACATACCCGAACCTAGAAAGGTCGTCAGTGAATGTGATGAACTACGAGAACCCACCCCTTGCATGTATAGACATTGGACCACATACATCACTGTGTATGAGTCCTAAGAGCTCTGCTGCTCTTTCTCTGTGTCCGGTGAATGGAGATTTGGTCATTTTTCCTTTGAGACAAGACTGACAAGTTTCATAAGATGAAAACTCGAACGTATCCAAAAATCCATCTTTATGCAACTTGCTCAGTCTTTTCTCTCTGATATGACCAAGTCTACAATGCCACAGTAGGATTCGTTCTGCTCTGAACTCTTCCTCTTGCGTGTGTTTTGTACATTGAGAACTGTGTTCTGATTTAGAACATAGATACCATTACATAGTGTACCTTCTGCAACCAATACCTTATCAAGGTAGATGTTCATGATATTTCTATCAAGAACAAAGTTATATCCCTCTTTATCTAGTAAAGAAACTGATATGATGTTGCAAACCATGGAATATACATAGTAGCAATTGTTCAAAATCATAGTATTGCCATTTGGCAACACTAGGTGATATTCACCGACAGCTGCAGCATTAACTTGTGCTCCGTTCCCTACTCTTAGGGACATATCATCAGGTCCAACCATCCTACTTTTTCTCAGTCTCTGCAATAAATTACAGATATGAGATTCTGATCCGGTATCTAGTACCCAGGAGGTAGGACTGACCGAAAAGCAGTTCTCAACTACAGGAACACCTGAGGAGATGCAATAGTATGCTTCTTCTTCGATGGGGTCATCAAGGAATTCATTCTTTCCTCTTTCCCTAGCTCATACTCATGATAGCTGTCACAGTTTAGAGCCGAACAAACATTCCCCAGCCTCGAATAAGAATTCGGATCAGTAAAGCGATACATTTTATTATCTTGATTAGGGCATGAAATGGTTGCTACCTGGAGAGAGAGAAAAGAAACACTCAGTGTGCGTTCTTGAAAGATTAGATTGGTTATTAGTTTATCTAATCAGGATGGATCCCACTGTTTCTTCGAATTCTTCTTCAAACCTCAAAAGAAAAACTAGTCAGGATTAATCGCACGTCACAATACTTGCTTAACCTTCCAACCAGGCTAGTGTCGGTACTTCGAGTGAGGTTTTCCAACGCTTTCGCGAAGTTCCTTAATTACATAACCTCTTTTCCCTGGGGGCGTAGCCTCGCTAACACCGTTCTAGACACCTACTTGGTTTATAGTATTGATTGTTAAGTGAGATAATCTCCCGAGAGTAATCCTACTCATCAGTGGGATCGTGATCCAACCATCGTTGTGTGATGCACTAGATGGAATCCACTCTGGTCACCACACTCCAGAAGGTATGCTAAATCTGCAAGTTTCCTGTATATTTAAAACTCCCGATGTAGTTTTTGCCCCTAATGACTTATGACCTTGACACAGTCAACATATCATAAGTGGCTAGCCAAGTCCAACCCGTCATTGTCCAAGATTGCATTAGACCTACCCACATGACCCTTGACACAGTCAAAATGGTCATACGACTGTCCTGACCAATCGCATTATATGCCACAAATAAGTATTTCTCAGCTATAATACACTACGCCTTGACACAGTCAACATACGCATCATGAATACTAAGCAACACTTATAAGAAATGATGGAGGGCTACGGCTGGGTTTTTGGCGAAAAACCCGTTAACGTAATGAACTTGATATCGTTGAAGGAGCCTGAGTGGTTTTACAAATATATAATGGTGAAAACTTTTGCTAAAGAGGTCACTTCCTATGAAGGGATCTTGGCTCTTTCCTCGTTGAATGAGGTGCAGGATATTCCAAACTGAATACCATGATGCAAAGCAAAAATAATTGACTATAGTGAAGTTATTATGTTAACGCAAACTTTTACTCAAGGGGTCACTCCCGATGAAGGGATCTTGGCCCTTGCCTCGTCGAATGAGGTGCTGGATTTTCATAACCGAATTCCACTGTGCAAAGCAAAAGAGAACGTCTGTAATGTCATTTTTTAAAATATGGTTCCAACAACATCATATAAGATTTTTTTATTGCATTAATCAAAATAAATGTGGTCCCATCATTTTAATCCTATCACACCAGAAAAGAACGAAAATACGATGTACGTATATGCTATCCGCATTCGCCACTGGGCCCTATCATCACCCGTTAGGTTAATTAACTAACGACAGAGCGGGGGATGAACTAGCGCGGGTGAAAAACATATACAACATCTACTAGTATATATATAAATATATATAGCATCCGTCACAGGCATGATAATAAGTAACATCACAGAATCACAGCCAACAATATGGAATGGTAGATAATCTTGGAGCCCCGGGTTTCATTTGAGCCGCAAATAAAACCTGACGTTCCCGGTCGTGTGGATAGCCTGTGTAATAAAAACCTGGACCCCTACGAGGGTGGCAAGTTACCCACCAATCCCAGAAGTGGGGCAGCCCCCTTCAACAAAGTGAATGGGCTACCCAGCACTTCATGGAATCCGTTAACTTGGGCGCCCCTCCATGGGTCATCCTATACCCCCTACGAGTGCGGCGAATAGCCCGCCAATTCTAAAATGAAGCCCCCTCCGTCTCAACGCCATGAGATGCGGGCTTGTTGCCTTCTAGAACCCGGCTATTCGTTCACTCCACCATGGGGTAATCCTAGTACAGAAAAAGAAAATAATATGTACAAGTGGTGACATCGACCTCAACCCATTTGTGCCCCAATCAAATAATATACAACCCGGAAAAGACGGCATTCCACATGTCGTACGCTCGCCCCGCAATATCAAATGTACAAATGAATATAAACTGTACTGCTAACATTGCACCACATGCTATCCACCACGACAATCCAACCACAATCACAGTACAAGCACAAAACATCAACGCGAATGTCACGTACGCAAACTCGTCTAAAAGGACATATAGCAGATAGACGGGTTTACCGATCGAATGACATTCACGGTCGCAGATAAAAGTAAATGAACTGTAAACTATTAAACAGTGTCAAATATAACGACTTCGAAACACTTCAAATTGCCCCATACTGAAAACAACAGAGAATCAAACTTGGGCAAAAAAACTAGCAACACCTGAAACCCAAACTTCAAGAAACAAGACCACAGACCAAAACACGATGCAAATCTCTATGAAAAAACCGAGGAGGCTGGTTTTATGAGGTATGTGGCCGGCCAGTTCATGGTGAAATTGTGTTGTTTTTGTTCAGTGTTCATCTCACAGTGTAAATATCACTCTGCAGTTGTTTAAAAAAAATTGAAGCTTTTAAAAAATCAACAGAAACTGCAGTTTGGGTTTCAGTGTTACGGACTTATTTCGGTTTCATTATTTTAACATTGTTTAAACTTGCTAGTCTAGGGTTTATGGGCTGGCTCTGATACCATGAAGGGTTACGCTAGCGCCCCGGCCATCTTCCGTGGCCAAATGCGGAACAAAAATTTTACTACGATAGAAACTTGGCTCTAGGATAACACAAAAACCGGATCTTTGCCATAAACCTAACTAGCACAAAAAGGTTCTATCTACTATGATAGAATGTATACCTAAAGAAACCAAGTCCTTCGGGTCTTCAATCCTCTCCTTAAGCTCCTCGATGGAAGTATGGATCGTGCTTGAACTTCGGCCTCCTAGTATCAACGATGATCCACCCGAGAGTTCCAACCTTGAGCTAAACCTCCAGGTTGAGGTAACTAGAATACTTAGCTTGCTAATCTAAGTAGACTAGAGTGAGTAAAGTGTGATTTAGAGTGGCTTAGTCTTACTAACCCTTGATTATCAACATATGATACACTTAGGGTTTTGAGAAAAAGAAAGAGAGAGCAAGCTTGAGGAAAGAGAAAGTATTTGTGATAATGATCATAAAAAATGGAATGGCTATCTTTTATATGAACTCAAGCATGGTATGGAAAATATCTCACCAAAATATCTAGGTCAAAAATATCTCATCAAAATATCTAAGGTCAACAAATCAAGTCAAGTCAAAAGGTCAACCCAAATAGCCATGTCATATATAATTATCATTTATCAAAAATAACAAAGTCTTTTCTTTACCGCATATATGTTTTGACCAAGTCAATGGTCAAAACCCTAATAAGGTATCTCCTTCTATACCTCCTCTCATCCGTATATATATACCTGCATCCGTGTTCCAAGAAACACGAATACAATGAGACGAAGCTAATCCAATAATCAAATACTAGGATCCGGCTTAAACCAAATCCCACTAGTATTGTCCACTCGAACACCACACGCGCACAAGTACACGTATGTGATCGAACCCTGTCGTAAAACCATACGACCTCTACTCGTTTCGCCCGAAGCTGGGAAACGCTCTGTGTGGAACTCTAAAGACTCGATAGTACTCTGGCAGTGGGTTTAACCACAAGCATGTCAGCGGCACTAACTGTACGTAACGGCTACTCAGGTACCTGTCGAAAAGGAAGGTCGACGAGCAAACTCGTCTGAACTCCTACTGAGCCTATCCGTGACAATATCCGTACAGTCCGGTCTCTTCGTCAAAGAGTATCGCATACCGGGTCTAGGGGTGGTAAACGTCAGACCCTAATAACCCGATAAGTCATGCTGATGTGGCTCAGGACCAATCCGGGAAATTATTGATCAACCTATCAGTAAATCCCAACTGCCTTGGCCAAGGTCTTATGGTCCTGACCAATCAATCACTGTGCGATATCAACTCCAAATACCAGGAAAGATGAATCCCCAACAATAGCTCACTGCCTCCATGTGGCTCGGGACTGTACCCAACAAAAACCTGTTTGCATGACTTAGTAGAGCCATGGTAGGGTAGTGATCAAAGCCCAGTGGGAACTCACACGAGGCAAATGCCGATCTCAGGTCCAAATACTAACCTGTACACATGTCACCTGAAAACTTCCATCTGACGATAGGTATAGTACCATCTGGAAGTTCTCGGCGAGTCCGTCCAGTGTACTCACACCCAGTGAGCACCTATATATGATCTTAGGTGCATCAGACCAATAGCTGCGGGACCAACCATCTCCCGACAGGGCTAGAAACGTATACACTAGTCTACTCTGGAGTATTAATGCCCAGTCTCGATACTTATGCGACTAGGGACCATTTAAGGATGTGCTTATGGACTACCTTGCTCCTACAAGTATGATCGCCATCACAACGCAGGTAGTCAAGCAAGATCCTACGGGATTTATTGACATGTAACCGCAATATGTAATAACTAGTATGATATATGCCATGTTAAGATAAAGACAAACCATAATAGTATACTACCGTATCGAGTCTTTATCAATATGTGCTAGCTAGATATAACAACAATAGAAATAAATACATATATCCTGACAGACAAGTAAAATAATATACTATAAAACTGAGCAAGATTGTTCTGTACATAGATATACCTAGCATCCATATGTATACATATACAATACTGGCCTCTACGGCATATATATCCAACATACCCAGCCCCCACTAGTGTGACTGTCATCACAACGCTGGTAGTCAAGCAAAGATCCTAAGGGCTCTATCAATATGTATTAGTGATACGTTAAAAGAAACATATACACATATTAAGATAGATACAAACCAAGTAGCATACTACTATATCGAGCAAGACTGTCATAAATCCATGTATATATCCCAAGCTTCCAAAATGTAGTATACAAACTAGCACTATATAATAATGGCCTCTAGGGCATATCACACTAACAGATGTGATGCGAGCCCTTTCTAAATATGTGGAGAGGGTGATTCCGTGACAAGCTGGTAGACTACTGCGCTTAGAATCATCTATACTAAATATTTTCAGTATGGTGTTGTTGTACCTTGACTGTGAAAGTCCTACCATCCTCTTTGATCTATCACGATAGATCTGGATCCCCAGAATATAGTTGGTATCACCCAGGTCTTTCATGGAGAACCTCTGTGACAAGAATCCTTTGACTGATTGTAGTATAGGAATGTCATTTTCTATCAAGAGAATGCAATCCATGTACTCAATGAGGAATTCCATAGTTCTTTCTACAATCTTACTATAAATACATGGTTCATCTGGATTTTTGATAAGGTCGAATTTTTTTACTGTCTCAATAAAAATAGATGTTCCTACTTCGCGATGCCTGCTTTAATCCATAAATGGACTTAAAAAACTTGCACATTGTTCCGCTGCTCCTACTCTGATTGAAACCCTCTGGCTGATCCATATAGACGCACTCTTCCAAATAACCATTTAGAAAAGCCGTCTTTACGGCCATCAGCCAGATCTTATAACCTTGGAAGGCAGCAGTAGCAAGAAGGATCCGAATGGATTTGAGCATAGCTACTGGAGAAAAGGTTTCATCATGGTCCAAACCAGGTCTTTGACAAAAACCTTTTGCAACAAGTATAGCCTTATAGGTTTCAACCTATCCATCTACACAAATCTTATTTCTGAAGATCCATTTGCAGCCTACGGGTTTTACCCCTACTGGAGCAATGTTCAAAGTGCATACTTTGTTGGTGTATATGGACTCCATTTCGGTCCGCATTGCATCCAGCCATTTTACCGAGTCGCCGCTCTGAATGGCTTACTAGAAGTTGGTTGGCTCATCATTGTCAATGATGCAATCCTCTCGATTCTCGTCTATGAGAAAAATGTAGCATCTCTCGGGCGGATGAGACTGCCTACTAGTCCTGCGGATTGGCGTAGGGATGTCCGGTTCTTTTGAAATCTCTAGTTCTACTATACTTTCAGTAATAGTTTGTGGTTCTGGAATTTCTTCCAGTTCTATTACGCTCCCACTATTTCCTTTTACAAAAAATTGATTTTCTAAAAAGTGGGCATGACGAGGAACAAAAACCTTTTGTTTCTCTGCGTAATAAAAAAGATACCCCTTGGAGTTCTTTAGGTATCCCACAAACCTATACAGTACTGAGCGTGCCTCGATTTTGTTTGCATACTGCTTTTCAACAAAAGCTGGACATCCCTATATCTTCAGATACTAAAGATAGGGTTTCTTCCCACTCCACATCTGATATGGTGTGGTAGGCACAGTCTTGGTAGGAACCTTATTCAAAAGATATGCAACTGATTTTAGTGCATAACTTCAGAAAGATCGCAGCAACTCAGCGTTACTCATCATAGAATGAACAATATCCAATAGGGTTTTGTTCCGCATTTCCTATACACCATTGTGTTGTGGTGTGTATGGAGGAGTAAGCTAAGATAGAATTCAATTTTCCTTTTGAGTAATCCAGGGACTCGGCAATGAAGTATTCACCGCATCGATCAGATCTCAGTGTCTTGATACTTTTGCCTGTTTGTTTTTCCACATCATTCTTATATTCTCGGAATTTTTCAAAGGGTCTCGGATTTATGCTTCATCAAGAAGACATGTCCTAACCTAGAGAATTTATCCGTAAAAGTAATGAAATAGAAATAACCACTTCGTGCATCTGTAGATATTGGACTACACACGTCACTGTGTATGAGTCCTAAGAGTTCGCTCGCTCTTACTCCGTGTCCAGTGAACGGAGTCTTTGTCATCTTTCCTATGAGACAAAATTGACAAGTTGCATAAGACTGATGTTCGAACAGATCCAAATATCCCTCTCTATGTAACTTTGTCGACCGTGTTTCATTGATGTGATCCAGTCTACAATGCCTTAAGAGAATCTTATTTAATTCTGGAGACTTTCTTTTAAGTGTGTTCTGGACGTTGAAAACCTGAGCTTGATTCAATATATATTGTCCTCTAGTGTACCTGACCCAATCAAACTTTGATTTAGGTGGATGTATACCACATCACTTACAAACTAGACTTGGTACATACAAACAGTTACGTAGAATCAATATCTGCCCACTTGTCAATTCTAGATGATATACCCTACGGATACAGCGTCCACGCTCATTTCGTTAGTAACCCTGAGAGTCATATCACCTGCCCCGAGAACTCTACGGTTTCTCAAAGCCTGTAATAAATAACAGATATGAGATCCTGATCCGGTATCTAGTACCCAGGAAGTGGAGTTAATTGACAGACCGTTTTCAATCACAAACACACCCAAAGTCGAAACCATAACATGCTTCAGATCCTGGATCCTGACTTTCCAAGCCCGGCATCCCTTCTGCCAATGCCATTTCCCGTGACAATAGGAACATCCTTCCTTCCCTACTGTTAACCCCGAAACTTTTGTCCTACCCTTTCCTTTACCTTACTGACACCGCCTATCGGTTTTGTGGAGGTCTTCTTCTTCTCACTCTTGGCATCCGCCTTAGATCCAGAAGAGGAAGATTCCCCAATAAGCAGAGCGGGTGTCTCCCTGGTTTCCTTCAGGGTGCCCTCAACTGGAAGCATAACTTTTTTCCCTTGGGCGTAAGTAGGAGGTAGGGACTGTAGAATCAAGTCAGTACATGACTCGTTCTCCAACATGGTTTCCAGGTCCGTGAGCTGTCTAATACAGCTGATCATTGTAGGGACGTGGTCCCCTACAGATGACCCGACAGCCAACCTCGCTTGGAGAAATTCTTTCGAGATCTCATATCTTGCGATACGAGATTGCTCTCCATATAAATCATTTTTATGAAGGAAGATGGAAACTAAGTCCATCTTCTCGTGCTGCCTCTGGTATACACCATCTACTTAGGCCAACACGAGGCACTTGGCATTCGCACAGTCTTTTTCTCTTGTCTTACGGATATCAACATCCGCGACGGTGGAAACTGGACCTCGGACGGTGGGGGCTATGAGTAGTAATGAGGTGGTCCAGCTTGTCATAGGTAATAGACATCTGGACAAACCTTTGACAGTCACTATAGCATAACTCAGTCATTTTATTATCTATCTGTAACTTAATCTGGTCACCTGGTCGCTGCAATAAGGAGAGAGAGAAGAAAACACTTAGCATGATACTCTTGCAAGTTTAGATTGGTTTTTAATTTATCTAAACAGGATGGCTCCCACTGTTTCTGTAATCCTTCCTCAAACCATAAAAGAAGAATTAGTTAGGATTAATCTCACCGTACAATACTTGCTTAACCGTTCAGCCAGGCTAATGTCGGTACTTCGAGGGAGGTTTTACGACGCTTTCGCGAAGTTCCTTAATTAAATAACCTCTTTTCCTTGGAGGAGTAGCCCCTATAACACCGTTTTAGACACCTACTTGGTTTATAGTATTGATCGTTAAGTGAAAAAATCTCCCGAGAAGTAGAAGATACTCACAGTAGGATCGGGATCCAAATATCATTGTGTGATAATGCTAAAGGAATCCTACCAACATTATCACACTCAAAATGGTATGCAGCACTAACAAGTTTCAGTTTCCTTAGAAACTCCCGATGTGGATTTTTGCCCCCATGCTCTTATAACCTTGACGAAGGCCAACATATCATAAATCACATGTCAAGTTCTGCCCGTCATTGTCCAGGTTAATTTGAACCCACCCGTACATACCCATGACGAAGGCCAAAATAGTAGTACGACTGTCCCAAACCAACGCATCTATCTATCCTACAGATGAATATCCAGCAGCTACCAAACTGTTAGTTGTATGTATGCCCTAGAGGCCAGTATTGTACAGATGATGTATATTATATTGGATGCTTGGACATATATAGAGATGACTTTCTTGCTCGATATGATAGTATGCTATCCGGTTACTCTTTACCTTAACATGTACACTTGTCTCTTTAAACTGTCTTATAGTTACATGTTGATAAAGCCCTTAGGATGTGTACTTGACTGCCTGGACTATGATGCAGATCATACTAGTGGGGACATGGTAGTCCATAAGTACATCCTTCAAGGTCCCTAGTCGTGGGTGTATCGAGACGGGGCATCGATATACCAATGTAGACTAGCGTATACGCTTCTCGACCCATGAGATGGGCGATGGATGATCCCATATCCATTGGTGTTTGACATCAGAGATGGTGTACGGGTGCTCAGTGGAGACTGGGTACACTGGACGGACTCGCCGAGAACTCCCAGACGGTATTATACCTCACATCAGATGGCAGTTCTCAGGTGACACTTGTACAGGTTAGTCTGTAGACCCGAGATCGTCATAGAGTCTTGTGTGATTCCCACTGTGCTTTGATCTCCACCTTACCACTTCCATGAGGGCGTGTAAAACGGTGGTCTTTGGGTACAGTCCCGAGTCACATGGAGGCAATGAGCAATAGGAGGGGTTTCGTCTCTCCCGGTATTGGGGGTTGATGTTGCGCTGTGCTCGATTGGCCGTAACAGGGAATTCCCTGGCCAGGGCTGATCAGAGATTTGCTGGTAAGTGTTACCAGTAGTTTCTCGACCCGTTATGAGCTTCACATCGGCACGACTTATCGGTTATTGGGGTCTGACGTTTACCACCCCTAGACTTGATATGCGACGTATCAGACGAACAGACCGGACTGTACGGTAAGTGTTACTGGTTGGATTCATAGGAGTGTGAGCGGGCTAGCTCGTCGATCTTCTGATCGCTCAATACCTGGATGGCCGTTACGTTTAGCAGACCGCTTGCGGCTTGTGGGTGCTTGATATGATCATCATCTGCTACCGGCGTATTGACGAATCTTTAGAGTCCTACACAGAGGTTTCCTGGTTCAAGCGAAACGAAATAGGAGCGCATATGAGATATGTGCGGGACCGAGAATAATGCGTGTATGTGATACCGTATTTCATTCTCGCGATGAATGTTTCGATTGGTTGTATGCGATATAACCTAGTTGTCGAATCATTGATTCGATAAATCAATACATTGTATACTAGTCGGTTATGTGCGACATAACCGGATCATTGAATCAAGTGTTGATTTAATGATTTAATGTATAATTATATATATGATATATTAATTTGCATTAACTAGTATTGGTTCATTTTAAAAGGATTTTCTCACTTGAAGTGCACATTGTATATGTGATATGCTTTTGTGTGCACTTGATTGTATCATGTTTGATGATACATATTTACTTGGGTTTGTGCAAAGAATTAAACCATGGTTATGATAATGATTAGGGTTTTGAGTTATTCATCTATTTATTTATCCATTCTTTATTTATTTAAATAGATAAAAGAAAAGAAAATGGTTTCTTTTTGTCATGAAGCTTATTGAAGCTTCATGAAGCTTTGACTAAAGAGACCATTTGTCTTCATGCTTAACCCTAACCATTCCCACTTACCATGGTCTATTCTCTACACTTAACCTTCGTTAGCTTATGATAAGTATTGATTTATTTTCATTTTTATTTCAACACTTATCATATTCTTTCTTCTTCTTCATCATCTTCTTCTTCAAGAAAACTTGATGCCATCAATGGCAACTTGAGTTCTAAAGTGAGAAATCCAATTCTAAAGTGAACCCACCTCCTATTTCTTCATCCTCTACCTCTTGCCAAGTTGTTTTGGGTGTTTTCTTCACA
Organism: Agapanthus africanus; assembly: GCA_030015575.1. Taxonomy (NCBI): domain Eukaryota; kingdom Viridiplantae; phylum Streptophyta; class Magnoliopsida; order Asparagales; family Amaryllidaceae; genus Agapanthus; species Agapanthus africanus. The sequence continues at coordinate 277,372,407 of JASDDO010000004.1, read as the reverse complement.
AGTTTCACAAATTAGTGAAGTCGGAGCTTGAACTTGTGATGCCTCGACGTAGATCATCTTCGGCACGAAGCCGACGACCTAGTCCGCCCAATTCTCCGATGAAGCCGACGTTTGAGTTCGGGATTCGAGATGGACAGCGAGAGGACGCCTACGTGGAGCCAAGGAAGTGGATAACCGGATCTACAAAGGTTGTAGCCTCTCTCCTTTAGTTAAATTGTTAACTAGATTCGTATTTCGCCTAAACATCTAGTCTACGATCCGTATTAGGGTTTCTCGGCACCAATAAAATTTGAAATTGGCATGGTTGATGCCTTGTGAGACCTCTATAGTGTGCCTAGGAACCTTTCACTGGTATCAGAGCCTAGCTAGAGCCTTAGGCGAAGTCCAGACGACGTTTGAAGTCCGATCGAACCAAAACCCTAACCCGAAAACGGCTCTCTGTACATTTTTTAAAAAATGGGTTTTTTCCAAATTAAAAATATGAAGAAAACTCAGCAAAGAATTCTAAGAATTACGGCGCAAAATTGAACTCATGAACAGTGCAACCTGCGGCGGAACCGCGGCAGAAGCCTGCCTTAGGCGGCGGTTCCGCGGCAGTTTGATGACGTCATCCCAATCTATTTGCACAGTAATTCCTATATAACAGTGCTGAGTTCTCTGGGTATTTTTAATATTTATTCAAGAGTTGAATTTTCTGGGGTGTTTTAGAGCTTCGATGTTTCGACCGGATTATCAAATTTCGTCTTTGTGTTTTTCCGGATAATTTTTGAATTTGTTAAAAAGTTCGACCGGATATAAATACCCAACTTTTCCCCTGTCGGGAAATTTCCAAGTGTTGGATTTTTCCGTAGTTTAACGACGTTCTAAGTGGTGCAAGTAACGCGATGGACCCTCTAGAAGACAACAAACCTTAACTCGATTATGTGACCGTCTTGAACTGCCCTTTGAACCTTCGGGTTTGGGGCAGTACGGCGTGCCATATGTGAGGCGTTGGCTTGACCCTTCTACGGCTGGACCGTTGGTACTGAGGCACGAACTGAATGTTGTTAGACTTATTTCATGTGTTGAGCTGTATCGGGAAAACTTGGGTATTCGACTGTTCGATCGGAAAGTTTAACATTTTCTGTTTATCTGGAATGTGATACAATAATTGGAATTCACAAACAGTTATGAGATAACTGAATGAATGTTATAAATCTAGCGGTTTAGTTTCACTTGATATTGAAAAGAGTTTTCGATAATGAGACTAAAATGCGGGGTTTATAACTGTTAGGCATGTGATGTCTAAGTATTTCATCTGATTAGGCATGTAATGTCTAAAGAGGTTGCGGATTCCAACTGTTGTAGTTTTACACTTTCTTTTCTGTGACCGTAAGTGTAGTATGTTCATATCGCCGGTTTCGTTGCTATACGTCAACGACAATTAGGGTATGCATACTTACTTACGTTGATGACATGTGATGTTATGTGTTGCTGGATATGTTATATTGGATCGTCGTGTTTGAATAGCCGGGGGTTTTATGTGAGATGAGTGTTTTTCATTTTCATTCATGTAAAAACTTGTATGTAATATTCTTTTATTTGGGGCACTTCCAGGTAGCGGAAGTTGTCACCTTTTGTATATTATTTACTTTTCCGCATTAGGATAGACCCAAGGAGGGGAGCACAAGTAACCGGGTTCTGGGGTCCAGTAGGAGACCAACTCGAGGAGTCGAGTCCGGGTCTCCTAACCCTAGAATTGGCAGGGTTGCTTGCCGCTCTCGTAGGGGTCTAGGGGTGTGGGATTGGCTATTCATCACGACCATGGAATCCGTGTTTTATACTGGCTCGTATTGAAAACACGGACGTCCTAGTATATCCAATATTTCATATGTTTCTTCTGCTGCGATATCTGTGATGTGCTCATGTGATGTTCTGTGATGGATACAGTATACAGTATATAGTATATATGATATATTATATAGACGTTACTTATGTTTTACACCCGTACTAGCCCTGCCCCGCTCTGCCGTTAGTTACCTAACCTAACAGTGCACGAGGGGACATCGAGGCGAATGCGGATGGCATAAGTGTACGTCGTATTTATCTGTGATGTTTAGGTACTCAAATGATGGGACTTCATTAATGTGATTAATGAAAGAAAAGAAACCTAAGATATTGTAGAATCAAATTTTAAATAAAAAAAAGGGGGGTAGCTACAGTTCTTGCTTTGCACAGAGATACATATGATATATCCCGCACCTTATTCGATGAGGAAAGGACCGAGATCCCTTCACCGGGAGTGACTCCTTTAGCAATAACTGGAAGATGCTACATACTCGGTTTGCTTTTGATTGTCTTTTACTTTTGCTTTGCACAGTGATATATATGATATATCCCGCACCTCATTCGACGAGGAAAGGGCCAACGATCCCTTCACCGGGAGTGACCCCTTTAGCAAAACTAGAAAAGCCTCAAAATCACTCCATTTCAAAACTTCATTTGATTCTACAACGATATCAAGTTCATTACGCAATAGGTTTTCAGAAAAACCTGTCGTAGCCCTCCGTCATTTCAGATAAGTACTAGTTAGTATTCGTGCTACGTTTGTTGACTATGTTAAGGCGTAGTGTGCGGTAGCTGACCAGTATTTATCTGCTTATGCATATGATGCAGATTGGATTAGGGTAATCGTGCGACTTTGTTGACTATGTTAAGGGTCGTGCGGGTGGGTTTAATTCAATCAGGAAATGACGGGTTGAACTTGACTAGCACTTGTGATTTGTTGACTATGTTAAGGTCATATAGCTGCTAGGGGCAAAATATTATCGGGAATTTCAAGTGTTGAAATTTGCAATGAGATTGCATACCTTCTATGAGATAGTTGGATCCCGATACCCACTGCGAGTAAGAATTACTCCTGGGAGAGTTTTACATATTGCAATTAGCTGATCAAGTAGGTGTCTAGAAAGGTGTCAACGAGGTTACGCCTCTGGGAAAACGAGGTTTACATTAATTAGGTTCGTGCGAAAGCACGGGGGACCTCCCTCAAAGTACCGACACTGGCCTGGCTGAAAGATTGGCGAACTTGTAGTGTGTAATTAATCCCGGCTAGTCTTTCCTTTTAGGGTTTGAAGGAAGATTTGATAAAAAGCAGTGGGAGCCATCCTGATTAGATAAGATAATAACCAATCTGATCTTGCACGAGCATACGCTAAAGTGTTTTCTTCTCTCTCTCTCCAGGTAGCGACCATTTCATGCCCCAATGAAGATAATAATATGGATGTATTGACCGAACCCGCATGTTATACTGTGCTGGGGAACGTTGGTTCCGTTCTTTCTTATAAGAGTTATAGGAATGAACAGGATATAGGGGAATACCAAGGTTCCCATGCCACCCTAATGAAGAAAGTACATGTTGATGCATTTTCTTCGGGTATGTTCGTTACAGAGAACTGTTTCTCCATTTGCTCTACGTCCTGGGTATTAGATACCGGGTCAGGATCCCATATATGTAATCAGTTACATGGGCTTAGAAAAGGTAGAGAACTTGGAGAAGGTGATAAAGACATAAGAGTTGGAAATGGTGCAATTGTTGCAGCTAAGACTGTCGGGGAATATCACCTTGTATTACCAACTGGTAATACATTGGTTCTGAACGAATGCTATTACATGCCGAACCTGATATGCAACATTATATCGGTTTCTTTATTAAGTAAAGAGGGATATAATTTTGTATTACAGGATAATGTTATGAACATTTTCCGTAACCAAAAGTTGGTTGGATCAGGCACGTTGTGCAATGGCATTTATGTTCTAAATCAATCAACAGTTCTGAGCATAACAAACACACACAAGAGGAAGAGTTCAGAACTGAACGAATCCTTCTTGTGGCATTGTAGACTGGGTCACATCAATGCGACACGACTGGCTAAGTTGCATAAGGATGGATATTTGAAACCTTTCGAATTTTCATCTTATGACACTTGCCAGTCATGTCTCAAAGGCAAGATGACCAAAACCCCGTTTACGGGACACGGAGAAAGAGTTACCGAACTCTTGGGACTTATACATAGTGATGTATGCGGTCCCATGTCTACACATGCCAGGGATGGTTCTTCATACTTCATTACATTCACTGACAATCTCTCTAGGTTCGGGTATGTATTCCTGATGAAACACAAATCAGAAGCTTTTGAGAAATTTAGGGAATATAAACAAGAAGTTGAGAACCAAACCGGAAAAAGTATTAAAATCCTACGATCTGATCGAGGAGGTGAATACTTGAGCAATGAATTCCTGGACTTCCTAAAAGAGAATGGGATTCTCTCTCAGCTGACTCCTCCATATACACCACAGCACAACAGTGTATCAGAACGGAGGAACCGCACCCTATTAGATATGGTGCGCTCTATGATGAGCATAGCTGAGTTACCTATTTCCTTCTGGGGATATACGCTGGAAACAGCAACATACCTATTGAATCAAGTTCCATCTAAATCTGTACCTACCATACCATATGAGATATGGAGTGGGAAAGGACCATATTTTAAACGAGTTAAGATATGGGGCTGTCCGGCCTATGTCAAAAGGCAAAATCCAGACAAACTCGAGGCACGGTCAGTTCTTTGCAAGTTTGTGGGATATCCTAAGAATTCCCAAGGATATTTTTTCTACCATGCTGAAGAACAAAAAGTGTTTGTTTCTCATTATGCCACCTTTTTAGAAAAGGAATTCCTTGAAAAAGAAATTAGTGGCAAAGTGGTAGAGCTGGAAGAAGTTCCAGATACACAAACCGTAACTGAAGATTTAGTGGAACCAGAAGATTCAGTAGCTCCCAATGAACCTCAGCCTCTCCGCCGATCTAGTAGGGTTCCTCGCCAACCTGAGAGATACTACGGTTTTCTCATGGATGGTGGGAGCGAGGATTGCATCATGGAGGATGATGACCCAACTAGTTTCGAGCAGGCCATCACGAGTAGGGACTCAGTGAAATGGCTGGATGCTATGCGGTCCGAGATGGAATCCATGTACACCAACAAAGTATGGACTTTGGACGTTGCTCCTGAAGGGGTAAAACCCATTGGGAGCAAGTGGATCTTCAAGAAGAAACTTGGTGTAGATAGGAAAGTGGAGACTTTCAAAGCTAGACTTGTAGCAAAGGGTTTTCGTCAAAGACCAGGTGTAGACTATGACGAGACCTTTTCTCCAGTGGCTATGCTTAAATCCATCCGGATCATGCTTGCCATCGCTGCATATCATGATTACGAAATCTGGCAAATGGATGTTAAGACCGCCTTTCTAAATGGTGATTTAGAAGAGTGCGTTTACATGACTCAGCCAGAGGGCTTCGTAGACAGTGGGAGCAGCGGGAAGGTGTGCAAGCTGCTTAAATCCATTTATGGATTAAAGCAAGCATCGCGGAGTTGGAACATCTGCTTTGACGTCGTTATCAAAGAGTTTGATTTCGTCAAAAATCCAGATGAACCTTGTATCTACAAGAAGGTGGCAGAGAGTAAGGTTGTCTTCCTCGTATTGTACGTGGACGACATACTCTTGATAGGAAATGATATTCCTATGCTGCAATCGGTCAAGCTCTTCTTATCACAAAGATTCTCAATGAAAGATCTTGGTGATGCCTCCTGCATATTGGGAATCAGGATCTATAGAGATAGATCCAAAAGGATATTGGGATTGTCCCAATCCAGGTACATTGACACCATACTAAAGAGGTTTAGTATGGAAGAATCCAAGCGTGGGAACTTGCCCACGATCTCTGGAGTCACTCTCTCTAAAGAGATGTCTCCCAAGACTGATTTGGAGAGAGCTCGCATGCAAGGGATACCCTATGCTTCGGCTGTAGGCTCTATCATGTACGCGATGCTATGTACCAGACCCGATGTTGCATACTCACTAAGTGTAGTGAGCAGGTATCAAGCTGATCCTGGAGAGAGTCACTGGACAGCTGTGAAGAGCATTCTAAAGTACTTACGAAGGACTAAAGAGATGCTCTTGGTGTATGGTAACGGAGAACTCCAAGTGGAGTCCTTTACCGATTCGAGCTTCTAGAGTGATAAGGACGACTCTAAGTCGCAGTCGGGATTTGTCTTTACCCTTTACGGAGGGGCGGTTAGCTGGAAGAGTTCCAAGCAGGAAACCGTGGCAGACTCGACGATGGAGGCTGAATACATCGCTGCCAACGATGCTGCCAAAGAGGCTGTCTGGATCAAGAACTTCAATACTGAACTTGGAGTGGTTCCATCCATTGAGCATCCAATACCTTTGTATTGCGATAACAATGGAGCGGTGGCTTTGGCCAAGGAACCCAGGTCCCATCAGCGATCCAGGCATATTCTGAGGCGGTATCACCTGATCCGGGAGATAGTTGATCGCCGGGAGATCGAGGTCAGAAGGGTTGACACGAAGAACAACACGGCGGATCCACTCACGAAGGCCATTCCCCAGATACAGTTTGAGAGATTCTTCGGGATGCTCGGTATGCGATACTACAGTAGCTGGCCCTAGTGCAAGTGGGAGATTGTTAGTTGTATGTATGCCCTAGAGGCCAGTATTGTACAGATGATGTATATTATATTGGATGCTTGGACATATATAGAGATGACTTTCTTGCTCGATATGATAGTATGCTATCCGGTTACTCTTTATCTTAACATGTACACTTGTCTCTTTAAACTGTCTTATAGTTACATGTTGATAAAGCCCTTAGGATGTGTACTTGACTGCCTGGACTATGATGCAGATCATACTAGTGGGGACATGGTAGTCCATAAGTACATCCTTCAAGGTCCCTAGTCGTGGGTGTATCAAGACGGGGTATCGATATACCAGTGTAGACTAGCGTATACGCTTCTCGACCCATGAGATGGGCGATGGATGATTCCATATCCATTGGTGTTTGACATCAGAGATGGTGTACGGGTGCTCAGTGGAGACTGGGTACACTGGACGGACTCGCCGAGAACTCCCAGATGGTATTATACCTCACGTCAGATGGCAGTTCTCAGGTGACACTTGTACAGGTTAGTCTGTAGACCCGAGATCGTCATAGAGTCTTGTGTGATTCCCACTGTGCTTTGATCTCCACCTTACCACGTCCATGAGGGCGTGCAAAACGGTGGTCTTTGGGTACAGTCCCGAGTCACATGGAGACAATGAGCGATAGGAGGGGTTTCGTCTCTCCCGGTATTGGGGGTTGATGTTGCGCTGTGCTCGATTGGCCGTAACAGGGAAGTCCCTGGCCAGGGCTGATCAGAGATTTGCTGGTAAGTTTTACCAGTAGTTTCTCGACCCGTTATGAGCTTCACATCGGCACGACTTATCGGTTATTGGGGTCTGACGTTTACCACCCCTAGACTTGATATGCGACGTATCAGACGAACAGACCGGACTGTACGGTAAGTGTTACTGGTTGGATTCACAGGAGTGTGAGCGGGCTAGCTCGTCGATCTTCTGATCGCTCAATACCTGGATGGCCGTTACGTTTAGCAGACCGCTTGCGGCTTATGGGTGCTTGATATGATCATCATCTGCTACCGGCGTATTGACGAATCTTTAGAGTCCTATACAGAGGTTTCCTGGTTCAAGCGAAACGAAATAGGAGCGCATATGAGATATGTGCGGGACCGAGAATAATGCGTGTATGTGATACCGTATTTCATTCTCGCGATGAATGTTTCGATTGGTTGTATGCGATATAACCTAGTTGTCGAATCATTGATTCGATAAATCGATACATTGTATACTAGTCGGTTATGTGCGACATAACCGGATCATTGAATCAAGTGTTGATTTAATGATTTAATGTATAATTATATATATGATATATTAATTTGCATTAACTAGTATTGGTTCATTTTAAAAGGATTTTCTCACTTGAAGTGCACATTGTATATGTGATATGCTTTTGTGTGCACTTGATTGTATCATGTTTGATGATACATATTTACTTGGGTTTGTGCAAAGAATTAAACCATGGTTATGATAATGATTAGGGTTTTGAGTTATTCATCTATTTATTTATCCATTCTTTATTTATTTAAATAGATAAAAGAAAAGAAAATGGTTTCTTTTTGTCATGAAGCTTGTTGAAGCTTCATGAAGCTTTGACTAAAGAGACCATTTGTCTTCATGCTTAACCCTAACCATTCCCACTTACCATGGTCTATTCTCTACACTTAACCTTAGTTAGCTTATGATAAGTATTGATTTATTTTCATTTTTATTTCAACACTTATCATATTCTTTCTTCTTCTTCATCATCTTCTTCTTCAAGAAAGCTTGATGCCATCAATGGCAACTTGAGTTCTAAAGTGAGAAATCCAATTCTAAAGTGAACCCACCTCCTATTTCTTCACCCTCTACCTCTTGCCAAGTTGTTTTGGGTGTTTTCTTCACAAGTTTCACAAATTAGTGAAGTTGGAGCTTGAACTTGTGATGCCTCGACGTAGATCATCTTCGGCACGAAGCCGACGACCTAGTCCGCCCAATTCTCTGATGAAGCCGACGTTTGAGTTCGGGATTCGAGATGGACAGCGAGAGGACGCCTACGTGGAGCCAAGGAAGTGGATAACCGGATCTACAAAGGTTGTAGCCTCTCTCCTTTAGTTAAATTGTTAACTAGATTCGTATTTCGCCTAAACATCTAGTCTACGATCCGTATTAGGGTTTCTCGGCACCAATAAAATTTGAAATTGGCATGGTTGATGCCTTGTGAGACCTCTATAGTGTGCCTAGGAACCTTTCACTGTATTTCGCCTAAACATCTAGTCTACGATCCGTATTAGGGTTTCTCGGCACCAATAAAATTTGAAATTGGCATGATTGATGCCTTGTGAGACCTTTATAGTGTGCCTAGGAACCTTTCACAAACACTATGCCTCGGAAAAGGTCAAAATACATAGCTTGAATACTACTGAATATTCAACTGAAATGACAGAGGGCTACGAATGGTTTTAGCGAAACCGTGAACGTAGTGAACTTGATATAATCGAAGAAACCTAATAGATTTTAAAAGGAGTGGTTTAAGCTCCGCATTTAAAAGTCTCATGTTTTAAAATAACCGAGTGGTTTTAAATTTTTTTCCAACGATTCAGCTTTGGTTTGTTTGCTTTGCATTAATGTAATGCAGTCCCATCATTCACACCTATCATTACAGAAAGAAACAAAAATATGGCGTACGCTTATACCATCCGCATTCGCCACTGGGCCCCGTCTAACACCGTTAGGTTACTTAACTAACGCCAGAGGGGGGCAGGCCTAGCGCGGATGAAAAACATAAGCAACATCTATTGTATAGTATATATATAATAATCATTCGTCTCACGCAATAATAGGCATTCCAGATCAAAGATGAACATATTAGATATACTAGGAATTTCTCGTTTCGTTTAAGCCTGTAACGAAAAACGGATTCCACGGTCGTGATGAATAGCCAAAACCCACCGTAGACCCCTACGGGTGCGGCAAACTACCCACCAAATACCCGAAGTGAAGTAACCTCCCTCAACAAAGTGAGTAGGCCATTTGGCACTTCAAGGTATCCGGTAGTTTGTGCACCCCATCTTGGGTCTATCCTAGGAGCAAAAACGGTAAATGAAATAATACAACGGTGGCTACAACCTCAACCCGGATGTATCCAGCAAAATAATATTATATCACTTTACAAATTTTACATCGAATGAAAGAATGAAAGCTCTCATCTCACATCCCAGGCTATTCATCCACGACGATCCAACAAGTTCATATACACAAACCAACATAACATCATTACAGATATTGCAACCCCGACTAATCGACGTATAGCAATTAGTCGACGTTTCCAAACACATATACACATCAAAAATCTTGTAACATAACTGCGACATTAGAATTTCGCATGCAATTAGCAAACTAAACCAATTTTCCAAAACTTGAAAATCCAGTGAGCTAAAGTTCCAGAAACGATCGTTTTAAGCCAATTTGGAAGTCCGAATCAAAACGAAACACGTCCGAACCTTCGCATAAAGTTAGAGCATGAACTTAACTTTGAGTTGGGGGCCTAGAAGGGGTATCCCACCCCTGAGGCCACCACGAGATGGCAAGGGGGTGAGGCAGACCCGAAACTGCCTAAGGTGGGGCAGTTTCGGGTCCCCACCACCAAGACCACCTTGTGGTAGTCTTGGGGAGTAGGCCCAGCCATTCGGTCCCCCTCGAGGGATCCCCAGGATGCCCATGCATCATCCCGTGGCTTTTCAGTTCAAACCGTGAGCCCGCGGGGTGTGCAAACAACTCAAAACATCATTTTGGAAACTGTTTTTGTCGGCAGTTTTTGCGCGACAAAAACGGCGGATTTTTAACGTCGATATAAGCTATATAAGGTTTATAAGAGGCTCTGATACCACTGTAAGTCTATTTTGCTCACTCCACATGTTCTCGAGGAGGCGGAAATTGCAAAAAATGATTTTTACGGGCTTCGCAACACCAACTAGAATCAAGGATCGAACATAAACCACAGCAAGCAAACTATTTGAGATTTAACTACTCGGATACGAAGTTATACCTCACGATACATGTCCTTCGGGTCTTCATAGCTGTCCTTTACTCTTCGTCATCTCCAAAGATCGAAAAAGGATCGGGCAACCTCGACGACCTCCTCGAGTCAAAGACGATCCACCCGAGAGTCTATAGTTCGAGCTCCTACCTCAAATCTGAGGTAACTACGGCTTCTAGTTTGCTAAACTAAAAGTCCTAGAGGGTGTAGAGTAAGAAGATGGAGTACTTTGTCTCTTGGAACCCAAGGTTTCTCAACTCATGAGACTTTATGGGTTATGAGGAAGAAGAAGGAGACTTGAAGAAAATGAGAGAGGAGAAGAGAGCTTGGATGAAGCTTGACCATTCATTTGTGATGAATAGTTGAACCAAATGAATTATTGATGAGATAATATCTCACCAAAAATATCTATGGTTCACAAATATCTTTTTTTTCAAGTGATGAGTCATAGCCATCCAAAGAAAATATCTCCACCTTATTTCTCCACCTCATTATTCTTTAATCCACAAAAGAAAAATGAAACCCTAATGAGGTGTCCCTTCTAGAAGCTTTCCCACAAGAATTACAAGAATGCCCATCATCCGTAAATACATACCCTCATCCGTATTCCGAAGAATACGAATACAATGAGACGAAATTATACATCAATATAATACTAGGATCCGGATTAAACCAAAGCCCACTAGTATTATCCGTCCGATCATCATACGTGTACAAGTACACGTAAGTGATTGAAGCCCTGCCATAAAACCATACGGCCTCTACACCTTTTGCCTGGTGCCGGGAAACTCTCTGTGTGGGACTCTAAAGACTCGACACTACGTTGGCAGTGGGTTTAACCACAAGCCGCAAGCGGTACTGGCTGCACATAACGGCTACCCAGGTATGTGTCGATAAGAAGGCCGATGAGCTAACTCATCCGAACTCCTACTGAGCCTGTATGTGACAATCTCTGTACAGTCCGGTCTGTTCGTCTAAGAGTATCGCATATCGGGCCTAGGGGGCGGTAATCGTCAGACCCCTAATAGCGCAATAAGTTGTGTCGGAGAGTAGCCCAATACACCTTGAGAAACTATTGGAGTACCTACCAGTAAATATCGCTTTTCTTGGCCAAGGAATTTATGTAATAGCCTTCCGAACACAGCGCGATATCAACCCCCAATACCAGGAAAGACGAATCATATCTAACTGCCACTGCCTCCAAGTGCTTCAGGACTGCACCAAACTACTACCTGTTTGCACAACTCCGTTGAACCGTGGTAGGGTAGTAATCAAAGTACAGTGGGAACACACTCGAGACGAAGTAGCAGTGTCAAGTCGACGGACTAAGCTGTACTCATGTCACCTAAGAACTGCTATCCGACGATAGGTATAATACCTACCAACAGTTCCTGACGAGTCCTATCCAGTGTACTCATAACCTAATGAGCACCTGCATACTATCTCCAGTACGACGTACTAATGGCTGTGGGAATACCATCTCCCCTGCTGAGATGAAAAGCGTATACACTAGTCTACTGTGGAGTATCGATGCTCCGTCTCGATAATCTTATGACTAGGGACCTATATAGGATGTGCTTATAGACTACCCAGCCTCACTAGTATGACTGTCATCACAACGCTGGTAATCAAGCAAAAATCCTAAGGGCTCTACCAATATGTATGAGCGATATGCTAAAAGAAACACATGCACATATTGAGGTAGAAACAAACCAGGTAGCATACTACCATTTCGAGCAAGACTGTTACTATATCCGTGTATATCCTAAGCTTCCACTAAGTAATATACAATCCAATATGATACAATAATGGCCTCTAGGGCATATATCACTAACATTCCACCCCCAGACCCGGTATGCGATACTTTCAGATGAAGAGACCGTACTATACGGAGATTGTTACTTTTAGGCACAATAGGGATACGGACGAGTTTGCTTGTCCACCTTTCTTTCGTTCAATATCTGGGTAGCCATTACGTACAGCTAGTATCGCTGACGCGCTTGTGGTTAAACCCGCTGCCAGCGTATTGTCGAGTTTTTAGAGTCTCACACATAGGGTTTCCGAGCTAAGGCGAAACGATATAGTGTACGTATTTTGATACATACTGAGGTTCGATTAAATACGTGATTTTATACACGTACTTTTAATCGGATATTTTGTTAATACTAGCTAATTTGAATGATAGCCAGATTATCATATTTAGATAAAATATGAGCTAGTATTATATATATTTTTTTGGTATCTCTCTTTTTTGTATTTGTATTTTGACAGAATACGGTATTTATACGAATACGGGTATTAGTATAAATATGGGTATTCATGTCTTGATACGAATACGGGTATTCGTGTCTTGATACGAATACGGGTGTATGTGTCTTGATACGAATACGGGTGTATGTATTTATAGTATATACTTGTATTAATGTATGAATACACACATACATAAACATATGTATATGTGTACAAATGAGGTAGCTCTCTTCTCTTCTCACCTCTTCTTGATTTTATGAGAATGGTGTAGACTTGTGACTCACCATGGTGAGTCACAATTCCATCCATTCAAACATAAAAGAAAAGAAGAAAAAGAAAATGAAGAGATAAGTTTTAGTAGCCATACTTGCTCATTTCATCATCCACATCCTTAGCTTCTTCTTCCTCCTCTCTTGAGATTTGGAAAATAGAGAAAGGAAAAAGAAAAGAGAGAAAAACATAGAGATTAGCACTACTACATCTCTAGTCACCAATTCCAAGCAAGTCTTGTTCACTAATTGCTTCACTTAGCTTTTTAATATGAAGCTAAATCTTTAGCTAGGGTTCTTTCAGGTAGATCATCTTCGACAAGAAAAATAGACTCCCAATCTCGTTCCTGGTGGACTTAGGAGCTAAAGAAGTAGAATAGAAAACGAATGACACGACTATAAAGGTTATAATTACTAATCGAGTAGCTAAACTTCTTAATGGTTTACTAGTTCAATATTTAGATTCGATTCTAGGTCGTAGTAGTTCGTGCTCATGTTATGAATTTTATTTTTTTTGTATTTCGTCTTAGTCACAAGTTAGCGGCACGAGCACGAGCACGAGCGTTTACTTACAAGTATAATGTTCAAGTTACGACTAGAAACAATGTTATAAAGAAATGTTATGCACAACTAATTACTTAAGTCAATTGGATTCAGAATATAAACGGGAAATATATCCCTAGATGTTATGCAATTATGATTTCAAGTATCGCCTAATTATGACTAGTGGTTTGGGAGATATACACGTTTTCGTGTCGTGACGCAGAACATATCAGAATCTGTCCAGCACCGTCATACATTTTTAAAACAAGGTTTGAGTCAATTTCCGTCAGTTTTCAGGTTTCTAAGATTATTAGAAACTTGTAGGTATTTAGATATACTTATCCAAATAAGTAAGTTCCACACTATTTGGATTTATAAACCTCTAGTTATGGTCATTTTAAAATCAGGGTTTAAAACAAAAATTCTGATTTGTGGACAACAACTATGTGTTGTTTTGCAGAGTATATATCAGATTGTACTATTCATTTCTGGGTCACCGAGTATATAAGAAAGTTATAGGTTTGTAAAGTATGCATCTATACATCTAAACTTTGTCACAAACGGATATCGGGAGTTTGAGTTATGTCCTATTTAAAAACAGTATGTGAATCAGGGTTGTTTCTGTCTAGATTCATCGCTTAATTTTGCAACTCAGTTTTCTATAATTTACGCCTATTTTCAGGAAATCTATATAATTAAGAAATTATAGATCTTTTGATCTAGATATCCAAAACACTTAAATTTGCACAAAATGGACATCGTTAGACCGTGTTATGTGTCTTCGAAGATAACCGATAAAATCAGTTTTCTGAGTTTAAAAACAGTCCATAAAAAGACGATAAATTTCTAAATCGTTATGCGGTTCGATCTGAAATTTTTACAGCACTCCTAAAAATGTGTTTAAGGTCTTAATAAATTTTCTTGGGTTTTACAGGTGTCACGATTAAATTCTAAAAATTAATTTGAAGGTAAAGATATTGTTATGGTCGTATTTTGAGAAAGGAAGAACACCGTTGTATTTATTTGAAACTTTTTTTTCTTTTATGCAAAAATTAAATATAAATAATTATAATTTCAGCGACAAATAATATGAGTTAACATATGTGAAGCAAGCATATGAGTTTATCATGAAATCTATGCGGAGACAACTACTAGCAATATTATTTTATGGGTATTATTTAAACGAATGATTAACCGAGCATAACAAGTATCGACATGATGGAGAAATGGAAATGAGGAGGTAACATATAGTAAGAGGGCAAAGGAGAGGAGGCAGAGGATGATGAGGAGGGGACTTGCATGTTGTGTGAGTCGGTATAACAACCGGTTCATCAATTTGATGAGAAAAGCCTCGACTTGACTGAGACTTCTAAACTTGAGAGAATCGGTGCTTCTCCAAGCTGCAAGGAATGGATTTTAGATTTTGATAAGGGAGAGAACTATGATGGAATGGAGAAGAGGGAATTATATATACTAAAGAAGAATTAACTAGGTTTAATGGACAGAATAATTATATTTATAACCATCTAATTGATGGTGGGAGTTAGAAGGAAGAGGAAATGAAAGGTTATTTGTAGGTTATGAAAAGGGTTTTAAAAAATAGATAAAAATAATTGTAAAACACAAGGTTCGAGAACCTATAACTTATGGACTAACAATGCAATGACTTAACCAATGAGATATAAGCTTAATATTGCACATAATTAAATAGAAACAAATATATACGGAGTTTCAAAATAAGATAATTTAAAAGATAAACAGAATAAATCATTTTCTCAAACTAATTTTTTTCTTTCAAAAATAAAACAAATTCTCTTTTCAAAATTTTCCTTTCAAAACAAAATCAAATAAATTCTTTATATTAAATAAATCAAAATATTTTATAATTATCTTTCAAAATCTTTTCTTTTTACAAAAAGAATCATTCCGAAACAAATATATTTTTAATTATTAAAAAGTATTATAATAAAAACATGGTCGTTACAATATATATATATATATATATATATATATATATATATATATATATATATATTCGACGTAAAGTGGAGGAAAGGTAGATGAGTTGTAAAGCAGTGACTCAGCTTTGTGACTTTCCTTCTTTCCCTGTCGAAGGTATTATACTTCCTATTTTTGTGGAACAATTTTGAGCCAAGTTTAATAGCTTACTTGAGGGTGAGCAGTAAGCATTTGCCGAGCTTTTTTTATTTATTGTTTTTTGTCCTTGAAATTTTTTAAATAGATTGGCGCTTATCTACATATTGAATGTGTTTTCCATGCGATCTGCTTTCTTCTCAAGAATACATTCTGTGACTCGGCCATCAATAGTTCTGCGCTTTTATAGCAACGTCCCATTGACGCACCTTTAAGACTCGCCAGTATCCAAAGAGATCTTTGACCAACGCCGTTATTATCACATTGATCATCACTTCAGGCCACTCCCCTATTGCTTTTCTCAATTTTATTAACAGGCCTTTTAGGATGGTTCTATTTGTTACCTCTCTCTACGCATTGGTTTGGGATACACCATGGATATGAAGTGTTGTTGGATTCCGAAGCTCGCATAGTTTGGTCATCAGTCGGCTTGTGATTTGTGTTCTGGTATCGGTTATGAAGGTGCGGGGAACCCTAAATCTTGCAAAAATTGATTTGAACGCAAACATGGCTACATTACCTGTTGTTATCTTTTGTAGCACTTCAGTCTCGACTCTCTTCGTAAAGTAGTCGATATCTACGCTGATGTACTGTCCATTCCTTTTTCCCAGGGTAAATTCTCCCTAGAGGTTCATATCCCATTGAGCAATGGGCAATGAAAGGGTTACAGGCATGAGCTTGATCCGAAAGTCTGGGAATATTACAGACACTACTACAATATGGGGTTGCCCCTACGGATAATTAAATCCATAGGGGCAGATTTTTCTTGCCCCTACGGACTAAGCCGTAGGGCCCAATGGTTGTCCCTACGGTGCCCGACATTTTAATTTAAAAATATTAAATCGTAATTTGTTGTTTGGCCCTACGGAGCCGCAAACCAATAACCTACGGTTATGTCCGTAAGGGCATCTAAATGGGAATTTAATTAAAAAAAAGGCACAGAAATGCCCTACGCCTCGATCTCTTTCCCTCTCGTTCCCAAAATTTTCTCTCGTTGCCGCGTCTCCAATTTTCTCTTCGTCGCCACCGCCCTCCGTTCTCGGCCCGCCACCGCCCTCGTTCTTCCTCGTCGAGTTCCTCGTCGCCGATTGCGTGCGTCGTCGACCGCAAAGCGTCTCCGTCGTCTCCTCCACCGTCTACAGGTAAGTAAATCTCCAATTAAACATAATTGTGATGATGTTAGGGCTAGGGTTCAGGGTTCGGGTAGGGATGAGGGTTATGGTTAAGCATCGGGTTCAGTTTATGTTAGGGTTAGGGTTAGGGTTCGGTTGGTGTTGGGGTTGGGGTTCGGTTGGGGTTAGGGTTAGGGTTAGGGTTCGGCTAGGGTTGGGTGTTGGGTTTGGGGTTCGGCTGGGGTTGGGGTTAGGGTTAGAGTTTGGTTGGGATTTGGTGTTGCCACAATTTTCACCACTGATGCGGACTCGTTAAAGTCAGTAACTTTGCGAACAAAATCACAATATAGCCGTCAATTTTAAACTCGTACAAGTGATTTGCAAATCTTGAAATGGAAGTCTGCCTATCTGCCTATTATGATGTTACAGGATATACTGAAACGAGAGGAAATTCAAGTTGAAGCTATTATGTATTTCACATGCTCTACATAATGAAGAAGATCTACATTAATAAATAAGGTTCACATTATAATGTACATGCCGATTCATACAAAATTGTTTATGCTACTATGTGAAAGGCTTTTTCTCTTAGTCATTTCTTCTTGTTGAGTCCATGACTCAAATGAGACGCTAGAGTAACAAAATCTTCTTCACAAGGAATCATAATGCCACCATTTCGATGATCAAACCCCAACTCTTCTTCTGCTCCTCTTTTTAACAAATTCTGAAACAATGGATTATCCAAAAAAGAAGTTGGAACCACAAATCTTTTCTGATTCTCTCCAACATAAATCTTTGTTGTTTTCTTTATGGTCCTTTTAATTTGCTGGTTGTAATGATACACTTTTGTTTGTTTTTCATTAGTGATTAATTTTTAGTTTGCTATTTATTCTTTTTCGGTCTGGATACTTGATAGAATTATAATTGCTTTACTATTGTTTGCCTTTTTTTCCTTTTGTGTGGAAAATATATCCATTGTGTCATATGGACACTATTAATTTCACATCGATTCAAGGGAAAAATTGAGAAAGGTTGTGTTTGTTATATCAAAAACCTTTTTGTTGAACCCAACAGGTGAAAGTTTAGAGTTATTATAGATAGCTCTTACATGTTATTTAATGCATGTACCATTGTTAAAAGAGAGCAAGGTGGAAGAACAATAATTTGTTGATGAATGCTATTGCAATAATAGTTTTTGGTTGATGAATGCTATTGCAATGTAGGATGATCAGTTCTATCAATCTTGATCTCAATAGTTTAAAATCATGTTACACATACAACACGAATGCACAACAAACGCATAATTAGAGAGCAATTCGAGATGTTCAGGTTAAAACCAATATATGATACTCGATGATAATATGAAACCTTCGTATTCCCATCGATACTCATATATGAAACTAAAAGCGCCACTTAGTCCCCGTCTATCGGTTAACATACGTGCGATGCTCGTCGTGACATAGAACTATACGAAGGTTGTTAAATATCGGACGGTATAGCTCGATACTAACAATCGTCGTATAGTCTACGCGACGAGAAAATTCAATCGTATGGTAACCCGTAGATTTGTCCCGTGTGTACAAGTTAAGAATGTATAAAGCAAACGCCTTCATTCACTTGTGTTTTCATCCGTTTCGAGATATTTCGTCGGTACCTTTCAGCTGGTTCTCCGCGTACAAAGATAGATTAGATATTCATTTCAACGTTGTTTCACAGCTTTGAAATGATTATCTATTCTATTACAATGTACTCGGAGAACAGCGGGGAGGTGCTGCCGAAATTTACTCGAAACAGTTGAAAGCACAAGTGATGGGTGTTCGCTCTATACATTCTTAATGGGATAGAAGCCTACCCCTGACAGCTGGAACACACACATACAACACGAATGCACAACAAACGCATAATTAGAGAGCGATTAGAGATGTTCAGGTTAAAACTAATATATGATACTCGATGATAATATGAAACCTTCGTATTCCCATCGATACTCATATATGAAACTAAAAGTGCCACTTAGTCCCCGTCTATCGGTTAACATACGTGCGATGCTCGTCGTGACATAGAACTATACGAAGGTTATTAAATATCGGACGGTATAGCTCGATACTAACAACCGCCGTATAGTCTACGCGACGAGAAAATTCAATCGTATGGAAACCCATAGATTTGTCCCGTGTGGACAAGTTAAGAATGTATAAAGAAAACGCCTTCATTCACTTGTGTTTTCATCCGATTGAGATATTTCGTCGGTACCTTTCAGCTGGTTCTCCGCGTACAAAGATAGATTAGATGTTCATTTCAACGTTGTTTCACAGCTTTGAAATGATTATCTATTCTATTACAGTGTACTCAAAGAACAGCGGGGAGGTGCTGCCGAAATTTACTCGAAACGGTTGAAAGCACAAGTGATGGGTGTTCGCTCTATACATTCTTAATGGGATAGAAGCCTACCCTCGACAGCCGGAACACATACATACAACAAGAATACACAACAAACGCATAATTAGAGAGTGATTCGAGATGTTCAAGTTAAAACCGATACTCGATGATAATATGAAACCTTCATATTTTCATCGATACTCATATATGAAACTAAAAGCGCCACTTAGTCCCCGTCTATCGGTTAACATACGTGCGATGCTCGTCGTGACATAGAACTATACGAAAGTTGTTAAATATCGGACAGTATAGCTCGATACTAACAACCGTCGTATAGTCTACGCGACGAGAAAATTCAATCGTATGGTAACCCATAGATTTGTCCCGTGTGGACAAGTTAAGAATGTATAAAGCAAACGCCTTCATTCACTTGTGTTTTCATCCGTTTCGAGATATTTCGTCGGTACCTTTCCGCTGGTTCTCCGTGTACAAAGATAGATTAGAGGTTCATTTCAACGTTGTTTCACAGCTTTGAAATGATTATCTATTCTATTACAGTGTACTCGGAGAACAGCGGGGAGGTGCTGCCGAAATTTACTCGAAACGGTTGAAAGCACAAGTGATGGGTGTTCGCTCTATACATTCTTAATGGGATAGAAGCCTACCCCCGACAGCCGGAACACACACATACAACAAGAATACACAACAAACGCATAATTAGAGAGTGATTCGAGATGTTCAAGTTAAAACCGATACTCGATGATAATATGAAACCTTCATATTCTCATCGATACTCATATATGAAACTAAAAGCGACACTTAGTCCCCGTCTATCGGTTAACATACGTGCGATACTCGTCGTGACATAGAACTATACGAAGGTTGTTAAATATCGGACGGTATAGCTCGATACTAACAACCGTCGTATAGTCTACGCGACGAGAAAATTCAATCGTATGGTAATCCATAGATTTGTCCCGTGTGGATAAGTTAAGAATGTATAAAGCAAACGCCTTCATTCACTTGTATTTTCATCCGTTTCGAGATATTTCATCGGTACCTTTCCACTGGTTCTCCGTGTACAAAGATAGATTAGATGTTCATTTCAACGTTGTTTCACAGCTTTGAAATGATTATCTATTCTATTACAGTGTACTCGGAGAACAGCGGGGAGGTGCTGCCGAAATTTACTCGAAACGGTTGAAAGCACAAGTGATGGGTGTTCGCTCTATACATTCTTAATGGGATAGAAGCCTACCCCCGACAGCCGGAACACACACATACAACAAGAATACACAACAAACGCATAATTAGAAAGTGATTCGAGATGTTCAAGTTAAAACCGATACTCGATGATAATATGAAATCTTCATATTCTCATCGATACTCATATATGAAACTAAAAGCGCCACTTAGTCCCCGTCTATCGGTTAACATACGTACGATAATTTATTCTTTTCAACGACAAACGCACACACAAAGCATATACACGGATTTTCTCCTTTGTCAGTAACTATCCCGTTCTTATATTTCTCAATATAGTCAGCATAACCTACAATTTATATGTTATACAGTCTAACATGGCCCGTGAGTACGTCAGAGTTAAGGACTGGATGTATGTGGATTGGAAACAACGTATGCAACCTAAGTTTGTCGCAGGAGTTGCTGCTTTCCTTGAATTTGCAAGCGCACATAATAAGATCATAATAGAGAAGATTCTCTGTCCGTACGATAGATGTGGCAATAAGTACTGGCAGAAGGTAGAATTGGCATAGCTTCATATTTTAAATCATGGGTTTACTAGACTTATACAACTTGGAAATATCACGGGGAAGGAGAAAAATGCAGTACTGCGGCAGAAGAAGTAGAACACGATAATGCGGCAGGAGAAGAAGAAGAATTCGGTAATGCGGCAGAAGGAGAAGACTGTAATTTATTTCCATCAGAAGAAATGGAGGATATGGTAGAGGCTGCCCTAGGTGAATCTATTCGTACCGAAGATGACATTCCTTCCGGTTAAGGACCGCGTGCGGATAAATATGAAAATTTCATGAATGATGCTAGGAAACCAATTTATGAGAATGCGAAGTATTCCACCCTCTCATGGTTCGTCCAACTTTTCTAGATTAAGTGCCTCAATGGATGGAGCAACAAGTCATTCACAATGCTTCTTTCGTTCTTGAAAGATTCTATGCTTGCGGGAAATAATGTGCCCGACAGCTGGTACGAAGCCCAGAAGATGATGTCTGATTTGGGTCTAAAGTGCGAGAAGATTCAAGCATGTCCTAAAAATTGCGTGTTGTACCGGAAAGAGAATTCAGATTTGAAAGAGTGTCCAACATGTGGAGAGGCCGGGTATAAGCCGAAAGATTCTGATAAGAAGCCTGATATACCTGTGAAGATAGCATGATACTTTCCCATAACACAGAGGCTACAGAGTCTATTCAGGTGCAAGAAAACAGCCGAGGCAATGATTTGGCATCACCGTGCTCCTCCAAGCGAAGATGGAAAAATGAGCCATCCAAGAGATTCACCGGCATGGAAGGATTTCGATAGGAGGCACGCAATATTCAGTAGCGATCCTCGCAATGTCCGGCTCGGACTGGCTACTGATGGCTTCTGCCCATTCAACTATATGGCTGGAAGTCACAGCACATGGCCCGTTGTAATGATAATTTATAATCTGTCGCCTTGGTTGGCTATAGACCAATCATACTTTATGATACCTCTTCTTATCGACGGACCAAACTCACCGGGGAACAATATCGACGTCTATCTCCGACCTCTGATCGAGGAGTTGAAATCTTTGTTCATTGATGGTGTAGAGACATATGATGCAAACACAAATACAACCTTCTGTCACGACCCGAAAGTACCGAAAGTATGGAACATGACCGGCACTTAAACTACGAACGTCTCGAGACGTACGTAATCTAAGTAAACCGAAAACCCAGAAATCCAGACCAAGAAAAGTAGCAGAGTGAAGGAAAACCAATTTAAAATCAAGTAATTTTAATAGCATAAGTCGAGTTATGCGGTTTTAAAAACATCAAGTATTTCCTGAAAATTTCGGCAGAGTCTCCTTTGTAAATACTGGCTCCCAAACGGGATACAACATGAATAGTATACGAAATCAATAAAAAGGCATCCCCAAGCGGGAGCTAGCTCTTCATCAATCGACGGTCACAACCACACAAGCAATATAATATACAACGCCAACGGCGAGGATTAAAATTCAAAGGAAACTCAAAACCACAAGAAAACCACAGAAAAATAACGCGCGACTCTAAGGTCGAAGGAATAACATCACTGGTCTCTATCTCAAAGTAAATACATGTTTGGTTGATGGAACTTCTAGATACAACAGAGTAATAATATACAAGTTATATAATGGGGTGTACGATATAAGTAAACCCACCTACTAGCAAATCACCCGAAGGAAACTATGCCCGCAAGCCGTAAAGAAACCTGTACGGCAAACCTGCAAGAAACAGGGGCACAACGGGGGTGAGTTGCCAACTCGTGAATAGAAAAACATCTATGGAAAGAAATCGCATAAATAACGCAACCTAGGTCAATGATCATAATAAATCCTCAATTATATATATAACATGCAACCTATAACAAGACTAGGGTAAATATCTAACCCGAGTGTAATCTCATGTGCCCGTGTCAGTGCCTCAGGTAGCACTATATCATATGAATGAGGTATGAATGCATGAAAACAAAATACATGTAAATGAAGAAACTGTTTTCATAATCTAGTGAGATTTCCTTTGTATTTTTAAAATGAGATATCATAAATGAAATCAGCATAAAACAGTGCCTAGTATCGGCACAAAACGTAACCCCAATATCTCGATATCTCTGTATCACAGTCTCTGTACCTCAATATCTCGAAATCTCAATGTCTCAATCACAATATCTAGGGCGCCGTCAGTCCAAACCGGCCCCTACCATCCATCTCAAGACCACGACGGTATCCTCCGGATATCCGACGCGTCGGGTAAAATCACCGGTAGGTAGTGCTCCCCTGCCAGGCTCACATCGTCATCATCACGCGCTTCTTGCCCCGGGGTACCTTACCGGGTCCACCATGTACCCGAAACGGTTCATCCGTCTCCTCGAATCGGGTCTCGAAATCCATCAGCAAACTCATGGTGGACGACTCATACATCATGGGAAAAACCGCACTTTTTATTTAAAAAGAGAGAAATCAGTTTATATAAGTTTTGCGGTTTCCATCCCCCAAATCCAGAAAATCTCATGGAAATCCGAATCCAAATCATCAATAGCATGTAAAACCATGAATATAGGCATAACAATGAATAACAGTATGCATGAAGTGGCAAGTAATAACTACAATGTTAAGCTGGCATATAAGGCAGGTACACTAATATCATGTCAAAGTACTAACTAACAAGCTAAGTCAAGCAATAATCTTTTCTAAGGTGTACGTGACATGGCAATTACCGATGAAGATGTGTGTGAGCCGGCAAGTAAGTGTACGTGATACATACGCATCATCGGTAATGGTGCTGGTGTCCTAACAATATGATATCAACATTGCAATAAGAAATTATAACATAAGTATGCGATGCGAAGCGAACCACAATAATAAGCGGGAGCTGAATACAAGACGCAACTGTAACTAACCTGCATTAATCTAATATAAGTCCTACAAATGGTGCCTTTTGAAATAACACGAATCATGGGGTTTTGAAAATAGGGGCTATGGTGTTTTTTATGAAAAGATACGTCTTTTGAAATATCCGTAGGATCCCTTGGGCTGTCTTTTAAAATACCCACGATTCGTTAGTTTTTGAAATAGGTAAGAATCGAATCTAATCTAACAACTAAACTAAACTAAAGGGCTAAGCTAACAAGCTGGACTACAGGTAAGGAAACCGCCTAACATCTGAGTCGATCCATATACATACCTGTATATATATATTAGTCGGTGATCCCGCCTCAATAATATCATATCCGATACCATATCTACAATCAGACATCCCAAGTCAAGAGTGCGGATCAATCATCAATATAGCTCGTACGTAAATCCGGCGTACGGCATCCCAAATCTGGGTACGGGTCAATATCACATTCATCATACTATTCACCTGGTATCCTCTTTATCAAATATCATGATCGGGGTACTGATCTACGTCTAGTACAATACTGATACCGCCTAAGTATGCATGCACGTGTGAGAAACACTACGTCAAGACCCGTTACAACGTCATGTCGTATCTCAAATACGAACCCTGCTATATCATCGATCTCACGGCCTCAAATCAAATCTCATCGACTCATCTTAAATCCCAAGTACATCCTCATTATCCATGCATGTGTATATGAATGTACATATGCATAGTCCCATACCCACGCATATATACATATATACACATCCCAATCTACGCACAAGAAAGTAAAGTATGCAAGTCTGTTTGTGCGTATGTGGGTATAAAAACTACTCTAGGGTTTCGCAACTAACCCAAAGGTACTCCATGAACACATAAACATAACATGAATGAACATTCTCGTATCATAAGACACCTATATAAACATATATATATATGAGCTACACTACGGACTGCGGGGGTGCTATACGCCATCCACCCGACTTCTCCCCGTAGATATAAATCTACTCACCTGGGCCTCGCTAGCCGGTGCCAACGTCGCCATGCGCTTGCTTGTCATCTCGAAGTCCACATGGGGGTACCTACATATCACAACGCATCGTATCGTATTAAAATCCGACTCATGACCAAAATGACACACGAATCCCACATAGGTCAAAACCTATGGTTGCCCTCGCAAATCGACCCAAAAAACCTCGACGTCGGCGTACAAATGCCAAACCATCAAGAAAGCTCCCAACGCACTCATTTGTACAATTACAAGCACTAATTATAAAATAAAATAGCTTAAAATTCACAAAAACCCCAATTTCACTTAAAAAGTCATTTTCCCGAAAATCAAGCAAGCACAAATCACCGTTTTAGTACAAAACTCAATGTATAAACGAATCTAGCGGCCACGATATTCACTAAATATCTTAAATAAGTCATAAAAAAAATTCCCATAATTTAATCTCATTAAATTCCAAAAACCCTAAAATTCTAGTTTACAAAATACCTAAATTTTAACAATTTCATAGCAAAAATGAACAAACTACAATCTAGCTTAGATTTGCATGATCTAAAGTATTAAACTACACTTAATAATGTTAATGAAGTCATGAAAAACCTAATTATATTTTTAGTCTAACATTTGCAATAAATTTCCAAAACCTAGTTTGCATAAAATTTCAATTTTAACAATTTCAAGCATCAATTAGTAAACTAGCAACTAGATTAGTTTTAGCATAACATTAATATGTCAAAAATATCACACAACCATAATCTCACATCATAAAACCCTAAGTTGCATTCAAAACCCTTTCTTGAAAGTTAAATCTTTAATATCAAAACCACAATTAACTCCTAATTAAACACATAATAGCTAGATTGAAGTAATCAAACAATAACTTATGCAAAATGCTAAGATTATACCTCACAAAATTAGAGACCTAGCACCAAAATCTTGGCCTCCAAATTGCTCTCTTGATCCATGATCCACACTAGAATAGGTCAAGAAGAAATGGGTAGAGATTGGATTTTGATTTTGTGGGATTTTTGTGTTGATTTTTGGGCATTTTGTGGAATTTTTTTGTGGTGAAAGAGGGGAGAACAAGGGGAGGGCTGCTGCTGATTTGGGGAGAGGGGGGACTCGGCTAGAGGATGGGGAGAGGGGAGAGAGAGTGTGGGTTGAAAGAATGATACAATTTCCAAGTCAACAAAGTCATGCCCCATTTTATTAATTCCATTTTCTTTTCTTTAACTTTTTCTTTAAGTGGGGACAACTTTGGGGATTGGGGAAGCCCATTTTCGGCCAGAAAAAGGGGGAGGTGGAGGTGGTGTGTGTGTGTGTGTGTGAAGCAATGAACACCAAACACCAATTCAATATGCACCAAATCCTTTTTATTTTCACAAAATAAGCCTTTTTCTTCAATATTTTCTAAACCGTTTTGGCAAACGATTTCATTTCAAAAACCACATGATAAAATTTTATTTAATGTTTTATGATGCACAAAATTTGTTTCAACTCATTCCAATTTGTAATTTTCCCTAATTAAATGTATTAGTGACGGCTTAAAATAATAATAAAATAATTTTTTTTTTCAGAAAATTTAAAATTTCACCAGTGGCTCAATAAACACCAAATACTAGCAATTACATAGCTAGAATATGTATATTTAATTTTTATAATAAGATATTTGTATTTTGACTTTTTACAAAAAAACCCCTTATTTTACCGATTTTCCGAAATTTCTCCGAAACGATTTTCAAAACGCTACAATCTTCCCCCCTTAAAGAAATTCGGTCCCCGAATTTAAATTAAAACTCCCCCCAAATACAAAAACATCTAACCAAAACCATCAAGTCGTCGGGACTCCGAAATCATAAATACATCAAACAAATCGTAGCGCAGCGCATGCGCATGAAAAATGAGCATATAACTCAAAATCAAAACTCCGTCAAGCATCCCGTAATCATCGGAGTCATGGTAAAGACACAAATGTCAAATCCAATACAAAACCAATATGATATAACTCGAAACTATACACGTAAATATCAAATCTATGTATGTAAATATCTGAAGGAAATGCATGCCAAATCTCTTAAAGTCGCTGTGCAATGCGCATAACACTGCACAGTGGCGGACGTCTATCATAAGAAAATAATCGTATACATATATACCTTTTGTTTGAAATGTACGTTCCGACGTTTTGGGAAACAATTTAGAAGGGTTTCCTTGTTTTAAACGTTTCGTGGCGTATCAGACACGTAGGTAAATACTGAGACTATAGCTCGCTTTTTGGAATTCCCTTCAATAGCTATCAATGCATGCAAAATACATTCAGGTACTGTCCTCTGACTAGTCCTGCTTAGTACGAAAACACATCGCAATTATCATTAAAAAAACGTACTGCTCTATAAGAAATCAATCCCAAAATACGCGTATGAATACTACGTGCATCTGGTGCGCACAACAATCAAAATCCATATACATGCCATAAGTGCACAGAAATAAGATCTAAGTGCATCGGGTGTGCACAAAGCATCTGTCGTAGGCAACGTGTGTGCCTGACAGCCAAATCAGGTGCATCTGACATGCACGAAAAAAAAATCTCGATTTAGTGCATCTGGTGTGCACCAAAATCGCATCTTAAGACATGCGCTCAACATGCGCGAAAACCCAAAACCAGGAGCATCCATCATGCACGAAATCATGAAATCTAATATCAAGCGCCGAACATGCGCAAAATCAAATCAGGTGCACAAGGTGCACAAAACAAATATCGAGTATCACAATCAAAATCGAAGTCCAGTGCATCTAAGTGCACAAAAGGCGTATCACTGCACTGCAAGCATATATAAACTATACAGAATGCAGGAACCAAATCGTGTGCGTATATACGCACAAAATCAACTCAAATGTCTAAAACCGTAAAATCACAAACATGTGAAACCAAAGCACGAAAACGATATCAAGTGCAACACTGTGCAAAGATCATAAATCCTCAATCATCAAAATCAAATCATGCGAATAAATCACCCAAAACATCGAAATCAATAATGGCGAAATAGTACCGCTCAAGCGCATCCTCTAAGAATCTCGGGCCAACTGTCGCGGTCACTAGTGGGACGTCTCGTCGATGATCATGAACTCTGGCCTGCTGGTGTGCGTAACAATGACCACTCCTGGGTCAAGGTCTTCACTGTGAATTACCAATCTCTCGGTCCATTGACTCATCGGCCCTGTCAGGTGTGCTAACGGGGATGATTCCGTTCTGGCACTTCTCTGGTCATCTTTCGTTCAATCATCGCGACCACTCGTAAGACAGCATATCACTGGCGTCGGCCTCTGGCTCTCTGAATGTACGTGACACCTCTGATCCTAGGTGCAAGTATCATTGCAGCAGTGTCCTGGAAGGAATCCTGCTCACGGTCTCTTCCATGTCTCGTCTCTGCCAACTGTCCGGAAGTCATCGTCCTTTCCTATATCTGCATCTTGCTCTGGAACGACTGCATACTCATCGCGACTCCTTCTAGAAGGTAAATCCAAGTACCATGCCTCGGCATGCGCATCGCATCTCTGATGTCGGCGGAGTGGAACGTCATCTCATCTAGATCTGGTATGAACATCTTACTTCACTTTTCTCTAATGTCGTCTGCTTTGGACTCGTCTCGTCGCGGCTGCATAGACTGAGTTCCAACGGCTATCCTCGTATCGCGAGTCTCCCAAGAAATGCATCTCACCACCTAGGATCGGAATCAAGTCGAGCCATCCAATCGATTGTCAAAACCTCATAATCCCCCAAGGGCTCAACATCTTGGGCACAGTTTAATAGTATCAAGTACATACCACAGCATCGGTGGTCCAGCCGTAGAAGGGCAAACCCAAGCCTCACTAATGGCGCCGTGGAACTGCCGCAAACCCTAAGGTTCAAAGGCTTTCACACGGTCATTAAGTTGAGTTAGGGTTTCATTCTTCTAGAGGGACCATAGAATTGCCTGCATGTCTTTCCGACTACTTTAAACTTGGAATAATAGGTTTCTGACATTCGATCGTCTCTGTCGACTCTCAACGTCTCCGCGTGAAGTCGTCTCTAGCTGGAATCAATCTATCTGATGACCTCGTATCGGGGTAGGCGAAAGAACCACATGTCCTAGTCATTCATCCTCGGGTGACTAGCGACCTTCTATCATCTCTTAGTACAACTCGTACCGCAATAGCTCCAACATCTGGGGCGATATCTCGTTGTTCGCAGCAATAGCTGGCTCGCTCGTCTACATGATGAACAGTGCCTCGACCATCATGAATAAGCAATACACCAACAGTCATCAAAATCTGGCTGGCCTCTATCATTGGCTCAATCCTCTAGTGTCGATCAGCACATCCGAGTAAATTCAAAAAGGCGATCCGCCAAACGCTCGTGGCGCGGAAACACAGTAAAAAGACACATCTCCGCAATCGTGTGTCGCCAGAATTCGCCCTGGTCAGTCCTCATTCGTGACGAGCTCGTGCTGACCACAACTCTAGCTGTAGCTCTCCCTGCCCGTAATCATGGCAGCAAAACCAAAACTGGTACTGATGAGGCTAGATCAGGAATGAATATAATACTGAACAAAGAAATGTACATCCTAAGGCTTCTTAAGTGGAGTAGCGTATCGTAAGTATGCCGCGGAATATACCCATGATACGTCACTCTACTTTAGTCACCTATTCCATCAACCAAGGGTCATCCTATGCTCCGAAGGTAAAACCTAACGCTCTGATACCAACTTTGTCATGACCCGAAAGTACGGAACAAGACCGGTACTTAAACTACGAACGTCTCGAGGCGTACGTAATCTAAGTAAACCAAAAACCCAGAAATCCAAACCAAGAAAAGTAGTAGAGTGAAGGAAAACCAATTTAAAATCAAGTAGTTTTAATAGCATAAGCCGAGTTATGCGGTTTTAAAAACATCAAGTATTTCCTGAAAATTTCGGCAGAGTCTCCTTTGTAAATACTGGCTCCCAAACGGGATACAACATGAATAGTATATGAAATCAATAAAAAGGCATCCCCAAGCGGGAGCTAGCTCTTCGTCAATCGACGGTCACAACCACACAAGCAATATAATATACAACGCCAACGGCGAGGATTAAAATTCAAAGGAAACTCAAAACCATAAGAAAACCACAGAAAAATAACGCGCGACTCTAAGGTCGAAGGAATAACATCACTGGTCTCTATCTCAAAGTAAATACATGTTTGGTTGATGGAACTTCTAGATACAACAGAGTAATAATATACAAGTTATATAATGGGGGTACGATATAAGTAAACCCACCTACTAGCAAATCACCCGAAGGAAACTATGCCCGCAAGCCGTAAAGAAACCTGTACGGCAAACCTGCAAGAAACTGGGGCACAACGGGGGTGAGTTGCCAACTCGTGAATAGAAAAATATCTACGGAAAGAAATCGCATAAATAACGCAACCTAGGTCAATGATCATAATAAATCCTCAATTATATATATAACATGCAATCTATAACAAGGCTAGGGTAAATATCTAACCCGAGTGTAATCTCATGTGCCCGTGTCAGTGCCTCAGGTAGCAATATATCATATGAATGAGGTATGAATGCATGAAAACAGAATACATGTAAATGAAGAAACTGTTTTCATAATCTAGTGAGATTTCCTTTGTATTTTTAAAATGAGATATCATAAATGAAATCAGCATAAAACAGTGCCTAGCATCGGCACAAAACGTAACCCCAATATCTCGATATCTCTGTATCACAGTCTCTGTACCTCAATATCTCGAAATCTCAATGTCTCAATCACAATATCTAGGGCGCCGTCAATCCAGACCGGCCCCTACCATCCATCTCAAGACCACGACGGTATCCTCCGGATATCCGACGCGTCGGGTAAAATCACCGGTAGGTAGTGCTCCCCTGCCAGGCTCACATCGTCATCATCACGCGCTTCTTGCCCCGGGGTACCTTACCGGGTCCACCATGTACCCGAAACGGTTCATCCGTCTCCTCGAATCGGGTCTCGAAATCCATCAGCAAACTCATGGTGGACGACTCATACATCATGGGAAAAACCGCACTTTTTATTTAAAAAGAGAGAAATCAGTTTATATAAGTTTTGCGGTTTCCACCCCCCAAATCCAGAAAATCTCATGGAAATCCGAATCCAAATCATCAATAGCATGTAAAACCATGAATATAGGCATAACAATGAATAACAGTATGCATGAAGTGGCAAGTAATAACTACAATGTTAAGCTGGCATATAAGGCAGGTACACTAATATCATGTCAAAGTACTAACTAACAAGCTAAGTCAAGCAATAATCTTTTCTAAGGTGTACGTGACATGGCAATTACCGATGAAGATGTGTGTGAGCCGGCAAGTAAGTGTACGTGATACATACGCATCATCGGTAATGGTGCTGGTGTCCTAACAATATGATATCAACATTGCAATAAGAAATTATAACATAAGTATGCGATGCGAAGCGAACCACAATAATAAGCGGGAGCTGAATACAAGACGCAACTGTAACTAACCTGCATTAATCTAATATAAGTCCTACAAATGGTGCCTTTTGAAATAACACGAATCATGGGGTTTTGAAAATAGGGGCTATGGTGTTTTTTATGAAAAGATACGTCTTTTGAAATATCCGTAGGATCCCTTGGGCTGTCTTTTAAAATACCCACGATTCGTTAGTTTTTGAAATAGGTAAGAATCGAATCTAATCTAACAACTAAACTAAACTAAAGGGCTAAGCTAACAAGCTGGACTACAGGTAAGGAAACCGCCTAACATCTGAGTCGATCCATATACATACCTGTATATATATATTAGTCGGTGATCCCGCCTCAATAATATCATATCCGATACCATATCTACAATCAGACATCCCAAGTCAAGAGTGCGGATCAATCATCAATATAGCTCGTACGTAAATCCGGCGTACGGCATCCCAAATCTGGGTACGGGTCAATATCACATTCATCATACTATTCACCTGGTATCCTCTTTATCAAATATCATGATCGGGGTACTGATCTACGTCTAGTACAATACTGATACCGCCTAAGTATGCATGCACGTGTGAGAAACACTACGTCAAGACCCGTTACAACGTCATGTCGTATCTCAAATACGAACCCTGCTATATCACCGATCTCACGGCCTCAAATCAAATCTCATCGACTCATCTTAAATCCCAAGTACATCCTCATTATCCATGCATGTGTATATGAATGTACATATGCTTAGTCCCATACCCACGCATATATACATATATACACATCCCAATCTACGCACAAGAAAGTAAAGTATGCAAGTCTGTTTGTGCGTATGTGGGTATAACAACTACTCTAGGGTTTCGCAACTAACCCAAAGGTACTCCATGAACACATAAACATAACATGAATGAACATTCTCGTATCATAAGACACCTATATAAACATATATATGAGCTACACTACGGACTGCGGGGGTGCTATACGCCATCCACCCGACTTCTCCCCGTAGATATAAATCTACTCACCTGGTCCTCGCTAGCCGGTGCCGACGACGCCATGCGCTTGCTTGTCGTCTCGAAATCCACATGGGGGTACCTACATATCACAACGCATCGTATCGTATTAAAATCCGACTCATGACCAAAATGACACACGAATCCCACATAGGTCAAAACCTATGGTTGCCTTCACAAATCGACCTAAAAATCCTCGACGTCGGCGTACAAACGCCAAACCATCGAGAAAGCTCCCAACGCACTCATTTGTACAATTACAAGCACTAATTATAAAATAAAATAGCTTAAAATTCATAAAAACCCCAATTTCACTTAAAAAGTCATTTTCCCGAAAATCTAGCAAGCACAAATCACCGTTTTAGTACAAAACTCGATATATAAACGAATCTAGCGGCCATAATATTCACTAAATATTTTAAATAAGTCATAAAAACAATTCCCATAATTTAATCTCATTAAATTCCAAAAACCCTAAAATTCTAGTTTACAAAATACCTAAATTTTAACAATTTCATAGCAAAAATGCACAAACTACAATCTAGCTTAGATTTGCATGATCTAAAGCATTAAACTACACTTAATAATGTTAATGAAGTCATGAAAAACCTAATTAGATTTTTAGTCTAACATTTGCAATAAATTTCCAAAACCTAGTTTGCATAAAATTTCAATTTTAACAATTTCAAGCATCAATTAGTAAACTAGCAACTAGATTAGTTTTAGCATAACATTAATATGTCAAAAATATCACACAACCATAATCTCACATCATAAAACCCTAAGTTGCATTCAAAACCCTTTCTTGAAAGTTAAATCTTTAATATCAAAACCACAATTAACTCCTAATTAAACACATAATAGCTAGATTGAAGTAATCAAACAATAACTTATGCAAAATGCTAAGATTATACCTCACAAAATTAGAGACCTAGCACCAAAATCTTGGCCTCCAAATTGCTCTCTTGATCCATGATCCACACTAGAATAGGTCAAGAAGAAATGGGTAGAGATTGGATTTTGATTTTGTGGGATTTTTGTGTTGATTTTTGGGCATTTTGTGGAATTTTTTTGTGGTGAAAGAGGGGAGAACAAGGGGAGGGCTGCTGCTGATTTGGGGAGAGGGGGGACTCGGCTAGAGGATGGGGAGAGGGGAGAGAGAGTGTGGGTTGAAAGAATGATACAATTTCCAAGTCAACAAAGTCATGCCCCATTTTATTAATTCCATTTTCTTTTCTTTAACTTTTTCTTTAAGTGGGGACAACTTTGGGGATTGGGGAAGCCCATTTTCGGCCAGAAAAAGGGGGAGGTGGAGGTGGTGTGTGTGTGTGTGTGTGAAGCAATGAACACCAAACACCAATTCAATATGCACCAAATCCTTTTTATTTTCACAAAATAAGCCTTTTTCTTCAATATTTTCTAAACCGTTTTGGCAAACGATTTCATTTCAAAAACCACATGATAAAATTTTATTTAATGTTTTATGATGCACAAAATTTGTTTTAACTCATTCCAATTTGTAATTTTCCCTAATTAAATGTATTAGTGACGGCTTAAAATAATAATAAAATAAATTTTTTTTTCAGAAAATTTGAAATTTCACCAGTGGCTCAATAAACACCAAATACTAGCAATTACATAGCTAGAATATGTATATTTAATTTTTATAATAAGATATTTGTATTTTGACTTTTTACAAAAAAAACCCTTATTTTACCGATTTTCCGAAATTTCACCGAAACGATTTTCAAAACGCTACACCTTCATACTGCGTGTGGCTTTAATGTGGACAATTAATGACTTTCCTGCGTATGGAATGCTATCAGGTTGGTCCATACATAGTCACAAAGCATGTCCTCAATGCCATGAACACACAACATCGAAATTCTTGAATTTTAGGTTTGTTGTTGCGGCCATCGACGTTTCCTGCCTCCAGACCACCCCTATAGGTTAGACACGGTTCACTTTGATGGTCATTAGGAGCTTCTTGGACCTCCATCCCCATTGTCCGGAGAGGACGTGACTGCTAAATATGATGGTTACAATAACGTGACCTTTCGGGATGGATCCGACGAAACAAGTCAAACCACAATATTGGAACAAGTTAAGCATGTTCTTCGAGCTTCCGTACTGGTCTACAAATTCAGTGCGTCATTGTCTGGACGTCATGCATATAGAGAAGGGAGTATCAGAGCACATACTTTACTTGCTTCTTTGTAAAGACGGGAAATTGAAAGACAACATGAATGCTCGGATGGATCTACAAGAGTGGGGAATAAGAAGTGAATTGCACCCTAGACCGGTAGCGGGTAAACCGGGCAAGTTTGTACTTCCCAATGCCACTTATCATATGTCACAACCGGAGAAGAAAAGATTCCTGCAGGTGTTGCATGATTTGAAAGTCCCCACAGGTTTCTCAGGATCATTCAGCAAGAAAATAAAAATTGTGAAGGGCAAGATCGATGGGCTGAAAAGTCATGATCACCATGTTATCGTGGAGCTCCTTCTTCCATTAGCCCTCAGGACTTCTCTCCCCGACTCGGTTGGTCTAGTAATCAATGACCTATGTTGTTTTTTCAGGGAGTTGTGTGCTAAAACACTGGAGGTTGCGACGCTGGATAAACTAGAAAATTCTATTGCGTTGATACTTTGCAAGTTTGAGCGTATTTTCCCACCGTCATTCTTCGATATCATAATACACTTGACGGTTCATCTTGCAACTGAGGCGAAGTTAGCCGGACCGGTACAATATCGATGGATATATCCCGTTGAGAGGTACGTGTAATTTTTCGTTTCACGCAATTTATAAATTTATTGTTGTCCTGTATGCCCGTATTTATTTATTCAACATATTCTCATTAGGTACCTCTACACTCTTAAGAAGTATATACACAATAAAAATCGACCAGAGGGTTCTATCATGTAAGGTTATCTTCTTAATGAAGCAACCACATTTTGTTCCCGCTATCTGGACGAGAACATTGAGACAAGGCTTAACCGACCACGAAGAATTCAAGACGGGCCATATGGTAAAGCCGAGTATAAGAGGGTAGACACTATGTTTATCAACAAGATATACCGGTTTATCTTGCTTAATTGCGCATGTCTTGAACAAATTAGAGAGTAAGTTTTTTTAGATTAATTGTTATATCTGTGTTTGTGTGTGTATGAAATGATATAATATTAATGTCACAATTATTTGTCGAAAACAGAATTCATTTTAACGAGGTACGTGAGGGGCATCCTGATTGGAACGAAGAACGTTTGGAAAAATACCATTAGGATAATTTTTGTGATTGGGTCATAGATTATGTAAGTTATTCGAATAACATTTTATTGCTATCAGTTTTAATCTAAACTTGTATCGTTATGTATTTGTCGTAAAATTTGTTTTGTTAGATCCACGATCCGAACTTGTCTACATCATTTGAGAGTGATTCAAGATGTTTAGCTCAATTTCCTAGTATGGAGGTTGCATATTACAAAGGATTTGGTGTCCTTGGATACAAATTCGAAGTTAAGGACAAAGAAACATCTAGAACCACTCAGAATAGTGGGATTGCGACGGTAGGATCGGACGGTGTGATTTACTATGGGTACTTAAATTGTATACTCGGCATCCACTATCCCGGACGATCAGAACCCTTTTATATATTCCAGTGTACTTGGTACGATCCGCGAACCTGTTAGTTATATGTATGCCCTAGAGGCCATTGCTATACATAGGATGTATATTGTAGTGGATGCTGGGACATATATAGGGAGGACTTTCTTGCTCGACATGATAGTATGCTATCTGGTTACACTTTACCTTAACATGTATAATGATTATCTCTCTGTTACATGTTGGTAAAGCCCTTAGGATGAGTACTTGACTACCTGGACTATGATGCGGATCATACTAGTGGGGACATGGTAGTCCATAAGTACATCCTTCAAGGTCTCTAGTCGTGGGTGTATCGAGACAAGGCATCGATATACCAGAGTAGACTAGCGTATACCTTCTCGACCCATACAGATGGGCGATGGATGATCCCATATCCATTGGTGTTTGACATCAGAGATGATATACGGGTGCTCAGTGGAGACTGGGTACACTGGACGGACTCGCCGAGAACTCCCAGATGGTATTATACCTTACGTCAGATGGCGGTTCTCTGGTGACACTGGTACAGAGTAGTCTGTTGACCCGAGATCGTCATAGAGGCTTATGTGGTTCCCACTGTGCTTTGATTTCCATCTTACCACGTCCAAGAGGGCGTGCAAAACGGTGGTTTTTGGGTACAGTCCCGAGTCACATGGAGGCAATGAGTGATAGGAGGGGATTCGTCTCTCCCGGTATAGGGAGTTGATGTTGCGCTGTGTTCGATTGGCTGTAACCGGAAATCCCTGGCCAGGGTTGCTGAGATTTACTGGTAAGTGTTACCAGTAGTTTCTCGAATTGTTATAGACCTCATATCGACACGACTTATCGAGCTATTGGGGTCTAACGTTTACCACCCCTAGGCAAGATATGCGACATATCAGACGACGAGACTGGACTGTACGGTAAGTGTTACTGGTTGGATTCATAGGAGTATGAGCGGGCTTGCTCGTCGATCTTCTGATCGCTCAATACCCGGGTGGCCGTTACGTTTAGCAGACCGCTTGCGGCTTGTGGATGTTTGATATGATCATCATCTGCTGCCGGCGTATTGACGAGTCTTTAAAGTCCTACACAGAAGTTTCCTGGCTCAAGCGAAACGAAATAGGAGCACATATGAGATATGTGTGGGACCGAGAATAATGCGTGTATGTGATACCGTATTCTATTCTCGCGATGAATGTATCGAATGGTTGTATGCGATATAACCTAGTTATCGAATCAAGGATTGATTCGATAAGCCGATACATTGGATACTAGTCGGTTATATGCGATATGACCGGATCGTTAAATCAAGTGTTGATTTAATGATTTAATGTATAATTATATATTTGATATATTACTTTGCATTAACTAGTATTGGTTCATTTTAAATGGATTTTCTCACTTGGATTGTGCACATTGTATATGTGATATACTTTTGTACACAAGTTTGTATCATGTTTGATGATACATGCTCACTAGGGTTTGTGTAAAGATTAAACCATGGTTATTTAAATGGTTAGGGTTTTGATTTTCATATCCATTTATTCATTTATTTATTTATTTCTTTTTGGCAAAAGAAATGAAAATGGTGGCTTGATTTGTTTGCTTGTTGAAGCTTCATGAAGCTTTGACTAAGTCAACATTTTTGTCTCATGCTTAACCCTAACCATTCCATTTAACCATGATTCATTCTCTACACTTAACCATGGTTTGAATATGATAAGTATTGATTTTCTTTTCCATTTTAAAATAACTTATCATCTTCTTCTTCTTCTTCTTCTTTAAGAAAAGAAACCTTGCCTTCATCAATGGCAAAGTGAGAAAAAGAGTGAGAAATCCAATTCTAAAGTGAACCCACTTCCTATTTCTTCATCCTCTACCTCTTGCCAAGTAGTAGAGTGTGTTTTCTTCACAAGTTTCATGACTTGGTGAAGTGGGAGCTTGATCTTGTGATGCCTCGACGTATATCATCTTCGGCATCGTTGTCGATGACCTAGCCCGCCTATTTCTCCAATGAAGCCGACGCTAGAGCCCGGGATTGGATTTGGACAGCAATGGGACTTCATCATGGAGCTATGGAGGTGGAGAACCGGATCTACAAAGGTTGTATTTTCGTTCTAGCGGTTAAGTTGTTAACTAGTTTCATTTGTCGCCTAAAATTCTAGTTAACGATCTAGTCTAGGGTTTCTCGGCACCGTAAAATTTGAAATTGGCATGGTTGATGCCTTGTGAGACCTCATTAGCGGCACTAGGAACCCTACACTGGTATCAGAGCCTAGCTAGAGCCTTAGGCGAAGCGTAGACGAAGTTTGAAACCCGAACGAACCGAAACCCTAACACAAACCATGCTCTCTGGACTTTTTTCAAAAACTGGGTTTTTTCCAGATTAAAAATGCTTAAAAAATTCAGCAGGGAATTATAAGAATTACGATGCAAAAATTAACCCATGATATGTTTATATTGCGGCGGAACCGCGGCAGAAGCATGGCTTTTGCGGCGGTTCCGCGGCCAAATGAAGGGAGTTGCCTGTAATTTTTGCACAGTAATTACTCTTTTCTGGTGCTGAGTTTTATAAGAATTTTTAATATTTATTCAAGAGTTGAATTTTCTGGGGTTGTTTTGGGGATTCGATTATTCGATCGGATTATCAGACTTTGTCTATGTGGCTTTCCGGGTATTTTTTAGAATATGTTAAAAAGTTCGACCGGATATAAATATCCAAATTTTCCCCTGTCGGGAAATTTCCAAGTGTTGGATTTTTCCGTGGTTTAAAGACGTTCTAAGTAGTGCAAGTAACGCGATGGACCCTCTAGAAGACAACAAACCTTAACTCGATTATGTGACCGTCTTGAACTGCCCTTTGAACCTTCGGGTTTGGGGCAGTACGGCGTGCCACATGTGAGGCGTTGGCTTGACCCTTCTACGGCTGGACCGTTGGTACTGAGGCATGAACTGGATGTTTTTAAACTTGTTTCATGTGTTGAGCTGTTTCGGGAAAACTTGGGTGTTTGACTGTTCGATCGGAAAGTTTAACATTTTCTGTTTATCTGGAATGTGATACAATAATTGGAATTCACAAAAAGTTATGAGATAACTGAATGAATGTTATAAACACAGCGCTTTAGTCTCACTTGATCGGTTGCCACGGAATTTTGATGTGATCAAAAGTCCGTCGCAATCACGTAGCGTACGCGGATACTCGCCGGGTAAACTTAATAGACAGCCTCACTCTATAGCCCCGACCAAGTGACTGTAGGAGAACCCCGTCGCCGAAAGCATCCGTTCGGGTGCTCGCGGCAGCGGTGTTCCGCCTTGGTGCACTTCGTCGACGGTATCAGGGGTGCGGCCGCCTACTAAAGTTTGCGACGAGCATTCGATCAAAATGTCGGGAATCTTGTTGAATTTCCCGACTTGATATTGAAAAGTGTTTTCGAGAATGAGACTAAAATGCGGGGTTTATAATTGTTAGGCATGTGATGTCTAAGTATTTCATTTGTTTAGGCATGCGATGTCTAAAGAGATTGCGGATTCCAACTGTTGTAGTTTTACACTTTCTTTTCTGTGACTGTAAGTGTAATATGTGTTGTCGCCGGTTTCGTTGCTATATGTCAACGACAATTGGGATGCGCATATTTACTTACGTTGATGACATGTGATGTTATGTGTTGCTGGATATGTTATATTGGATCGTCGTGTTTGAATAGCCGGGGGGTTTTTATGTGAGATGAGTGTTTTTTCATTTTCATTCATGTAAAAACTTGTATGTAATATTCTTTTATTGGGGCACTTCCAGGTTGCGGAAGATGTCACCGTTTGTATATTATTTACTTTTCCGCACTAGGACAGACCCAAGGAGGAGGGCACAAGTAACCGGGTTCTGGAGTCCAGTGGGAGACCAACTCGAGGAGTCGAGTCCGGGTCTCCTAACTCTAGAATTGGTAGGGTTGCTTGCCGCTCTCGTAGGGGTCTAGGGGTGTGGG
This sequence comes from Agapanthus africanus, assembly GCA_030015575.1. Lineage (NCBI taxonomy): Eukaryota > Viridiplantae > Streptophyta > Magnoliopsida > Asparagales > Amaryllidaceae > Agapanthus > Agapanthus africanus. The sequence continues at coordinate 277,332,401 of JASDDO010000004.1, read as the reverse complement.
TTTGGCTATTCATCGCGACCGTGGAATCCGTGTTTTATACTGGCTCGTATTGAAAACACGGACGTCCTAGTATATCCAATATTTCATATGTTTCTTCTGCTGCGATATCTGTGATGTGATCATGTGATGTTCTGTGATAGATACAGTATATAATATATATGATATATTATATAGACGTTACTTATGTTTTACACCCGCGCTAGCCCTGCCCCGCTCTGCCGATAGTTACCTAATCTAACGGTGCACGAGGGGACATCGTGGCGAATGCGGATGGCATAAGTGTACGTCGTATTTATCTGTGATGTTTAGGTAATTTAAATGATAGGACTTCATTAATGAGATTAATGAAATAAAAGAAACCTAAGATGTTGTAGAATCGAATTTCAAAATAAAACAGGTAGCTACAGTTCTTGCTTTGCACAGCGGTATATATGATATATCCTGCACTTTATTCGATAAGGAAAGGACCGAGATCCCTTCACCGGGAGTGACTCCTTTAGCAATAACTGGCAGATGCTACACACTCGGTTTGTCTTTTGATTGCTTTTAAGAGTTTCTGCTTTGCACAGTGATATATATGATATATCCCGCACCTCATTCGACGAGGAAAGGACCGACGATCCCTTTACCAGGAGTGACTCCTTTAGCAAAACTAGAAAAGCCTCAAAAACACTCCATTTCAAAATCATTTGATTCTGCAACGATATCAAGTTCATTACGCAATAGGTTTTCAGAAAAACCTGTCGTAGCCCTCCGTCATTTCAGATAAGTCCTACTTAGTATTCGTGCTACGTTTGTTGACCTCCGTCAAGGCGTAGTGTGCGGTAGCTAACTAGTATTTATCTGCTTATGCATATGATGCAGATTGGATTAGGGTAGTCGTGCGGCCTTGTTGACCTCCGTCAAGGGTCGTGCGGGTGGGTTTAATTCGATCAAGAAATGACGGGTTGAACTTGACTAGTAGCCTATGGTTTGTTGACCTCCGTCAAGGTCATAGGACGCTAGGGGCAAAATTATCGGGAATTTCAAGTGTTGAAATTTGCAATGAGATTGCATACCTTCTATGAGATAGTTGGATCCCGATACCCGCTGCAAGTAAGAGTTACTCCTGGGAGAGTTTTACACATTACAATTAGCCGATCAAGTAGGTGTCTAGAAAGGTGTTAACGAGGTTACGCCTCTGGGAAAACGAGGTTTAACCTCCCTCAAAATAACGACACTGGCCTGGCTGAAAGATTGGCGAACTTGTAGTGTGTAATTAATCCCGGCTAGTCTTTCCTTTTAGGGTTTGAAGGAAGATTTGATAAAAACAGTGGGAGCCATCCTGATTAGATAAAATAATAACCAATCTATTCTTGCAAGAGCGCACGCTGAGTGTTTTCTTCTCTCTCTCTCCAGGTAGCGACCATATCACGCCTTAATCAAGATAATAATACGGATTATTGACCGAACCCGCTTATTATACTGAGCTGGGGAACGTTGGTCCCGCTCCAACTTATAATTGTTATAAGACAGAGCAGGAAATTGGGGAATACCAGATTTCCCGTGCCGCCCAAACGAGGAAAGTGCATATGATGCATCATCTTCGGGTGTGTTCGTTACAAAGAATTGTTTCTCAGTATCCTCTGAATCCTGGGTATTTGATACCGGATCAGGATCCCAGATATGTAATCTGTTACATAGGGCTACAGAAAGGTAGAGAACTGAGAACGGGTGATAAGTTTCATGAGGCAGAAAACGGGGCAAGTGTTGCAACCAAGTCTGTTGGTCACTGTCACCCTATATTACCAATACATTGATTCTGAACGAATGTTATTAGATATTGAACCTGATATACAAAATCATATCAGTCTCTTTATTAGTAAAGAAATGATAAAATTTTGTATTGTTGGATAATGTTTTGAACATTTCCTATATCAAAAGTTGATCGGTTCAGGCACGTTATCTAAAATCATTGATGTTCTAAATCAAACTACAGTTCTTAGTATACAGAACACACACAAGAGGAAGAGTTCAGAAATGAACAAATCCTTCTTAAGGCATTGTAGACTAGGTCAGATCAATGTGACCCGACTAGCTAGAGTTACATAAAGATGCATATTTAAATTAGTTTGAATTTACATCTTGTGAAACTCGCCAGTCATGTCACAAAGATAAGATGACCATAGCTCCGTTTACTGGAAACAGAGAAAGAGTTAGTGAACTCTTGGGACTGATACATGATGATGTATGTAAGGTCTCCTGTCTACACATGCCAGGACTGGTTCTTTATACTTCATTGTATTCTCTGATAATCTCTCAAGATTCAGTCATATGTTCCTGTTGAAACATGAGTCCGAACCTTTTGAGATATTCACAGAATATAAGCGAGAAGTAGAGAACCAAAATACGGGTATAAGTATTATGTCCTTTGATGTGATCGAGGAGGAGAATACTTGAGCACGGAAATCCTGGTCTATTCTAAAGGAGAATGAGATTCTCTCTCAGCATTACTCCTCCGTATACACCATAGCACGATGGTATATCGGGGCGGAGCAATCACACCCTATTTGATATGGTGTGCTCTATGATGAGTACTACTGAGTTACCTATTTCCTCTTGGGAGTTAAGCACTTGAGAAGCTGCATACCTACTAAATAGGGTTCAAATCAAATAAGTTGCCTACCACTCCATATGAGATATGGAATGGGAAGAGCCCATATCTTAAATTGGTTAAGATTTGGGGTTGTCCGGCCTATGTCTAAAAGCAAAATCCGGACAAGATCGAGGCAATGTCAGTTATGTAGAACTGGAAGTGTTTCAGCTATAGAAACTACAGCAGATGATTTGGTAGAACCAAAGGATTCAGTAGATACCAACGAACCTCAGCCTCCCCGCCAATCTAGTAGGGTTCCTCACCCACCTGAGAGTTACTTCAGTTTCTCTATGACAGTGGGAGCGAGGATTGCATCATGAGATGATGACCCAACTAGTTTCGAGCTGGCCATCAGGAGTGGGACTCCGTAAGAATGGCTGGATGCTTAGCGATCTGAGATGGAATCCTTATACACCAACAAAGTATGGACTTTGGTTGCTATATCTGAAGGGTTAAATCCCCATCAGGAGCAAGTATATCTTGAAAAGATTACTTGGTGTAGATGGAAAAGTTGGGACTTTCAAAGCAATACTTGTTAAAAGTTTTCGTCATCAACCAGGCGTGGATAATGATGATACCTTTTTCCAGTGGCTATGCTTAAGTCCATCCAGATCCTACTTGCCACGGCTACATACCATAACTACGATATCTGGCGGTTGGGTGTCATGACTGCTTTTCTAAATGTTGTTTTAGAAGAGAGAGTCTGTAAGTACACAGTCAGAGGGCTTCGTAGACAGTGGGAGCAGCGGAAACGTGTGTAAGATACTTTATATGATAAAGCAGGCATCGCGGAGTTGGAACATCTGTTTTGATGGATTAGTCAAAGAGTTTGACATCATCAAAATGGTAGATGAACCTTGTAGAAACAAAAGGGTAGTAGGGAGTATGGTGACGATCCTCGTAGAGTACGTGGATGACATACTCTTGATAGGGAAGGAGTTTCCTATGCTACGCTCGATCAATCTCCGCTTATCACAATCATTCTCCACATAGGATCAAAGTGATACCTACTAAATCCTGGGTTTTGGATCTATGAGATAGATCTAAATGGATATTAGGATACTCACTAGTTGTAGTGAGATGGTATCAATCGATCCTGAGGAGAATCACTGGAAGGGTTCCAGGGTGATAAAGACGACTGAATGTCAGTCGCAGGCATTGTCTATACCCTCAGTAAAGGGACGGTATGTTGGAAGAGTTCCAAGCTAGATACCGTGACATACTAGACGATAAATGCTGAATACATCGCTACTTAAGATGCTACCAAAGAGACTGTTTGGGTGTATATTGGTTCATGAGATGAACTGCGTTCCTACCATTGTGAGACAATGGAGTTGTAGCTTATGCCAAGGAACGCCGGTCCCATCAGTGATTCAGACATATTCTAAGGCAGTATCACCTGATCATGGAGATGGTTGATCTCCAAGGAGATCGAGGTTAGGAGAGTAGACTCAGAGAACAACACGGCGGATCCACACACGATAGGCCTTTTCCCAGAGAGAGACTTTTATGGGATGGTTGAGTATGAGATACTGCAACCACTGCTATCAGATGGCCTTAGTGCAAGTGGGAGATTGTTAGTTATATGTATGCCCTAGAGGCCATTGCTATACATAGGATGTATATTGTAGTGGATGCTGGGACATATATAGGGAGGACTTTCTTGCTCGACATGATAGTATGCTATCTGGTTACACTTTACCTTAACGTGTATAATGATTGTCTCTCTGTTACATGTTGGTAAAGCCCTTAGGATGAGTACTTGACTACCTGGACTATGATGCGGATCATACTAGTGGGGACATGGTAGTCCATAAGTACATCCTTCAAGGTCCCTAGTCGTGGGTGTATCGAGACAGGGCATCGATATACCAGAGTAGACTAGCGTATACCTTCTCGACCCATACAGATGGGCGATGGATGATCCCATATCCATTGGTGTTTGACATCAGAGATGATATACGGGTGCTCAGTGGAGACTGGGTACACTGGACGGACTCGCCGAGAACTCCCAGATGGTATTATACCTTACGTCAGATGGCAGTTCTCTGGTGACACTGGTACAGAGTAGTCTGTTGACCCGAGATCGTCATAGAGTCTTGTGTGGTTCCCACTGTGCTTTGATTTCCATCTTACCACGTCCAAGAGGGCGTGCAAAACGGTGGTTTTTGGGTACAGTCCCGAGTCACATGGAGGCAATGAGCGATAGGAGGGGATTCGACTCTCCCGGTATAGGGAGTTGATGTTGCGCTGTGTTCGATTGGCTGTAACCGGAAATCCCTGGCCAGGGTTGCTGAGATTTACTGGTAAGTGTTACCAGTAGTTTCTCGAATTGTTATAGACCTCATATCGACACGACTTATCGAGCTATTGGGGTCTGACGTTTACCACCCCTAGGCAAGATATGCGACATATCAGACGACGAGACTGGACTGTACGGTAAGTGTTACTGGTTGGATTCATAGGAGTATGAGCGGGCTTGCTCGTCGATCTTCTGATCGCTCAATACCCGGGTGGCCGTTACGTTTAGCAGACCGCTTGCGGCTTGTGGATGTTTGATATGATCACCATCTGCTGCCGGCGTATTGACGAGTCTTTAGAGTCCTACACAGAGGTTTCTTGGCTCAAGCGAAACGAAATAGGAGCACATATGAGATATGTGCGGGACCGAGAATAATGCGTGTATGTGATGCCGTATTCTATTCTCGTGATGAATGTATCGAATGGTTGTATGCGATATAACCTAGTTATCGAATCAAGGATTGATTCGATAAGCCGATACATTGGATACTAGTCGGTTATATGCGATATGACCGGATCGTTAAATCAAGTGTTGATTTAATGATTTAATGTATAATTATATATTTGATATATTACTTTGCATTAACTAGTATTGGTTCGCTTTAAATGGATTTTCTCACTTGGATTGTGCACATTGTATATGTGATATACTTTTGTACACAAGTTTGTATCATGTTTGATGATACATGCTCACTAGGGTTTGTGTAAAGATTAAACCATGGTTATTTAAATGGTTAGGGTTTTGATTTTCATATCCATTTATTCATTTATTTATTTATTTCTTTTTGGCAAAAGAAATGAAAATGGTGGCTTGATTTGTTTGCTTGTTGAAGCTTCATGAAGCTTTGACTAAGTCACCATTTTTGTCTCATGCTTAACCCTAACCATTCCATTTAACCATGATTCATTCTCTACACTTAACCATGGTTTGAATATGATAAGTATTGATTTTCTTTTCCATTTTAAAATAACTTATCATATTCTTCATCTTCTTCTTCTTCTTCAAGAAAAGAAACCTTGCCTTCATCAATGGCAAATTGAGAAAAAGAGTGAGAAATCCAATTCTAAAGTGAACCCACTTCCTATTTCTTCATCCTCTACCTCTTACCAAGTAGTAGAGTGTGTTTTCTTCACAAGTTTCATGACTTGGTGAAGTGGGAGCTTGATCTTGTGATGTCTCGACGTAGATCATCTTCGGCATCGTTGTCGATGACCTAGCCCGCCTATTTCTCCAATGAAGCCGACGCTAGAGCCCGGGATTGGATTTGGACAGCAAGGTGACTTCATCATGGAGCTATGGAGGTGGAGAACCGGATCTACAAAGGTTGTATTTTCGTTCTAGCAGTTAAGTTGTTAATTAGTTTCATTTGTCGCCTAAAATTCTAGTTAACGATCTAGCCTAGGGTTTCTCGGCACCGTAAAATTTGAAATTGGCATGGTTGATGCCTTGTGAGACCTCATTAGCGGCACTAGGAACCCTACAGAACCGATACGGACAGGTGGAGAAGCAATCTTGGGACTTGGAAAGATGAATATGGATTGACCAGTGTGAACACACTTCGATTTTACGGTCAGGAAGATCCGTTTATCTTTCCGAACCAAGCGTTCCAAGTATACTACTCACAGTGTTTGAAGCATCCGGTATGTAGTGTTGTATGCCGATGGAAACCCAGAGATGTCTACGATGTCCCAGAATTCGAGGACAGCGATGAGGACGAAGAAGAAAGAAGGCTTAAAGTGCTCTGACCGTCTGTTTCGAAGGACGGGCTGTCTTCGACCGATCATGAAGTTACATGGGTTAGAAATGATATCGACGATGAAATCCAAGTAGATATGTATAATACGCCCACGAAACGAAAAAGGTTATCAGTAATGTTATATTATTACTTCACATTTTACGCTCTATACATATATAGTCAATACTTTTAATGATTGTCTAATGCGTCCACGAACCGTTTATCTAGATTTGATGACGATGTCGGGAGCAGCGAGGGGCGGCAGGAGCTCCGGACGCGACAGAGGCAGAGGCAGAGCGGTTCTGCCGCCCGGAGAGCTCCGTAGGGAGCTTCAAAGGGCCAGTCTTGCACCCAGATCGGAGACCCCTTCGGATGCCTCCTTCCGTGTGGATTTTGCCACACCTCCAGGTATACTGCACGCATATCCATTTTGAATGTAATATTACAGATATTCATGCCTGTTTATGTCAAAATTACTTATATTGTCAATGTTTGATTGTCTAGTTGTTGGTGATGCGTCCACATCGGGGACAGAGGCCACTCCCGCTCCTCCAGGTATGTTTATATATCATATAGTGCATGTATATTGATTTAGAATGCTATATCATAAATACACACATTTCTTTTGCTCTTACTTAGCAATTTTTATTATTGTCTAGCTGTAGGTGGTGACACCACCGCACCTGCAGGTATGTTTATATATCCTATAGTGCATGCATATTGATTTAGAACGTTATATTATTGATGTACACATTCTTTTTGCAATTACTTATATAATCTATTTTTAATTGTCTAATTATAGGTGGTGCGTCCACATTTTCCGCAGGGGCCACTCCTTCCGCTTCCATACCCCCCGCATCGTCTGCAGGTTAGTATGAATAAATTTAAAATATTTATTCATTTTACATATGCTCTATAGAATAAATATGAACTTCATGGAAATTTACACGTGCAGACCAAGGTCCGATACAACAGGAATGAGCTGAAGGCCGACTGCTACTCCCTGTGGATGGCGACCCCCGAGGCAGAGAGAGCGGCCCTCCTATCTATTCCGGCCTTTGCGAGAGTCGACGTAGATACATGGCCTCTATTGTGCGAATATTTCGACTCTCAACGCAAACATGTATGTATTTTAAATGTAATTCATTGTTTAGGATATAATTTATTTTTTTGTGTTCCTTAATTAGAAAACTAAATGTGAATGCGTTGTGCAGAAACATGCCACTCAAAATACAGAGAATAGGAAGTCGGCGAAGAGGGGTCGCCCCACTTATACATGTGGCTCGAGGAATATTACTCGAGCCATAGAGTTATCGGTAAATTACAATAGACCGGCCTTTGTGATCTAATGCAATATTAAGAGTTATTTTCTAATATATCTAATATTAAGAGTTATTTTCTAATATTGCAGAGAGCTCAGACCCTGGCGCAAGGTAGTACACCGAGCGTGCTGTCCGCATATCTTGCCATCCACGGCACCTCGACAGATCCCGCCACGGGCGAGCTTCGATATCCCGACGTCGCTACCCAGGAGTATTGCGTAAGTGTTAATATTTTTTCTACCCAAATTTGAAATTTTAGTTTTGGAAGGTTCAAGTTTAAATTTTATACTTATACTTTACTGCTTAATGTGGGTGTAGGAGCGGGTGGTTGAGCAGGCCGAGGCCGAGGGGATCGATTTTACCGGACAGAGCGATCCGAGACTGCTAACCCCAGTTCTGGACGCCGCACACAGAGGGCACCACGGAGGTTGGGAGAGAGGCCGGAGACTGGACCCTAGCAGGGCCCATATGAGGTTGGACTCCACCTCGGCGGTTACTTCCTCCATCTCCAGTGACCGACGTGTCCATCAGGAACTGGAGAGCTTGAGGGCCACCGTTCAGGAGTTGAAGGAGATGCTTGTATGTATACTACTTTATAGTAAAATATCATGTCATATTATATAGATATCAACATATCCATAATTAGTACGTAGCTTGAGCTTATTTGGTTTTAGACTTAAGTTTGATTAATCATACATGCATATGTAATTAAATTAAACAACGGTTTTCCAAACTAGATATCCAAACGGGGTTTCGAAATAACTTAATAATGATACGAATTAGAATAATACACAGTTCTTACACGCTTCTTACACACGTTAGGTCCAGACACGACAAGATACATCGACCGAGCCTCCACGTGCATCTCCTTCGGCTGCGGCTCCGCAAGCCACTACATCGGCTGCAGTTCCGCAGACAGCTCCTATAGCTCCACCGCCTGCTCAGACTCCTGCAGCCGCGGCTCCGCAAGCGACTACCTCGACGGCGGCTGCGCAGACCACATCGCCAGCTCCACAGGCCGCTCAGACTCCAGCTCGCGCCGAATTGCAGAGTTTATTGACCGAAAAGCAGGCGCGCATTATTCTATCGTTATTCAGAGGTGGAGCTGGACCGAGCTAGGGTAGATTTTTGGTTCTTATTTTTTGAAACATGTATTTATTTATATCATACATATTATACTACATTTTGAAACGATATTGATTTATGTTTATATCATATTCAGTTTTTGGGTTTCTTTTGTATATTATATGCGTGAGATGTGATTATGAATACTGCGATATATGTTGTGTGATGATTAATTTTATATTTTATTATTATATATATTATTATGCACAGGACGGGAAAAAATCAGGCAACCCTTTTTTAAAAAAAAATACAGATAATGTGTACCTACGGATTAATCCGTAGATACACATGTTGCCCCTACGGCTATATCCGTAGGGGCAAAATATCAGCAGTAACTGATATTCCTTCCTGATCTCAGTACCGGGAGGGTTGGGAGTGCCTCTACGGACATATCCGTAGAGGCCATTGCTTAGCCTCTACGGAGTTATCCGTAGAGGCAAAATATCAGGATTTCTGATATTTTGCCCCTACGGATAAGTACCTACGTAGGTATCCGTAGGGGATAGTACGTGGCCCTACGGCTATATCCGTAGGTACAGTTAATATATTTAAAAAAAACCGTAAATAATATAATTTTTTTTACCCTACAGCCTACTCCGTAGGTGAAACAGGACCTACACAGAAATCCGTAGGGACAAGGTTTTGCCCGTAGGGGCAAAGTTCAGGGCTTCAATTTGCACCTGCGGCCTTTGCACCTACGGGGTCTTTTTTCGTCCCTACGTACATATCCGTAGGGGCAGTGGGTTGCCCTTACCGATAAATCCGTAGAGGCAACCCTTATTTGTAGTAGTGAGAATCACCGACAATTGTCGAACTTCTCCACCAATTCTTTTAACTTCTGATAATTCTTTGCCAATAATATCCCTGACGTAAGGCCTTGCGGGCCATCGTTTGGGTATCCATGAGTAACGCCACATCTTTCTTCGTAGATTTCGTCCATCAATCTCTCTTCCTTTAACAGCTTCAAACACTTCAAATATGGTTAGGAGAACCCCCTCTTGTATAGGACATTGTTGTTAGTATATACTGTTGGGACCATCTCATCGTCCTAACTCGAAGTTTGAGGTAGGCCGAGAGGCTTCCGTCCTTTAAGAATTTGATGATATCATTAATCGGTATATACTGTTAGGACTATCTCATCGTCCTAACTCGAAGTTTGAGGTAGGCCGGAAGGCTTCTCTCCTTTAGGAATTTGACGGTATCGTTTATCCTTGATAGCTTGTCAACTAACACTTAGGGAGCATCGATGCTCCACGCTTCGACCCATTTGAGTAGCACGGTACCCACTAGTCTTTCTATGGGGGACGAAGATAGTTTTGACAAGGTATCAGCTTTTAAATTTCCAATGCGAGGTATCTTTAATATCTCAATCTCTTGAAATCTGGTCATTAGCCAGTGAACTTTTGCTACATATCTTGCTATTCATTCTTCCTTTGCTACATACTCTTTTTGATCTTTGGGCATCTTTCTTTTGGACCTGTAGGGCTTGACTGACATAGTAAACAGATCTTAACTTTTACCTCGTTCGCAGACTAAGACGGACTCACAACTCGGTCCAAGACCGAACCCACAACCCATAACTGTGATGATGATTGGCGGGGACATATCGTTGCACTAACACATGATGACCGTGCAAACGACAATGGAGACAGAGTGGTCGTTGCAGCAATGACCAATAATACCGGCGAGGATGGTGATTTCGAAGTAACTCATATATGTCCTATATCATCAGTGATATCTAAAAATAACTGGGACAATGTAGTTTGTTCCTTCCAAAATTCATCAAAAGAGAACGAGAAAATTCTAATCATCCATATTTTAATATCCAAACAAGAAAATATAAAAATAAAAGGGTAAATTGTCAAAAAGCCCCCGGCCCACTCGAGGGTTGTCTGAAAACCCCTAATATTTTTGAAATTGTTAGGAAGGACCAACTGTTCAAAATCTTTGTGAAAAAACCCTTAGTTTGTATTTAAATATTTATTCTCTCCAACTGCTTAGATATTACAAGCAAGTTTTTAGAAATTACGGACCGTTAGAATAAAAGGAGTTTAATTGGCCAGGGTTTGTACACAAGTCTGAAGCGGGCCGTTTTTATTTTTCCCAAAAAAAGTAAGAAATTGTGGGCCAAAATAAAAAAATATTTTCAAAAAGCAAAAGCTGAGTTTGCAATGGGCTTGAAAAAGTCTAAATTCAGTTTAAGCCCAATATGAAACAACTCCAATTGAGAACGAACTCCAAAGATGGCTTCTTCCTCTCTCAACTCCAAACACCTCCCTTTCTAAAACCTAAACCCTCTTTCTCTCTCTCTCTCTCTCTCTCTCTCTCCATCATGCTCTCATCTCTCCGCTCTCTTCGCAAGCTCCGATCTCTCCTCACCATCCCCTCCCCTTCTTCTTCTTCTCTCTCCTCCAAGCGCCTTCACAACCCTCTCCCAATTCTTCAAACCCACCCCTCTTTCTCTCTCTTCTCCTCCTCCTCCTCCTCCTCCTCTCTTTCATCCCAAAACACCCAAGAAAACATCTGCACCACCACTAGTAGTGCCAACTTAACCTCTAATGCCCCTCCTCCTATTTTAGTTGAGGATGGGGATCAGCCCATCATCAGTGATAGGTACACAGATGCTTATGCTGCCATTGAGCTTGCTTTGGATTCGGTTGTGAAGATCTTTACTGTGTCCAGCAGCCCCAACTACTTCCTCCCGTGGCAGAATAAATCTCAGAGGGAGAGCATGGGTTCTGGTATTGAGACTATACCCTTTGTTTGTTTTGGGTTGGTTGTGTTGTAGATTGATTCAAAATCGTGTCTTTGTATAGGCTGTGTTATTTATGCTATCATTTGAGTAGAAACCCAGTTGTCTTTTGAGTAGACTCGGTCTGTCATTGCATCAAGATGTAAAAATTGATAGGGTGATGGCTTCATAATCTTGTCTTTGTTTGGTTTGTATCCTTTATGATGTGTTTTAGTAGAAACCCAGTTCTCATTTGAGTAGAATTGGTGTGTCATTGCATCAAAATGCGAACTTTTAATTTGGTGTTATTGTTATATGTCTATGTAAAAATTAAAAGGGCAAGATTGCCTCAAAGTCTTGTCTTTGTTTGGTTTGTATAGTTTATGATGTATTTTAGTAGAAATCCAGTTGTCTTTTGAGCAGCATTGGTGTGTCATTGCATCAAAATCTTATCTTTATTTTTTTGTTGGGATTTATCATTTCTTTCCATGGGTTAGACTTGAGAGGCAGAGCAGAAGTTTTGGTTTCGGAATTCTGCTCATTGGTTCAAGAAGCGCACTGATTTATGGGTACTATGATATTGTAAGTGTATGCCGTGTTAAGGTTAACCCAGTTCTAGTTTAAGTAGTTATGTTTCCTCCTTTCTTTCTCCTTCCATTCTCTCTATTTCCCCTTATCTTATGTTGGTTTGTATTATCTCCTTCGATGGAAGCTGTAAGCAGATCATAGGTTCTATGAGAACTGTTTTTGGAGTTGGTCTCATGTTTTTTATGCTTCCAAACTTTGTCTTGTATCTTTGTTTTGTGATCATGAGAAAATGTGGCTTCATGATTTACTACCTTTAAATTATGTTAAGAGAAACCTCATGTAGCATCAATGTTACCTTCGATCCAACATTTTTCTTGTTTTCTTGGTTTCTATTGCGTTGGAAGGATAAGGTCCTCAGATGGTATCAAAATTCTAGTTTTGACATTGTACTTTTATATTGAAGTTACTAAATTAAATAGTAAAATAAATGTCTTCCAAAATATTTAGAAAAATAGATTTAAACATGAGTAAGAGGTTCCCTTGGGTTCACATCTACGCAATAAACTTCTATATGAAATTTTGGGTTCGGAATTCCTGGTTCGAACTCTAGGCCTGCAAAACCCATCAGCAATCTTTTTCATTGGTTTCTTTTTGGTGCGACGCAATTTAGGGGTTGATATGAATTTGAGGCTCGAGAAACATAATTCAATATTAAGCTTAGATTTGAATCGTCAGTTGGACCTCATAAATTAATATGTGGATTCACTACTCTGGTACAAATATGATACATGTGGGACTTTTATATTCCTCTCCTACATATATACCATGTACCCCACATTCGTACACATTCACATCCACACTTACACCAACTTTCTTTAGGACTACTACAATCTTTTTTTCTATACATATGACTTCACATTACATTTAAACAGAAATTTAACTGAGAAAAATAGTCAAATACACATGCAAAGTCATAATTCTCACATAGCATTCCACTCAAAGCGTACCTGTAGTAATACATGGTATGTGTCAACATAAGAATATACGCTTGCTCAATCAAAAACCTAACCAAATATTAAATGACATCCGGAATATCATATAGTAGAGGGAGGAACCCTATATGGTTAAAACAAAATACATATTGCAACATCTAATTGACTGCCTTTCCCCCTCGAAACGGCAATTTTCTATGAAGCATGCTTGAGAAGCTCCAAAAGAATTGTTCATTTTTCTTACAATTGGATATCAACTTGAGGTCAACCCTATATAAGTTTGTGCCAAATTCATGTACCATACAATTATTACTGATAGAGAACCATGCATTAGATCCTTGGTAGCTATTTGTTAGGATTATCTTTAATTGTCTGGTAAACTAACTTACTTGAAAATGAAGTATAAGCACATGCAAATTAGGGGCATGCCTCGAATTCCCTAGGGCCAGAAATGCCCAGACAAAGAGGCAAGATGATGCCATTCACTATATAAAATTACATTCATATTAGAAAGAAAATAGCTGAAAGCCAAATGGAATCATATTCCCAAATCTAAAGCCAAAGAATTGAATCACATTTTAAAGGTTACAAAGAGATATCATATGATCACCACACACATTATGACTTCCTCAACCCTTTTTTTGGATATAAAACTAATATAGAAAGTGTAACTTTTCATCCAAGGTGTGCCATGTGTCAATTAAATTAATTTTGAATACATCATGCTCATTTTAATCATTCAGGGTGTTGTTCTCAAGTGCATGCCTTTTTTTTTATAGTGTATTATTTAAAGCTTTCAGATAGTCACTAAGGTTGTATCATCTCCACCTCTAAGCACACTTTAGATACATTGTAGTTCTATACGACTTTCAGATTTAAAGAATGCATTCTTGCCTTCACCCAAATTTGAAAGTTTACAAGTTGCATGCAATATTTACTGCTTAAGTTTCTTTTAAAGAGTGCTAAAATTGCATTGTTACTCTATTAGTGCATGTTAACAGTTTTAATGTGTTTATTTTAAAATTATGAAAGTTCAATTATGAAGCTTACCGTTTATAAAAATTAAAATGAACCCCTGGTGATCTCAAATCATTATGAATATTGTACTGGTGCATGAATGTTGTATAGGATTCGTGCTTACTGGACGACGGATTGTAACCAATGCTCATGTGGTAGCTGATCATACCTTTGTTCTTGTTAGAAAGCATGGTTCACCTACCAAGTACAGAGCAGAAGTTCAAGCTATAGGCCATGAATGTGATTTAGCTCTTCTTACTGTCGAGAACGAAGAATTTTGGAAGGGGGTGAATTTTTTGGAGCTTGGTGATATTCCATTCTTACAGGAAGCAGTTGCCGTTGTTGGGTACCCTCAAGGTATGAATTCTAGCTCAATCATGGTTGTTACGGCACCATGGCGAATCACGGCACGGCAGTAGTGAACCACTAGGACGCCATGGCGACACGACGCCCGCTATGGCGTCCGTACGGCGACAAATCGGTCACAATGTGGTGTGGGTGTGTGTGTGTGTGTGTATATATACCCAATATATAATTACAAAAACTATAGATACCATCAAGCACATAACTATATCATCATTTAACCATCAAACATAAAACATTTTATCAAATTGGGATATTTTTAGTTTATTATGATGGGAATCACATGATATTTGGAGGGGACGTAATGAAAGAATTTTTCGGGAAAGAATGAATGCTTATATAATGTTGTTTATCAAATTTCAAACTCGATTCTCAGTTGGTCTCATATATATGCAGACAAGGTGAAACTTAAAATAAGAAAGGTGAATCACGGCGGTAGTGAACCACGTCGGTAGCGAATCACGGTGGTAGTGAACCGCTGCGACGCCATGGCGATGCCGTGACAACTATGATCTCAATATGAATGATATTATTGTCGATTAATGAGAGAAATGATAGTTTTTTTCTGATATATTTTGGTTTTTTCTAAGGAGAGGGAGATGATTACATAACTGGGTATGGAAGCCCCGGACATAATAAAGTGTGGTTTGTGGTCTTAAAGGGAACTTGAATTGTATTTTCTGGGGATTCAAATATTCGTTTCTTCTGATGTCTGATTTTCTAGTTTAATGTGCTCGCTGGACTCTAATTTATTTATATATAATATTGCTATTGTTACTCTTATTATCTGGAAGGTCCTAAATGGTACCAATTTCTAAATGTGGAAATAACTCAAACTTCTAAATGTTAGCAATGCATTGAACAAAAGTCTTCCTATGTGAATTATGTGTGGAACTTCAAGTGCGGTTTTTAGTTGGACAATAATTAATGGAAACATTTCGTATGATTATAGTTTAAGATTATGAATGGAAAGAGTTTATTTAACTGCAGTTTTTAGTTATAGAACAGTTAGGGATGAGATCTCGAGGATTATTTGATATTCTAACTGAAAAAGAGCTTCTCTATTACAGGCGGGGATAACATCTCAGTTACTAAAGGGGTTGTCTCAAGGGTCGAGCCAACACAGTACGTTCATGGTGCGAGCCAGCTCATGGCAATACAGATAGATGCTGCTATCAACCCTGGGAACAGCGGAGGGCCTGCAATCATGGGGGACAAGGTTGCAGGAGTAGCTTTTCAGAACTTATCAGGTGCAGAAAATATTGGGTAAGTTCAACTCTTAGCTTTCTTTCTGTCCATATTACTATACTTTGCTATGTATTTTATGTGTACATAAATTCACATAGACTCAATCACTTAAAGCTTTGGAGTTGCATCGGGCATAAATATTAGTAGTAATGACAGGGATGGATTTGTAAAGCTAAGCATATTGAGATAATGCTTGCACTTATGATTGAAGTCAAATGTTAAAAAAATGTGAAATATGCGCCCGCATATGCGTATGCTCCCATTTGGCACATAAAATTAAAATGAGGTAGTTTTGCAATATGTGGTGCAAAACCAAGCATTAGTGCATAAAAATCATTATGCAGCAGGGTAATACAATATGTGGCCATTATGCGACCGCATATTGCATTACGCGGTTGCATAAAATGCATAATAGCATTTAAAATTTGGGTTGGTTCATGAAGAGGGTTTGGTTGGGTCCTTAATATACCCATAGCAATTCCCAATAATTTAAACTCAAGTATAAATCCTTTCCGACGCAAAAGAATTCTCTCCTCTTCTCATTTCTTCTCTATCTTTCCCTCTCATCTAAAATCACTGTTTGCTAATTAAATTTTTCCTCCTCTTTCCAGCAAAAACCCTGGCAAGATGACGCCTTATCAGGCAAAAGCTAGAGAAAGCTCTTTGGCTTCATTATATAACACTAGAATTTGTGCACATGCGTTGCACGTGTTAGTTTAAAAATTTTGAGAAGGGGGAGAGAGAGAAATGTGGAGAGTTCTAGAGCCTTATTTATTTATTTATTTAAAAAAGGGGAGGGATGAGGGGGAGAGCTTAGGAATCTAAGATTTTTTCTCTTTTTCTTGCATTTTAAAAAAATTTGGGAGGGATTTCTCTAACCACTATTTGCATTATATATAGAGATAGATATATATAGAGAGAGAGAGATAAACAATTAATTGTTTTTTTAGGAGAGAGAGATGACGTGGAGGGCTTGAGAGGTGAGAGAGATGATATGGAGGGCTTGTGAGGCAAGAATTTTTCTCATTTTTTCTAGAAAAAAGAAGAAAGGTGGACCTCTAACCAAGAGTATTTGCATTATATATAGACTGTGAATACTCTCACCATTTTGTACACATGTTGATTATTCTTTTCATATTTTTTCAAAATTTTATTAATATATATATATATATATTTGAAAATTTTATTTGTTAAAAAGATGCAAATCTCATATGTGTCTGCATATGTAATGCACAATCCGCTTATGCGATATGCGGTCGTCAAGCGCAGAAAATTGCATGCCGCTTTCCATAACATAGATCATAGTCCTGTCAATTAGATTCGAACTCATAACCATGCCTTATAGATGAATATTTCTTGATATTAAACCTTTTCTGTTCCCCTTCTAGTAGATCTTTTTCTAAGAAATTCTCATTCCTCTTTTTGGCCTTTGATATATGAAAAATTCTCTTTTCCTTTCATCCTGCTCTCCGTAAAGGTGGTTGCACTCTATTTGCTCACTTAATAACACATTACTCATTTTCTCATTCCACTCACCTTTGAGCTTTGTTATTTATTCATTTATTTATCCGTGCCATTAATTTATCTCTTTTGAGGAGGAATTTCCCTAATTTTTCCTTCAAAAGCAGATAAATGTCAAGGCATCTCACTAATTAGCTTCAATTCAAACCAAAATGGCTTATCCTATCCAAGGGATGTTATGGGGTCTGCATGGATCATCCATTGGAATCTTATCTGCATTAATGTAGTTTCAACTTATCCATTTTCAGCCACAAAGTTTCCACCATAAATGTTGTTTAGCTGATAGATCCAACTTGCAAAATATGTTATTTTTTGTTCCTGATTAAATTGAACTGAAGCAAATTTCTAAACAGAGAAAAGATGATACTTATCGGTTTTAATCCTAGTTGATTCGATGATGTAAAACAGCCAAATCAGAATTTCACACTAATTTTCATTTTATATTATGAAACCAGATTTTGTCCCTAGGATTGTGATGACAGAAATCTGAATCGGCAATCTAATGAAACAAGCTAATCCCTAATTTGTGAATCCAGCTGGTTCTCTTTTTTTTTAAGTTTTATGAACATTTTAGTTCGCCGTGATGTTGACGTTTATACAAGTCTCAAGAAAATGATCAAGGAGAAAATAAATACACATGTCATTTTTTAATACATGTTTAGTTCAGATTGCAAGCCATGCTCCCATCTACACTTTCAAATTTATTTTAAAAATTCACATATAGGACGGATGGACATTTATAGGAGCAGTGTTGTAACTAGGGTTTGAAAAGCCGAGTAATCGGTGCTAAAATGTTTCTGGCAGAAACTGCTTCAAATAGTATATTATAGTTCAATTTTTAGTAGTAAAAAAAAGGATATTAAAAATTTAATTAGGGTTTAAAGATATTAAAATTTTGAATAAAAGATATTCAAAATTGAATTTTTAATATCTTTTTAACTAGGATTGGAATTCAATTTTGAATAAAAGATATTAAAAATTTTAATAAAAGATATTCAAAATTAAAATTTTGAATAAAAGATAACATTTAAGCCCAGTGGAGAATAGTATTGGAATTTAATTTTGAATAAAAGATATAAATAATTTAACTAGGTTTTCTCTCCAACATAAATTTTTATTATCTTTTATTCAATTTTTAAGATTTTCCACACATACAGAGATATATTAGAATTCAATCTTGTGTAAATCCACACAATCCGACAGATAATCCATTTATCTGTTCTCCGCTGGGCGCTGGCCAACCGAGTAAGAGTACTCATACGTGTTTACAACATTGTTAGTAAGTACGCTACTATATGGTTTTGTACATTATGACCTTAATGTTTCTGCACGTGATGTTTCCAATTCCACATGCATCTCTTTTGACATTTTCATACATTACATGATGGTGCTTGTTGGTTGAACATGCACATATCTGTCAACTTTTCATATACTGTCCACATATGCTGGGTTGGGGGTAGAATTGAAATAAGGATGTTCTGGTTCCATAGTTAACAAATATATACTTAATATTCTATGTTTCATTTTACAGAGACTACCTTTGCACTGTACATAACACACTTGCCCATGGCTTGTGTAATTGAATTATTGTCCTGTCTAAGTTTAGTACTTTGATAGTTCAATCTGACTGTTGTACGAAGTTTGGTCACTGCCTTAAGTTTAGAAATGATGTCAATGCCTGAAAAGTATTGAAGTCCCGTGTAAGGAATGTAATATGAAATCGAAATGCCTCCGATATGCGAGCTTGGTCTAGCTGCTTCTTTTTTATCATGTTGCTCACTACATACTTTTTTTTTGAAGGTATATTATACCAGTTCCAGTAATAAAACATTTTCTTGCTGGAGTTGAGGAGAGAGGAAAATATGTTGGATTCTGTTCTCTTGGATTGTCGTGCCAGGCTACTGAAAATGTTCAATTAAGAGAGCATTTCCAAATGCGTTCAGATATGACCGGTGTGCTTATTAGCAAAATAAATCCACTTTCAAGTGCTCATAAGGTGCTGAGGAAAGATGATATAGTTCTAGCGTTTGATGGCGTTCCTATAGCAAGTGATGGAACCGGTAAGTCAATTCAGTCTACCATTTCCCTTTTTCCCAATCTGAATTTTTATCCGCCTTTTCTTGACTTCTGACTATTGTTTGATCGGCTACACTAATAATTTACAATAGTTCATGTCTAGTTATTCTATAAGATCTTTGTCAATTATGTTATCTGATGTTATATCTTCAGTTCCTTTTCGAAACAGAGAGCGGATAACCTTTGATCATTTGGTATCTATGAAGAAACCAGGAGAGGTAGCTCTTCTCCGAGTATTAAGAGACGGTGTTGAGTATGAATTCAGCATTACTCTCCAACCAGTGAGTGTGGTTATTCATTTTTCTTATAGTCGTTAATTGAAAAATACCATTTGGATAGCCACAGAGATATATTACAAGGTAGCTATGCTCGTTATTTATATAAGCAGTTAAAATGTTCTTGCTTTTCTTGTGGAGAACTTGTTCTTCGTGTAAAATAAAATTGCATCGAGCATATTATTGTAAAAGATTATTGCATTATACTGTTGGGTGTTGATATATCTAGAATATTACTGGAATTAAAGTAAATTATGGAAATGACAGAGAGTATAATACTGAAGCCCCTTCCCTTCTACTCAAATCTGATATAGTTCTTTCTTTAATAACATATCCATTATTGTGATCGTTCAGTTAAAACCGTTAGTTCCGGTGCATCAATTTGATGAACTACCTAGCTACTACATCTTTGCTGGTCTGGTATTTATTCCGCTGACTCAGCCCTACCTTCATGAATATGGGGAAGATTGGTACAACACCTGCCCTCGTCGACTGTGCGAGCGAGCACTGAGGGAACTGCCAGAAAAGGAAGGCCAGCAGCTAGTCATCCTTTCTCAGGTATGACTCTTTAATTAGAATCCGCCTTCATTCATATACCATTCATTGAAAAGCTTATGCTTTTAGAGATTTTTGAATTTTAAGAAGTGCTGCAATCTCTAATTCCCTCTACAGCCCCTCTTAGTGTATTAGAAACTTGAGACTTCACTGACGAGCGGAACAGAAACCAAACCATAGTCAGTGCTGGCGCAGCTAAAACACTATTTATAGTCCTGGACATATTATACATTTCCTAATAGCACCAAAGTTAGTCGCATACCTATGCTTAAAAGGTTTTATTCTTTCACGCGTGCCCTATTCAGGATAAAAGTTGGGCTTAATTCCAAAGAACTACTAAATACTTCGGCTCGGTTACGAGAAACTACGAAAACTCTCGTAATTACAAGAAACTACCATACTTTGAAAGTTGTGTGATAGTTTCTTGCAAATAATGCTGACATGGCACCTTAGCTATGGTAGTTTTTCGTAGTTTTTGAAAGTTTTGTGGTAGTTTCTTGTAGTTTTTGAAAGTATTGTTGTAGTTTCTCGTAGTTTTGGGAGTAGTTGGCAATTTCTCGTAACTGAGCCAAAGTATTTGGTTTTTTTTTTTTTGGAATTAAGCCTAAAAGAGGAGGGTGGTGTTAGGTAGCCGGCAAATGGCGTTAGTTATAGATCTCTATAAACAGAGCACGATGGAAGAAAAAAATTCATACCGTGTAATCTAAACGTTAATTTAGGCCATAGCATGTTTATTAAGCTGTTTCAGCATGTCACTTTTTGAAATGTGATTATTTAAAGAGATTACTGGATAACTTGGTGCCATAGAAGGTATTTTTCTCCTATGCGGCCAAAGTTAGTTCTCCATTACTTTTTTTCTGAATGATAAAGTCTATTTATCTTGATCTCATGGTCTAAAACATAGATACACAATAAATCAGGTGATTGTCATGTTCTTTTCCTTTGCACCGGGAGAGTGCAAAGTCGATGCTTTTTGACAATTGAACAGTTTTCACTACTAGATCAGTTAGTAAAATATATCAAAATAATATGAAATTTTGTGTATCTATGTTCTGGTCCATGAATATTTAGATGGAATAATCACAAAATACAATGGAAAATTGGCTTTTGACGCCGTAGAAGAAGTTTTCCTGTTTGGCACCTTAATCCATTATTCTCTTCGTTAAAACGCATATTTAGTACTAGTACCAACCCCTTGGCCATATTGACGCGACAAGATTCACCCATGTATGAGCCCTTTCACATTCTCCGTACTGTGTTTCGGTGGAATTGAAGTTACCAAGCATCACTTTCATAATATATAAATAGAAAAATCACTGCTGACAAAACAGCCTGTTGATTTACTTGTTTGAATTAAATGGTTCCAAACTTACTATGCTGTTTGGTGCATGATATGATAATATCTTATGAAACCTGCCTTGTAAATTTATCACCAACATCAAGGTTTGCCTGTGAGTTAAATAAACGCATTGAAGGCGTTCTTGTTAATAGCCAGCCTTTATGCTTAGAAACTACAAGCGATTCATTTTATCTGTCCTTTGCAAAACATCCTTTGAAAGCTTTTTTTACGACTTGCAAATTTTGATCGTTATGACTAATGTTTAAGTTTAATTGTTGTAGGTCCTGATGGATGATATCAATGCAGGATATGAGCGACTCTCAGAATTACAGGTTAAGAAAGTGAATGGTCTGAAAGTTGAGAATCTGAAACATTTATGTGGGCTTGTAGAAGGTTGCAGAGAAGAAAGCCTACGATTTGATCTTGATGATGAAAGAGTTGTTGTTTTGAACTACCACAAGGCTAAACTGGCGACTTCACGGATTCTAAAGCGACACAGAATACCGTCCGCGATATCCGCCGACCTTTTGGGTGAAGAAGAGGAGACAACAAGCACAGAGATTAAGTCTGCATGCTCCAGTTGAATGAATTCGATAAGCAAAGCTTGAGTGAGAATTTGGTTTTTGTATTATTGTTTAGTGCTGTTAGGTATTTCCTTAACATTAAATTTAAAATGAGAGCATGGCATCACCTTTCTTTGATTCTGTGATGATTTCTATATAAGTTTTGACTCGAGCAGCCGGCATGAAAAATGATTCATTGTATATTTTATTCCGAGCCTTCAATAATTTGTTTGAACATTGTGTTCATAGAAAAGTCCTCATCTAGTTTGATAATTTATACCTACACCCTGTCAGGCCAAATTAGGCTGAAATAGCATGACTACCTTTCATCGGTTTTCAGATAAATACCATACTCTTCATTTATGACAAATAAATAAAACCATGGCCCTTGATACCATCTGTTATGTTTTCTGTTGGGTGTTGTAGTATTAATGATCATGACTGCTACACACCTAGTTTAATCGTAATTTACCCTTGTCCATTAATATGAGGCTGGTTCAATTCTTAATCTCAGCAATTTTTTATTTTATTTGTGATGGCCAGAGTACTATTTATTGAATTTCCTTCATATTTTTTTAATTTTTAATTTTGTATTTTTGAACAACACTACTAAATTTCTGTATCATTCACTTGGTATACAGGACTCATACATACATCCCAGTCCTAAACAAATTTCTCTTCTGAGTTCTCTTAATGTTTCTGGGAAGATGATCATGGTATATATGTGGAAACCATGTCATTAATTAATGAAGATGAAAATATAGTATCAAGCCTTGATAATTAATTACTTAGTTTAAGAAATAAGATAATCTTCAAATGGATATATTAGATTGATTCCAGTACACATAACCCAACCAAGTGATGACTCCATCAGAAAAAGAAATTTTTATATATATATATATAGAGATTAATGGAGGAAAGAGGCCATAGGAGGGGATTTCCTCCTATGGCGTGGAAAAAATACAAGCTCCACCATTTTTTCCGACGATCGGCACCCATCATCATCACCGTTATCATCTAAGATGTGCGTACACCAAATTTCATGTGATTTTACAACCTTTTCACCGTTGATTTAGTGGGTTCAAAATTAACGGTTTACCGACAATAGAACTTTTTACATTGCTAAATCAACGGTGAAAAAGTTGTAGAATCACATGAAATTTGGTGTACCCACATCTTAGATGATAACGATGAAGATGATGGGGGCCGATCGTCGAAAAAATTGGTGGAGGTTGTATTTTTTCCACGCCATAGGAGGAAATCCCCTCCTATGGCCTCTTTTCTCCATTATTCTCATATATATATATATCAGAGAGAATTTGATGTGTTAAGATTGTTGAATTTAACATATCATCCATCTTAATAATATTATATGTGTTAAGATCATTTGGATTCAAAATTATAAAATTTATAGGTTTTACAACTGACGAATTCAACTTATCATCACCAATTAATATCCTGAGCAATTATATACATATATCATTCTCTAGCTATTATATATCTGAACACATGAAAACAAGCGAAAGCTCCCACCTTTGATGCTTTTCGGCGGGAAGAGACTAGGCTTCTCTTGGGAAAACTTCTTCATGGATACATCTTCTAATGACCGGCATCGTCTGTGGCGCTTGCGTTCTTCTCCACCAAACCGCTCCGCCCCTTCGCCGGCCTTTCGGGCTTCAATGGCATTGAATTCGACCGTGCTGAACATCTGAGCCGTTCCGGTGGAGAGGCGTTCGTAGTACTTGTGGCTCTTCTTATTCCGCCTTCGATTGATGGCGGTTCTGTATATCAAGGGGATAAGACCCTCCATCGCTAGATCGGCTTTGTTAGAAATGAAGTTTTGCGCGAGCTTTTTATTAATTTCTATTTGCTTATATATGTACCAAGCTCAAGAAATGTGTGTGGAGTGTGCGTTTGGATTGATGTTGATGGTTATGTAATGAAATAAACATATAACCTGTTGATGATTTATATATTGTTTCTTTGTTTATCCCTTAACTAGAATTGTTTAATTAACTTTGAAAAAAAATATATATATGTAGAAACATTATCATTTAGCTATGATTTTATTCTCTATGCATTTAATTTGTTAGAGTCTACATATTATCAAGAAACTTTCTTCAATTTTTATGAACCATATGCTTCATGACAAAAGGCATAGTCTATAAGATTTGGATGATAATAACGGTCATGATCCTTCCCTGAAAATAATAAACAATTCTCGTTGTATGATATATATATATATATATATATATATATATATATATATATATAGAGAGAGAGAGAGAGAGAGAGAGAGATTAATGGAGGAAAGAGAATTTCCTCCTATGGCGTCGAAAAAATACATTCGTCCTATTGTCGGTAAACCGTTAATTTTGAACCCACTAAATCAACGGTGAAAAAGTTGTAGAATCACATGAAATTTGGTGTACCCACATCTTAGATGATAACAATGAAGATGGTGGGTGCAGATTGACGGAAAAAATGAGGGAGGGTGTATTTTTTCGACGCCTCTTATGGCATCTTTCCTCCATTATTCTCATATATATATATATATATATATATATATATACACACCAATTTTCAACAACCCTTGACTGCCTGCATGCCTTTTTGCCATGTCAGCATCTTCTAGAAGGAGCCTTGGATGACTTGGCTTGTCGTAGCATGCAGCTACCAAATCCTCTCTTATCTTCACAAATGTCTCTCTAATACAAATTCAATGAAAGTACTTTTCTCTCTCACCTACTAAGAGTTTCCACCCTTCTCAAATAAGTAAAGACTAATATTTTTTTGTCCCTTTCATAAAATATGAGAAAGACACGATTTGGAAGGATTTGATGCTCTTCCAATGATGCTAATTGACATGCTTATAATTGTTAGAATTTTCATAAAATGTTTATAAGTTTTTGGTTTACTGGCTAGCTAGGGTCGATGTATGTATATTCACTCACACTGGTAATTTTGATCATAAATTGATTTGAATAATAAAATATGCATAGCATGCTTTTGACCAAATCCAGGCAATCGATAATGATATGAAAAATACTTTTCCTACTGGGATGGTGGAATCCATGTAGGCTGCATGGATTCCCATTGGGTAAAAAACAAACATGATATCGACCACATAAGGAATTGTACTCTCTCCCTCATTGGATTCCACCGTTATGATAGAAAAAGTATTTCTGGAATGATATCGGCATTTAAGCCTAGAAATTTAAGCATTTGTTTCTCTCTTAAATTCTGACGGCAGCCGCAATCCGTCCAAGAGACAAAAACTATGGGACCATTTTTTGGCATCAGTATTTAGATGTTATGGGTTCCACTATTTTACCTCTTGGGTGGATTATGGGAAGATTTCGAGCCCGGTGGGTGAAGTATTGCTCATAGTTATTAGCATGACCTATTTGGGGCTATTAAGTATGGAGATTAATTTGCTCTAATTTTCATCCAATTAACCCTCGTCGATTAAATGGGCAGGGAGCACAAAAAGTCTTTGCTCTTATTTATATGTAGGATTTTAAGGTGAAAATGTTGATGATCGTTGACTGTTATATACTTGAGGTAACGTGCCGTGTTAAACACGAATCATAAATCTGGTACCTTGCTGACACGAATAGACTTAAAGAGAACGTGATATCCATGCACCAGTTTACGACTTCAGCATCTCTATTGCTTTCTTATGTTTTATTTTTTGATAAATTGTCAAAAAAAAGCTCCAAGCATATTTTCCAGCTGACAAAAACCCTGGCCTCGAAACGGTTGTCAAAATCCTCCGGAAATTTTTCATGCAGTATATGTATTGCCTGCTATATCTAAATAAGTTACACATATCTCAGGCAACTGCATAGATATTATATGTAACTGCATGGATATCGCATAATAACGTGTAGGCAGGGTTTTTGTGACAACTGAAAACTTTTCAGGGTTTTAACAAGTGCTTGGGGCCAAGGGGGTTTTTACGGAAGAAAAACCTGCTTGGGGAGTTTTGACATTACCATTTATTTTATTGTTTTGTACTTTTATATTTTGGTTCCATTGTTATTTTTCTCCAACAACCCTGAATCAATTCATGGAAGTAAAAGTTTATTGCTGGAATTGGTTCCCAACAGTCTGCGGCTCTGATCAAAGTATGGGATTGAAACTTTTTGGTCAAAGTTGGTTCCTCGCTGTAAAACAAGGTCAGTTGAAATCGATATAAAATACATATCCTGTTTTTAAGGATTTAGTTATTTTCTTACTAAATCTTAACTGTACTAATATGTATTTCACCGAGGATGGTGGATAAACAGTTTTGATAAAAAGGTTTCTGACGCGACCTAGATCACGCCAAGATGTTACCTTCCGTTGATCTGCTGATGGCGGCGATGGACGACTGATGTTTGATCTGGAGGCAGGCTCCTGAAGCGTGTGGATCTCAATGGGTTTGAGGCTGTTGGCGGCGAGCTACCTGCAAGGAAGTTCCGGGGTGGTTGTACCACCGAGGACCCTCCGACGGTCAAGTTAGAGAGGGAATCCGAGCAAAGTAACGGCTTAATGGAGTAAAAATGGCTTACTTAAACCGTCTGGAAGAGGTGTTTATATAGCGGTGGCAGCAGGCAGAGCAGACACGAGAATCACGCTGGCCGTTACGCTCCCGACGGCACGCCCATGTAATGATCGGGATCCCTATTAATGACGAGACAGGCTCGTTAATGGGGGATTGTGATGACGTAGAACGTGGGATGTGGCCGGCGAATATCTCGCGCATGGCGAGATTCGCGGGATGGCGGTTGTGCCTGTGAGCGGTGCCGTTGGTTGGTCAATGAGACCGAGCAAGATGACATCGGCGGGAGAGCCGAGGTATGTTCGTTCCGTGGTAGTCCGGAGACGAGCTGTGAGGCTGAGGAGGCCGATTGTGCTGGGGGCTCAGAGGTGAGCCAGCGCTTGTTTATAGGACGGGCACAGGAGTGGTCTGGTCGGCCACTGTAGGTCCTTTCTTGTGAGCTTTGGGACACGCTATCTGCCACGTGTCATGATCAGGGAGATCACCGATATCGAGCATCAACATTAGCCCCCCACTCTCGTCCCGACCAGCTGACGGGTCGGGTCGAGAGTGGTCTGCCGGGTCACCCGAGGTGAGCTCCTTTCGAAGATATAGTCAGGCCTGTCCCCGGATAACCTGCTGTATTTTCTGGATGACGCCAGCGGATCAAAGGAGAGATCTCTACATTAAAGAGGGTGCGCCGGATCGTGTGTACGCTTACTGAAGCGATGGTCCTGTTGGAGATAGTGCCTTCAAAGTCAATTATTGGATCGCAGGTACGTGATTGCAATGATTGAGGCAGGACCTATACCGATATGACAGTCTTGCTCGAGATGATAGTATGCTATCTGGTTTGTCTTTGTCATCGTATACATGCTTTAGTTCGCTATTGCATATTGATAGAGCCCATAGGATTCTTGCTTGACTACCAGCAGTATGATGGCGATCATATACGTAGGAGCTGGGGTCTGTAAGCACATCCTTAAAGTGTCCCTAGTCGTGGGAGTTTCGAGACAGGGCATCGATACTCCAGAGTAGACTAGTGTATACAGTCGAGACCCCGACGAGGGGCGGTGGCCGGTCTCACAATCCACTGGTGTCAGTTGGATCACCTAAGATGTATACAGGTGCTCATTGGGTTATGAGTACACCGGACAGGACTCGCCGGGAACATGCTAGTTGGTATTATACATATCGTCAGATAGCAGTTCCCTGGTGACATATATACAGGTTAGTTCATCGACCTGAGGTCGTCATTTGTCTCGTGTGAGTTCCCACTGTGCTTTGATTTCTACCCTACCACGGCTCAAAGGAGTCGTGCAAACAGGTCTTTTTTGGGTACAGTCCCGAGCCACATGGAGGCAAGTGAGCGGATCGGCAGGGGATTCGTCTCTCCTGGTATTGGGGGTGAGATCGCGCTGTGTCTAGGAGAGCCATTACACAAAGCCCTCGGCGGAGACAGGAGATTTACGGGTAGGTACTCCAGTAGTATCTCAGGGTGTTCTGGGCCACTCTCTGACATGACTTATACTGCTATTGGGGGTCTGACGTTACCAGCCCCTAGGCCGATATGCGATACTCATAGACGAACGGACCGGATTGTATGTATATTGTCACTGTTAGGCTCAGTAGGGTTTATGGATGAGTTCGCTCGTCAGCTTCCCTTCCAATCAATACATAGGCAACCATTATGTACATCTCGTACCTCTGACGTGCTAGTGGCTATACCCAGTGCCAGTGTGTTGATGAGTCATTAGAGTCCCCCACAGACACTTTCCCAAGTTCGGACGAAACGTTGTAGAGGCCATATGGTTTTATGGCAGGGTTCGAAAAATGCACGTGCGTTTACGCACGTGTCATATTTCGGGCAGATAATACTGGTCGGTTTTGGTTTAAGCCGGATCCCAGTATTATACTATGTAGATATAATATCTTTATCTCAGTTGCATTTGTATTCGGTCGTAATACAAATGCGGGTATGTTTATACTGATACGGGGTTATCCTGAAATTCGTTTCAGGATCACTTTTGGAAGTTGCCAGTTTTCTATCGACCGTATTTAACATTCGGTTAAATGCGGATTTATCTTTTCTTGAGGGTGAGTCATGAGTGTGGAAGCTTCTAGAAGTGGTGACTAGGGTTGTGACTCATTCATGGCATTAAATGGTTGATGACTAGATTAGTGACTCATTTGTAAGCATTTATTGTTTTGGTGAGGTGTTAAATGAGTCGCCCTTTTCCATTAATCCTTTTTGTTCATGCTTAAGATATTATTCTTTAGGGTTACTTTCCTTGCTCCTACACTCACCTCCCTCCTCCATATAAGTGGCCGGCCCCTCTTTGAAAAGATGATGGTTGTTCATTTGGAAAAAGATTAGGGTTTTGGCTTCATGGAAATTTCATATATTCATTTCACATTTCCACCCGATCCAAAAGGCAACTTCATTAACCGTTCGTCCATGGCTTTGGACGTAACGAGACAAAGTGTTCTACTCATTCTCTACATCAATCTTGGTCATCTCTTTTAGTAAACTTGATGATCGAGTTGCCTCGGTTCAGAGGCGGGAGCCCGTTTAAAGATCCGTCGACGTGGTGCCAACTGGACGAGAAGACTGGAGATTCAAGAGATCGGAGCAGCCGCAACAAAGCGTGGGATGATGGTTGAAGACCGAAGGACTCGGATCGTTCGGTATAACATTTCTACCCACTTTGTAGTTTGTTAGTTTAGCTTTAATGGCAGATCCGGGATATAGTACGCAATAGCGCCAGTTGTTAAAAGTTTTTGTTTCGCATTTGGCGTCTGTTAGACGGCCGGGGCGCTACCGTGGACTTACAGTGGTATCAGAGCCTCACCATTAAGCTATACTAACTTGTGCTAACGCGTTTAAAATATCGATCGAACGAATTTTCGAAAACCGCAAAATTCCATGTTAAAGTTTCTGTCGATTTTTAAAAGGGTCTAAAAATTATTTTGCATATACCAGAAAATTAAGCAGGCTTTTTTAAGGAACCAGAAGAAAAACGACCCACTGAGTCGACCAAACCGCCGCGGAAACGCGGTCAAAGCCATGCTTTGACCGCGGAACCGCGGCCGTATTGGTGACTTAGTGGACCATGTTTCTTCTGTTGTTTCTACATGATAAATTGTGGTTTCTGGTACTGTTCTTTTGGGCTCAGATTTTGTTACTGTACAGCAGATGTACGTGGGGCCCACTTCGGGAAATTTTGTCGATCGAAATTTTAAACTTGTTAGTATACAGTACTTACTTTATATCTCCGACCGGGAATGTCATTCGATCGGTAAACCGCGTCTAATTGCTATAGTTCTTTTAGACGGGTTTGCGAACGTGACATTCGCGTTGATGTTCTGTGTTGTGCTGTGATGTTGCGGATATGTCGTGGTGGATAGCAGGGTGCAATGATAGTGCAGTTTTGATTTATTTGTACATTTGATATTGCAGGGCGAGCGTCCAACATGTGGACTGCCATCACTGCCTGTTGTATAATATTCTTTTGGGGCACGACCAGGTTGAGGTCGATGTACCCGTTGTATATATTTTTATTTCTGTACTAGGTTTATCCCGCGAAGGAGTGCACGGATAGCCGGGTTGTGGAGGGCAACGGGTCTGTATCTCATGGCTTTGAGAGGCAGAGGGGCCTCACTCTAGAATTGGCAGACTATTCGCCGCACTCGTAGGGGTACAGGTTGACCCAAGGAGGGGTGCACAATTTACCGAATTCCGTGAAGTGCCGGGTGTTCCATTCACTATGTTGTGGGGACTATCTCGCTTCAGGTTTTGGCGGGTAGCTTTCCGCACCCGTAGAGGTCTAGGTTTCATTGCACAGGCTATCCACACGACCAGGGGAACGTCGGGTTTCAGTAGCGGCTCTGTGAAACCCGGGGATCCCAGATTTTCTGTATTGTTCTGTGATGCTTATTACTTTTCTGTAATGTTTCATATTATCACGCTTGGAGCGATTATTGTATATTGGTATATATACTATTAGATGCTGTATATGTTTTACACCCGCACTAGTCCAGCCCCCGCTCTGTCGTTAGTTAAGTAACCTAACGGGTGATGACGGGACCCAGTGACGAATGCGGATGGCATATACGTACATTATATTTTCGTTCTTTTATGGTATGATTGATTGATGGGACTGCGTTGATTCTTATTAATGCAAATAAAACAAACCTATATTTGATGTTGTTGGAACAAATTTTAATAGGTGTTATTACAAAGATGTTTCCTTTTGTTTTGCATAGCGGTATTCAGTTGGAATATCCTGCACCTCATTCGACGAGGCAAGGGCCGAGATCCCTTCACCGGGAGTGACCCCTTGGGCAGAAGTTTACGTCAGGGTAGTAACTTCAATATAGTCGATTACAAGTTGCTTTGCATCGTGGTATTCAGTTGGAATATCCTGCACCTCATTCCACGAGGAAAGAGCCGAGATCCCTTCACCGGGAGTGACCTCTTTAGCAAAAGGTTTTTCGCCACTATATTTTTATAAAAAGCTATCAGGTTCCTTCAGTGAGATCAATTTCATCACGTTAAAGGTTTTTCGCCAAAAACCAGCCGTAGCCCTCCGTCATTTCTTATGGATAGTCAGTAGTATTCAAGCTATGTTTGTTGGCCCTTAGTCAAGGCATAGTGTTTGGTAGCTGCTGGGTATTCATTTGTTGCATAGATAGAAGCGTTGGTTTGGGACAGTCGTATTACTTTGTTGGCCCTTAGTCAAGAGTATGTACGGGTGAGTTCAAATCAACCTGGATAATGACGGGAAGAACTTAACATGTGACTTATGATTTGTTGGCCCTTAGTCAAGGTCATAAGAGCATGAGGCAAAAATCACATCGGGAGTTTCTAAAGAAACTGAAACTTGCCAAATATGCGCATACCTTCTGGAGTGTGATAACTTGAGTGGCTTCCATCAAGTTATCATGCGATGATAGTTGGATCCCGATTCTCACTGATGAGTTGGTTTACTCTTCGGGTGATCCCGACTAATTCTTCTTTCAGGTTTGGAGGAGAATTTGAGATTACAGTGGGAGGTTTCCTGATTAGATAAAGTGATAACCATTCTGATCTAGGTTAGAGTGCACGCAGAGTGTTTCTTTTCTCTCTCTCTCTCTTTGGCAGCGACCTTTGACCGACCCTAGACTATGACTCAGTGACCAAGTTGACCGAACCTTCTTAAAATACTGGCCTTTGGATTGTCTAAAGTTGCATAAGTCATTGCCGCTCCTTCTTTTACCCTTTGCATATCTCACAACACCCCGTATTACTATGGATATCCACTTCCATTGGATAGATCCATCGTATGGTTATATACGAACTCGTAGGGACTTCTTCGAGGATGGATCCAGGTTCAGGAGAAATAGAATTGGTTTATTCAGTTGTCTTTTGTTATCACCTTCTCTCAGGTTGCGAGGGCTCCTTAGTTTAGGAGAGTACACCTATTATGCTTATTGGATAGTCTTATTCCAAACCATAGGCTGGTGCCGAAAGGTAGGGAAGGAAGAAAATCAATTAGCCTAAGTAGGGTGTGCAGAAGGTAATATGTAAAGACAAGATAAAGGGATTAGAAAGAGGGCAAAGTAAATTGCGACTGTTGTTATTCACGATCAAACCACGTACTTCATCGCCACTCCTGTTTCACCTTTTATAGAATAAGGTATTATTCAGATTGTCTTTTATCATCACCTTCTCTCAAGTTGCGGGTACTCCTAGGATTAGGAGGGTACACCTATTATGCTTACTGGATAGTCTTCTTCCAAACCATAGGCTGGTGCCGAACGGTAGGGAAGGAAGAAAACCATTTAGCCTAACGATGGTGTACAGAAGGTAACGACTAAAGACAAATAAAGGGATTTGGAGAGATGGCAATGAAATATACGGTTAAAGTCATGAATTGGATTATGGAAGAGGTATTACTAGGAACCAGGATACCCCCACGAAACATTTTTTATGTTTCAGTGCATTGTTAAAGGAAAACTGATTTCCCGATTAGATACTTACTCCAGGGTATGTATTTACCAGGTTTTATTCTCATATCTGTATGGTTTTACAGATGATGAGTGGGAGTAAGTCACTTGGGAATTAGGTAATCATCCTCATTATATCGGAATTCATTGTAATTGGTGATATTTGAGGAAATCACCTGGTACAGTTTTCAACCTACGACGCACAGGTTTGAGTTATTCAACTCAGCGGACTTATGCAGAGTATTGTATGTTGTCCAGTGTCCATTAGGACAAAGGGGTAGGTCCTCATACTATGTTCTGTTTACTTATGACTTCTCTAGTTTTGAGACAAGTGTTTCGTAGAAATACAATGTCTAAGTTTTGAGAAGTTGTGGGTATAAGAATAAAGTAGAGAACCAGGTATCACAAGTATCGGGATTCTTCAAAGAGATTGAAGATGTAGATTCTTGTGATTGGTATTCAGTTAATAGTAATGGTTTTGAGAAACTCGTTTCTCTTTCAGGTTACTCATAATTGGATGGATTCCTAAGTTGAGTAATACTGAGTAGCCATTTTCCATTAAGTTGATATGCACTGGAGACAGCTGCATGATTTAAATATGGTTCCAATTAAATTAGTGCCTCTATTTTCTATATGGTATATAGAATGGTTCATATCTTAACGATGTTAAGATACGGGGAGTTGTCTAGCTTATGCTTAAAACCAGACACTGGATAACTCAAGGCACGTTTCTGTAATGGCAGTTTGTGGGTTGACCCTGGCTTTGACGAGGGTTGATTTTTCTACCATCTGGAAGATCAATAGTGATATTGTTCTTGACTCGCCACAGTTTTAGTAAAATGGATTTTTTTTTCCAGAAAACAGCAGTGGGAGTATGGTAGAACTGGAAGTGATTCCATAACCGCAAACGATTACGGAAAATTTAATAGAACATATATATTCAATCAGGTTTAACATTCCAATAGCCACTCCACAGATATGGTGGGTAACCTCAGACACCAGAGAGGTACTCCGGTACCCTCAAGGACGGTGATAGGGAGGTTCTTGATTACCCAGACTTGACACTACTGTTGTTCCAGACTATGAGACCCGGCAGGAGGATAAGTATAGCGTCGTTCTAAACTAGCTTTAGAAGAGTACGCATATATTATTCTGCCAGAGGGTTGTCGTAGTCAGTGGGAGCAGCGGAAGCATAGTGGGCAAGTAGCTTATGTCTATTTATAGGCTTGAGCAAATATAGCGGAGATAAGATCATTTAATTTTGATGTGACAGTCATGGGTTTGACTTCATCAGAATAGGGGATGGATCTGTTAAGAAGGTAGTAGGGTGTGATGTCATGGTATTTGGATGACATACACACAGTAGGAAGTAAAATTCCTATACTACGATCAGTTGTACTTTGGTCGTCACACAGTTGTTTCTCCACAAAGGATATGGACATAATATCTGACATTCTGGTTACTAGATCTATGGTTTTAGATCTAGTATTGGGTAGTTTCCCAATCAGGGTACTTTGACAGTATTCTAATAGTATTTTAGAATAGATGACTCCTGGCATGGTAGTGTACCTGCAGGTGATGGAGTCACCCTCTCTAAAGGTGTCTTACAGACTAAAGGGGAGAGGGATGTGCATGATTGGCAGATCACTTGCTTAGGCAATTGAGTCAATCGTGAAAAGTCAAGTACCACGCCAGATGTTGTTTTTGCACTAGATGCGATAAGTTAATATTAATCCAATCTTGGAGAAACATAAGGAAGCAGATTTAGAACATAAGTGAATGTTCTACGGATTTGATGACGGCAGCCTCCTTCGGGAGACGGTTATCATTCCAGGCTTCCAAGGTGACCTGGATGACAGAGTGATTGTCAGAGTTATAGTTTTCCCTCTGACGAGGGACAGTATTATGGACAGGTGGTCCAAGAGGATACTGTGGGAGGCTTGGTGCTGGATACTGATTAGGTTCAGTTATCGATACAGTCTAAGAAGTTTGGATTTGGAGTTCATTTATGAACTAAGTCCCATCAGATATTCAGACATATTCTAAGACATGTATTACTCGATTCGGGAGATGGCTTTCTCCACGAACTAGAAATTAAGAGAGACATAGAAAGAAACATCAGGGCGGATCCACTCACTGAGGCTATTTCTCAAACACAAGAGTTTTACAAACTAGCTTTGTGAAACTGATTAGTAGAAGAGTTGGATGTTCGGTATCACACGGGCTGTGAGTATGCGACATCGCAATAATTAGCCTTAAGTGCAAGTGGGAGATTGTTGGAGAAAGTGCCCTCAAATTCAATTATTGGATCGCAGGTACGTGATTGCAATGATTGAGGCAGGACCTATACCGATATGACAGTCTTGCTCGAGATGATAGCATGCTATCTGGTTTGTCTTTGTCATCGTATACATGCTTTAGTTCTCTATTGCATATTGATAGAGCCCATAGGATTCTTGCTTGACTACCAGCAGTATGAAGGCGATCATATACGTGGGAGCTGGGGTCTGTAAGCACATCCTTAAAGTGTCCCTAGTCGTGGGAGTTTCGAGACAGGGCATCGATACTCCAGAGTAGACTAGTGTATACAGTCGAGACCCCGACGAGGGGCGGTGGTCGGTCTCACAAGCCACTGGTGTCAGTTGGATCACCTAAGATGTATACAGGTGCTCATTGAGTTATGAGTACACCGGACAAGACTCGCCGGGAATATGCTAGTTGGTATTATACATATCTTCAGATAGCAGTTCCCTGGTGACATGTGTACAGGTTAGTTCATCGACCTGAGATCGTCATTTGTCTCGTGTGAGTTCCCACTGTGCTTTGATTTCTACCCTACCACGGCTCAAAGGAGTCGTGCAAACAGGTCTTTTTTGGGTACAGTCCCGAGCCACATGGAGGCAAGTGAGCGGATCGGCAGGGGATTCATCTCTCCCGGTATTGGGGGTGAGATCGTGCTGTGTCTAGGAGAGCTATTACACAAAGCCCTCGGCCGAGGCAGGAGATTTACTGGTAGGTACTCCAGTAGTATCTCAGGGTGTTCTGGGCCACTCTCTGACACGACTTATACTGCTATTGGGGGTCTGACGTTACCAGCCCCTAGGCCGATATGAGATACTCATAGACGAACGGACTGGATTGTATGTATATTGTCACTGTTAGGCTCAGTAGGGTTTATGGATGAGTTCGCTCGTCAGCTTCCCTTCCAATCAATACATAGGCAACCGTTATGTACAGCTCGTACCTCTGACGTGCTAGTGGTTATACCCAGTGCCAGTGTGTTGATGAGTCATTAGAGTCCCCCACAAACACTTTCCCAAGTTCGAGCGAAACGTTGTAGAGGCCATATGGTTTTATGGCAGGGTTCGGAAAATGCACGTGCGTTTACGCACGTGTCATATTTCGGGCAGATAATACTGGTCGGCTTTGGTTTAAGCCGGATCCCAGTATTATACTATGTAGATATAATATTTTTGTCTCAGTTGCATTTGTATTTGGTCGTAATACAAATGCGGGTATGTTTATACTGATACGGGGTTATCCTGAAAATCGTTTCAGGATCACTTTTGGAAGTTACCAATTTCCAGTTTTCTATCGACCGTATTTAACATTCGGTTAAATGCGGATTTATCTTTTCTTGAGGGTGAGTCATGAGTGTGGAAGTTTCTAGAAGTGGTGACTAGGGTTGTGACTCATTCATGGCATTAAATGGTTGATGACTAGATTAGTGACTCATTTGTAAGCATTTATTGTTTTGGTGAGGTGTTAAATGAGTCACCCTTTTCCATTAATCCTTTTTGTTCATGCTTAAGATATTATTCCTTAGGGTTACTCTCCTTGCTTCTACACTCACCTCCCTCCTCCATATAAGTGGCCAGCCCCTCTTTGAAAAGATGATGGTTGTTCATTTGGAAAAAGATTAGGGTTTTGGCTTCATGGAAATTTCATATATTCATTTCACATTTCCACTCGATCCAAAAGGCAACTTCATTAACCGTTCGTCCATGGTTTTGGACGTAACGAGACAAAGTGTTCTACTCATTCTCTACATCAATCTTGGTCATTTATTTTAGCAAACTTGATGATCAAGTTGCCTCGGTTCAGAGGCGGGAGCCCGTTTAAAGATCCGTCGACGTAGTGCCACCTGGACGAGAAGACTGGAGATTCAAGAGATCGGAGCAGCCGCAACAAAGCGTGGGATGATGGTTGAAGACCGAAGGACTCGGATCGTTCGGTATAACATTTCTACCCACTTTGTAGTTTGTTAGTTTAGCTTTAATGGCAGATCTGGGATATAGTACGCGATAGCGCCAGTTGTTAAAAGTTTTTGTTCCGCATTTGACGTCTGTTAGACGGCCGGGGCGCTACCGTGGACTTACAAGTCCACGTGTCGGGCCCTGGCTGGCTGACGCGATGGGCCGCAGACCTCTAACGTCTGAGGGGATATGTCAATGTGCATGCGATAGGTGGAGCGATCGTGGCCGTCGAGTGTACTGAACCGTTTCGGCGGGAGATGACTGTCACCATTGGATGAGAACGCAGAGGTGGGGTCCACGTGAGGGCCCATTTCTCTTCATAATCTCATCGTCTTTGGTCTTGTTAACTCGGCGTTCTCCTCTTTAGGTCGGGATTTCCGCGTTTGTTTTTCCGAGAACTCCTCTTCATCAGGTTAGATGTCTTCCTCTGAGGAGTATGTATATATAGTTGGTGTAGAGTCTGGAGAGCCCTCTGTAGAGTCTTCCTCTTCTTCCCCTTCTTCTTCTTCTTCTTCTTCTGGACCGGAGTCTTCCCAGGGAGCTAGGGTTAGGTCTCCTTCCCAGGGTTGCGTGATGGGAGTGGCCCCCCGAGTGGAGGTCGCGGATGCGCCTAGCGTGCCGTCTACGGTGAGGCACAAGGAGGAGCTTGCTAATGCTCAGACTCGTTTCCATATTCCTCCCAGCTACACGTTGCGTTTGGCCGGGGAGGGGGAGAGGGCAGATCAGGTACGGGGTAAGGAGATTGCTCTGTACTTGGAGGCCTTTTGGGCCGGAATGCGCCTGCCTTTCTCTCCCGAGATTGTTGGAGCGCTAAATTACTTTGGTCTAGCCCCGGTCCAGCTAGTGTTAAACTCCTGGAGGATTCTTCTCGGGTTCCTAGTCCGCTTGAAGTTGCAGATGATGTAACACCTTAGTTCATTTATACCAATTCTATTTTGAGTATTTCTTTATTTATGGTTTTTTCTTGATTTACTGTGTTTTGGGTGCAAATAGTGTATTTGACATCTGTATTTGCATCCGACCTGACCCGCTTGCTGGAAACCCGTCTTGATTCCTATTTATGATTTATCCCGGCTTGTTATGTGGATCCGTGCACTTTCATATTTTTTATATACTGCATAATGGCATTATATCTAGCATCTGCATTTTTTTTAATATAACATTTAAACTCAAATAAAATATTTTAAAAATATCTAGCATGGCCTGCATGATACCTCTAATCCTGTTGTAGCATCCCTACACCTTGTTCTCGTCCCGTTCAGTGTAACGAATCTATTTGGATGGCTACATGCATGAGCGTGCATCCGTTCTTGGGGGTATACTTTTTCGTTATCCGGATATCATGTTTTGATGTTGGTTGACATGTATATTATCCGTATTTTAAAACTAGATTTTTAGAGCCGACGTGGGCGTGTTTTGGACTATTTTGTATTTCGCCTAAAACTCAAATTTTCCTAAAATTATATTCTTATAATATAATTCTGTTTAATATATATACTAACCGAATAGTTTTATAAATATCCTAATTCCTCACTAATCTCTACTGCCCCCCTCTCTCTCTTACTAAGTATTATATATAATAATATATTTTTTAAAGATTTTCCTAACAACTCTCTCTCTCTCTGCACATATACATATATATTATATTCTTTTATTTTTTTTATTATTCAAAACCCATACGTACCTACGTCTCTCTCTCTCCTCCTTCATCTCATTTCTTTCTCCTGCCTTCTTTCTTCGTCCTCATGGTCGCGCCCGCGCCTGCGCCCATCGCTCGTGCGCGTCTCCGTCGCCGTCGCCACGACCGCGCCCCTTCGCTCTCCTCCTCAATCTCACCTCCTCTTTCATCTCACCGACAAATCCAAAACCTACCAACCCATAACCACAACCCATACCTAAAACCCTACGACTGCAACACCTCGCCGCCGGAGCGCCGACTTCGTCGTCGCGTTACCTCCTCACCACCCCCGACTCCTGGCATCACCACCACCACCATCAACTTCATCCCCGACGACCCGGAGCCAACCCTACACACCCGAGAACCCACTGCGGCCGCCTCCTCTGTCGTCATCGCCCCTCATCGCCTCACACCTTCGCAACGACCTCCTCGCCTTCTCCCAAACCCCAGCACCAACCCCATAGCACCCTCATCTCTTCTTCTTCTTCTTCTTTCTTCTTTCTCTTTCTTGATCTTGTTTCTTTTCCGGTGATCACCCGCCAGAGCCGTGCCGCTGCGGACGACCCGAGTAATCCAGTGAACGTCCTCTGCCTGCGTGGTTACCTTCTTGCCTTGTCTGGACCCGTCCCGCATGCCGTGTGTGCGTTGCGACGATTACCCGACGCCGTACGTGCCGTATGCACCCGTCGTGTGTTCCGCTCAGGCAAGTTCATCTTGCTACATACTTATCTTGCACCCGTACGAATAAAAATACCGCATGTTGATTGTATTATACATCCATACTAATGTTTTACTGTTTTCGGATACCCGTATGCATCCATATCATTTAATATATATGTATCTGCATTTATAGATCATATTAATTCATATTACCGATACATTAGTACCCCGTACTTGATAGTGTGCACCCTACATAATCTTGGAGCTGTAAATATGACCCCTGATCGATATTTGTGCACCCATACCATTAATTATAACTAGTTGCATGTCATGTCACATTATTTCATATTCCTGTTATATTAACACCCCATGTTTGATAATGTGCATCCTACATAGTCATGAAGCTGTAATTGTAACCCCTGATAGATATTTGAGCATCCATGTTTTATTGTGTATCCATACCATTAATTCCGCATATCCAGTTGCATGCCATATTATATTAATTCATATTATTGTTACATTAACACCCCATGCTTGATAATGTGCACCCTACATAGTCATGGTGTAACCCCTGATAGATATTTATGCATCCATGCTTTCATCGTACATCCGTACCTTTATCGTGATTCGATACTTGCTACATTTTACTGTTGAGCACCCACTTGATATATGTACACTACCTGACATAACCTGATATATCACTACTTGACATGTTACCTGATTCTGTTTCTAATGCCGACAATCCTGACATGTTGTCCCGATGGACATATACTGTTGTCTGTATAGACAAACCTGTACCTGCTTGATCCTGTGTTGGTATTAGCTCTAGATTTATCAATACCTGACTTGTACACATAACTTGGGGGTAAGGGGAAATCAATGATGAAACATGACTTGTAACTCAATAGTTCGACGCTTATACTGACCAGTTTCACGGGCTAGGCCAGCTCCGGGATGATGCTGCCGACATCATTCGTCTGTACATGTTACCTGTTTACTGCCTAGCGGCACGTCTCGGATTCAGCCCGAGAGTCTTGACCGTGGTCCCGGGCATGCATGGGATACTATTGAGTTACATTGACGATTCATTAAATTGATTTCACAGACTTGAGAGTAGTTAACCCAACAGTTTAGTTCAGATTACTCACCGCACGTCACATGTGCTTATACCCTTCACTGTTCCTTATTCGTGTTACTGTTATACTTTTATTACTGTTTATACTCATGCATGCATATCTTGTTACTTACTTATTATATTATTGTTGATATTATGACGCACTGACGTCTGGGTTTTGCATGGTCCAGATCCTCTACCTTTCTCGCAGGTCGACCATGAGTACTTCAGTCGACAGGCCGAGCAGTAAGGATCTTGTTAGTATTTTAGTTTAGTTTTCTTTCAGCATTTTCATTTCCTGATGTGAGCCCGTATTTTGGGATTTACTTTCCAGATTGTTATTGTTATTTGGATTCATTGCTTTCGCATATTATTTCTTGACTCGTTTATTCTGGCAAATGGACATGTAGTAGATAGTTTAATTTATTTCTATTGTTCTTGATATCTTATAGACAGCCGTGATGTGATTGTGGAGGGATGTTTCCTAACCACGAGTAGCATGGTTGGCTCTGTCACGTGCCGATCTTAGCGCACTCTGGGAAGTGGGGCGTGACAGGGTTTGTTTGGTATCAGAGACATAGGATTTAGGTTAATCGGGTTTGATTCTTTTGTAGTTGGGTATTGGACCCAATACACGAATCAGAATACTCGTAGCTAGGAGCATGTCCTGCCACTTGGTTATCGTGATTCTTGAATCATATCTTTCTCTTGACCCTTGTCTTGACGATATGCAAACAACTTTGCATCTCGACTTGAAACTTTGGGTTCCCTATTGTTTCTCTCTAGGATTTGGGCGACTTAAACAGAGTTATATGATTATAATTATGAACTGCAGCATGGTTACAATGCAGTACTCTATTTAAGTAACTTGGAGTCCTAGTCTTGATTCACTTCCTTGTTTCATGGTCGTTATATTGCCTTGCTTCTCTTGCTTTCCAGTTCATGTTTTATCCTCAGCTTGAATCCTGTTTACCGTGCTTATCTTCTTCAGTATCTTTGCTTCAGATGAAGTTGTTTCAGGTATTCTACTTGTTCATGATTTTCCCGCATTAGCATTATTCGATTCTGGTGCATCCCATTGTTTTATTTCATCCAAGTTTATTGCTGCACACTCGATTTCTTGCACGACCCTGTCTAGTTGTTAGGACATACACACTGGGAACGGGAAGATCATATCTAGTAATGAGTGCAAGAATTGTTCTGTTGTTATTTGCGGACGAAAGTTATTTGAAGATTTCTTGGTGATCGATACCGGCAGTTATGAGGATGTCTTGGGAATGGACTTTCTCGGCACTTTCCACGCTCACATTGATTGTAGGGAAAAGAAACCAATTTTCCAGATTCCCGGACATCCGGAGTTTGTTTTTGCTGGAGGTAGCAGTTCTGTCGGGCCAGTCGAGTTTAGGGCTAGGACGACAAGCAGTGTTCTTTCGTCAATGGAAGTTGATAAAGAGGAAGCGCTAGTGGTAGTTCGAGAGTTCATGGATGTGTTCGAGGACATCTCGGGTTTACCGCCAAAACGAGATGTGGAGTTCGCGATCGATCTTGTTCCTGGTACA